>OX336388.2:777856744-779106744 GCA_946902985.2 Meconema thalassinum | reverse complement strand
GACGGTTATGTGCTACGGTGGTGAAATCTCTACAGAAGCTATTGGGCGAAGAGGTCAACTGTGTCCAGCAACCTTACCACAACAACAACAACAACAATGCACTTTTGTGTGCAATTATACAAAGGGCCACGTGATGTTAAAAGTGCGCCAAATTGAACTATTCTTTCAGTGTTAAGCAAGGAGCATATAATAACAGAGTAGGGACTCTCTGCTATTTCTGCGTTCCGTTAAATTCAGCGATTGCGTCATTGTTTGGGCTCCAACTCAAAAGCACATGGTGCGCAAAGCTACTAAAAATCGTTGCTTGGTGCGCACCACGTGGCGAATTCCAATGCCACTGAGATGCAATAACTGGCCGTATATTGTGCAAGAAATATAAGTGACCGAAGGATCTAGGTTGCTTTCGCCGAGTACGTTACCCAACTTACGAAATGAGAGGAAATGGAATCGAGTTTGATTAATCTGGATACACATCGTTATTGTTGCTTTAAAGCAACTAAGTTTTATTTTTGAACGCCAATACATTACTTAGATTGAATATTAAGAGGCAACGGACACCGTAAACTTGATTTCCATACGTCCGTTGTGGTCTGTGACGTTGGTATGATGAGAAGAAAAAAAAAAAGGACGGTCGATGTTTTATTTCCTACTTTTTTCAGTTGCTTCGCCCTTTTAAGACGTTCAAGTACAAGCGAATAGTCTTTTTTTTTTGAAGTTTCAACGATAAAAATAAATAAATCATGAAGTTTCATGCAAGTTTGCAATATTAATTTACCATAACCTCAAAATTACCGTACCCCTATTCCGACCCAGTACGCCACTATGGCCGATTTCTTGTCTGCTATACCTCCTTCTCTAAATAAATTATATATGCCCAATAATGTCATTTCATTACAATTAACTTGGCCTCAATGATGATTTTCAACTCTATCTACAGAAAAAATATAGGCAGGGTTGAGGATTGATTTTCCAGACAGTTTCAATTGATTTATTAATTTATGTTCAATCACGGTACACATTGTACATTCTTTCACATGTGAGTCATAACTTCTGATGTGTGAACGTCAATGGCTTAGTCGACTGGAGACAGGATTGAAGAAGACCATGCCGGGCTGCACTCAGATGATCGGCTATGCTGCAGGATGGTGGAAAACAACTGATCACCCACAGCCTAGTACTCTCCAACGCAGGAAAGCCTCTTGGCTAGCTTCGATCAATCCTCTGGCTGAAGAAGCTGTAAACTCAAAGAGGATTATTTTTGGTGAACATGAATTTTCAGCCTGTAAAGCAACACAATTCCAGTTAACGCAGCATTTCTTGCAAGAAATAAGAGGGAGGGGACATTTGGAAGATGTGGTTGAACGTAATGGTACAACACATTACCAATTACATTTAATACCCCACACCTCAGTTTAATGGCAATTAAAACCTCCTGTTTCGGGCATTTTAAAGGACCCCTGCACGCCAAATGTACGAAGCCACATCATATTACTGTTAAATACACAGAAAAACTCTGCATCACAGGATTATTGTGCCCATTGATTTAAAAGAGAGAGGGGAAAGAGTGTTGGCTGGTTCCTCAGTTTAGGGGCTGCGACAACGCGGTCATGTAGCCCCGTGTACTTTGGGTGTGTGTAGAATCTGTCTGATAACCGGTGTTGATTGTGATGGCTATATTAGTGTGTGTATCTGTTTTTTAATTTAAGTACAGACTGCAAATTAGAATTTTTCAAATAGTTCTTACTTCTGCCGCCAAACGCCACCGTCAACGACTACTAGGCCTAGTTCAGAACTTAGCTACTAGACGCCACCGCAGTCGGCTCTTGGCAACGAACGTAGAAACCTAAGAGCGTTGTTTACATTCTTAACCTATCCAATTTAGCTTCACACAGGTGTAATTAGTGGAAGGTTCTTTAACATGCCATAAATCTATGACATGGGACCGCCGGCTTTACTTCCCCTCCGAAGGAAGGCATACTGAGGGATTTTTAACGCTCTTAAAAAAATCCGACGGCTTCGGCCGGGTTTGAACCCGCTATCTTGGGCATAGAAGCTCAGCATGCTACCAACTATGCCACCGAAGCCGCTGGGAAAGAGTGTGTCCTACAGACAAGTTGTCAATATTCTTGAAAATACTCTATGCCCTTTAAATATAAATTTACATTGGACTTGAACTTCACCCATTATCTCACAACATGTCTGTTTTGAAATGTGCACATTAAATGCTAAAATCTATCGTTTTAAAGTTAGGCAATGATGACGTTGCTTTGTTGAAGAGGACTGGGGAAGTTCAAAACATGTGCACGTATATCTACCCCCTGTCATCTTTTTTGACGTGTGGCCTCCTGAGAGGCCGAGTACAGGTCTTTCTAGTCAACGCCCGTGGGCGACCTGTGCACCGGAATGAGAGATGATTTAATGAAACTGGGCACGGATGAGGAAGGAAGCGGCCGTGGCCTGTCAGAGGTACCGTCCCAGCATTTGCCTAGAGTTGAAAATGGAAAACCACGGAAAACCATTTCAAGGATGGCGACGGTGGGATTCGAACCCACGTCCACCGAGTCAGCAGAGAGCTTGAGTCCATGGCCGAACGCTGCGCTTTAGCTGCTGGCATACCTACACCTAATTATTATTCTTTCAGAGGGATCGGAGATGAGATACAATGAATTGCTATAAAAATTGAAACAAGATTTCAGTGAACCGCCATCCAATACAATACCACCATTGAAATATTGCATTAATTTAAGTCGATGCGGTTCCACCTAGCCAATGTGTACAGCCGGATGTCTTAATAGGTGGCAACATCACAAGGAGCTGATAAAAGGATGAAATAAATGAATGACCTAGCAGTTGGAATGAAGCGAGGTACCGGTACCGTCCAGGCCATTGGGGGATGTTGAAAATGGTAAACCTGACCAGAAAAAATCCAAAACCAGTCACCAGATAGATAGACCCCATGGCCTAGCACTGCACTTACATGATTGCAGCTACCAAATATGTAAAAACTTTACATTAAACTATATACAGTACACACACATGTACTGACAAAGTGCAATATTTAGAAATTACTACAACATTAACATATTGTTACGCCAGATTATATATATTTCCAGAATACTTTCACAGCACGTGTGCCAACCGTCCAACTCTGCCTGGGGGTGTATTCCATCCCTCCCACCCTTGAGGGGGGCAATTCATAAGACAAGTAGGAAGCCTCAAAGAATAGCCAAGGTTGCTCCTTTTAGTCGCCTTGTACGATAGCCAGAGGATACCATGGGTGTAGTCTAAACCCCCACCCACAGGGGGCTGCAGTGTTGAAGCCACCTAAAGAAATTATATTGTGTTGTTGATTCATTTCGGGGCTTTGCGACATTGTGGTCATGTGGCCCCGTGTACTTAGGTGTGTGTGGAATTTGTCTGATAACCGGTGTTATTGTGAAGGCTGTATTAGTGTGAGTAGTTGTAACTCAGATGAGAATTAAGAAGGAGGCGGCTGTGGTCTTAATTAAGCATACGCCTGGAAGAGAAGTGGGGAAACCACAGAAAGCCACTTCCAGGATGGCTGAGGTGTGATTGGAACTTGCCTGTTCTCAGTTTTTGAGCAACCCTCAGGCCAGAATTAAACTTCTTGGCAGAGCTGGGAATTGAACCCGGGCCTCCGCAGTGACAGCCAAGAGTACTAGCCACTACACAATGAGGCACAAAAGAAGTTATGGTCACTGTGCATAGTAGATGTGCGACAAGTGGCAGTACAGTATACCTGATCAGGCAATTGGTATCCGGTTTACAATAGCAATGGCATCCACATTCACAGTTGTTCCAATTAAGACTTTTCTATCTCTGAAGGGACAAAGCTCCAGAGACATTTCGTAATAATAGCAAGTCTACGAATTCATCGCTACACATCCAGATATTACAACCCACCAAACAGCAAGGCATTTGGGAGGAGGGAGTTAAGTACACGATTATCCGGGCCCTGCTGATAACTTATCACACTCCAAACAGTCACAAGCCTAATTTTTTGGCTGTATGTTAACCGTGGAAACTTGCAATTACATGTATAATTCTTTCAAGGTGTCACCATAGACATAATGATCATGATTTGTCAAACCAGAAACAAAACTTCCTCATGGAGAACATCTGGGTGAAGCTTATGCTATCTACTGATAGGGACAGATGACCTCGTAGTTCTGCCCCTTAAAACCTCAACTACCTGACTGATAATAGCCTAACTACAGGGATGAACAGACACAAATCTACATCACAGATAAAGGTGACTAAAATGGACAATACTGTACCTGGTTTATACAAAGGTATGTATTGTATGACTATCCCTTATTATTCCAGTTTTCCAACGGGGTCGGGGATGAGATGGAAGTCTTTGTGGCGATGGATTTTACGGCCAGATGCCCTTCCTGACGCCAACCTCATGAGAGGAGTTAATGAGAGATGAAATGAATGATGGTGAATGAAACTGGGCAAGGATGTGGAAGGAAGCGGCCGTGGCCTGTCAGAAGGTACCGTCCCAGCATTTGCCTGGTGTTGAAAATGGGAAACCACGGAAAACCATTTCAAGGACGGCCGACGGTGGGGTTCGAACCCACGCGTCTACCGAGTCAGCAGAGAGCTTGGCCCCATGACCTAATGCTGCGCGTTAGCCAGCGTAGCCACTACTGTCGGTACCTGGTTTATACAAAGGATTTGTATAAAACTACTACCATAGGTCATCTAAGGGAAATCCACGCAGGTGCCTATGCTGGTTAGATGTCGCCATCACAATTCAGAGCAGTACACGACCTTCTTGCCAGCATGGTAACTTAATTCTGCAATAAAGTGACAAGACTATTCATCATGAACAAGTGAAACAAAAGTTTGAGAAATGATGAGAATGTAGGCTACATGTAGAGAATAAAGAGGATGTTCATCCTTCCCCTAAATATAATGTACACCATTAATCCCAATAGAAAAAGTCTACTGGTACTGTATGTGTTAACAAATTTTCAATATATAGCCTATAATAATTTCTCATTCATACGCGGGCAGATTTTCTAAACTTCTAGCCGATGGCTGGATTACGACCAACACACATCACATCCATCATTACTTCTCAAATATTGAAGAGCTTAAGATCAGTTAACCTATACAGGATCTCATTATGTCTCTATTATTATAAACTTAGCACGACCTAAAACAGAACTTAATTCACACACAATCAACCAACAATATACTGCAATTTTATCGACTGAAACTACCATTACCTTTCTGTAAAACACCAAATGTCGAGACGTAATAATTATCTTGATTGGCGAACTCCTCATTACACTAGCGCTTAAAGACAGCCCAGCGGGGCTAACGAAGTGACCCGAATACTCACAAATATAACCGATCAACCATCCTCTGCCACGCACTTTTTGACACGCACCGCTATAAACCAAGCTTGACTCTTATTATATTCTTTGGACCAGGCGCGGCTTGAGTGGGGCAGCCATTATTATTCTTTCGTTTGCACTAGTTTGTTCTGTGAATAATCGCTTGAATTGTGTTCAAATTTGCACTAGTTTGTTCTGTGAATAATCGCTTGAATTGTGTTCAGTATTCGAAGTGAAATCGCTGGGCTGTCTATAAACGCTAGTATAATCGCTTGATTTGGGTTCAGTATTCGAAGTGTAGGCTATTGTGTACAAATCTCGACTCAAATAGCAAGGTATAATATTTAACGTATAATTATGTCGACTACAAGGGAGTGTTTGTTGGAGTGCAATGTATGCAACAAAAAATTTCGGGATATGTACGGTCTCAAACGTCACTCAAGATCTCATGCTACGAGTGATGTAAAATCGTGTGCAATGTGCAAGGAAGTTTGCAATGACTTGGAAAAACATTTCTTGGAGGCCCACAGCATTAATATTCAAAAGGAGACATTGATATTCCAAAGTGCTGCAGAATTCACTGATTGGAAGGAGAAATTGGAGCAAGAAACGAAGTCCAGGTACGTCAAGCACAGAGGTTCGACAACGCGACATGATGGAAGCACAGTGAGCTACTATTACTGTCATCGTGCTGGAAGTTACACTTACAAAGGGAAGGACATACGACACGTTAAAGTACTGGGATCGAATAAAATAAATGCTGGTTGTCCTGCAACTATGAAGGTAGAAGACAAAGGTAATAAGGGTGTGCATGTTAATTTCACTAGTACACATGTGGGTCATAGCTGTGAAATAAGTAGAATGCCTCTAAGTAAGTCAGAAAAGGACAAAATTGCAACTCAGGTGGCTATGAAGATCCCTCTGGAGGATGTCTTGGACGGTATAAGAGATTCTGTGGCAGAGGGAGAATTGGAAAGAATTCATCTGGTAACTAAGCAAGATATAAGAAATATCATTGCCGAGTATGGATTAGACAATGATCAGCATGAACCTAATGATGCTAAGGCAGTGGACAAGTGGGTCATGTACATGAAAGAGAAGAGCAACATAGCGAGTCTGTACAAGCCACAGGGTTCGGTGTCTCCCGATTATCCTCAATTGAAAGCTGAGGACTTCTGTTTAATTTTATCGAATGATGTCCAGCTGGAAGTTTTCAAACAATTTGGGAATGATATTCTGTGCATAGATGGAACTCACGGGTTGACAGGTTACGACTTCCAGATGTACACTATTCAAGTACTGGATGAAATGCGGTCTGGTTTCCCTTGTGCATTCATGTTTTGCAATAGAGGTGACTCACTAGTAATGGAACTGTTCTTTCAGACTGTTTTAAATTCCTTGGATGGGGATATTTCTCCTCGGTATTTCATGTCGGACATGGATGAAAGTTTTTTCAATGCTTGGTGTTCTCTGTTTCCCCGGAATGAAACACAACAGTTGTATTGTTCATGGCATGTGGACAGGGCTTGGCAACAGAATTTAAGCAAAGTCCAGACTGAAGAGAAGAAAATTGAGGTATATAAGAAAATAAAAATTCTTATGTTGGAAAGAGACAAGTCTGCCTTTGATGTGATGTCAAGAAACTTGTTGCATGAACTGTATGCCAGTGAATTGACCATCAACTTTGCCAAGTACTTTGAGAGGTTTATTCATGAGCCCTCTAAATGGGCTTATTGCTTTAGACTACATGCTGGCATTAACACAAACATGTCACTTGAAGTGTTTCACAGGAACTTGAAACACATTTATTTAGCAGGAAGAAAGGTTAAAAGACTAATCAAATCTATCCATGCGCTCCTCAAGTTCCTGCGAGATAGAGTTTTTCAGAGACTAATTGGATCTTACAGAGGAAGTGTGCCCAAGAAGTTGTCATCATTAAGAAAGAGACACATAACTTCTTGTGAACTAGCCATTGATTCCGTCCATCAAGTGAGTGCAGAAGAATGGAGTGTTTTTTCGGGCACTGAAATGTATGCTGTCTCATTGGTGAAAAAAGACTGCAGTTGTAAGTTGCGATGTGATAACTGTGCTGCATGTGTACATGCTTTTAGTTGTACTTGCACTGATTCGGCGGTATTATGGAACATGTGCAAACACATTCATCTGGTGTGTCGGGCTACTTCCCCGGATTTATACTGTCCACAAGATGACGACCACACTCGTGTCGAACCCTTGGCTGTTGGTGCTGGGTGTAGCACGAAGACAGATGACTTTCTTCTTAAGGAATTGTCAACGGGAAAAAGGTGGATGATCTGGAACTGAAAAAACGTTGTGAAGCAGAAAGACTTTTGAAGATTATCAATGGCATTACAACTGAAGAAGGGTTCCAAGCCTTGAAGAAATGTATGGCACCTCTTGAGGTAATGGTAAGATGTGCCGAAAGCATGGAAGAACAAGTAAATACATTTGTGACCCAGGAAGAGGCTTCAAAAGAACCACCTAACAAGAAGATATGTCCTCAGAGAGAGGTTATGCTCTACTCGACTAAGAAGAAAAGGAAAGCTGCTGTACGATTTCAGAAACCCACGGGAACTGAAGCAAATGAAATAGCTCTGCAGTTAATTTACAGTCAGGAGATGCCATGTAGCAGCAGTGCTACTGACATGGGACAGGGAAGTTCTAGAGATTAAAATCAATGTAGGCCTAGTCAGTTACCTTCTGAAGAGTTCGGAATATTTTAAATTGTTTGCCGAAAATCATTTCACTTTACTCAGGGAGTGGCTTGTGGTGAATTGTAGTGGTGGCACGTTTTAAAGAGCAGAACAGCTAGGTTATTTGCTTTGTGTGT
This sequence comes from Meconema thalassinum, assembly GCA_946902985.2. Lineage (NCBI taxonomy): Eukaryota > Metazoa > Arthropoda > Insecta > Orthoptera > Tettigoniidae > Meconema > Meconema thalassinum. Next base: position 779,098,527 of record OX336388.2, on the reverse strand, counting down.
TACGGTAATAGTTCCTTTGTGTGCACTAAACTGCCAAAAGCTGTTCAAAATTTAAATATTCATACCAGAAGTGGAATGTTGGTGACTTGGGCTGGTGGTGATTGTTGTTTTAAAGGGCAGAACAGCTAGGTTATCTGCCTCAAGTACTGTGTTAATAGTTCCTTTGTGAGCACTTAATAATTGCCAAAAGCTGTTCAAAATTTAAATATTCATACCAGAAGTGGAATGTTGGTGGCGATTGTTGGTTTAAAGGGCAGAACATTTAGGTTATCTGCCTCGAGTACTACGTTAATAGTTCCTATGTGTGCACCAAACTGCCAAAAGCTGTACAAAATTTAAATATTCATACCAGAAGTGGAATGTTGGTGACTTGTGCTGGTGGCGATTGTTGTTTAGGGCAGAACATCTAGGTTATGTACTTTGAGTGCTAAGTTAATAGTTCCTTTGTGAGCACTTAATTGCCAAAAGCTGTTCAAAATTTAAATATTCATACCAGAAGTGGAATGTTGGTGACATGCTGGTGGCGATTGTTGTTTAAAAGGGCAGAACATCAAGGTTATCTGCCTCAAGTACTGTGTTAATAGTTCCTTTGTGAGCACTTAATTGCCAAAAGCTGTTCAAAATTTAAATATTCATACCAGAAGTGGAATGTTGGTGGCGATTGTTGGTTTAAAGGGCAGAACATTTAGGTTATCTGCCTCGAGTACTACGTTAATAGTTCCTTTGTGTGCACCAAACTGCCAAAAGCTGTACAAAATTTAAATATTCATACCAGAAGTGGAATGTTGGTGACTTGTACTGGTGGCGATTATTGTTTAGGGCAGAACATCTAGGTTATGTACCTTGAGTGCCAAGTTAATAGTTCCTTTGTGAGCACTTAATTGCCAAAAGCTGTTCAAAATTTAAATATTCATACCAGAAGTGGAATGTTGGTGACTTGTGCTGGTGGCGATTGTTGTTTAGGGCAGAACATCTAGGTTATGTACTTTGAGTGGTAAGTTAATAGTTCCTTTGTGTGCACTAAACTGCCAAGAGCTGTTCAAAATTTAAATATTCATACCAGAAGTGGAATGTTGGTGACTTGTGCTGGTGGTGATTGTTGTTTTAAAGGGCAGAACATCTAGGTTATCTGCCTCAAGTACTGTGTTAATAGTTCCTTTGTGAGCACTTAATTGCCAAAAGCTGTCCAAATTTAAATATTCATACCAGAAGTGGAATGTTGGTGGCGATTGTTGGTTTAAAGGGCAGAACATTTAGGTTATCTGCCTCGAGTACTACATTAATAGTTCCTTTGTGTGCACCAAACTGCCAAAAGCTGTACAAAATTTAAATATTCATACCAGAAGTGGAATGTTGGTGACGTGTGCTGGTGGCGATTGTTGTTTTAAAGGGCAGAACATCTAGGTTATCTGCCTCAAGTACTGCGTTAATAGTTCCTTTGTGTGCACCAAACTGCCAAAAGCTGTACAAAATTTAAATATTCATACCAGAAGTGGAATGTTGGTGGCTAGTGCTGGTGGCGATTGTTGGTTTAAAGGGCAGAACATCTAGGTTATCTGCCTCAGGTACTGCGTTAATAGTTCCTTTGTGAGCACTTAATTGCCAAAAGCTGTTCAAAATTTAAATATTCATACCAGAAGTGGAATGTTGGTGGCGATTGTTGGTTTAAAGGGCAGAACATCTAGGTTATCTGCCTCGAGTGCTACGTTAATAGTTCCTTTGTGAGTAGCCTACAAAGCTGCTAACATCTCTGTGGTTCAATATTTGAACTTTTCATACGACAAGTGAACTACAGTATTGGTGACTTATGTGGGTGGTGATTGCATCCATCTGCTCTTGGCTGTTATTTTGTTTGTTGTGTTTTTAGCTTCTGACTGTGTGTAGTTATTTGAACATTTCGTGCACCATGGTTGTAACAGTGAGCGGTTATTTGTTGAGGAGGGCATGACCACACATTGAGGACATAACTTTTTGTTGGGTGGTTATTTTGAATCCTATTTCTGGATCACAAAGTGATTTACTTACGGTTCCAAGTTTTTGATGCTTCTTACCATTACCTTAAGAAGTGTCATACATTTCATTTGAAAGGTTTGAAGTACTTCAGTTATGCCATTGGTAATCTTCAGAAGTTTTTCTGCTTCACGTTTCTTCAGTTCCAGATCATCCACCTTTTTTCTCAACAATTCCTTAAGAAGAAAGTCATCTGTCTTCGTGCTACACCCAGGACCAGGAGCCAAGAGTTCGACATGAGAGTGGTCGTCAATTTATGGACAGTATAAATCTTGGAAAGTAGGCCGACACATTGGAAGAATATGTTTGCACATGTTCCATAATATCGCTGAATCAGTGCAAGTACAACTAAACGCATGTACACATGCAACAGAGTTATCACTTCACCACTTACAACTGCAGTCTTTTTTCACCAATGAGGCAGCATACATTTCAGTGCCCGAAAAAGCACTCCATTCTACTGTACTCGCTTGATGGACGGAATCTATAGCTAGTTCGCAGGAAGTAACATGTCTCTTTCTGAATGATGACAGCTTCTTGGGTACACTTCCTCTGCTAACTCCAATTAGTCTCTGAAAAACTCTTCCTCTCAGGAACTTGAGGAGCGCATGGACAGATTAGTCGTTTAACCTTTCTTCCTGCTTAATAAATGTGGTTCAAGTTCCTGTGAAACACTTCAAGTGACATGTTTGTGTTAATGCCAGCATGTAGTCTAAAGCAATAGGCCCATTTAGAGGGCTCATGAATAAACCTCTCAAAGTACTTGGCAAAGTTGATGGTCAATTCACTGGCATACAATTCATGCAACATGTTTCTTGACATCACATCAAAGGCCGACTTGTCTCTCTCCAACATAAGAATCTTTATTTTCTTATATACCTCAATTTTCTTATATTCTGTCTTGACATTGCTTAAATTCTGTTGCCAAGAACAATACAACTGTTGTGTTTCATTCCGGGGAAATAGAGAACACCAAGCATTGAAAAAACTTTCATCCATGTCCGACATGAAATTCCGAGGAGAAATATCCCCATCCAAGGAATTTAAAACAGTCTGGAAGAACAGTTCCATTACTAGTGAGTCACCTCTATTACAAAACATGAACACACAAGGAAAACCAGACTTCATTTCATAGTGTATATATGGAAGTCGTAACCTGTCAACCCGCGAGTTCCATCTATACACAGAATATCATTCCCAAATTGTTTGAAAACTTCCAGCTGGACGTCATTCGATAAAATTAAACAGAAGTCCTCAGCTTTCAATTGAGGATAATCGTGAGACACCGAACCCTGTGGCTTGTACTATTCTCTTTCATGTACATGACCCACTTGTCCACTGCCTTAGCATCATTGTCGAATCCATGCTGGGCAATGATGTTACGTATATCTTGCTTCGTTACCAGATGAATTCTATCTAGTTCTCCCTCTGCCTCGGAATCTCTTATAACGTCCAGGACATCTTCCAGAGGGATCTCCATGGCCACCTGAGCTGCAATTTTGTCCTTTTCTGACTTGCAGTTATGACCCACATGTGTACTAGTGAAATCAAATCAAGCACACCCTCATTCATTACCTTTGTCCTCGACTTTCATAGTTGCAAGACAACCAGCATATATTTTATTTGATCCCTGTACTTTAACATGTCGTATGTGTTTTCCTTTTTATGTGTAACTTCCAGCATGATGGCAGTAATAGTACCTCACTGTGCTTCCATCATGTCGTGTTGTCGAACCTCTGTGCTTGACGTACCTGGACTTCGTTTCTTGCTCTAATATCTCCCTCCATTCACAGAATTCTGTATCACTTTAGAATGTCAATATATCCTTTTGAATGTCAATGCTATGAAACACCAACAAATGGTGTTTTCAAGGTGCTGCAAACTTCCTTACACATTTTGAAATTACTCATAGCATGAGATCTCGAGTGAAGTTTGTGAGCATACACATCCCGAAAATTTTGTGCACATATTGCACTCTAAAGAGCACTCCCTTGTAGTCGACATTATATGTTAAATATTATACATTGCTGTTTGAGTAGAGATTAGCACAGAATAGTCTACATTTTGAATACTCGGGCTGCATAAGCAGCTAATCACCTACAGTAAAGATGATAGAACGGATCGTTCAGAAAATGGTCGAAGTACTCCCTAGGCCCTGGATACCCTAATATCTTTGAAGTAAAGACTTCTTGAATCAGGGTGAAATAAATTGTAGTGGTTCTGACTGTTAATTGTAGAAATTATGTAAATTGCTTTTTTTAAATTGTATCATTTTGTGTGATAATATTAAATATGGCATCAGACCAAAACTTGATGTTGACTTGTAAGTTTTTTAAACCTCCCAAAGCCTACTCCTTAATTGAAACTTACAACCTTGATTTTATAATTCATCGGAGAATCAACCGGGGGCAGATGACCTCGCTGTTCCACCCCTTAAAACAACTAACTGAGAATCAACCTGGCATTGATGTTTGGAGAAATGTGGTTATTCTAGGGATAGTCATTCTGGCCATTTCCAGAATTTCCATTTAAATTTTATTAAAAATGGTACTGTGCTGAAGGGTTATTAAAATATTGTTGTTTCAAGGGGCGGAACAGCGATTTCATTTACCCCTCTGGTTAATGGAGTACTGCATATTTTGTTATTCAATTTGTGAACATTAAAAAAAGAGCCAAACTATACTAACTCCATCCTGTAATAAGAACATTGCAATAATAATGAGTGTAAATGTTAATATAGTAGACTTAGTTCCATACTGCGTGGTTGCCTAAAATTTGTAAGTCTGAGTGTGTTATTTTCTAAATTATAAATAATTTAATGAGTGCAGCCAATGGCCAAGATGTACAGTAGGTATGCCATTTAATATAAACTGATATAAATTTTCTTTTTAACATTTGACCCATGGTATCTTTCAGAAAATATGTCACAGACATCGCACGCACAACCTGGACTGGGGCTATAGCAGTCCTTCGTCCGGCATAGCCTGGTGCACTGCCAGCCGGGTGACCAGATGGCTCAATCCATAGCCTGCTTTGAAACACCCGAAGTGATGGCAACCGTGAAGTATATCTGGATTTCTGCTTTCTTCTGCTGCAGTTCTTGCAGGTCTAGAACGTAGCTTGGTGTAGAAGATAGAAACATCGTCTGTTATGAGAAACTGTTCTCTAATTAGCTCATATGCCGTACATGACAATGCGTATTTTGGAAATTATGCCACTTTTTTCAGTCTCCTTATGCTGCGACGTCTACCTAGGCAAATGTTCCCATACAAGTTCACGGCCGAAGGTAGAAATGGGGTGGATTTCTCTTCTTCTTTTGCTTTAGTGTTTGTCCCGCCTTGTGGCAGGGTCCGCTATGTGAATCCTCTGTCTCCACTTTACTTGGTCATGGGCCATGTCGGGATGTACTGTCCGCGCATTATATCTCTGCCTCTGACGACAGTTTTATTTCTAAGAATATGAAGCGTCATCGACTTGTCAATTTGTCTACTCCTATTTACGTGACATTACCCCTCATGTTGGGGCTCGGGAATTTTGACGATACTGTATACTCGGCCAACTTAGCCTGATGCAGTCAGCACATTTCATTAGTACATGCCAGACTATTGTCAGTGTATGTAGTTCTGCAGCAGGGCCGTGCAATGGGCAAGGTGAAGCAGTGCTAGCGAGAAATTCACTCGTGCCGGCCGAGCGCAGCCCTACTCGGTCCAGTTCTGAGCAGTGCAGCACGACAGCACACTAGCACTGCAGCGCTTAGTCGCACAAGCACTGTCCATTTGACCGGGTACTGAAGTACGTTTAGTACTGAGCGCGGAGCCTGCACCAAGGAGGATATATGGGTAGAGCTGCAACTTAATGCAAAATTTTGACCCCAACCTATTGCTCGACGCAAATAGTTCCAACTGACAATATGAGATGGCGTGACGATGTACTCTCGAGCGCGATCCGTCCCCGACCTGGCCTACGCGCTCCTCTCCCCTCCCGGCCCGTGCCTTCCCCTCCCTTTCCCCTACTCTATCCCCCCACCTCTACTTTGTATTCCTTTCTTTCTTTCATATTTTAGTAATTCGTCTAATAATAGGCGATTTCTTCCCCCTGTGATATCAGGTAGAGAAGAAAACATAGGCTCTATCAGAATAGTTGTGGATGTTTCCACAAAGCACATAGCATGACATAGGCCTACCCCACAGATATGTACAAATAGAAAGAGTAGGCTACTATACTACAATATTAAAAATGAATTGTAAGACGAAATTACAGCTGCACTTATCACACACCAGTATTATTTAATTGTCCGTGCTGTACTTCCTATCAATCGAATTAAGAAATATCACGTTTGAATTACGGGAAGCGTTGGAACAACCAGCCACCAGCTCTTACTTTGAATTATATCGAAAGTATCTGATATCGTTTTCGAGCGCAGTGTATCGACTAAAATCGATGTGTGATTCAATATAATTCAATTTCTTCGTATAATATTGTTCGAAACCGATTGTATTCCTTTCTAAGTACTGCAATATGTATTTACTATTGATATATATTCAAATATTAATTAAATATACAACATTAACAAGAATACTCACCAATTTTCCGATTTTGCTGCCATCTATAGAAGTACAACTCAACTACATCGTCGTACGCGATGACTGCTAGCGTTTTTAACGTTGTCAGCAGGTACTACTGCAAGGCAAGCTAGCGTTGGTACCAAAACACCCTATAAAGTTTCACCCAGGCGGCCTGCACACTAGGCGCACTAGAGCCAACATTGTGGCATATGCGTGTGGTCTGCCGTGCTCATAACGTGGGGAGGACAAAAATAGCATAGTGGGAGAGTCACACATTAATGAATCAAACCGTAGACATATAAGACATGATATTTGGACGCACATGAACCAGATCTGCAGCAAGGATACAGAAATTTGCATACTTTTTGGGTGATGTAGCAGGTGCAGCGAGATATAATAGTCCTAAAATAGAATCAGGGGCCGGTATGGAATCAGGAGAGTTAAAATACATTTTTTAATTTGTTGACATAATGTCACAAACCAGCTGAGGTAGCTAAACACGTTAACGTGCATGGTCAGACTACTCCAAACTCGAAAGACCACACACAGCCACTCCATACATTACCTCATTAATTTTATTTGTCATTAACTCCTCTCATGAGATTGGCGTCATGAAATCATTCCCACAAGGAAACTGTCTCACCACATCCCCTACCTCATAGCAACCGGAATAATTATGGGTAGAACCAAAAAAAAACTACATTAGGACTATAAAACTGTATTTCAATAACAAGATTCTGAATTCACCAAATGACTAGATTGATTCTCTTCAGGGATATGTGAGTTCGAGAAACATGCGTTAGTAAAACTCAGCTGAGTTTTAATTCACCGGCTGTGAAAGCCAATATACCATCTTTTTGGAAGCCTTCATAGGGAGGTTAAGGCTGCTTGAGCTTTTAGTTCTCGCAGTCAAGTGGTGCAGTTGCACCTAATATAAAGGGAGGTGGCGCGCAGTTCGTCACTCCTGTGGGGGTCCGGGCGGGGACACCAAGAGCCCGCCGATGAGCCAGCTTGGTGTCCTAGGCGAAACCCCACACAAGACACGGCACAAACCTAGAAGAATGCTGAGTTTTAATTCACCGGCCGTGAAAGCCAATATACCATCTTTTTATGCGTTAGTAAATTCATCAGGATTTTAAAATGAAAGATTTCCGTCGCAATCTGAGGTCATTTATGTCTTTTATTCTTATATTCAAGTCGCCTCCGTGGTGTAGTGGTCAGCATGATTAGCTGCCACCCAGGACTTCCGCGGTTCGATTCCCGGCTCTGCCACGAAATTTGAAAAGTGGTATGAGGACTGGATTGGGGTCTACTCAGCCTCGGGTGGTCCAAATGAGTAGAGGGGTTTCGACTCCCACCTCAACCATCCTCGAAGTGGTTTTCCGTGGTTTCCCACTTCGTCTTCGGGAAAATACCGGGGTGGTACCTAACGTAAGGCCACGGCTGCCTCCTTCCCTCTTCCTTGCCTAATCTTCCCACTCTTCCCATCTCTTCATCAGGCCCCTGTTCGCTTTGCAGGTGAGGCCGCCTGGGCAACGTGCTAGTCACACTCCCCAGTTGTATCCCCGACTCAGAGTCCCAAGCTCCAGGACACTACCAGTGGTGGTAAAGGTGAGATCCCTCGCTTAGTCTGCGGGAAAAGCCAACCCTGGAGGGTAAACGATAAAAAAAAAAGAATTCTTATATTCAACATGGCCTGAAAAAATACCTAGTGGAATTTACCTACACATAAGATATACGGCAAAATAAGCAAGAAGACACGAAATCCTTCAAACCTTCAAGTTTTAGGACAATATTTATTATTTCAACACTATGGAGACCAAGAGTGCTATTCATTATATAACAATTAGCCTATTTTGCTCTAAAAATTACAAAATATGTTGTCGGTCTTTCTACCAATTTGTCTGTATTTCTTTCGGTGGAGTGCTTAGACTGTTTTGTTTGTTAGTTCTTGGAACTATTCGACTTTAGGGTTATGGTACGCGAACCGTCTTCCTAACTTACCAGGGGCTATGCAATGCCAAAAATACGAAGAAATGTGTACTATTATAGTTCGCCCAGTGAAGAAATTACATGGTATCGTGCAATTGATTGCGCTGACAATGAAAGAGACCACCTTGTAGTGTAGCGGCTAACGTTCTTGGCTGTCGCCCCGGTGGTCCGGGTTTGATTCCCTGTCCTGCCACGAAATTGAATTTCGGTTTGGGGTACTGAAATTGTATCGATGATACGTAAATCATCCACGCGGTGCTCATTTCGAGGACTTGCGCCAGGCCAGTGGGCACGAGTTTTCTTTTTTATACATTCTTACTCTGCAATTCGAATTGAGAGCACACCACTGCGTAGAGTTGTTAGAATAGCTTCCGTAAAATATTCTCTAAGGCCAATGCTATAAGTAGCCCTCATGAGTTAATCCAATTGCATATGTATATCTAGGCTAATCCAGATATGGTATTTAAGACATTTGATTTTTATTGCATTCTAAGTTCTGGGCATAGGAAAACCTCGAAGCTAATTTTGAAATTTTAAGTGAATGAACATCCAAAGTATAGTAAGCATCATGTAGGGAGACTGTACCAGAGAGAGCATGCATTGCTTGAAGACATGATGACATAGTGCGTAATTTGTGCTCGTACAACGAAGGAGGTTGTCAGGACGGTGTTGATGATGAAAATGGTGATAACGATGAAGACGGTGATTAATTATTTAGGAACCAAGGGAATATAAATAACCAATACTTAAGACTGAAGCGGATCTATGGTAAACACAAAATGAAATTGCAGGTTGATTGCGAAAGTACAGAAACTATCCAATCACCATATTTTATGGAGATTGACTAATCCAGAAGTAGACATGAAAGGGAGTAGCCTAGTACAAATAGGTGGAAGCAAAGGATGCTCTTGTGTGAGACCTCCATGGGCGTAGCCAGGACTCTGTATACTGCAAACACTGTGGAGTGCCTGATACCCTAGCTCACGTTCAAAAAACATAATTAAGAAGGGGATTTACTACAAACGTTAGGAATCACCGAAATAGATCTAAGATGCAGCTGTAACATTTCAGAAATGTTACGCGATCCATGTTTTCGTGTCTTTCTCGTGTTAGAAGCAAAAATACAATGGGCATAATAATTGTTATTGGCCATAAGAAGGATACAAGATTTATGCTGGACCCCACCATCAGATGTGAAGTAACCTTCGGCATAACAAAACAGGTCGTTTAGAGATAACGATAGGCTTCAAAGAGAAGAGAAAGCTTGTGGTACGTTTCGATTAAGCGAGAGGATCAACATCAACATTTTTAAATCACTCATCAAGTTTGGGTAAGCCTAAGTATAAATGACCTAATTTTGCTATCAATGAATCCATTCAATAATAGAGAATTCATTTTCAATGTACTCGGGACAGTGTGTGACGTAGTCTATTGGTACCCAATATCATTTTATTGCTAATATTAATAGTGTTACAATAATAAAATTAATATGAAGGGAAGATAAGAACGGCTTTACGAAACCATGTCGGTACGGGCTGGCCGTGCGCGCCTGAACTGACGAGTTCCAGCGTAGACAGTGCTGGCAGTGTGAGGCAAGGTCATACGGCCCTAAAAGCACTTGCCAGGCTTGCAGGGCACTACGCCATACTATACACAGCTCGCTCGCACATGTAGCGAGCGGCAGGTGGGGAGAGGCAAGGACATGACGTCACGCGCTTGTGGCTTACTTCTTAGACTGCCCATAAGGGAGCAGCAGGATAGAACATACTACAGGCACTAGCTACGCAGGGCCCTGTTCTGCAGTACTGTTGAATTACCTTTTGCAGTATTTAATGCTTAAGCTGGTGTTATTTATTTAAAGTTACATTTTTAAGTAAAGTTATAAGATGCCACCTGTCATCTCTAAAGTTAAAACTAAGAAACTGAACAGCCAAAGTAGGGAGACGGTGGCTAATTTACTAAAATTCATGGAAAATGAAGCGGCTTGCGGTGATTTCAATATTCCTGTTAACCAAGCACAGGCTAGGACCGCGGTGGCCACAGGTGTATATAAAAGAATGGTGCATGTTACAAAGAAAGAGTTGGGTGATATTGAGAAAGGAGAATCAAACTCGTTCGCAACTCCTGATAAAACTCTTGAAATAATACTGTCACTAATTTCGACGACTTTGAGCAGTACATATTGAGGAGGACTGTTCATGGCGATGTAAATAATATTAATTATGAATACAATAGTGATTTGAGAAATGTTTTTGCTGAGGCTAGTACAGTCGATACACCTTTCCTGGAAGTGATGACGTACGTCGCCGGCAGAAATAGAATGCGAGCACAGTAGGTCGACGCTTTTCAGATCCCTGTGCAGTGTATCGGCCCAACGTTGCTCTGTCGCCCCTTTGGTCTTTTCCCGGCGACCTCGGGTGTGTAGCTCTGTTTTGCAATGGTGTCCGCTCCTGACCGTAGCACATGCCCAAACCATCGTCGATGACCCTCACGCATTTTGTTGTTAATTGCCGCGACACCAAATTGTTCCCTTATTCTTTCATTGGGAATGTGATCCAACCTAGTAATGCCAGCTGTCCATCTAAGCATCTTGGTCTCCATGACACCTAGCCGATGTTCTGCTTCCTTTGTGGATTTCTATTTATGTAATTTGACTTGCGCACACTGTGCATGAGCATATTACGGAATTCAAGTCTCATTTCCACAAAATTGCGTCAGACACCTCTCAGCACTTGCACGTCCTGTCGCAGGGACCATTACAAAACTTGCATACGCATGAAGTGCAATTTTTGCATACGCAAAGTTCATTTGGTTGGTGATAGACTTCTCTCGTGCAGATCCAGTGGTGAGAAGCATGGACCGCAAAGCGCGTCAAGATATGTCTCAATTCGTAGGATCCTTGCAACCAGTCCTGTGTAGTCATAGCGTCCGTCGTATAAAATTCATCCCAAATGTAATTTCTGTGGTAATATTCCCTAATAAATGCTAGTCAAGTGGCGGTGACTAATCACTTTCTGCCCACCCCATGGGCAAGCCCATCTCCATTCTATAAGGAAGACCCTCACTCTATAATATTGCTCGTCATATTACTAATTAAGTATTGTGGAAAGCTAAGATAGACTAAACTAACATGCAAATAAACATACCAAAAATATGAAAACTTATGCCTTAATTCTACTTACAAACAATCGGTTGTGTAAAGATTTATATTTTGGTCATTGATTGGAATTCTTTTATGCAACAAAACTTCACAAACACATTTCACCTAAAAGAAAGCTAATTTTTGAAACTTTAATTTTTCATGACCGTGAACACCAAATGCAGTTCTTAGGTTGCATTGTGCACATGAAATACAAGTGCTGTTGAGGTGACAGTAATCTTCACACAAGTAGATGTACCTTTGCCAGGCAGAGAAAAAGAGTGTGCGTGATAGCTCAGTTGGTAAAGAGAATAAGGTAGGAAATCCGAAGATCCCAGGTTTGACAAATCGTAAAACATGAATGCACATACTCGAAGTTTCAACAAATTTTGCATTTGTCGCAAATGGTAAGAACCATACACTTTAATAATAGATTGCCAAGTCATAAGAATCAAATTTGAATATTTGGTACAGTGCCTAACCACATCACTTTTACCCATTGGTTAACTTTTGAATCTTTAATGAAAGGAAAGCTAAATCTGTTCACAATATCTAGCATAATTTAAACAGATATGCTGTTACATGTTATTTGATTGGCTTTGAAGCTGGATCAATACCTGAATTTGAGCTCCAATTTGGTTGGCATTGTTTTCATCTTCAGTCATGAAAGAGATTGCGATCATTGGCAGAAAATTAATTGTTTTTCATTTTATCACCAAGTCTTATCCCTTTAAATCCACAAATAGTGATCATTAAACATAGAAGTATATTCATTGGTGTTTGTTGTGGGTGGAGCGAAGAAACGATGTTGGTTCCTTAGTTTAGGGGCTACAACAACGCGGGCATGTAGCCCCGTGTGCTTTGGGTGTGTGTAGTATCTGTCTGATAACCGGTGTTAATTGTGATGACTATTAATGTGCGTTATCTGTTTTCCTTCGCTACCGTCCACGGCATCTAGCTGTGAACGTTGCTACTACTAGATGCCATTGCAACCAGCTCCCGGTGACGAACGTTGGAACTTAAGAGCATTAATCAAACCTAACCTACAAATTTTGGTTTCACACAAGTGTAGTTAGTGGAAGGTTCTTTTTCATGCCATAAATCTGACAAGGAACAGCCGGATTTACTTCCCCTCCGAAGAAGAGCATACTGAGGGATTTTTAACGCTGTTAAAAAATCCCACGACGGTTCACACTCTGAAACTCTGCCTTGTTGAGGGGCTTCAACATCATGTCATTTTAGCTCCATGTTCTTAGGTGTTGGTAGATTTGGTCTGATAATCTGCGATGCTTGTAGTAATGTGTGTATTTGTAATTCAGGTGATGATTGGGTACGAAGCGGCTGTGGCCTTAAGTTAGGAACCATCCTGACATTTGCCTTGGCCTCTTGACCCTTCATTTTTGTTGTGTGAATTGCATTTTTCAGTTCCTCTATGGGTGGCGGATCTGTGATTATTTCTACTCTCTCTTGTCTTTCAAATTACCCCACAAGTAGAAGTCTCATAGAAGAATATGGAATGTCACTTAGCTTTAAAGATTTTTTGGGTGGGATCGGTCAGGTATCTCGCAGATATATTGAATTTTTAATCAGTTTTAATCCTTTTAGTTTGAACCAAATCCAGACAACTCCCTCGTTACAATGTAGGACAGTGCCATGCCATTGCTGGCTTATTGTCACTCTCCAGTGCATGTTCCAAGGGAAGTCTATGAATTAGGTGTGTCATGAATGGAAACAAAGACACGGTAGGTTTAATTTGTTGTCCAGTCTTCGACCAATTGAAAGTTTGTCTTAAAAGAAACTACACCATTAGGCAAAACAAGGATTATAAAGCTACATGACCGTGTTGTCGCAGCCCATAAACTAAGGATTATAAACTGCTTACAAACAGTTTGGCATAAATGAAGGGTTTTCAGTCAACACAAATTGTGCCCAATTACATTACATATTTATCATTATACCCTGTATTCTTAATGTTATTAGACTCCATATTGGAATCTGTTATGTCCGCATTGACAGTAAAATTACTATGACAAATATCAAGGAATTCAGTCAATCAATACAACATAATTTTTACACTTTAGGGTATATGTTTCAAGCTCATACAGCCCTTCAGCTTTATGAGCTCGAAACATGTACCAAAAGTGTAAAAATTTTGTAATTATATTGTATTGATTGACGGAGTTCCTTGATATTTGTCATAGTAATACCGTACTCTGTGGATTACCAATAATGAACAGTGACGTCTTGTCAAAGCTAGCACGTGGGGAAATGCTGCGTTGCCACCGAGACAGATCATGGCTCATAACATTCCCAGAGGCTTGCAGGAAGACACAAATACTGGGTAAGTTAGCCCCCCTGCCTGGAGATCTAATGACAGTGACGCGTCAAGGCACAGTAGAACACTACATCAAAACCTTGTGCTCACTGCTGTGTCAGCATACATTCCAACACTGCTCGCTGTTGCTTTGGAGTCCGTTACCACTCTCTTCTCCACTCCTCACCTCACCCTGCAAGCGGATGACAACCATCACCTTTCGTAAATCAGAGTATAAAATAACTCACTTTATTTGGTCAAAAAATATTAAATTGGTAAGCTATTGCCGCCGAACAATGCTGTGATTTGTTTCGGTCAGTTAGTACTTGTTTTAAGTGTCAGAACTATGAGGTCATCTGCGCCTCTTAACACAAAATTATGCAAATTTAGATTATAAACTTAAATTTTGAGGTGGATACCTAAATGGGAAAAAACTGAAAATTAATACAACCAAAAAAATCACAGTCCGTCTGAAAGACTAGACGTTGTATCATTTCAAATGACGCATGCTACAAATGTTAGAAAGGCTCAGGAGGGCTTCTCGCTTTGCTCGAAGCCCCAGGACTCTTTCAACAGACTGCATTACCCATTAACTTAGGTTTCCGGCACGGGAAGAAATGTGTTTCTTGTACTTGTATTAGAGATGTGTTTGGTTGAATAAAGCGTAAATTGTGTACTTTTTGATAACGGTTTTGTGGCCCATCATCCCAGGCAAGCCGGCGGAAACCTTTGCCTCCCTGTCAGAAGGATCATTTGGCCGTAAATTTGAATTAGTGTAAGGATGTAGTATGAGTGTCCAGATTTAGACAATAGCCTACTCCATGAAGGGGTCATGACTATGCCTTATATGTTTGTTTAATGAATAGTGTATCTGAAATAAGGGAAGAATACTGATTTACAGATTTGTGGAGTGAGTTTCTGATTTTTAAATGGAGTTTATGAAATTTATGGTAAAGGTGAAGGAGAGGTGAACATGGTTAGACAATAGCCTACTCCGTGAAGGAGTCATGACTATGCCTTCTGTGTCTGTTTAAAGTATAGAGTAACTGAAATGAGGGAAGTTTACTGAATTTGGTGTTTGTAGAATGTAATTTTCGATCTTAATTTGGGTTTTCGTGAAGCGTGTTGCGGAGTTGTTATTTCCCTGAAAAGGAGTGTTTTTGCCCCAGGCAGGCCTGTGTTCGATCTGGCTAGACTACTGTAACGGTAGAGAGTTGGGAGATGAGTTGTAGAACCTGGGAGGAGCGAGCAGTGGCGGGCTGAACATTGGGGGGGGGGGGGGGGCTATATTGGGAATATTGGGACTGGTTCGATTCTTTGCTCTGACATCCTGCACACCTCTTGGTGAGGCACCCTGTATTCTTATTCTTATATGGCATCTTGTATATCTCTTTAGAAGTCACCCTGTATTCTTGTGTTCGCTTCGCCTGTATTTTGCTCTGACATCCTGCACACCTCTTTAGGAGGCACCCTGTATTCTTATATGGCATCTTGTATATCTCTTTAGAAGTTACCCTGTATTCTTGAGTTCGCTTCGCTCAAAGCCCCAGGTCGCCAGGCCTCTTTCAACAGACTCCAATAATCATTAGCATCTGCTTCTCGCTCCCTGCGTGAGCATGACGTCACGTTCCCGCGCAGCAGCATGACGTCACTTCCCGCACGGCTGCATGACGTCACGTCCGTCTCCGTAACGCATAACGATGGACCCCAACCATAATGACGAAGTCGGCAATATCATTTGAAATGATAAAATTAAATAAAATGTAGGCCTCGGTGAATAAGACACCACAGGTACAAGGTGGGGAGTCTTCCCTTCTCGTTAGGTACAAGTGGGTGGATCTTGCATGACCTATCCTTAGTCTACACAAAATGACGGACTCCCTCCGTGACCGGAAAGAGCTCCGCCACACACGTGTAGTTCCCTTGATCTCTCTCAGTTTATTAGGCATTGGGTCAGCTAGCCACTGACTCTCTCAGAATGCCAGTTCTTGTCGGCGTAACTGAGAGCGAATATATCTAGCGGGTACCTCCATTGGTCGAGGTTCTTATCGGCGTAACTGAGAGCGAATATCTCTAGCGGGTACCTCCATTGGTCGAGGTGGTAGTGATACCACGTCGTTTGCAGCCAGATCAGCTAACTTATTTCCCGCAAATCCCACGTGGCTTGGAAACCACAGAAAGGCGATTCAAGTATCAGCGCGGGACAACCCGGGTAGTAGGTCATAGAGTCGCTGCACTAAGGAGTGTTGCGGAATACATGTAGCAATTGACTGTAATGAACTCAAAGACACACTAGAAAGTGGATTTGTGCATCCTGTGGTGCAAACTACAGAGCTTCGTAGATGGCAACGAGCTCCGCAGTAAACACACTACAGGCCTCAGGCAAAGAGATTTTGGTATTTGCATCATCAATAACTTAAGCACAACCCACTTTCTCGTCCACCTTCGAACCATCTATGTAGACATGTAGAGAATGCCAGCGTCCCGTAATTGGTGAACTATGCTGTGGAAATGTGTTCAACTTAGGACCTCGGTGTAGATCTAACCGGAAACGGGACTCCACAGCACCTCGCTAGGTATCTCGATCATTAAGGTATCTACAGCCACGCCTATTTCAGTACAAGAGCTATTGAATCTTATATGAACCAGCTGGTTGGCATACCTCTGGTGGTATTGGGTACTAAAAAGAGCTCGATAGCTCAGATGTTGCGGCATTTGATGCATATTGGCATATGTTTTGATCATCGGCAATCGTATCTCAAGTGGGTAATGCTCAGTACATACATATTCCTCCTGTTGCAAAGCATTGAAGCCCACCTGTGGAACTCATTAAAAGCCAAGGCGTTGAGTTCGCAGTCAACTCACTTGTTCACATGACCCATCAAGACTACAATGAATCTAGTCAGTATGTCAGAAGTGTGTTGTTGTTTTAACAGGTGGAACAGAGCAGACAGTGCGATATGCAAATAAAAACAAAAGCAAAGTTTAAAACAAATATTATTTACAGTACCAAACTCAAACATGTATGACAAAATTTAAAAGAGATGGCAAATTTACAATATGAAATTAAAATGAATATCATAAAATACAAAATGTCTAGTGAGAAAAGAAAGAAGAGGGAAAAACAGAACTATATATTCATAATGTCGTTTTAACACTTGGGCAATAAAAACAAAACGTAGGGTCAAGCCATGCTAGACTTATCTGTGGGAAAGAATTTCATGGAAGAAATATAGTCTTGTCCCTTATCCCATATGATAAAGTGGATACGAATACTATAAGATGCAAATATGCTAATAATAACACTGGTATCTTACTTTCTTTTATTAAACCTGAAGTTGGGGTACATCCAAGCAAGCACGTCAATGATAATGGAATGTAAAGAAAACATGTATTTACTGCGACAATTTTGCAGCATTCGAAGAAATATTACTATTTTATCATTAAATAAATGTACAACTTGCATCACTGACTCTGTCCGTGATGTATGGCGAAGAAAATACACTACTCAGGTCATGCTTAAGATATAGGTAATGTTGTATTTATGTGGAAAAAAAAACAAACATTAATTGGCAAACCAATTGGTCTGGATAAAGATTACTTATGCGCAAGTACTCCCACCGTGTGTGACAAACCCATGGGTGCATATATGGCCAACACGGCCCTGCACGAAGTAAGTATTGGTCTAGGAATAAACCTGTGTTTTCTTGTTGCAAGATAACTATTTGTCCATAATTCACGTGTATAATGAGGAACACAGCTGGAATTTTACTATATAAGTTGTGATCTAATCTGGGAGGGTCGAAAATGGAGGTTGGGTTAGGTGCGCTCATATTTTTTAAATGATAAAATAGTTATATTTCTTCGAATTCCGCAAAATGTTTACTTGATTTCGCCTTAAATACAAATCTGGTAACGCTTCAGGAGTGATTAACCTACAGTGACGATCCTTCCTATAAAACGGAGACTCGCAAAGGCGCATGGCGGCCAAGGCACTGCGTGTTGCAGTGTAAGTTTAACACATTTACACTTTTTAACATATTTAATAATTATAATTACAATTTCAGAGTAGTTGCTGGAAATGCTGTCCTTCAATTTCTAAACACACATTGCACCAACGTAGGAAGTTTTGGTACACTCTCTGAAATTCATCCTCACTGATATTTCGTATCAGTGCAGTTATTTCGTTCTTGAGAGCCTTCAGAGTATGCAGATTGATTCTGTATATCTTTTGTTTGAGATTCCCCTACAAGTAAAAATAGCACAGCACTTAAATTTATGAACTAGCAGGTACCCGCGGCTTCGCTCGCGATCAAGACGATGGGGACGATGCATTATTGCTGATAATTGGTCTAGTCTATAGCAATCGCGGCTACAGGTGGGTCCATTATAATCCTGAAAATTCTGATACACACAATATATTGATATTTGCAGGAAAATTGGGAATTTTATAGAGCTGTGAAAGTCTGCAGGGTACGATGTTACATTATGTGAACACATTTGAAAATTACGTTTTTGGTTTTGACATCTTCTGCTGAGACATAACGATTTTGTTTTCCGGATACTCGTGAGCACGCCACATACAGTCGCCCATGAGAAAAATGATTTTGTCTAAATGCACACCTACTGCTGTTAAGTGTGTGTCTTTGCACTTTGTTAATAGAAATTGCGAATATTGTTTGAAGAGGGACCTGCACTCTTGCACACTGGAATGGAAATCTATCGGAATATGGGGAATTCTGGGTGTAATTTTGCCACACTTATTGATGATTTGAACGTCAACATGTCGCTATTAATAGACCTATAGTAAAATATCTCTCAACTTGGCCGCTGATGAACATTATGCTGTCTCTTCCAGTGTTAGGCCTACATCCCAGGGATTGAAATTCTCCAACAACCCTTTTGCCTCACATGTCTCTCTAAGTAATTGAAATTCCTGATTGTTGTTGTTTGAGTCTTCAGTTTTTTGACTGGTTTGATGCAGCCTTCCGTGCCTCCCTCTCTTGAGCTAATCGTTCCATCTCTACATAGCTTCCACACCCTACATCCGAGGCAATCTGTTGAACATATTCTAACCTTGGTCTACCCCTACAGTTCTTGTCCTCGACCCTCCCATCCATAACTAAGCTTGCTATTCCTTGGTGTCTTAATAAGTGTCCTACCAACCTATCTCTTCTCTTCATTATCAGTCGCCAGAAACATCTCTCCTCTCCCACTCGTCTTAATACCTCTTCATTTGTTACCCTATCTACCCTTCTGATCTACATCATTCTCCTGTAACACCACATTTCAAACGCTTCAATTCTCCTCTTTTCTGCTGCATCATTAGTCCAAGTTTCACTTACTTATCGTGTCACGCTCCAGACAACAGCTTTCAAAAATGACTTCCTAATACCTAAATATATATTCGATGTCAACAGATTCCTTTTCTGTACGAATGCTTTCCTTGCCTGAGCCAACCTACTTTTTATATCCTCTTTGCTTCGTCCATCACTGGATATTTTGCTTCCTAAGTAACAAAAGTCTCCTATTTCCCGTAGCGTTTCACCTGCCAATTTGAAGTCCATATAGGTATCTGATTTATTTCGGCTGCATTCCAATAATTTTCTTTTACATTTATTGATTTTCATCATTAATACGGAGGCCATACCATTCAAAAACACGTCAATTCCTCTGGCGCATGGCCAAGATGACGATGTCATCAGCAAATCTCAGAGATGAAATTATTTCTCCTTAAATCTTTGCTCCCACTTAAAATTTTTCTCCAATTTCCTGATTATTGTGTTTTTAGAGATGTTTGAAATGCGTTGCCCTCGCACATGGTGTAGATGCATTGTCGAAGGAAAACATTCCAGGTTGCGAACATGGGCCGCATAACCAGTACCGAAAGCTTCTGCAGATTTAACACACGGCCTATTCTGAACAGCAGTTCCTTGAACTCAGATTTGCTAACATTGTATTGCATCTTTCCATGTGGTATATCTTTGTACCTCAACATACAGAAGATTGCTTTAAAAATCATGTCTTGTGTACATTTTGGAAAAGGTAGTGAGTGTGTTTTTTACCGGAGTGGATACTCGCTCGCAGAAATTCTTTTCAGTAAAATAGACTGGTTCACAATTTTGTAAGTGCACATTGAGGTATGTGACGGCGGGATGCCTTAAGTGTTACGGAAACGTCAATACGTACCTTACGAAATGGATAATCTTCCAATTAATCTTGGAAACAGCAATAGCCGCCACAGAGCTTCGTTGCTACTGAAATAACGACCAGAGTGATATTTGTACCTAACTATACGGAATGTGATGCCCAGTGTTTATGAAATTGAACGTAGCTATATCGCCAGCTTTATTTAGTAGCCGCTAATTTAGTGTTTAAAAATTAAAAGTGGTATTAGAAGGCAATTTCCCTAATTTTTTTACCCCTGGCACTACAGCCCATGAAGGGCCTAGGCCTATCATGCGACCGCTTCCCATCCATTTGGCTTGCAGATATTGTGGTCATGTGTGGTCAGTGCATGGTGTCCCCTCAGCCGTTAATCTTGTTCTTCGTGACCGGGGCACTGCCTCACTATCAGACAGCTACTCAATTGACCTCACGAAGCTGAGTGTACCCCGTTGCAGCCCTCGCATCAGTGACTAAAATCGCTGATGGAGCCGGGAATCGAACACGGGGCCTCCGAATGAGAGGCAGGCGCGCTACCCTGTTCTTATTGTGTTTTTATATATCTTGAAAAAGATAATAAATGGATTGGCATTGCCTCCTACAGGGATATATAGAAAATCGGATGTCATACCTTGATGTACTGTTGCCATGGAAACGGACTTGCCATTAGTTCATCAGAGCGAAGATAGTTTTCTGCGAATATCTTTGAAACTGTTGGTTTTAGGGCCTTAAAATGTGTTTATCGGTGTCCCGTAGGGACATACCGAGTATCGTTTCTCGCATCGAGGGGCGTAAAATGAGCACTGTCCGGTCTCTGTGCGACAATTTCGATATTTTGTCCCAGTTCAGTATTTTTTGTGACTTTTCAGTTATGTTGCCCGTTCCACGGGAACAATGATTTATTTCTGGAAGAAAGGCAGCCTATATGTTAACCCAGGTAATAAGCTATCTCCTTTTCAAATTTCAGCCAAATCCGTCCAGCCGTTTTAGTGTCAAGAGGTAACAAACTAACACACAGACACACACACATATTTTCACAATTATAATATATATAGGGATATAGGGAATCACTGCAAACTACTTCTTGAGAAGATAAGTTTCCACCAGGAAAGTTTGTCTTCTTCTGGCCTACCTAACCATGTTCACGTGATACGAGACAGCTTACAGTACTTCACCACTAAGGTAGCTTGCCAGCTGTGTATGTAATATATGCTATGACAGCATCCACGGCTTTCCGACCATGGTTGTAATCGGTAAGGTAACTGTACGGGTTTTCGTCACTGAGCCAGTTGTCGTCACTCTCGTGTATAAGTACAAAAAATAAACATGTCAGCTATTGTTGTTTTAAAGGGTGGAACTACAAGGTCATCTGCCCCTATTAACACAGATTAAAGAATACAAATTTGGAATTGAATTTAAAATTTTGAGGTGGACACCTAAATTTTAAAAGACCAAAAATTAATAAAACAAAAAATAAAAATTAAAAAATAAACAAAAATTACGGAAAAACAAAAAATTATCATTCAAAAACGAACAAGTCGTTGAGTCAATTTATACTGGAAAATTTAGATTGCTGGCCCTAACCCACTCTCACTTATAAAGCAGATAACGCGATCAGCAGCCACTGCGTCATCGGCTAATATAAGTTTGAGTGTCATCTGCAAACTAAGGTTTCTTCGTAAGTCAGCAAGATCCACACACTCGGTTAAAATGTGGGCTACGGTGAAAACGGCTCCACAGGTACAAAGTGGGGGGTCTTCCCTTCTCATTAGGTACGAGTGGGTGGATCCTATATGACCTTTCCCTAGCCTGCACAAAATGACGGACTATCTCCATGACTGGAAAGACCTCCGCCACACGCGAGTAGTTCCCTTGTTCGCTCTCAGTTTACTGGGCAGTGGGTCAGCTACCCACCGACTCTCCCAAAATGCCAGAACTTGTATGCGTAACTGAGAGCGAATATCTCTAGAGGGAACATCCATTGGTCGAGGTGGTAGTGATACCGCCTCTTTTGCAGCTTTATCCGTTAACAAAGCCAAAGAAAGGTGATTCGAGTGTCAGCGTGGCACAGCCTGGCTAGTAGGTCGTGGATTCACTGCACTAGGGGGTGTTGCGGGAAACATGTAGCAATTGACTGCAACGAACTCAAAGAGTCGGTACACACGAGAAAGTAGACTCTTGCATCCTGTAGTGCAAACTGCAGAGCTTCATAGATGGCAACGAGCTCCGCACTAAACACACTACATGTCTCAGGCAAAGAGATCTTGGTATTTGCACCATCAATAACGTTAACACCTTCGAACCATCCGTGTAGAGAATGCCAGCGTCCGGAAATTGGTGAACTATGCTGTGGAACTGCCTCCAGTAAACGGAGGCATCCGTGTTCACCGTAGGACCTCGGTACAGATCTAACCGATTTTCCGGACGCGGAACTTGCCACGGAGGCACCTTGCTAGGTGTCCAGATCATACGGGGACCTACAGCCACTCCTATTTCAGTACACAAGCTATCAAGTCTAATACCAACTGGCCGAGTGGTACGAGGCTGGTTGGCGTACCCCTGGTGGCATTGGGTACTGAAGAGAGCTTGATAGCTCGGGTTTTGCGGCATTTGACGCACGTTATAAGCATGTCAACGGGTCTTTCTCAACGCACGAAGTCTTACGAGATTAGTTGCCTATAAGGAGCAACTTTGCGAAATCATGCGTGCGATGTAATAGGCGATTCCCAGCGTCAAACATCTCGTGTGAGTTGAGCTGCCTTGACGCGGCGTATTGCTTCTCGCAAGTGCTATGCAGGCACACGAGTTAATTATGTGCTTACGGGTTATGTTCCGACATTTTAAAATGTTACAAGTGCGTGATACAGTTGGTACAGTAATTGTTGCGATTTGCTATTTCGTGCTCACGTTCCTAATTTGGTTAGAAATGCTGGTGACGAACACTGGATTTAAAAACACGCACTTTACCAATGCTTGTCATTTGTGACGAAAACTGGCACATTGTCATATCTCCTTGTAAGACTTAACTAACAGCGGCAATACACTTATAATGTAGTTCTGAACCACCCTGCATTAATTAAATTGTCGTTTGATCATCGTGTCCAATAGTCGTCATAGCTGACGATCTTTAGAGCACATGCGTGACGAACACTAGTGCACGATAATGTTAAAAGTTTGCGTTAACTTTTCAGAACCAATAAACATTTACAGTGTGCTGTTATTATGTAGATCTGTCTCTTTGATGGCCGTAGGTCTACGCTGGCTGCGTGGCTCAGCGGTAACGTTCTCGCCTGCTTTAGCAGGATCGAATCCTGGCGCAGTCATCTGGAATTTGAGGGTGCGCAAATGCGAGGGAGCCGTGTCTGTAGATTTACTGGCACATTATAGATCCCCCTTCGAGGCAAAATTCCGGCACCCCGGGGTCTCTAAAAGCTGCAGTAGTTAAAAGGAACAAAAAAAAAACAAATAACATTAATATTATCAGTAGGTCTAGGCCTAGGGTTTTTAGGTGAGCTAAAGGGGATTCTTTTTAAATTGAGATGAAAAATATATTCTAAGACTATATCTTTGCTTTCAAGTAATATGTCGAAATGCACATTTCTCAATTAGCCTACGATATTCAGCAAATGGAAGCTGCTATTAAGGTCGTTGAGGAGGACGGCATAAGTATTACAACGTCCGCGGAGAGGAATGGTGTTCCGAGAAACGTCTTCACGGACATAATTAAAGGAAAAACTAGAGAAAGGAAGATGGGCCAAGGTCCTTTTTAACAGAAGGTGTTAGTTCAATGGGTTATCTCACTAGGAAAAGCGGGGTTCCCGGTAGCAAAGGACGATTTGCAAAATAGCATCCAGTGCCTCACAAAAGAATTGAAGAGGGACTCTCCTTTCAAAGATGGGTGGCCAGGGAGGAAATGGTGTGAATCTTTCCTAAAAAGTAATTCAAGCCTGTCTTTACGAATCCCTCAAAATTTGACAGTAAACCGTGCTGCAATATTACAGAACATCAAATTAAAACCTACTGTTATTTGGTGGAAAACTACTTACAGTCTATCTTGTCAGACCCTCGGCGATTGTTCAACGCAGGCGTTATGTTATGCCATGGTCTAGTTTCAAGTTTTATGAGGATGACACTTGGCTAATTCCTCCTCATGTTTTTCTATTAGTTGCCCTCATCGTTGCACTGTTGATCAAGGACTTCGCTGACTGGATCACTGAGGAAGGACAGGAAGATCCTGGGATGGAACAGCATTTTTTCCAGTATTCTCCTCTTTGCTGACATGCCTACAAACATAAAGATACTTTGATGATTGGTGTTTTAAGGGGTCATGACAGCAAGGTCATCTGCCCCAGATATGTTATCACTTGTTGCATGCATTAGTTTTATGCATTGAGCAATAAGTTTTGTTGAGTTAGGAAGATGACATTTCCAACCTCAAAGTTGAAGAAACAAAGGCCTATTAGGACAAGACCCACTAAAACTCATTTGTAATAACCTAAGTGTTGCATACAAATTCTATTCAGTAAAATTATTATTAATTACAATAAAACAAAGAATTAGCTCTTAAAAATCACACTTCCTACATGCTCATGAAAACAGATCCCCACCTGAAGAAATAAAGGCCTCTTCACTAAAATGAAAAGAGCACACTCTCATTGAAGGCGTAATTTTCTTCCCCATCTTCAACACCAACGTCTAAAAGCCAACTGTATTCCAACCCGTTCTTGTTGCCGGTATTTATTTGGTATCATCACCTTTCGGCTATTGCTATTTGCATCTTTTGGAAAGTGATGAAAACTTATATCCGCAGCCCTCTTATACATCGACTTACAGCCGTCAACTGAGCAATATACTTTGCTTTTACTCATTTTGCACTCTATCCACGAGTAAAACTTATTACTTGTGTATAATGACACGGACAATTTACCACGATCTGCCTTTATGAGTCAGGTTGTCCGGCCATGCCAAAGAATATGGGCCATGCAAGGATCATCGGCTGTGTTTCTATCTCCCAAAATTTTAATAATGACACCCCGTCGTGTTCGTTAAGCCGCCATTTTGGGCACGATGGCGGCCTAGGGTGGGGGCTTAACGAAACTTGCAGCTGATGGGAGAGCAGAGCCAAGGCTTGGAGCAGAGCCACCAGCATCAGAGACCTCTTTCGGTCAGTGAAATAACTACTTGTAGAGATTCTTCTGGTCTCTTCGCTTAATGTAACGAAGCGGTGCAGCGCAGCGCCCATATATCCCTCTTGGCGCAGCGCTTGGTGAAGCAAACCAACACGGAGACGGATTGGCTTGGATTATTATTTTGATATATAATTTAATGAATTCGCGTTCGCTTGGTTAAAAGCGGTAGCTTGAAGTTTAAAATCGTATGAAAATATATTTTGACTTTGTGGCTGTAGTTTTATATGTGTACATGTGATTTTATGTTGAACGGAAAAATTATAAGTTTTTACCAGGATATTCAGCAGAGTTATGTGTGAAATTTTGATGAGGTTATGGTATTACATGGGCGGATATTTACACGACATTTTTAACAATCTTCCGTTACATATAATATGTAACACGCAAAAGCTTGCACAACTAGTTCCCTTGTGCTATTGAATATTGAAATACATACTTGACAACACAATTGGGTACGGAATTTATAAATGGGGGCTTCATAAATTCCATTCCCTGACCCGGTCGGTCGCCTGGATGCAGGCCGTGGATTTTCACTTCATTTAATAAATGTGCTACCTCGAGCGGCCTACTGCATGCTCTAAATAGTTTAATGTAGCCTAAAATCCCGCAATAGAAAACCTCAAAAACGTAGGAAATCACAGGTCTAACGTCGCACCTTTATTCAAGAAGGGCCAAAATATAACAAATTTTCACAATCAGACTCCTATTATAATTTATAATTATTAATAACTCATGACAAGACAGTGATTTTATAATTCAAACAAGTAAACATCGAAGTACATACACAGAAAAATTGCATCTATTTATAAGATCCTACTTGAAAACAAACTCGACTATGAGGCTTTTCTTTACAAAACCATCGATAACTTCATCATAGAAAGAGGACTGTAATCTAATTTTTGCAAACAATCCTTTTTCAATCGAAAACATACCTAATGATGATAGCCTTTCCTGAATTTGAATCGATCTGCCATATGTATTAATGCGTCTCAGTGTCGAAAAAGAACGTTCTGCAGGGGATGTAGCAGCAGGAATTGTTGCTACCAGTTTGATGAGCTTGAAAATCACTGCCAGACCCATGTACAATTTGTTAGTATGCATAAGCTGCATTAAGTCTGAAACACTTTTCTCTTTCAAGTCAGGAGATGAGTACGGTAGGCTACATCACACTTAATTCAGTTTTTAAGCAAACAATGTCGAAAAATTACCCATAGGTCTTTTCTAGGGCAGTAACATAACTGCCTGGAAACTTATTTCTCTGCTTCTCAAACAAATCACAATTTTGCAGCGAGAAGAACACAAATGTATGTATGTATTTGAAATGCTCTCCTATTTGGACAAGTGCATTGTCAATAATTTCATTGACTAGACGTTAGTATTTTGATTTTCTGGTTCAGCACTAATTGCACTATTTTTAGAGCACGGCTGTCCTCCATAAACGTCGATTTTGGTATCAACATGTCCATAAAAACTATCAAAATCTTCATCTCACATAGACTGAGTATTTAAAAAGAGCTCAATCTCCTTGCCACTGTACTGTATATCCAAATTGTTTGTTTGTAAAATATTGAACACAGTATCGGAGAATGAAAAGATC
Organism: Meconema thalassinum; assembly: GCA_946902985.2. Taxonomy (NCBI): domain Eukaryota; kingdom Metazoa; phylum Arthropoda; class Insecta; order Orthoptera; family Tettigoniidae; genus Meconema; species Meconema thalassinum. Next base: position 779,071,556 of record OX336388.2, on the reverse strand, counting down.
TTGGAGAAATTGCCAGCAGAAATCTAGTGTTGAATTTAATTAAGAAAAACAAAAATCCTTGTGCTTTCAATGTAGTAGCTTTCTGTAGCTCCCAGACCAGAGCTTTCAACTACACATTAACGCAGATCTATTACAGATGCGGTACCTATTGTAATTTTTAAAATCTCGCCTCGTTTAGAAAAATATTGCACTTGAGCAGCAATCGTAGCATGCTTGGAGAAATCGCCCCTGAATTCTTAAGTGCTGTAGGTAGAGGATGGAGGTTGAGGGAATAGCATTACTCAAAAAGCATGAGCAATACATGTTAGCAAGGGGTAGAACGCATACCGTAGGCTATATTTTAGTCCAGAACGTTTGCCTATACCAAAAGTAAAAAAAGAAGGAAGCTTTTAGTTTTACGTGACCATTAATCATGAGATCATAAACCTCAGGACCTCCTTTTTATGTGGAATCCGAACCACGGGACATGGCATTTCACTTCGAAAATCTCACATGCATTGACCGGGAATCGAACCCGGTCCACCTTGGTGAGAGGCCAACAGCTTGACCACTGCGCCACCACGCCCCTCATTGCCTATATCAAACAGAACAACTGTGAACATGTCATCCAGTAGCGTGGGTTCTACTGAGCACTGTTGTTTCATAGAGACTGGTGAGCATGGCTATGCTGTGGGACGAAATGCTCGCAGAATTTGGCTTGAGTAACTATAACCCCCCATTGGTCGATTTTGGCTATGCTAATGTATTATATACATTGCACCCCCCGTCCAGTCATTGGACAAATTCGTGTTGACCTACTGAAGAGTTACAAATATCACTTTGTATAGGCAACACTGGAAAATATGGCTTCAATACTTTACATATACGTCAACATCCTTTGTTAGAATTAAGGAATAAGTGACTAAGCAGTAATGTAGTTTGCTTGCAAGATGGCAGGAGTGGTTTTAAAAGGCCATTCATTCAGTTGCCATCCTGACGCTAGGATCGCACGTGTCTTGTTTCTCTCTCTTCTTAGCGCACCTTACTACTTGCACCTGGTATATGCCTGGTCATGGCCTACACGTGTACTGAAGATGGTTAGAATCGGTGACCCATGCATCTTATCCTCCCCTTGTTAGCTGTCGCCCATGACATCCAGATTCGAGTCACGGCTCAGCCAAGAAATGTAGTTTTGGTCTTGGTTAGAAGACTGTAAAATATGCCTTCTGAGGTAAAACTGAGAAGAAGTGAGTTTCCTCACTTCAATTACAAAAACACACCCTTTTGAATTCGAAAGCTTCTTTAAAAAGCCATACACCCTGAAATTTGTATTTTTTGTCATCCTGCTGTGTAAAACTGTCTGCTGCCACTCGACTTCCTAAGGGACATGGGTATGAATTCAATATTTCAGCTCGCAGCACTTCTTAAAGCTTCACTACTGTACACTGCATTGATACACCAATACTGCCACTCAAGTTTGTATTTCCCCGGCGAACCTAAATATTTCAATGTAATCTTTCTCACTCAATTTATCTCTCCAGTTCATGTGCAGATGTTAACTCCTAAGCAGCTGATCGTAGCGTCACAATCTTAGGACAGTCAGCTTCAAAAGTTTTAGCTCTGTAACATAGGATCATCAAAATAATTGAATAAGTTATTATTTTCCTGCGGGGATAGAAATAAAGATTTCGTACGGCACAGCGAGCTTAGCAAGTTCAGTTATCTAGGCAATGTTCTGTTCTATTGGCTGTCATGAGCGAGCGAATCTAGCTCCTAGCTCATTTTCAGAGTTTTTTATATACTTATAGTAAATTTATTCATCATGTATGAGTTAAAATGCCATAACCTTTTCGATTAATTCAGTTCAACCTCTCATGATAAACAAATGGAATCACATGTCACTACTACAGTGCTGCAAGTTTTGTCTAATTTTTTGTGTGTATGTTTATATGACTTACAATGATGAAAAAGAATGCCCCAATAAAGATGAATTATGCCCCTAATGTTGCCCAAATTCCTTCTGTTCCCTTTAGTCTGGAATTGAATAACCCGCAGATGATGTCCATTTCTTGGTTGGAAGATAGAGATAAAATATGTGTGGAACGTTGGCTTTGACGGTCAAGAAATTAAACTCCAGCAATTCTTCTAGGTTTATGCAGTGTCTGGTGCGGAGTTTCTTTCAGATGTATAAAACTCTTTCAGCAGACCCTTGGTTTAAATGACCAGTCGTAAGCATGTGAAAATTTTAGAGACAGTCTACATTATATCATGTAAATAGCCTTAACAGTCTTCTGTCACACCTGCCCAGCTCCTCTTTGGTCACTATTCTTGGCACTCGCACATTGCATTGTTGGCGGCACAAACCATACACTAACAGCTTGAGTAAAACACTGAGATCGGACTCAAAGTGCCCTAGGCAAAGGGACACTGCGCACTTCATTTTCACTGATCTTATATGTATCAAAGCCCACTGTGCATGGATATACCATTGCGAACAGCCTAAGAGGAACGGCTCATTTATACACAGTGCCTGGACCCCATCTGCATAGTGGACCATGCATTATGACCTGTATATTATACAGTTGAACCTGCTTTATACATAACTCTATTCTGCGTATTTCGTATTAGTACGGAATTTATTTTAGGTCCCGGAAAAATGTAATCTAAAAGCGTGTTAATTTAACCTTTTTCATACATAAATCGCTGTTATACATATTAAGTGTCAGCGAAATAAATCTGAGTTTTACGTATTTGTAATTTAATAATGAGCACGTGTTGTTATAAAAGAAACTACAGTACTGTATTTATGATATTTTCTCTTTGTTGGTGTAGATGTGGGGAGAGAGGTCGGGTTTCGGTGCTGAAACAGAGCACAGAGTTTCTGTCTCATGTGGGACATGCTCTAGATTGTTCACACGAAAAAAATTCTCATATTCAAACAAATTTCTTTTCTTTTGTTTCCGTGCTGAAACCTCCAACTTCGCTTGTAACTTAATATTTAGCAGTATTGTGAAGGTCAAAAACGATGCAGCTAGAGGAGGAGCCAAGGGAACTCGCTCGGTTGGCCTTTGTTACGCCGCCAGTAAGTTAGGGTCAACAATGTCACACTGCAAATCTCTGTGTTTTGATTGAATATGAGAATTTCTTTCGTGGGAACAAAGAACGAGTAAAATGTACATGGTGCTGGTATCTGGTGTTTTCTGTTGAACAGTAGTTTTATCATTCAGTTGCTTTCGATTAGCCAAGGAGAACACAAAACAAAAACTGAAATTGCTTCAGACTTAAGGATTGCTTATATCACGCTATGTACAGTAATCAGTTTAAAAAAACGCTATTTTGGTTGAGTTTTAAAACTGCGTTCGAAATCAGCAAAGCGCAGCCGTCAACAAAAAGGGAGGTATGTAGATTTGGAGAAAGCACTTTTCACATGGATCCAGCAAAAGTGGGCTGCAGCTCTACCAATTAGTGGCGACATGCTGAAGACAAAGGCGATAGATTTAGCTAAATTGATAAGTATCACTGCTGATTTCAAGGCTTCGTCAGGATGGTTGCAAGGATTTAAAGATCGTCATGAAATCGCATAGAGACCAATTTGCGGTGACGCAAAAGCTGTGGACGACGTCACGGTGCAACACTGGAAAGAAGAGGTTCTGCAGGGTATCATAAGCGATTAACAGCCTACAAACATCTACAATTGTGATGAGACCGGCTTATTCTACAGTCTCCTTCCTAGTAAAACATTAGCTGAAAAAGGTGACTCCTGCAATGGAGAGAAGAAAAGTAAAATTTGAGTAACAGTACTTCTTCCCACCAATGCAGATGGATCGGACAAACTTCCTCCACTTGTGATACGAAAATCGAAGAATCCGAGGTGTTTTAGGGTGCAAAAACAAAACCTATAGAATATGAATCCAACAGAAATTCTTGGATGAATATGCTTCTAATGGAACAGTGGTTGAAAAAACTGATCATTAGAATGAAAAAGAAACAGAAGAAGATCCTTCTTCTTATGGATAGATGTGCAGCACATCCACCTCAAATCGTTGTGGAGAATGTCCGAGTGGAACTTGACCCTCCTAACTGTACCAGTGTTCTACAACCGCTTGATTTGGGCATCATTGCAAATTTCAAAGTGCATTATAAAAGATTGCTGGTTCAACATTTAATAACACTTGAGTGATGCAGGAAATGAAACTCTCTCCATTAATTTACTACAAGCCATGGACTTTTATTTCGGCTGCCTGGAAGCAGGCGTCATCCTCCACAATCAGCAACTGTATCCGCAAAGCTCATGCCTTACTGGAGGAGGCCGCCTCTAATGATGATTATGGGGACGAAATTATGTCTGGCAATTAGGTAACGCTGAAGCCTCCATGGCTTAAGCGGCAGCACGCCGGCCTCTCACCACTGGGTCCGTGGTTCAAATCCCGGTCACTCCATGTGAGATTTGTGCTGGTCAAAGCGGAGGCAGACAGGTTTTTCTCCGGGTACTCCGGTTTTCCCTGTCAGAAATTTAATTCCAGCAACACTCTTCACTATCATTTCATTTAATCATTGCCCCAGGGGAGTGTGACAGTCTTCGGCAGCCGGCACAGTTCATATCCTCTCCGCTAGATGGGGGCTTCATTCATTCCCTGACCCGGTCGGTCGACTGGACGGAGGCTGTGGATTTTCATTTTCAATTAGCTAACGCTACCGGAGGGTGCAGATTTCGATACTTTTGTGCACTACGATGATAATCTGGCTGCAAGTGGGCTACAATGGGATGAAGGGATTATTGCTGATGTATGCCAACAACTCGGTGGTGACGGACCAGCTACAAGCGATAGTGACACTGATGGAGATGACGACTTGAATCTTGAAACACCTGAACTAAGTGAAGTTAGTCTTAAGTGCAATCGATGTGTGTAGGCGTTACATCAGTGCGAAAACTTGTAGTGAAAATGCCTTGAATTTATTACTACGTTCGCAAAAGGAGGTTTATACCCAATGCAAGAAAAGTGAAACAAGCCAAACTATCTGATTTCTTTAAGGCTGGACCAAGTTCAAAATAATACAGTACTGTATTTTCTGTCTTAATGTATGTATTGTTTGCTAGGATTTACACATGTAGGTCTATTCCATTGGTTTTTCAGTAAATATGTCATGTGTTGTGTAAGTCTGATTTCTAAGTAATTCTGAGTTACAAGTAGTCTTTTCTCTTCCCTTGATATGCATATAAGTCAAGTTCAACTGTAGTACTTCTTTGCTGGTGAAACTAGAGCTCCCTCGGCATTATCTTATCCCTATAAAGATACCAAAAGATGGAATATTGGCTTTCATAGCCAACAGGGACACAGTATAAACCTTGAAGAATTGCTGGAGTTTAAGAGATGTGTGGTGTACTTCAGTAAGACATTGACATGGATTTACAAGATTTGATCTAATTGAAAACTCTTTATGGGAATGGGACTGGGCAACTTAGAAACAGTGATAGAGATGATGGTTGGCTTTGTCAGAGATCTATAAATTGGAACTGCAGGGGAGTGCAGAAATTTCTGATGAAATGTACAGATGGACAATCATAAATTGTCGCATGGAAAATATCAAAGTCCTATTGGGGTATCATCATGTTTGGAAGTGGCTGCACAGTTGCAACAAAATTGATGCACTTCCATCTTTGTTCAACGACATGTTCGGGACAAAATGCAACTATCAGTACACAGTGTCACTGTGCAGATATCAGAATAACAGAGAAGAATGATGTGCAATATTAATGAGAAACAGCCCAAATGCGTGAAGTGAGGGACACGTCCCATTGACGAAGGATGAGTAGCGTTTAACAGAGTGGCTGTGATAGGGTAGAGGAAGTGTGTGAAGTTAGTAAGCCGAACCACCACGGTCCAATTTTGGTCTCGGCAATTCTTTTTGTTTTGATGGCTTCTGTTATACCATTGTGGAACCGCATGATACTGGACGCCTTTTAAGTTTTACAATGAAATATTGCAATAAACCGTTAGTTAATTACCACTGGGTCTATGATAGCTGTTATAGACGTGCATGAGATGATGGAAATATCATTACAATATTATGAGCATTTTGCAGACTGCCAGTTAGCTCAGGGGAAGAGGCGTTGCGTGAAACGACAAACAACAGGGGTTGGAATCGTACTCGCGGTGTTTATTCTTTAAACATGTCAAATGTTTCATGAACGAAATACATGTGTGTTTCTATACAAAGGGAAATCTGGCTTAATGAATTTGCTTATTGTTAGTCCCGAAAAGGACTGTTGTAGACACTTCTTCAATATCTCGTCCAGTATCCACCAGCTTCGATAACTTGCTGTAGCCGACGTGGCATTGACTGAACTAGATTTCTGAAGTACTGTTCATCATGGGCAATCTCCTCCCATGCTTCCAACATAATCTCCCACAATGCATCCTGCGAACGAGGGGGAGAGTGAGGCCAGTTTTCCCTGATATGGCGTTTCCACTTTGCCCACACATACTCAATGGGGTTCAAGTCTAGAGTTTGAGGTCCCAGTTGAGCAGTTCAATGGAGTTCTGCTCAGAAAATCAGCCCTGAACACTCCTGCTCATGTGGATTGGAGAGTTGTCTTGCACGAACTGAAGTACTGCATGTGGATAGCGCTCTCTCACACTTGGAATCATAATATTCTGCAAGATGTGCAAATATTGGTCCGATGTGAGATGTCCACCTATTCGATGAAGCACTCCGGCCCCATCAGACGACATCCACCCGCAGCATGATACAGATATGCGGCCACTACCAGTGCGCCCAGCCACATACTGTTTCTCGTACCAGGTTCCACGTGGCCTGTAAACACAAACCGGTCTGACCTCTGCCGAACTGAAACATGTCTCGTCAGAGAAGATGACCTGATCCCAATTACGATTTAATTCCAGCTCAGCAAAGGCACACCGTTCGACTATATGTTGGTTGGAAAGACATTCTTTGACTGCAGGTTTTCTGCAAGCAATTCCTGCTTCTCATAGGCTAATCGTTTACGGGCCGTATATGGACATCCAGGAAAATTAGTCGTCTGCATCAGCTCTACCGAGTTTAAGAATGGGTTTTCCTGCGAAGTTGTAACTAAATGGTGGTCTTCTTCTACAGTTGAAACCCGCTGTAAACCAGTGCCCGGTAGACGACCAATCCTCCCTGACACCCGCCACTGCTGTATCCAAATTTGGGCAAATCTCGGTGGAACACCACATCGGAGTGCTGCCTCACGCGCCCTGTAATTGCCGTATTCGACGAGAGCCGGAACGTGCTCTCTGGATGCGTGTGTATAGTGAGCCATTACAGAATGTAATGACACATTATCATCGATAGCTCGGCCAAACGCGGTTGTTTTCGTAGCATGACATCATCATGGTGAGTTACTTCACGAAAATAATATTCACGGCGTGACTCGAACTGTGGTTGCTCGGCGATGAACAACTTTACAACCTGACAGCTAACCTACTACGCTACAGTGCAACACACATAAATATGCGTGTGAGAGCGGGGCGAGGGGCTGGCCGATAGCGAGAGGGAATGAGAGAATTACGAACTGACCATGTTGCAGTACTTATCCACCGAACTGTACGCAGCCGTGAGCAGACAAAGTGACACTTAGCATTTTTCATGCCTCAAGATATGCGACATTTTATGATTGTTTATCTGTACCTTAAACATTCAAAATCAATCCATTTTTATCAGGATTCTTCACAATGTATGTGAATCACTCAGTTTGGACATCCCTTGTAGCAAAATCACAATACAATTATAATATATGCACAAGAATAATGAAAAACAAGAAGGTTTTATCTAAAAAGCAAATAGATGGCAAATACAATTTATAATGATACAAATATTAATCCAGTACAGTGCTACCCTCTAATATAATAAAATTATAATATCTCAGTTTGTTGACACTGCCTGAACAGATTCTTAAATTTGCATTGACGAATGATAGTTTAAAAAATTGAAATATAGTATGTTCCGTCTAGTCAATACTTTTTGTGTTTATTTACACACTAGTACATGTTTCGAGGCTATTATTTTCATAGAAAATTTGCCCCTTCATCAGCTAGTATGATAATGGCCAGTCACTGAACATTAAAAAATTAAAATGGTTGATGTGAATGAAATGTGATGGAAACATATGAGATAGTTGCACACACGTTAAAAAACCCTTACAAATGTTTACAATAAAACTCTAAAATGTTTGTTGTACTTGCATTAAAAATTGTTCTTAAAATACCACACTAATGAATAAAATACTAGTTTATATTTACATGTCCATTTCACTTATTCTTGCGTGAAAACAAGACGTCGCTGGCTCGGCCCGCCTTCTCATTTGACTATTTATATTGGACAATTGATCGTTTTATTATGGTCCAATGTTATTGAAGTGGGTATTGGCTGTAGAAATTGCTGACGATTGTAACACACTAATTCGACGACTCTCCCCTCGTGCTTTAAGCACACCCTGTGTTGCGCCGATCATCATCATCATCATCATCTTCCAGCCACTGGCCGGGTCTGTTTGGAACATAAGCCTCTCCATCGTCTTCTGTCTTCCCACCACCTTGGTCCAGTCTTCTCCTTTCTTTCGCATGCAGTCCTCCACACCCTTCAGCCACTTATCTCTTGATCTTTTTCCCTCTATTTTCATCTCGTGTATCTTCCTGGTTATCCTCCTCCCATCCATTCGCTTAACATGCCCATACCATTTAAGCCTTGATTCCTCTATCCTATCCTGTAATGCTCCCTCCTTGACTAATTCTCTAATCTTCTCATTTCTTAACCTGTCCACCTTTGTCACTCCAATACTTCTCAAGAATTTCATCTCACTAGCCTGTATTCTGCTCCGCTCCCTTCCTCTCATAACCCAGGTCTCTGAGGCATACGTCAGGAATGGAACGTAGTACGTCCTATATATGACCCTTTTGCTGTTTTGAGGCACATCCATACTACATACCAGGCTCCTAACACTTTTCCTGAATAATTCTGCTTGCCTCCACCGCTCATTTATTTCTCTGTTGTATCATGCTTCCCAGATACTTGAAACTCTCTACTTTCCTCAATTCTTCCCCACCAATTGTTATTCCCGTTGTGACTCTTTCCTTCTTCCTGGTTGTGATCATCCACTCGCCTTTGCTTATGCTAAACTTCATTGCGCCAATAGAGTTCAAAAAGCAGTGTTGTCAGACATTTGGTGCTACACTTGTGTCGTGTTTACCTAAATTGGTGGAGCTCCAGCATTTCATCAGTTTCTGTCTAAACTTTGTTGATTATTTAGTTTAAATTTGTGGAGTTTGTACTTTGTCACTGTGATGAATCTGTTCATCGTTGCTGATTCAAGCTGTTCTGCAGAGAGAGGTTTCTTGGTGATGAGCAAGGTTAAGGACTACCTCCAATCTACGATGGGACAAAATGGACAGAAGCATTGCTGTCTACTGGCCACCTACTCGGAAATGACATCTTGCTTAAAGATTCACGGCGGTCAGTGTTCAGGTCTTTTGTCAGCCGTTGACAAATGTTTTATGTTTTATATTTACATTCTGATTGTATTTTAATTAGAAATGCAATAAAAATCATATTTTTTTTCTTTTTTCCCCCTTCAAATTATAGCATTAGGCCTACATTACTATGTTATTTCAAGCATTAAAGCATGAAACAAAAATAAAATACGCTGATAGGTAGGCAGTTTATAAATTTGACCCCTCCCCCCACGTTTGCAAGGAGTTTTAGAAATACTTTTGATAAATACGCTGAATGAACAAAAGCAGTAATTGCCCCAATTTATAACCAAGGTCAGAAAAGATTGCTATAATTCTTTGATAAGCATTCTGGGCAAAGTTTACTCAGGCATTGTAGAAAGGAGAGTTCGATCATTGGCCAAGATTAAGATGGATGAAACGAGGATGTGAGGATGAAATTTTTAGCATGTACCATGGTATTGAGAAATGCTATGAGAGGAACAGACGTTTGTGTTTTGTAGATCTAGAGAAGGCATATGATAAGAGTACCCAAGGAAAAGATGCTGAGCATACTGAGGGATGGCTGTTACAGGCAATCAAAATTATTTATTTTGATAATCAGGCTGTAGTAAGAGTTGATGGTAGGATGAATTCTTGGTTCCAGGTTGTTACAGGAGTGAGGCAAGGCTGTAACCTCTCACCACTACTGTTTATTTTATATATGGACCATTTACTGGAGGGCATAAACTGGCTGGGTGGGATTCAATTAGGTAAGCTGTCAGCCCTATGGTGATGATCTGGTTGTAATAATGGACACCATCAAAAGCTTGCAAGCCAGCATGTTAGATGTAGGGAGTATGGTATAAAGATCAGCATTTCAAAGACGAGTGTTATGTCAATACGGAAAAATGCAAGAAAATAGAATGACAGATAGGAGGAATTCAATTGAAGCAGGTGGAACATTGGGCTGTGTATTCTCTCAGGATGGTCACAGTGTGGGGAAGGAAATAGAGTCAAGGTGTAAAAAGGCCAAAGCAGTGAGTTCTCAGTTGCGATCTACAGTATTCCGCAAGAAAGAAGTTGATGTAGTGGGGAAGCTCTCCCTACATCGCTCAGTAGACCGACCTTGCTATATGGAAGTGAGAGCTGGGTAGATACATAAGCCAGAGGTAATATGAGGGTAGCATGAGTGATTGCTGGGACAAATAGATGGGAGCAATGGCAGGAGGGTACTTGTAATGAAGAGATAAAAGGCTAATTAGAAATGAACATGCTAGATGATGCTGTTTGTATAAGCTGTCTCAGATGGTGGGATCATGTGAAGAGATTGGGGGAGGAAAGATTAACTAAGAGGTTAATGACTTTGGCTGTAGAGGGTAAGAGAAGCAGAGGTAGATCTAGGAAGCGATGGTTAGTTTCAGTGTTGAACGATTTCAAAGCGAAAGGAGTAGAAGTAGAGGAGGCGGCAGTGCTAACTGCTAATAGTGGATCATTGAGAGCAGGGTGCCATATAGTGTGGGCAGAAGGTTTTTATTTGCCCCAAAACAAATATACGAGGCACGTCCAGAAAGTAAGCTCCGTTTGGTAATAAAATTGAATTGTGTACAGATACAGAAAAAATATTTATTGCACAACATTCTACACCTCTTAAACTACTTTTCCACATAACTGCCGAACTTTTGCAGGCATTTGTCATAACGTGGCACAAGTTTTTGGATACCTTCCTCATAGAAGTTTGCCGCCGACCGTAAACGAGAGTGAAGACTCCCCAGTAAGATATCCTACCGTTTAGCCACCACTGTTAGGCAAATTGCGTATGAGGTCAGGAGAACTCCTAAACATACGCAGTTCTCCTGGTAAGCACGCAATTTGCTTAACAGTGGTGACAAAACGGTAGGATATCTTACAGGGGAGTCTTCACTCTCGTTTACGGTCGGCGGCAAACTTTTATGAAGAAGATATCCAAAAACTTGTGCCACGCTATGACAAATGCCTGCAAAAGTTCGGCAGTTATGTGGAAAAGTAGTTTAAGAGGTGTAGAATGTTGTGCAATAAATATTTTTTCTGTATCTGTACACAATTCAATTTTATTACCAAACGGAGCTTACTTTCTGAACGTACCTCGTATATATTAAAAACCATATAGGGATGATACTATTCTTCTTAAAAGCAGAGGGCACCTGACCTATCTCATAAATCCTACATACTAAGTGAAATAACCTGATCAGCAACTGGGTTAGTTAATCAGTCTCGAATGAAAATGGTGCTTTCTTCCTCCTTAAGTCTTCTAGTGCTCTATCAAATACTGATCTCAACATTAAATCTCCTTTCTCATCCTTATCAATTTCATCTTCCCTTTCCATAACATGTTTCTCAATCTTCTTACTCCCATACAAATGCTCTATGTAAGCTTTCCATCTCTCAACATAATATTATCTGTTTTCCATCCAAGTCCTTAATATTACAGCACTTAGTCTTCCTTTCCCCAAAGTACCCATAATCCTTCGAAAAGCTGCATCTACTTTTCCTACTTTCAAACAATTGTCTATACTTGCACATTTCTCTTTCAACCACACTGCTTTCGCTTCCTTGCACCTCTTGTTTACCCCATTTTTAAGACATCTACGTATATTCTGCTTTTCCCCTTTCATCTCTTGTTGTTCCACCTTTGATGCATTCTTGTATATTCTGAGTGATCCAAGCAATTCCACTTATTCATTCCTTTCTATCAATGCTTTCTTTTGTGGACTTAATTATTTCATTCTTCGAAAGTACCCATTCCTCTGCATTAGAAGTTAGTTCAGGGTTCTTCATTAGTCCTTCCCTTATAATCCTCTTGAGACTTTTGTTCACATCCTTCTCTTTTAGTTTGTCTACTGGCCACATTTATGGGCAGTTACTTTTCTACAGTTTTTTCAGCTTCAATCAGCATTTCAAAACAACCAGATTGTGGTCAGAGTTTATGTCAGCTCTGGGATATGTTTTCCAATCCAAAATCTGGTTTCAGAAGATCTGCTTCAACATAATAAAGTCAATTAGGAAATGTCCTGTATCTCCTGGTCTCATCCTGAGTATATTCTTCTGTTGTGGTTGTTGAGTCAAGTGTTAGCTATGACCAACTTGAGCTCAGTGCAGAATTCTATCAGCCTGCTCCCTCAATCATTCCTTTCACTCAATCCAAATTCTTCTACTATCTTCCCTTCTCTTCCTCTTTTTTTTTTAGCACAGCATTCCAATCTCCCATTATTATTACATTTTCATCGCCCTTGACATAGCTCAGAATTCCATCTATTTTTCTATAAAACTTTTCAACTTCTTCATCAGCTGCTTCACTGGTAGGCATATAGACTTGTACTACTGAGGTGCAACGATCTTCTGTGATACCATAGTCGTGATGGTATTCAACAATTACCAGCCAACATCTGAAGAATGTAGACTCCATATTTATTTATTTATTTACATATGTTACGCCCTCATTGGAGCACTTAACCAAAACAAGTATATACATGTCTCAAAAACAATATTAAAGATTCAGCTTCTTATTTTTCTTCTTTTCCCAAAACATTCTCATTCTAGTCGACCTTGCCGCTCTCTCTGCATCGCTTATGGTGTAAGTTTTGCGGGTAAAGGATTTTAAGGGAAGTCGGATGTTCTTGTTTTTCAAGATTTTCTTCTCATCTTTGTTAGCAATTTGGGACATTGTCAAGCCGAGTTCATCCAGATCATTTTGAATTTCCATAAACCAAGAGTTCTTTGTTTTACTTTTGAAAAAATAATTAAATAATACTTTTAATTTTCTGGCATCCGGCAGGCGTGAGATATGACAAAAAAAAGCAATTCGCCTTTTTCGCATAGACTCAGTTTCTTTATAAACCACTTCATTTGGTAATAGACGCCATTGACCATCCACCTGATGTTTTTTATTAATTATAGTTCTGAGAATTCTTCTATCAGTCTTCTGTAATGTGTCAGTAACTGATCGAGTGTTTAACTTGAAAAGTGTTTCACAAGCATATATTGCTTCCGGTTTAATAACTGATTCGTAATGTCGTAATTTGGCATTTATGGAGAGTGTTTTTTTTTTTGTAACTAGACCAAGTAATATGTTTCGCTTGTCTTAACTTTGTTGTTCTATTTTCGATTGTCGCTTTCTCATTCAAATTCCATGTTATAATCTCCCCTAAATATTTAAATTTATGTACAACTTTAATTTCTTTATTGTTAATCAATGTAATAGCTTGTGTTTCCACATCAAAGGATTGCATTATTTCAGTCTTTTCAAATGAAATTTGAAGTCCTACTTTTGCTGCAATAGACCCAAGTTCTTCAATTTGGTGTTTAGTCTCATCTATACTGGTTGCAAGCAGTGCAAGGTCATCCGCAAAAGCCAAGCAATTCAGTTTTATATTAGTACCAATCTTTACATTTGGAGGACAAATTTGTTCCACTCACGCATGATCTTTTCAAGAACACAATTAAATAATAACGGTGATAGACCATCTCCCTGTCAAAGTCCAGTCCGGATATCAAATGGTTCAGACAAGGCTCCTCGAAATTTAACCTTTGATTTAGTATCTTTCAAAGTAATGCCGATGAGGTTGATAAGCTTTTGATGTAACCCAAATTCCCTAAGGATGTTAAGTAATGACCCTCGATGGATACTGTCATAAGCTTTCTTAAAATCCACAAAAGTAATGACCATTCCCCGAAACCTTGTAAAACGAATCTACTACTCACTTTTACATAGCAAGCACCAATATTTAAATGTTATTTGGGCTCACTGCAGGAAATCCACACTGAATGATTTAATGACTCTTCAGAATAAGGCTATTATAAACATATTTAACCTTCCTTACTGCACTCCAGTAAAAGATCTGTACATCAGAAGTAAAATTCTACCCCTCAGCATAAGTGCAGATCTCCGAGCAGCTATGCTAATATACAAAATTAAACACAACACAATACTCTATAGCTCTCCCTACATCTTGAACTCAGACAATCATTCTTATGGAACTAGGCATGCGAAGGACATAGCCTTATATATCATTCACTCTTCTAAATACGGTAGAAATAGTTTCAAGTTCTCTGCATCACAGTCATATAATAAACTTCCCGATGAAGTAAAAAGTGCACCAACTTTGTCAGTATTTAAGAGGAAAACTATGAAAGTATTGTGGGAAAAATTCGATGCATCTTAATACATCAAATAAGCTTAAAAATTCTAAGTGCTTATCATTTTAAGAGACCTTGGTCTAAACAATCTTAGATATAATATCAACTTTACTAATAGGCCTATGCCCTTATTCATCAATTTGTGTTACCTTCAGAATTTTCTTCCTTGGTGTGTAAACACACATATTACTGTACAATTCCTCTGTATGAGCCTATGGCTCTTTGGAATTAATTTAATTTAAAAATATACACGATAAAAAAAATCCTTTTGTCTCATTCTGTGATATTTCATTATCCATTTCAGACTGATGATCTGATCCGGACAGCTGCTACCTGGTCGGAACCCTCCTTGATATTCTCCTAGTTCTTGATCGAGTTGTTGTTGAATTCTTGTCAAGATAATTCTAGATAGAATCTTGTATGTTACATCAAGCAAAGAAATCCCACGGTAGTTGTTCGGGTCTGATCTATCACCCTTTTTATGAATTGGGAGGATTACAGCCATTCTCCATTCCTCTGGTATTTGTTCCCAATTCCATACATCGATGAGGCATTTATGGAGGTTGGAGAGGGTTTATTCATTTGCATATTTCCATAGTTCTGCTACCACTGAATTCTCTCCTGCTGCTCTATAATTTTTGAGCCAATTAATTGCTGCACATACTTCAGTAAATTTGTTTTATTTTTTGGATTAAGCTCAAAATCAAGATATTCCTTAGGTTCAGCAGCATTTAGTAGTTCTCTAAAATAATCTGCTAGAATTTTAGCATTATCAGTATCATTGTGGGCTAGTTTACCTGATTTATCTTTCATTAATAGTGTAGGAGGGCTGTATGTAGAATGATATTGACGAAATGTCCTGTAATAGTCCCTTGTTTTGTGTTGTTTAAAGGAATCATCAATAATTTGTAATGGACTTTTTTTTATTTTCTCTTTTAATTCTCCTAATTTCTTTGGCAGTTTCCCTTCGAGCAATGGTTAATTCTTCTCACGATTGTGTGGTCCTCTTTTGCTGATCATTGAGCCATGCTGTATGTTTTTTCCGAATTGCAGCGTCACATTCTGCATTCCACTATGCATGCTTTTCCTTTTCCTAATAGGGGCAATTTCGACAGCAACGGTTTTCAGTGTGTCAACCATCGTTTCTAGCTTGTCACTTAAGATAGTTTTAGACTTTTCCTTATAAGGCACATTATTTATTAAATAACTAGGGTCATATTGCCTTTGCATGTTCGAGTTTGATGATTTTTGTTTACGTCGTGGAGTTAACTTGATCTTTATCTTGGATATATATTGGGGCCGATAACCTAGATGTTAGGCCCCTTAAAACAACAATTATCATCATCATGGATATATAATGATCAGAGTCAACATCGACCCCACGTAGTACCTTCACGTTATATATTTCTTTGTAGAACTTTTTATCCATTGCAACATGGTCTATCTGGAATTCTCCTAGTGCACTATTAGGGCATTTCCAGGTCATAAGTTTGTGTGGTCTTTGCTTAAATCTAGTAGTTTTGAGACGTAGGCCTTGTTCTTCACAAAGGGTAATTCATCTTTGACCATTCTTGTTAGTGAATTTGTGAGCTGGCCACTTACCTACTATTGGACGAAATTTTCTTTCTTGACCAATTTTTGCATTAAAATCCCCAAGCAAGATTTTAACATGAGTGTCTGGAATGTTTGAAATTTTAGTAAGGCAAGTTCTTCCCAAAAATTGTCCGTTTCATCTCTAAATTTTTTGACATTCTTGTCATTAGTTGGGGCATATTAAAGTAAATAAGAAAAATAAAAATGGGTTTCAGTCGTCAAAATCACGACCAGACTACTCTGAGCATCACATCCAATCTAATAATCAACAAGGGAATCCATTGAACATTATTATATTATGACAAAATATCACTTCCTAAAACTAGGGTACATGTTTCGTGCTATTCAAATATTTAGCCGTTCTTCAGCCCTCTCACGTCACCAACACATCACCGACACTCATCAATCAACATAATAGAAAACACAACTACTGTATATCTACAGACACAATCAAATGTCCTTAAAATTTTACAAAAAAAACTGTCTCTTCGTTTGACTGCATCTTTGCCCATATTTTGACCAATTTGTACTATCTTGTATTCAAAATTTTGCTGAGCTGGCTTGAACTTTTCATCCCTAAAGAAAGGTTCATGTGAAGACGGATGTCCTTGGTTCAATAATTTATGGACTCGCTCCAACCCAGACCTGTCCTAAAGAAACTAAACAAAGCTGTCACTATTCATCTGACGAGAGAAATCAAATAATCTAAATAATTAAATGTGAATAAGCTTACAAACACCACCAGTTGTGTACGTTGTGCCGTCGGCACCTCGGAGAGCTTTCCAGTGAAAGTTGGTGTACACCAGGGATCCTCATTGTCCCCATTGCTCTTTATCCTAGTCTTGGACACAATCACACGAGACCTGCAAAGGAGTGTTGTGTTCCTTGGACTCTCTTATATGCAGATGATGTTGCACTTGCTGATACCACCAGAGGAGGACTGCAGCATCAAGTTGAAGTTTGGAACAGCCGTCTTTCGCAATACGGTCTTAGACTGAATAAGAAGACCGAATACCTTGAAACCATCACAAGCAACGGCTTCTATCAAGTTGACGGAGAGACATTAGCCAAGACCGTAAGCTTCAAGTATCTAGGATCTCGCTTACAATCTGACGGTGAGATAGGTGATGAAGTGCGAAGAAGGATAAACGCAGCTTTGATGAGATGGAGGGAAGTTACATGTGTACAAGCAACGGCTTCTATCAAGTTGACGGAGAGACATTAGCCAAGACTGTAAGCTTCAAGTATCTAGGATCTCGCTTACAATCTGATGGTGAGATAGGTGATGAAGTGCGAAGCAGGATAAACGCAGCTTTGATGAGATGGAGGGAAGTTACAGGTGTACTTTGCGACAGAAGGATGCCACTACATCTGAAATCCAAAATATATCGCATGATAGTACGTCCTGTTGCTTTGTATGGCGCTGAATGTCGACCAACTGACAGAGCGCCAAGTACACAGCATGGAAATGTGTATGCTCCGTTGGTCAATGGGCATCACACTCCTAGACCATGTAAGAAACAACATCATTCGCCAGCAAATGGGCATTTCACCCATCACTGAGAAGGCTCGGCAAAAACGTCTCCAATGGTACTGTCACGACCTACATGCTGCACCAGGAACAGTAGCCAATTCTACCCAGTGCTTGGAAATCAATGGGCAACGACAACGTGGGAGACCAAAACAGCGCTGGCATGCTACGATAAATGCCGATACGATGGTGCTCAGCCTAACACCTTATGATGCTCGCGATCATAACGAGTGGCGAGCCAAGATCCGGACAGCGGACCCTGCACCTGCGGGAAAACGCTAAGAAGAAGAAGAAGCAAACGTCAAAGCCAGCGGGAACCTCATAAGCTGGGGTAGCGGGTCCAAATCAACGCGCCTCACGTCATGTAAACTGTCAAATTATTACAGGCAAATTGAATTGAAGTGTAAGTAAAGTGAAGTAAACTAAACAACTATGTGTGTTGCTTCGAATGATGCCTGTTGGCTTACCTGCACGTTCCAGATGGAAAGGAATCGCCTAATGATGCGGTCCAAGTGACACGGCAGGAGGAGGATAGGCAGAAGGGGACCCTAAATATAACAAAGGGGGCGTGGTGGCACAGCAGTCAAGCTGTTGGCCTCTCACCACGGCCTATCCTCCTCCTGCCATGTCACTTGGACCGCATCATTAGGCGATTCCTTTTCATCTGGAACGTGCAGGTAAGTCAACAGGCATCATTCGGAACAGCACACATAGTTGTTTAGTTTACTTCACTTTATTTACACTTCAATACAATTTGCCTGTAACAATTTTACAGTTTACATGACGTGAGACGCATGGATTTGGGCCCGCTACCCCAGCTTATGAGGTTCCCGCCTGGCTTTGACGTAAGCTTCTTCACATTTAATTATTTAGACTATTTGATTTCTCTTGTCAGATGAATAGTGACAGCTTTATTTCGTTCCTTTAGGACAGGTCTGGGTTGGAGCGAGTCCATACATTAATGAACCAAGGACATCCGTCTTTACATGAAAAGTTCAAGCCAGCTCAGCAAAATTATGAATACAAGATAGTACAAATTGGTAAAAACATGGGCAAAGATGCACTAAAAGAAGAGACAGTTTTTTATAAAATTTTAAGGGCATTTGAGTGTGTCTGTAGATATACAGTAGTTGTGTTTTAATGTGTTTTTTATTATGTTGATTGATGAGTGTTGGTGACGTGAGAGGGATGAAGAAGAGCTAAATATTTGAATAGCTCGAAACATGTACCTAGTTTTAGGAAGTGATATTTTGTCATAATATAGTATTGTTCGACGAATTTGCTTGTTGATTATTAAGTTAGATTGATTATATTGGCAATACGGACCGAACATCTTCCAATATGGGAGATAATAATATTGAAGAAGTCTTCCAGTTGAGCGGGTTCACTACTTTAAATAGGGAGTATCATCACTGACAGTTTAGATTCCGACATTGAAATCAGAAGACACATAGAAATAGCATGCAGTGTAGGCCTATATAGAAAAATGTCATCTTGCTTCAACAATGACTACTTAAATATGAAGCTCGGTCAAAGAAATTAAATAAATATATAAATGCTGTTAATAAATATATAATTCATCACTTGGTGTGTTGACTGACCTCGGAGCTTAGGAGAGAGTGAGACTTCAAGACCATTCCACTGTGTCTGATGTTAGTGTGGTATCATTATTTGCAGTGGTTATATTTGTTATTGACTCTGGAATTGGGAAGGAAGTGGAGTGAGCATGACCATATGTTAGGAACCATATCGGCATTTTCCTGGTGTAGAAGTTTGCTGGCTTCCGAGACTGAATTTTCATTTAGCGATTGGACATTGTGTTATCAGACCCCTGCACTTAGGTGTATGTAGAATTTGTCTAATGACCTACAGAATGTGGCATCTTTAGCAGTGTATATTTGCAATTGATTGGGACTGAAGCGTGCATGGCCTTAAATTTAGAACTACCCCTGCATTTTCCTCGAGTAGAAGTGGGAAAACACTGAAAATCACTTCTAGGATGTCTGAGGTGGAAACCGAATCCACCTCTTCTCAGCTTTGGCTCACAAGGCGGAGTGAATCTCATTCCAACTCTTAGACTAGAATTAATTATCTTGGCAGAGCCGGAAACTGAATCTGGGACCTCAGGGGTAACAGCCAAGTATACTAGTCACTACACCACATGATTGTCTGAAACTGTTATATTTATAAGTAAAGAAGATTGTAGTTTTACTTGATAGTTAATCTGATATCATGAGACATGGGACCTCCTTTTAACGTGGAATCCGAACCACAGGATATGGCATTTCACTTTGAAAATCTCACATGCATAGACCGGGAATAGAACCCGGTCCGCCGTGGTGAGAGGCCAACAGCTTGACCTCTGTGCCACTACGCCACCTTTGTTATATTTATGGCCCACCGCATATATACTGATGTGTAACCTCTCCTCTTAATCAGAAGGTGCTTGCAGGATAGGTTTTGTGCTGGCAATGGGCATATAAAGCTTTGTGTGAGGTGGGGCGGGGCCATTTTATCATTCCGTAAGCCAGTGGAAAAGGAAGTGGGCCAAGTATTGTGGTGAGAGGCAGGACACATTTTCAGCCCTATACCCCAAATGTTCAGACAATTAAGAAGCTGTTGAGGCAGTGTCAACAAATGGAGAAATTGAAATTAGTATGGAGGGTAGCACTGTACTGGATTCATATTTGTATAATTCTAAATTGTATTTTTAATTTGTTTTCTAGACAAAACCTTCTTGTTTTCATTATTCTTGTGCATTGTGATTTTGCTACAAGGGATGTATAAACTGAGCGATTCACATACATATACTGAACATTCTGAAGAATCCTGATAAAAATGGATTGATTTTGAATGTTTAAGGTACATTTTATCAGAAATTTTTGCTCCACCCAGCAGTTCCAACTCATAGGTCTCTGAAAAGCCAACCTTCATCTCTATCACTGTTTCTAAGTCGCCCAGCCCCATTTCTATAAAGGCCACTCAGAGTTTTCAATTAGATTAAACCTTGTAAATCCATGTCAAGGTCTTACTGAAGTACACCACACATCTCTTTAACTCCAGCAATTCTTCAAGGTTTATATTGCATCCCTGTTGGCTATGAAATCCAATATTCCATCTTTTGGTACCTTTATAGGGATAAGATAATGCTGAGGGTGCTCTAGTTCCACCAGCAAAGAAGTACTATAATATACAGGTCATAATGCATGGTCCACTATCCAGATGGGGTCCAGGCACTGTATATAAATGAGCCGTTCCTCTTAGGTTGGTCGCAATGGTATATCCATGCACAGTGGGCTTTGATACATTTGAGATCAGTGAAAATGATGTGCGCATTGTCTCTTTGCCCAGCGCACTTTGAGTCCGATCTGTGTTCTACTCGCGCTGTTAGTATATGGTTTGTGCCGACAACAATGCAATGTGCGAGTGCCAAGAATAGTGACCAAAGAGGAGCTGGGCAGGTGTGGCAGAAGACTGTTAAGGGTATTTACATGATAAAATGTAGACTGTTCCCAAAATTTTCACATGCATACGACTGGTCATTTATACCAAGGGTCTGCTGAAAGAGTTTTATACATCTGAAAGAAACTCCGCACCAGACACTGCATAAACCTAGAAGAATTGCTGGAGTTTAATTTCTTGACCGTGAAAGTTAACATTCCACACATATTTTATCTCTATCTTCCAACCAAGAAATGGACATCATCTGCGGGTTATTCAATTCCAGACTAAAGGGAACAGAAGGAATTTGGGCAACATTAGGGGCATAATTCATCTTTATTGGGGCATTCTTTTTCATCATTGTAAGTCATATATACATACACACAAAAAATTAAGACAAAACTTGCAGCACTGTAGTAGTGACATGTGATTCCATTTGTTTATCATGAGAGGTTGAACTGCATTAATCGAAAAGGTTATGGCATTTTAACTCATACATGATGAATAAATTTACTATACAGTATATAAAAAACTCTGAAAATGAGGTAGGAGCTAGATTCGCTCGCTCATGACAGCCAATAGAACAGAACATTGCCTAGATAACTGAACTTGCTAAGCTCGCTGTGCCGTATGAAATCTTTATTTCTATCCTCGCAGGAAAATAATAACTTATACAATTATTTTGATGATCCTATGTTACAGAGCTAAAACTTTTGAAGCTGACTGTCCTAAGCTTGTGACGCTACGATCAGCTGCTCAGGAGTTAACATCTGCACATGAACTGGAGGGACAAATTGAGTGAGAAATATTACATTGAAATATTTAGGTTCGCCGGGGAAATACAAACTTGAGTGGCAGTATTGGTGTATCAATGCAGTGTACAGTAGTGAAGCTTTAAGAAGTGCTGCGAACTGAAATATTGAATTCATACCTATGTCCCTTAGGAAGTCAGTGGCAGCAGACAGTTTTACACAGCAGGATGACAAATAATACAAATTTCAGGGTGTATGGCTTTTTAAAGAAGCTTTCGAATTCAAAAGTGTGTGTGCTTTTGTAATTGAAGTGAGGAAACTCACCTCTTCTCAGATTTACCTCAAAAGGCATATTGTACCGTGTTCTAACCCAGACCAAAACTACATTTCTTGACTGAGCCATTAATCGAATCTGGATGTCATGGGCGACAGCTAACAAGGGGAGGATACGATGCATGGGTCACCGATTCTAACCATCTTCAGTACACGTGTAGGCCATGGACAGGCATATACCAGGTGCAAGTAGTAAGGTGCGCTTTTCAGCTTTTTCCGAGAAGAGCCCTGCTTCGTAAGCGCGGGATCGCTGGACTGAATTCCACTGGTGAGCTGTTGCAGTGTAATTAGGCTATGCTAGCCACTACACCACAAGGTGATCTCTGATAAATAAAAACTGATTCAATCTCTGTATTTGTATTTCCTCGTTACTAAGAATGACATGGAGTGTAGATTATGTCACGTTTAATAATGATGTTTCATTTGAGGGGCTTGGTCATCTTGGTCATTTAGCCCCGTTACTTGGATCACCCTCATATCACAGATAGTAAAAATACTGGAAAGGATATTAGAAAGAAGAATGAGAAGAAAGGTGGAAGGAGAGTTGCAAGAGGAACAGTATGGCTTCAGGAGTGGAAGATCCACAGTGGACCCAATCTTTAGCTTGAGGCAGGTGATGGAAAAGAACTGGGAATATGGAGAGGATTTGATCATGACTTTCATAGATCTAGAAAAGGCATATGATAGTGTCCCCAGAGAGAAGGTATGGGAAACCATGGTTAAGAAGAGACTGGGAAGAGAAATGTTGGAAATGGTGCAAGCAATGTACAACAACTGTGTTAGCAGGGTACTGACCCCAGTTGGAAAGACAGATTGGTTTACGAACAAGACTGGACTAAGACAGGGGAGTGTGCTGTCACCTCTCTTGTTCATAATGGTGATGGATGAAATAGTAAAGGAAACAAAGGAAGCATATGAACATAAAGAAATGAAGTTACTGTTATTTGCAGATGATATTGTGGTCTGGGGAAGGAACACCGAAGAAGTGCAAAAACAACTAGATGCACTGAACGAAAATATTCAGAAGTATGGCCTGAAAATCAGTATAGAGAAAAGCAAGACCATGGTGATGACAAGAGGGGAAAGACAAGGAAAGGGCACTGTGAAAACTGGAAGTCAGAGTTTGGAAATTGTGGACACGTTCAAATACCTAGGAAGTGAATTGATGCAAACTGGTAGGTTGGACATGGAGATTGGCAGGAGGGTACAGCAGAGCAATGCATTCTATCAAAGTGTAAGAAAACTTGTTTGGGATAAGGAAGTACCAAGGAAAAGCAAGGAGGTAATGTATAAAGTGTATTATGTACCCATATTAACTTATGCAGCTGAGACTTGGACCCTGACAAGCAGGCAAGAGAGTAGAATCCAAGCCAGTGAAATGAAATTCCTAAGAAGTATGATAGGAAAGACAAGGAAAGACAGAGTGAGGAATGAAGATGTTAGGAAGGAAGTTGGGATGGGAAAACTAAATGAGAGAATTGAGAAGAATAAACTAAGGTGGTTTGGACATGTAAAGAGGATGGAGGAAAATAGAATACCAAGACAGATGCTGGAGGCGAAGTGCAAGGGTAAGAGACCAAGAGGAAGACCTAGAACAAGGTGGATGGATTCAGTGAAGAACGGCGTAAGAAAAAGAAATCTGGACTGGGACAAGATCGTGGAAGAAGAATGGTGGAAGGAAAGAGGAAAGTGGAGAAGTGCCATAAATACCCCGACCCGGCAGGAGCTGGATAAGGGGAAATGATGATGATGATGATGATGACTTGGATGTGTGTATAGAATTTGCTTGATAATCTGTGGTGTCTATTTTAGAGTGTGTGCAATTGTAATTCAGGTGAGGAATGGGAAGGAGGCAGCCGTGTCCTTTATGTTAGGAACCATCCCAATATTTGTCTGGAGTAGACATGGGAAACCATGGGATACTCTTCCAGGATGGCTGAGGTGAGAATTCAACCCACTTCTTTTCAGGTTTGCTTCACAATGCTGACTGTACCTCTTTCCAGCCCTCAGACCAGAATTAAATTGGAAAACAAACCCGCACCTCTTGGGCAATAGCCAAGAATGCTAGTCGCTACACCTGGAGGTGGACTTGTGCACGTATAACTTTTGTGACATCTTATAACAATATCTGCCTCATATTGCAATAGTAAAAATGTGCGCACTCTGTTGTAAGCATGGTTATTCTTAGGATTAGGTCTTCCATCCCATACATGCACATAAATTTGAAGCGGCTTGTGTTTAAAGGGAAGGCCATGTGTATACGGTGAGCATAGAGCTGAGTCTTCTCTTCTTTTCTCTCGCCAGTCTCTATGCAACAACAGTGCTCATTAGGACCCACGCTACTGGACGACATGTTCACAGTTGTTCTGTTTGATATAGGCAATGAGGGGGAGGGGGGTGGCAGCGCAGCGGTCAAGCTGTTGGCCTCTCACCAAGATGGACCGGGTTCGATTCCTGGTCAATGCATGTGAGATTTTCGAAGTGAAATGCCATGTCCCGTGGTTCGGATTCCACGTAAAAGGGAGGTCGCGAGGCTCATGATCACATGATTAACGATCAAGTAAAACTAAAAGCTTCCTTCCTTTTTTACTTATAGGCAAACGTTCTGGACGTTAAAAAAGCCTACAGTACGCATTCTACCCCTTGCTAACATGTATTGCTCATGCTTTTCGAGTAATGCTATTCCATATTGGAAATATCTGTTCCCGGAGGAAACAGGAAACAGTTTTGAGCTAGCCGGACCATAGTATCAAATTTCTTTGTGAATTTGTTAATGTAATGCTATTCCCTCAATCTCCATCCTCTACCTACAGCACATAAGAATTCAGGGGCGATTTCTCCGAGCATGCTATGCTTGCTGCGCAAGTGCAATATTTTTCTAATCCAGGCGAGATTTTAAAAATTACAATATGTACCGTATCTGTAATAGATCTGCGTTAAACGAATCGCATGTTGCATATATCTTGGCGAGTACAGCGAGGCTTGCAAGTGTCTTAGGAGCTTCAGCGGAGCTGTCGACACAGCGAGAAATGTATGCGCGCGCAGGTTCCTTCTGTCCAAAGCCGGCTGTGAGCTGTCACGTTTCAATGTGTAGTTGAAAGCTACAGCTGAGAGCTACAGAAAGCTACTACATTGAAAGCACAAGGATTTTTGTTCTTCTTACTTAAGTTCAACACTAGATTTCTGCTGACAATTTTCTCCAAGATCTTTTCATTCTCCGATACTGTGTTCAATATTTTACAAACAGTTTTGATATACAGTACTGTGGCAAGAAGGTTGAGCTCTTTTTAAAAACGCAGTCTATGTGAGAAGAAGATTTTGATAGTTTTTATGGGCATGTTAATACCAAAATCGATGTTTATGGAGGACAGCCGTGCTCTAAAAATCGTGCAATAAGTGGTGAACCAGAAAAATCAAAATACTAACGTCTATTCAATGAAATTATTGACAATGCACTTGTCCAAATAGGAGAGCATTTCAAATACATAAATACATTTGTGTTCTTCTCACTGCGGGATTGTGATTTGTTTGAGAAGCACAGAAATAAGTTATGTTACTGCCCTAGAAAAGACCTATGGGTAATTTTTCGACATTGTTCGCTTAAAAAATTAATTAAGTGTGATGTAGCCTACCGTACTCATCTCCTGACTTGAAAGAGAAAAGTGTTTCAGACTTAATGCAGCTTATGCATACTAACAAATTGTACATGGGTATGGCAGTGATTTTCAAGCTCATCAAACTGGTAGCAACAATTCCTGCTGCTACATCCCCTGCAGAACATTCTTTTTCGACACTGAGACGCATTAATACATATTGCAGATCGATTCAAAGTCAGGAGAGGCTATCATCATTAGGTATGTTTTCGATTGAAAAAGGATTGTTTGCAAAAATTAGATTACAGTCCTCTTTCTATGATGAAGTTATCGATGGTTTTGTAAAGAAAAGCCTCATAGTCGAGTTTGTTTTCAAGTAGGATCTTATAAATAGATGCAATTTTTCTGTGTATGTACTTCGATGTTTACTTGTTTGAATTATAAAATCACTGTCTTGTCATGAGTTATTAATAATTATAATATGAGTCTGATTGTGAAAATTTGTTATATTTTGCCCCTTTTTGAATAAAGGTACGACGTTAGACCAGTGATTTCCTACGTTTTTGAGTTTTCTATTGCGGGATTTTAGGCTACATTAAACTATTTAGAGCATGCAGTAGGCCGCTCGAGGTAGCACATTTATTAAATGAAGTGAAAATCCACGGCCTGCATCCAGGCGACCGACCGGGTCAGGGAATGGAATTTATGAAGCCCCCATTTATAAATTCCGTACCCAATTGTGTTGTCAAGTATGTATTTCAATATTCAATAGCACAAGGAAACTAGTTGTGCAAGCTTTTGCGTGTTACATATTATATGCAACGGAAGATTGTTAAAAATGTCGTGTAAATATCCGCCCATGTAATACCATAACCTCAGCAAAATTTCACACATAACTCTGCTGAATATCCTGGTAAAAACTTATAATTTTTCCGTTCAACATAAAATCACATGTACACATATAAAACTACAGCCACAAAGTCAAAATATATTTTCATACGATTTTAAACTTCACGCTACCGCTTTTAACCAAGTGAACGCGAATTCATTAAATTATATATCAAAATAATAATCCAAGCCAATCCGTCTCCGTGTTGGTTTGCTTCACCACGCGCTGCGCTGCACCGCTTCGTTGCATTAAGCGAAGAGACCAGAAGAATCTCTACAAGTAGTTATTTCACTGACCGAAAGAGGTCTCTGATGCTGGTGGCTCTGCTCTCCCATTAGCTGCAAGTCTTAACGAAGCCCTGAGAATCTTCTTCTTCTTCTTGGTACGGTAGTGGGCATAGTAAACTCTTTACCCAATTGCTACTGTGCAGTGGTATGTATCTTTGGGTAACCGTCGACTACCGATAGAAAGCGTAAGACCAGTGAGTAGCGGGGAATCGTAAACAAGAAAATGACGCAACGCGGAGGGATACGTATGAGGAAAAACATAGGAATTAAAGACGAGGACACAAATGGTATTAACTCTTCACACCGAAGCGACCCACCTTGGTGACTCGCTACACATACACACACATGACCGGGCCACAAATATGGATATGGGAAAGGATTACCCTTTCAAATCTTGAAATTAATATTGTCGAAAAATGCCACTATGCTACTGACCAGTGGAATTGTAGGCTTATGTACCAATGTGGCCACATTTAAAGGAAGTGCATACCCTAAATCGTATAAAACTCTCAACATTAAAGCTCGTTGATGGTCGTATAGTGGACATTGAAATAGTATATGATTTAAGGAACCCTCCATTTGTAAACACGAACATAGAGGATCATCACGTCGTGTTATGCGGAATAAATACACCGGTGTTAATGCGTGGTTGAAACGTAGACGAATGATTGTAATGATATGTCGTCGTGTGTATTTCCCTCCATGAAACCATGGTTTGTTTACAATAGTCGGTTGTAACCCAAAATAGTGTTTGGCCTTAATTTTGGCGTAGCTAGTCCACGTGCCTTGCCATTCCTCCCGTATTGTCGAACTAATTATAGAACGCAGATCTGACATTGGTATGGCGATGTTGTAAGTTTTTCCGTGTCCTTTTGCTGCATCTTTGGCAAGGTTATCCGCAAGTTCATTTCCTTCAATGTGACAATGGCCGGGTACCCACATGATACGGACTTCGAAACCCTCCGTGTGTAAATTGTACAATTGTTGCACTAATTGACATAAAAACCAGTTGTCAGCCTCTCTAACATTTTGAAGTGCTTGCACTACACTCATTGAATCGGTGCATATTAAAGCACGACGAATGGCATGTTTTGTTATATAAAAACACGTCTGACGTATGGCGAAAATTTCGGCTGTAAATATCGCGATGTCAGGGGGTAAAGTATACTGAAAGGAGATTTGTAAGTCCGGGGCACAGAAGGCTGCTCCCACACGCGCAGGGTTAACCATTTTAGAACCATCTGTGTAAAAAAGGATACAGGAGATCAAAGGACTCGTTATTTCCCGAAAAATACGGGGAATAATTACAGGATGATGTTGAAACGTCTGGTAGACGTGGGGTAAGGAGTTCTGAAGAATAGGAGGTTGAAAGTGCGTTGCAGCATACGGAATAGTATATATCGGTAACCGCATGACTTTTAATATATTATGGCGGTATGGTTGAAGCATGGAATATGCGGTTAGTAACGCAGGACGAGAAACGGTGGGCAATAATCGACGCGTATAATATTCCTCTAATAGTTGTAATTTAGGGACGATAGGTGATGTTGTTATCATCATTTTTCGTAGCAGGTACATACATGCCAGATATCTACGCCGATGCTGAAGTGACATTTCTCCTGTTTCAACTAGCAGGGCTCCTGTGGGGGTTGATTGAAGCGCACCTATGATTATACGCAAAGCAGAAAACTGGATTCTATCTAACCGAAGGAGCCTAATGCTGGGCATGGAATCAAAAAAAAAGGAATTGTAATCCAGTACAGAACGGATGATGTTACGGTAAACCGTTAATAATGATTCTGGGTCCGCCCCCCAATTCCGTCTAGTGAGAGATTTTAGAACATTAATTTTACTGGCGAGATGACTCTGTAGGTATTGCGTATGTCTCTCCCATTGCAATTTCCTGTCAATATAAATCCCTAAATATTTGACACTTGTCACCACCGGAATGTGACCTTGACGGTATAAAATAGGAGAACTGTCGTAAATTCGTTTGTGTGTAAAAATCATCGCAGCGTTTTTCCCTACGGATGTTTCAAATCCGTATTGATGTAACCAATCATGAGCATGAGATAAGGCGTGGTATATATCTCGTCGACATGAGGAAAACTCGTCTCGAGTGCAATATATTAGAATGTCATCCGCATATTGTAGAATGCGAGCGTGCGGTAATATGACTGTTTCTAAAGTACGGGTGTAAAGTAAGTATAAAAGCCCGCTTAGAACGTCGCCCTGGGGAACACCATAAGAAGTATGTCGAGAATCCAAGACACCGACGGGGGAGTTTAACGTAATATGACGATAGCATAGCATGTTGTGTATTAAGCACCTGAAGGGCAGGGGAAAATTTAGATCCCTTAGAAGTTGAATAAGAAGATATGGATCAACAGAATCATATGCATTTTTGAGGTCAAGGAACACAGCTACTGTGTGCATTTTCTTTCCTTTTGCTAGGAGTAAATCAGTCAGGAATATATTTAAGGGGTCAGATGTACCAAGATTTTTCCTAAATGCAAATTGGGTTTTTGGAAACAGGTTATAATATTCTAGGCACCATTGAAGCCGTCGGAGCAGTATATGTTGGAAAATTTTTCGGAAACAAGATCCAAGTTGAATACCACGATAACTACTCGGTAATCTAGCATCTTTCATGGGTTTAAGAATCGGTACAGATTGAAACACATTCCAATCCTCCGGGAAGGTCCCTGTGCATAAGATTGAATTATATAATTGAATAATGATACTTTGAGCGTTTACTGGAAATCGAGCGATCATGTGATAAGTCACTCCATCAATCCCTGGGCTGGATGGTTTTTTGTGCCGAAATGCGTGTCTGAATTCGTTACTTGTAATAGGCTGCATTAAACTGGAAAAACGTTCCATGGAACCAGATGTACACGATGTAGGCAAGCGAACAACTATTTCTGGTGTCCAAGTATGATACAGGTCATAGTATCCCTGCACCGAAAGTTGAGAGGGAGATGAGATATTACGATTATTAGAGAAATGTTTAAATCGCCGTCCAAATACTGTTGAGGGACGTAGAACTGCATAATTGGGTAGTATATATTTTCCACGCTTCCCGTCTTTTATCATTAAATACACGTTGTATTTGCGCGGTGAGACTTTTGTATCGTAAATAAGATGTTGGAGAGCCATACTGTCGAAAAGCTTTTAAACTCGCCTTGCGCCGTCTTACCAGCTTTCCGCATTCTTGATCCCACCATGAGGGTAAGGCGCCCCGATTATTTGGAGGACCTGTCGTTGGAATTAAAGGGTGATATATATTAAGATAGGCGCGGATATTCTCTAATAAAAAGGCATAACTGTTACTGCGCCCCTGTGTATTCTGTGAAAGTCTATCCTCTAAAAAGCGGGAGAACAACTCATAATCAAAAATTCGTAAATTTCGCTTAACCTTGAAGACGTTTTTTGGGATATGTCGGGTACGCGAGACATCATAGTCGATTATAATGGGATAATGATCGCTTTGATGCGTATCCTGCACGGTCTTCCATGTCATCTTATGAGATAAGTCTAGGGTAGTGACACTTAAATCCACCGCACTTTTGGGACTATTTGGTGGGGTAATGCGCGTGGGTGATCCATCATTTAAGAGATGTAGGTGTAAATCCTGAATAACTGCAGCGATGTGACGTCCTTTTGGATTAATGCGACCACTGCCCCACAAGGCGTGATGTGCATTAAAATCCCCGACGGTAATATGTTTAGGAAATTGTTTTATGAACCGGAAATATGCCTGCCATTGCCGACGGGAGCCTTGTATACCCGGGGGACAATAAATATGACTTACATGTAGATCTTGTACAAGGAATGTGTGATGATGAGTATGAGGAATATAGAACTGAGTAGGGAGAGAAGTGTATCGTAAGTTCTTTTTGAATATCGTCATTATGCCACGATATCCTGGACCATCCTGACGTTCGACCAGGTAGTTGGGAATCGAGAATCTATACGAGGCACGAAGCCATGTTTCCTGTAGGAATATGATATCTGGGTCATACTCCTGTATTAACAGTAATAATTCATGCTTCTTATTTAAAATACTCCGGCAATTCCACTGGAGTAGCAACATGTAGCACTTATCGAAATTAGGCCACTGTAGGGCTACTACTTACTAGGGTATTATTTTTTGTGGTAGGAGGATTGGGGAGTAACGGAACTATTTTATCTAATAATTGTTTCACATAAAAGCTCCATTGAGCATTGTGCCCTAATAATTCTTGTAATTTCAGGAAATCTTCAATGATGTCATGGGACGGGTCTCGTGAAGTGCCGGGTGTTTGAGAACACGGTTTCTTCGAAATTTCCTCACCCATTGTGGCGGGTTGCATAGCTACCCCTACACCACTTCCAGATGGTTGCTTCAGAATCTCGAGATAGGCCCGTCGGTCGTAACCTATGGGATTCACCACTTTCGGCTTTGGGGACACTAGTTCTGTATATTTTCGTTTTCTCGGCGGATCCTCTCGACGTGTATTATGAGACTGTTCTAAGGTTGGAAATTGCTGTGGGAGGGTAAGAGGATTAAACGGTACATTGTGGTTAGCCGTAATAACTTCGTGGTACGATTTATTTTCGGTACACATTTGACGTTTTATGGACTTTTGTTTCTCCAATTCGGGGCAGCGTGCGGCGCCTGCCGGATGATTATCACCACAATTAGCACATTTAAACAGGGTCTCCTTACATGTTTCCGTAGAGTGTCCTTGCGCACAGTTACCGCAAGTTGGGGCGCGAGCCCGGCAGTGTAGTTTTACATGCCCGAATCGTTGACAGTTCAAACATCGAATGGGGGAAAATATGAATAATGTTACCTCTAAGAGCACATTAAAAATAGATACATAATCAGGTAGTCTTTGTGTTTTAAAGAAAATTTTCACTGTTCCTGTAGGAAGGGATTCTAACTTGTCGTTGATCATCTTTTTTCGGAAAAAACGCTGGACTCTCACAATTGGGACAGGCGAATCAATATATTTTAGGATTTCATCGTGCGTTAAGGATGTGTCCACGCCCCTAATTAGTCCAACACGTTGGACGTTAGCGGACGGGACAAATGCAACCAGGTGCTTTGCTGGCAATAAGGGATTTTGTAAGAAGGAGTTAGCTTCTACGGCCTTGTTAAATTGTACCTGAACACGATTGCGGCCTTTGCGTTGAATATTCTTTATACCTACGATCTTATTTTCGAAAAAAAGCTTTCCTAATGCCATCGGATGCAAATTGCCAATATGTTGATCACCTTCACCTTGCACAAACACCGTGTACGGTCCTGTGTGATGTTCATAATATCGATTGTCATTTGACACTGGCTTTCGCTTAGCAAGAATTGGAGCTGTTTCAGCATTGGAAGTTGATGGAGTTGATGCTACCTCAACATCCGACACTACAAGCATACTTTCAACAGACGCTACGCCCTCGTATTCCACGTGTTCAAATTCGTCCGGTGGTCGCCCCATCTGACTACCATCACTTTCGGACGACATGTCGAATAGTTATCCCCTATTAAGGCGGGGGTACTAACCTGATTAAACACTAACGGGACCTAACACACTAAACAAATAACAGGTCACAAACCCGAAGTCCACACGACACTCAAAGCACGTACCCTACACCCGATACCACTCACTGCACAGATGCACACCGTATGGAGGTTGGGATACGAATGAAGCCCTGAGAATCAAAACGATCTAAAATTTTTCCGAGCATGGTCTCCAATCAAAACGTCCCTGATTGGCTGAGCCACTGCCGGCTGGATCGCAACACTCCTGGTTGCTTTAAACTGCCTGCCCATTCGACACTCACAGGCGTACAAGATATATGCATTAATTCACCGCTAGGTGCAGCACTAAGGCACTGGAATTTTTGCGGCTTTTTAAAGAGGAAGATACCTGAAACGAAGAATTTCTATGTTTGGAGGATCAATATCGAAATTGACGGACGTGAAAACTTTACAATAAGTTAGTTCTTTTGTTATTCAATCATCTAAAAGTATTCAGACACATACTTACGGGCAAATTTTCAGTATTAAGAAAAGCAAAAATGCATGGTGGTGGTGGCGATTGTTTTTAAGGGGCGAAATGTCTAGCTCATTTGCCCGTAATTATACGGATGGTAATAAAATACAATTAGGCTACTTCCAACTGATTTAAATCTAACTTACATACTAGAGATTTATTTTTTGTCGTGTAGCCTCCTGAGAGGCCGAGTGCAGGTCTTTCTAGTCGACGCCCGTGGGCGACCTGCGCGTCGGGATGAGAGATGGAATGGATGAAGATGAATGAAACTGGGCAAGGATGTGGAAGGAAGCGGCCGTGGCCTGTCAGAGGGTACTGTCCCAGCATTTGTCTGGTGTTGAAAATGGGGAAACCACGGAAAACCATTTCAAGGACAGCCGACGGTGGGGCCCGATCCCACGCGTCTACCGAGTCAGCAGAGAGCTTGGCCTCTTGACCTAACGTAGCGCTTTAGCCCGCGTAGCCACTACTGTCGGTATACTAGAGATGAAAATAAAGAATAAGGGCAATAAAAGATCAAAAAAGGGCCGCCGAAAAATGGGATGTTC
The DNA here is from genome assembly GCA_946902985.2 of Meconema thalassinum. Taxonomy (NCBI): domain Eukaryota; kingdom Metazoa; phylum Arthropoda; class Insecta; order Orthoptera; family Tettigoniidae; genus Meconema; species Meconema thalassinum. The sequence goes on along the minus strand of OX336388.2, from coordinate 779,037,930 downwards.
ATTTATTCAGGGGCTTTGCGACATCGTGGTCATGTAGCACCATGTACTTAGATGTGTGTTGAATTTGTTTGATAACCCATCGTATTGTGATGACTGTATTAGTGTGTGTATTTTTAAGTCAAGTGAGGATTGGGAAGGAGACGACCGCGGCCTTAAATTAGGAACCATCCCGGCATTTGCCCAGAGTAGAAGTGGGGAAACCACGGAAAACCACTTCGAGGATGGCTGAGGTGGGATTCGAACCCACATCCACTCATTTTTGCCTCGCGATGACGAATTTACCCCGTTCCAGCACTCAAACTAGAATTAAATTTCTTGGCAGACAGGGAATTGAATTCTACCTCCGGGGCTAGCGCCAAGCATCCTAGCTGCTAAACCACGAGAGAAGGATTGAGGGACTTGAAAGGAAGTAAAGCTATGAAAGGCAGATAGAAAAGGGTGTGGGAGAGATGACCTCGTATTTCCGCCCCTTAAAACAATAACGGATAGAGGGGTTAGCCCCGTCACGGGAAAAGGAGAAAACCGAACCCAGCTCAGAAATTCTTCCGAGATGCCTATTACCAACCTCACTATCCATGAGCCCTTGAGGGTATATCCCCAACCCCAGGGATCACAACTAGTGGGACTTGGCTTCGAGACCACTGGACCCCAGCCTTGTCCGTTATTATTTCCACTTACTTGTGCCAGGCTCCTCTCTGTCATCTACCTGTCGACCTCCCCTAGCGAGCTCTTGTTCTCTTCCAACCCCGACAGTATTAGGGTATCCGAAATCTAGGGAGTTTTTCATTTTTCTGCCTTAACTGGCCCTAACATCATCTATCCTGATACCCTCCTTCTTCGAAGGGTCAGCACATGGCTAAGTCTACACCGTCAGCTTTTGAGCTCGGAAGTCAGCGACTGTGAGGGGTTCCAGAGCTGTATCCATTTTCCCCTTTTTATTGACTTTGGGGTGGACCCTCTCCTATTTCCCTTTTCTATCTGCCTTTTATGGCTCTAGTAGTTTCCAAATACTCAATACTCATTCTTCAAAGATTCTGATCCCACAAAAAATAGGAAAGAAAAAGACAAGAGCCAATTAAGGCAGGGAAATGAAAGACATCACAGGCCTCCAATACCCTAATAACGTTGGGGAACAAGAGTTGGCAGGAAAGATGAAAGAGAGGAGCCAACCCACATCCCACTAGTTGTAAGCCCCTGGTGGTGGGACATGAAAAGAAACATTAAACTATATAATAATTTATGTAACCTTCAAGTGTTATGGTAATAAAATGATATTCCCCGGTATTCTAGCTTGCCCCGTTCCGATTTACAAAAGGGCACGCAGCAGTACACCATTATAAAATCACACAAAAAGTATTCCAAAACACGAATTCGCCATTAACATCAATACAAAACTTATGTCTGCTACAGAGCCTTGGTGCTGCTTCCTAGCGCCTTTATTTGGAAACGAGGTTGTACGCTCAAAACAATGCTGTAATCGTCGAATGGGCAGGCAGTTTAAAGCAACCAGGAGTGTTGCGATCCAGCCGGCAGTGGGCTGAGCACTTATTGGGTCCTTCCCGCCACACAGCCGCAATCAAATCCGCCATTAACCTCAATTTAACATAACCTAAGTTACTTAAATTACAAATATTAATAATGTTGGTGAAGGGTGGGTGACTTGTGGATTAGATAAGCCATTTTTAGTGTTGCCTTCTATAGATTTGTGGTTTTTTGGCAATCTCGTTATCTTGTAGACATTAAGATAAATAGTTATATTTCGGGGGCCTATCACAACAGTAGCAACTATCACGAATAGCTGTACTATAGTAAGATTTTTCTGCACCTTCGCGAAATAGTGGCGGTGGTTTGAGATTGTTTTTGACTACCATTATGGGGTTTTAATAGTTTTTCATAGAGCATTTTTGTTGTCTTGTAGGCATGATTGATTTGACATGTTAGGTCTGCTGCATTTAGCCTACAGTTTTTTTTTCTGGTTTTTGGAATGATGCTCATTCTCATTACCATTAAGTGCAACCGTGTTGACCGACTGAAAGACATTGAATATTTCGTTTACTAAGGCAGCACTGAAATATGGGTTGCAACACGATATGGACTTGGAACTTATGTTCGCTTAACAAAATAACGATACATCAACCAAGTCATCCTTGTAATCTCTGCAAATAATAAAAATATTTCCCATCCAATATAGGCCTATTCATGTTGAACGGTAGAAAGTTATCAACCTTTATTAAGGTAAGACTGAAAAAAGTTCATTTTGATCTAGCCTACTTACTCAGAGTCATCTGCATCAATGTCCCTAGAGGTTCAGTTTTTTACATTCTCCCTTTCCTATGGTCAAATAACACATGGATGTTCCCTATTTTTCTTAAGGGGATTCAAAGATCTTATGCTGAACTAATTAAGAATAGGGCATGTACCCCAACCCCTTAAAATATGAAGTTATCAGGATAAAAATTATGTCCATAACCATCAGAAACTTGAGAACACAGATCAGGAGAATGTTGATCGACCATGGATGCAAGACCAGAAAGTCTTAAAGAGGAGTGTTTCATTTAGAGGCTTGGAACATCATGGTCAAGACCCCTGTACTTGGGTGTGTGCTCAATTTGTTTGAAAACCCGTTGACAGATCATAAGTTAATCTGTGGCTGGAATCCACTCCGTCCTATGCTAAGCTGCGAGTACTGGGCACCATTAGTGTTCTGTGACTACTGTATCAATTTCTGAAAATTGTGTCATAGGCCTATGCATAGTCGCTGAGAATGTTCTCTGAATTGTGAATACCAGTAGGCTAGCCTACTTAGCTGCCTCCTTCACTAGCATTTCCAGGCACCTGGTTAGTTGTTAAAATGAAATAGAAAAATCACTTGAATGATTCAAGTTGTCCTTGATTGCCCTCGAGGGACAGTGTACCCCATTCCAGATCTTAGTTCAGAATTAGTTTCCTTGACGGAGTTGGAGAAACAGTCACAATACCTATGGTACTATAGACCTAGTACGGTACATGTAGATGGAAGCAACCACTAGGTAGCTTATGTCCCATTAGTTGGGAGTGTTAGGGAATGGGAGATTGGTTCAACATTTCAGCCTATGATGTTGTATATTTCATTAATATATGAGATCTAAAAGTGTATCATAGGAATATTAAAGTAAACCATAATATATTACCAGTTGGTCAATTGGATACAACAATTCAATGAAACATTCTGTTAATAATTAGGAAGTGTCGTAGGCAACCAGAGAAGCGACACAAGAAAAAACACCTGAGTCTGCCAGGCAGTTGTCATCAACTGTATTTCACATAGAGAAGAATGACTAAAATGGTTCCTCATGAAAAAAAAACCAAATGGTCAATGGCTTGAAAGACAGTAGTAAGGACTTACATGCTGTCAGTAAAAGTGGAGTTAAGAAAGATGTCTGGAATATTTAAATCAGTAGTTGATAGCCATGATTTTTAAAATTACCCTAGTTAATTGCACTAATATGATTAGTAGCCTACCGGTATGTGCAAGATTTTAAATGGTAGGTTTTCCTGTGAACCAAAAAACAGCTCTTAACATGGATTATGTTCAGGTTAGGCCTACAAGTTATTGGGAGGGAGGTTTATTTTACATACCTGATTAGAGCTCTGTGGGAATGTTTAAATGGTTTGATGATACAGGATTTATCAAGCCTCTTTCTATGCATCTTTTAAAAACATTTTAACAATTCATAAATTACTGTCATCATTGCTAATGCTGTAATCTGTCATGTTTATTTATGCAGCACGAGGAATTAGGAAACATTGGTAGGATTGGTATATTGAGTGGAGATATAGTAGGATAAAATGCAACTGTGTCATGGAAACCTAAGATGTATTTTTATTTCTCAACTTTATTTTCTGTAGACTCCAATACAGCCCACCACCAGGGGGAAAAAAAGTGTTGATGTTTAATGAGAGCAAATCTTGAAATACTGTGATTTAAGTGGTTGGTATCAAAAGCTGTATAGGAAAAATGAAAATGTGAAGTCACGCCCAAGTTTATGAAGCCTTGCCAGACTCGGCTGAAATTATCTTCGATGCAAATCAAGTCTCGATAGTTAAAACTTTAGGACGACCTTTGACATGAGCACTATAATAGGTCTACATTTAGGATCGACATAGCCTGCAGTAGGTCTTGTGCTACTGTATGCACCTGGGCATGTTTAAAAAAAATCAGCCTGCAAGTTAATAAGGTATTATATTACTGTAAATCTATCTCAAGCAAATCCAAGAAGTTACCAGACTGAGAAACTACATATCAATATTTAAACAAAAAAAGGGTGGCAGTGCAAACTGCACTTTTAATCCTTGCTTCATTAGTTAAACCATAATATTTGTACATAAATACAGTAAGGACTTCACATTACAAACGGCCACTTAAATTATATGCCTTATTAGGCATAACCTACAAATTACATGTCATGAAATTGGTAAATATAAGCAGACAGCAACATCAATATGCAGTGGTCTATAATGTAGTTTTATAGTGCACAAAAGGTTATTGTACTGAATGTATTTCGAACTGATGAATAAAACTGGTGGAAACGACAGCCAATTGATTTACATCCATTACATCCAAAGTAGTAGAAACTTTCAGTTGATTGGCAAGAGTGTTGATTTGTACTTTTATTTTCACAAATTTTGATGAACAGTGTCACGCTTCAATTTAAATATAAACGCACATACAATTCCTCATCAATAAGTGATTTGCACTTCATACTGTCATGAACTGGAATAGATTTCTAGCAATTTAATTGATGTAGAAATCTATTCCTCTCGCCACCATATTGGTGATAATTTTAAACAAACCCGCGGGCAGCCAATGGCTGGTAAAAATTGCCAGCCAATAACAAGCCAGGATGATGCGGATCATAATTCGCGTTTCACTCTCATTGCGTTTTAACTTGAGGTGAGGAATCAGCTGTTCGTTAAAGCCACGGGGTGCCATTATTAAAATTTTGGGAGATAGAAACACACTCATCATGATGTCTGTCCCGGTGCGTGTCAAAAGTGCGTGAAGGAGGATGGGTGATCGGTTGCAGTCGTGAGTATTCGGGTCTCTTCGCTAGCCCCGCTGGGCTGTCTTTAAGCGCTAGTCTCATTACATGTATCCATTCACCGTCCATGTTCACGTTGCCATGGAAATATAATTTTCCCAAGGACCAACAAAATGAACGGAAAGCCCCTAAAACAAGCAAACTAGGTTGGTAACAAAACTGTTACCGAGTTCGGGCCCAAACAAAAGAATAATTATTTAAGGGACGGAGAAAGTAGTATGGACTTTCTTGGGCCTGGTGTTAAGTGAGCCATGGATTGCGTCAGATGTGAAATTACTCAATTAGATTTCGATCCATTCGCTGCTCGGTTCCCGTAGCGAGCGGACGTGTGTGCTGTCTCGTGCGACTCTGTGTGGTTGGAAGTTTGTGCGTTCACCCACGTGGGTAATATTCGTGAGTGATCTAGTCGTAGTTTTTTATTTTGTGTTAAATTATCCTTTTGGGTAAGTGTTTTGTAACTAAAACAATCTTTCATCCCCATGTCCCTTCCCGGGGATGGGGTCAAGGACAAACCTCCGGAGTTTGCCTCTCCTGAATCTGTCAGTCAAATAGAACCAATCCTGGTAGAAACTGTTCCTATGGATACTACATTAATCTTAAATGAACGTGATATCCTCCAGACTGTTGCTGGTTCGACAACCTCTCAGGAGGTTTCTCAGCCAATGCCACCCCTTATTACCCCGAAATTGGTTCCTCAACACACATACGGTGCTCACCACTCCGGCCCATATAACGTCTTTATCGAATCAACTAACCCGAAACAAATCGGCAATGCTCACCCAATGGTTTTGGGCCGTCTGTTCTACCAACATAAGGTCCCGGACATTGTCTCCATAAAACGCAAGGGCCGGAATCGCGTTGAAATCCTATTTCGCACCCGCACTGCAGCAAATTCCATGCTTAAGCATCCTCTGCTCACGGAACGTTCCCTGCGGGCATTTATCCCATCCTCAAACGTTCATCGTGTGGGTGTCATTCGTGGCGTCGACACCACACTTACTCAAGACGAAATACTGGAATTCATTCAGTCACCTGTCCCTGTGGTTGCCGCGCAACGTATGAATAGGAAAAAATATACTGATGGAGTTCCGGAATATATTCCTACCGGCACCGTGAAAATTACCTTTGATTCGCAAACTCTCCCTACTAATGTATCCCTTTTCAGTGTTTATTTGGAGGTCCAAGCATTTATATTCTCCCCTATTCTCTGTCGTCGCTGTCAGCGATATGGCCACGGTAACGATAATTGCCGTTCTCGCGAACCCCGCTGTGGCACCTGCTCCCTCAACCATAATACGGTTGAATGTACACAAATCATACGTAAGTGCGTTAATTGTGGTGAAAACCACGCAGCGGGGTCCCATCGTTGCTCTGTACATCAACGACAACTCGAAATTAAGAAGCAGATGTGTCTGCAAAATAAATCTTACTTTGATATTACTGTTACGTTTACGGTTCTTGAAATAACCGGTCAGGCATATACAAATACACTACCGTACTTCTTTATTTAGCAAACCTTACACTACTAAATATTAATGCAGTGTTCATTAATATTTAAACTGGGAACGTCGAGCTCTAGTCTTTCTGAAACTACTACACTCCAAGTCTCAACACTCCTTTTCACCGAATCCTAAATCTCTTCTCTGTCGTATCGTCGCCTTCTCGATTCATCCACTGCCAGCTTGCCGGCCCAACTCACAATTGCAGCCAGCGCGCCACGCGCTCGCACGAGTCTGCCACCAGGTGCGCTCACACGTGTCTGTCACACTGTCCCCTCCTTAAGATTGTTCCGTCCCGGAGCAGACACCTCGTCTTTGGGACCAGCAGCATGCCAGAATTTCAATCCCTGTGCGCCGAAAGACTTCTTCTAGCATGCTTCTTACGATCCTCCAGTCCAATCCATCCTGCCCACAGCCCAACTTGGGCACAGCTAATCTGGATATGTTCCGCTGCAGTAGGAGCTCTCGCATCGCAAGTAGACTATCCCAGACGGCACGATAGGTCGGTTTCTGATGGGAAAGTTCTTTCGTCACTAGATAGAATAGCGATCGCTCGTTCCTGGGTAAATACAACACGTTTCCGACACGAGGCTCTTGACGCTGCAGCTCTTCAATCCCACCATACTTCCGCCGGAATACTTGGTCGATTCCTCGGCTCATCCTCAGGTCCTTAGCCACAGAGTGAGCCAAGGCATACTCACTGGAGGTTTGGAATAAATCCTGCCGAATCTCAGTACTGACGCCATAACAAACATTGCAGTCAGTACCACATTGGGACATGAATTCTTCGAACGATCGTTCCGACTCCGGGACTCGACATATACGGGCGAGTTGCCCGTGCTCCTCGTCATGGTTGTCGCCCAGGAACGATGCCAGCCGATTGAAGTGGACCACTCGGGGTTTGCCATTCGGTCTCCTCCTGATACGGTAGACGACGTCGTTAATCCTCTTCAGTACCTCATATGGTCCGTCCCAGGAGCGTTGCAGCTTCGGAGAGAACCCTCGCCGTCGTTTAGGGTCGAAAAGCCAGACTAGATCTCCTGCTTGGTACCCGCCTGATTCGGCTCTTACGTCGTATCGCTCCTTCATCCTGTCGCTCGCATTCTGAATGTTTGTGCGAACGCGGTCGTGAATGTCATCCATCCTTCGACGAAGGCCGGAGATGTAGTCCTCCCCAACGACATTATCCTCAGGTTTGCAACCGAACGCCAGGTCACACGGCAACCGCAGTTCTCGGCCAAACAGCACATTAGCTGGTGTTTGGCCTGTGGTCTCATGGATAGAAGAGCGATATGCCAGTAGAAACAAGTGGAGAAACTTGTCCCAGTCCCGCTGGTGGTCGGAGACAATTTTCGACAGGTATTTCTCTACTGTCCTGTTCATGCGCTCCACCATTCCATCGGACTGTGGGTGCAGGGCAGTCGTTCTCGTTTTCCGGATTCCGAGAATCTGGCACATCTCCTGGAACACCGACGACTCGAAATTTCGCCCCTGATCGGAATGCAGTTCCAAGGGTACACCAAATCGGCTCACCAGCTCCTTTATTAGCGTCTCGGCAACCACCACAGCTTCTTGGTTGGGCAACGCATATGCCTCTACCCACTTGCTGAAGTAATCTATTGCCACCAAGATGTATTTATTCCCACTCTCAGTCGTAGGGAAAGGGCCCGCTACATCGATGGCGATCCGTTCAAACGGGGCACCAACGTTGTACTGTCTCATCGCTGCTCTTCCCTTCTTCTGTGGCCCGTTCGCAGTGGCACAAACCACGCACTTCCTACACCATTCACGTACGTCATCTGAGTAATTAGCCCAATAAAACCGCTCTCGAACTTTCTCCATGGTTTTTCGAACTCCAAGGTGCCCCCCAGAGGTTCCATCATGCAGCAACTGTAGTACCTCGGGCACTCTGTTTCGTGGAACAATACCCTGTAGCCATTCCTGAGCCCCGTCCTCTCTCCCCAGTACCCTCTTTAGCACCCCGTTTTCCAAAATCACGGAATTCCATTGAGCCCAGTAGGCTTTCACAGTGCGCGTGTAGGGTGCTACCTCTTCCCAAGTCGGTCGTTGCTCAGACGTCTTCCACCGCAGTAGGTGTTTTAAGTCCGGGTCATTTTCTTGATCCTTACGGATTTCCTCATCCTTCCAGTGGTCGTCGATCACAGTGCTTCTTCTCACTGCTGCAACTTTTTCGTCAATCCGATTGCAGTGCTTGCAGTCTTGTGCGCATGGTCTCCTTGCCAGAGCATCAGCATTTCGGTGCTTAAGGCCAGCCCTGTGTTCAGTGTCGAAGTCGTACTGCTCGAGCCTTTCAATCCACCTGGCTACCTGTCCCTCCGGGTTCTTGAAGATCAGTAGCCACGTAAGCGCTGCATGATCAGTCCGTAGAAGGAACTTCCTCCCATAGAGATATTTGTGGAAATGCTCCACTGACTTCACTACAGCGAGCAATTCCCTTCTAGTTACGCAGTAGTTCCTCTCCGGTTTAGAAAGAACCTTGCTGAAGTAAGCTATCACCTTTTCTTGCCTACCTTGCAGTTGGGAAAGCACGCCACCTACTCCCACATTGCTAGCATCGGTGTCCAAAACGAATAGTCCTTCCGGTTGTGGGTAACTCAGGATAGGAGCATTGGTCAATACCTCCTTCAGTTGTTCGAAGGCTTGTTGACAGGTCGCGTCCCACACAAAACTCCGACTTTCCTCGGTAAGTCTGGTCAGAGGCTTAGCAATGTTAGCATATCCTGGCACGAATCGACGGTAATAGGTGCACAGTCCGAGGTAACTCCTGACTTCTTGCTTATCTTTCGGTACTGGCCATTCCTTCACCGTGTTAATCTTTTCCGGATCCGCGGTGACTCCCTCTCCGGAAACAACATGGCCGAGGTAGTTAACTTGTTTCCGAAACAGGAAGCACTTCTTGGAGTTAAGCTTAAGGTTGGCTTGCTTAAGACGTAAGAACACCTGGTCGAGATTTCTCAGGTGATCTTCAAAAGTTCTTCCCAGAACGATGATGTCATCCAGGTAGACCAAGCATGTTTCCCAAGACAGCCCTTTTAAAACGCGATCCATCAGTCGTTCAAAGGTCGCAGGGGCATTACAGAGTCCGAATGGCATAACTGTGAAGTCCCAAAGCCCAGAACCAATCGTAAAAGCGGTCTTCTCCTTGTCCCTGGGGTCCAATCCTACCTGCCAGTATCCACTCTTGAGATCCAACGTGGAGAAGATTGTGCTCCCACCCAAAGTGTCTAGGGTGTCATCGATGCGTGGTAGTGGGTAACTGTCCTTTTTCGTCACATTGTTCAGTTGACGGTAGTCTACACAAAACCGTGTAGATCCATCTATCTTCTTCACCAGGACCACTGGCGAAGCCCATGGGCTGCTTGAAGGTTCAATCACCCCATCGCGAGCCATATCATTTATTATATGCTCTGCTTCCTCTCGCTTGGCTAGTGGTAATCTTCTGGGAGTCTGGCGAATTGGTCTTGAGTCACCCGTATCGATGCGATGTTGAACCACGTTCGTTCTTCCGTTACTGGTCCCGTCCTGGAAGGCATCCTTATGACGTCGAAGAAGTTCCCTCACTTCTCGGCTCTGCCCAGGATTAAGCTCTTGACACGCTGCCTCGATAAGACCGTCGAGCCACACCGAAGATATATCGGATGAGGAAGTAGCTGTTTGTACTTGGCGTACGACGGAGGACACAGACGAACAGCTTCCCAAACTGGTTCCTTTCCGAACGATTATCGAGCGATCATTAAGGTTCATTACTCGCACAGGAATTTTCGCCCCTGCACGGACCAAAGCTCTGGCTACCAGTATTCCACGTTCAGGTTCATCGTCAGCAAACCTAGGCCCTACCATGACGACACAGCCATGAGGAACTCCACCATCCGGCTTTCCTTCTACCATCACTTCACTAAGCCCAGGTAGTACAACATCTACCGCTGCGATCACCCGTACCGATGAGGCGTTCCTCCTCTGCAGCACTACTTCCTCGTTTCCGACTCTCAAAATCCCACTCTCCAGGTCCAGTCTAAATTTATACTCAGTCATGATATCCATCCCGAGAATGACGTCCTCCTCCACTTCAGCGACCAAGACACGATGGCGAAACTGGGTATCACCGATGACGAAGTTGACGTCTACCTCCCCGTGAACGTTGGCTGGTTCCCCCGTAGCCGTTCGCAGTGTCCATCTCGTGGTTGTTACTATTCGTCTCACGATGCCTGGTCTGATTATTGTCATTGTGGCCCCTGTATCCAGCAGTAGGTCTCTGGGCTCTCCGTCCACATGGACACTAATAAAAATAGATTTGGCTTGACAACCCAGAGACGCGACGATAGAAGTGGGGGCATTTCTGGTGTTGCCACTGGTTGACAGTCGCCCCTTTCTATCAACCCTGTTTAGTTTTCCTGTGGCTGGTGCTTCCCGTTCATAAACTTAGGGCATCGATCTCTGAGATGCCCCATCTCCCCGCAGCCCCAGCACCTCGTCCGTTTTTTCTTGGACTGCAAGCCTTGAAGTACTTTCTCCATGATTTCTTCTATGGAAGGCACTGGCTGGACCTCCTTGTCTCTCTCCAGAGCTCGAATGCGAGCCTGGCCGCGCACGGATTGTTCGACAGCCTCAAACTCAAGAGCCAGAGTCAAGGCATCATTCAATGTTTGCGGACGCGCCAGTTTCACAGCCCGCTGCGTATCAATCTCGCGGAGCCCATCGAGAAACTTCTCGGTAGCAAGACTCTCATACACATCGCTGGGCACTGTTGGATAGGCGCTCCTAACGAGACGTACTATGTCTGCTTCGAACTCCTGTAGGTTCTCGTTGGGTCTCTGACAACGGTTTCTCAACTGGGAGCGATACAGCTGTTCCATGTGACGATGACCGAACCGCATTTCAAGTTTCTGTACAAGAATGTTGTAGTTCTGCCTTTCCGACAAGGGAACAGCCTGCAGGACTCGTAGGGCCTCCCCGCGCAGCGACAAACTCATCAATGAAGCCTTCGTGGCATCCGCCCATCCATTAATCATGGCAGCGGTCTCGAACAAGGTGAGGTATTCTTCCCACGCAGACTTCCCATCGAAAGTCGGCAGGTCAGTCCGACCAAACGCGGAAACAGGTATACGCTCCTTACCTTCCGATGGTCCACCAGCGGTAATGATTTCGTTTTCCTGCTTGTCTTTATTTGGAAGCACACCGCTCGCAAGCTCGTCCTCAAACTTCCGCAGGGATTCTTGAAATTCTTCCCTCAGTTTGATTTCGGTAGTGAGCGTTACTTCTTGAAGTTTCCTCTCGAGGTTGGCAGCATTTTCCATTAACTTCCTTTCCAAATTCTCTGAGTTTTCCGCTATTTTCTTTTCCAAGTTTTCTAATACCTGACACAAACCCTCAGTCCCACCAGTAATCTCGAAAAGAAATGTTTCTGGATCCTCACCTGTGTCCACCAGTACCTGTCTTAACCTCGCTTGCAGCACAGATTTTATTCCCGTAGAATCAACTTCCCTTTCTTCCAGTTCCTGACTTAACTCCGAAACCTTCAGTGCTGAAAGTTTAACTTTCCTGGTCGTCATTTCACACTCTAAAATGCGGTACCTCAAGACTTTCACTATGTATTTATTCTATAGCCTGACCCCACACGTCTGACACCAGTTGTTACGTTTACGGTTCTTGAAATAACCGGTCAGGCATATACAAATACACTACCGTACTTCTTTATTTAGCAAACCTTACACTACTAAATATTAATGTAGTGTTCATTAATATTTAAACTGGGAACGTCGAGCTCTAGTCTTTCTGAAACTACTACACTCCAAGTCTCAACACTCCTTTTCACCGAATCCTAAATCTCTTCTCTGTCGTATCGTCGCCTTCTCGATTCATCCACTGCCAGCTTGCCGGCCCAACTCACAATTGCAGCCAGCGCGCCACGCGCTCGCACGAGTCTGCCACCAGGTGCGCTCACACGTGTCTGTCACATTACAAATGCGTCAAATGCGCCTCCTGTCTTCAACCCATTGTTGGTGCCCCAACAATTCCCCGCTTTACCCCCCTCTCAATCTCCCCCAATCGAACCCGCCCGTAAAAGAAAATTCACTCAGATGATCCCTAGCTCCCCCAAACTTACACCTCAATTAGGATACGACCGTGCTGCGTACCTCAATATCTTACGACCTACCCCCTTTCCTTCCTCCTCACTTTCTACTTCTACCACCCCTCCCTTTTTTTCTCAGCCTCAACCATCAACATCCCACGACACCTCGGTGCGTGGTCCTTCCTCCGACACCACACCTGGTTTCCCCAGTGTGCATAACCCTTCTGCGGAAATTACCCACGATTTCGCCCAATTGTTGGAGTTATTAGGCTCCAATACTCAATGGGTTTATTTGCTACAACGATTGCGTGACAAGGTAATACCCTTAGTTAACCTTCCTTCTGCTGACCCGCCTTGTTAAATGCGGTTATTACAATGGAATTGTTGGAGTGTAAATAACAAACGACACGAGGTACTATCTCTTTTAAATTCTTTCCAACCTGATTTATTTTTACTTCAAGAAACGTGGTTAAAACCACATTTTAAATTCAGCATTCCAGGATATAATACCGAATGATCAGATGGCGATGGTTTCGGGGGCATTCTTATCCTTATCCGCAATACCATTCCCTACACCCGTCTTCTATTATTTAATACCCTTCCCTCTACCTTTCTTATTGCTATTCGTATCGATGCTCTTACTATACTCAATTTCTACTGCCCTCCTAGCGTACATGGCAATCGATTCCAATGGCAAACCTTCTTTCAACAGTTTTCTCATCTTACCCACTTCCTTCTAGGGGGTGATTTTAACGCCCATCACCTCTCTTGGGGCAGTGAAACAATTAATGACAAAGGCCGCCACGTTCTTTATGCCACCACTCTGTGTCATTTTTCTATTTTAAATGATGGCTCCCCGACTAGAATTTCCATCCCCAATCGTTATAAAAGTGCTGTCGATCTTTCGATTGTCACAGCTGACTTACGTCCGTCCTCTACTTGGTATACTCTATCTGATACTCACATGAGCGATCGTTTCCCCATATTAATCGACGTTACTCGAGGTACTCTCCCGCCCCCCCCCCCCCTCGTTCTCCCCCTCTCAGTCCCGCGTACTTAGTAATTTTGATGCTGCATTTTTTCAAACCTGGCTCACTGATCATCCTTTGGATACTCATTCTTCTCCTTCCGTTGATTACCAACGGTTGATTCATCTTATCACCACATATCTCGATACATACCACCCTATCACGACGCGCTTTTCAAACAGTGGACCACGTCACTATCAAATTAAATGGTGGGATAATGAATGTACAGCCTGGGTTAAACGCCGGAAATGCTGTTCGAGAGACCTTCGTCGCCACAATACTTATGAAGCGTACGTCAAATATAAAAATTTAATAGCCAAGATCCAACGTGGATTCAATTTAAAACGTCGTACAGCCTGGAAAACCTTCACAGAAACCCTCTCCCGCCAAAGTTCCTCCTCATTCATTTGGCAGTCAATTAATTCTATTAACCGCACTCGATCTCGACAAGCCCACCCTCCTACTTCCCCCTCAGTTTACCTTCAGTTCCTATCAACGCTCACTCCCGATTTTGTTCCACCTGACATTTCAATTCCTATCGCCCCTGTCCACCCTCATTTTCAGACCGTCATTTCACCATTCCAACTTTCTGAGATTGACCGCGCCCTTCTTACCAAAAAATCCTCCTCCCCTGGTCCCGATGCAATTACGTATCAGATGCTCCGCTTGTTGGCTCCCCCTGCTCAAAGGGTGTTACTTGCATTCTTCAATTCTATTTTAAGTGGCTTTCCCGTACCTACGTCCTGGAATTTCTTCCACTTAATCCCCATCCTTAAACCGGGGAAAATTCCTTCTGATCCGTTGAGTTACAGAGGAATAGTTTTAGGTTCTTGTCTTCGAAAATTATTCCAAAAACTCTTACTAAATCGTTTAACATGGTGTATGGAATATTATTTCCAACTTCCTAAATATCAGTTTGCTTTTCGGCGGGGAAAAAGTACGACGGATGCTCTTAACCTCTTTATAACTGACCTCGTTCTCGCTCGCAGTCGTAAACAATCGACGATCGCAGTGTTTTTAGACATCCAAGGTGCTTATGACAATGTTCATCTCCCACAACTCTTCTCTAAATTATCTTCTTTCCATTTCCCCAGATGTATTCGTTCCATTCTGCTCCAATTACTCACGAACCGTCAAATCATGTTGAAATACCACGACCCGACCTCTTCGATTCGATATACTTCTCACGGCTTGCCCCAGGGTGATATTATGAGCGGGTTTCTATACCTTCTCTACACCGCCGATCTTGAACGTTTAATTTCTCCTCATGCTCGACTTATTCAATTTGCTGATGACATTCTGCTCTATAAAACCGCGAACACGGTAGACGAATGTATTCTATCTATTCAAGATGCCTTATTACTCCTGCATAACTGGTTTTCCGAACATGGCTTTCAAACCTCTTCACGGAAAAATGCTGCTATGCTTTTTACCTCTACTCGCCGCCCTCCCCCTCCACACGTATATATTGGCCCTCATACCATACCTTTTCGCACTTCCTTTAAATATCTAGGGCTTCACATTGATACTAAATTAAACTGGAATGCCCACTTCTCCGCCTTACAAGCACTGCTTCATCCGAGAATCAACATCCTTCGCTCGCTTACTCGCCGTCATTGGGGCGCTGACCCTTCTGTCCTTCTCCGTGTTTATCAAAATATCATTCGCTCTGTCTTAGAATATGGGTGCCATTTCTTCGACTTAGCCCCTCCTCGGTCGTTGCAAAAACTAGATACGCTACAATTCCAAGCTCTACGCATAATTACTGGAGCTTTATCTTCTTCTCCCACCAACGCCTTATTAGTCGAGACAGGCGAATACCCACTCCATGTACGTCGAACTTTTCTCTCTAGCAAATATCTTTTAAAAAATTTATCCTTATATAACCATCCTTTACTTCCCAAACTTCAACTCATGAGTGAATACCGCCTCCAAAACCGGTTTTACTCTGCCCGTTCCCCTTCGTTGCTCCTCGCTTATCAATTTCTTCTTCCCCTTAAGCCGAATATCTTACAAACACGCACTCATTTGTCACACAGCGGCAATTATCCCGTTCAATTTTTCTCCCCCTCCGTCTGTCTGAACGTTTTTCAATCCTTACCACCTCCAGTTAGAAACCTCCCTCACCTCTGTCACCAACAGCTTCAGGCTTTCCTTCATCACTTCCCTAGTCACATCCCCTTTTATACTGACGGTTCCAAACGATCTCCAGCCCCATTTACAGGCGCATCAGTCTACGCCCCTGCGTAAATACAGGATTTCTTTATCTGTTGACCCGGTGTTACCCAGTTTTGTAGTATATAGATAGTCGCCTTGGTGGGTCACTAGGCGTGACGATGTTGCACCTTGTGTTGTATTCCTTCCTTTTCATCTATCCCTTTCTTAAATTTTTACATACCAACGGTTCTGTATCATAAGTGAGTTTATTCTACTTCCAACCACATCGCGCGGTTACCGCCCTCAAGAAGTATTAATCCCCTCAACTGGTGACTGGTTGAAGAGCTCTCTCAGGATGTGTAGTACTAATAAAATTAGATCTAATGATGAAAGATAGTTGAAGGTGCGGTGGAGCAGTGCTACCAACTCAACGGTACTTACTCCATTATCTCTCATAGCTCTACACAGCAGCTCTCATAGCTCTAGACAGAAGCGATGATGCGTACTCTGGAGTTACATTTTTGTACTAATCTGCTTTAAAATTGTGATTGGCTGTTCAATATTAAATATTATTTGGGGTTGACCACCATAATCTCTCTCTATATATAAGAATGAAAGTTTCTGTTTTTTCTGAATTTCTACGGAAATTTGCGTTATTTACGCGTTTCAGACTGTTTTATGACGGATGCGCGCGAAAATAATTTTTTTGTCTGTCTGTTGACAAAGTGGTTGTCCCCTTATAACTCGAGAACGCCTGGGTGGATCAACGTAAAATTTGGTACAGATATCCTTCAGAGGCACGACACTAATCATTGATGTAACTCTTCTCTGTACCTCTCATAAAAGGGGGCCTACCCCCTTAAAATACTTGCTGAAATAGGCGTAGACGGGCGAGACAAAGCTCATTTTCAGCCCCTCAATGTGAGAAACGAAACCACATTTTAAGGCCCTAAAACCAACAGTTTTTGAGATATTTCCAGAAAACTAATTTCATTTAATACAATAACGAAAGAATGCAAGCCGGTTACCATGGCAACGGAATCTCACAGGTCCATCTGTTGCTGTACGAGACAAAGCTTATTTTCGGCCCCTTGGTGTCAGAAACAAAACTCAGTGCCCCTAAATAGCAGTAAAGGGTCCCCGAAAAGTACATTTTAAGGCTCTAAAACCATCAGTTTCTGAGATATTCCCAGAAAACTAATTTCATTTAATAAACTAATGAAGGAATGCAAGCCAGTAACCATGACAACAATATCTGAAAAGGTGACATACAACTTTCTATCTATTTCTGCAAGAAGTAAAGCCACTCCATTTATGAAATTTCTGTGAATGTTTGCAAATGGCTATAAGGTTATTACGGAATCAACTAAAACTGTAAAATTCATCAATGCGCTTAAGGGGATCAAGGGGCACCCTAGATTTTTTTCACACGACTTAAATGTGCGTTATGTCGTACAGAAGGTCTATTATATCTCCAAACAGAAACATTATTTTCAAAAATTCCTGAATTGAAATACGGTAGTTTTTTTTCTTTTCTTCTTTTAGGAATTTGGGCCATTGGAGTCTAAAAAACCTGAATTTTCATGCACCACAAGCCTTTATAATTTATTAAAGGGGTCTTCCTCTGGATGGGGACTTGACACAACAGTGAAGGTCAGTTTTATTTGACGTGTATTGCGTTTCGTCTACGAGGTTTTCATTTTTTTTCACGTCGGGAAGTACACGTTAGGTAAATTTAGTTTCAGAGCATATTTTAACTAATCATTTTTCTTTGTCGAGAAACAGGTTCCAAGTCTCTAACCATTGCAACAGTAGCTCAATTGATTACGCCTGGTTATTAATACCGATGACCGTTCGAAGAATGGGTACTTCTGCTAGTATACACTATATACGAGTTAATACGGGAGCGTACTGAAATTGATATTAGTTTGTCGTGTAAATTTAGTGGTATCGGACGAGATTACCACAAGACATCTTTTCCTAGAACATATAACTATTTAACTATATAACGATAATTTTTATTTATTTATATAGATTTATATAGATTTTCTACTCGGAGAATAAATGTCTTGGCTTTCTACAAACATTTTTAAACGTTGAAAATAATCATAGAAAATCACAATATATTCCAGTACCAAAGAATATTGGTAAGAACGGTTTAAATTTAATTCCGATAACGAGCACCGCTTACGCATGCATAGGAAACACATGAAAGTTTCAGCGCGGGAAATTTGAACCGTAACCTGCACCTCCGCAGCTCCCTATTCCCCTCCTCCAGAGAATGAGCATTTCGATGATTTGTATCAATCCCATTTATTTATTTTGGCTTTATAGAACAAACTTACACAACTTGGCCTTTGCCTGTGAGGAATAAAAGTTAATGATAATTGTTTTAAGAGACCTAACATCTAGGTTATTGACCTACAAGTTAATACACAGTAGGCCTACACTGTTATAAATAGATTAAGAAAAAACATAGGAAATAAATAAGTATGAATAAAACCATCGCCAATACAAAACACACCAAAATTTTGCCCTTACTAAATTGAATACTTCAAGGAAATCAGGATGTAAATAAGGAACTTGGAATTTAAAAAAATTACAAAATCAAGTCCATATACTGTGGTATATTTATTACACATTTCTCATTCGTACATAGCCTACATTTAGAGTAGGCCCTACTTCATTTCATCAAATTATCATTTCAACATAGATTTGTCTTTCCATTGCAATGCCACCGCACATTACAGACCTGCAAGAGAAAAAAGGTAGTGTAATCAAACATGGCAAAGTACATCCCTAAAGGAAAAATCATGACAGACAACTGCAGTAACATTGGTCATGAATATTATGCACTTGTATTCAGTGTATCTATTTTGCATGCAACTCTATGTGGTCATTAGCCATTACATTCCATATATGTATTGAAGGTTGTCCGCAATTCTAGGCGGGCTCGTGTTGAAGGACAGGCAATTTTAGATGCCAGACATATAATTATGTGTGGGGAAAGTGCTAAAAACACCAAGATTTTATGAGACTTGAAGATTTATGCTTACAAACTAGTAATTAGAAAAATTCAATTCAGATTCAAAATGGAATTCGGTCTCCAGTTACCGAGATAAAAAAATTTGTTCAGGAATCTAATAAGCATGTAGTCGGTATATTGCTATAAATTTAAATTTGGAAGATATATCCTAATACTGTTGAAGTCAATAAATCAAAGACTGTACAAGTTGACTATAGCCTCAAGATGTTTTAATTTTTTAATAGGCACCTGATTATAAACTTAGAAGAACTGAGCTTTTCAGTTTTGAAGTAGCAATGGGGCAAGTTAAAGAAAGACAACCACATGTAGGCCTACGATAAAGCGACCCCTAAATGTAATTTTTGCCACATGGGAAGAACAGCTGTCAAATCGACCCTGCATTTAAGTTGCCTAGTTTGTAGTGCAGGGCAGAATGTAGGGTACTGGTTATTGTAAGAAATTCATTAGTATTTATTAATAAATAATTCTCCTTTGTATAATGCCAGCCACATGCGATCATATACTTCGAAATCGGTTTTGCGACACGAAGTAATCGACTCCATTCAATCTGAAAAGCTTTCTTTTTGTGGAAGTAGTGCATTGATATGGCAAATGTTGAATTTGAAGAGCGCAGTGGAATTGAGTAATTATATTACTCATCTTTTAGCTTCAATTATTATGAAAATAACTGAAAAAACTAAAGAATAGCACACCCATCAACTCAAATCACATGGTTTCAATAGGTCCACGGCCGATTTCCTTTCATAATCCTTTCCCTGACCCGTCCTGAAAAGAAAAATATATGGCCATTGGCTGCATTAATAACATTATAGCATCTGTTGGTTTATGTTTCCATCAGATAACGGCAGCACAGTCGCTTAAGTTCACGAATGGGGAACACCAGCCTTTACTCCGAGCTTAGCCTCTAATAATACAAAGCCTACCCAATCATGGCGTTCTCTGCATCAACAATGTCCTCATAGCAGTGCGCGTATTGACCACTGCAGCGCTGAGTAACCACCTAACATGTAACTTAATAGCATTGCTATCGCAAGCTAAAACCAGCAAAAATGTACCTATACACTATATTTACAGTACATGAATATAAATTGTTGAGTAGAATGAAGTAAAATATAAGAGATGTTCATCTTTTAGTAGTAGAAGTTTGTTTCAACTTCAGATTTTCCTTATTAGATAGCACGCTCACAGTCTGGTATGCACAAGCTTAAGGTACTGTATATGGTTCCACTGAATATTTTTACTAGTGTACCATGATCGAGTTTCAATGAAAAGGAACGACTTTTCTTAATTATTGTGATTCTTTTTTCTCACAATTTGTTTCTCTTCTCAAGACGTAGTCAATGGTGTAGTTAGTGACAGACGGGTGCAGAAACTTCTGCAATATTACTCTCCTCAGTTACTCAGGATGATCACGTACTCCACACTATAGAATATGATTTTTAGCAACTTGTGGCAACAGTGTTCTAGTTAATGTTTGTGCTATTCCTGGACTGCTCGACATAACCGATATCATTTTGTCCGTTACTTCAATTCCAGCAAAACAAAACCTGGCTTATGATACCGGAGACCACCTCTGTCTTTGAGTTTTATTAGTGATATTACTGGAGATGAGCTCTGGATACCGAAGGGCAGTTGACCTCGATGTTCCGTCCCTTAAAACAACAATACCTAACTAACTCTGGATACTACTAATTTTATCAAGGACTCTTGCATGGTGTCCACAGAATTTTCAATGTCAATTTTCCTGACTTTTCCTGACCATTTTTCAACAAAATTCCTGACTCATGAAGTCATCGTAATATCGGAAAAAAGGTTTATTGAGCAAACAAATATCATTTTTTATTTACAGCCTCCACCATCCCCATAGCTGCCCAACGCTCGCCTCTTTATTCATTTAAAATACAAAATAAAGTAAATTATAATGCAATAATACATAAATCCAAGTACTATGCTTGGCGTGCAGGACAGTCGTTCAATACATAATACATGTCTCTCAAAAATAATTGAAGGTCCCACTTTACAGAATGCATTCCTGTTTGTAGGGCTCCATTGACAACGTGAAGGCCGCAAACACCAAGGTTAACGAGTTGTTTGCCATCTGCATTATCTTCTATTATTTGGCCACTGAACTTTTTTATGAAACTCAAATTAACATTCGGTCCATCCATCTTTCTAGCAAGAGGAGAGATTCCCTGGTTGAAAGCCTCTAAAATGTCTTGAGCTGTTGCGTGTCCCATAAAGATGCTGTTGAAATATCTGGTGTTAACTTCATTGCAGTTGATGTCAAGTTAACGCACAAATAGGTCCATCTGACCTCGCTGAACAACTTTTTTCAATGGGGGCAGATGACCTCGTAGTTCCACCCCTTAAAACAACAATAACTAACTAACTTTGTTCAATGCCTCATCAAAACAGATAACATTATCACATGAAAGAATTTCATCTTGCAGTAAATTATGAAAGTATGGAGCTAATCCATAATTGATGACATATGAACATTTCGTGTTCCCCAATTGAAATTTTGTTGCAATTGCACTATCAGGAAACATTTCCCTGAAGGTTTCTGAAATATTTATACAAGAATTAAGAGAATTTATTTTGGACGACATTAAGGGCCCACTTTATTTCGGCACTTGTGACTTCACCTTTATAACAGAAAGATTCTACAGATGTCACACACAGTTCCTGAAGTAGAACTTGAAGAGTTAATATGGTTAATATAAAATTCCTAATACTTTTAGACATTTTTCCTGACTCACGCTATATTTTCACACTTTTTCCTGATCAAAAACAAAATTCCTGACTTTTCCTGCCTGTGGACACCATGTCTTGGCATGATATAGATAGGTTATGGTCTTCAGCTCGTTGTTATTGTTTCTTTAGGGGCATTGCAACGTTGTGGTCATGTAGCCCCATGTTCATAGGTGTGTGTAGAATTTGTTTGATAACCTGTCTCACTGTAATGTCTGTATTAGTGTGTGTATTTGTAATTGAAGTAAAATTTGGGTAGGAAGCGGCCTTGGCTTTAAATTAGGTACCATCCCGGCATTTGCCTGGAGTAGACTTGGGAAACCACGGAAAACCACTTCCAGAATAGCTGAGGTAGGAATCGAACCCACCTCTTCTCAGGTTTGCCTCATGAGACTGAGTGTACCCCACTCCAGCCCTCAGAACCAGGAATCGAACCCCCCGGGCCTCCGCAGTGACAGCCAAGAATGCTAGCCACTACGCAACGAGGCGGACTCTACAGCTCTCGTCATAGAAATTTGGTCATTTAGCCCCGTGTCTGCTACCCATGTTATTGCGGCATGTGCATTTGTAATTCCGGTGATGATTTGGAAGGTGACCTTAAGTTAGGAACTATCCCGGCATTTGCCTGGAGTAGAAGTGGGAAACTACGGAAAACCTGTCCAGGAAGGATAAGATGGGAATCTAACCCACCTCTTCTAAGTTTTACCTCATGTAGCTGAGTGTACCCCGTTCCAGCCCTCAGACCAGAATGAAATTTATTGGCAGAGCCTGGATTCGAACATGGATCTCTGGGGGCGACAGCCAAGAATGCTAGCCACTACTTGACGAGGTGGTCAGGAGATTATCATCATCAGAACTGGAGCAATAATACAAGATCACCTAATTTTCAGTCGCATGGTCAGCATAGGCTACATACTTTGTCTGCTTATTGCTTTAATCCATAATTTCCTAGTTGGCTCTCGAAAAAGAAATTCATGAAAACTAGTTCCAGTAACATAATTTCTATAGCCTTGTTTACTAAACGGCACGCGACAGTATACCACCATAATACAATAACCTTATTTCAGTAACATAACTCGAGTCGTGCGTACACAATGCGTATAAATACTGCCAACTGAACTGATCATGTAGGGAGGTATTCAGCGCCTCTAGCGGCAAACATAGCATCTGCAGGGCGGACAGCTCCCAGAGGCTATTGGCCAGGCTTTTTATTATTGGAGGCTAAGCTCCGAGGAAATCCCTCAGGCTACTCATTATTTTACAGCTGGCTGAGTTGACCAGGTTTTACCTGTTAGTGAAGGGTAGTTTAAAAATCTCCACCATTGGCAAAAATCAAACCCAGTCCTTCTAGTTGTGAATCTAACAATTTGGCACTAGGGCTCTTACATAACCTACAAAAATAAAATGTAAAATAACTTACCGGTACCTTCAATCAAAGTGGGTACATTATACAGCATGTATCAGATGGCACTGCTGAATAACTGTGATAGACTAGAAAATGCACTGCAGTTGAGCAAAAAGAAACAGGCTACTATATATTGTTTTTGCTTGCCCCATAATATTCTAGTAAACTACAGTATCTAATAAGGACTGAACAACCACATTACTAGCATTTTTTACATCACACTGAAGTACAAGTTGGTTCTATAATTCAAATAATATATATTAGAAAGAATTCTTACCTTGTTAAAGAACAATCCTGCGAAATATCACCTTTATACCATTAATATTAACAGCTGATGGCAACAGCAAATTCAAATTAACCAGAGTACCGCCATGTTGGAACCCCTAACCAATAGCGACAAAGAATAATGAATAGCAGGGAATATGGTAATAATCGATATCTTATAAAAGCGATCATGCACACTCTGGAGTACGTGTTTCATTCTCATTGATACTATTATGAAAAGCCAATAATATGACCATGGCTGCCCTTGTCCTTATTGAAGAAGTTTAAAATATTGAGTAAATTAAAACCTTAAGTCAATAAATAACTAGTTGCACTATTATATTTTATTAATCTCCGAATTTGCAACAATCGATTGGAAACTATCGATCTATCTATAGTTTTGTACAGCTGTTAATTTACAGTCTGTCTGTTAGGTAGTCAGCCCGAAGGCTGGTTAGATCCTCAAAAAGTACCGCCGTTAGGTTATGTGGGTAGATACCCACAAAAACTCAAGGCAGCACTATACTGAGGCATACTAGGCAAGAAGAGGAGTGAGGTAGTTTGTCATTACTTTCCTCACTGAGTTAGAACAGCAGTACTAACCCTATGAATAGAACCTTTCACAGCATTCACAGGCACCAACTGTGCCCTGAATGTCATTACTAAGCACCACCCATACCTCAGTAGCTTCCGTATAATCACAGCCATGAGACTGAGACATCGGTGAAAAGTCACATTTTACTCTATCCTGTGCCAACAGACAAATGCAAATGTACTGCATTCATCAAGAAATGGCAAACAGCCCATTTTTTACAGTAAGAGACAGAAATGTAATTTTTCATTTAAAAAAAAGTAAAAATATGTGTCGTGGTAGGTGGTGAAGTGATACTCCGGCGTGGCGCGTCCCAGGTGACGGATACGGGGGTCCTCACCATCTTGCCGGCGGACTTGAACAAAATAAAATAGCTCTCATGGACCAAACACACAACAACCTCTACGGTTAACAACCGCAGTTGTAACTCTGAGCTTCCTCCATACCTTTGAAAGTCAAACATGGAAGGAAATCGTTTAAGGAATATTCCACCGCCTTGCAATTGCCAAGGCAGTCTGCATTCGGATACGGTGGGCAGTCACCTGAAAGATACCCTAGATGAGTCGGAGCATCTAAAAATAGAAAAAACAGATAGAAAACCCAAATTTAGACTGAAGACAGGACAGATAAACTATATAGCAACACACAATATAAATTCCATCATACAGCCAGGGAAACTCAAAATTTTGACAGACGAAATGGATCGCAGAGGGATTCTAATAACTGGGCTTCAAGAAATGAGAAACACCGATCAGGAACCAATAGAATCACAAGGGTATAGAATTTACAAGGGAATACCAGGAAAAAGAGTAATGAAGCAATGTCCACAATTCGAAACAGGATTTGTAGTCAATCTCAAAATAATTGAGTCCATCATAGAATTTAAAGCATTATCCCCTAGGCTCTCGACACTAACTCTAAAAGCTGCAAATAGAACATATACCATACTAAATGCCCATGCCCCAACTAATTATAAAAATAATAAGAAAGAACACAAAGATAATGTGGAGGGATTTTGGGAGCTTTTGGATCAGACAGCAACAAACATAAATAAAATTCACACCAAAATTTTAATTGGAGACTTTAATGCCCAGTTAGGAAGGGAAAAAAGATATAGAGGCATAATAGGAAAATGGCCAGCACAGAGAAGAACAAACAGAGGAATGGCATAAGACTGGTAGAATTTTGCAGGAACCATGATATGATCTCCAAATCGACTTACTTCAAGAGAAGACCAAATAAACTCAAAACTTGGAAACATCCAGATTGGAAAAAAGGTGAATGGCAACTAGATCATGTTTGTATGGATAAGAACTATCACAGGGAGATC
Organism: Meconema thalassinum; assembly: GCA_946902985.2. Lineage (NCBI taxonomy): Eukaryota > Metazoa > Arthropoda > Insecta > Orthoptera > Tettigoniidae > Meconema > Meconema thalassinum. Next base: position 779,012,686 of record OX336388.2, on the reverse strand, counting down.
TACAATGTGAAAGTTCTGAGAGGAACCGATACTGGATCGGATCATTACATGATAAAGATTAAAATTAAATTCACCCCGTTGACAAAGAAAAAAAACTCACCTCAAAAGAAAGAGAACATACGACCCTCATAAACTAATAAATAATAAGGGATACAACAAACAAACTAAATATATTAAAATAACAGATGATCTAGAGGAAATAGTTCCCCAATTGAAACAAATAGCTGAACAAGTAGCCCCATTAAATCCAAGGAAGAAACACCAATGGTGGAACGATCATCATCATCTTGCACAGTTTCCAGCCACTGGCCGGGTCTGTTTGGAACACAAGCCTCTCCAACATCTTCTGTCTTCCCACCATCTCTCAGCCTCCACCCTTGTCCAGTCTTCCCCTCTCTTCTTCACGCTTTCTTCCACCCCCTTCAACCACCTGTCTCTCGGTCTTCCTCTCGGTCTCTTTCCTTCCCACTTCGTCCCGTGTACTCTCCTGGGTATCCTCTAGTGTGATAAAACAGTGGAAGATAGACATCAAGCCTGGCTACGGTATCAGAGTAAAAAAACAGATGAATCACACTTAGAACTCATAAAACAAAAGAAGATAACTCAAAAAATAATACGAAGGGTTAAACGTCAATACCAAAAGGATATACTTCTGATGATCGAAACAAATAGCGCGAAAACAAACTCAAGAGATTACTACAAAATTTTTAGCAAACAACTACAAAGATATGAACCTCCACCATTAATGTTAAAAGACAAAAATGGCGAGTTAGCACATAGTAAAAAAATACAGAAATTTTAGCAGAAACATTTAACAAGTTGTTAAATTGCAAAGATCCACCAGAACTGCTTCAAATAAATACAGACACGACTATTAAAACACCATCAGAAAACATAAATCCACCCACAACCCAAGAAGTCTACAAAGCTCTGAGAGAGCTCAAAAACTACAAAGCGAGTGGAGAAGATCAAACATTTGCAGAATTGTGGAAATATGCAGCAGAACCAGTAAAGATTTCATTACACCAATGCATAGTGAACATTTGGATCAAAGAAGAACTGCCAGACCTTTGGACTACAGCTATAATACATCCATTACACAAGAAAAGAGAAAAATAGTATCCTGACAACTATCGAGGAATTTCCCTTTTGGATATCACATATAAAATCATGTCACGATTTCTATATAATCGTTGTAAAGATCAATTAGAACTGAAAATAGGAGAATACCAAGGTGGATTTTGGCCATAGAGAAGCAGCCCTGATCAGATAATCACCTTAAAATTAGTAATGGATTGCTACAAACGTAGACAAAAACAGCAAGTCATAACCTTCGTAGACTTTGAAAAAGCTTATGATTGTATACATAGATCTTCACTGCTGAAAATACTAAAGAATTTCGGACTTCATCCCAAATTAATAAAAATTATAAAACTAACTCTAACAAACACCAAATCTAAAGTAAAATTCAGAGGAGAAATATCTGAACCGTTTACGATTAAAACAGGATTAAGACAAGGAGATGGTTTATCGCCTCTACTTTTCAATTGTGCTTTGGAATATGTAATGAGGGAATGGTACAGGGAAAATCCTAGGAGCATAAGAATTGGAACCAAGAAAGATCAAATAGACTTAAATTGCTTGGGATTCGCAGATGATTTATCGTTACTGGCTGATAATATTCAAGAAGCCAGAAATCAAATAATCATCATCATCATCTTGCATAGTTTCCAGCCACTGGCCGGGTCTGTTTGGAACACAAGCCTCTCCAACGTCTTCTGTCTTCCCACCATCTCTCAGCCTCCACCCTTGTCCAGTCTTCTCCTCTCTTCTTCACGCTTTCTTCCACCCCCTTCAGCCACCTGTCTCTCGGTCTCTTTCCTTCCCACTTCGTCTCGTGTATCCTCCTGGGTATCCTCTTCTCCTCCATTCGTTTTACATGTCCATACCATCTAAGTCTAGATTTCTCTATAAGGTGAGTTGGGGCAAGAGCATGATATATTTGTCCGTTTGAAACTCGTTCTGACATCTCTTGGGGAGTTAGGGTAAGTTGTCTTGCGTTCATTTAACACTAGATGTCGCGGGTGAAGTCGACTAACAAGCGGATGTATAGGCCAGTTCCGAAAGTAATGCTCACCGTGCTTCCCGAATCCACGCTGTATCTAGACCATCGCTCATTGAAATAACTTCATTTGTGGAAAGTTTAAAAGTTATAAGTATACTCTTTTCATAAACATATTTAATCATAGAAATACCACGTAACTAATTACAAAAATATGAGGGGTTGCTCTTGCCCCGTCAGAACAAGTATGCGGGGTAAGTTCGTCCCTGCCCTACGGGGCAAGTGCGTATCCAGACAATGAAGATACTGTATCAGTGATATTTTAGAAGACGAAATAGTGTCTATTATCCCTCCGCCATCTGTAGACCGCAGGGGAAAACTGTTGTTTCCCATTTCCTTTACTCAGAACAACATTCAGTGAATGGGTAATAGTGAAACTTAATTTGACGATTTTTTATGATGGACCACGAATGAAACTTACTTTTGATTTATTAATAAGGAGATTTAAACACATCATGTTGTTATTTAAATGAATATCTACTGTTAGTGACAATGTTTAATTTTCGTTTCTTTATTTTAAAAATTTGATAAACAATTTTTAATGTGCCTTGATACAGTGTATCGTCTGTCGACATTTATTTTCCTTGTACTTATTTGGTATAACTTGATTTTACAATTTGTTTTTAGTTACTGTTACGTTAATAAATTGCGTTGAACCCTAAGCAACTTACCTACTAATAAAATGTAAGTAAACACCAGTTTTTGTGTTTAATTTTTATATTCTTGTGATGTTTTCCAATGGCTGTAATTTTGCATCTTACACACCCCAACATTCTAAGGTGAAGAATTTAATAGAAAACATAACTTTATAAATTCTGAAATATGCATCTAATAGATTAATAAGTAGAGAACACGAACTTGCCCCGCGATTATGTGTAAAACATTTAATGGAAGAATATAGGCTAGAGTTGCACTTGCCCCATATCACTGGGCAAGTGCGTACCCTGGACATTATAGTGATATTTAATTTCCTAATGGAATATACATTCTCGAAGCAAACATTCAAGATGCATCAGTCACACACAATTAACCAGTCAATATGCAGAAAAGTCTTGTTTTGGTATTGCAACTAGTTTAGATGCATTTAAAATTCAAAGTTGCACTTGCATTTTTTGGGTATGCACTTACCCCAACTCACCTTACCATCTTGTAATGGTTCCTCCTTCATTAATTCTCAGGTCCTCTCATTTCTTATTCTGTCCATCTTTGTAGCTCCAATACTGCTTCTCAAGAACCTCATCTCACTGGCCTGTATTTTGCTCTTCTCCCTTCCTTTCATAACCCAGGTCTCCGAGGCATACATCAGGATAGGGACATAGTACGTCCGATATATGATCTTTTTGCTGTTCTGAGGGACGTCCTTGCTCCATAACATGCTTCTCACACTCCTCCGGAATCAAATAATAAGCCTACAAAATATAGCACAAAAAATTGGACTTCAGATATCATTTGAAAAGACTGAGATAATGGTAGCAAATCCACTTGTAATCAATCACATAACAGTAAATAACAAGAAAGTTAGAATAGTGAAGGAATTTAAATACGTAGGAGAAATTATAACTTACAACTTGAATGAGAAACCTGCATGGCTAGAAAGAACTAATAAAATGATAAAAGCCCAAAAATTAACATGGTCTACAAACAAAAGAAAATGTCTATCAATCGCAACAAAATTAAAACATTACAAGACGGTGGTTCAACCAGAGGTGACATATGGAAGCGAAACTCTTTTTAAAGTTACTCAGAAAAACAGAATCAACAAAATTTTAAAAGTAGAAAGAAGAATAGCTAGAACATGCATAAATAAAAAATATCAGAAAGATGTACAGTGGCAGATAGTACCAAATGAAGTGATATACAGATACTATACGGAAGAAACGGATTTCTTTTTTTGGTCTCATTATGAGCCGAAAACCAGATTATCTAGAAAAATTGTAGTGAAACTTTGGAATATGAAACAACAAGTAGGGTGGATTAAGGAAATTAGAGAAGATATAAAAGAATTAGAAATAACCTTGTATGACTTGCAAAACAAAACAAAAATTTTAAAAAACCTGAAAGATATAAAAATTAGATTTCAGGCAAAAATAGACAAACCTAATACAATAAAAAGGGTATTTACAGATGAGGAACGCCTGAGAAGTTCAGAGTGAATGAAAAGCTACTGGGCAACTCGGAAAGGAATTACTGAAGAAGAGGACCAAGAAATGATTGACTGAAGTGGTCCAATGAGGCCATAGAAACAGAAGAAGAAGAAGAAAATCTCATTATGATCAAATATGTAAAATAAAGAGACAGAATATGTATTTTTTTACATTTAAAAAGGCAAAAATATGTAAAAACAAAATGTCATTATGATCAAATTCGGTATGTAACAATAAAATTAAATTAGGCCGGTCCCGTGTTTTTGGGGTAGCGCGCAATTCCCGACTCCGTCAGGCATTTCAGAAACGACGTTAAGGCTGGAACGGGGTGCACTCAGCCTCGTGAGGACAATTGAGTAGCTGTCTGACAGTGAGGCAGCACCCCGGTCACGAAAACCAGGATTAACGGCCGAGGGTACCCGATGCGCTGATCATGCATCACCCCAATATCTGAGGCCAAATGGCTCGTCGCTTGGTAGGCCTAGGCCCTTCATGGGACTGACAGAACTGTATTATTTTGTAACATTTGTGAGGAACCTGTAGCGGCAGACATGCGTTTGCAATTTACACAGCAAAACGTGAAATGTGCATCGTTAAAGAAGCGACACAACGTTTGCTTCCCAAACTGCGAGATGTGAGACATGGTCCATCAAACAGCCAGTTCTAACAAGATATTTGTCATGCATTTCTTGCGGCTGATATACCACTAAATAAATTGCAGCATCCAGTACTACAGGGTACGTTAGAAATGTAGGCCTACGTCGAACTTCCTCTCCCTGACGAGTCAACACTGCGTAAGAACTATTACTCTGACACAGTACACTGTTAAGTGGGAATATTTGTACTGTCGACTGGATTATTCAAGCAGCTGTACGTTTCAACTATTTTGAGTAACTGGGGGACATAAATATGACAAATTTACAAACATATTTTGGATACCCCCATCATATATTTTCCACTAAGCATATAAATACATATTTATGAAAAGTTAAGCACAAAATTATCTGGGCCCAGCTTATACAGAAGACTTCACGTGCTTGCGCACAACTCACCAAATTTAATTTGTTGGAATAATTTGCGCAGCAACACTCACTTGTTAAAACGACTCGTGCATCACCAATTGAAAAATGGATTTACTAACTCGAGAAAGCTTTGTGGGCATGAGCATAACAATTCACCAAAGTATCATCGCAATCGGAGGAATGGTATTGGAACTCATTGAGAAAATCATACAACGAAAACACAGAAACTGCCGCTAAACTGTATGAAATAGCCTACACTCATTTGTTAAAATGATTCGCGTGCTACTTATTATGAAATGGATTTACTTCGCGGGTGTGCGCGCAATTCAGAAAAGATCATTTGTTGAAACGACTCATGCGCCATCTATTGTAGAGTGGATTTCCTTATTCAGAAACCATCATGGGAGTGTGCACAACAACTCACTAAAGCTTCATCACAATGGGATGAATGGTATATGAACGGATAAAAGATGAACAAACAAACATTCTTTTGTAGCCTATGGATACCTAATATACTATCAGGTAACATTCATTTCTATAGAGATACAGTAATTTAGCTATCAGGTCTTACAGAGCTACGCAGCCAGCCTCAATTTTCTATTGGTATTATGATAAAGGTCATACAAAAACAATCTTACATAATAAGAACAAGACAAACACCAAGTCTATTAAGCAGGCCTCAAACCGGTGGTTTGAGGACTAGAACGAAATACACTCTACCTTGATTGGCAAAACCGAGAGAAGTTCCCATCTCAGATATCCTAGAAGTGATTTTCCATGGTTTTCCCACTTCTACTCCATGGAAATGTCGGGATGATTCCCAACTCCTAGCCTCAGTTACAAATACACACACACTACAAAACTTTACAAGAATAACATATGCTGTTGGACAAACACTACACATAACGATCTTGGCATTCCCCAAAGTAGAATTTCTATAAACTGCCATCCCAATTGGTTGTTTCTACATTGACATGTACTGTATTATAGCAGAGATAAAGAGTAGGTCACTACCAGTGTTCTGTTTATTGCAGCGTAGGGCTGCTGAATTGTCTCAGCTGCAGCTCGGACTGAATATTGCTATTTTTATAGGCCAGGACGGTCAGGACTGACTCACTCTTTGGGAGAATAGTTATTCTACCGTTAATCATACCATATCATGAAAAGCCCTAAGCTCACCTGAATCTTATTACTATTTACGGTCAAGGTATTTCAGTATGCTCGCGTCTTTAAAAGATCCATATCCTAACAAACTTCCTACACATCTCCCACATTCATATCTCTTGTATCTCTCCCAAGGGCTAAAAAATAGTAGGGCGTGGGTTGGTGACCGGGGGACCACAGCTAAGCACGGCATTCCTTCCACTTCATTGTGCCGGGCTTTTATGCCTCTGTTAGTGGCGGGATTAAAACTTTCGATCTCTGAACATCCAGCTCCTCCTTCTGGTAATGGAGTTCAATGAAACGCTGCGGATTACTCATACAAGGACAACTACTACTACTACTACTACTACTCCTCCTCCTAATAATAATCATCATTATCCTATGGTCTCAGCTACCTGCTGTAGACCTTTTGACTTGAATCCATTGAGGCGTTCTAAACTCCAATGTCAACGTTCTGTTTAACACTGCCATCTGGTAGTGAAAACCTGAATTCTACTGAGCTACATGTGACTGAGATTTAATTAATTTTAGACCCTAATCACCAAATGTAATACGAGAGATCTTTCACGATCCGACATCGTACAACTTTGCTGTAGATTTTTGCCGCCCTACTTGTAGCAGCTAGCATTCTTGGCTGTCGGTCTGGGTATGATTCCCGGCCCTGTCAAGAAATTTTAATTCTGGTATCAGGGCTGGAACACTCAGCCTCGAGAGGCAAAACTGAAGAAAGGATGGTTCTATTCCCACTTCAGTCATCCTGGAAGTGGTTTTCAGTGGTTTCCCACATCTACTCCAGGCGCATGCCAGAATACTTCCTAACGTAAGCCCGGATCCACCTCTTTCCTAACCCTCAGCATAATGACTACTACACTACCACGTGCTGTGTGTGTCTTCAGTCTTTTGACTGGTTAGATGCAGATCTCCATGGCGTCCTCTCCTGAGCTAACCGTTTTATCTCTACATAGCTACCACACCAGGCCCAACGAGAGGGTGGATGTATTCATTTATCCTAAATAAACAATAAGAAAATGTATCCTACTTTGCTTCGAACAGGTAACAATCATTGAACCGTTGTCATTATATCGCAGTCAAACTTAGCGTGGAAATCCAATTCTGGAATAAAAAGCCCACTGCAGGCTACTAACATACCGGTAGTATAGTCAGAGATAGGCAAAATACTCCCAAAATGTATTTTAGATACAAAATAATATTTTAAAATACTTTCAATAAAATATGCTTTCTTCCATTCAAAAAACAATATACAGTGTTACTATTCTAGATATTATTATTGACCTGGACTGATGGCTCGTTAATGTGCAAGGTAGAAGGGTTCAAATCCCACAGTTAGTCTCCTTGAAATGTCTTTTTTTCTTTTTTCAGGAGAATACTCCCTGTAGGAGGGGGGGGGCAAGGTGAAGGAGGGGTGGGGAAGAAGCGTGGTGACGCAGTGGTCAAGCCCTTGGCCTTTCACCTTGGCGAACCGGGTTCGATTCCCAGTCAATGCACGTGAGATTTTCAAAGTTTAAATGCCATGTGTTGTGGTTCGGATTCCACGTAAAAAGAGGGCCTTGTGGCTCATGATCGCAAGATTAACGGTCACGTAAAACTACAAACTTCAACTTCATGATCAACACTTATAATTACTTATAATTTAAATGTATTTACAAATTATTAAATTGTTCATTAACTTCAGTACTGTCCGTGCATTATATCTCTGTCTCTGACGACCGTTGTATTTCTAAGAATATGAAGTGTCATCGACCTGTCAATTTCTCTACTCCTATTTACGTGACATTATCCCTCATGTTGGGGCTCGGGAGTTTTGACGATACCAGGTGCGGATCTAGAGTTTGGCTTTGGGGAGGGGTCACAGAATCGAAATTGTTCAGAAAAATGGTATCACTAACAACGAACGCAATCACAAAATAACCAAACGTACAAAACCAGACCAATTTTTTTGCAAGCTACATGGATAGAAATTTGATGCGTTTAGTGCACCAAAAATATTCGCACAAATTGCAACGGCGTGTTTTGCGACTTTTACATTGAGCTTCGAGAAAAGTATCAAGGTACGTTACAATTTCGGCAAGTCGAGTTGGTACCGACAGAGGGAGAAAGTCATAGCTTAAATTGCCAACCAAGCTTGCAGTTTGGACGTGGGCAAAATTTTTTGGTGTGTAAAAAGCCCCAAATTCCTATCCGTGCATTGCTGCACATTCATCGTGACATCACTATAGACATTCACTATTTTGTTAAGTTGGTTGAAATCTGTTCTAGCTTGTACTTTCTATTCTTGTGTCCTTGCATTGTTAAGTCTTTTCTTATATTCCTTCCTGCTGTTCACTGTTTCCCATGTCTCAGAAGTAACCCATTCCTCCCTTCCTCTCTCTCTCTTGCCTAAAACCTTTTCACATGTATTGATATAGGTAGTCTCTATGTTCTTCCAGTTATGTTAATATCCTTTCCTTCTTCTTCCTCTCTCAGCTGTTGAAATGGGTTTCTCAACTCTTGTGACAAATGTTGTTGCACCTCCTTATCCTTTAATTTATCGAGGTTGTACCTTATCCTCCCCTTTTGATGAATGTGCCTAATATTTGCTATCTTCAATAGGAGCGTAGCTATCACTAAATGATGGTCACTTCCCACATCTGCTCCTCTCTTGTTCCTCACGTCCAACAGGGAAGTTCGCCATGTCTTGCTTATAGTGAAATAGTCAATCTGGTTCTCCGTTATATGGTTCGGGGACAACCAAGTCACTTTATGGCAGTTGTTATGAGGAAAGATTGTACCTCCTGTCACCAAACTATGGTTGCTACAGAATTCAATAAGTTTGTCGCCATTCTCATTTCTAGTACCTATACCATATCTCCCCATTATATTTTCTATTCCTTGATTATCACTTCCGACTTTCGCATTCAAGTCTCCCATCACGAGCACTATATCCATTTTCTTCACTTTTATCAAGGTTCGATGTAACTGGCTGTAAAATTGCTCTTTTCTTTCTTCTCCTGTCTCTGTTGTTGCATAGCATTGCACCACTGTGATTGGTCTAACTTTTGATGCAAATCGGGCTACTATTATCCTTTTTGAGACTGGATACCACTCCATCAAGCTCCTCCTTGTCTTTTGTGTGATCAGTAAAACAACACCCTCTCTATGTTCTCCTTCTGTTCCTGAGTAGGCCTACAACAACGTGTCCCCTTCCTGGGCCCTTATCTCCCCGAACCCACTCCATCTCATCTCACTCAAACCTAGTAAGTCCAACCTGTAGCGCTTCATCTCCCTAGATACTTCGGCCTGTCTACCTGTCACCCACATTGTTTGTACGTTCCAAATTCCAATTCTTGTGTCTGATTCCATGCTAAAGGTCCAATCCGTTTTATCCATCCGGCTTCTATTCATTTCTGTTTCTGTAATAAGGGTAATCTTGGGTTTGTAGGTTATTGGCCTTCAGCACCCAAAGCCTGGAGAAGGGGCTGCCTTCTAAGTATCTAGGCCTACTGATTTTCTGTCAGGGTTTCTTCCCTTAGACTTTGAAGTTCCCACTTCTGTTCACAAGGCAGTGGAGGTCCTGACCTCTTAACCCTGGTCAGCTGGGCTGCCTCTTCCGTCAGCTCCGCCGTACCTAAGACCATCTTCTCCGCCTTTGTTGCTGTTGAGGACTTGAGGGTTCTGGGTTGCTTTTTAGTCTGGATCTTCACCCTTGGCCTGTCCGGCAAGGAAGGTCCTACCAGTAGCTATGCTACCACCGGCATAGCCCAAAGGATCATTAGATCACGCAAGCACTCCCACCACGTCAAAGTCATGCAACCCCTAGGGAGTGATTGGAGCACTATAATCAATCTATATACAGTCAAGTCTTAGGAATATTAGTTACAAATTTGGCTTCTTCTTCTTCTTCTCCCAGAACTGTTTCATTCTGTCTGACCTGGCAGCCCGTTCTTCATCCGTTATGGTGTATTGTTTGCGTATAGAAGTTTTTAGACTAGGTCTGTCTTTGTTTCTCAAGATCCTCTTCTCTTCCCAGTGTTCAATTTGTTGCATTGTCAAGCCTAATTCATCTAGACCAGGGCCATCCACACAGCGCTCCGGCCGCGCTCTAAGCCAGTGCTCCGAGAGCTTTGGTGGATGGTAGTTTCGGTCGTGGTGGGAGGAGCTTGGCTAAGCGAGCGGTCTGCCCGTCGCGCCGAAGTGAGCAGCCGATCCATCAGTCGGTAGTGTTCACTGAATCAGTCTAGTCCAATGCACTTTGTTAACAGCGTGTAAGTAAATCAGTTTTGCAGTGGTCATGAATGAACATCATACCAAAAAAAAGGAGTGGTAAAGCAGCAGCTTTCCGCAAGAAGAATACCCCCTTTTGTATAAATATGCATGTTAAGTTCTGTCAATGTTCGGCTCAACTTACATTTGTGGGCGTTTCTTTGCGGTTCTTAAGCTTACCAAACGTAAGCATCGTGTGACGTTGAGCGATAGAAACTAGCGCAATTGTTTACGAATAGCTGTGTCCAGAAATATTGTACCCAAATTGGAGAAGATTGTATTCTCCAAAACTAAAAGCTCGTAAAAACGACGGAGAAAAAGTCACTCAAGGTCTGTACTATTTGTTCATATTGGTAAAATGTTGTTGAATTTTCCTCTCTAATATGTTCGAATTTTAGTTTGGAATAGATCACAATGTTCTTTACTTAACACTTGCGTTCGTTTCCTGCACATTCCATACATCGGAGTGCCATTAGATTTGTATATGCGGTATATTTTTAGTGGCAAAAAAAGTATTGGAATAGCTGTCTGAGTATCCTGGTCCCTGGTAATCGTAATATGTGACAGAAAATTACTTTTTCTTTATTATAGTTTGGAGGTTGAATTTTGACAAATGCCATTGAAGAGGCTTTTAAATGTTGTACTGGTTCAAATAGGTTCCTTTATATCATGGGACTTTCTTTCATAAGTCTTAGCTGAAGACGAGCTATGAACCCATGGCCTTGGAACACTAGTTGCAAGTAAGTCAATCATCTGTTCCACAGTAGTATGTTATATTATAATACCAGACAGGTAGAAGTGTGGTTTAGTTGCCACCAGTGTTAGCAACAGTGAGATTGCTTCTAGCCCGTTGGCAGGGATATAAGATATGCAATCCCTTAATCCAATGGTACGAGAACATAAATGGCCTCAAGTAAACAACTGTTTAGGTCACCTCAGGTATTGACGAAACTTACAGATTACATTATTACACTGTATTTCAGCATATCAAGAAAGGAGCACACAGCAAACTAAAGCCCTTGCCAATACTACACATTAATTTGAAACTGTTTTGCCTCAGCATCCTGTCTAGCCTGCAAGCCTTTGTTTGCGGACATGTCACCTCCAAGATCCCCTATTAGCAGTTAACACTGTGACATTCTCTGCTTCTACACTGAATCTAACCACACCTACTACCTCTCTTACCCTCAACAGCTGAACTCATTAACCTCTTAGGTAATCTATCCTCTCCCCCTTCTCTTCATATGACCCCACCATCTGAGTCGGCTCATACGAACAGCTTCATTTAGCGTGGCCATTTCTAGCTTAGTCTTTATCTCTTAATTATGAGTACCTCCCTGCCAATGCTCACATTTGTCCTAGCAATCATTCGTGCTACCCTCATATCAGTTACCTCTAGCTTATGCATGAGCTGTCACTTCCATCCAGCAAGGTCGGTCTAAATACTGAGCGATATAGGGATAGTTTCATTGCTCTGCTAACTTCTTTCTTGCAGAATACTGTGGATGGCAACCAAGAACTCACTGCATTGGCTTTTCTGCATCACAACTCAATTTCTTTCACCATACTATCTTCCTGAGAGAATATACAGTCCAAGTACTTAAAATGGTCTACCTACTTCAATTTAATTCCTATCTAGCATTCTATTTTTTGCTCTGTCATTAATTTAATCATTGCCCCAGAGGAGTGCGTCAGGCCTCGGCAGCCGGCACAGTTCATATCCTCGCTGCTAGATGGGGGCTTCATTCATTCCATTCCTGACCCGGTCGGAGACTGGAAGCAGGCTGTGGATTTTCATTTTTCATTCTATTTTTTGCATTTCTTCCCTACAGACGTAACCTGTTTTTGAAATGCTGATTTCCATGCCATTTTCCCTACATTTCAGCATAAGCCAGACTACTTACCTGGTTTCCACCTAATTGAGTCCCGCCCAGTCAGTTAACGCCCTTCAGCAAATGGTCCATAATAAACAGTAGAGGTGAGAGGTTACAGCCTTGCCTCACTCCTGTAATAACTTCAAATCAATAACTAATCCTACCATAAACTCTCACTGCATCCTAATTATCAATATAAATACTTTTGATTGCCTGTAGCAGCCCTCCCTCGATACCATAATCCCTCAGGATGCTCAGCATCTTCTCTAGATCTACAAAACACAAACGTCTATTCCTCTCATAGCATTTCTCAATAACTTGGCACATATTAAAAAACTGATCTTGACATCCTCGTTGTGGTCTAAAGCCACACTGGTTTTCATCCATCTACCTGTGTACACTTTGCTCAGGACACTTATCAAAGAAATGCCTCTATAATGGTTGCAATCTTTCCTGTTACCTTGCTTTAAATTGGGTTGATTTCTGATTTTGTCCAGTCAGAGGGTACCTTTCCTAATTCCCATACCAATTCTATTATCCTATGCAACCATTTCATCCCTGCTTTCCCACTATACTTTGCCATTTCTGGCTGAATTTTGCAGATCCCTGCCGCTTTGTAACCACCCTCCCTAATTCCACAACCGTGAATGCTGTTCTTATTCTCCTCCTGCATAATCTCAAAATCTGCCACATTTACATTTAGCAAATTTTCAAAGTACTGTTGCCCTCCTCCCAATGCTACCTTAGTATTTACGAAGTGTTCCCCTGAATTATCCCGACACTTTTCACTTCTCTTTTCCTTCCATTTCTAAGATTCTTTATAACACTCCAAAAAAGCTTTCCTGCCACTTGGCCTAGAATTTCCCCCCTCATTTCCTTTTAGCTGTACTATTATTTGTTTGGTCTGTTCCTTTCTATTGCATAAAGCTGTCTGCTGGATTCCTAGTTTGGAGCCATTTTTTTAAGCATTCTTTGACATTTACAAGCCAAATTCACTATGCCATTTCACCAGGATGTGTGCTTTTTTCTGTCTCTACCCAATTTTCCCAAGACATCCTTGTTCTCTGACCTCTCGTTTTCAATGTGTTGTAATTCTTTACCCTCTACTCTTTGGAATATTTCATCAATCATATCAATATATTTCTGCCAAGTTCCTTATCCCGAAGATTTCCAACTATAATCCATCTGCAAATAGATCACACCATATCAGTTTGTGGTCTGTTTCAGTAAAAAATACCCTGCAATTCCTTAACAATTTCCTAAATTGAAAGTCAGTTGTCATGACATCAAGAGGCTGGAGTAGGGCAAACTATGAGTTGCGACACATGCCCACCAAGCTCCATGGTTTGCATTACAATGTCGAAAGAAGACTTACCAAAACCCTGCCAAGGACTGCGAATGTGAAAAGTGCAATGGAAAATGTGAAAGATATCACGTCATGAAGTGTCATAAACGAGGAGAATCCCTAAGAGTGTTTTGCACAAAAGACTGAGAACTTTGTATTGAAAAGCAGTAGTGCTGAAGATTTCTTTTACGACTTTGTACTAACCGATTATGTATATTTTGGCCATTGGCTGCTCTCATTACATTATAAATTGAAAGTCAGTAATGATATAGTGTATTATCGACTTGGTATCTGTGAATCTCCTTGTGCTTCGTGAATGAGTTCGCAACAGCTAACCCCATGTTAGCACATAAGTCTAGTAAATATTCTCCATTGGTGTTTGCTTCTCTATCATCATCACACTTACCCATTACCTGCTCATACCCCTCGGTCCTATTTTCTATTCTAGCATTGAAATCTCCCATAAGTACTACACTATCTTTATTGTTCAACTCTCACTACCATATCACTCAGAGCCTCATAAAATCTGACTACTTCGTCATATTCAGCCCCTTCATTTGGAGCGTAAACTGAAACAATCCTGTCATTTCCAAATCTATCCAAATTAATTGTTCATTTACATACCTCACAAAAACTATGTTACGCTCTAAGGTTCTCTTGACATACAACCCTACTCCCTACTTTGCCCTGTCTCGTTTTACACCTGACAGGTACACCTTGTAATCTCCTACTTCCTCCTCTCTAGCCCTCTTTATCTGAACTTTACTAATCCCTAGAATATCCAATCCCTTCCTAATTGCTGACTCAGCTAGCTTTACTTTCTTCCTTCCATAAGCCCCTTCGATATTAATAGCACCTCATCGAATACCCAATCTATTGCTCGTTCGTTTCCAAGGAGTCCCTGATCACTCCCTTAGGTCCGAGGCATTCTCAAGACATTTTTAGCAGGTTTAAGAAGTGCACGTGAAGTAGGTTGCTAGCCTTACTTACACAGGGCCTCACGAGTTTCACCTCAGGGAATAAACAAGGGAGTTGGGTAGTCTAGCCACCTAAGCACAAGGAGGGCCATGACTCAGAATATGTCCAAGATGCCCACTCATTCCATAGTAACTGGTATCCAGACTGTCAGGACCCCTTACAAGGCTACTCAGCTGTTGCCCATGGTTCACGAACTAGGAACCGTGAACCACTATACAGCATAAAATAATTAACTACTGTTGAATGAAATATGATACTGGAAGGAATCAGGATGTGCATAAGGAATTCTGAAGGAATGATATCAGGACAAAAATAAGTGAATATGCTGTATTACACATAGTATATATTCTTCTTTTCTATTTTTTTAAAGAAATAAAATCCACATAACATTTTCATAAAAAGAGCAACATTGAATTTCATGAAGTCATTTTCCCAGTAGAGAACTGTCATTGAATGGTAGAGCCACGTGCATTGCAAACCTGTGAGAGAAAAATATTAAGTTAACATACCACTCTTAATAATATTGTTCATTCATTAAGGGGCCTTGCGACATTGTGATCATGTAACCCCATGTAGTTGGTGTGTAATCTGTCTGACAACCTGTGTCATTGTGAGGCTGTAAGTGAATTTGTATTGGAGGCTAGGGTTTGGAAGGAGGTGGCCATGGCCTTAATTTAGGAACCACACCAGCATTTACCTGCGGTAGAGGTGGGAAAAAGTTTTTAGGTTGGCTAAGATGGAAACTGAACCCATCTCTTCTCAGTTCTGCATCATGAGATTGAGTTTATCTAGTCTCAGCCCTCAGACCATATTATGTCTTGGCACAGCCAAGTCATCTGGATCTAAAGTCTCAATACGTACACAGAAGGCAGAATATGAATTATTTTTAATAATAATACATTCTTCATTGCTCTGGAGGAGTATAATAGACCTTACCAGCCACCTCAATGCACCTGAAGCCTTGATTTTAGATACTCATATTGAATGCCATGAAGAAAAATATGACTTTTCATTGTCCACTCACAAAGAAAGAAAATTCCAACAAGAATATTTTCCGCCCAAGAAAAGGCAAGACGATCAATACGCATGAAGAAGTACTGGGAGGACCGCAAGGCTCGTACAGTTCCTACAAGTCGACGAACGAATGGTTGGTTAAAGTGATCCTATGTGTCTCAAAAGGCGAAGAAGTAGAAGAAGAAAAAGAATGCCACGAAGTGGGGAATGCCATTAACTTAAATTAGAACAAATAGGCCTACACCATAATTTAATGCAAGCACAATATGCAGATATCCTCGCCGCTAGATGGGGGCTTCATTCATTCCATTCCTGACCCGGTCGGAGACTGGAAGCAGGCTGTGGATTTTCATTTTTTCACAATATGCAGAAAGGTCCTTGTGCACCCCATCGTGCTGTGATATTAGACAGACCACCTTAAAATTATACCGAGGGCATGGAGGTGCAGCAATCAAGCTGTTTGCCTCTCACCAAGGAGGACCGGGTTCGATTCCCGGTCAATGCATGTGAGATTTTCAAAAACAGAAGTAGAAGTTTGATAGGGTCAGATTGAGAATTAATGTTCACAAAAATTCATGTCTAATCCCCTTGCAGTCAACATACAGTTTGATCAAGAGTAACAGGACTGCTAATATCCACTTTGGCTCTCCGTCAACTGATATGAGAAGATGAGCTGTAATGTTTTGTAATGCATATTGTGTTCATTTCTATTTGAGTTTGATTGGTTTGTTGTTATATTGATTGAATATGAGGAAGAATGAATAGTTGATTGATTTTTCGATTGAATGTACGAGCGAGTGAAGTAATGCAATCTTTTGTTTTTAGATCCTCGAATGTCACTTCCGTGTATATAATTTTTCCCATTTCTGGAAGTACTTTTTTCTAGCTTTTCATTTACTGTATATTTTTCCCCTTTTGTACACATTTTATGTGTCTCCAGGTTTCTGTTTACTGTAGATAGTTTTTAATTTTCTGTAAATAATGTTAATGTTTCTTGAACATTTGGGACTATATGGATGACTGAGAGCTAGAGGTAATTTTCTTACAGGATGTTTGAGTATCTTTGTGTGGTTGAGGTTGTTCATAGATAATAGTATCAAGGACCGTAAACATTTCCATATCACTTCAAAATTTCCATTGGAGCAAGAAGATAAATAGAGTACATATTCCAACCACTCCGCGAAGAGCCTTTATTCATCTCATAGACCATATCAAGATGTTTTTAAAGAAAAATATTTTAGACTAATTTACAGGAATATACAAATACCAACTATTTAGAAATATGTAATTTTCACAAAATTATTTTTATATTATACTAGCTATACCCGGCATGCATTGCGATGCCAATCAAAGACAGATAGAAAGAATGGAAGATAATAATGTTATTGGTTTTACGTCTCTTTTAACTACTGCGGCTTTTAGAGATGCCGGGGTGATGGAATTTTGGCCCGAAGTCTTTATCGTGCCAGTAAATCTACCCACATGGCCCCCTCACATTTGCGCACCCTCAAATGCCAACTGGCTGTACCAGGATTTGATCCTGCAACTTTGGTTGCAGCAGGCGAGAACATTACCGCTGAGCCACACAGCCAGCCCAAGAAAGAATAAGAATAAGTGTTTGAATTGCAATTACGGTTACTGGAGTGCCGTCGGATCAACAATATTCTTTGTTTTTCTGTCTGGTGCATATATAAATAAATCCGAAGGTTTCCCGACGCATGAGCACGCCACATACAGCTGACCATGTGAGCATTTGTTGAAACTACTCGTGTGCCATCTAATGTAAAATGGATTTACTTTTTCAGAAAAATTGGTGGGAGTGTGCATAACAACTCACCAAAGTTTCATCGCAATTGGCGGAATTGTATATGAACGCTTACAGGACTCTCCTGAAGCGATTCGCTGGCCGACAATCATTTATTGAAACTACTCGTATGCTACCTACTACTAAATGGTTTTTCTAATTCAGAAACCTTTGCGGCAGTGTGCACACAGGTGCAGTGGCACCATCTTTTTGAAACAACACAGGAGGATTCCATAAGTCGTACGTAACGTGCAGATGTTACTGTCACAGTTTTGGCCTTCTCTTCAGAATGGTAAGGGCCTACAATTCTAAAATCAAGGACAGCGCACCAAACAGTCACACGTTCGCTGTGGAGGTTCTGTCTAGGATTGGTTGCGGACCAGTACCGAAAATTTTGTTTACTAACGTAGCCCGACAAATGAAAGTGCGCTTCATCACTTTCCAGTAACCTGAAGTCAGCTGACACAGCTTCCAGGATAGTCTCACAACACGCTCTGCGGTTGGCCCAATCACATTCACATTCACAGAGTTCCTGCACACCCACCATTTTATACGGAACTTCATAGCGGTGTGTAAAATTCTCCGTACGGTGCGATCTGAGAGTCGCATAGCACGTGCGTGCTTACGTTGAGGAGGGAATGCCTCACTGCATGGATGTTCTCTGATGCCACGAGGCCTACCACATGGATTCGCTTTAACACTCGAACCAGTTCCTTTCAAACACGCCATGCTAGCGACTGATGAGACGAGGCGATGCACGTGTTCTCCAAGGCCACACGCACATCGACAATAATACCTGCTTAAGCGCTGTGGCCAATAAGGATGCTAGATATCATAAATGACAAACATTCCTCTTTTAAACTGTGCAATAAATTTGTAAATTTCGTGTTGCGTTGCTGTGTTATTTATGTTTGAAATTCGAGAGTTATTTCTGCTGCTCCCAGTACTTGAGCTCTGGCTCATTGGGACCTATGTAAATAAGTGATTAAGCATACAATACTATCATATGTAAAATTTACATGTATGAATAATTTAACTGCTTAGAATTCCCTCTATATCTGTTCCAGCAGTGCTTCTGCTGGTCTATGGTGATGTCAATGCTTTTGTTATTAATGACTATCAGTTCTAGAAGCATAATCATGGGGCAAGGAATTGCCTTGAAATTATCCTTGAATTTAACAACATATTGGTTTCTCCATGACAATAACAAAGAGGTAGGGAATTTCATGTAGATATGTGACATCACTTCAGAGGGATTATAAAAACAACCTCATAAAAACCAGAGATAGGGCTGGAGAGATTACATACTGCTATTTACGTCAAAGTAAACGACTTCTGTATTTCTTGTATTTAACCCTGCATAAGTGTGGCACGGTCTCTTGTTCAGGGCCTCACAACAATGCTATTTAAATTTCTGACTGTTGAGGCTAAGAAGCTGTACTTTGTTGTACCTTCCTCTGTTGCGACCCCGCACATGCAACTAATATTGCCAGTCATGGGAAATTGACCATTGTGACAACTCACTACCACATGGTTCCTGAGACCAGCAACACTTTTTGCGTTACGTTCAGTGTACCTATGAGGTAATTAGTATATTTTTATTATGGCTTATTTCTTGAGATGATTTTTGCTTTCATATTGAAGAGTTATCGAACTATTTGTTCAAGCTTATATTTTACTGTATTTTAGGTAAAATGGGCTATGAAAGAGAACAAAAACGATTGCAAAGGCTACTTGAAACTGTTTCCACTGATTCTGAACCGGAAACATGATGATTCTTCAGAAGATGACGAAGAGGACGTGCTGGAAGTTCGAGAAGAGAATTCGGAAAGTGAACGAGATTTGAATCCTGATGAGGATGCAGAATCCTTGCGACGTCATTATTATCACGGATGTGAAGACTCTTTACTTTTATTATGGTAGGGATTACACGAAGCGGAAAATTTATCACCCTCCCAAAAATATTAGAAAAAGTCAGAAGAATATTATAACGCACCTTCCAGGTGTCAAAGGATCAGTTAGAGGAAAGACCTATCCTCTCGAGGTTTGGAGACATTTCTTTGATCGAGAGATAATGGAAATTATTGTAAAATTTACAAACTAACATATTATCACTCACGCAAAAGAAAATATAATCAAGAATATCACGTTTGTGAGGTCGACTGTAATGACATGGAAGCTCTCTCGGGCCTTCTAATTTTGAGTGGAGTAAAGAAGTCCAATAGGTTAAATTTAGAAGAACTGTTCTTTACAGATGGAAACTTCCCAGAAATCTTTCGGCTAGTTATGTCTTAGCAATGTTTCTCTTTCCTACTTAGCCATATACGTTTTGACAATATTGAGACCAGGCAGCAGAGGCTACTGTCAGATAGATTGGCTCCAATTCGTGATCTGTTCGAATTTGTTCACATGTGTGTACAATATTTCAGCTTGAGTCAGTTTGTTACAATTGATGAAATGCTATTAGGTTTCAAGGGAAAGGCTGATTTCCGGAAGTACAGACCTTCGAAACCTAACAAGTACGGCATCAAGGTATATATGCCTTGTGATGCAAAGGTATTTTATACTTAAAAAATGGAAGTCTACGTTGGAAAACAGGCAGAAGGATCACAGTATGCTGTAACAGCCCGAAGAATGCAATGGAGAGACTAATACAGCCATTTCCGGGACGAGAATGAATCGTTACAGCGGACAACTGGTTCACCAGCGTTGAGCTCTGTGAAATCTTGACCAGTCAGTACAAACTCATGCTGCTAGGCACCATTTGAAAAATCAAGCTCCAGCTTCCACCTCGATTCACTCAAGGACAGTCCAGGCCTACCCCATCCAACATCTATGGATTTCATGAAGATTGTACTCGTCTGTCATATATTCCTAACAAACGAAAGAATGTGTTACTAATTTTATCGATGCACGATGATGACTTCGTCGATGAAGAAACAGAGAAATCAGATATGATTTTGGACTACAATAAAACTAAAGGCGGTGTCGATGTCGTAGACCAGCTCTCTGCAAATTATGCTGGGCCAGAAATACAAGACGTTGGCCTATCATTGTGGTATTTTATTCTCTCATAAACATTGCTGGCACAAACAGTCAAGTTATTATAAGTCAGAACGCACCAACCCAGAATATAGTACGGCGAAAATTTATCACAGGGTTGGGAATGAGCATTTTACAAAGCCACCTTCAGCGTGAGAGGATTGCTGTCGTCTGCAAGCTTGAAAGGGTACAAGATGATTGGCCTGTACGTCTCTTTGGACGATGTCAAACGTGTACTTGGAAGCAGAACAGAAAAACAAAATAGTATTGTAGATAGTGCAATAAGTTCATGTGCCTAGGGCACATAGAAGTATTATGCAAAGACTGTGAATGAATTTTCAAAATAAATGTGCAATGTTTACGGACGACCTTACTTCATAAGCCACAGGCTTAGACGAGATTTATTATGTGCCACATTTCCAAAACTGACACAACCATAGGTATGATATATTTGTATCAAATTATTTTTTTGTCGTTCTTGCTATTTAAATAATTTGATTTTACTTGGGATTCCCTTTTCTGATTTTTTCCTTTGTTTATGTTATCTCTATGGGTCTGATTTTACTTGCAAGTCTGTTTTCCATCTGTGAGTTTGAATAAATAAATTTTGTGTGAAATCTGATCTATTCTTACAATTCACAATTTAATAAATAAACAAAATAAAATACCCGGTCTTAAGAGACCGGCCACACGAATCGTGTTCAATATTTCGCCACACTTACGCAGGGTTAAGAACTTAGCATATTAAACCTCAAAGAGCACACTCACAGAGGATTCAGTGTATGTAAATAGGGTTACATACGAAATATATATTAATTTCAACCATTTAACTAATTGGTGCCTTAGCCCAAAGTTCGTAATGTACCATACGTAAATTTAATGTATTATTAGTATTAGGCATTAATTCAATTATGTTAGTATTCTAGGGTTAAATAAATAAAAAAAAGCCTGTCCCATTCTTATAGGTTAAGTTGGGCTCTCAGAGTACTTCACCGGACTATTCTAATAATCTAGCTAAAAGATATATTGAATTAAGAATACTGAAACGGAATGAAATAACAAAGCTCATGAGTATCAAAATCTGCTAATAAACACAAGCACAAATGACCATAAGCAGAACATGTCTTTCTGCCATATGACATGTCGAACAATATAATAAGCGATGGTCGACGAGATTTCTTTTATATTACAAGTTGAAAATTCATCACCATGGACGTTTACAACAGAAACAGAAATCAGTTGGTGACATTGGTGTTTTCCTCTCTCTCGGCTCTCAACATTAGAGGAAAAAGAAGAAGACAAATCTAATGCTAATGATAACAGTACATCGCATTCTCTCAGGCCCAAAAAATCTCCTGAAAGAAAAGAAAGAAAAAAGATTTCGATCGTAAATACCGTGACGACCGTAACAACTTATTGGAATTTTTACAGCAACACAATGTAATAGCTAGAACACTTCCGTGTTCAAAATGTAATAATGAACTACCAGTTAAGTGGTCATTAATTGTGCACTTTAAGTCGGGGGGGGGGGGTCTATGGCAGCGGAGAAATACGCCCGACTTAATTCAGGTACTTTCAGGTTTTTTTTTAAATTATACATTGTTGGCGGAGCACCAGTTCAAGGAAACTACCCTTATACTGCCAGAGTGCACGAATTCTTCAAAGCCGTTTCACAGCTATACCCCCTCACCCAATAAATCCTAACCTATCCTAACCTCACCTCACCTCCCACCACCTCACCTCGAAACCCCTAAACCTGTGTGGTGTATACTGTATCGGACATGTTGGCAAAGGGTGTCGGAACCTTTCAATTTCAAAGTATTTCAAACTTTACGTGTCAATAATATGTGTGTCGTGTGGTGAATTTCTTTATTCAAGTTAACAATTATTGCGGTGCAGCAGTGGCAATTGGGATTGTGAAACGACTCCCGACAATTCCGAGAAAGGTATGTATATCATAAATGATATTTTTTCAATAAATAATAATATATTTATTACAGCCAATGGCCAAAGCAAGGAAAAAAAAAAAAGAACTATAACTATACGTAACTATTCACTACAAAGTTCCTTCAAGGACTTATTTCTCTTCATGCATTTAGCAAGGTGATAACGCTCACATGTTTTCTCGCATAGAGAACAAACACAGTTTATGCTAGGTGTGTGAAACTGTAATGTGTGGCAAACTCTATGGTGAAAACCATGTACCGCATATCGGGAACAAGATGACTCAATTCGTAGTGGGAAACTGACCACACTCTATCATAGCGTCAGTAGAGTAAAAATCGCTCCAAATCTCTGCTTTCTTCTGATGATGCTCTCGCAATAGTTCCTGATATGACGGCGTAGATTGGCAGTGACAAGCATATGCGTAGGTCTTCCAAGAACATGGGTTCTCTGCACAATTCATATACCAGTCGAGACGGAGTCCATTTAGAGACGCATAACACCCTTTTCAGAAATGTAGCCTTAAGCTTTTCGATGACTTTCAAATTTGATTTTGTAAGATATGCCCAAATCAGATGAAGACCGTAGGTAATTATTGGTTGAACTTTCATCTGGAATAGCTCTAGTGCAGTTCTCAAGGATAATTTTTGCAGGTGTTGAATATCATTAATTGCCAGAATTGCTGCCGATAACCTCTCCTTTACATGTAAAGTGAAGGTAGTTCCATGAGGTTGAAATATTATGCCTAAATACTTAAAACTG
The DNA here is from genome assembly GCA_946902985.2 of Meconema thalassinum. NCBI lineage: Eukaryota > Metazoa > Arthropoda > Insecta > Orthoptera > Tettigoniidae > Meconema > Meconema thalassinum. The sequence continues at coordinate 778,989,211 of OX336388.2, read as the reverse complement.
TTTACTGCAACCAGTTCTTCTCCCTCGCATGTAATAATCTCAGACTCAGTGCGCTTCCCCCCTCGCTTGAATGTCATCATTACTGTTTTTTTTCTTATTGATAGTCAGTTCGTTTATTCGTGCCCAAGCTAGTAATTTGTCGAAGGCTTCTTGAAGTGCAACTCTAGAAACTGATGCCAGAACCATATCATCAGCATAGATAGGCCTATAGATTTGATCGTTTTGTCATAATTGCTTGCATTACATCATGTGTAGCAATGTTGAACAATATAAGACTCAAGGGATCCCCTTGTAATACACCAATTGTCTGTTCAATACCTGTAGATGTGGAGACCGAGTTGTCAATCCGTAGCCTATTTTCAGTCAAAATATCGTTAATTATGAGTAACTTATTAAAGGATTGTCCTCTCCTAACAACTTTGATAATTTGTCCAAGAGCTTTACTCTGCTGATTGATGAGTCGAAAACTTTAGTGTAATCCACAAACACCGTAATCAGTTTCCCTCTTTTAAATCTGAGAGCCTCATTAATATCCTTTTGGAAACACTCAATTGCATGTATAGTCGAACGACCTGTCCGGAAGCCAAATTGTTCCTGTGGAAGTGAAGTTTCTACTAGAGTTCTAAGCCTGACTGTTATAAGTTTGGTGAATATTTTCAGAAGAGTACATTCTAAGGCGATGCCTCTGTAAGCGTCCGGATCACTAGAATCCCCCTTCCCCTTGTATAAAAGTTTAAGAGTAGAAGTCGTCCATTGATCCGGAATACACCCCTGTTGGAGGCATTCATCGAATAGAAATGTCCATGATTTCAGAAGAGTAGGAGCCGCACTCTTTATGTGTTCATTGTAAATGTTATCCGGTCTGCAAGCTTTCCTTAATTTCAGCTTGTTGATTACATCTTGTACTTCTTCTTGTGTAAATATAAGAGAGTTACCAATTTCCAATGTCTTATCAATAAAAAAGTGATGAAAAGGGAGGATTGAGTCAACTGCACTTTTAATGATAGCTTTTAGGCCGAAATATTAATAACAGTGAAAGTCTTTCCATAGTTATGCCAAGGATTAGGAAATTTGGTGCTGGTAGGCGCAAATTCTTCGGCAATAGATTTACACCAAAAAAGCAAGAGACACCAATACCAGTAGGCCTAGCGCTTGTAGTGATATTGTGGTTGAAGTGCAATCAAGTGCTTTAAAAAGGAAATTAAAATATTTGGAGGATTGTAACAATAGCTTTAGTGAAGGAAACCTTAATTCTGGTTCTGTAATAATTGAACTGAGTGTTGTGTACAGTTTAATGAATAATTGTTTAAAGTGAAAATATTGTGACATTGAAAGTAGCATTGAATTGTTAGAAAATGTAAATAGTAGAAGGGGTTTAGCCTCAAAGCTGGTCTTTTTGTGCAGTGTCTTTGGTCATGAGGAATCAGGATATACCTCAGGAGTAAACAATAAAAGGCTTTACAATGTAAACACTAGACTAACCGGTAAAACTTCACAAGAGGGTTTCCCAATGGTTTTGCCTAGACCAATATTTTCGTCCAGACCAATGGTGGATTGATAGCGCGGCCCTCGAGGGCCGCATTACCTAATAGATAACACCCCTGGTTTTTGTCATGCACAGTGGGGAAGTCACGCATCAATAATCTTTATCTCAAGGAAGCTGAACAATGACACATTAAAAAAGGGAGAAGAACTTCTAGGAAATGTTCCTAGTCTAATAGAAGAAGGTCTGCTCCAACCTGCACTGGATTTGAATTCAGTAGGCCGTGTTCATAATGGCAAAATGAATCTCTGGCTTTTCTGCCAACACAAAGTTCCTCCTTTCTTCTTGTGTAAATATAAGAGAGTTACCAATTTCCAATGTCTTATCAATAAAAAAGTGATGAAAAGGGAGGATTGAGTCAACTGCACTTTTAATGATAGCTTTTAGGCCGAAATATTAATAACAGTGAAAGTCTTTCCATAGTTATGCCAAGGATTAGGAAATTTGGTGCTGGTAGGCGCAAATTCTTCGGCAATAGATTTACACCAAAAAAGCAAGAGACACCAATACCAGTAGGCCTAGCGCTTGTAGTGATATTGTGGTTGAAGTTAAACATCTGTTGGGCTAACTCAATCGTTCTAGCTCCTTCTGCGTCAAGGGTGTTTACAAAGAATTTCACTGTCTGAAAAGGCTCACAAAAATACAAACAAGTTACTAGCCAAGATTCAAAACAAGTTATTATGGGTTGTGGAGGTAATGGAACACCATTTGAAATTTTCTCTGCATGAGGGCGATTTGACGAAAATCATTTTAGTATTTGAAATAAGTGAATCCACTTGCGGAAAATGTGACCTGAGCACTTCTTCCTCTACTCAATGCAAACCATGCGCCAAACATGTTGCATTCGTGGATAAAAGTCCTTGATTGATTTTGCCGCTTTAACCATATATGGGGCGGCATCAATGTTAAAAAGCAGCACGTACTCGTGCAGGATCCCATCAGGCCACAACAACGACATAGAATTGGCGAACAGAATACAATAGCTGAATGATTTACTTTCTGTACAACTTTGGAAGTCAACAAAAATATTTTACCCGGTACATCGAGCTTGAGCGTCCCTACTAGTACATTGGCTACGTACCGACCTTCAGCGTCAGTGCTTTCGTCAGTGGAAACTTAGATTTTCCTTCCTGTGACATACTCTCTAATATTTCGCATAGTTTCATCATAGCACAAAGGAATGTAATTCTTTCTTTAAGTTGACTCGTCTGGTAAAGAACGTCCCATGTGATGTTCCAGAAAGCTTTTCAGCTTTTGGTTGTTCAACTTTTTTAGTGGAATATTTGCAGTCACTAACACGTCGCACAACTCCTTACAAAACTCAGGTGATGTATCCACTTTTTTCCCTATACTCTGACAAAGTAGCATTTATGACTTTTTATATTTGTTGGAATTTTCAACACCCCGGTTATGTTTCTCGCCACCGATATACTGTTGCTTTATATTTGTTGGAATTTTCAACACCCCGGTTATGTTTCTCGCCACCGATATACTGTTGCATTGTGAATCATTTCTCGGCCACTACCATAACTTCACAAAGCTTACAAAAAATACAGAACCATCCTCACCAAACTCACTAACTCTGTTATTTAATCTGGTATCATCAGGCTTCATTTTCAGCATTATTGTAGGTAGTAGAGAACGCGTAGTTAACTATAATTCGAAACAAACATGCACTACCGAACTCATTTAAATCAACTAGTTCACTGACCTGGAGCGAGAAGACGTGCTGATTTAGTAGAGCTATGACGCAAGCCAAGTCTCATATACAGAGAGAAAGGGAATTTCCTCTCATGTAATCTAAACAGAGACATGCAATGGGAAGAGTTGATTTAACTTACTGTGCTACAAGTCATTAATAATTGCCACAATTGTAAAAAAAGACCTGAAAATTTCATAAAATATAATGAAAATAATTTTAAAAAATCCTCAAACGTACAAAAATGACCTAAAAATTTAAAAATAGAGAAACTTACAAAAAGTGCCCTAAAAATTTGCGTTTCAGTGATCAGACACTCGTGTACGGGATTTATATGTTAACGGGCATTGAGTAGGACACAATAAGAAATAGATGATATGTCATCAAAATCTGCACCCTGCTGATCGCTCATTCTTTGGGGGTCAGACCTCTTCTTTTTCTTTTCATGCACAAGACCCTAAAGGAGACAGGGTGTGTGTAGCCCCACCACTTATGGTTATTTATTTATTTATTTATCGTATGATGCTTTATTTGACAATCGTTGCAAATGTATTTTACATATAATTGCTATTAGAAAAAAAAACAAACCAATACATATCTACCGGTATATACATGAATATAAAGTATTACAGACTAACTAGGAGGCACGCATAGAATCTGAGATTTCATCACAAGTTGATATCTAGTCCTTCCAACCAGGTACCACTTATGGTGAACTCTGGATAATGCTGGAGGGTTCAGGATTTAGCGACCCCCATTACCTTTCCGGGCAGCATTGCCTTTCATGGCAGACCCCTCTCCTCTTTTCCAAGCCTGTCTGCCTTTTGTGGCTCTACTTCTTTCAAAGTCCCTCAATCCTCATTCTTTGAGGGTTGAGGGAATTTCTTTTCCCTGGCTTTTATTTCTTCTTTTGTTCTCCATTTCTTCTTCTAGTGTGTAAGATTGTAATTAGATTTACATATAGGTTAATTTTCCTTTTCACAATCACCCAATCAATTAAGGGCTGATAACCTAGATGTTAGGCCCCTTAGAACAACTGACAATTATCATCATCAATGGTACTTGAATTCGACCATGTCATCAGTGTAGCAGCGAAGTGGTGCGTTTCCAGATAGAGTTCCGCATGCAATCGTACTCTCTACAACCCTTATAGAAGTGTGTAATAGGAATTCCTGTATAACATAGAGTGACTGTGTGCTAGATAGGCCTATAAAGTAATGTCCCAACAAAAATGCCTTTAATTATGACTTAAAATTCTTTAAACTGGATGTCAGGGTTGAGGGAAGTAAATTATTTCCATGTGGAAAATTTCTTTGGTTGGTCTGTTCCTTAGTTTGAGGACTGCGACAACACGGTCATGTAGCCCTGTGTACTTTGGGTGTGTGTAGAATTTGTCTGATAGCTGGTGTTAATTGTGATGGCTGTATTAGTGTGTGTTATCTGTGATTCTCCTCAACCACTAGGTTGGTGGTAACATGCATGTCTTCCAAAACGTCTTCTATCTCTGGCCTGCAGACGATTATTTTTTTCAAGTAGTTCATACTTTTGCCACCAAATGCTACCATCCACGACACCTAGCTGCGGACATGGCTACTAAATGCCATCCGGTGGTGAACGTTGGAACTAATAGAGCGTTATCAAACTAACCTACAAATTTTTTAGATTCCACAAGTGTAATTAGTGGAAGGTTCTTTTTCATGCCTCAATCTATGACGTGGGACCGCCGGCTTTACTTCCCCTCCGAAGGAAGGCATACTGAGGGATTTTTAACGCTCTTAAAAAATCTGACGATGCCCGCGATCTTAGGCATAGAAGCTCAACATGCTACCAACTACGCCACCGAAGCCGCTAAAAAACCTTTCTGATTCTTTATTGTGGTCGTATAGCTCCGTGTACTTGGGTGTGTGTAGAATTTGTGCAATATCCTCAGTGCCGGATTTACCTCCGAAGGGGCCCAAACAACTCACATTTTTTGAGGCCTCTGTTTAGAACCCCCCTCCCCCTCTTTAACATAACATAAGTAAGGTTCTGAGCCATAAACAACTCCTCAACATGCCTTTAAATCTCGTGAACTTCGTGGCGGTAGCTTCGGCTATGTAGCCGAGGTGTTGAATACGTCTCCCACAAGAGTTCGTCGGGCTGTGAAACGTTTGAATCATCACACCATGCCTTTGAAAAATGTATAGAAATATTCTTTTTCTTATCCTGTAATGATTTTTTGAAAATGAAACTAAAAATTGGTCCCTTAAACTGAGCATATTTTTAAAATATCAAGTGTTCTGCTTTCTTTTGGAGTGCAGTGTATATTTACGTAATTCAGCAAATATTTCCAGTGCGGTTATTTCAATTGTTAATGACTCCCGTAGTATGAAACAAGGTATGAAGAGTAGCCGAAATACCTTTTGTAATGGATAATTATTCCGGAAATGATGTAGTAATAGATCTTTTCTTCTCTACCATCTATAACCCAACCACCATCCCCTTTTACATCACGACTTGCAGTATCTAGTTAATAATTGAGCTAGTGGTGGGGGAAACATGATTAAAAAAGGTCGATACGTGATTTGGACTTTTACGAGTTTCAGTTAATGACCCTCAATCCTTAAACAAAAGAGCATACCATTAAAAATGAAATAAAAATGGAACTCTGTTAATTTCGTACCTGCTCAGGAATTTTGAAAAAATTAAATACTGTTGAACATCTATAAAATACTCAAATTTAAACCAATTTTACCAAAAGCACCTTTTCTCAAGATTGTGCAGGGAGCCCTTGTCAAAGTGGGGGGAAAGCAAGTGCTGCCTTTGCTTCTTGGTAAATCCGCCACTGAATATCCTGTGTCACTGTGATGTCTGAACTAATGTGTGCATTTGTAATTGAGGATAGGATTTGGGTAGGAAGAGGCCGTGGCCTTAAGTTTGGTACTATCCTGGCATTTGCCTGGAGTAGAAGTGGGAAACCACGGAAAACCACTTCCAGTGTGGCTGAAGTAGTAATCGAACCCGTCTCTTCTCAGTTTTGCCTCAAGAGGCTGAGTGAACCACATTCCAGCCCTCAGACCAGAATAAAATTTCTCGGCAGAACCGGAAATCGAGCTCGACCTTCGAGGTGACAGCCAAGAATGCTACCCACTACGGAACGAGGCAGACTTCAGTTGTCCTACCGTAAAGAATAATTTCGTCTAGTGTTTTGTTCATTGATATCACTATTTTGTTGACATTATTATGTTGCTATATCTTTCCATATTTCTCTACACGAATAAAATAATCATTACTGTCGACCAAAGTATTATGTGCACTCGAGTTTGAAGGTTGTTTGTGAAGTAACCAATAGACCTATATAAAATCCAATAACATCATAATTTTTGTCGTTCTATTTTACGTTAGTTTACGTAGGTTTGGAATTTTTAATTTATATTTTAATATTTTTTATCGCAGTTGGAACACAAAAGTGCACGTTTTTAAGCGTCTTTAAACCATGCGTCACATTTAAGAATTATCTCAAAAACCCGTCATCAGATCGAATCCAAATTTTAACACAATATACATTGAAATGTTGTATAACTGATTTATTAATTTCAAAATTTTGTGTGTTCAAGAAACCAAGTTGTCATCATTTTTGTAAGGTAACTTTTTCTCGGCTCGGGGTGGTTGGAAATGTAGTGCTTGATAGAGCTACAATAGAAAGCTTTGGAAAATGCGCAAACTCACACTGTTTATAACAATCTCCCGCGCTGATGTGTCTCATTTGTTGGTGGACAATGAGCCGATTGTTGATCGCATATTATGTTCTGTACTGGCCGGAACTTGAGCAGACCTCTGCCATTCTGACTGCGTCTTTCAGGTGAGACAGTTGCTTTGTTAGATATTAGGGATTTGGTGACCTTACTTTACCATACATCAAACTAGTATATTTGTAATTTATTATTATTAAGGATATGTTCTCGCAATGTGCATTACATTAACTATTCGCGGTGCGCGGTTTTCACCACAGGATTTGTGAGAATTGTAAATTGTGTCAAAAGTAATGCCATGGTAATGCGATGTATTTTAGAAGGTTATCATCGCTTACAGAATTTTGTAAATGGCAGAAACGGTATGAATTATATTTTGAAAATGCGGTGTCGGGTGATTTTTAAATTCTGCGTTTAACATATTGATTCGTAAATCAACTTGAAATGACTTGCATTCATTTGATAATTTTCTGCAATGTAAGCCGTAAATAGGTATTCAATTTTCATATTTTGTAATCTGTGGCAGCGTTTAATAGCATATTATTTTATTTGTTTCAACTCATAGTTCTTTTAATCTACCAATTATTCGTTATTCTAAGATTTGGTTGTAATTCTGTTGAACATAAGATATCGACTAACTACGACACGAAAAGTACGGTACAGTATCGTAGCTTTCGAGAGCGATATAATGTGCGAATTAACGACTCGGCAATTTTAATCATTCAATACGAAATTGTATTATTGTATTTAGACAGTTTTATTTGTGCGATAGTGATGCAACATTCGCAAACCGTGAGGGAAGATTTTGCTTCAACATGACTTGAGTCTGAATTCCCATTGTTAAACTATTAGCATAACGAGTATGCTATTAGTAATACTGGACTGCCACGTGCGCCCAAAATAGTATATTGTCGAGCTAGTAAACAGTTTCTTTGTGGAGTACAATGTTCGAATACAACGTAGAACAAAATAGATACTTATTCAGGCGAAAACTATAAAATCTCTAGAAATTACGCCGATGACTGAAAAGTGGATGCCCTTGAAATGCATGTGAGATTTTCGAAGTGAAATGCCAAGTCGCGTGGTTCGGATTCCACGTAAAAAAGGAGGTCCCGTGGCCCATGATCGCATGATTAACGGTCTCGTAAAACTAAAAGCTTCCTTCTTTTCTTACAAAGCATTAAGTGTTTCCGTCGGTCTTGGCAAGGCTTTTCTCAAACAATATCGTTTGGAGCTTTGATCGTCAAACAAGGTTTTGCATCGCCTAGTGGCTTACGGACACGTGATTAGGCCTACTTATTTTAGGAGCCATCAGTAATTCTGTAGGAGACCAAATCCTGGCCTTTACACTTATTCCTAGCATATTACTGTAAATATGTGATTTTCATACAGAAGTCTGTACCTAAATTGTGAATCTAACCATCCTCCTTTCAGGGTTGGCTCACAAGTCGGAGGGTATCCTGTTCTAACCCTCAGACCCTCGCGTTTAAAATATTCGGAGGAAGACTTCGAAGAATCTTACTCGTAATAGCTCAGCAATGCAATTAAAACATTTTGAAGCCTACAAAATATTTCATTTTCAAAGACTTTGGTATAAATACGGAACTCGTGTAGTATACGTTGCCCGGCGCAATTAAAATCCGAAAATTTTTCTATAGTAATGGCCAATGTGTACTCATACAGGAGTTGAATATTTTATCGCTAGAGAGTGTTACTGTATTTTTTCAGAGTGCTAACATTATTGTTTCCAGACCAATATTTTCATCCACACCAATGGTTTTTGTCCAGGCCAATAAAGGTTAGGTAGCGTGGCCCGGGCCACGTTAGGCTAATATAAACACCCCTGGTTTTTGTCACGCACAGTGGGGGTAGTCGCGGCTCAATAATCTTTATCCAGGCCAATGGTTTTGCCTAGTAGTACAATCAGTAAGTTGGCAGCATTATGTAATGAAACATGGCGACATGCTTTTTGATAAGTTTATTATACTCGGTGAGCTGCCAGAATAGGATTGACAGTTCTCGTCTCTCCATGTGGTCTGAGAACGAGATTGCCAAACTGTACAAGCCAGAGATAAAGCTGACCAGGCACTGAGGCACGTGGGCGGTAATATTGCAACGCAGAGTATTATGACATCAACTATGCGAACATGGATTGGTCAAGAGGCAGAGCGGTGATGACTGACGTGGAATTTCCGCTGAAATGTCAATCCTATTCAGGCAGCTCACAGAGTATACTTGAAAGTTAATGTTGACAATTTCCTTATTTTGGAAATGTTTACACGGTGTTTGTTAATGGCAAATGCCTTAAATAACGTGGCAGAGTAATTACAAACCATTTTCAGAGCCCTACTAAGTAAAATAACACTTTCGAGACGGGCAACGTATACTACACGAGAGCCCACTATCCTCCTAGCAGTGCGCGTATTGACCACTGCAGTGCCAAATTGAAAAAACACCAGACACATTGCCTTTTTCGGCTCTCTTGTAGTATTGAATATAACAAGTGTAGTATACGTTGCCCGTTTCGAAAGTGCGTTATTTTACTTAGTAGCGCTCTGAAAATGGTTTGTAATTACTCTGCCACGTTATTTAAGCCATTTGCCATTAACAAACACCTCGTAAATACTTCCAAAATAAGGAAATTGTCAACATTAACTTTCAATTAATAAACTTATCAAAAAGCACGTCGCCATGTTTGATTACGTAATGCTGCCAACTTACTGATTGTACTACTAGGCAAAACCATTGGCCTGGATAAAGATTATTGATGCGTAACTACCCCAAGCCTCCGTGGCGTGGCGTCAGCACGCCGGCGTCTCACCGCTGGGTCCGTGGTTCAAATCCTGGTCACTCCATGTGAGATCTGTGCTGGACAAAACGGAGGCAGACAGGTTTTTCTCCGGGTACTCCGGTTTTCCCTGTCAAAATTTCATTCCAGCAACACATTCCACTATCATTTCATTTCATCTGTCATTCATTTAATCATTGCCCCAGAGGAGTGCGTCAGGCCTCGTCAGCCGGCACAGTTCATATCCTCGCCGCTAGATGGGGGCTTCATTCATTCCATTCATGACCCGGTCGGAGACTGGAAGCAGGCTGGATTTTCATGCGTAACTACCCCCACTGCGTGACAAAAACCAGGGGTGTTTATGTTAGCCGGGCCGCGCTACCTAACCTTTATTGGCCTGGACGAAAACCATTGGTCTGGATGAAAATATTGGTCTGGAAACAATAATGTTGGCACTCAGAAAAAATACAGTAACACTCCCTAGCGATAAAATATTCAACTCCTGTATATTAGTAACATTGGCCATTTCTATAGAAAATTTTTCGGATTTCAATGGCGCCGGGCAACGTATACTACACGAGTTCCCCCCTGGTTTTTGTCACGCACAGTGGGGGAAGTCACGCGGCAATAATCTTTATCCAGGCCAATAGTTTTGCCTTTTATTTCATGTCGTGTGGTGAAAGGAAACCCTCTTGTAAAGAATCAATCAAAAATGTACCAATATACTATATTTACAGTACATGAACTCACATTGTTGAGTAGAATGAAGTAAAATATAAGAGATGTTCATCTTTTAGTACTAGGAGTTCATATCAACTGCGAATTTCCCTTATTAGAAACCACGCACAACTAACCCGACTAATGTTTGGTATGTACACGAGTAAGGTAGATGGTTGCACTGAATATTTTTACCGTCGTACCATCGAGTTTCAGTAAAGATGAACGACTTTTCTTAATTTTTGTGATTCTTTCTTCTCATAATTTTTTTTCTTCTCAAAACGTAGTCTCGTGTCATTGGTGTAGTTAGTGAAAGATGGGCGCAGAAACTTTTGCAATTTTATCCTGCTCAGTTCCTCAGGATGATCACTTCACACTGTAGAATCTGATTTTTAGCAACATGTGGCAACAGTATTCTAGTTAACTAGCGCACCCGTGCAAGAACTCTCGCATAATGGGTTGTGAGCGCCCCATGTGTACAGACTACCCGCTCGGCGCTAGTACTATGCGGGCTGTAGGCGACTGTTCTCACAGGGGCAATCGTCTTGTTTATTTGTTTAAAACACTTTATAAACAAATGAATATATTTCCGTTGACTTTTCAAGAAATGCAAGATTTTTCCTTTACTATTGAGACTATTTGGAAGATTTTGGTATAAACCACACCTTCCAACTCCTTCTGGTTTAGGAGCTTGAGTTTTGTGAAACATACACCTTAGCCTTAGTGTATTATATAATAAGATGTTTGTGCTAATCCTGGACTGCTCTGCGTAACTGATATTTCGTTCGTTGCTTCTTCCAGCGAAACAAAACCTGCCTTACGAACCGGAGACCACCTCTGTCTTTGAATTTTATTAGTGGCATTACTGGAGATGGACTCTGGATACCGAGGGGCAGTTAACCTCGCTGTTTCGTCCCTTAACTAACTCCGGATACTACTAATTTTATCAAGCACTCGTAACATGATATAGGTAGGCTATGGTCTTCAGCTCGTTGTTATTGTTGTTTCTTTAGCAGCGTTGCAACATCATGGTCATATAGCCCCGTGTTCTTGGGTGTGTGTAGAATTTGTCTGCTAACCTGTGTCACTGTAATGTGTGTGTATTTGTTATTGAGATACAATGGTAGGGCTGCACACCATGAGAACATATGTATAAAAAAAAATTGAGTAATGAAATTAGCCAAAGTACCTGTAGTAATGGTATCTGGAGATGATAAATTAATAGATGTTGACTCGTCCGCTGTCGTAGACCCACCCGGCCATCCCAAATAGCAACACTACTTATATAGTTGAAATGAAGTCTTGGAGACATCTTTCTCACTAAGTCAGGAATGCCAACCCCACGCATTTGGTACTATCTTGCACCGGATATACAAAGTTAAATCTTATTACTGTTTTACATACAAAAACAAACCTAACCTGGGGCTTACGCCCCAGACCCCCTTGCTTGTGGTACTAGCAGTAATTTTCGGCCAGGCAGTACCTAACCTAGTAGCGGACATAAATTCTAACTTATTAATGTTTTACATACAAAAACAAACCTAACCTGGGGCTTATGCCCCAGACCCCCTTGCTTGTGGTACTAGCAGTAATTTTCGGCCAGGCAGTACTTGACGTCTTTACGTGGTGAATGGTGAATTTTGTGTGCGACATGTTGGCAACGTAGTCATATGTCCGTCTGTCGACTGTCACATGTCGTATGACGTATGTCCAAGATGGCGTCCGTCGTGAAATAAACACGATAAAAATTCTTTATTTTCGTAAAAAAAAAACATTATTGAGGAGTGGCAGTTAGAGTTGAGATTGTGAAACGACTCCCAACAACTCCGAGAAAGGTATATAAATCATAAATACTATATTTTCAATAATATACCTTTGTATAAGTTAAGAAAAGGCATGTTCTCACGGTGTGCAGAATTACCGATAGAATTTGGGTAGGATGCAGCCGTGGCCTTAAATTAGGTACCATCCCGGATTTTGCCTGGAGTAGAAGTGGGAAACCACGTAAAACCACTTCCAGAATAGCTGAGGTAGGAATCGAACCCGCCTCTTCTTAGGTTTGCTTCATGAGGCTGGGTGTGTCCCGTTCCAGCCCTCCGAACCAGGAATCGAACCCGGGCCTCCGCAGTGACAGCCAAGAATGGTAGCCACTACGCAGCGAGGCGGACTCGACAGCTCGTACCAAATACCCTCCAATATAGGCCATTGCAGCTCTCGTCGTAGAAATTTGGTTATTTAGCCCTGTGTCATTGCGGCATGTGCATTTGTAATTCCGGTGATGATTTGGATGGTGACCCTAAGTTAGGAACCATCCCGGCATTTGCCTGGAGTAGAAGTGGGAAACTATGGAAAACCTGTCCTGCATGGATGAGATGGGAAAATAACCCACCTCTTCTGAGTTTTACCTCATGAGGCTGAGTGTACCCCATTCCAGCCCTCGGATCAGAATTAAATTTTTTGGCAGAGCCTGGATTCTAACATGGATCTCTGGGGGCGACAGCCAAGAATGCTAGCCACTACACGACGAGGAGGTCAGGAGATTATCATCATCATCGTCAGAACTGGAGCAATATTACAAGATCACCTAATTTTCAGTCGCATGGTCAGCGTAGGCTACATACCTTGTCTTATTGCTTTAATCCGTAATTTTCTAGTTGGCTCTCGTCTAGGAAATTCATGCAAACTACACTCACCGGCATAAAAAGCGAAACACTATGAATTTCAGACAAAACTCGATGTTGGACCGCTTCAAACCTTGTAGATTAATTGGAGGATTATCCATTTCGCAAGGTCCGTATTGACGTGTACAATGACAATTTTAATGGGTTAAGGGGTCTCCGCCCAATCAATGCAAGTTGTGATGTACTAAAATCTCCTTGATGTACTGGTGGGCTGTCAGGCTCCCATAGTCAACGAACACAATACAATACAAGTTGTATTGATTGGGCGGAGACCCCTTAACCCATTAAAATTGTCATCAAACCTTGCATTAATCAAATATTATGACATTACAACAATATGTATTATGACATTACAACAATATGGCAATGAATCATAAGTTAATTACCCTAAATAGCACAATAATTGCTACAAATTATTTATCATAACAATCACAACAGTGCACAAACATGAATTTGGAAATGTCGAATCCTGGAAACCATCGTACTGTCCTCCGACCCATTACACTGTATGATTACGAATGATTACTTAACGACTTAGTCAGTTTGTCCACTTGTTTGCACAACATTTCCATGGGCTCAATAACGGGTATTACCACCTAGCTACAGTTACAACTGTGATTCGATCAGGCATGCTCAGGATGCAATCAGAAATGTTTTCTTGTAGTATGAGCTCCCATTCTTCCTAGAGATAAGCTCGAAGTCAGGAGAACGACTCCTAGCACGTCTCTCAAGCATATTCCAGACATGCTCCAACGGGTTTAGGTCGGGACTACAAGCAGGCCCCACCATGCACTCAATTCCGACTTCATCCAGGTAGTCACGTACACAGATGGCAACGTGTGGGCAAGCGTTGTCATGCTTCGGGATAAAGTTCTCCCCAAAGACAGGTGAAGAAAGGCACGATGTGATGTACTAAAATCTCCTTGATGTACTGGTGGGCTGTCAGGCTCCCATTGTCAACGAACACAAGCTCCATTCGCGTATCTGTGGTAATCCCGGCCCAGACCATCACAGAGCCTCCTTTGAACGGTTCCTTGCAGAGAAGGTACAGGGTGAATTAGGTTCCCCGGGCCTTCTCCATACTCTCTCCCTCCCATCCGGTGCCCTCAAACAGAATCGGGATTCATCCGTTAACAGCACTGAGCTCCTCTGCTCCACAGTCCAGTTTCGATGGACGTTGGCGAATTGCATACAAGCGGTATGGTGCTCATGTCTAAGGAGATGTCCTGTGGCGGGCCTCTTGGACTGTAAATCCACTTTTTACAACCTCCTTCTTACTGTCCTTTCACGGATGTTCATGCCCCGTACTTTCTGCAAGCGATTTCTGGCCTCCACAGCTGTTGTGTGTCGATCACGAAGAACTTGCATTGCAAGAAAGCGATCATCGCGCTCAGTATGCTTCTCCTTCGACCAGAACCGGGCCTCCTCGAGTAGGTATTGTCCTCTCTGTACCTTTTAACAGTACTGTACATGTTGGAACAAGACGTGCCTATAACGTTTGCCACAAAGCGTAAACTGCGCCCATCCTAAACTAATGCCACTGCACTTGCTGCGTTTTCAGTAGAAAGAGCCATTATGATCTGACTTAGAAGCGAAAATAACTATTGTAGACTAGCCGTAATGTCCACAAAAATACGCGGCCCGAGAATTCACAGTAATAAACCTTACGTCAGCCGTCTGTGGTTATTTTTGCCCAAAGGCGGGAAACAGTAATATTGGTGCTGTATTGTCTCGATCAACAATGTTTGTCAATTATTGCACTGAAACTTCTCAAATGGACTAATTAACTCATAATACATTACCATATCACTGCAATGTCACAATATTCAATTTGTACCAGGTTTGAAGCCGCCCAACATGAGTTATGTCGGAAATTCGTAGTGTTTCGCTTTTTATGCCGGTGAGTGTAGTTCCAGGAACATTATTTCTAGAGCCTTGTTTATAAAACGGCACGCAACAGTATACCATCATAATACAATAGCCTTATTTCAGTAACATAACTTGATTTGTGCATACAAAATGTATATAAATACCACCAACTGAACTGATCATGTTGGGGAGAATGCAGCGCTTCAAGCGGCAAACATAGCATCTACAGGGTGGACAGCTCCCAGAGGCTATTGGGCAGGCATTTTATTATTGGAGGCTAAGCTCCATAGTACAACAATTGACACCTAGGCATACATGCAAATAAACCTTTATTCTTTACAGTTGAAGTATGGTTCTAATCGTTAGATTTACGGTCATTTGCACAACGAAAATGGAAATGTCTAACAGCCGGCGAAAACAACGTGGAAATAGAGGGTTCTCCAGTTATTCAGGTGAGTTTTATCACCGTTCGAGACTTGATAGATTGTGTACGAAATAGGAGTGGCTGTTGGTCCCTGTATGACACATTCACCTAGCGAGGTGCCTCCGTGGCGAGTCCCAAGTTCGGAAATTTGTTAGATCTAGACCGAGGCCCTAAGGTGTACGTGGATGCCTCCATATATCGGAGGCAGTTCCATACCATAGTACACCAATTTACGAATGCTGGAATTCGGTACGTACTGATGGTTCGTAGGTGGATGAAAAGGTGGGTTGTGCTTATGCCATCGTTGGTGCAAATACTGAGATCTCTATCTATGAAGCTCTGCAGTTTGCACTACTGGATACACGGATCATGTTTCCCGCAACTCCCCTTAGGTAATTCCATGACTCACTTGCTGGGGTGTGCCGCGCTGACACTCGAATCATCTTTCTGTGGCTTCCAAGCCACATGTGAATTGTGGGAAATGAGTTAGCGGATCAAGCTGCAAAAGATGCGGTATCACTACCACCTCGACCAATGGAGGTACCCGCTAGAGATATTGGCTCTCACGCCGACAAATACTGGCATTCTGGGAGTTGGTGGCTAGCTGACCCAATGCCCAATAAACTGAGAGCAATCAAGGGAACTACTCGCATGTGGAGCTCCTTCCGGTCACTGAAGGAATCCGTCATTTTGTGTAAACTAAGAATAGATTACGCAAGATCCGCCCACTCGTACCCCCCACTTGGTACCTGTGGAGCCGTATTCACCACAGCCCACGTTTTGACCGAGTGGGGATCTTATTGACTAATGAAGAAACCTTGGTTTGCAGAATACACTTGATCTTATATTAGGCGATGACATGGTGGCTACTGACCTCGTCATCCGCTTTATAAATTTTCAAGTGAATATTTAACCCAAAATTTTTTTAAATTCTGAATTTTTGTTCTCTAATTTTTTATTATTATAATTATTAGTTTCTTTAAAAATCAAATTTGGGCATCCACATCTAAATTTTTAAGCTCATCCAAATTTGTACAATTTTATTATTAAGAGGGGCAGTTGACCTTGCTGTTCCGCCACTAAAAGCATCAATAACTAATGATCTTGAGTTCGCTGATGACTAGAGCCTGGATATCTAAGCAAAATGCTTTTAAACGTATAGACAGGTTATGCTTCGTAAGACACACCTTGATAAGCAGTTTTAACTATGATAGTGCTTATGAGCCATTCCAAAGTAATGGAGGTTACAAGCGTACAACTATATTGTTTAAAATATTAATGTTAAAAATTATATATTCTGAAACCAAATATGTTGCAAGTATAAGTTTTGTTTTTATTAAGGTTCAAGCATAAATCAATTTCCATTCATCAAGTAATATCCAAAATATCACCTTTAAAAGAGGGTAACGGAGGTTACTCACACATATGGCTAAGTCGTGACTTCTTAACTATTTCTTAAATTTTCTGTGAATAATAATGGTAAAAAAAAATATTTTAAATTAATCAAATTCTTAAAAAGTTGGGCTATTTATTTGCAGTACTCCCATGAAAAATAATGTATGGAAATTAATATTAACTATTTTACAAAAAGTAACGGAGGTTACAGCCTGAGTAACGGAAGTTACATGTGCATTTCAAGATGTGGTTTCTGGCTGTTTATGGCTCAGATTAGTCATTTTTAATAAAGTGTAATAGGAAATGAAATTGCTAGGATCATAAAGAAATGCAATTTAGTTTTGATGGAAAAAACATATATTTAATAGTGTTAAACAATTAGCCTAATTACTACTAGGCTACCTTACAGTATCTTGTCTTTAATGTTAAAAATAATACTGAAAATTATATTATTTGAGAGAAAACTATTACAATATCTTAGTAAAGAAATTTCAAATAGTTTTAAGAAATAAAACATGTTGAAAGTAAACAGTTAGCCTATCTATCAATAGTCCCAATGGTACGATGCAATGTCTGACCCAGAAATCGTTAAGCCTCCCACACATCTCCGATAGACTCATGAAAAACATACTGGACACGATTAAGACCACTTATCTTTACTTCTGGAGTTTTCAATATTGTTTTGATTTGTTCAAACTGAATAAATTTAATGTCATTTTCATCCGTTCGAAATACTTTCTTGGAACTGTCGCACGTTCTCATGAACATTACTTGAACCTCCCCTTCTTCTTCACAGACACAACTTTGGCAAACAGCCACTTAATTATAGACATTATTTTTTACTTGACCTTTTATTTCCACAAGAACATAGGTACCACACGTGATGTTTTTTGCCGTAAGTTCATATCTGTTTGGTTGAACTGATGATGATGTACCTGGTTCAGCTTTGGTCCCCTCCTCACTGTCTGATGGAAATACATCAGCATATTTAATCCTTTGATGTTGACTCTCCTGTAAGTATTCTCCTTCTTGTTCTGTGTCGGTATCTGAGTCTAAAACCTTAATTTTCTTTAGTTTAGACTTTGCTGTGATACCAGCAAGAACATGGCTGTCATCATGCTTCTCAAAATAATTCAGTGAATTGAGACCAATTACTTTTTCCTTCTTGCTCTTCTGTTTTAGCTTGTACTGTACTTTTCTTGCTTTTTTCCATCGAGTGTTAAGCAGGTCTTCATTTTGTTTGATGTCTTCTTTTGGAACAAAGAAAACGTGGGTTTTCTTGCAGGTCATTGTGGCAAGTTCATAATACTCTTTCGCAGAATTAATATTGAGGTTTTCCGCTTTAATCTTGTGCCAAAGTAGATTCTTAATTACGGCTCCGACGCCATCTACAGCACCTTTGCCATGAGATGCAGCAAAAGTTGTCCATTCGACGAACTGACAGTTGAGATCGTCCTCTAGTTTGCAAAGGTTTGAGACTGTATACTTGCTCCGAAATTGACTTGCAGCATTGTCTGAGAATATAATTAGATGGTCAACTTGTGGAAATTCTTCTTTAATGAAATTGCCTATGAGTTTCAAAAATGTCCACACTGCATATTTACTATGGTCTAGGTTGTCACTAATTATTACAAGCGATTCAGTTTTACTTGTGGACCATATAACACAAGTAAAAACAGTCACATGGCGTTCTCTCCAATGCGCACTTTGTATTTGATTCTGTGCGGTCAAAGAAGCGTTTTCCGCAAAATCAACTTGGATGACTACTTCAGACTCATCACCTCGATTTTTACACTCTTCAAAATACTCATACTGTATTCTTTTAATAAAGCAGTGCATTTTAAAGGCTGGCAATTGACTATTAATTTCAATCAACAGATCTTTAAGAGAGCCAACTTTTACAGTCACCTGTAAATAACCTTCTATCTCTTCCCACTTTTTTCTTTTCGCAGTCAAACTTAGATCTATGTTAGGAGGAAGTACGAGAGTTGCGTCATATTTGCATTTGGAGCATTCATTGAACATACAATGTTCTTTCTTTTGATCACAGCAAACTTTGTTTAGTAAGTCTTTATACGATGGTGGAAACTGTTTTGTACAAGTACTAATTGCTTCGACTAAAAATGAAAAGTTAAGATGTTTCTTGCACACACACACGTTGTGAGGAGTTTGACTGGCCAGAAGAACAAATTTTGGTCTCCAAGAAAAAAAAGTAGATAGGCCTACCTTTGACTGTGGATTTTGCCGCTTAAATTCATAAAATGCATCCGTAATATTCATTGTCATGTGTCTTATCGGCATTTTCTGCCTTTTTTCAGTGATTTCATTTTTTATGGACTTAACGTCTCTCTTTCCTGGGGCTTGTCGACTTATCTCGTCGGAACAATAAAACTTGGTCACAAGCTCTTTAGATACAGTTTGTCTTAAAATTTGCTTGCTATTCGTGAATAGCTTTTTACATATCTCTGGTGAAAATGTTTTTTTTCACAATTTCCTTCACAACGACAGCCTGTTTCCCAGGACTTTTGTGCAAAGCTGTAAAAACCTTTCTCACAGCTTTGCCTAATGTCTGAGGGGTTTTGTAACAAGACTTCTTTGGGGAATTGTTAGGCTGTCCAATATTTTCCATCTTCTTTTTCAATCTAGACTTCTGAACTTTGATTCTGGTCTTTTCTCTTTGTTTTTCTAGTTCTGAAGGTGACATAGAATTTCGTTTAACATAAGTCTTCTTCTTTCGGTCTCTATCCTTCTGTAAACACTCTTTCCACTTAGTTTCATTTTTTTTCCTTCCTTCTCTCAATCTTGCCATCAACTCCTTTTTTGGGATTGGCGCCATAGCCTTTATTAACTGACCTGGAAAATAAAACAAATCATTAGTCTATGTTTTATTTAGGCCACGATTAGGAAACTAACAAACGGAAATCAATTTCTATCTACCAGCAATTTCTGATAAACAATCTTAGAACTTAATCACAATCAAATTACCTTGGACTGTTAAATATTGTTTATTAGGTGTACTTGGCCTAAAATAAGCCTAATTGAAAACTAAGCCTTGGGCCTGCTTAGAGGTAATTTCACGGATTTCAATTTTGGAATATTCACGGAAGATTCTTGACAACCTTTAAAAAGTAAAAAAAAAACTTGTATAAACACTGTAGAAGAGGTTATATGCAGCCAGAACATTTATAATATAGGTTAGGACAATATAGGGTAGGTCACATGGTGTAATAATTGATTATATCATTTCAAAATAAAAATGGCATAGGAATAACATTGTATGTAACTTCCGTTACTTAATTTTTGTGTAACCTCTGTTACCAAATAAAATCAATGTTGTAGTTAGCATAAAAACCTTTAAAAAATTAGACGTAACCTCAAAGTCACTTTGACTTGTGAAATAAATTTTTGTAGTTTTAAAATGAAGGATTAAGTAATAACATAAACTTTTTCATATTCTTAGTAACGGAGGTTACATCCAAAAGTGCAATGGAAAAGTGTAAATAAATAATTAAAACAACTCACCTTAAAAGATCAGATAACACCATTCAATAGATGAGTTGCTCCAATTAGGTGTAAACAAACAACTGTGAACAGCTTATCCAACCCAACAATATGAAATTGTGTAAAATGAGTTTTTTTGCTATTGCTTGCTTCCATGAAGTAAAGACACATATAACGGATCATAATCGGAAAAAAAAACCAAATTTAAAAAAAAGGTTTTATTAGTTATGTTTGAACTATTAATAACACATCTAAACACTTTTATATTATTTTTTTTAATTTTTATTTTAACATTTTGGTTTCAAAATTTTTAGAATGGCTGTTATAAAAGCCTATTCCATAGAAGAGCAGTTTTGCTTGCTTATATTCACCCAAAGCTGTCATGTGAAAAGTGATTTTTTCATTCCTAGCTGTCAATTATCACTAATTCCTCTTTTTTTTATCAGCTATAGTCAAATGCGTAAAAGAACAAAGCTATTGTAGGAGTTTAAGAGGACCAAGAACATTTGAAATTTTACAGCATTGTTAAAAATAGAGAGGCTTAGGATTTCCCGCTGTGCCAAGTATCTTGTGCAATTAAGCAGACCAATTAGATATCGTCATGTTGCCATGTCCTGGGTGAATTCTCAAGTGGTATGCTGCAAGCTGTTAGGTCACCAAGCACAGCGACAGTGTATCATGTTGACGTTGGTTCAACCTGCCAGTGGTCACTTGAACGAAAATTGTGTAAGCGGTTGCACCTTGAGCAAAATGCTCACGCTATGATATGAATCTATGTATATAAAAAGGAATGTTATGTGTTAGTTTGTGTGTCCTTGATGCGTCCATATACCATTCATCCAATTGTGATGTAACTTGGGTGAGTTGTTGTGTACACCCCTGTGAAGGTTCCTGACGTAGTTAATCCATTTTACAATAGGTAGCGCAGGAGTAGTTTCAATAAATCGAATCGCATGCGAATTGTTTCAACAAAATCCCGTATGCGTTCATATACCATCCATACGATTGTGATGAAACTTTGGTGAGTTGTTGTGTAGGCTCCGACGAATGTTTCTGAATTAGTAATTCAATTTTGCTATAGTTTAGAGACAGTTAACGGAAAAAGAAAAAAAAAATATTGTATAACCAAAAGCACTTCAACAAACAAAATTACAACACCAACACTTCCTTTGACTGGCATTGATGGGTACAGATAGTTGTTTATATGACACATAGCAGCTGATTTCATGTGCAAATGTATTTGAATATTTAATGAACATTTCTGAAACAGTAAGAATGCACCTCAACAAATTTAGACACTAGAATTAAGGTTTATTGAGCTTATGTTAGAGGCAAGATGCAGGGTGTTGAGCGATACGGGGAATGTACGGGAATTTTAGTGATCCGGAAATATGCGGGAGATATACGGGATTTCGCATTTGATCTGGGAAATTTTGAAATGTCTCATAATGCTCGACTTCGAACGCTTAGTCGAGTCCTGCCGCTCGGCATTCTATTCCGCCTGTGGACCGCGCCACCACCCGCATTTTTCGTCCCGGGGTGAGGGCCTAGCCAACGTCACTATGCGACAGATCAACTTTCTCACGCATGCGCATCGCTCATGCTACGGACTTAGCCTAAATGTTGCCATCACTCCAGCGGATGTATCTCCAAACATTCAGGAACAGTTACGTTAGAAAAAAGTAAGGGTAATTTTTCAGCCATTCAATATACGAATTTGTCTCGGAGAGTTTCTAAATATACGGGAATTGGTCAATTTTTGTTCAGGATATACGGGAATTTAATCACAGGTCACCACTCGACACCATGAGATGCTCTTGTTTCCTTTTCAAATTGAATACCCGGGATTAATCTGGTACTGTTCCATCGTAACACTATAACTCTTGGATATTAATAATATGTGTATTGCAGCAAAATTGCCATACCAATTAACATAAACACTAATCACAACAAAACTTGATGATACATATCTTTCTGTACATGTAACGACATATGTCACATAACTCTCCACAGAGACGACATATACAGGTCGCGCATGGGTCATGGAATCTCTCTGTCCGGCATAACTTATGGTGGAAACCATGCATGGGTCATGGAATCTCTCTGTCCGGCATAACTTATGGTGGAAACCATGCACCGCAAGCCTTGTGACAAGATGTCTGGGATGGTAATTCACCTCCTTCCAATCCTTTCTAGTCATAGCATCTGTACTGTAGAAATCGACCCTACTACTTCTTCATAAGCTAGCATGGACGGTTTTCATCATTTTCAATCATAGATCTTCAAGCAACAACGGTTCATTCATCATCTCGTAAATCAGTCTGGATGGTGTAAATTTGGAAAGGCAAAGTGCTCGCTTCAGGAACGTCGCTTTAACTTTCTCAGTGTCTTTTAAATTATTTCTTGTAAGGTACTGCCAAATTACTTGTATACCATAAGTGATTATTGGTACAATTGGGGTTGCTTAGATATAACCAGTACAATTTTGGTATTAAAAAGCTTCATCGCAGTTTGGATTGAAATCTGGGAGAGGTGTTGAATGTCATTCATGGTCAGCACAGCTGTTATCCTTATGTCCTTCATGGGCCGGATGGGTGGTTCCTTGGGTTTGCAGTATAATGCCCAGATATTTGAATTTATTCACATTGTTAAGTGGTTGGTGATCTAGGATGATTACATCATCCATCGCTTTTCTGCCTCCTCTTCTGAACGTCATTTTTACCGTCTTATTCCTGTTTATAGTTATAAAAAAATAGGTCTTGTTTCTTTGTAGGGAAGTTCTCGACATTGAAGTCAAAG
Source organism: Meconema thalassinum (assembly GCA_946902985.2). Lineage (NCBI taxonomy): Eukaryota > Metazoa > Arthropoda > Insecta > Orthoptera > Tettigoniidae > Meconema > Meconema thalassinum. Next base: position 778,966,064 of record OX336388.2, on the reverse strand, counting down.
CCAAGTCATCAGCATAGATGTAAATCATGACATCTGCTTTAATTGCTCTTACCATGTCGTAGGTAGCGATGTTGAATAAGATGGGCCTGAGAGGGTCCCCATGTAAAACGTCCGTCGTTTGGTCGATCGGATCTGAAATAGCGATCGTGTCATCAATTTCTATGCTGTTGCTTGACAAAATGTCTTATGAGTTCTTCTCCCATTATATGCTCTAGTTTATTTATTAGTTGTAATCTATTCATTGTGTCGAACGCTTTGGTGTAGTCAACGAACACAACATGAAGCTTCCTTTTTGGGTGTCCTAGTGTCTCAACGTCTCTTTGTTAACATTCCACAGATTGTAATGTTGACCGGTTTCTTCGGAACCCGAACTGCTCTTCAGGGATGTATTCGTCAACTATTGCGGATAATCTTTGGGCTCTAAATTTTGTTAAGACCTTAAGTAGTGTACACTCCAGCGCTGTACCTCTGTATGAGTCCGGGTCGCTAGGGTTTCCCTTTCCTTTATACAGGGTATCTTTTATGTACCTTTGGAGAATGATAGGTCGTGTAGGGGATGCGTATAGAAGTAATTTGAGATAGGGAAATTGGGGCTGGAGCGGCCTCCTTAACCCCTAAAATAAGGGTTGATTCAGGCCCTCCACCCTGTAATTTAGGCAACCGACCCAAGCCTCTATTACCTTTCTCAATCCTTAAACTCTTGGCAAGATTCATTTCACCATGTGGTGCTGGCGTAATGGATAGCTTTGCGGTGCGAAAGGCCGGTAGTCCCGGGTTTGATTCCGGGCTTGGGCAAAATCTTTTTTTAAATGTTATTTTAGGTGTAAGATTTTAAGCTTGGTACCTTCGGTAAATTAAACCGATCTTTGTGCACTTCATAGCATTTAATTGTTTAAGTACATTATTACGTTTAAATCACGTTGATTTGTAAGAGAAAGTAAGGTTTAGCTAGGCTATACTCTGTATTTCAAAAGAATGAACGTGAAGGAAATGGCGGGAGCTTGGAACAGCTGAGCTGTGTTGCCAAGTTTTTGTTGTTGATGTAGAACAGCTGATTCGAATAATTCACAGGGCTACACTTCGGATATTATTTCGGTACTATTATGCGCAATGTAATGCAATTGTCGATTCTGAGTCAACGCCGAGGACGTTCAAATAGAGAAATACGGTATAAAATGAATAAATAACACACCGAAGCTATGCTACCTTTGTCACTGTTATTCAATAAATACGAAAAAGAGGCCAAACACTCGACAGCTATACAAATACAATACAAAAAAGTCCTCTCGGCACGCCGGAAGGCGGAGGTAGATTTCACCGGACAAACTTGGGGATAGGCGAAAATAGGCAGAATATGCAGGTTTTCGTAGAAGGATCAGACCTCATTTATTGCGAGAAGATATTTTATAATTGGAGCTTAATTAACTTTGTTTTTCGTCATTTTATGTTTATTTTAAACATTTTATTGTCTTATGGGAACGGTAACCTTTTTTTCATTTGGGGTCCATTTTTATACTTGTGGTCACACTGTCCTTATGCAAGGTTTCGACACTGATGTGTGACTATGTAATGGTCTGTTACTTCTTCACGCAAAATTATATCTCCCGCAGACATTTTGGTTGGTTGCTCAGTTTAGGGGCTGCGACAACGCGGTCATGTAACCCCGTGTACTTAGGGATGGCTGTATTAGTCTGTAATTCAGGTAAGGACTGCAGACGGTCAATTTCAAGCAGTAGTTCCTAATATTGGTACCAGGTACTACCGTCAACGACACCTAGCTGTGAACTTGGCTACTAGATGCCACCACAACCAGCAATTCGCAACGAACATTGGAACTTCCCTTCCAAAGGAAAGCATACTGAGGAATTTTTAGCGCTCTTAGAAAATCCGACGACTTCGGCCGGCTTTGAACTCGCGACCTTGGGCATAGACATTCAGCATGCTACCAGTTACGTCACCGAAGCCGCTTCACACTTAGTCAGATGAAAATCTGAATCTGATCTCGTGCAAGTGCGTTATCTTGGCAACGTCTGATGGCTCATCCCTCATGAATTTAGTAGTGTTGCCATGGCAACCACTGATAGCTCTTGGCATTTTCTTATAATTCCGAAATCATTTTTCTCATCCCTTGGCATAATGGTGGGTCATATCAAAAATTCTTTCAGACAAAAGTTTTAGGTAATTATTAGGGGAATATTGTCCATTTTGTACGGTTTTGATATTGTGCCTATTATGAGAGATATGATTAATGTTTCCCGAAAAACCCACTTTTTCCCACCCCTTTGGTCAATGGTTGGTGCTATAAAAAAACTCTTCTAACATAAATTTTTGGGCTTTATCCGACACATAGTATGAACGTTGAACGGATTCGATATGTCACATATTAAGAGAGTTATAGCAATATTTCACTTTTTCGAAAAAAGCCCCCCATTTTCACCCCCTTCGACCGATTTAGCCCAGTAACGAACTCGACCGAAATTTTATAGGTATACATATTCGGTAAAAAATTCAAAGTGATTGGTGCAAAATCACGGCAGTTATCGTGTCCACAAGAAACTGATATATATGTATATACATACATAAATTATATATAAACTTTTGAACTGACGGTGGTTTTGGGGTCTGGGGGATGTGAAACGCGAAGATATGTCGAAATTTTCCGGAAGTCGAAACATGGTACCCATTGCAATAGTTAGCTTTCTAATGAAACCTACCTCTGGTTGGTTCCTCAGTTTAGGGGCTGCGACAACCCGGTCATCTAACCCCGTGTACTTTGGGTGAGTGTAGAATCTGTCTGATAAACGGTGTGAATTGTAATGGCTGTATTTGTCTTAATTCAGGTAAGGACTGCAGACGGTCAATTTCAAGCAGTAGTTCCTAATGTTGCTACCAGGTACTACCGTCAACGACACGTAGCTGTGAACTTGGCTACTAGATGCCACCCCAACCAGCAACTCGCAACGAACGTTGGAACTTCCCCTTCAAAGGAAAGCATACTGAGGGATTTTAGCGCTCTTAGAAAATCCGACGACTTCGGCCGGCTTTGAACCCGCGACCTGGGGCATAGACATTCAGCATGCGACCAGTTACGTCACCGAAGCCGCTTCCCACTTAGTCAGATGGAAATACTGAATCTGATCTCGTGCAAGTGCGTTGTCATGGCAACAATGATGGCTCATCCCTCATCAATTTAGTAGTGTTGCCATGGCAACCTCTGATAGCTCTTGGCATTTTCTTATAATTCCGAAATCATTTTTCTCATCCCTTGGCGTAATGGTGGGTCATATCAAAAATTCTTTCAGACAAAAGTTTTAAGTAATTATTAGGGGAATATTGTCCATTTTGTACGGTTTTGATATTGTGCCTATTAAGAGAGATATGATTAATGTTTCCCGAAAAACCCACTTTTTCCCACCCCTTTGGTCAATGGTTGGTGCTATAAAAAAACTCTTCAAACATAAATTTTTGGGCTTATCCGACACATAGTATGAACGTTGAACGGATTCGATATGTCACATATCAAGAGAGTTATAGCAATATTTCACTTTTTCGAAAAAAGCCCCCCATTTTCACCCCCTTCGACCGATTTAGCCCAGTAACGAACTCGACCCAGATTTTATAGGTATACATATTCGGTAAAAAATTCAAAGGGATTGGTGCAAAATTTCGGCAGTTATCGTGTCCACAAGAAACTGATATACATATATATATATACATATATACATACATAAATTATGTATAAACTTTTGAACTGACGGTGGTTTTGGGGTCTGGGTGATGTGAAACGCGAAGATATGTCGAAATTTTCCGGAAGTCGAAACATGGGACCCATTGCAATAGCTTTCTAATGAAATCTACCTAATAGAAACACAAAGTAATATGATGATGAATATATCAACGCTCACCAGGCAATGATTATATTCTTCAAGATGGAACAAGAGTTTGGGTGGAGGTCATTCACAGTTTACATCAGTTAACACAGAACGCAGAAATAACATCATGGCAATACCAAGCACACTCACTCACTGTATCGCGACTCTGTACGGTTAATAATAGCCTCCACATACGTAATGTTAAGGTAAAGCACACAAACAAGCTGTTCTGTGGCGATATTATTGCAGTGATTTTATATTGTCGATTTGTAGGTTATTGAATGACAAGCGTTAATTTGAACACTACGTTATGCAACGAAACATCACTGGATACGTAAACATTAAGACTAAATGTACATTGCCTATTTTGTACGTCACGCATGTATTCTAAATTAATTATATTTAAATTTGAATTGAACAAACAAGGCTAACCATGAAAATAGTTTAATGTCGAAATGAACGATAGCCGGCCGTTAGGGTTGGCGCGCGCGGTCTCCAGCGTATTTCCAGCACTTTCCCACGTTCTTCCTGCGGTACTATTTACAACTTTTGACTCGAGGCTTAAAGTAAAATGAAACGATGGCAATGAAACAAACTCCGACACAGTTAACAGGCGACTGAATTAATGACAATAAGCTGGCAACGTATGGTATTGTCAAAATCCAGCCAATAGGAGCACGCGGTGGTCAATTTTCCAAGCTCCCGCCATTTCCTTCACGTTCATTCTTTTGAAATACAGGGTATAGGCATGCTTAGCTTAATTTTTGCCATAGGGTAATCATTAGAAGGCACGATCTTAAAGCTATCACAGTTCTGTAATTAGTCACCAAGTTTCTTTAATAGGCAATAAAATTACAGAACAACAATAATTACACAACAGCAGTGATTGCGTCAAACAACCCTTATTTTAGGGGTTAAGCAGACCGTTCCGACCCCAAGTCCCCTATCTCAAACTACTTCTATACCCGTCCCCTACAAGACCTATCATTCTCCAAAGGTACATAAAAGACACCCTGTATAGTGTTTTTACTCGTGATGTACCGGGTGAGTTAGCCGCGGTCGTTACGGCGTGGCTGAATACGAATACGAATGTTGCAGAGTATTTACACAGAATCTTTTTTGTAGCGTCAAATACATATAACCCATCACTGTTGTATTCCTCGGCCCTCGAGAAAACTGTAGTGACTTTAGTTTTTGGCATTTTTATACTTAGCTGGATGTTTGCCGATAGTTTTATCAGACGCAAACTCGTACTGCTGTATCCACGACCACAACGTCATTTGATGTAATCGATGCCAGATATCGATTTTCATCGATAGCCTTTCTAATGGGTTGGGGGGGGGTCTCCGCCCAATCAATACAAATTTGTATTGTCATTGTACACGTCAATACGGACCTTGTGAAATGGATAATCCTCCAATTAATCTTATCGATAGCCTTAGAGATCGAGGAACTGAATACACATACTTCCGGCTTTGTAGGCAGTTGTGTAGAGGCACTATAATTCAAATGAGAAGTAAACCATGATGGTCAATTCTTTAGAAGTATTTAAACGTGTATTGGAGAGCTTTTTCGATAATATTTAGCATTTTCGTACCAAGTAGAGTATATTTCGTGATTATTTGTGCAATTCGCGAATTCATTTTGCTGAAATACGCTCCTTTTAAGTACCTACAAGGTCATATATAGGCAGGAAAGGAGATATGAAAAAAGTTCGCACGTATCGCTATTACCAAAAAATACGGCCCCTAAGTATGACGTAGTGTCCGATGTCAATGCAAAATGGCAGACCTTGTCCAAATGAACACGACCAATAATGCTTTATTTACGTTAAAAGTAATTAATTCCGGTGCAGCAGTGGCAATTGAAACTGTGAAACGACTCCCAACAACTCCAAGAAATGTATGTAAATCATAAATACTATATTTTCAATAATCTACCTTGTTAAAAGTTACGAAAAGGGAGGTTCTCCTACTCTGGATCTTTGAGATAATCGTTTCCTTTGGTTTCCATAATTATTTTTTTGTATAATCGCCTTCGCCCAAAGTATTCATTCAATGTATATGTGGATGGCTCAGTAAGAGCTACATGAAGCCATTCAAGAGTTTTTTGCCTAGCATGGTAGCATGCTTCATTGAACCATGGTTTAGCCCTCCTCTTAATAATCGGGTGAGTTCTTGTTGCACTTGATATGATGGATTCTAGTTCTTTTACAGCTTTGTTTATATCACCTTGTTTTATTCGTATGCACATAAGTTCCTTACCATTCTTGGCTCAACGGTAATGTTCTCACCTGCTGTGTCCAAGGTTGTAGGATCGAATCCTGGTGCAGTCAGTTGCCATTTGAGGGTGTGCAAATGTGAGGGAGCTGTCTCACTAAATTTATTGTCATGTTAAAGATCTTCGGGGCGAAATTCCCCCATCCCGGTGTTTTTAAAAGCCATACTAGTTAAAAGAGACGTAAATCCAATAAATTTTAACATTAACTGCAGAGGAACTTCATTTCTGTAGCTTGAAGATGGCTTGCTTCTCTCGTGGTTATTGTGCATGTTTCAAGACTGCAACTGTTTATAGGGATGAACTACTGTGAAACCTCTCTTTAAGACCTTCTCATATTCAACCACCCCTCTTAATGACTGATTTTTGTAGGAACCAACATTGAAACTCATAGCATCAGTACTGCTATTAAAAGACCGCCTCTCTCCCCTTCCACCGACCAGCTTCTTAGCGAGCAAAGATTTATGGGATGTACTTTTTCAGTCGACTTAATATTAGCTGCTGAAGTGATCGCCCAATCACGCTCGTTACCGCCAAAATTGTGGTACAGTTGTTTTCTTTTTGTTGAAGTTTTCTGCCTACAGATGTATCTAAGAACTTGATACAGCTGGAAACGTAGTGTTTCTTCGAATATGACTCTTCGGTGTCCTTCATTTAGGCTCAAAACTGATATTTCACAAAAAAAAAAAAAAAAAAAAAAATTAAAAAAATGAAAAATAGAACAATTATCAGAATAATTTAAATTAAAATGGTTTTGATGCCGTATATACTTTTATGAACATAATGTATGAATGAATGAGGTATTGGCTATAATGCAAAGCAAAAATAATGATTCTAACGTTGGAAATGTGGTAATTATGATTTTTTTCCCCGTATAGTCTGCATGACCATTGAAAATGGCTTGGCATTCTTGGCAAGTATTTCAGGAAATGGCTTGGCACTAAGAGGGTTAAGCACTGTGTGTATGTACAAAAGATCTTCATACGTTTCTACTGGTTCATTATCTTTGTGCGCCCTGATAACACGGCAAGCTGAGGCGGATGTGACTGGCGCAGATCGCGGGCGCGCATACACGGTTCAGCCGGTGGTTGGCACGCACTTTTACACTTATACCAAACCTGTTCAATAATGTGTTCTTACAGTGCTCATAGCTGATGCTGGAAATGGCCTCCCTCTCTTGTAACACACACCTGTCATCTTCTGATGAAAGAATGGACAACAATCTCATCTAATTTTTGTTGTCAACTTTTTTATTTTTTTGAAATATGGATATACACACGTTCGCAACAATGTGAATTGGTGTCTAAGCATGACCAACAATCACAGTAATCGCAATACTTACTAAACGTGCAACACGTCTAAGCTTTGCAGATGCATGTTCATGAATGACAAAACACATGTGAACTAACGATATGAGTCACGTGGACCGCGAAACTATTGCGACATTTGACTGGCCAGGTGTGGACCTCGCAATAGCCCACTCCACTGACTCATATCGTTTAGTGAGTTGTCTGAAACAAGACGAAAATTTGAATCACGTTTCCAGGAAGACCTATGCCTAATGCCAGTACAATTAGGAGGCTCGCTGAATGATTCAAGAAATCTGGCTCCGTAAATAATAAAAGAGTTAACAGACAACTTAGACAAATTAGATTAAAATTAGGGAGGGTAAAAGTGCTTGCCTACCACCGGCTGAACCGTGTAAGCGCGCCGGTGATCTGCGCCAGTCAAAGCCGGCTTAGCTTGTCGTGTTTATCGGGGCACACAAAGATAATTACCCTATATCTTGAGTTCTCCTGGAAGCACTGCAAACAGTACTATCAGTGGTACTCTTGGTCTCAATATTCCATCATAGTAGAGCTTTAATTTCTAACAATACAAATCTTCTAAAATCCCTGATTTAGGTCACAGACATGGATCCTACAACAGTTACGGCAAAGGGCCGTGGCCGTGCCAGGGGGCGGTCACGAGGGACTGCTCCTGCCCTTCCTGGTTCAGAAATCGGAGTAGGAGGCGGAGGTGACTATGGACGAGGTAGATCCTCGACCAAACAGCAGCTTATTCAGAAAGAAATTCAGGTAAGACACGTTGGCTACTGTTCTTCATAGGTTTCTATTGTGCTGTTGTATCCTCTCAAATGAAAAACCTTCATGTACCGCTAGTAGGATTGCTCGGTGGGAGTGCAGGAAAATAATGTAAGTTTATCCACAGGGTGGGCCAAACGCTTGATTTGAGTTTTTGTATTGAAATATATAGGAAGCGAAACATAACTAAACATTATTCTTGGACTGAGGGATATATTCTGTCATATTTCCTAATGATTTGTCCCTTTCATAAGAGTACAGCCAATTTTAATGAGTTGTTTTTCAGTTCTAGCTTGCTTATTAGCTCATTGGTGTTGGTATGATAAGTAGTTTGTCTTCGTAAGCAATATACTGACTGAGGAATATCTCATTAGCAGGGGTTCATGAAAAGGAACGGACTGATGATACATGTGAAGAAATTGGAAACAATAAAACAAATCCAAGTGAAGATAATCTATATAAACTGGAGTGAAATGCTTTAACCCGATGAGTGTTACGCCCTCCTATAGACGGGTTGACGCGGTTGGTCCACCAGTGCTACGCCCGTCTATAGACGGTGCATGAGAACTTTTATTCCTTTCAGTTTCCCGGCTCACTCTCAAGTGCCGAATCAATGTCGGGCATTTTCTGCCATCTGTTGGGCATTATGTGGAACTAGTTGAGCATGGTTAATAGCTCTGGGAAGTGACTACCAGAGCTTTTTGTAGAAGTCAGTCGTCTACAGCTGTAGTTCATCCGTGATGTAAACAAACATGGCGGACCAAGAAGTTAGTTGCTCTCAACGCGATGTTATTTCGGATCAAAAAAATCGTTCAGTTATTATCACAGCGGAAAGTGATGATGAAGTAACTCATATTAGTTGCCTACAGATTTTAGGGAATATTTTAATTCTGGGCCCTTTACATTGTATAATGGTGATGTACACGTGAGCACAAAAAGTTAAAATTTCATTTCTCTCAATATAATATTGAACATAATTGTAGGATCCTCAATTTGCATTTAAATATTTAGAACCAACATTTATAAACATTTTAAGCTATTCACCTCCCTGATAGGTTAAAAATTGTGGCTTCAACTTTTTTTTTTTTCTACATACGAATGAATCAACTCAGCACTGAGGGACCACACACTCAAATTGGAAACTCAGCACTAAAAGGGTTAAAGTAGGAGTAAAGGTTGAAAGTGAAATTAAATCAGCTCTTGGGATTTGCTGATGATATTGTCATCTTGGCTAATTCACCAGAAGATTTTAATGAGTTCGTCAGTCTTGAGTCCAATTATGATGTTACTTAAGGTGAGAAACACCTAGTTAGGTGTAAAAAAAAAAAAAAAAAAAAAAAAAAAAAAAAAAGGTTTTTTATTGTTTTTGAATAATTAGTTTGTGGATAACTCAAATACGTTGAAAAAATTAGAAAAGTCTTAAAAATGTGCATGTTATGACACTTTTTGTAATCATGTTACTCTTTGAAAAGATCACGTTTACTTTGGCTCATTCTTTTGCGGATTATTTCTGAACTACTGGAGGTAAATTTTTGAATGCACTATCATTTCGCTTGGTAATGTTCAATTTTAAATTTGGTAGCCGTGTAACAGCATTAAAAAAATAATATTCACTGTGTTGTGTTCCATCTCAATTTTTAACATTTGTCCCAGCAGCTTTCCCCTTCCCTATACATCTCATGGCATAAACATACCTGATATTGACTTCATAACCATGATCAGTAGACTTTTTTGTAACAAAGTTCATCGAATAAACTAACACACTTGCGCTCGGATGGTTAAATTGCAAGAAAAGTCCATTTAAATATTTAAAATTTAAATTTCGCATCGCCGCCTTGTTGGATTTGTGCTCACCAGGCTATAGAATTAGTGGTTGAAGACATGACTAAAAGGGAAGGTTAATAGAGAGGAATCTTTAAAGGACTAAGGAGGATGCAAATAATCCAGATTAAGAGGCAGGAAAGTCTTGAGAACCTTCACATGTGAGAAATTACACTGAAAAACTTGAGCTTCAATTTTCTCAGTTGTATATTTTTTTGTACTTGGGTACCATTTTTGAGAAAAGTTCTTATGCTAGGCTACTGAAACTTTTCTGTGGCTTAATAAGGCCTCTGCAAATGGTAATAGGAAGGGATTTTCAGTATGTTACCTAAGAATAAAGCTATGATTTTTTAAAGAAAATAATGTATTTTTAAAAACTTCATTCTGAAAAAACTATACAGTTTCCACAATAATCCTTCCTATTATTACAGAGCAGGATACATATAACAATCTCTGAAAATTTCATTGTAATAACCCAAATAGGTTTTGAGTAATCTGTACCAAAAAAATTGAAAATTTAACATGGGCAAGATAGGGAGGTGTTTCTCACCTAAAGAAGTAGTTTTTCTATTTTTTGTTTCAGATAGTTTCCGTTTTCTTTTTTTTTTTCATATGATGTTCATGATATAATTCTTAACCCAAAACGCTTATTCATTTTAGCTCTTCAATGTAATTTTTACAGAAATCGGCAAACCGTTCGTGTCAATAAGCAGCATCTTGCTAATGTGACAGCTACGTGCTACTTTTAATTCTTGTTGAAAATTATGGCAATAAAGTGACGAAGTATTAGTTATCAAATAAAAAACACCCTTGTTGGCAATGGATGAATGACATTTTCAGGAGATATTTAAACAACTACAGGCAAATCACTTGATATTTACATGTTATTTATTTACTGTATTTCCCAAAATAAATAACAAGTTATGTCGAAAAGCTTTATTTTAAAAAATTGGTTCCGTGTTGACTTACAAATGCATTATAACAATCTGTGAGATCTGTCCGCCCTGTCAATACAAGTGTAATAACCTTAATTAATTGCATATGGTATGTTTCGAGTCATTTTATTTTCAGCCCATCTTCAGCAACATTTCTATAATTTAAATATTAAAATTCTAAGATCTTCATATAAAATTCTAAGGTCTATAAATTTTTCTTTGTTAAGAGGGGCAGATGACCTCTCTGTTCCACCCCTTAAAGCAACAATAACTAGCCAGCACTTAAATTAACATTCTAACTTTTAAATGTAGCAAAACCAGACCCTGTTTCGACCCGTGACATACAATTTACATATATTAAAAGCTTTTCCAGTACTGTAATAGTAAGCAAAGGGAGTTGACCAAATCACCTTTGAATGATTAGTAATCAATGGACTTATCCAGTGTTGATGAAACTTTGAAAGAACAAGGTAAACATCATCATAGTATATAAAATGCTAAGGTGCATATATTTCACAAAACTGAAGCTCTTGAACCAGAGGGAGTTACAAGGTGTGGTTTGAAACAAACTCTTCTCATCATCTTACACAGTTTCCAGACCAGGTCTGTTTGGAACATAAGCCTTTCCATAGTCTGTCCTCCCACCATCTCTCCGTCACCACTCTGGTCCAGTTTTGGTCCCTTTTGCACGCAGCCCTCCACACCTTTTAGCCACTTATCTCTTGGCCTTCCTCTTGGTCTTTTTCCCTCTATTTTCATCTCTTGTATCTTCCTGGGTATACCCATTCGCTTTAACATGCCCATACCATTTAACCCTCTGAGTGCCATGCGCCGATCAGATCGGCTCTCGCTGCTCGCGCCAAAGTGCCAAAGCCGATTCAATCGGCGCGCTGTTTATCTTATATTTGTAGATTTCTGTAGGCATACAGTATGTCCATGATTATTGCATACTGTTGGAATGGTTGCCTGTGCAGTGTTTACTTTTTCCTTCGAAGTTCGTTACGCGATAGGTATGAGTTTGTATTCACGCCCTCCCCCAATCACGCGCTTTCCCGCCAAAATTGCGGTGGAGTTGTTTTCTTCATGTTGAAGTTTTCTGCCTACAGATGTATTTAAGAACTTTCTACATCTGGAAACAGTGTTTCTTCGAATATGAGTCTTAGGTGTCCTTAATTTAGGCTCAAAACTGATTTTTTACCCCCCCCCCAAAAAAAAATTGAAGAATTGAACAATTATCAGAATAAATTCAATTAAAAAGGTTTACATGCCATATTTACTTTTACGAACTTAATGCATGAAAGAATGAGGTATTGGTTATAAAGCAAAGCAAAAATATTGATTCTATCATTGGAAATGTGTTTTTTTTCCCCTTAATAGTCTACATGACCATTGAAAATGGCTTGGCATTCTTGGCAAGTATTTCAGGAAATTGCTTGGCACTAAGAGGGTTAAGCCTTGTTTCCTCTATCCTATCCTGTAATGCTCCCTCCTTGACTAATTCTCTGATCTCCTGATTCCTTAACCTGTCCACCTTTTGTCACTCCAATACTGTTTCTCAAGAATTTCATCCCACTAGCCTGTATTCTGCTTCGCTCCCTTCCTTTCATAACCCAGGTCTCTGAGGCATTCGTCAGAATTGGAACGTAGTACGTCCTATAACCCTTTTGCTGTTTTGAGTGACATCCTTACTCCATACCAGACTCCGAACACTTTTCCTGAATAATTCTGCTTGCCTCCCCCGCTCATTTATTTCTGTCATTTCTTCCATTTTCTTGTATCATGCTTCCCAGATACTTGAAACTCTACTTTCCTCAATTCTTCCCCACAAATTTTTATTCCTGTTGTGACTCTCTCCTTCTTCCTGGTTGTGATCATCCACTCGCTTATGCTTATGCTGAACTTCATCCCATATCCATGTACTGAAAATGAAAATCCACAGCCTGCTTCCAGTCTTCGACCGGGTCAGGAATGGAATGAATGAAGCCCCCATCTAGCGGCGAGAATATGGAAGTGTGCCGGCTGCTGAAGCCTGTCGCACTCCTGGGGCAATGACTAAATGAATGACAGATGAAATGAAATGATAGTGGATAGTGTTGCTGAAATGAAATTTTGACAGGGAAAACCGGAGTACCCGGAGAAAAACCTGTCTGCCTCCGTTTTGTCCAGCACAGATCTCGCTTGGAGTGACCGGGATTTGAACCACGGACCCAGCGGTGAGAGGCCGGCGTGCTGCCGCCTAAGCCACGGAGGCTCCCCATATCCATGTACTATTTCTTCCCATACATCCAACTGCTCCTGTACTTACTCCTTGTTTCCCCAGATCATCAAATCATCTGCAAACACCATTACTTTCATCCTTCTTTCACCAATCACTTCCGCCACTCTGGTCATTATATCGTCCATCACTACAATGAAGAGTAATGGTGAAAGTGCACTTCCTTGCCTCAAGCCATTCTTCTGTTCCAGCCAATCTGATCTCTCTCCTCCTACTTTCACACAGCTTGTACTTCCATTGTACATTTCCCTTATCCTCCATATAGTCTGCTTTCCTACTCCTCTCTTCTCCAAAGCCTTCCATACCTTACTTTTACGTTCCCTATCATATTATGCTTTTTCAATGTCCAGGAAGGCCACCAGTAGATCTATTCCATATTCATAATGTTTTTCGTGCAACTGTCTTACAGCACTAACTGTGGATCTTCCTGCTCTGAAGCCATGTTGTTCTTTTCTCATCCTTCCTTCTATTTTTGCCTGAATTCTCTTTTCCAAAACTTTCTCAAAGATCTTCGCACAATGGCTCATCAATGTAATCCCCTGATGATTCTTGCACTTCTTTCTGCTACCTTTCTTGAAGATTGTGGCAATTATTCCCTTCTACCAGTCCTCAGGGGTCCTCCTCTCTTTCCATACAGCCCTCATTACTGGATATAGCCATTGTATCGCCACCTCTCCTGCCGCTGTCAGCATCTCTACACATCTCGTCCAGACCTGGTGCCTTCCCTCCTCTCATCTTCCTCACTGCGTCCTCCACTCCCTCCATGTTAAGTCCTTTTCTGTTCCTGGCGACTTCCCTCCTTTCATCTTCCTCACTGCATCCTCCTCTTCCCTCCATGTTAAGTCCTCTTCTGTTCCCAGGTCCTCTATTTCTTCATCAGGGTCACCATTCGGGTTCAAGAGTTCTTCAAAATACTCCCTCCACATGATCTTGAGTTCATCCTTATTCCCTACTTCTCGACCACTTTTGTTCACCATTCGAACATAGTCCATATCATATCATTCCTCTTCTTACTTTTAACCATCCCATATAGGACCTTTTTGGTACCTTCACTATCCTCTTCCATCCTTGTGCACTCTTCCATCCACTTCTCTCCTCCGCCACCACTCTTTTCACTTCCTTCTTTCATATTTGATACTCTTTTATTGTCTCTATTGCCCTATTTTGGAACCACACCCTAAAGGCTCTCTTCTTCTTCTGCACTATATTTTTGTTTCCTGATTCCACCATGGAGTTTCTTTCCATCTCTTCTTGTTGCTTGTCCTTCCACATACTGCTTCTGCCGCCCATACTAGTGTCCTCTTGAATCTACCCCATTCCTCTTCTACTGTTTTCAGTTCATCATTTGGAATGCTTTCCTTCACTATTGTTAGGTATTCTACCCTGTTTTCTTCACCTTTCAACTTCCATACCCCTATCCGTCGATAGTGATTTTCTGTCCCTTTCTTATCCTTGGTCCCTCTGAGGTTCATTACCAGCAGTCGGTGGTCACTATCCAAGGCCTGTGATGGAATTACCTTCATGTCTATGATGTTTTTATTCATATCACTATCGTACAGGATATAGTCAACTACGGACTTTCTAGTCAGGTCATTGCTATATCAGGTAATCTTGTGGCTCTCTCTTTACTTGAACCAAGATTTATTTACTTACTTATTTATTTATTGTATGGCTTTTAAGTGCCGGGAGTGTCCGAGGACATGTTCGGCTCGCCTGAGTGTAGCTGCTTCCAGCGGACATCCTAAAGGATGAGCTACAAGTTCCGTTCAATTTCAAGTAGTTCCAACTTTCGCCACCAGATATCAATGATACCTAGTGGCGAACGTTGGAACTTGGATAGAGCGTTCTGACGAAATCTAACCTAACAAATTTTGCTTTACACAAGTTTAGTCTGTGAAAGGATCTTTTACATGCCATAAATCTATGACATGGGACCGCCGGATTTACTTCCCCTCCGAAGGAAGGCATACTGAAGGATTTTTAACGCTCTTTAAAAAATCCGACTACTTCGGCTGGGTTTGAACCCGCTATCTTGGGCACAGCAGTTCAGCATGCTACCGACTACGCCACCGAAGCCACCAAGAGTTTCCCACCAACAAGCCATTCCTTTTACAAAAATCCAACAATCTTTTATCTTCCTCATTTCGACTGCCCCAACCCTCTGGTCTAAGCACATTTTCGTACCCTTGTCTTTCCCTTCCTAACATGCGCATTTAAATCTCCCATTATAATCACATTCTTCCCCCCCCCCCCCAATCTGTTTCTGCATTTCCTCTTCAATCTCTTGTTTCTCTTCAGCAGTGCAGCCTATCTTTGGGGCCTACACTATTAGTACCTCTACAGACTTTCCTTTCAGTGATATTCTTATCTTCATCATCCTGTCACTTATTCTCGCCACTTCTTCTTTTAACTCATCTTTCACTACTACCCCCACTCCATTCCTCTTTCCTTCCTCATTCCCACTCCAATATAGTCTACAGCCTTTTCTCAATTGTCTCCTTCCTGCTCCCTTCCACCTTGTTTCTACCAGCCCCAGCAGATCCACCTTCCTTCTTTCCATCATATCCACCATTTCCTCCACCTTCTCAGTCAATGTTTGTACATTCAGCATTCCGAATCATAGTCCATGATCACAGCTAGGTCGCCGTCCGTTGTATCCTTTCTGTCCGAGGCCCGTTCCCTTCTTGAAAGCAAGTGTCTCGTATAAATTGTCTCAATAGTACAGGAAAAATCTTGCATTTCATGAAAAGCCAACGGAAATATATTGGATTTATAAAGTGCGTGTAAACAAATACACAAGACAATAGCCCCTGTCAGAACTGTGTCGCGTTGATCCCGCACACCAATTAAGCCGGACAGATGGTTTATCATGGGTTCGCTAGTTAAACACATAATATTGATTTATGTTGTAGCTTGTTTCAGTGCTGCTCTAGTTGGAACAACTGTATGGCTTCACTTGATTAACCCCTTACTGAAGTAAAAAGTAGGCTGTTGAATTCTTAATTGATCATCTTCGAGAGCCAATGAATGAACCAGATGGATGTACAGTGGCTCAAACAAAGAATGGTGCATTCTTGGTAGTCCTCATGGTGGGTTCACACGATAACCGTTAGAGCAATGTCATGGATTATATGTAGGGGCCGTATTTTTTGGTAATAGCGATACGCGCAAATTTTTTTCATATCTCCTTTCTTGCCTATATATGAACTTGTAGGTACTTAAAGTAGCGTATCTTAGCAAAATGAACTTGCGAAAAAACACAAAATCTGATTTATTGCGCAAATTGCACAAATAATTACGAAATATATTCCACTTGGTACAAAAATGCTAAATATTATCGAAAAAGCTCTCCAATACACGTTTAAATGCTTCTGAAGAATTGACCATCGTGGTTTCCTTCTCGTTTGATTTATAGTGCCTCTACACAACTGCCTACAAAGCCGGAATTATGTGTATTCAGTTCTGCGATCTCTAAGGCTATCGATAAAAATCGATATCTGCTATAGATTACATCAAATGGCGTTGTGGTCGTAGATTCAGCAGTACGAGTTCGCGACTGATAAAACTATTGGCAAACATCCAGCTAAGTATAAAAATGCCAAAAACTACGGTCACAACGGTTTTCTCGAAGGCCGAGGAATACAACAGTGAGGGGTTCTGATGTATTTGACGCTGCAAAAACGATTCTAATGTGTAAATACTCCAATGTTCGTATTCAGTGGGAACGAAAAGGCACGTGCGATAAACACTGCAGGGATTCAGCAACGCATAAAAAGAGGAAGAAAGAAGGAAATGAACATAATTCTGAGCGGAAAATAACAATCGGCGATACTCGACACATCGCAAAGAAGTTAAAATAAACCTTAACCCATAATCTGTTAGATTTATCCCATAATATAAGGAAGATTTCAGAAGAAACATCGATCATTATGACAATTTATTTAGCGAAATACCCACCGAAATAGCATCAGTTTTAACATCGAAATCAACGGTTTTATTTCAACATAAAATAAGGCCCTTAATTATAAGCATATATAATTAGATTTCAGTGGCTTCGGTGGCATAGTCGGTGCATGCTGAGGTGCTATGCCTAAGGTCGCGGATTTAAACCCGGCCAAAGTTGTCCGATTTTTAAAGAGCCTTAAAATCCTTCAGTATGCCTTCCTTCGCACGGGAAGTAAAGCCGGCGGGCCCTTGTCATCGATTATGACACATATAAGAACCTACCAATGTAATTGGTAGTGTGTAGCAAAATTTGTAGGTTATATTGGGCTATTTAGAAACGCTCCATCAAGTTCCAACGTTCACCACTGGGTGCTAGTGACAGTAGCAATCTGGTAGGCAAAGTTGGAACAACTTGAAATTGAACTTGTTGGGAGCCTTCGGGTGTTCAATCAAAAATACCCAGCTATGGCCATTGGCTGCAATTCATATATAATATAATTAGATTTCTCATGTCATACCTTTACCTTTTTGCTCTCGAGAACTAAACTGAAATGAAAAATTTTCTCTCGGCACGCCGCAAGGTGGAGGTAGATTTCACCGGGCAAACTAGGGGATACGCTATAATAGGCAAAATATGCTGGTTTTCGTAGGAGGATTTATTGCAAGAAAGTATTTTACATTTGGAGGTTAATTAACTTTTTTTTCGTTTTTGTATGCATATTATCATTTTATTGTCTTATGGGGATGGTAACCTTCCTGTCATTTGGGGTTCATTTTTATACTTGTGATCACACTGTCCTTATGCAACGTTTGGAACTGATGTGTAACTATCTGACAGTCTGTTACTTCTTCACGCAAAATTTTATCTCCCGCAGAGATTTTTGTTGGTTCCTCAGTTTAGGGGCTGCAACAAAAGTGGTCATGTAACCCCGTGTACATTGCGTGTGTGTAGAATATGATAAACGGTGGTAATTGTGATGACTGTATTAGTCTGTAATTCAGGTAAGGTCTGCAGACGGTCAATTTTAAGTAGTAGTTATAATTTTGTACCATATACTAATGTCAACGACACCTAGCTGTGAACTTGGCTACTAGATGCCACCGAACCAGCATCTTGTAACGAACGTTGGAACTTCCCCTCCAAAGGAAACCATGCTGAGGGATTTTTAGCGCTCTTAGAAAATCCGACGACTTTGGCCGGCTTTGAACCAGCGATCTTGGGCATATAAGTTCAGCATGCTACCAGTTAGCCGCTTCCCACAGAGTCAGATGGAAAATGAATGTGATCTTGTGCAATGGCGTTGTCTTGGCAACCTCTGATAGCTCAGCCCTCATCAATTTAGAAGCGTTGTCATGGTAACTTCTGATGGCACTCGGCATTTTCTTTAATTCCGAAATCATTTTTCTCATCCCTTGGCGCAATGGTGGGTCAGTTCAAAAATTCCTTCAGACAAAGTTTTAGGTAATTATTAGGTGAATATTTTCCATTTTGTACGGTTTTGATATTGTGCCTATTAAGAGAGATATGATTGTTTCCCGAAAAACCCACTTTTTTCCACCCCTTTGGTCAATGTTTGGTGCTGTCAAAAACTTTTCAAACATAAATTTTTGTCACTTATCCGACACATATTATGAAACAGCTTAGGCTTTCATGGCCGACGTTCATAATTTAATTACATATTATGAACTTTGAATGGATTCGATATTTCACGTATTAAAGAGAGTTATACCGTAGCGATATTTCACTTTTTCGGAAAAAAAACCCATTTTCACCCTTCAACCGATTTTGCCCATTAACGAACTCGACCGATATTTTAAGGGGATACATATTATGTAAAACATTCAAAGTGATTGGTGCAAAGTTACGGCAGTTATCGTGTTCACAAGAAACTGATATATATGCATATATTTACACACACATATATGAGTCGTCTAGTATCAAAACCGGCCAAGTCACAAAATTTACGAAATTGAGTTAAGGTTCTCAATTTGAAGTAGAAGTATGGCACTATCAGGCGAAACAAGAATATGCTTCAAAATCGTCCATGTCTTCATGTTACAGAGCACTGAATTCTTGGTCGTGCAACAAAATGGGCCAAGTCATGCAGGCAGTGCTTTCAAAACCGGCCATGTCAAAGAACGAGTAGCAATCTTCATGTCGCAGCATTATGGTTTGGATTATGCAAGAATGTGATAATATCAGTAGGCAACATTGTTCCTTATATTGTATACTCTTCGAAGTCTTAATAATTTGTATTTAGTTCGCTTGCAACACTGACTTCCGCATTCGCGGGCTTCTTACCGCATTGGCGCGAAAGCAATCGTATATCCTGTGTGCTCGTATTTTGTCATTATTGTGTAGTGTAACGTGTATATTGTTCCTATTTTAATAAGTGACTCATTTTCTTTTACTGTGTTCAAGATCTAATTGAACTACTAACTTTGATTGATATAATACCTATTTTGTATTCTCCTCAGCTTTCTGATGTTCATCTTCATCCAATTTAAGCAGAATGCTTTCGTTTTTATTGCAATAATTGCATTGTCAATTTATTTTAATTTAATTGCCTTTTTTCACTGGAGTTTGGAATTTAAAAAGAAAAATTTTACAAGAAAAGACTAAAATTATACAAAATTGCAACAAAAACGGCCAAGTCAAAATTAATATTAGCAAAAAAGATGGGTTAATTATGAATCAGATTTCTCAAAATAGCAGAACTTAAATATTAAACCATTACGGATATAACTATGCAATAAAATCTTTTGTGACCACCATTGCTTTGTCTCTAGAGGTTTTTCATCCATACTGAAAAATATGCCTTCAGTATCTTGGCCGGTTTTGATACTAGACGACTCATATATAAACTTGAGAACTGACGGTGGTTTGGGAGTCTGGGGGATGTGAAACTCGAAGATATGTCGAAATTTTCCGGAAGTCGAAACATGGCACCCATTTCAATAGTTAGCCTTCTGATGAAATGTACCTAAAATAGGCTACATAATTAAAAATACTACCATCAACGACACCTAGCTGTGAACTTGGCTACTAGATGCCACCGGAACCATCAACTCGCAACGAACGTTGGAACTTCTCCTCCGACGGAAAGCATACTCAGTTTTTTTTACCGCTCTTAGTAAATCCGACGACTTCAGCCGGGTTTGAACCCGCGACCTTGGGCATAGAAGTTCAGCATGCTACCAGTTCCGATACCGAAGTCGCTTCCCACCGACAGATGGAAAGCTGAATGTGATCTCGTGCAGTGGCGTTGTCATAGCAACTGCTGATGGTTCATCCCTTATCAATTAAAAGTAAAGTTGTCATGGCAACCTCTCTTGGCACTTGGCATTTTCTTATTATTTAAATCATTTTGCTCACCCCGTGGCGTAATGGTGGGTCATATCAAAAATTCTTTCAGACAAAGGTTTTAGGTAATTATTCGAGGAATATTGTCCACTTTGTACGGTTTTGATATTGTGCCTATTAACAGAGATATGATTAATGTTTCCCGAAAAACCCACTTTTTCCCACCCCTTTGGTCAATGGTTGGTGCTATCAAAAACTCTTCAAACATAAATTTTAGGGCCTTATCCGACACATAGTATGAACTTTGAATGGATTCAATATTTCAGATATTAAGAGAGTTATAGCGACATTTCAATTTTTTGAAAAAAGCCTCCCATTTTCACCCCGTTTGACTGATTTTGCCCATTAACGAACTCGACTGAGATTTTAAGGGGATACATATTATGTAAAAAATTCAAAGTGATTGGTGCAAAATTACAGCAGTTATCGTGTCCACAAGAAACTGATATCTATACATATATACATACAGGGTGATTCTCTATGTAATTTACAACTTCAATAATGTGTAATACATAAATTATATATAAACTTTTGAACTGACGGTGGTTTTGGGGTTTGGGGGATGTAAAACGCGAAGATATGTCGAAATTTTCCAGAAGTCGAAACATGGGACCCATTGCAATAGTTAGCTTTCTAATGAAATCTACCTAAAATATGTTCAGTTACCAAGAGTGCATTTATTCTTTGTTTGAGTAACTATAAGGTGCTTTGAAAAAGTAACGAGCCGGAGGCTGTAATGCGCAAACCGGTGACTACATCGGCTAATCGTGGCGTGTGTAACGAGGTGTGGTTCCAATCAAGAGTGTGGAAGGTCACAGCCCGTCGCTAGAGGGCCTGTGTGCTCGTCACGTGACTATACAAAGCGAGCAGCAGCATGCATCAATCATCCAATGCTGCCAGTCGCATTGCAAACGGTGACATGGAGGCGTCAACCGAAGAGCAAAAAGGTGTTGTTAGGTTTCTGACAGCGGATGGAGTAGGGGGAACGGACATTCATCGCCGAATGTCACTAGTGTACGTGGAACACTGCATGTCCCTTGCAAGGGTCAAGGCGTGGCACAAGCGCTTCAGGGAAGGACGGGTGTCGTTAGCCGATGATGCCCGGTCTGGGGCACCCCCCTGCATTACTGATGACAACGTCCATCCAGGACCGCCGAGTGACAGTGAACGCCATAGCCGCCGTGGTCGCTCCACGACAATGCACGACTTCATACAGCCAACACAGTCGTGGCACTCCTGCAGAAATTCTAATGGAAGGTTCTCGGCCACCCTCCATACAATCCCGACCTCTCTCCCTGTGATTACGCCATGTTTGGTCCCCTGAAAAGGGCTCTGCGGGGCCAACGATTCACCTCGGACGCCGACGTCGAGTTGTACGTGTGGAACTGGTTCACATCGCAACCCAGGGAATTTTATGAGACAGCCATTCACCGCCTTGTGTCACACTGGGACAAGTGCCTAAACAGCCAGGGTCAATACTTCTAACATACAGGTTCTGGTTTCTGTAATTATGCCTCCGGCTCGTTACTTTTTGAACGCACCTTATACATAAAAAATGTTATCAGATTAATCAGAATTCTCCTACTCTTTTATTATTTAGAAGTCATATTCTGCCATTTATTACTCATTCCTGCGTAATTCAACTGGCGGCAGAGGGTTAATGTTAAAAGCAATGTTTCCACTCAATCTGTGTTAGGGGCGTGGTGGCGCGGCGGTCAAGCTGTTGGCCTCTGACCACTGCCGATCGGGTTCGATTCCCGGTGAATGCATGTGAGATTTTCAAAGTGAAATGCCATGTCCTGTGGTTCGGATTCCACGTAAAAAAGAGGTCCCGTGGCTCATGATCTCGAGATCAGCGGTCACGTAAAACTACAAGCTTCCTTTTTTTTCAACTTGAGTTGTACTTCCATTCGCGGGACTACCGACAGCAGTGGCTACGCACGCCAAAGTGCATCGTTAGGTCATGGGGCCAAGCTCTCTCTCTGCTGACTCTGTAGATGCGTGGGTTCGAGCTCCACCGTCGGCCGTCCTTGTAATGGTTTTCTGTGGTTTCCCATTTTCAACACCAGGCAAACGCTGGGACGGTATCTTCTCACAGGCCATGGCCTCTTCCTTCCACATCCTTGCCCAGTTTCATCCATTCCATCTCTCATCCCGACGCGCAGGTCACCCACGGGCGTGGGCTAGAAAGACTTGCACTCGGCCTCTCAGGAGGCCACACAACAACAAAAAATTGAGAGACTTGGACATTGCGGTTATTCACCCTTGTATACCCGGGTGTATGTGTGTGTGTATATATATACATATGTATCTAAATGGTAATTTGACTATTAACCTGTGTTATTTTGGTGTGTAGTAGTATTTGTGTTTGCATTTCAAGTGAGGATAGGGAAGTTGGTGGCTCTAGCCCTAGTTGAGATTCACCCTGGCATTTGCCTCGAGTAGAAGTGGGAAACCGAAGAAGACCACTTCATGTGGCTGAGTGTACCCTGTTTTCCTCCAGCCTGTATTAAAATTCTTCTCAGAGCTGGGTATTGAATCTGGACCTCAAGGGCGACAGCTAATAAGAATGCTAGCCGCTACACTTCAAGGTTCTCCCATTCAATTTGTTTTATGTAAAAGTTTGGACTCCGATGTATTTTGACATCAAGAAATATTCTTTTGTTTCAGAGTGCGCAGACTGGACTGCAAAAGCTTAATCTGGGTAAGTTTGTTTCACTGATGAGTTAGTATTTTCTGAGCCCAGTGCGAAGTGTATTGGAGGACTGGAATGGTAGGATC
Organism: Meconema thalassinum; assembly: GCA_946902985.2. NCBI lineage: Eukaryota > Metazoa > Arthropoda > Insecta > Orthoptera > Tettigoniidae > Meconema > Meconema thalassinum. Next base: position 778,942,710 of record OX336388.2, on the reverse strand, counting down.
TCAGTGCGAGAAAGGACCTTCAGCAACGTGAGGTAAATCGATGGCACCTTGATTATAGTCGCAGTTGACTGAGATAAAGAAGTAATTAGGGAATGGATGAAGGATGCTAGCCAGTCCTGAGATCAACAAATCAAAAACAAAAGTCATGACTGTGTCCACTACTCTGGAAAACGGAATTATCAGGGTATTTTAATTACACTCGGGGAATTTGTTTTACAAGGTCCAACCTTGAATAATTGGTAATTAAGAATTTAAATTTTGAATTGGGGGGTGGGGGGATAGTATATTCTGGTGATTGTTGTAGATGTAGGTTCGTATTGAAGTTCAGTAAGCTCTCATTTCTTGCAAGATTGAGCACACAAATTACATGTGTAGTCATTGTATTTGTATATACGGTAAATGTGTAACTATGATTTTTGAGCGCATTTCTATTGACGAGCTACTTTCAACACTCGCAAGTACAATAGTTTTTCTGGATGAAAAATTAAGATTTTTTTTTGGTCTTTTAAACTTTGCCATACTACCCTTTATTGTTAGAGCACTTCTTGAAATGTTCAAGTGCAAACTCTGTTTTATATATTTATTATGGCTGCTACTATTACTCAGGGAATTTTCTGATTCATCAACCACTTGCAACACCCAAGGTGGTAAACAATTTTATCTGCTTGGAGTAATTGGTTTCAATTAATAGTTGCTCCAAAGAAATCAGAAGACTAGCAACGGTCCGAACAGCCGTTGCCAAAAAGGACAAATATATAAAAGGGCAGGTCCTTACATGAAAATATCAAATTACGTCTGGTTAACACTAGAAAGAAGGAATGCATCATACCACCTAGAAAGTCGAAAGGGTAGAAAATGATCCTTGAGTGACATATAATTTATATTCGGTTATTCATGATTACTTGAGTGGGCGAGATGTTTGCTACAATGAAAGAAATCATCAATGATCTTTTAGATGAAATATTATATAATAAACCTTGCAATTACATTAAGAATTCAGACATAAAATCAACTATAACTCTACAATCAGGTATTATAAGGATACAAAATCAAAGTACCTTGTCTGATTAGTTATCAATCTTCATGTGCTTATGTATCCATACTGATGTACATTTTTTCAATTTTCTGAAGAGTGCACGATGAAGTACAGTATGTATGTGAATGAGGGTATCATCCACCTCAGAACTTACAAACATTTTAGTCAGGTAAGGATTGTTTTCTCTGTTCCAGTACATCTCTTTACTGACAACCATTTTGAAGGCCTTGCCCACATATCCATCTTTTGTGTCCTTGCTTGCTGTTTGTGCTTGACATTTCCTGTACTTTCGGTCAGTTTGAGATTTACTATCACTATCAACATCTGCAGTATGGGCCCTTGTATTCTTCTTTGCATGTTTGCCATAGTTATGTTCCTCAACAAGTTGTAGCACATGGTGTCCACAGGAAGGAATAGTCAGGAAAAGTCTGGAATTTTGTTTTTAATCAGGAAACGTCAGGAAAGAGTGTGAAAAAATGGTGTGAGTCAGGAAAAAACGTCGAAAAGCATTAGAAAGTCAGGAATTTTATATTAACCATACAGTATTTTGTGTTTTACAGCCATATTTTGATGTTACTAGTTCAACTAATCTCTGAAGATAAAAAGCAATAACTCACTGGACAGTATGGTAAGTTTCCATTTGTACAGTACATCATAGTAAAAACCTCGTTTACCTATTTTTTGTATGCTTTCTTTGGCATTGGCGTACGGATTGCACTACGTGTCTGCAATCAGCCTGTAAAATATTGTGACTTGACAATCATAAACAAGAAAATTTAAATGCCTATCACTTGATATTTCCATAATGGCAATTTTGATGTATTATTTTTGTTTGCTCAATAAACCTTTTTTTTTCCCGACGTTACGATGACTTCACGAGTCAGGAATTTTGTTGAAAAGTGGTCAGGAAAATTGACATTGAAAATTCTGTGGACACCATGTAGCAGGAAGTTCTGGCAGGTGATCTTGATTTTTGTAACCTTCTTGTACAAGACACAAGACGTGCTTATTCCTGCTAAGTCTTGAACACTACTGAATGTGTGTAATGACCACCTGTATGCAGCTGGCTTGACAGCTGTGTTGGTCTAAATCAGTGGTTCTGAACCCGTAGAAGTCTGCGGACCCCTCACCGTGTAATTGAATCATGTACGGACCACCCCTCCTCCCTCTTCTCCACACACTCTCCCCCCTCCCCATTTTACCTTATCAGTTGTAACCCTTCCTCAATAACAGTTATTTTAAATATACAGTAGAGCGTCGTCTATCCGGACTAATTGGGACCGACAGTGCTCTGGATAACGATTTTTCTGGATAATCAAACATCGATTTATTTCATAGGAAAAAACATGCACAGTACTTTATGGTAATGACCACCAAGCTTCTCATTTCACTGCAACGATTTCTCACAGAACAAAGGTCCAGAAATGGGATCTCCCTTACTTCTTGTCTGAATAAAGCAATAAGTACACCGTTTCTTCCAATTTTTATCCCTAGCTGATCTCATGGTTCTACTCTTTTTAGACCCTTCTTCCCTATCTAACTTCAATGCATAATTCAGAATTTCAACTTTCCTTTCTCCAAATCACAAATTGTGGATTTTCCAACACTAAGTTTTAATTAGACACTGCACTCTCTCACCTTTATCCAGTTTATTAATGATCTCCACCTTCTTCTCAATGGATAAAACATTGTGATTTCATTTTTCTTTTTTGTCACTCGTAGAAGCAATTTTCACAACGTAATATACAGTACAGTACACACACTCACATACTGTAACACATTGAAACATTATAGAGTAAACAAACGGTAGGAGACAACACAGACAACAATTGAAAACGAGAGCCGACTCACTACTGTAGGCAGCGCGCACTGTTCCGTCTTTTTTTGGCTCGTCCGGATAATTGACGTTCCGGTTGTTTGACGTCCGGATAAACGACGTTCTACTGTATTTCAATTCAAAATCTGATAGTCATCGCTGCGAATACATTTGGGCGATTCTCGTTCAACGCACATCGTTTTCGAAATCCCCATTTATTGGCCACTTTTATAGACGTGCTGGTGGACCCTTTACTCCCGCGGACCACTCCCGAGGCACTCGCGGACCACCTGTTAAGAACCACTGGTCTAAATACTGAGCGTTGTAGGGAGCTTCCCCACTACACTAAGGGCCGTTTTCACCGTCAATTATCTCTTAATTCATCATTAAAGGTTATTTAACTTTGCACGAGCATTTCACCAAACAGAAACGCTCGTTAACTTACCACTAACAAGGAATTATGTTAAATGCATGGTGTCCACAGGCAGAAAAAGTCAGGAATTTTGTTTTTGGTCAGGAAAAAGTGTGAAAATATAGCGTGAGTCGGGAAAGAATGGCGAAAAGTATTAGAAAGTCAGGAATTTTATATTAACCATATTAACTCCTTCAAGTTCTACTTCAGGAACTGTGACACCTGTAGAATCTTTCTGTCGTAAAGATGAAGTCACAAGTGCCGAAATAAAGTGGGCCCTTAATGCCGTCCAAAATAAATTCTCTTAATTCTTGTTTAAATACGTATTTCAGAAACCTTCAGGGAAATGTTTCCTGATAGTGCAATTGCAACAAAATTTCAATTGGGGAACACTAAATGTTCATATGTCATCAATTATGGATTAGCTCCATACATCCATAATTTACTGCAAGATGAAATTCTTTCATGTGATAATGTTATCTGTTTTGATGAGGCATTGAACAAAGTTGTTCAGCGAGGTCAGATGGACCTATTTGTGCTTGACATCAACTGCAATGAAGTTTTCAACATCATCTTTATGGGACATGCAACAGCTCAAGACATTTTAGAGGCTTTCAACCAGGGAATCTCTCCTCTTGCTAGAAAGAGTATTTTAGAGGTGTCTATGGATGGACCGAATGTAAATTTGAGTTTCATAAAAATCTTCAGTGGCCAAATAATAGGAGATCATGCAGGTGGCAAACAACTCGTTAACCTTGGTGTTTGCGGCCTTCACGTTGTCAATGGAGCCCTACAAACAGGGATGCATTCTGTAAAGTGGGACCTTCAATTATTTTTGAGAGACATGCATTATGTATTGAACGACTGTCCTGCACGCCGAGCAGAGTACTTTGATTTATGTATTATTGCATTATAATTTACTTTATTTTGTATTTTAAATGAATAAAGAGGCGAGCGTTGGGCAGCTATGGGGATGGTGGAGGCTGTAAATAAAAAATAATATTTGTTTGCTCAATAGACCTTTTTTCCGATATTACAATGACTTCACAAGTCAGGAATTTTGTTGAAAAATGGTCAGGAAAAGTCAGGAAAATTGACATTGAAAATTCTGTGGACACCATGAAATGGCCAAATCTGACCACTCAACTTTTTAAAGCATCTTTAAAGTGGCGGGAAACAGTTGAACTGTGCCTTGCTCATTCCACAATGGCGGTTTGTCTCCCGAGTTTCACACGTACTTTCATCCATAAGAGTATAAAATATGTTTATGACAATGAAATTATAAAAGATCACACACACTCATCATCATCTTCATTTCCCGTTTCCAGCTTCCTGGGTCGGGTTGTGAATTAAGGACCTCCAACGTTTCCTGTCTCTCCACCATTCCTCTCCTGTTTTTAGTACTTCTTAAGGTTTTCCTCCTCTCTTCTCTACACACTCCCACACTGTATCTGCCCATCTCTTTCGGGGCCTTCCTCGTGGTCTCTTCCCTGTCATCTTTTCACAGAAAGTTTTCTTTGGTACTCTCTCCTCTCCCATTCTCATCATATGTCCATACCACTTTAACTTTGTTGTTTCTATCCTGTCCTGCAGCTTCAAGATTCCTGTCCTTTTTCTAATCTCTTCGTTTCTAACTCTATCTCTTCTGGTCTTGCCCTCTATACCTCTTAGGAATTTTATCTCCGCGGCTTGTATTCTACTCTCCTCTCTTTTTGTAGTAGTCCACGCTCCAGCTGCATATGTTTAGTATGGGTCTGTAGTAGGTTGAATATAATACATTTTTACATTTCTTTGGGATATCTCGGTTCCACAGAATACCCCTTATGCTCTGGTAAAAACTGTTCGCTTGTTGTATTCTCTTTCCAATTTCCTCAGTTATCCTTCCATCTTCTGTGATCACACTTCCCAAGTACTTGAAACTTTTAACCACTTCTAGAATTTTCCCATTCAATTCTATCTTTCCTCTTCCTTCCTTTCTTCCTCTTGACATTACTACTAAGTTTTAATACCAAGAAAGACGAATACGGAAATTTTAAAAAAATATCCGAAGAGGTTTTCGAACTGCTTCTAGCGCTGCATAATAAATTGTGAGTCTGCACCTCTACCGCTTACACTACGTAGACAACTGGGTAGCGCGTCCTAATAAGGTATCTATTCGCACAACTGCCAGTTCTCCTAAATACTTTGTTCATATCATTTTAAGCTTTTGCCACGAATAAGGTCTTCTGTATTTCCCTTCCTTTATAATTATGTTCCGGAAAATCTCAAGCAAGCATCGCAAACAACAATCAGTGCTAGACGCTTCTTGTTCTGTCCGCTATACTCTCCAAGATGAAACAGAGTATACGCATGCGCGAGAGCCTTAAATCGTATTTAAGTAATTGCAAACCCAAATGGCCTCGTGAAATGCATCGAAGATAATCACGCATTAAATCTCGTATTTAAGTTAAATGTGAATTAACTTCTTTCCAGTATACAGTAGATCGCAACTGAGAACTCAATGCGAGAATATACAGTCTTAAGCTCTTAACCCTTAACTATGGTTTCACATTTTCAGTGACATCAACATGGACGTGAGGTCACAGAGACCGCATCAAAATTAATGTGGCTACGGAAGGGAGAGTTAAAGAGAGAAATTGCTATCTTGTTTTCGTTTGATTAAATACACTTTATTCAACCCAAAACCACAATAACATTTTTCATTTGTTAATTGGTAGAACCCTCATACTTTCAGATTACAGTTGCAGCATTTTTCGTTACTCAGAATGCTCTGTTCCATTTAAACACACATATCCTTTACGCTAGCAACAAAAATGGACCATAACTTGGGTGATAAAGCTGTTACATGAGACTGATCTCTTGTTGGGGTGGAAATTGCAAGCACTGAACTTGACCCTCAAGGGGTGTCTCACTCATCACATTCGTAGCAGATCTTCCTTGTACACTCCAAGCATACTGGTTTTTCACATCTGTAGCACTTGTAATATAATTTCCTCTTTTTTGCTGGTGGCCACAACAAGTTATCCGTTTTTCAAGCTTCTCCTTAGGCTACGTCCTAGGTGCGAGCGTCTAGCGTGCACGCGCTTCCACGCAGTACTTTTTGACGCGCTTCCATGTGTTTATTGTCGTAGCTACCAGGCTAGTAGCAACTGCAAGGAGAGCAAGACTTTTATGTTTCTCATGGAGAACAGTGCGTTAGAAAATTTAGTTAAGTGGGAATACGAGGCAAAGCAAGTATTTTATATTGAAAAGGCGGCATCAGTTAGGGGAGTTCCAACACCTCTATCATCATCATCATCATCATCATCATCATTTCCCCTTATCCAGCTCCTGCCGGGTCGGGGTATTTATGGCACTTCTCCACTTTCCTCTTTCCTTCCACCATTCTTCTTCCACGATCTTGTCCCAGTCCAGATTTCTTTTTCTTACGCTGTTCTTCACTGAATCCATCCACCTTGTTCTAGGTCTTCCTCTTGGTCTCTTACCCTTGCACTTCGCCTCCAGCATCTGTCTTGGTATTCTATTGTCCTCCATCCTCTTTACATGTCCAAACCACCTTAGTTTATTCTTCTCAATTCTCTCATTTAGTTTTCCCATCCCAACTTCCTTCCTAACATCTTCATTCCTCACTCTGTCTTTCCTTGTCTTTCCTATCATACTTCTTAGGAATTTCATTTCACTGGCTTGGATTCTACTCTCTTGCCTGCTTGTCAGGGTCCAAGTCTCAGCTGCATAAGTTAATATGGGTACCTAATACACTTTATACATTACCTCCTTGCTTTTCCTTGGTACTTCCTTATCCCAAACAAGTTTTCTTACACTTTGATAGAATGCATTGCTCTGCTGTACCCTCCTGCCAATCTCCATGTCCAACCTACCAGTTTGCATCAATTCACTTCCTAGGTATTTGAACGTGTCCACAATTTCCAAACTCTGACTTCCAATTTTCACAGTGCCCTTTCCTTGTCTTTCCCCTCTTGTCATCACCATGGTCTTGCTTTTCTCTATACTGATTTTCAGGCCATACTTCTGAATATTTTCGTTCAGTGCATCTAGTTGTTTTTGCACTTCTTCGGTGTTCCTTCCCCAGACCACAATATCATCTGCAAATAACAGTAACTTCATTTCTTTATGTTCATATGCTTCCTTTGTTTCCTTTACTATTTCATCCATCACCATTATGAACAAGAGAGGTGACAGCACACTCCCCTGTCTTAGTCCAGTCTTGTTCGTAAACCAATCTGTCTTTCCAACTGGGGTCAGTACCCTGCTAACACAGTTGTTGTACATTGCTTGCACCATTTCCAACATTTCTCTTCCCAGTCTCTTCTTAACCATGGTTTCCCATACCTTCTCTCTGGGGACACTATCATATGCCTTTTCTAGATCTATGAAAGTCATGATCAAATCCTCTCCATATTCCCAGTTCTTTTCCATCACCTGCCTCAAGCTAAAGATTGGGTCCACTGTGGATCTTCCACTCCTGAAGCCATACTGTTCCTCTTGCAACTCTCCTTCCACCTTTCTTCTCATTCTTCTTTCTAATATCCTTTCCAGTATTTTTACTATCTGTGATATGAGGGTGATCCCTCTATAGTTATCACACACCTTCTTGTCCCCCTTCTTAAACACTGGTATTATTAGCCCTTTCTTCCAGTCTTCTGGTACACATTTCCATTTCCACACACACTTTAGCAGTCGATACAGCCATTGCATACCAACAGGTCCAGCAGCCTTTATCATTTCTACACTCACTTCATCCACCCCTGTTGCTTTTCCCATCTTCATTTTCTGTACTGCTAATTCCACCTCCAGCATTGTTATATCATCTTCTGTTATAGAGTCGTCAGGTTGTGTCACTTCCATCTCACCAGTACCATTGCTCACATTCAAAAGCTTATCGAAATACTCCTTCCATCGTCCCTTTATCTCTTCTGGGTGTGTTAACAACTCTCCATCTTCCTTTTTCACTAGCTTTGTAGTAACTCTTTCTTTCCTCTTACTTCTTAGAAGCCCATACAGCATCCTTTTACTGCCACTTACATCTGTTTCCATTCTTCGTGTAAATTCTTCCCAACTTTTCTTCTTTTCTTCTCCTACTACTTTCTTACACCTCCGTTTGCTGTCGTGATACTTCCTTTTGCTTTCTTCTGTTTGATCTCGGTTCCATTCTTTCCATGCAGACTTCTTTTCTTTCACTGCTTTCCTCACTTCCTCATTCCACCATGGTGTCTCCTTCTCTTTCACTCTTGTTGACGTCCTACCACAAGCACTCTCTGCTGCACCAACAAATGCCTTTTTAAAGTGAGACCATTCCTCTTCTATGTTTTCCACTTCAGTAACTGGGATTTGTTGCTTCAATCTCTCCTGAAAATTTTCCTGTACGGTTTTGTCTTTCAATTTCCATACTTTTATTTTACTTTCTCTGATCTCCTTTAGGTTTTCCAATTTTTCCCATCTAAATTTTGCCACCACAACTCTATAGTCCCCATCAAATGCTTCTCCTGGTAAAGCTGTCACATCTATCAGCTTTCTGCGATTAGTCCTTTCCACCAGAAAGTAGTCAATTACTGATTTTGTTCTTCTATCGCCCCAACCATATCTCGTAATTTTCCTGCTGTTTTTCTTCCGAAACCATGAATTACCCACTATCAGTCCATTCCTTTCACAAAATTTACAAGTTCCTCTCCTTCCCGGTTCTTTTTCCCATATCCATATGGTCCAATGACTTCTTCCTTTCCTTGTCTCTCGTTTCCGACTTGTGCATTCATATCTCCCATGATCACCACTTCTACATCTGAAATTACTCTTTCTACATCCTCCAGGAATACTTCAATATCTTCTTCTCTGTTTCCAGTCTGTGGTGCATACACTTGTATGAAGTCCATCACGTCATTTTTCATCTTCATTCTAATTTTCATTATTCTGTCACACACACTCGACCACTTCAACATACTCCTCCAGTTGTTTCGAGGTTATCAGTCCCACGCCATTTTTGGCCTCTTGGCCACCACTCCAGTATAATGTATATCCTTTCCTCAATTTCTTCCTTCCTTTACCTTTCCATTTCACTTCACTCAGCCCCATCAATCCAACATTCTACCTCTCCATGAAGTCTACCACCTCCTCCACCTTGCCTGTCAGGGTCATGACATTCATGATTCCCACTTTCATTTCGGTTACTGGTCGCCCATTTCTCACAGTTCCCCCAGTACCAAAAGAACTGCGCGTCGCCTGCAGGGTACGCCCTAACCTTTTCCGATTCATTCGAAGTGCCATTTCCATTTTAGGCTATTATTACGATGGGGTCGCCACTCCCAAAGGCATTTTATGAAGCTACTGCCAGCTATTATACAGGCCGCCCCTAACATGGGAAACAGACGCCCTTGCAGCCGCCCCTAACCTGGGAAACAGACGCTGCCGATTGATGCTGTACTCTTACTATTCCCTGAGTACTGGGTTGCCTCTTCCGCAATCTCCACCGTTCCGAAGTCCATCTTCTCCGCTGCAGATTCCGTTGAGGTCTTCGCACGTAACCCTGTGCACGGGGCCTATGTTATACCCCATAGGACTGGGTCCTCACCAGAACTTAGCCGGTACTGTAGTTCCATGGTATATTACAGTACCGTTGCCCACCCCCGCGACGTGGACGCGCCTGGCAAGAGTTTTCCATGTAGCCAATTAAAATTGCCTCCTGGACCGGGTTAAGGAGCTGTCTAAATCCAGCCTCCAAGGCCTCCAGCCTCCAACACCTCTATAATCAGCTCAAATCTGACCCCAATAAATTTTTTGAATACTGCAGAATGTTACCTGCAACGTTCGATTACTTAGTGGAGGTTATTCGACCACACCTGTTGCACTGTACTACTAATTTTCAGAAACCAATATCTGTGGAAGAAATACTTTTTGTAAACGAAGGAAGATTGTAGTTTAACGTGACCTTTAATCTCATGTTCATGAGCCACGGGACCTCCTTTTTACGTGGAAAACCGAACCACAGGACATGGCATTTCACTTCGAAAATCTCACATGCATTGACCGGGAATCGAATCTGATCCGCCTTGGTGAGAGGCAGACAGCTCGACCGCTGAGCCACAAAGAAAGACTTTTTGTGACTTTGAGGTAAGATAATTTACCTATGAAACGTAAGACCGAATGTATTTATTACTTATTAATATTATTCCGTTGAGTAACATAATCTTCTCACAATGTCCATTACACTTATTGAATCTAACTATTAAAATCAGTGTATGTTAGATGATAGCTTGCACTGTCGGTTGAAGTTGAGGCTGAGAGTGAAGAAGTAGAAGGATGACCAAAATTACTTTGCATCTCAAGAGTGTTTAACTCGTTGAAGGGCATATTCTGAAACTGTCATCTTAAACTGAATTTCTTTAAAAGAGGGAGTTTTTTCATGTATGGCAACAAAGATTTATAGAAGTTAAGATCATCATCCTCCTCTTTCTCTTAATCTCTATGGTTAAACATCCACTCCATTTTTTCTTCTCTAATTGTACCATTTCCTGCCGATAGTCTAATGTGTTTGGTCTATTCCTTATCGGAGGATTTGGAGCTTCAGGTGCAACTGAATCAACAACTTCTGAGGCATCGTCTAGGCTGTTCTCATCTGACGCATCTTCCGTTTGTGGGTTGTCTTGAATTGGAATATTTCCAGATGTTTTCTTCGGTTCCATGATATCCTTAAAACATTCCATGGCCTAGAAATGTACCCACCATTGTGTAGGTGTTGGGGTAGGGTCTCCCGTTCTGGGTTTTCCTGTTTTCTCAACTTCTTTTCTGAAGTTATCCCTGAGGCATTTTGATTTGGACTTTCTAACCTCCTCTGTAAAGGAATGTTATTTTAATTTTTATACCTTTCATAATTTTTAATAACCTAATTTTTTGTCCGTGTTGAATGTTTAATTACATAGATTGGAGGAAAGTGTATTGAATAGGTGGACCAATTTCTCCAATCTAAGTAATTGTAGAGTGTTTCTCATTTATCTTGACCATTCACCATAACGTTTCTCTCACATCAAAGTACATTTTACTACATATTAGTGTACCGTATATATTTCTGACCAGCCTCTGATGTCGACATTTTGCTATCACGCTGCCGAATGTACAATCGCGGACAAACTTGTTTGGTAGCTGCTTCCTACTCGAGAGCGTTGGTAGTGCTACCTGCGAAGCACGCGCGCGAGAACGCTCCAAGGCCGTACAGACACATGCGATAGTGTGTGTTTGTCCGCATCAAGCAGGTAGCGCGTGGAAGCGCGTGCACGCTAGACGCTCGCACCTAGGACGTAGCCTTAGCAATGTTGATACGCTCCTTCACTGCTTCAACCAAGGACATGCGGTCAACCTGGCCCCTACGAAACTTCTTATCGCGGCTGTACGGTTACTTATGACATAAGTGCAGTGAAGAGGTCTTCTTAAAATAGAAAGGTACTGCAAGCAAATATACTGGGAGGGCGATAAGCGAGGTGTGGCACGTGTTTATTTTTCACATCCATTGTTAAGGTTTAAAATGGTCCACCTGACTTATACGCTGTAGAGGATGTTCCTTAAAGTGGCAATTGATTAATTCTTGATGGTAACTGTATATCTGTCTCTGTTTCAGGGACTGCAACAAAAAAGAAAATAGAAGGTGCATCGATAACAGAGAAAGCAGAAGGCTCATCGGCGGTGCAAAAAACACGACATGCATCCAAATCATCAGATCTAGTACAATGTAATATTGTAACGAAACCTCGCGAGTTGACAACCAAAAGAGGTTAGGGCTTGTGGATTATTCATGTTTACTCTTTTAATTAAAACTTGTTTTGTTCACATTCTTTGATTATTTATTCCTTGTGCATGTTTGCTCACTCTGTTTATCTTGAACCAGTGAATGGACAGGGCACATATAAACACTAAAATATGTGACTATGACATGACATGTTTACATTTGAGGAGCCTCTAAAACAACTTGCACAGTGTGTGTGTGTGCATAATTGACCATACAAGTACACAGATCTGTTTTGCAACTGCCATGTAGTGTTTTCACTGCAGTACTTGTTACCATCTTTGAGGCTCTGCACTTTGCTCTTGAGCAGGACTGCCCAACCTATGTATCCGACCCGCAAGACTATTTTGTCCGGCCCTCTGCTCCGCGTCCGTGCCGTGTTGCCAAAACTTTGTAACAACTAAAGCCAACTGGGCAAAGCGGTGCATGCGCATCCCTACCCAAGGTCACTGACTCACTGATGAACATTTGAAATCCTCATTAATGATTGGTACATCGAAGTTCGATCCTAAGAGGAGATAAAATTTTAAGTACCGATGCACAGATATTCCAGTCATCGCACTAAATTAAATTATCATGAACTTGATTTCGTAATTCGATTAATAATATTGTCAAGTGAACATAAATACTCTTTGTCATTCATGCTGTATGTATTGAATACAGGGTGTCCAGCGACCTTGAAAACCTTGAAAACCTGAAAAAATCCTTGAATGAAAATAAACCTTGAAAAACCCTTGAATCGCCCTGAAAAACCTGGAAAAGGCCATTTTAATCTTTAGCTGACACTCGTGACTTGGTCGGCTAGCAATGTGTAGACTGCTTATTAGTTTGGCTGTAAGCGTTGTTTATTGTTCGCTGTTCGATACAAGACTTGACCGCGGTTGCGCAAGAGACGTTAAATGGTGTTTGAGGACCGATGCTAGTCGCCTCTCCTTACGTTCCTCTGAGGAATGCGTTTCGGCCATGAAGGATATGTTTCCTGACTCGGAAATCGGTCCAAGTATGCAACTTCATTGGACAAAAATTGGCTGTGCGATTGTATTTGGCATTGCTCCCTATTTTATGATCAAACGTTAATGAGCTGATCTCTCGTTGCGATGACATAGTTATCGGATTTGACGAAAGCTTAAATTCATTACCCCAAAAAACTCAGATGGACTTGTACGTGAGGTTCTGGCATCCGGATAAAAGCTCAAGTTGCCGTCCGTTATTTAAATTCAGCTTTTGTAATTGTACTCAGGCCATTGATGAGAGAGGAGTTAGTAAAGTCTTTGAAGACCGTTGATGGTCTGATAAAGGTTTCCCAACTCTCTATGGACAGACCTCATGTTAATCATAAAGAGTTTCGAGAATTAGGTGCCGAAGTGAAATAATCGTCATCATCATCAAGTTTCCACTCCAGTTTCCCGGGTGTGGTTTAAGAGCGCTCTCCATTTTAGTCGATTCATGTACCACTGTTCCTTCAAGACTTCATCAGAGTTGATTTCCTTGGATGTGATATCTTCCTTCACTTGGTCCAGCCATCTCCTCCTAGGTCTTCCAAGAGGTCTCTTTCCAGTAATCTCAGTATGTAACCATTGTTTTGCAATTCTTCCTTCTGTCATACATTTGACGTGACCAAACCATCGCAAATGTGCCCTAGTTATGGTCTCCTTCAGGGACTGATTTATTCCAGCTTGTTCTCTTATCTTCTCATTTCTTACTTTGTCTTTCCTAGTTTTCTGAAGCATGCTTCTTAGAAACTTCATTTCTGAAGCCTGAAGTTTGCTGTCTTCTTTTTTGGTAGTTGTGCATGTTTCCAACCCATAAGTCAATATAGGGACAAAGTATGTTCGAAACAGAGTTTGTTTTGATCTTACAGGGTGTCTACGACCCGGGAAAACCGGGAATTCTCAGGGAATTATGAATTTCTGGAATAATCAGGGAATTTCTTTGTTAATCAGGGATTTTTCTCCATTTGTCTATATCCCGTAAAAGTGGAAGCAATACTTTCGAATTTCGCGGGAAGTGATCGCTCGTTACTGATGACCAGGGTGTCTACCGGTAACGAGAGTAACGAATTTTACAAACGGGTGACGAAAGTGACGAAAAAGCAACGAATTTTACAAACGGTAACGAAAATTTTATGTAGGCGGCTTGAATCATTTAAACTCGCTCCGCTAGGCTCAGAGATTGAGATGGAGCGAGTTTCACGCAAGTGGCGCCGATTGCATAAGCTATACTTCGCCGTGCCTGAGCTAGAGGAAATGCATACTGTGGACACCTTGTGTGGTATAGGCTACATCAATTCAACGTACATTTTCGGCATCAAGAATACTTTCTAGTTTTGTGTGAAATATTTTTCTGTTTTATTAGGAAACCTGACTTTTCTCGAGACGTTTGTTCGCGAAAACTTCCGAAACTAAACAGAAACCTCTCATTTCAGTTATCGACCTCTAAATTTTGAGTCAAATTGAAGTCCAAAAATAACGTGAAATAATTTAATGTTGCTATCTTGCGAAATGTTACCGTTTCGAAACAAAAAATACCAAATAGCCTCGAAATACATAATAACCTACAGGTATTTTAAAAATCTGTCTCGTAAATTTGCGACATCCGGTATGGTTAATTCGAAATTCAGTTATATGTCGATTTTTCCTTCGAACTTTGGTTCCATCGGATATATAATCTAACTGGTTATTTCGATAACTTGTATAATTCGTGATTCGCATTCGAAAGAGAATGTGCCCTCTTGTCGTATTATTCGTGCAATCCTCTCAGAATAATTCGTAATTTTCGATACGGTCCCTACTTCGAACGTTCATCCTCCAAAATCACATCCTCAAGAAGACTGGCTGACCTCATGACGTGCCTCATCAAACGGACCGAGATCGACGTCAGTTGCGTAAAATGATAAATCCCGTCCCCTATCGTGAACTTGTGACCACGAGGGCTGCGGGAATCCTGTCAAAGGTGATTGGGCATTCATCACGAAACATTCCGAAACCTACTCGCCACTTTTACCATGACCGTATACTTAAAAGCGTACGGGGAGCGAGAAGTGCATCAACCCACTTAGAAATGACTGCTTATGCTGCATCGCGATACTAATTTTCCCTCGTGATCCACCCTGAACTTATGAACTCCCAACCACAGCATAGGGACTGCGGGAATCACGGCGCCGACCATACAACATGTCCATTACTTTTCGTGAATTTTAGCCATGCCCAACCTTTAGCCTGCCTCCACCATTCTGTCAGGGCAGATAGGCAGGCAATCGTTGAACGGCTGGATGCAGCGCCGATTGCATAATATCGCGAGGACAACGTGAATCTCGTAAAACGGCCGACAGCGGCAGCGATTGCGTTACATCGCGATATTTCTCCGCCTTCAATGACTAGGACAACTGGATTCTTGTCAAACGGACAGCAAGTAGCGCCGATTGCGTAATAATGCTATATTCTCTCGTGCCCGACCTCAAGGACAATGGAAATCTCGTCGAATGACCAAAAGTGACATCGTTTATCTAAATCGCGATTTTTCTTCGTGTTCTATCGTGAAAACTGCGGGAATCTCGTCAAACGGCTGAGACCAGCGCCGATTGTGTAACATCTCGATATTTCTCCATACTTGACTGCAAAGTCAGAATTTGGCGACGATCACGTAACGTCGCATACAATTCTTCGTGATCTACCGCGGGGACAAAGGAAATCTCGCCAAACGGTAAAGAGCAGAGCAACCTTTTGATATTAAAACAACGTATTGTGCACAAGACAACATATTAGCTGAAACAACTAATTTGATAATTAATATATAGTATTTTTTTATTATTTATTTTATTTACAGCTTTAAACACAGTTCATTGTTGTTTATCTTCACCGCGTGATGAGCCCCTTTGCTTGCAGACCACAGACGTATCTTGAATTAAAAGGTAACTAAAATTGTCTAAAAGGTAACTAAAAAGTAATTAATTTTTACTTCATCCTTACAGTAGACACCCGGATGACAGTGCTCAGCCAATGAGCAGTGCCTTCTCAAGGTCAACTGAACGTATGATGTGGCAACTTTTCCGTTCGCTTTCTGCGCAGGAGCCAACTACGCCATTTTATTGGGCCTTGAGCATTTTGTTCGTTGCGATCAGTATCGCCATTTTAGAGATTTTGTCGGTAGATATAGCAACTTTGGCGACAAAATATTTTAAATTTAGCATTGTTTATAAATATACTCTGTGAGCTGCCTGAATAGGATTGACATTTCAGCGGAAATTCCACGTCACTCATCACCGCTCTGCCTCTTGACCAATCCATGTTCGCATAGTTGATGTCATAATACTCTGCGTTGCAATATTACCGCCCACGTGCCTCAGTGCCTGGTCAGCTTTATCTCTGGCTTGTACAGTTTGGCAATCTCGTTCTCAGACCACATGGAGAGACGAGAACTGTCCATCCTATTCTGGCAGCTCACAGAGTATAATATACTAGCTTCGCCCGGAAACAGTTATGAATGCATTACGTGACAAGCCCTTTTTTTTTTTTCGATGTCCATGAACTACGACCTAGGCCTATATCCGTTTTGCGTCTCTGCATGATGGGTTGAAATCACTGACTGGACTATTAATTATATTATCGTGGAGATAGCATGTACAACGAATTCTTGTCAGACGTAATTTAAGAATGGCGAGGTGCATGAAACTCAAATCCCCTCCCGTCCAATCTAAAAACACTTATAGTGGGCGATGTATTGAGGATAGATATATGTTCTCGCGGACTTTTTTTTATAGAACTTTCCGTGCTGAACAATTCTTACACTCATAGTATATTGATATTTTTAACGGTTTGCTCAGTGTAAGCTTCAAAAGCGCATATATTGTAGTATATTGTCTCGATAGTGCTTTCGGTACAGGAAGTGAGGTTTTACCGTGTGTATTGTCATGTCAAGTGTTAGCGCGCGCCCGGGCAACATGTGTTAGACCTGGTTTGACAATACTGTTTGCGCGGCTTTTCTATCCCGGTATTCTTTGATTATTGTCTGCTGTAGTTCTACTGTTAATGCTTTAGTGTGCTGTTTGAAGTTTACGAAAAATATAACATTTGTGCCATTGTGTGCTAAATCTATAGTGAAAACTTATGGTGTGCAATAATTTCCAGGGTGTTCTTGTGCTGCTGTGGATATATGATTTAGCCCCTAAAATACGTAGTCGTTCAAACACGTGGTTGTGCTACCCCCTATTATATCGTGTGCTATTCGATCTGTGTCTACTCTTGTGCATCGAGGCAAATAACCTCTCGCTCTGCTTACGAATATTTCATTTGTACTTAATACTGTAGTGATCAAAAGGCTTAACGGAAGCTCATGATCACTATGAGGTTGTTAATGTGATCATCTTTACCTTGTAGATGCTGCCAGTTATGTTCAGGCTGGTTCATGATTGGCCCGGGAATGAGAACGGGGGCTCTGGTTAACGACTGGAACGGGAACAAGGAAAATGTTTGATGTTTATGTAATATGATGGATATGCCTAGAGCCCTTAAATGCATATTTATTGCTCCTACGTTCCTTGGCTAGGCTAGAACTTATGTCCTATTTTGTTTTTAATTGCGCCCAGGAAATGTGTTTGTAACACCTTTCAAACTCGGCCTTGTATTATCAGACTAGGTTAAATTATTTTAGACTGATAATGGTGTGTTCTGGCCTGTCGAAACATCATTCATAATGATTTCCTTCATTTAAATGTATTTATAAATTACTAAATTGACGAAATTAATATTATATAAACAGTATTTCATACCAATTGTAACATATGGACTGGAAACACTGGTAACGAATAAAAGGCAAAATAGTAAGATACAAGCAGTAGAAGTGAAATTTTTAAGAACTTCAGCTAAAAAGACAACAAGGGATAGAATTCAAAATATTGAAATCAGAGAAGAGTTAAATATGGAACCCTCAAATCAGAAGCTACAGAAAGCAAGGTTACGTTGGTTCGGACATTTCAAAAGAATGGGTAAAGAAAGAGTAGCAAAAAGGGAATTAGAAAGAGAAGTCAAGGGTAAGAGACCAGTTGGAAGACCGAGAAGAAGGTGGTTGGACCAAAGAGGACATTGGAGAAGCTGGGTTGGATGTGGCAGAAGTGATGGAACATGAAAAATGGAGGGACAGAAAGGAGTGGAGGAGGCTTGTAAACCACACCCGGGTGGCTGGAGTGGGACTTGGATGATGATTACTCAATTACATCTGTCATGACGAGGTGGACCTAATTCAGAGTGAAAACTTGGAATATGCCTCCCTTCGTCCCTTGGATATGTGTAAATTACTGTATAGGCTTATATTCAGACTTATGCTACCGAATATCATACCTGCGACGTAGATTAGTGATTTCAATGGTAATGAAAGGTTTTACAAATTAAATATTGGTCTAAGATGATTCCACTCATATGGTGACACCTTGATGTGTGTATTCAACCTTCCTTTGTCCCTTTTATTGGAGGCATTTACTGTAGCATGACTTAATAGACCTTGCTTATTTTACTGGACAACAAGTTCACTTATTGAAATAAATTTATTTTCACAACTGTTTCCCTTGTGCCGCCATTGCTCACATCTGTTTGGATCCTGGAATTTCCGAGAACAGAAAACATAAAACTTAATTCTATTTTCCTTTTGCTTTCCTGGATTACATTTTGCTTCTTGTTCCTGGAGAGCGCTTAAAACCAACCAAAAATAGCGTGCGTTTCATCACACTTCCCGTTCCCGGGCGAATGTTTAGCATTCTTTACTCAGGGAATTCTCTCATTAATTCTGGAAAAATCAGGGAATAATCAGGGAATTCTTTTAAGATGAGTTGGTAGACACCCTGTCTTAGTGGCCCTTGCTTATTCCAGAGTAGATATTGAACTTGCTGATAGAATTGATTTGATCGTGCGGAGTTGAATTGCTCGATATTGGAAGCTGCGGACTTCATGTTGTCCCATTGGCTTTCAAAGTAGCCATGATGTCTACTGACGGGGATTTAGCATCCATTTTGTATTGTATGTATGACTTATATAAAGACGCGCCAGCACGGCGGAGTCTTTATGTTCAGTATACTGGCTGTACCATGTTTCAGTCGCGATTTTGTGGAACACGTTGGGTTGTGGGTAGGTTTTTGCTAGGAATTAACCCTACCCCCAAGGGAAGTGGGTTTCGGCCTAACGGTACGGCGAATAGCCTATAACTCGTAGCATCCGTCACAATTTAGCACCTAAACGGGTCACGTTAATGCATAATATACTAATATAACAACCGGATAGCAAATTATAATAATATTCTCACATATAACATATTTAATTTGCACCAACTTAATTATTGTAGTCTAAGATATGTTTGACCACTGCCGTTTGAAATGTGCAAATCGCACACTTTGTAGGCAAGCTGTTTGTTATATCATCATCATCATGGTCATCTCTGATGGGAAGTTTTACTAATTACTCTTTTAGGAGACACTTGTCTTTGGAATATTCATGGAAGGCCAACCCTCTAGTTCTTATTTCATAAGTTGAACGCCTAAAAACAAAACCACAAAACCAAATGGAGATTCGTGGACCGGAAGTTCGCTATGCATAAGCTTTGGTGCCATTTTAACTCATGGAAGCTCTATACGGTTACGGTAACATACAATTCAGTCACTTCCCGTAAACATTTATTATGTGACACTCCTATTATCTACTCTCTCAACCCTCCTCAGTAAAACAGTCATTTAAATCAGCTCTTCTCAGGTAAACGGTATTTTATTTGGGCTTCTCATACCCGGTATTTCTCTGTCCAAAAATAATCTTGCAAGAACTATGGGCCACTGAGTTGGGTTGGGACACTGAAGTAGATGAAACAACAAAGAGAAGATTCAGTAGCATCTCATCCCATCTGCGTGAGAGTTCACTCGCGCGCGCTTTGCTTACGCTACGGATTAGGCCTAAATCTCACCATCACCCATGGGCTGCGGAAGTATCTCCAAAAATGCAGTTACTCTTACGCCAGAAAATCTTGATTCGTGCTTTAAGATTCGTTTTTCAGCTATTCGGCATGCGAACTCGGGTCTTAGAGGATTCTAAAATATACGGGAATTTGGTGGATTTTCGTATGGGAAATACGGAAATTATACGGGAATTTGAAGAAAGATAATCGCTCGACACCCTGTGATATCACTACTATTTCTACCTATGGTCGTACGTTTTAGAGATTTTCACTCTTGAGTTCTGCTGCTTACCTGAACAGATGTCAACGATGGTCAAAAAAGGAAGCAGCTCGGGATGTGTTTTACACTGGACACCTAGTGCTCGGACAGGGCGAAGGCTGTCCGACACCGCTCTCACTCCATTCCACGAGTGAGAGAGGAGAAAACCACTGAGGCTGTAATGCCATCAGAGGGAAAACATCTTCCAGATTCTTCGTCCTTGGACGGAGATATAGAAACCGAGGTGTGCTCCCGTTACCCCCACCTGAAGATAGAGATGGATGGCAAACAGCCCGATATAAGTAAACAGCTACCCTCTACTTAGGTTCATACTATGGAACTGTAGTAGCCATCTCTCTGAGTTACCGTATTTACTCGAATACGACCCGCTCCCGAATAAGACCTGCACCCTGATTTTGAAGAACAAAATTTTAAAAAATTAATTTTTTCTCAACATTATTTACAATCTTAACTAAATAAACAGAATAGTATTTATCCAAAATTGTTTCCAACAGTTTTTGAAGTCGTCGTAAAATAACACATCAAACGATTGAAAATACAAATAAAAGTACACAAACACTTCATTCATCGTCATCAGAAGTATCAACTTCGGAACTTTTATCACCATCACTTTCCCACTAAATGTCGTCATCACTGACATCCATAGCATTCGAAATACTACATTTCTCGAAGCTCTTCCGTATGAGATCTCCAGAGATACGATTCAATGCCGTCAAAATCCACGAACACAGCAGCTGAACTTCCGGGCGCTGAATACAACCAGTTGGAGTCAGTGTGTACTTATCGGCCGCCATCCGCTCCGTGTACAGCTGTTTCAAGGCTGCTTTGAACGGGCGGTTCACACAGACATCCCGTGGTTGCAGCATAGACGTCATCCCGCTCAATCACGAATACATGACTCGTCAATATCATATTTGCTACCGGGCACGATTTCCAATAACTTCAGCTTCCCTCACAACTTTCAATTTCTCACTCACTGTAAATGACTGCAAACGTTTCGCAGCATTCATGTTTACACTCGGAGAACGTGCGCGTGACTGTACGTCGCCTCGTGCTTGCGGTAAAACAAAGTTGTAGCCGGAAGAAGGCTAGCACCATCTAGCGGATACTCGCAACACCCGATATCGCGCGTGGAGGGCAATTTAGATCTTACAAATTTGGACGACTCAAATAAGACCCGCACCCCAATTTTTCACGTCCGAATTTGTTTAAAAATGTGCGGGTGGTATTCGAGTATATACGGTACGTCAATTAACAACAGCCATTGTTTGTCTCCAGGAAATCATGTTTCATCCTGGACATGAGACAACAATGCGGTATTTCAAACTCTTCTCCAACGACCGGGTGGTTGGAACTGTGGCTGCCGGAGGTGTCTGCAATCTTATCCACTCTAGCCTTTTTAGTAAATAGGTGCTGTTTCGTACTCCGCTACAGGCTGTTGCATTTTGTCCTTTGTTGCCAATAATGGCAACAGTATTTAATATGTACATCTCACCAGATTTTCAACTCAATTATGACCAGCTGGTAGATCTAGTCTCTCAGCATCCCCCACCTTTTCTCCTTGTGGGAGATGTTAATGCGCACACCATTTGGGGCTCACTAACACTAGCGGTAGAGGGTGAGACAGATTGTCTACTACTCTGGTAAACACGGAAAAGAGGGAATACTCAGGGAATTTTTAAATCCTGGAAAACTCAGGGAATTTTAGTTTTACAATGTCCAAACTTGAATAATTGGAAATTAAGCATTTAAATTTTGATAGGGGAAAAGTATATTCTGGTGATGATTGTTGTAGATGTATGTTCATACTGACATTAAATCACTAAGCTCTCATTTCTTGCAAGATAGAGTACACAGATTATGTATAGACTATGTATTTCTATGTAACTTAAGATTTTTGAGAGCATTACTATTGACGAGCTACTTTCAATATTCGCAAGTACAATAGTTTTTCTGGATGAAAAATTTAGAAATTGGCAAAATGTAGAAAAATACATTTTTCTGTTTTTTTGTCTTTTCCACTTCATTGAGTGTCCAGGTCACTTTGTTCGTAAGGGCCATAAAGACTCATGATAGTTCTATCGCTGTATGTAGACGACTTGGCTAATGTTGACTGGAAGATGGAGGTAAATTGTCTGGCTGTGATTGGTGTCTTAACAGCTGGCTGTTCTGAAACACAATTGAAATTTGAGGATATTTACTGTATATTAATTAATTGAAAGGTGTAAATGAGCAGATGAAAAATATGTTTTTGTATATTGGGGTGTAAATGGCTGATCCCATGATGAGCAGAAATTTGGAAATAATTTAAATTATTTTAGGGCCATGGTGGAAGTTCATGGGATTATTTTAAACACATTATTAAGTTTCAAAGAAATTTGAAAAATTGTTCCGGTTAGCTCAATTTTACGAACTGACGTAAGGGCTGGAACGGGGTGCACTGAGCCTCATGAGGGCAATTGAGTAGCTGTCTGGCAGTGAGGCAGAGCCCTGGTCACAAAATCCAAGATCAACGGCCGAGGGGACCCAATGCGCTGACCACGCTTCACCCCAATATCTGCAGCCAAATGTCTGGGCAGCGGTCGCTTGATAGGCTTAGGCCCTTCATTGGCTGTAGTGCCAGGGGTTATTATTATAATAGATTTCTAATTATTCCTTCAGTTAGAGAGTGCTGATATAGATTTCTGCCAGATAGATATTCGAGTGATCTGATGACTGTTAATCTCACGATGAGTCGCGGGACCGGCATTTTTAAGTGGAATCCAATTTACAGGACGTAACGTTTCACTTGGAAAATTTAATGTATTTACCACCAGAGAGAAACATCATGCCCCAGATCTGATGCTACAGGGGTCTTCTGAATGTCTTTAAAAGAGTATTGGTAGAGTTCCAGATTTTTGGTTTTAACGAAGTTCGTGAAATTTTTCAACACACACAATGATATATTTACTCCAAATATGCATGTTTTTTTCGATATTGAATTCGCGAAATATGTTACATTTACCCTAAAATGCAAGATACAAACTAAATGTTGGTAATATGATTTTTTTAATACTCTAAAATTAATTGAAATAGTTCCACTATCTGTTGTTTGATGGAAAATAATAACAATAATGCTATTTGTTTTACATATCTCTTAAGTACTGCGGTTATTAGAGACGCCGGAGTGCCAGAATTTTGCCCCAAAGGGGATCTTTTACATGCCAGTAAATCTACTGACATGGCTACTTCGCATTTCCATACCCTCAAATGCCTGCTGACAGCACCAGGATTCGATCCTGCAACCTTGGGCACAGCATGCGAGAACACTACAGCTGAGCCATGCAGCCTGCGAGATAATAAGAAATCTTAAATGTAATTTTTTTTTATCAGATATGACTGGGAAAGAGGCTTTCTGCGTTTTCAGAAAAGCATACAAATCTGCATTCTGAAATCATGGTAATAATGCTCCTCTGCCTATACTTTGGGGACAACTTAAGTTTTACGAGTTTTAGTGAGAAAATAAGTCAGGAAGAGTATTTGTGGAAGTAAATGTTAGGTTAGATCTTAAACACAGAACGTTTTTGTTATATCTCTAAATGTTTGTATATTGTTCATTATTTAAACCAAATGCATGCAGCGTTATTAAGCACGCTCAACCCTCATTTCTTTTTTATTTCAACGCTTTCAACTTTTCATTTCACCGCTTTGGAGCCTTTTATATTACCTTAAATCAGGGTTCCTAAGTATTGGGGTTCATTGGCTTTGATGTAGTCTGCAACATGGTTCCTCTCCTTATTCAAACTGCTAACCTGAACAATACTGTGCTCAACTTCCCTCCAAATTGGCTGTACTTTCCTAAATGTTGGTCTGGAAAGCAGAATTGCTGCTTTATTATTATAAGAAGCAACCCCCCCTGGCTTCGCCCGGGAACAGTTGTGAATGCATCTCTACTTAGTATAAAACAAAGTTCCCGAGTCTTGGATGTCACGGGTAATCTCGAGAACCACTGAATGGATTTTGATGCGGTTTTCACCATTCTGTAAACGATTTCTCGAGGAAGGTTTCGGTAGTAAATAATTTATTTATGATCACAGGATGCTAAGCAGTAACGATTTCAGTGAAAAAGTCGAAAAAAAACTAGCGTCCGTGCGTGTTTTAAGCTTACGCTGGACAAACCGTTAAAAATATCAATCTACTATGGGCTGGGTTCACCAACGCAGCGTTAACAGACCGTCAGTAAATGCGTTGTTAACTTTAACATCGGCACTAAGCTCGTTGGCATTTCACCAGCACATTCGCCGATTGGCATTAGCAAACGAAGCGTTATTTTTAAGGGCTGTACGAAACACATTGAAAGATGATTGTGGTGGTATTTGTTTATTCATTGGTGTAATCGAGCAAGCCGTTAACTGAAAAGGCTTAAAAGTTACATGCTCCTTGGTTAAAAACAAACATGGCTGATGAGGAAAAGAGCAAGAAGAGCCGGGGACTGTGAAATATTCGTTAAATGAAAGAAACAAAATTATCCACCCTTATCTACTCGGTGGATGAGCATCGTGAAATCGCTGAAAATAAGAGGACTGATGCTGTAACGTTTAGGTAGTCTTTTATTAAATTAAATTAACTAGGATGTTTTATAACGTAATTCATTAACGTAAAAATAAATAAGAGTACTGATGTTGAGACGTCTAGGTAGTCTTTTATTAATTTAACTACATGTGCTACACCGTAATGCATCACACGATATTACACATTAATAAGGAATGGTACATAGGCCTAGGCTATCTTACTTATCAGTAGAGACATGATTTTATGGTGTATCACGAAAATGCGAAATGTGTTTATATGTGCATCAAAGGTGTTTTAAATGTGTGTTTAATATTGTTTGATCATAAAGCACTGAATTTGTCCTCACGACTAAACACGAAATTCCACCTTATTTGCGATGTACGTCCGTATTTGCGACATATCACGAAATCTGCTTGTTTACTATGTCTCGACACGATTTGGTGCGATATCGCGAGCCTTCAGTGGTTTTCGCCTTGTTAGCATTGCTGGTTGAACCCAATTCAAATGTATTTTTAAGTGTTAAAAGCCTAAGCATATCCTAACATCACGTAGCAGGAAATTACTACACAGCTTCAATATTGGCTATCCTGTCGTACTGGGAGACAAGTGAGAGAGTTGGGCTGCGCATTGCTGACCACGTGGGTGCGCTGTGATTTGTAGTCGAAATTTCTATTTCTAATGTGAATTCGCAATGCCGAAAATAACGACGTGTTTTTATAGGGCTGACGAGTTTAAAGACGAAGGCTATCATGTTTTCGATGCGCGGCAGAAGATAGTTATGTGCAAATTCTGCAACATTAGACTAGATTGGAAGCATCGCGATTCATGTGTGAAACACAACTTAAGTGAAAATCACAAAAAGAAGAAAGGATTTTGTTTGAAGGAGGTACCAAAAGACAGATATCAGTTCAAGAGGCGGTTGGGAATGCCAAAAAAGTGAGAAATGACTCCGACGAATTTGTAATGTCAACAGTGGAGGCCTTTTTGAGTGCCAACATTCCTTTAGAAAAGCTAGATCATCCAACAATGAAGGATTGGATGAACAAACATATACCAGGCGAGTTAATTTTTTTTTGGATCCCGCTACACTTACCAGTATCCCGCAGCCCCACTTTTCGTAGTGATAAAAATAATAATAGGTGGAAAGACGTAGTTTTATGTAACGAATTTAATCAGGGAGGGAAGGTAATTCTTTTACGATTGCCGAGTATCCACCAACCCGCCGTGACATTTACAGCTGAAAGTTTTGCAGCCACCATGGAAACGTGATGTGGGATACTAGAAAGTGTAGTAATGACTTAGTTTACTTTTAAATACTTCTAAGTTCATATCATAAACAACAAATAAGTCTGATTTATTAATATTTTAAATTAAAATGATTTGCTTGCTAATAGATTTTTTTCATTACACTGTTTTAGGAAGAGGAAATTTTCCCACAGCTGACTGGTTACGAAAGAAATATTTGCCCCTATTACATCAAGAAAAAGAAGAATCAAGTAGTGAGAAATTAAAGAATCAGCATGTTATGTTACACTTTGATGAAACCACAGATAGGATGGGTCGAGCCGTGTTCATTGTGGTATTTAGAACTCTTCCCAAGGGTAGTAGGGAGACTTCTAAAGTGCTAGTAGGTGGTGTCCTAATGCTTCAGAATGTTAACTCGCAGGAATGTTCTCAAGCCATAGTGGAGGTTATTAAGAGACATAAACTTGAATACAAAAATATCATAGGTATTTCAACAGATGGTGCACGATATATGAAAAAGTGTGTGCAAACTTTACAAGGTTTGATATCGGACAACCTTCTTCACATTGAATGTTGGGCACACAAGCTTGATTTAGTAGCAGGAATCTGGCTGAAGAAACTTCATCGTGTGAATGAGTGTGTTACCAAAACAAAGCAAGCTTTTCTTAATACAAGAAAACGGAAGCATAGGTGTATTAGGTTCTTGCAGCAGAAGTATGGTGCAGGAGAAAAGGATATAAAGCTCTTTCCCTCACCAGTTATCACAAGGTGGAATGCATGGTTCACATCAGTTTCCTACTTGGCAGACTATGTCATGGACTTGGTTCAGTATTTTAAAACAGTGGAGAGAGATGCTGAAAGTGTTAAATACTTGCAAAAATAAAAAAGTCCTCTCGGCACGCCGGAAGGCGGAGGTAGATTTCACCGGACAAACTTGGGGATAGGCGAAAATAGGCAGAATATGCAGGTTTTCATAGAAGGATCAGACCTCATTTATTGCGAGAAAGTTATTTTATATTTGGAGCTTAATTAACATTGTTTTTCGTCATGTTATGCATATTTTAAACATTTTATTGTCTCATGGGGACGGTAACCTTCTTGTCATTTGGGGTCCATTTTTATACTTGTGTTCACACTGTCTTTATGCAAGGTTTTGACACTGATGTGTAACTATCTAACGGTCTGTTACTTCTTCACGAAAAATTATATCTCCCACAGAGATTTTGGTTGGTTCCTCAGTTTAAAGGCTGCGACAATGCGGTCATGTAACCCCGTGTACTTGGGGTGAGTGTAGAATCTGTCTGATAAACGGTGTGAATTGTGATGGCTGTATTAGTCTGTAATTCAGGTAAGGACTGCAGACGGTCAATTTCAAGCAGTAGTTCCTAATGTTGCTACCAGATACTACCGTCAACGACACCTAGCTGTGAACTTGGCTACTAGATGCCACCACAACCAGCAACTCGCAACGCACGTTGGAACTTCCCCTCCAAAGGAAAGCATACTGAGGGATTTTTAGCGCTCTTAGAAAATCCGACGACTTCGTCCGGCTTTGAACCCGCGACCTTGGGCATAGAAGTTCAGCATGCTACCAGTTACGTCACCGAAGCCGCTTCACACTTAGTCAGATGGAAATCTGAATCTGATCTCGTGCAAGTGCGTTGTCATGGCAACGTCTGCCGGCTCATCCCTCATCAATTTAGTAGTGTTGCCATGGTAACCTCTGATAGCTCTTAGCATTTTCTTATAATTCCGAAATCACTTTTCTCATCCCTTGGCGTAATGGTGGGTTATATCAAAAATTCTTTCAGACAAAAGTTTTAGGTAATTATTAGGGGAATATTGTCCATTTTGTACGGTTTTGATATTGTGCCTATTAAGAGAGATATGATTAATGTTTCCCGAAAAACCCACTTTTTCCCACTCCTTTGGTCAATGTTTGGTGCTATAAAAAAAACTCTTCAAACATACATTTTTGGGCTTTATCCAACACATAGTATGAACTTTGAACGGATTCGATATTTCACATATTAAGAGAGTTATAGCAATATTTCACTTTTTCGAAAAAAGCCCCCCATTTTCACCCCCTTCGACCGATTTAGCCCAGTAACGAACTCGACCGAGATTTTATAGGTATACATATTCGGTAAAAAATTCAAAGTGATATACATATACATACATAAATTATATATAAACGTTTGAACTGACGGTGGTTTTGGGGTCTGGGGGATGTGAAACACGAAGATATGTCGAAATTTTCCGGAAGTCGAAACATGGTACCTATTGCAATAGTTAGCTTTCTAATGAAATCTACCTAATTAAGTAAAAGTGAAGTAAAATCAATTTTGTGTGAGGCAATTTTAGTGAAATAACACTGTGCCTCAACTTCTGAAAAGATAACTTGCTTCGAGCGTTCTAATTATGCTTTGGCACATAAAGTTGTTCCAATGGTAAATGAACTCATTTCTGAGTACACGGTTATCGAAAAACTAGTGATGAAACCAGACACATTGAAGGCATTGAATGAACTATCAAGCGATAGAAAGAAAAGTGCTGAAAAAAGGTTCGTAGCCCTTGCCAATGCATGTCACACAAAACTCTCAGATATGCTGGCAAAAGACTCTGCTCATGAGATTTTTAATTCACTCTCCTCACTGTTTCATCTGCCCCTGCTAAGAACTGTGAACATGGAGTCATCTCTCTTCAACAAGATAGAGAAAATCCCCCTTTTTGCTGGAGTGAATTCTCATGACTTTTTGAAGTTCTACATTCAACTGCAAATCACCTGTAAATCTTTTTCATGTAGTGACGGTAATGTAGTTCAAGATGTATTGAAGGGAATGTTAGAGGAATATCCTATAGCTGTGAAATGTCTTCAATCTCTGTACATTTCCATTTCAAATGTTGAGAGTGAAAGGGCCCTTTCTGCCTACAATGATATTTTGTCTGACAAGCGTACCAACCTGTCAAATGATAACTTAGAAACATTACTGAGTTACTACTTCAACAGCAAATGAATACTGTAAACCAAGCCATACTTAGTGTGTTTGTTGTTTCCTTCATTGCAAGATAAGGCAAAAGTATGTATATAGTCTAGTAAACCGTTTTTCTACACCGTAAGCAATGGCATTTATTCACCGCTTTTATCCCGCTTTGCCCTTAGTTTCTACACCGCTATTGTGGTTTTTTATTTACCATAAAATCGTGTCTCTACTTATCAGATGGGAATTCCAGGTTAGGTTCTGTCATCTATAGAACATTCAACACAGAAGGTTTTGACAACCGAAATCTCATAATAAATTCTATGTTGTCGCATTCATTCAAGTAATTCCTTTGTTATTTATAAGTTAGTGGTCGAAGAAAATCTAGCATGTCTTCAAAAACATCGTCATCGTTGAGAATAAAGTTTAATGCACGACTATTCTAGCTTTCGCAGAACGCCATTTTGGATTTGATTGCTACGTAAATCGACCGTCAAGTCGTTAATTCCATGTTGACTGAGCAATTAGTTTTGGCGGCTTGTTAGGGAAGCTAATGGATTGTTAAAGTTTGGTGTACCACAACAATTCGGTAATCGTCCGTCAACGGCCTTAATTGGTTTGTTAACATCTTAACGAACCATGCTGAACCCGGCCCTATGATTGTAAGAATTGTTCAGGATGAAAAGTTCTACAAAAAAGTCCGCGAAAGCATATCTTCCTCTTCAATACATCGCCCACTATAAGTGTATTTATGTTTCAATTTCTTCCAACAATCTCCATCCAATTACTGCGGCGACAGTTTACAAGCTAGCTACTGGCGAGTCTATCACCCCAGTTACAGCCTAGCTAGCGGGTGAGCATATTACGCCAGATACAGCCAGCAGCAAACTGTCGAGTCGTGTTGAGTTAAGATTTCAGAGAATGGTGGTTGTGTTTGGAGTTTCCCTGGATCACCAAGGAGACAGAAGTTCTGTCAGAATCCTTCCCCAGTGAAATTGATGGTGATCGTCACGTATGATGTCAGGTGTCATTGTTTGCCACTTTGTTCCACATGGCAGAACAGTACTACCGCACAGTACTACAGGGACTTCCTGGTGGGACAGGTACGACATGGCGTTCTGGAGAAACGTCCGGATCTTGTGGACAGTGCAATAATCCTTCACGACAATGCAAGACCACATAAAGCAGGGTGTGTATGGCAGCTACTGCGACGTTGGGGATGGGAAGAATTGGAGCTTCCACCGTACTCTCCCGACATTTCGCCCTTAGACTTTGATCTGATTCGAAAGATTAAGGAACCAACACGTTGTAAGCAGTTTGCAACACGAGAGGACATTGCTAATGCTGTGCGCCAACAGGTGACCCGATTCACACATGGTGCTGCAAATGCTGAGGCAGATGGTATTAAGCAAGCGCCTCCCACATCCTTGGCAGCATGTGGTGACAGTAGCAGTGTCTTTAGGCCCAGGTTTGTCATGTCAACTGTATGTGTACTGTGTTGTCATTCTTTTGTACCGTGAAGGCCATATTGCCCTTGTATACTACCGTAATAAATTACATTAGTGTGTTACGATATTTCAGTGCTATTCATTCATTGTCCACACATGTAGTTAACACTTTGTCCTTTCGTCTGTATATGTCATATTTTCCACCCGGACTGGTATCATCATGTAAAAAAAAAAAAAGTTATAAAAAAAATTGCCCAGTGGTTCTCGATATTACCCGTGACATCCAAGAATAATATAAGTAGAGATAGTTTTTTAAATTTTTTGTTTGATTAATTCTAAATTCTTCTAAATGTGTATAATTTTATCTAAATTAAGATGGGCAGATGACCTCGCTGTTCTGCGCTTTAACTAAAGACAGTGGAAACTGACGGTTAATTGTTCTCATTGCAGGAAAGACTGGGAAAGCTATCGATTTAACATCCAATTACTTCAAATTAGTATCAGTAACTTCATTTCAACTCTACCAGCACAGAGTGGATTTTGCACCAGAAGAGGATCTGAACGCCATCAAACAAAAGTTGGTGCGACAGCACAGGGAGACCATTGGTGCTTACATTTTTGATGGCACTCTTCTATTCACTGCGCATAAATTACCTAAAGATGTGAGTATAACATGTTGTCTTTCTAAGGAGGAAAGGTTGACACTGAAACCAGAAATCCAGCAAAAATCCATGAATAAAATTTTTATTAGAAAATACCAGGAAATGTATCACTGATTTTTACTTTGAATGATAAATACGGTCTTGTCAATACACAGGGAAACAATTCATTATACGAAATGGTCAAATGATTTCTTCCCAATGTCGGAGACTTCTTCAGAGGCCGATAATTAAAAATACTATTAATTTACAGTAAAATAATTGGGCAGTTGGGTCTGGCTAAACGTCTTAGTTAGGAGGTGACACAGGTTATCACACTAAGTCAGTTCCATCTAATGAGACAGAACAGCTAGTAGTGTGCAGGGGCATAAAACACGGAGGGGGGCCTTGCACCCATTAAGTTTTAGGTGCAAGACAAAATGTTTAAATACTGTTAAAACATTAACGTAAAATAACCCAAAACTTTTCTATGAATGATTTAATACTACGTTAGGTGGGAAATCTGAAAAACAACACCGTGCATGCCTTTTTTTCTCTCAACTAACAAGGTAATACGACTCTTCCCTCGCACATGTTGCGTTTTAAGCACACCCTCAGTTGTGCCCACGGATTCGAAAAGCAGTGATGTATGTGACATTAGAAGTTTTTCATTCGGTGCTACGCTTGTACTGTGTTTACCCAAATCTGTGGTGCTCCAGCATTTCATCATTCTCTGTCTCAATTTTATTGAATAGGCCTACTTTGTTTAAATTTGTGTAGTTCGTACTTTGTCACTTCAAGCTGTTCTGCAGAGAAGTTTATCCGTGATGAGAAGGGTTATACGCTGCCTCCGATCTACGTTGGGACAAATTAGATGGAATCGTTGCTGTGAACTGCCCACCTACTTGGAAATGGTTGATGAGCTAGATGACACGCGTCTTGCTCAACAGTTTAACAAAAATATCGACGCAGTTAATGTTCGGGTCATTTGCTAGATGTTGACAAATGTTTAATGTTTTGTATTTATATTCTGATTGTATTTAAGTTAGAAATAATGGTTAAAAAAATCTTTGCTTTTTAAATGTAGTTTTAGGCTTACATTACCGTGTTATTTCTAGATTTAAAGCCTAAAACTGAAAAAGAAATCGCTGGCAGGTAGGGAACCGCACTTTGTACTCTGACCCCCCCCCCCCCCCCACGTTTGCGACGAGTTTTACGTCCCTGGTAGTGTGGATAGCACAGAGCTCTTGCTGGGTGACCTCACTCAATGGGTGTGAGTTTAATGTCCGAGGTAGAACCGTTTCCTTTATTTTCCCATATAATGTTAGCAATATTGACATAATATTTATTAATTTCATCACATATAATTTCCTGAGTTGCATCAAATTTCAAGAAGATCTGTTGATCGCAATGCACAGTGAATCGGAATCGAGGAGGACTAAATAATTTATTTCCATAATTAAAAAATCAAAATGTATTACTTCTACAGCATTCTCATATGATTGCCGCTCACTATTCTGGGATATAAACGCATCTTAGTGTAAATCTGTCACCACTGTTCGAGCAGTCTGAATTGGAGGGTGAATGTAAGTGGCTGTGGTTTGGTTGTCTTTGTGGTTAGTGTGATGCTCTAAGATGGAACATGCAGCTGAAGGTATGATCTTTGTAACGTGTTTCAGTTATTAATGGGTGTAATTGTTAGTAATTTCAGCTATATTTGTAAAATGATATTTTCACTTAGATTTTTGTATGTCGCGTCACTTTCTACTTAATGTTAAAATGTAGATAAAGTGTTGTAGTTTACGCCTGTTACAAGATTTTTTGCAACTTAGTTATTTTACGATTTAGAAGATGCCACGCAACCAGTTCTCACACGTTTACAACTGTTTGAAGCACTGGGTTCGACGATTATTTCAAAAGTGGAACTTTGTGACTTTGTTAAAAGTAAATAGGGGTAGAAAATTGTTCTGAAGAGATAACTGAATGCTCTATCCAACTCCTAGTCATAGACAATTTCTTGCATGTGTAGACGTAGCTTAAAAAAGGTCTTAACTGATGTTTATCATGAAGTAAACAAATTATATATGTTGCTTTCACTCTAAATTCATGATAAAAATGTAAAAATAATTTTGTCCCCCTATATTTCGATTTTGACCCACTGTGCAATGGTACACCGGGGCATAATGCTCACTCATTCTTTCATTATTGTTTTACAATAAACCTAACAAAGCATTTATGGAAGGCTCCATACACATATTGTGTCCCCTGCCTTGTGTAGAATAAAAACAAATATATATATTATCTGAAGCCTCCGTGGCTTAGGCGGCAGCTCGCCGGCCTCTCACCGCTGGGTCCGTGGTTCAAATCCCGGTCACTCCAAGTGAGATCTGTGCTGGACAAAACGGAGGCAGACAGGTTTTTCTCCGGGTACTCCGGTTTTCCCTGTCAAAATTTCATTCCAGCAACACTCTCCACTATCATTTCATTTCATCTGTCATTCATTTACTCATTGCCCCAGAGGAGTGCGTCAGGCCTCGGCAGCCGGCACAGTTCATATCCTCGCCGCTAGTTGGGGGCTTCATTCATTCCATACCTGACCCGGTCGGAGACTGGAAGCAGGCTGTGGATTTTTATTTTCATATATACTATCTCTGTAGTATAGATCCCTCATGCGGCACTCACAAGTGACCGATCTAGACAAATGAGCATTCAAATGAAACAGAATAGACATTAGCAGTGACAAGTTGCACGCCAATTTCATAAATATCTAGAAATTCTTTAAAAACTGACTTAAAAAAATGTACAAAGTTTGCGATTTGCTGATACTGTTGCTGTAGGGAAATACG
Source organism: Meconema thalassinum (assembly GCA_946902985.2). NCBI lineage: Eukaryota > Metazoa > Arthropoda > Insecta > Orthoptera > Tettigoniidae > Meconema > Meconema thalassinum. The sequence goes on along the minus strand of OX336388.2, from coordinate 778,908,740 downwards.
CTCTATAACTTGACCGTTCTGATGCCCGTTTCATGTCATTTTAACATTTTGAGAGTCTTTCTTTTATCGTTTTGCATGGATTTCAGAAACAGTAAATCAAAGGTATGAGTACTCAAATTGTATAATTTCATCAATATCGAATAACTGGGGCGATCCAATTTTCAGCGATTGCCTTCTTAAGTTAGGGAACGTAGAACTTGGAATTCTAACTGAAATGTAAGTAGTGTTCTATAATCATTTGGTTGAAATCAAAACATATCAACCTTTCTCCTCAAGTCTCTCATTATAAACCTATTGGGGAAAGTGTGGTTTATGAACATGCGAGATTTCTCGCACAGGTCCGCTAGTATATCCTATGTACGAACCCACTTTCACTCGCTCGTTCATTCTTCCACATATTGATACATTGTCTCGTCACATATGTTTCATAACATAACACTTAACCATATTTACATTTTTACTTTTAATGTAGGTGGAAAGGGTGTTCCAAAGGCATGCTGAGTGAGCAAAATACCCTAGTGCCTTTCAAACGCAATGGTAGGATAGGGAGAGTCGGAGTAATGGTGAAAGGTGAACACAATATCCACTGTGAGGGACTTGTATAGCAATGTGACATCTATAAGGAGGCGGAGTGATGGGAGGGAAGGTTGACAGCTATTCTTGTTCATTAGTCATTCAGCGCGACGTTGGATATCGCCAGATTGCGATGATAGGATCAATTTTTTAGTGTTCTTTGAAATTTGATGGAATGTTTTTATGCTCAATCGAGTACAATAATTTCCTGGGAAGTTTTTAGTGTGGGTTACATTACAAAAGAAAATGTTCTACCAAATTTCAGCTTGTTATATTGAGTGGTTTGGCTGGAGATCTTCAAAGAGCATCTTAAGACTTGTTTATGTAATAGCTTCACCATGGATATTATACAGTGAGAGCCTTCCCTATAAAATGGAGAATCACAGAGGCTGTGTGACAGCGTGTCAGGCAAGGCATTGGCGCTAGCAGCAACGTAGCACCCTACTAATTTACACTTTTTAAAATACAGTAGAGTCTCGATTATCTGACCTAAACTGGACCTGGATTACGTTGGATCACCGAAAATGTCGGATAGTACAGACTAACTCTGAAAATGAACTAAAACAAATGGGTGGGCTATACTGAATTACTGAAACAACGACATGTTTTACGGTACTCTACTGAATTATCAATTCAATTGTACTTGCAGTATTGAATGAAAATGTTCCAAATGCTAAGGCATTGTCAATAATGTCTGCTTGCCTGCTGATTCACGTTTCCTTTTTGCGAGATCAACACCTCCGTTGCGCTTGCCTCTGGCTGTTGCTCTACGTACGTTAATGCCATATCCAATGCGCCTAATCCTCCACTGTGAGACATCGTTTTATCCTTTTGTTCTGCAATGCCTCGTTCTTCTTCTTCTTCTTCTTCTTCTTCACCATCCTCATTTTCGTTAGCATCCACGAAACCAATAATATCGGGGTCAGCTAGTTCAAACTGCTGATTTTGTGCACACCACTTAAATCTAGAGTCGTAGTGTCCTCACAACCTGGAATGCAATTCAGTAAAGGAACAATGTCGGATAAGCAAAGGTCGGTTGAGCTAGACTTGACTGTATTTAACAATCATTATTTGCATGAATTTATGCGGATTGTTTCTGTATAGCTTTTGAGGTTCCTGCACAAGTAAGAATCGCACGGCGCTGTTACAAACAAATTTACTCCATACTTCTGGAGAAGAGATGTTTCCACTACGGAATATCCATGTTTTGTTCTATACCTAACCATGTTGAGAGAATACAAGGCAGGCTACTGTACATAGCAAGTCTTAATTTTCACAACTAAGGTACTTAGCTGCATATTTAACCTTCATCTGGTTACAAAGGGTGCAAGATGCACATGTATTCCCAAGGTACGATATCCTTTGCTAGATGACAGAGGAGTAGCGGCTCTTGATGGTGACATTTTCGCTCAGTTGTTCATTAAAGTACTAAGGGCGCAGTCAAGCGGTAGACTACCATCGCGCGCGTTCGGATGTGCATTTTTTTTTCCGACTGCCCAAAACAAAATATGAGTATTTATCATAGTATTTCCTCATTTCTAACACATTTCATTCACTATCGATAGCTAGTGATGTAAAATACCCAGGTATTTATAAATCGAGGTAAATACCCAATTAGGGTAAATACCCGGGTATTTTAGATTTTTCGTTGAAAATCCTGTGTCGTGGTAAGTTGAACATTAAAAAAGGGTACCGGTATGCAAACTATTCTACATTAACTTTTTAGAAATGTAACATCATCAGATAGTTAATAAAATTTAATTTAATTAGAATTCGGACTTAACAAACAGAATTAGAATTGGGAATTGGATCAGGAGATATAAACTAACAACTCCACTTCACTGAAAAAGTTAGCTTAAGTACAGTAGGCATCAGACAAAGAATAGAAAATGGGAGAGAAGTACAGTGTCAGTTTGAATTCTGGGTAGGATGAGCTGAGCAGTGTTGCCAACCCACATTCTTGCTGGCGTAGATCTTCACCCATTATAGAGCCCAAATACTACAAAAACTTCCTGATATGCATTTATATTATTTAGAGTATGATTTTTTAATATTTAAAATTGAATGAAAAATAACTTAAGGCTCTTTTAATATGCATTTTTTTTTTTTTTCAAATGTCCTTTCTATTGAATATATTTTATTACCTTTTGAGTTTTGGCACACACATTTCAATTAATATGCATAAAGCCTACTCTTATAACTACAAAAGTAGCTTTTCCCTCCCACATCTTTGTTGCTTATTTCCAGTACCATAATGAAACTCGACCTTCTCAATATCTTGGTATTTATTAAAAATTTAAAGCACAAAACAACCGAAAGGTTTTATCCAATATTTTACTTTTGTCTAAGGAAAAAACACACTTAAAGACACGGTTACAGTGCCAAAACATTATATATATATACTCAAAAATACCCGAACGTCCATTTTCCTTTTCTTTTAGTTTTGAAGGATCAATATTGTTCCTGATTTCAATTTAAGGCATGAAATACCTGTGTTTCAGTCCTTGTTCGTCCAACACTTCATCAACACATCAAAAAGTATTGTACAAAGTTCAAAAAACTGAAAATACCCTCATTTTGGGTATTTAAATGACCACTGGGTATATACCCAGGTAAATATCCAATTTATATTTACCTTCCCACTGGTTATTTACCCGGTCCACATCACTATCAACAGCCCAGTTACTCATTCTCCCCCAACATCCACACACATGCATGCACACAACACTATCTTTAAAGCTGTCATATAGTACTTTTTCATTTTTGCCACCACCGTTGTCGCTCCTATTATGGATTTTTATTGAATAAATGTTTCTATATTTACACCTCTGTACGTCAATTACATGTTCGATCAACCTCAAAGCCAGTCATATTGCCTTTGAAAGTGAAAAAGAAACTCACAATTGAAAAAAAAACGGGAGGACTGTAGGTTACCGTCGCGCGACCGCAAGAAGGTTAATAAATGCTATGACAGCATCCAGGGCTTCATGACCTACTGTTGTAATCAGTACATGCTATAGATCTGGCGGTGAGTGTGTTAAGACCTCTGCGAGGCTCCGTTTGATAGTGAGGACCCTCACTGTTTAAATATTGTATGCATTTGTTGTATTTTTGTTTAAAATCTGTCATGTCCCATTTAATGGTATAATTCTATTTTTGCAGCCGCTTTCGCTAGCATCACGCCGGGACGCTGATGACACCATCGTCATGGTGACCATTCGATTAGTCGGTTGCGTGGCCGCAGGAGAGTATCATTACTGCCACTTCTTTAACATACTGATGAGACGATGCCTAGAGGGCCTTAATTTACAGTTGGTAAGTGCAATGCTTTGTCTCCATTTCAATTGTGGATCCAAGTTCTTAGATTTAACTGAAGATCTCAGTTCAGGGGAGCCTCCGTGGCTTAGGCGGCAGCACGCCGGCCTCTCACCGCTGGGTCCGTGGTTCAAATCCCGGTCACTCCATGTGAGATCTGTGCTGGACAAAACGGAGGCAGACGGGTTTTTCTCTGGGTACTCTGGTTTTCGCTGTCAAAATTTCATTCCAGCAACACTCTCCACTATCATTTCATTTCATCTGTCATTCATTTCATCATTGCCCCAGAGGAGTGCGACAGGCTCCGGCAACCGGCACAGTTCATATCCTCGCCGCTAGTTGGGGGCTTCATTCATTCCATTCCTGACCCGGTCGGAGACTGGAAGCAGGCTGTGGTTTTTCATTTTCATCTCAGTTCAGGATCCAGTTTAATGCCAGCTTGGCAGGCACCAGACTTTTAATGAGGATGGTTTCATGATATGTTGCCGTTTATTTTAGAGGTTGCGACATTGCCCAGTGTATTTAGGGTGTGTGTGGAATTTGTCTACAAATTGAGTTAGGTACCAGAGAGACAGAGCTCCAGTACACTTGGCTCTTACCATTTGTGATTTGTTAAATGAGAAATTTCCTGGATTCTGGGCTGCATATGGGTCCCCAAAATCTCCAGCATCATTGCCTTGGCTTCTACATAATTCTGACCTGACTGCACATGATACTCATTATGGGGTGTTATCAAGATGAAGGTTGTCGCTCATCGCTACGGACCCAACGCTGAACTTAACTTTTCAGTACAATAACATCTGCCGGTTTATAACAAGTTGTCACAAAGTGCATAACAACCAGCAAAAGTATAGGAGTTCAAGGAATTTTCAGATATACTGTACTTTTATTTTGTTTCATGTATTATAACTGTGATTTGCTACAAAAGTAAAGTTCTTATTTTTCATTATACATACCGTATGTAAATCATTCATTTTCTGCTCAAAATGCTAATCATATTGCAATTCTAGGTCGGCCGGAATTATTTTGATGCTAAAGCTAATGTACCTGTGCCAAACTACAAACTTGAATTATGGCCAGGTTATGTCACATCGATCCGGCAACATGAGGATGATATTCTGCTATGCACTGAGATCACGCATAAGGTGAGTTTATTGTTGTATTTGTAATGGAGTAGGATATACTATAGAAGCGGAGTTAATGCCAACAGCTGTGGCACAGTGTTCTATACGATGTGTAAGTCACAGCTGGTCACAGGGCAGTATTTCCATTAATCTTCTGTTTTCCTAACACAAGTTGTTCCCAAGCTACTGGGGTTTGTCAAGTTCTTTATGTGTTGACCAAAAGTTTTCCTTAATGATGGATTTTGAGGATAAGCCTATTATTGCTTTGTTTCATTTCTAGGGTACCGTATTTCCTCGCATAATCTTCGCACCCCACTTTTCAAACACTAAAATAGGTTCATAAAATATCATCGCGTAGCATATTTGTATTTGTGCGCCAGGCAGTTGTACATACTCCCGCGACTTTATAACCTGGTGCGACTTTGTCAGAAGAAAAATATCTTGTCTTTATGCCTGCGGGCTATGAACTGTGACGCGAGCGGCCAGCTTCGTCACTTAGCACATTCCGCGAGCGTATAATCTGGCATGATCTTGTCAGCAGAAAGTAATCTTGTCTTTATGCCTGCGGGCTATGAACTGTGAATCGAGTGGCCAGCTTCGTCACTTAGCACATTCCGCGAGCGTATAATCTGGCATGATCTTGTCAGGAGAAAGTAATCTCGTCTTAATGCCTGCGGGCTATGAACGTGATGCGAGTAGCCAGCTTCGTCTCTTAGCACATTCCGCGATCGTATAATCTGGCTTGATCTTGTCAGGAGAAAGTAATCTCGTCTTAATGCCTGCGGGATATGAACGTGACGTGAGCGGCCAGCTTCGTCACTTAGCACATTCCGCGAGCGTATAATCTGGCATGATCTTGTCAGGAGAAAGTAATCTTGTCTTAATGCCTGCGGGCTATGAACGTGACGTGAGCGGCCAGCTTCCTCACTTAGCACATTCCGCGAGCATATAATCTCGCTTGATCTTGTCAGGAGAAAGTAATCTCGTCTTAATGCCTGCGGGCTATGAACGTGACGTGAGTGGCCAGCTTCGTCACTTAGCAATTCCGCGAGCTTATAATCTGGTGTGATCTTCAGGAGAAAGTAATCTCGTCATTATGCCTGTGGGCTATGATCGTGACGCAAGCGGCCAGCTTCGTCACTTAGCACATTCCGCGAGCGTATAATCTGGCATGATTTTGTCAGGAGAAAGTAATCTCGTCTTTATGCCTGCGGGCTATGAACTGTGACGCGAGTAGCCAGCTTCGTCACTTAGCATATTCCGCGAGCGTATAATCTGGTGTGATCTTGTCAGGAGAAAGTAGTCTCGTCTTTATGCCTGCGGGCTATGAACGTGACGCGAGTGGCAACCTTTGTCAGAACATTCTGCGAGCTTTAACCTATCGTGACCTTGTCAGAAGTAACAAGCCTGCGTCTCGGACTGCAGGCTATGACACGCTACGCGAACAAGTGCGCTCAACGCAACTCCAGAGCCTGGGGAGTGAAACTTATGTGGACCTATCGCTCCACGAGTTGGCCTCGGAATGACGAGATTCAATAAACTGCCGTACGAAGCGCTGCTAGTCCCAGTTTGCCGATGTTTAAAACAGGTCTGACTGCTATTGGCGGAATCTTACCAAAAGCCTGTATCACACGACACTCGCTAGCATGGAAGCTGCTACCAGTACGGGTATACACGCTGGTATAGCCGCGTCTAGCACCGTGTGATTTCTACCTTCTATACTAGATTCTGCCTTCTATGACAGCCTTCATGGCATCTCGGTAACTGGTCCGGTGCTATTTTCGCTGGAAGATTGTATGGAGGGTTCAGCACCTGAGCCAATCTGCCCTTGCAGAGATCCTAGTGGTAGCATCTCCAAGTAATCTTGGTTAATCGTTTTTTCGAAGGCAACGTATTTCATAAACACAGGATGTCACATCCTTGGGTAAATGAGGTTATTTCTTCGCTTATTGAAAGGTACGAAAGTAATCCATGCCTTTATAACACTAAACTGCCGGTGTATCATACAATAATTGCCATATCAATGCATTACTTCCACAAAAAGAAAACTTTTCAGACGGAATGGAGTCGATTACTTCGCGTCGCAAAGCCGATTTCGAAGGATATGATCGCATGCAGCTGGCATTTTACAAAGGAGAATGATATATTAATACAGTAATACAATAACCTGTACCCTACATTCTTCCCTGTACTACAAACTAGGCGACTTAGCAAGGTCGATTTGACAGCTGTTCTAATGCTAATAGGTCGTTTTCTTTTAGTTTGTCCCAAATTATGTGGATTTCATAAGTCGCTATTGGTGCTATGACCGTATTAAATAATGGCATATTCGTTTTTCTTTTGAGAGAGTTTTTGAGGCTGTTGACTGTGGTAAATTGCTTTTGCTCTTCCTTTCACATGAATGTTGAAAGATGTCAGTGTTGTTTGGAGAGTAACACCAAGATATTTGAATTTTGAAACTAATTCTAAGTTGCAATATTGTTGTACGACGTGAGGAGGATATAATAAAATAATTAAAAAGAAGTAAAAATTTTTGCCATTGGATAGACTTGAACCCGGGATCTTCAAAACGGTACGCAGGCGCGATACCACTTGCACACTTCTGCAACAGACGTTACGGTATTTTGTTACCCTCGTTATTAGCGCGTTTGGTTATATGCCAATTATTACAGTTAGATCTTAAACATTGATTGGAATGCATTCATTCAGTACCAGGCATGTTTTCAAATGTACTTAAAGCAAGTTTCACGGCCGCTTTGAGTTAATAATGCGAATTGACTGTAAATTTTACCCCCAAACGACAACCGTCCTCCATGTTTTATTTCTTACAACTTGGAGCACGAAATGCTAGCGTGTGATACACTTCAGCCATAAAAGCAGGTGTACGGGCGAGGATGAACAGAATCATACAAGATTTTATACCAGCGATCACAACAGCTTCCATGCTAGCGAGTGTCGTGTGATACGGGCATAAGGGACACCTCGTGCCAGTCTAGCCGAGTCTAGCATCAGCCACTTCCGTGAAAACATGCAAAAGTGACCCGTGCATGATGATACGCATTGGTGTCCAAAATGAGAAAATACAAGAATTGAACGATGATCTTGATAAAAGTGAAATACCTGTGGTTACATGAAAAGTAAATACTAATAATAGAGTGCACAAGCGTGCAGCAAATAATGATACAGTATATATTTAAAAGTTGTGGTTTTCTTCCTTGAACTTAAATATTCTTGGCATAATCGTCACACCTGCTTTTTTCCACGAATTTTAGGCTAAAACTTTGGACGATTAAGCGAGGCATCACAGTATTTTCATTACTATTCTTATTTTTTAAAGTCCCATTTGAGTTTCTTTGGACTGCATGTTAACCAATTTCAGTTTCTAGATCTTATTTTATCTACTGTCTTTCACATCATTCCAGTATATTTTGAGTCCATCTATCATGCCTTTTTTTTTGTTCTTCTGGCAGAGGCCTTATCCACTTAAAAAGACAAAAAAAAAAAAGAACATAATTTATCTAAATTCACATCTGTCGTGGGATGCCAATTTGCTTCGGGTCTTCCTCACATTCTTGTAACCATCTACACTTTGTTGTCAATGGTTTTGTAAAATTTCTAATTATCTTACAAGGGGACCCTACGGCAATCGGATTTTTGTAATTTTTCCCGCTTCGGGTACGTAAAGTTCAGACCTCGAACAATAATTTCACAATGCCGTTCGATGCCATATTCATAAATTCTCGAGAAAATCGCCTTCGAAGTTTTCCGAGCGCTTCATATCCAGTAAAGATGTGACCGAGTTTGTGTAGGACACGTGGCTCACCTGGTAAGGTTCGGGCCCAGTAATCGCTGGGACGCTAGTTCGAGCCTCGCTTCGGCTGCTTTATTTTTTTTTTCTTTCAATTTATATACCACTAATGTGATTGAAATACAAAAATCATCAAGTCTGTAATAATTCACAGATATGTAATTATAATTTCCAATGAAAAAACGCTCGTCTCATTTCTAATTATATCCTATTTGAAATTGTGACTAAGCGACAAAAATAATATCCAGCAATAATATTCACACCTTGTACAGTAGATTAATACAAATATAAAGAGAAGATAAAATTAATGTAAACAATGGAATGAGTAAAATTGAATGTGATGAAATATTTGAATATGGCGGTTTCTTCGAGATCTGTCATTATTTCGAATAACAGTCTTGCGTGTATCGTTTGCCTATGTCACGTTTTTCTACCTGCGAAGTGGGCACAGCTGCTCTAGCACAAAGGATTTGTGGATGTTCCAGGACGGGTGGAAGGGATACATACCACGTCATTCGCAAGGGATGCATGTTCGAAGAAGCATTTGACCGTTGGTTTCCAGAGAAGCAGATATTTTTTCTTGGCGTGGTGGGTGATTTTTTCTAACATACGATCAAGAATATAATGTTGGGCGTGGAGGAAGACAATCCGCCTGATGATTTTTATATTTCAATCACATTAGTAGTATATGAATTGAAAGAAAAAAATAGCACCCGAAGTGATACTCGAACTAGCGTCCCAGCGATTACTGTGCCCGAACGTTACCGGGTGAGCCACGTGTCCTGCTCGAACTCGGTAACATCTTGACTGGATATGAAGAACTCCGAAAACTTCGAAGTCGATTTTCTTGAGAATTTATGAATATGGCATCGAACGGCTTTGGGAAATGATTGTTCGAGGTCTGAACTTGACGTACCCGAAGCGGGAAAAATTACAAGAATCCGATTGCCGTAGGGTCCCCTTGTTAGTAGACATACGGAAGATGTGTCCGCATAGAAGCAGCTACAAATCTGGCGAGCCGAACATGTCCTCGGTCACTCCCGGCACTGAAAGCCATACGCTAAATAAATAAATGTGCCCATAGAACAGAAATCTTTTCTTTTTAATAATGGATGATGTTATTGTTTTTTCTTTACTATATAATTCCTCATTGGATCCTAATCTTACCTGCCCTTTAACCTATCCATTGCCTAAAATCTTAACATCCTTCGTTCCTGTTTTTTTTTCATTGTTAGTCACCTACATGAGACCGTACTACAATATTTCATTATCATATAGGAGATTAGTGTTATAAAAGTGTCATAAATTTGAAATAAATTTCAATTTTTGTAAGAAATTAATGTTGGGTTTTTCGTGCCGGTCAGTGTATATTGACTTGTTCCTGTCTAGTCAAAGTCAAAGCATACATCTCCCCCGATTGAAGCTTGGCACCAGTCTGATGGCTTCCTGTTTTCAGTCCATTTTGCTTGATTACCTCACAATGTATTTGAACTACAGAGGTGTGCTAATTATTAGAATCAAATAGAGAAATTAAATCAGTCAGATTTTTTTATTCAAAACCATTTTATCGACCAACTGCTGGCATCTTTTATTACCCTACTTAATGATTTTCTCTCCCCTTGCAACTTACACCTTTCCCCATAACCATAAGGTATGTCTGGAATCTTTCAGAGTTGGGATTCTGAGGAATACCCAAGCTGGGTCCATTTTTTCTAGTTTTTCAATGGCTTTAGAATGTGCCCTCTAAATCAGGAGATTTCAATCCATAACTCATGAATCTTTGAATAGTTCAAGAGTAGATCATTAGTAAAAAGACTCCAAATCCCTCTGCTCTAAATTCACATGAAAAATACAGTGAAGTAATCAAAACAAAATGTGTTGCATTTTGCATTAGTAATGAAATGAAACTGTTGATTTCGGTGTTAAAACAGACACTTTTTCGGTGGGTATTTCGTGACATAAATTGTCATAATGATCTATGTTTCTTTTGAAATCTTCCTTATAGTATGGGGTAAATCTAACAAATTATGTGATACGGGTTTTAAAGAGCACTCTTTTAACCTTTTCACTGCTAATATTGTGAGAGACTATCAAACCCCTCCATGCTGAATACATTTTTAAAAGTATGTTATTCAGATGAAGTTGCCGACGAGATATCTCGGGCGCAGCAAGGACGTGACGTTCTACCACACCCAAGATATCTTGGGCGTAGCCGTGTAAAGGTTAATGTATTTTTGTTATTAAATCATAGAACAACCAAATATACAAAATGTTATCTGTCGCGAACTCGCACTGCTGTATCTACGACTACAAAGCCATTTGATGTAATCGATAGCAGATATCGATATTCATCGATAGCCTTAGAGATAGGTTATGAACATTCCCAAATGGGAATATGATCGCGGTGAGCTTTGGAGAGCTTTTTCGAACATATTTAGCATTTTTTGTACCAAGTGGAGTATATTTCGTGATTATTTCCGCAATTCGCACAATACATCAGATTTCGTGGTATTTCACGAGTTCATTTTGCTAAAATATGGTACTAAGTACCTAGAAGGTCATTTATATAGGCAAGAAAGAAGATACGGAAAAATTTGCGCCTATCGCTATTACCAAAAAATACGGCCCCTATGCATTAGCAAGGCTTTTCTGTTACATGTTGTCCACAGGCAGGAAAAGTCAGGAATTTTGTTTTTGGTCAGGAAAAGTCAGGAAAAAGTGTGAAAAAATGGCGTGAGTCAGGAAAAAATGGCGAAAAGTATTAGAAAGTCAGGAATTTTATATTAACCATACAGTATTTTGTGTTTTACAGCCATATTTTGATGTTACTAGTTCAACTAATCTCTGAAGATAAAAAGCAATAACTCGCTGGGCATTATAGTAAGTTTCCATTTTTACAGTACATCATAGTAAAAGCTCTTTTACCTATTTTTTGTATGCTTTTTTGGCATTGGCGTAGGGATGTGGCAACCCCATCACTATACTTTAGGTTATTAAGTACTTTGATTTATGTATTATTGCAATATAATTTACTTTATTTTGTATTTTAAATGAATAAAGAGGCAAGCGGTGGGCAGCTATGGAGATGGTGGAGGCTGCAAATAAAAAAGATATATATACTGTATTTGCTCAATATTTATTTTTTCGATGTTACGATGACTTCGCGAGTCAGGAACTTAGTTGAAAAATGGTCAGGAAAATTGACATTGAAAATTCTGTGGACACCATGTGTTAGTGGAAAATAAAAAATCATTTTATTTTGAGTTTCAGCAAGGAAAATATAATAAAAACTCTTGGTTAGACATTTGAAGTAATTTCAGCGCCTTCCAAACATACTGTATTTAGTGCATTAAGCCGTGAAAAGTATAAATGCAATTTTGGGAAACTGGCGTCAAGTCTAATTATTTGCCCACCTCTCTAATATAGCAGACCTTGAGAAAGCAATGCTAAAACAGTATTGAAGCCACTATTGTTGGTCATCGGCTTAGATGGGCAGGCCATATCCATCGTATGAGTGACAGCAGACTCCCTTAGCAAATCCTGTATAGTGAGAGGCCATGTGGTGCTCCTTTAAAACGTTATAAAGACCTACTTAAGCAGACCATGAGAAGAGTAGAGATAAACCCCAATACATGGCATACTCTTGCACTGGATCGCCCTCACTGGTCAGCTACCATCTCGGCTGCAGTTGCACAGTTTGAGCAGGAACGTCGAAGACAGGAATAGGGAAGTCGCCAGAAGAAGAAGATATGTCAAACGCTACCATGTTCTCCACCCTCCATCGGATGCACCATACGTGCCTGCATGTTTTATGCAAGAATTGGTCTGATAAGCCATCAGCGCCATCTTCATCATCAGAACTAAGGATTATGGAACTGCAGGTGAGAAACGTAAACTCGGATAAGAGTATCGGCCGATGACGGTGGTTTGAACGTTCGACCATCGAACCTTCCCATAGTAGTGATCATCCATCCCTGATAATTGTCAAGTATTTTGTCTTCTCAAGGGAGATATGCAGCTTTACTACTTCCTTCAGCTGGTTCATTTTCATGATTGCTGAGTCGATTTTGTTGGCAAAATTAGTCAAGTCATTACAAATCACAATTACGGTATTATTATTATTTATTCATCGATTTCGTATCATTCATCTACGGACCGTGACATTCCAACTGTCTCATTCATCGGGCTTTGATGTTTGCCCAGTACGCCTGCATATGTTCTGTGTGGTTTTCCTTTCCTGGGTCCAAGAGTGGGATGCACTCACAAAATCCCCCTGACGGAGCTGGGAATCAAACCCGGGGCCTCCAGGATTGAGGCAAGCATATAACCCCAACACGAGGCCAGGCTGGAACGGGGTGCACATAATTGAGTAGCTATCTGACAGTCGCGCAGCGCCTCACTCACAGAGATCCAGATTAACGGCCGAGGGGACTTGACGTGCTGACCACGTTTCACCCCATAATCTGCAGGCCAAATGGCTGGGTAGAGTTTTCAAGAGTAGCTAAGATACTGCATATAAAAAAGGAATGCAAAGCGTGCAAGTAGTTGTTGTGTGGCTCAAGCTCCGACCAGATTCCTGCAGTGGCTGATATGGCACAGATGCTAAACCGAGAAACTCTCGTCCCAGCAGTTAAATCCACTGGTCATTGCATAGCGTACGGTGTGCAACAAGGCTCGGGGTGCACTGTACAAGCATATCCGAGCTGCTCCGTGCACTGGCGCGCAGTGCAAATAGGCTGTAATTACATCATGCCCTTTCCCACACTTCTGTTTTAACACGTTTTTGTTTCCGTGTACTGGCACGCAGTGCAAATAGGCTGTAATTACATCATGCCCTTTCCCACACTTCTGTTTTAACACATGTTTTTTTAAAATTGAAATTTAGATTTATTTGTGAAAATATCGAAATAATGTTTCAATGCACCTGATGAACACATTTTTTGAGGGGAATCTCTTGCAATTCATTCTGGTGTTTGTTTAACAATTCCCCCTCCTTCTGAAAGGTAGTGCAACTGCCATTGCTGTCCTCATTCGTATGTATCTTCCCTGCAGTTCTAAATGTTTGTGTCCACTCGATGGAGATGTCATTAGTGCTTCCATGCGGCCACACACGTTGCATCTGATGGAAGGTGGAGGACGTGGTAGTATTTAGTGTAATTTCCTTCTCTGATGAGATTCAATTCTCTGCCTTCAACATTCTTGTTCAAAATGTAAAACAGCAGCCGAAATGGTTCCACGCCAATGCGTGCGATTGTCTGCAAGAGTATCTGGAGTAATGGCTTCACTCCCCAAGGTTTGCTTGAGCTGATCTTTGTAATGCTCTAGAAGTGCATCCGGAGGTCTCTTGCTTGTCATTGTACAATATTTGCCGAGTGAGTCTGTTGTCATACATGCGTTGAACATGACCGAACTATCTAAGCCGATGACTGATGTTGATTGCCTCCTTAATCTTCATCTTGACTCTCTAGAGGATTGTGACATTCGTTGTAGTCATTCCATTTGATGTGCAAAAAATGGAACGGGTTTTATAGGCAAGAGAAAAGAGATACTCCTTCCCATTGTTCCTTGCAACCGTCAGATTAAATGGCTGAAGTCTTGAGTGTTACCAGCTTACCTAGTTCATGTTCAACTGGCCTTGTAATTTACTGATACAATTTATAATGATGTTTCAGGTGATGCGTCGTGACAATGCTCTAGGCATTTTGGAGACAATTGCTGAGAAAGATCCTGCTCACTTTCAGCATGTGTACCAGAAGTGCATTGTGGGAACCACAGTGCTTACAGATTATAACAACAAAACTTATAGAGTGGATGACGTAGATTTTACTGTCACTCCAATGAGTGCATTTTCAAGAGATGGAAAGAATGTCACTTATAAGGATTACTTCAAGACCGTAAGTTTCGAGATTTCTCTTCTTTTAATAATAGATTTCGTTGTTCCTCAGTACAGGCTTTACTGCCTTAGCTCACCAATGCTAAAATAGCAAGTATTTAAAATTATTCAATGGGCCAGAAGTAGAATGACTAAAATTTTAAAATAATACATATCAAATTCGTTATTAATTTGAATATTTGCCTATCAAATTGTTCAGAATGTGATAAAAAACAAAAATTAAAAATATAACTGAAATATTTTGCTGGAAAACATTGTGCTGAAAACATTTCACAAACATCTGAGTAGAATCCAAGCAATTTTGGCAAATCTTAATCCATCCTAGAGCTCGCGTCAGCCGGGAAGGCAAGAGACAGAGATACAGGTCCACCAGGTCAGGGGCGGCGTAATAGCGAATGGAGAATGATAGATTAATTGAGTAGTCCGTTTGCAAAGGCCGCTAAGTGCATTATAAACGAAACCGAGTAAATGACGAAAAAATGCTACGACCAAACTAATTAGGCTAATACCATATTTTCTTACCCCTGAAAATCAACATAAAAACATTTATTATTCAGTTAAAATCTGTGAAATCTACGTTGGATCTTCTGTCCTAAAACACAAATTAAAATATTGACTTATTGGTTTTTGCACACGTATTGTGCAGTTAACGACATTAACGAGTCGTTAATGAAACTTGTGTTGCAAAACCCGCTATTTTATTTTTTTACGAATGCCATTTGGATGAGATTTTAATAAAGAACTATTTTAGTTTCAATTTGGTTTATTAGGAAAAATATATTTTGAATAAATAGACCACGTCGGGTGCAATAAAAGGATTTTTTTAAAATACATCGTAAACACCCTGCAACGTCATTTATACAGCATAAAAATTAACAAATTAAGAAAGTGCACATAACAAGAAAAATGGCACTTAAGTTAGGTCAGGTCATCCTCGACACCGTCCATAAGCTCAAAATCTGCTGGTTCTTCGTCTTCTTCCTCTTGAGGTCGGACGATATTGTTGCGAATGGCTTCTTGCTCCTGGAAGACCTCACTGAAGAATTTTAGGTTGCCATTTGCTGGCCAGTTTGCACCGAAATACAGCTCTAAAAGCCGTCAGACGTCTTATAGTTAAGTTTTTTTGAGTGCAACATCTACTTGAATTGGTGAGGGACCCGGATGTTTGTTAATATTCGTTCCAATTTTCATGCTGCTCTTTCCCTCACCAACCTCAAAATTGTAGAACGGCTCCCCTCGGACCAGACATGTTATTTTTTTGGTTTGCCAATTCTGAACACAATTTTCTTCGCTTTATGGAATTGGAATTGTTCACTACCCGGATTTTTTTTACCGTGCCATCCACATACGCTTCCTAATCCCTAACAGGACATTCATCTTGTTCCAGGCGAACTACTGTCGCAAATTTCTCAATGTGCTTGATGTAAGTTATCCGGAAGGATTTTCAAAGACACTCACTTTGCGAAGTTGCCGTTCAATATTTCCAAAAACTCTTGTCAGGTGAGATAAATGAGGGGCCCACAATTGGGAACCATAGCTGTATTTCCTCTAGACATGCAGGAGCTGATAGTAGTTACCAGAGAGATAGCATGCTGATCATATTCTTGTTTCTGTTCTGACCCCCACAGCCATCAGAGAATAACCGAAATATTTTGAACCTTAAACATTTATGCTGGCCAGTTTGTGAAGAAGTGTCGACGCTATTTGATTTGATCCTTTGGTATGTTGATGTTCTAACCAGACGTAAGAAGTTGTTCTCAACTCCAATATCAACGGGTTAAACTACTTGAACTTGCACTATTTCTCCCACTACCGGTACTTATGCCGTTACTGTTCTTCCCTCCGTATCTGGAACATACACAATGGTATTACAGTCCACAAATGCAATAACTGCTTCACTTAAATCAACAAGATCACTCCTTTTTCTGGCATGAAGTGCCCACAACCAAGAAACAACCCGTCGATCAAATGTACATTTAAACGGTGTATTTCGACAAGGCAGCATGCTATTGTTGCGTACGCTTCCTCGATAGTGCAGCCAACTCAACTCTGAAACACGAACTATCCTTCCCGATCGAAATAAATAATTATTTATTGTAAAGAAATTCTGTGGGAGGAATATTGGCAGTTCTTGTACCTGTTAGCGTGTTTTGCTGCCGTATTTGGCTAGGCAGACGCCATACATATGGAATTTAGCGGTCTTTGGACACGTGGAACATTAAACAGGCTTTGCAACCGTAGCCAACATGCACTTAGCGGTTTATGCAAACGAATGCGATTTTTGTTGGCCATTTTCAACGGTTTTGAGCGGGATATGCACCCTGAAACTTATTCCATCGTGTAGCCAGTTAAAAGACGAATGTGACGGTATGCTTAACTCAAAATCGACAAATACCGGCCTTTGCATCTGGGATACTCAATTGTTAGCCATTCTTAATGTTGTAATGCACTGTTCGGCACACGAATCCCCATAATTATTTTAATTACTAAGCATAACAGTGATTAATACTATTATTACTATTAATCAATCATTGATAATGAATGAATGAATAATCAAAAAGCCTCTTACAATACGAATGTAGTATTTTAGTGTAATAAAATCTTAAAACAGAAGATGTAACAACTTGGGAAACAGTGTAGGCTAATACAGGCCAACTCCAGATTTCATGCAAAGTACATTAACATACATGTCAAAAAATGTCTTAAAACTTACTGTTTGATCATAAGTTCCTCAGTCACTTTCCAAGTTTCCGTGTCGGATTCCTCGGACTTAGAACCTGAATCTTGGAGATGGATTATGAACGGCTCCTTGATAGTGTCTCTGGGAAGCTACCTTTCGAAATTTTCCTCCTGCAACTTTTTTGTGTGTATTACACAGTCGCTCCATGCCACTGTTGAAATGCTGTTGATGGCTATGTGTGTGAGCTTTTCCACATCGGCTATCTTAAATGTATTGTTTTTCTCTGCGATGTGTGCCTCTACCTGCGCCCACACAAGTTCAATAGGGTTGTACTGGCTATGGTAAGGAGGAAGACAGACAACTCTGTGACCTTTTCCAGCGGCAGTGCAATCCAGACCTGGGTTTGTGCATTCTAACCAACTGTAAAAGTTGGTCTTGGGTTTGCAAATTTGTACACGCGATGTTGTTCTTCGTCAGCCAGGTTACCATATCTGCTTTACGTGTGCTACTGTTCGGTACTTCATCCAACTGAACTGAATGGATGCTTGCATTGCCCATCACAATTACGGAATTTGGAGGGATGTTAGGGAGTAACTGTTCCGTAAACCGCATTCTAAAGAATATTTCTAAAAATTTTGACATCGTCCGCGAATAACAAAACGTGGAACGCAGTGATATTGCTGCAACTAGAGACGTGTTTCTCAAGACCATGCATAACATACGACAGGAAGGTAAATCTACAATATTTTATTTAGACGAAACTTTCATAAATCAAAACCACACAAGAAAGGCATGCTGGGTGATGAATGACGGGACTGGTGAGTAAAGGGACTAGAGTTATTCTCAGACAGAGCAGGACTGTCAATTACTACAAGAAGATCTCAATAATGTGGCATCCTGGAGTAAATTAAATCGCTTGAACCTTAACATAAAGAAATGCTCAGTTATGAAGTTTACTAGAGACAAATTCCAGGTGATGTTTCGGTACCGGATATTGGATGCGTATCTCACTATTAACAATTCTATCAAAGACCTAGGAGTCCATTTTGATTCAAAGCTAACATTTTCATTGCACACTCATGAAATGGTAGCTAGTGCTTATAAAATGCTAGGCTTTATAAGAAGAAATTCTAAAGATTTCGTCAACCCAAAAAGTATAAAATTATTGTTCAATTATTTTGTTAGAAGCAGATTAGAATATGCATCCAGCATCTGGAATCCCTGGTACTTGAACCACATTAGTGAAATTGAAATGGTTCAGAATAAATTCCTAAGATATCTGCAGTATAAAATGACGGGTATTTATCCGAAATATGATAGCTATGGAAATCTTCTAAGTTACCTGAATTATACATCTCTGGCTAACATACGAAAAATTGCAATTCTTGTTTTTGTCTTCAAAGTATTCAATAACCTTTTGTATAGTCCCTATTTAATATCACAGTTTAATTTACGTGTCCCACCTCCATCAACTCGACCTAAGTTTATTACATTTTACTGCCCAAGAACTAGAACTGAACAGCATAAACATTCCCCAATAATAAGTGCTATTCAATTATACAATGAACATTCATTAGCAAACAACCTCGACTTATTCAGTTACACATATAGTTCCTTTGTTTCTGCCTGCTGTGCGATCACATGAACTCGTACATTCCACCTACCAATTACCTGCACAGTATTATTATATTTTCGTATTTAGTTTTAGAATTAATTTGCATTACAATCTCAGCATTATGTCTGTCAATTATATTATAATTTGATAGAATTGTGTAACCAAATGTACATGTGTTTCTTTTTATTAGGCATATGCCTGTTAGAAGCACAATAAATCCAAATAAATAAATAAATAAGCATGCAACACTAACGTCTAAGCTTTGCAGATACACTTCCATTTGAATGTGAAAACACCTGTGAACTAATGATATGAGTCAGCTGAGAGCGCCAACCACCGGCTGAACCACCCGCGATCTGCGCCAGTCAAAGCCGGCTTAGCTTGCCGTGTTTATCGGGGCGCACATAGATAATGACCCTGTATCATTCATACGTAGAACATGTCCCGCGAACTTCATTCTTCTTTGAGCAACGATTTCGTGCAGGCTCCAAAAACCAGTTCTTCTCAGTACTTCATCATTTGTTATGTGGTAACGATAACTTTTCTCTTCACTTGTTTAATTTCATTGTACTCGAGAAACATATTTCCGTGTAGTTAGGTGTTCCTACAGCACAGTATATTTAAGGTTAATTTTTCTTTATGCTTACACATGATAAAGTGGTCCTAACATGAATAGTTCTGTTGGACAGCACATCCACACACGGCTGGGAGGCATTACTAATCACAAGGGAACTATTGGAAAAATGGAGCCTTGTCAGATACTCTGTATTCATTCTTAAAAAGGGCCCCTTCAGACAAGGCCACTTAGCAGCGCTTCTCTGAATCTCTTCCATTCATGAATATTGTAGATAAACAGGGTGTCTACTACTCTGGAAAACTGGGAATACTCCGGGAATTTTTAATTTCTGGAAAACTCGGAATTATCAGGGTATTTTAATGACACTCAGGGAATTTTAGTTTTATAAGGTCCAACCTTGAATAATTGGAAATTAGGAATTTAAATTTTGATGGGGGAAAAGTATATTCTGGTGACGATTGTCGTAGATGTATTTCGTACTAACGTTAAATCAGTAAGCTCTTTCACCCATGTAGACCAGGTTCGATTCCCGATCAATGCATGTGAGATTTTCGAAGTGAAATGTCATGTCCTGTGGTTCGGATTCCACGTAAAAAGGAGGTCCCGAGGCTCGTGATCACATGATAAACGGTCACTTAAAACTAAAAGCTTCCTTCCTTCAGTAAGCTCTCATTTCTTGCAAGAAAGAGCACACAAATTGCATATGTAGACTGTATTTGTACATATATGTGTAATTGTATGATTTTTGAGAGCAATACCACAAAAGCCTCCGTGGCTTAGGCGGCAGCACGTCGGCCTCTCACCGCTGGGTCCGTGGTTCAAATCCCGGTCACTCCATGTGAGATCTGTGCTTGACAAAACGGAGGCAGACAGGTTTTTCTCCGGGTACTCCGGTTTTCCCTGTCAAAATGTCATTCCTGCAACACTCTCCACTCTCATTTCATTTCATCTGTCATTCATTTAATCATTGCCCCAGAGGAGTGCGTCAGGCCTCGGCAGCCGGCAAAGTTCAAATCCTCGCCGCTAGATGGGGGCTCCATTCATTCCATTCCTGACCCGGTCGGAGACTGGAAGCAGGCTGTGGATTTTCATTTTCACTATTAACGAGCTACTTTCAATACTCACAAGTGCAATAGTTTTTCTGGATGAAAAATTTAGAAAATGGCAAAATATAGAAAAATATATTTTTCTGTACTTGTCTTGTTTTTGTCTTTTCAACTTTGTCATGCTACTCTTTATTGTTCGAGCACTTTTTGAAATAGTCTTGAAGTACAACCTTGCTTTGGCATTGAATATAATCAAATGTTCTCAAAAGAGAATAAAAGGTTTTTGTTTTTGGAGTGGAGTTTTTGACTCTCGTGGTGCACTGGTATACTCTTGACGTGGCTGCATATGTAGCAAAGCGTCTTGTATAGCCTTCTCAGTGTGTACCTGTTACGCATCTTGGTAGGTGTGCCTTTACCAACTGAAGAGCTCAATTGGCACGCTGGGGCGAAACGCTAGCAATTTTTTGAGTAATGCTGGACATTTTTATGACTTTGTGTGTTAATTATAATGGCTCAACGGAAAATATTCATTTTATTCTCTTTCGAGAACATTTGATTATACGTATGATTGTGAAATTTTCATTGACTTGGGAAATTTTCATTTCAGAGGTACGGCCTGGAAATCAAACATGCTAACCAGCCAATGCTGGTGTCATTGCCCAAGCTACGTGAACGCCGCCGTGGCTTCTCAACACCTGTGTACCTCGTTCCTGAGCTGTGCCGCATGACTGGCATCACTGATGAAATGCGGTCCAACTTCAACCTAATGAGGAACCTCGCAGAGCACACACGGTTGTCTCCCAAGGACCGCATAGCCGCTCTTAACAATTTTCAGAGGCGGTTACAAAACACTGAAAAGGTATTTTTCAACTTTTAATCCTTAAAACTACCGTGTATCATTTGGTCAACTCTCAATGTCATTTATTGTAAATTGTGTGCAGGCGCTGAACATGAAAGCAATTGTCTGGTTAGTCATCAAAACCCCATTTAGTATGAAACTGTGACACTCAGGGAATTTTAGTTTTACACGCTCCAACCTTGAATAATTGGAAATTAAGCATTTAAATTTTGATGGGGGGAGAAATATATTCTGGTAATGATTGTTGTCGATGTATGTTCGTACTGACGTTAAATTAGTAAGCTCTCATTTCTTGCAAGATAGAGCACACAAATTACATGTGTAGACTGTGTATTTGTATATAATTGTGTAACTATGATTTTTGAGAGCATTACTATTGATGAGCTACTTTCAATGCTTGCAAGTATAATAGTTTTTCTGGATGAAATATTTAGAAATTGGCAAAATATTGAAAGAAAAAAAAAATCATTTTAAACATTGTCATGCTAGCCTTGATTGTGCGAGCACTTTTTGAAATGCTTTTATGTAAAGCGTGGCAAGTTAGATCTGGCCTGTCATGGCGGAGTCTCGTCTAGGAGGGGAAGTAGTGGGATCACTAGGCGCAAATGCGATTTCCCCTCTTTGGTGCAACAACTGTTTGGGGCTGCTCGCTGCTCGTCGTGGTTATATTATGCAAGCCTAAAGTATCGAATAGGAGCATTCTCAGTGACATAGCATTGGTATTGGTGGTAATGAACTGAGGGCGCGCCCACTTCACACACTCCTGACAGCAAGCTTGTTGCCGTGCTTGTCAAAGAACAGAGCTGCTCAGTCGTGCTTCGCTTGCCTTGACAGCATCTGTACCGTGCCAAGGTGTTGGGAATAATGACTACTTGGCAACATCTAACCAGCGCGTGATGAAGTATGTGCTCACTGGTTGACAAAGAATCCAGGCAGGGGGATGACGTAATGCAACTGGACGCACATGCGCATCGGAAGGTTCAGATCTAACTTGTTCCCCAATACAAACACTGTTTTAGATATTTATTATGACCGCTCCTGTTACTTAGGGAATTTTCAGATTCATCCTGGAAAAAATCAGGGAATTGTCAGGGAAATCTGTTACTTGGTTTTGGCAGACATCCCTTAGTTGTATGTTCGTACTGACGTTAAGTCGGTAAGCTCTTATTTCTTGCAAGATAGGGCACACAAATTACATGGGTAGACTGTATTTGTATATAAATGTGGAACAGTATGATTTTTGAGAGCATTCCTATTGACGAGCTACTTTCAGTACTCGCAAGTACAATAGTTTTTCTGGATGAAAAATTTAGAAATTGGCATAATATAGTTTTTTTCCCTCACCTTTTGGATTGAGGGTATGGTCGGAATGCCAAAAAAGGTCAGATTATCAGAAAGTACTGAAAAATACGGATTTACATTAAAATAAACAATCTCTGAACTCAAATTATCTGAGTTTCTTTCCTTTTTTTGGTAGAACTACATCCACAATGCATTGTCAAGCAGTTCAAGTTCAGGCTTTTTCAATGTTTTGTGATTCTTAAGAGCGTTTTCACCATCTGTTGTCACTGTACATTATTCAATGTCTTTCTGATTTCTTCTCCACCGGGATGTCTTGTCTCCCTCTGTCAAAATATCTGCATGTGTGAATCCTGTATCGCGCTGTACAACCATACTATGAGCCGAACTTGTTGTGACTCGTAGCGGTGCCTCGCTACCCGTCGCACCATTGTTGTTTACTGGTACTTGTTATCTCCATTTTAGTGCTCCGCCAGTCATCTCTCGTATCGTTTCTGTCGTCCTTGTTTTGTACAGTACGTACTGCACTGTGAAGTTTTTAGTGCTTACTGTTCGTTGATTTTATGACAGTGTTCTTCTGTGTTCGTTACAATACTGTACAGTAATTCTTTTACTGCACAATGTGTGTGTTCTTTCAACATGTCAGTAGAGAAACCTAAACACGTTACTCTTTCATTAAATGATAAATTATCAGTGCTACGAAGACTGGACAAAGGGGAATCATTTCAAAAAATTGCCAAGGAACTCATTACGGTCAGACCAATACTTTTAATGTAATGGTCTCCATTGGACTAGGCTAAACAAAATGGCACTGTTTTTGTTCAATTAGCTATAACATTTTAATAGGATAGAATACATGGCTAAACGCAGAATAAAATAAAAATTCTGACGTTGGTTGTGTTTGTCAGTTTACGGGCAACATTTGATTGACATCTAGACTCAAGTATCTAAACTTTTTCCCCCGACACTAGGGTGATATCTGTTGATCTTACACACTGCGTCCAGCATTAGACAGATCTTTTATGTGAACAGATAAAAGTATATGAAGATTTTTACTTTACAGGTAGCGAATGAGCTTAAGCAATGGAACTTCCAACTAAGCAAAAGCTTGGTTGCGTTGCAAGGGCGTGTTCTGCCTAGCGAGATGATCAAAGTGGGCCACAACATGAACATCCACAGTGGCACTGAGAATAACTGGGGCCGTGAAATCAGTGGTAAGTGAGAGTAGTACGATTAGTGGACAAATTGTTTTAGACCTAGGTAGACCTTCTAGGATATGGCTGTTATGCTTCCTTATACTTAAAAGAGGCAAGATTTTTTCACATTAACGAACGCGGAAAAAAATATTTTGAAGTGATTTTGCGATATCTTTACGTATCATACGTTTCTGGTTAAGAAAATAAGGATATTATGTTTGCGAATTAAAGCAATAAAGCCATTTTAAAGTGAAATTCAATAATTATTTAGCAATAAGTGCAATATTACAGCGAACTTTGTAGTGAATAACAAGCTTGAAATTTTGTTTCAAGATTATGTATCAAAAGCAAGAGTTATGGAAAATTGTCCACAATTTGGTAACGGATTCTTAATAGATCTCAGAATCATTGACTCTATAACAGAATTTAAATCTCAATCCTCAAGCCTCCGTGGCTTAGGCGGCAGCGCGCCGGCCTCTCACCGCTGGGTCCGTGGTTCAAATCCCGGTCACTCCATGTGATATCTGTGCTGGACAAAACGGAGGAAGACGGGTTTTTCTCCGGGTACTCCGGTTTTCCCTGTCAAAATTTCATTCCAGCAACACTCTCCACTATCATTTCATTTCATCTGTCATTCATTTAATCATTGCCCCAGAGGAGTGCGTCAGGCCTCGGCAGCCGGCACAGTCCATATCCTCGCCGCTAGATGGGGGCTTCATTCATTCCATTCCTGACCCGGTCGGAGACTGGAAGCAGGCTGTGGATTTTCATTTTTCCTCCAGACTTACGACCCTAACTTTGAAATCAGCAAATAAAACATATACAATTATTAATGCACATGCTCCTACTAATCAAAAAACAACACCATTAAGGACAGAGAAGAAGTACAAAAATTCTGGGATCTTTTGGATCAAACTTTAATAAACATCCCTTCATCAAACATCAAAATTCTCCTTGGTGATTTCAATGTGCAACTTGGACAAGAAAGAAGATATAGAGATATCATTGGAAAATGGACAGCACATAAACGAACCAATAAAAATGGTCAAAGATTAGTCGAAATTTGTAGAAACCACAAATTAATCTCTAAATCAACATGTTTAAAAGACAGCCCCATAAATTGAAAACTTGGAAACATCCTGACTTCAGAAGGGGTGAATGGCAGTTGGATCATGTCTGCATGGATAAATTTCACCATCGCAAAATTCACAATGTCAAGGTTCTAAGGGGAGTTGACTCAGGATCAGACCACTATGTGGTAAAGATAAAAATAAAATTAACTCCAATGGCCAGGAAAAAACCTAATAATAACAATAGGAGGAAATTTGATCCATCTACCTTAATAAAAAATATAGAGTACTGTGAAAGAACAGGAGAAGAATCTCTCAACACTAAAACATTGGACGAATTAATCACTAAATTAAAATCAATAGCAGAGGAGTTTGCACTAATAAATCCAAGGAAAAAACATGAATGGTGGAATGTAGATTGTGATCAAGCAATAGAGAAAAGACACCAAGCATGGATAAAACATCAAGCTCTAAAGTCAGAAGAGTCAAATTTAGAACTAACTATACAAAGAAAATTAACCCATAAAATCATCAGACAAACGAAACGTAATCATCTTAAATATACACTGGAAAAGATAGAAGACGATTTCAAGAAAAAGCAATCTCGAGATTATTACAAAACATTTGGTAAATATCTAAAAAAATTTGAAGCTCCAACATTAATTTTGAAAAATCAAACAGGAAAGTTAGCACATTCTAACCAAGAAAATACAGAGATCCTTGCAGAAGCATTCGAGAAACTGTTAAATTGTGATGATCCACTGGAAACCTTGCAAGTAAACACTGATACACCTATTTTAACTTCACCTGATTTAATAAATCCTCCAAACATTAATGAAGTAGAACTCTCAATTAAAGAACAAAAAAATTATAAAACTTGTGGCGAAGACTTAGTCTTCGCTGAAATCTGGAAAATTGCTGGTAAACCTGCGATTATAAATCTTCATCAACATCTAGTTAAAATGTGGATTACTGAAGAAATTCCTGCACACTGGACCACAGGAATATTCCATCCATTATTTAAGACAGGAGACAAAACGAACCCAGATAACTACAGAGGAATTACCCTTCTGGACTGCACATATAAAATTTTCTCTCGTATAATTTACAACAGGATCAAAAACATTCTGGAACCACAACTTGGAGAATATCAAGGAGGATTTTGCCCTTACAGAAGTTGTCCAGACCAAATCCTTAGCCTGAAATTAATAATGGAATATTACAAAAACAGAAATAAGCAACTCTTTATCTCTTTTATAGATTTCAAGAAAGCCTATGATAGTATTCATAGACTGACACTGCTAAAAATCCTCAGATCATACGGTCTCCATCCTAAATTGATAAAAATCATTCAATTAACACTAACAAACACAAATTCGAAAGTTAAATTTAGGGGAGAAATATCAACAGCTTTCACAGAAAAAACTGGTCTCCGACAAGGTGATGGATTATCCCCTCTGCTTTTCAATGTGACTCTTGATTATATCATGAAGGTTTGGCAAAAGGAAAACCCTCCTAAGATCAAAATTGGAACAAAACCATCAATAAAAATAAACTGCTTAGGATTTGCAGATGACTTGGCTCTTTTAGCACTAGACAAGGAAGAGGTTTGTACTCAGATCACTAGTCTCCAAGAAATTGCTCAAGGGATAGGATTACAGATATCCTTTGAAAAAACTGAGATCATGCCTATGAAACCCTTAGATATAAATGAAGTCTATATAATCATCATCATCTTCATTTCCCGTTTCCAGCTTCCTGGGTCGGGTTGTGAATTAAGGACCTCCATCGTTGCCTGTCTCTCCACCATTCCTCTCCTGATTTTAGTACATCTTCGGGTTTTCCTCCCTTCTTTTCTACACACTCCCACACTGTATCTGCCCATCTCTTCCGGGGCCTTCCTCGTGGTCTCTTCCCTGTCATCTTTTCACAGAAAGTTTTCTTTGGTACTCTCTCCTCTCCCATTCTCATCATATGTCCATACCACTTTAACTTTGTTGTTTCTATCCTGTCCTGTAGCTTCAATATTCCTGTCCATTCTCCAATCTCTTCATTTCTAACTCTATCTCTTCTGGTCTTGCCCTCTATACCTCTTAGGTATTTCATCTCTGCGGCTTGTATTCTGCTCTCCTCTCTTTTTGTAGTAGTCCACGCTCCAGCTGCGTATGTTAGTATGGGTCCGTAGTAGGTTGAATATAATACTTTTTTGCATTTCTTTGGGACATCTCGGTTCCATACAATACCCCTTACACTGGTAAAAACTGTTCGCTTGTTGTATTCTCTTTCCAATTTCCTCAGTTATCTTTCCATCTTCTGCGATCACACTTCCCAAATACTTGAAACTTTTAACGACTTCTAGAATTTTGCCATTCAATTCTATCTTTCCTCTTCCTTTCTTCCTTCCTCTTGACATTACCATTATCTTGCTCTTCTCTGTGCTTACTTTCATCCCAAATTTCTCTATCTCTTGGTTCCATACATCTAGTTGTTTTTGTACATCCTTTTCATCCTCACCCCATATAACTATATCATCTGCAAACAGCGTGGCCTTTGTTGCTTCTTGTCCCAATCTCTGTTTGACATTCTTGTGGATTTCATCCATGACTATGATGAATAGTAATGGGGACAATACACTTCCCTGTCGGAGACCCGTTTCCACTTTAAACCATTCTGTTTCTCCTATTCTGGTCTTCACGCTACTGACACAATTTTTGTACATAGCTTTTAACATTTGGACTTCTGCTCTAATAACTCTTCTTTTTCTTAATACATCCCAAACCACCTGTCTAGGCACACTGTCATATGCTTTGTCAATATCAATAAATGTCATCATCATGTCTTTTCCAAATTCCCATCTTTTCTCCATCATTTGCCTTAATGTAAAGATTAGGTCAAATGTTGATCTGTCTTTCCTAAAACCATACTGTTCTTCTTCCTTCTATCCTCCTCCTCAGTCTGCCTTCCAATACTCTCTCAAAGATCTTAGCTACATGAGCAATAAGAGTGATCCCTCTGTAGTTATTACATTCCTTTTTGTCTCCTTTCTTAAAAATCGGGATAATTAAACCCTTTCCCCATTCTTCTGGAATTTCTTTCTTCTTCCAAATTATTCTATATAATCTATACAGCCAGTGTACCCCTATTGGTCCCGCTGCTTTTATCATTTCCGTGGTCACCTCATCCACTCCTGCTGCTTTACCACTCTTCATCTTCTGTATGGCTTCCTCTATTTCTAGCATAATTATCTCCTTTTCTTGCTCTTCTTCTTCTTTCTCCATTGTTTCTTCTTGTTCCCTTTCATCTTCCAGTTCAATGTATTTCACATTTAGTAGCTTTGAAAAGTATTCTTCCCATCTATTTAATATATCATCTCTTTGATACAATATCTGCCCTGCTTCAGTTTTTACAAATTTTGTATTTTCCCTACCTTTTACACTGTTTTTAATGAATCCATATAGCACCTTCTTACTTCCTTGGATATCCTCCTTCAAAGTTTCTGTGAATCTTTCCCAACTTTTCCGTTTTTCTTCTTGTACGATTTTTTGGCATGCCTTCTTTGCTTCCCTATATTTTTGTAATTTCTCTGCATTTTTACTGCCTATCCACTTCCTCCATGCCATTTGCTTTTCTTTAACAGCTTCCTTTACCCTTCCACCAAGGAGTCTCCCTTTCCTTTTTCTTCCCTGATAATCTTCCACAGGTGTTTACTGCACACTTCACAAAACCATTCCTGAAACATGCCCATTCCTCTTCTACACTTTTTGCTTCATCTTTGGGAACTTACTTTTTTAAATCCTCTTGGAACTTGTCCATTGTCTCCCACCCTTTTAGCTTCCACACCTTTATTTTTCTTTCCCTCTTTTCCAAAAGGTTTGTGATTTTTCCCAGCCTTAATTTGGCTATCACCACTTTATGGTCTCCTTCAAAATCTCCTCTTGGCATAGCCGTCACATCTACCAGTTGTCTTCGTTTATCCTTTTCCACCAGGATAAGATCAATCATTGTCTTTGTCTTTCTGTCTCCCCAACCATATCTAGTTATTTTTTGAGAGTTCTTTTTCCTAAACCATGTATTTCCAACAATTAATCCATTCCTTCTACAGAAATCTATTAACAGATCTCCTTCTTCATCCTGATTTCCATAACTAAAAGGGCCAATTATCTCTTCTTTTCCCTGTCGATCTGTTCCCACATGTGCATTCATATCTCCCAATATTATAACCTCTTTGTCTTCTATACACTTTTCCAGTTCATCTAGGAACTCCCCTAAACATTCATCTACCTTCCCTGTTTGGGGTGCATAAATCTGTATGAAGTCCTTTGTTCCACTCTCAAGTCCTAATCTAATTTTCAATATTCTGTCACTAGTTTGCTCTACTTTCTCAACATACTGTACCAAGTCTTCTCTTAATATTATTGCAACACCATTCACTGCCTTCTTTCCTCCACTCCAATATATTCTATATCCCTTCCCTTTCTTGATTTCTTTCTCACCTTTCCCCTTCCATTTCGCTTCACTGACTCCCATCATTGCTATTTCCTTCTTTTCCATGTAGTCCACCAATTCTTCTGTCTTGCCATTTAGGCTCATCACATTTATGAATCCGATGTTAGTAGTGTCTGGTAGCCCACTTCTCACAGTTCCCCCAGACCCCTGAGAACTGCGCGTCGCTTGCAGGGGACGCCCTAGCCCTTTCCGAGGCCTCAATTCACATTTACTCATTCTATAGGCAATTAGTACGATGAGCTCGCCACACTCAAAGGCATTTTATGACCTACTGCCAGGTACTGTTCTAGGCCGATCCACTGGATAACAGACGCCTTTTGCAGCCGCTCCTCTGGAGTACAGGCGCTACAGAATTCCCTCTTCCGCCATCGACGCCGTACCGAAGTCCATCCTCTCCGCCGCCGATACCGTTGGGGCTTCACCCATAACCCTGGGCTTGGGCCCTCCATATTTATGACCCCCTGGAGAGAGGGTGTCCCAGTATCAAAGCCCCCAGGAACCTAGTTCCTCAATTTAAGTATCTTGGAGAAATTATAACACATAACTCAAACGAAAAAGTAACTTGGATAAATAGAACAAATAAAATGAAAAAGGCACAATCTCTAACCTGGTCAACATATAATAAAAAATGCCTAACTAAGATCCAACATTATAAAACTGTAACTCTCCCAGAAGCCACTTATGCTTGTGAAACACTGTTCCAAATTAAAAATGAACAAAGAACTGATCAGCTCCTCAAAACGGAAAGAAGAATCATTAGAACGTGCATAAATAAAAAGTATCAGGTTGAGGGAGTCTGGAGGATTCTCCCAAATGAAACTGTCTATCGTGAGATTGATCCAATCACCAGCACAATGAAGAAGAAAAGAATTTCATATTTTTTTCACATCTTACGGCTTCCAGAAAACAGAATTGTACGCCAACTGGTGATGAGAAATCTAGGAAAGAAAACTGGAGGAAAATGGATCCAAGAAATCCAACAAGATCTCAAAGCAGTTGGACTCAAGATAACAGATGCCGAGGAGAAAAATAAAATTAACACCATTCTTAAAACTCACAAATTTTCTGCAGAAATGACACACAGAAAGCCTATGGAGATTTCAGATGAGTTGAGAAAATCCCGATCTGAAAGAATGAAAAAGTACTGGAAAGAGCGCAAGAACCAAGCAGTACTACCTTCAAAGAAGAAGTGATTGTGGAACGACTCAAGTGGTCCAATGTGACCAATCGAGATTAATAATAATAAAAGCAAGAGGAGAGCGAACAAATAATTCAGTCACTACTAGCATTAAAATAATGCAAAATCAGGTATATAATAAAATAATATTGGATGCTTACTAGTAATTAATAATACATCTACCATTCATATAAATAATTCAGAACCACAATAATGAAACCTTAATTTTAGAATTTCATCAAAGCAATACAGCAATATCTATTTCGCGAAGTAATGCGAAAATTAGTATCCTTCTCGCGAAATCGTTAAAAAATTAGTGCGGGAAAGTCATGCCTCTATTTATACAGTACTGTACTTGTTTAATTTTTATTCAGCACACCCATCCTTTTGCATCCCCTACTTTGAAAATTCCTTTGATCTTTATGCTGAATATAGGCCAATGGTTGATCCCTGGGAGACGTCAAAGCTGCCAGCCGGATTGTATAGCAACCACTACTTCCTCAGTGAATGTATGATCATGTACAGTATATTCTCACGACATTGGTAGCAGTTTATAATCACTTGTGCAGAATGTATTCCTGCCACAGATCAACAGTGAAAAGGTTCTTACATTTGAAGGTGGGTATTGCGCGCTACACAACCGGCGTGGCAGGTGCACCGCACATGTGCTGCTTGTCTAGAATTTTTATTTCAGTGAACCTCCCGCCATCCATAGGAAACACATGGAACATCCCATAGTCAGTTTGGAGTTCCTTAATCATGTCTCGACCACACGAGGAAAATCTCGTGATTGCAGTGAAGAGTCGTGCTGCTATGTTAATGAAAAGTTTGTGGATAAAGGAATTGATGATGTTGGTGGCACACTGACCTGTTTTAAAAAGGGATTGGTGTGGAGCTAATTATAGACTTGAAGTCCCAAGAAATAAGCGGTTAGTTAAGAATTTTGCTCGATTGTCACCATCTAATACTGTAAAAGGAATCTGCTGCAGAACATTGAACCCCACATTTCCAAAGAAGTTACATATTTCTGCGCTGCGATTCCAGCTCGATATTAGAGTATTAATATTTGGTGTTCATAATTTGTTTGATTTACTTTTATTGATCAACAAGAACTGTGACTACATGCCCACGGAAAACGAACTTCTCGCGCTCCTGTCCAAATCTGAACTGTGAACACAAAGCGCGCATGGAAAAAAACCGACAGGAGACAGATCGTGGCACGCTGTTTGTGCTCAGCGCCAAATCCTATGCTAATCTACCAAACAATTCGCACATGCGGCGCGCAAGTGTATACCCAGCCAAACTTTCGACTTGCTTTGGCGAAAGTCTATTACAATTTGGTCATCAACATTGCCATATTTTCAACAAGAGAAGGGATCTGCAGGAAAGCTCAAGTCTGGCTGCGTGGCTCAGGGGTAACGTTCTCGCTTGCTGAGCCCAAGGTTGCAGGTTCGAAACCTGGCGCAGTCAGCTGGCATTTGAGGGTGCGCAAATGCGAGGGAGCCATGTCAGTACATTTACTGGCACATTAAAGATCCCCTTCGGGGCAAAATTCCGGCACCCCGGCGTCTCTAAAAGCCAGGGTTGTTAAAAGGGACATAAACCCAATAACATTATTATAGGAAAGCTCAAGTGTCATGAGCAGTTGATCACTCCTATTTGAGATTGGCCTGTTGCTATGGTAACATGCCCCAGGCTGCCAATACTACAAGGGTGGATCAAATATAAACGGGAATTAATTTTTAAAAATTTATTGCATTAACCAAAAAATAAACATACACATATAGAGATCACTTTTCTACTTAGTGTCCTGCCTTCGGCCTTGCACTGTCGTGGAGAAGAATGACGTTTTGTGTCGGTTGCCGGCATCACTTGTTGCGATATGCTTATTCCTATGGCTAAAACAATTTAAGAAATTTTTATGCGCCGATCTTCTTTAATAAAGTCACGAATGGCAACAATGCTGTCTCCAGTGATGCTTGTCCGCTGCCTCCTTACATGAGGTTCATTTCCACAGCTTCTCTTCCTGCCACAATTTCTTTTGTCTACTCATACACTCGAGTCGGCGACAGTGTTTCTTCCCCAAACGTGTGGTGCCGCCTCAAAATTTCCGAAGGTTTGGTGAGAAATCTGATAATGATGCATTGTGCAACAGACATTTGCACCTGTTGCTCAGTTATAGCTTACTGAAGCAGCCCAGCCGTGCCGTGCCTTCTTCAGACACCCCAACCTACATCTGGCAAAGTCCCACCTCAGATTTATTACTAACAGCATCGTTACATTCAAATTCCCGTTAATATTTGATCCACCCTCGTACTGACAGTTGTGTGTTCTGTTCTTTTGCTTTAGTTTTTAAAGAGCCAAATATATATTATCTTTGCCGAAATGTTGAAGCTAGTATGCAATAGTAAGCCAACTTGGGTTGATAAATTTATTTATTTCTTCTTCTTCTTTTGAGACCACAAAGGATCACTTTACCCAACCATTAGTTCGTCGACTTGTAGGAACTGTACGAGCCTTGCGGTCCTCCCAGTACTTCTTCATGCATATTGATCGTCTTGCCCGTTCTTCGGCGGAAAATATTCTTGTAGGAATTTTCTTCTTTGTGAGTGGAAAATGAAACGTCATATTTTTAAGTGCTGTAGTTAAACTTTTCTTATTTGCAGCATCTTCTGTTGTTAGGCCAATTTCTTTTAAGTCCTCTCTGATTTCTTTTAACCATCGGCATCCAGTTGTTGTGTTTTTTGAAGCAAGATTGTACTGCACTAGTTGTTTTAGAAGACGTGAATCTGGCATTCTCATGATGTGCCCAAAGAATCCTAGTCTTTTCTTTCGCATGGTATCAGTAAAGGGTTCTAGGTTGTTATAGACCATATTGTTAGGTATTATTCGCCATTGCCCATCTTTTTTATATCCTTTATTGATACAAGTTCTTCCAATTCGCCTTTCGATCTTCTGTAATCTGTCGGTTTTAGAATGTTCATTTAGATGGAATAATGTTTCTGCTGCATATGTGGCTTCCGGTTTTATGACTGTATTGTAATGTTTAATTTTTGCATTAATTGATAAGCATTTCTTTTTGTAAGCTTCCCATGTTAATTTTTGTGCCCTAGATAACTTGTTGGTTCTTATTTGAATTGACGCTTTCTCATTTAAATTGTTTGTTATTAGCTCTCCTAGATATTTGAATCGCGTTACAATTTTAATTTTTGTATCATTAATTTGTATTTCCTTTAATGGTGTTGGTTTTTGTGGCATGATTTCTGTTTTTTCGAATGATATCTTAAGGCCAATTTTATTTGCAATTGTCTGAAGCTCTGATATCTGTGTTTTGGCTTCCTCTAAATCTTTCGTCAATAATGCCATGTCGTCTGCAAAACCAAGACAGTTTGTTTGAATTTTTCTCAGTAGTAGGGCTAAGCCGGTCCTGGACAGATTTCAAGGTCATCCATGGTTTCTCGTGGTCACGTGCCCCCCCAGGCGTTCCCTGGGGGGCTTGGGGGAGGGGGGGGGAGGGGAGGGGAGGGGAAGGTCTGGCTTGGAAGCAGACCCAGTTGTTAGCCGACCTGTGTTGGCCAGCCAACTGACTGAGCTGGCTGGTGTGCATTGCCTATATAGCTTGTGGATGGAAGTGGGGGAAGGGACCGGTTCGGGCGACTGTCGAAGGTAGTCGAATGTGACCGAGTGTAACTTAGAGTAGTAGAACAATGCGATGGCCGGGGCTGTAGGTATCAATCAATAAAGACCTAATAATAATAAATATCTCAATGGTTGTGAGCCCTGGGGCGAGTGGCTATTTTTGGGTGCTGTTTGTGGATCCCTGTGCGAACGGAATACTTTTGAACACTGTTTGTGAGACCCTGATATAATAACGTGCGAGAAGCTACCCATTCTCAATGGTTGTGAGCCCTGGGGCGAGCGGCTATTTTTGGGTGCCGTTTGTGGGTCCCTGTGCGAACGGAATACTTTTGAACACTGTTTGTGAGACCCTGATATAATAACGTGCGAGAAGCTACCCATTCTCAATGGTTGTGAGCCCTGGGGCGAGCGGCTATTTTTCGGTGCTGTTTGTGGGTCCCTGTGCGAACGGAATACTTTTGAACACTGTTTGTGAGACCCTGATATAATAACGTGCGAGAAGCTACCCATTCTCAATGGTTGTGAGCCCTGGGGCGAGCGGCTATTTTTCGGTGCTGTTTGTGGGTCCCTGTGCGAACGGAATACTTTTGAACACTGTTTGTGAGACCCTGATATAATAACGTGCGAGAAGCTACCCATTCTCAATGGTTGTGAGCCCTGGGGCGAGCGGCTATTTTTGGGTGCTGTTTGTGGGTCCCTGTGCGAACGGAATACTTTTGAACACTGTTTGTGAGACCCTGATATAATAACGTGCGAGAAGCTACCCATTCTCAATGGTTGTGAGCCCTGGGGCGAGCGGCTATTTTTCGGTGCTGTTTGTGGGTCCCTGTGCGAACGGAATACTTTTGAACACTGTTTGTGAGACCCTGATATAATAACGTGCGAGAAGCTACCCATTCTCAATGGTTGTGAGCCCTGGGGCGAGCGGCTATTTTTGGGTGCTGTTTGTGGGTCCCTGTGCGAACGGAATACTTTTGAACACTGTTTGTGAGACCCTGATATAATAACGTGCGAGAAGCTACCCATTCTCAATGGTTGTGAGCCCTGGGGCGAGCGGCTATTTTTGGGTGCTGTTTGTGGGTCCCTGTGCGAACGGAATACTTTTGAACACTGTTTGTGAGACCCTGATATAATAACGTGCGAGAAGCTACCCATTCTCAATGGTTGTGAGCCCTGGGGCGAGCGGCTATTTTTCGGTACTGTTTGTGGGTCCCTGTGCGAACGGAGTACTTGTGAAACCCCTGGAGCGAGCGGTTACTCGTTGTAGCTGGATGTGAACTCCTGTGACATCTCAGTGCGAAAATAATTCATCATATTCTTTTAGTAACTAGAGCCTCGTTACTAAATATGGGCACCACGCCCTACGCGCAAGCCTCTATATGTAAGGAGTGACCGCGTTTAAGCTGATCATTTGCAAGTGTGGTGTACGCGTACCAGTAACAACGTTTGGTGAGTACTATCAAATATATAACAAAACATATAATGAATTTCGTACAACATCTACATACACTAACTATTTTTACAGTATTTTCAAAGAATGTCCATTAAACTATATTTTATCATATCACACAACTCAATTTGACTAAGCCAGTGTAGTTAAAAGGGACGTAAAACCAATAACATTATTATTATTATCAATTTGACTACAAACTTAAACATCGCGGTTATCAGTCCTATGTAGGTTAACGCGGTTAGTCATCTGTGTTCGGTTATACTATGGACTACATGGTCATCAAGCCTGTATACTGGAGATGTGTATGTGTATGTGTTGAATAATCATGGGGAGGAGTGAAGCATCGCGGTTATCAGTCCCATGTAGGTTAACGCGATTAATCATCTTTGTTCGGTTGTACTAAGGACAATATGGTCATCAAACCTGTATACTGGAGATGTGTGTGTGTGTGTTGTATGATCATCAATTACACGGCCGAATTCCCCCTGGGTTCTTTGACATGTCGACATTGACATGCGTGTCGTAATTTTTGCCGCCTTTCAAAAATCACTTACCACGGCTAAGAGCTAACCTGCAAGCTTGGGGTTGATAGTCCGACACAATAACCACTCACGCACCGTGGCAAGCTATCAATCAATCAATAATTATCTCATAATAATAAATATTCCATTTAGCAACTACACGGCCGAATTTCCCCTGGGTTCTTTGACATGTCGACATTGACATGCGTGTCGTAATTTTTGCCGCCTTTCAAAAATCACTTACCACGGCTAAGAGCTAACCTGCAAGATTGGGGTTGATAATCCGACACAATAACCACTCACCCACCGTGGCAAGCTATCAATCAATCAATAATTATCTCATAATAATAAATATTCCATTTAGCAACTACACGGCCGAATTTCCCCTGGGTTCTTTGACATGTCGACATTGACATGCGTGTCGTAATTTTTGCCGCCTTTCAAAAATCACTTACCACGGCTAAGAGCTAACCTGCAAGATTGGGGTTGATAGTCCGACACAATAACCACTCACCCACCGTGGCAAGCTATCAATCAATCAATAATTATCTCATAATAATAAATATTCCATTTAGCAACTACACGGCCGAATTTCCCCTGGGTTCTTTGACATGTCGACATTGACATGCGTGTCGTAATTTTTGCGCCTTTCAAAAATCACTTACCACGGCTAAGAGCTAACCTGCAAGCTTGGGGTTGATAGTCCGACACAATAACCACTCACCCACCGTGGCAAGCTATCAATCAATCAATAATTATCTCATAATAATAAATATTCCATTTAGCAACTACACGGCCGAATTTCCCCTGGGTTCTTTGACATGTCGACATTGACATGCGTGTCGTAATTTTTGCCGCCTTTCAAAAATCACTTACCACGGCTAAGAGCTAACCTGCAAGCTTGGGGTTGATAGTCCGACACAATAACCACTCACCCACCGTGGCAAGCTATCAATCAATCAATAATTATCTCATAATAATAAATATTCCATTTAGCAACTACACGGCCGAATTTCCCCTGGGTTCTTTGACATGTCGACATTGACATGCGTGTCGTAATTTTTGCCGCCTTTCAAAAATCACTTACCACGGCTAAGAGCTAACCTGCAAGCTTGGGGTTGATAGTCCGACACAATAACCACTCACCCACCGTGGCAAGCTATCAATCAATCAATAATTATCTCATAATAATAAATATTCCATTTAGCAACTATACGACCGAACTCCCCGCCTGTGACATCATCCACGGTCTCAGGACGTGGCGGTCATCTTGCACATTAGCCACTGCTCCAGCTCTGACTGTCCCTCCATAAGAATAACAGAGAGTAGTTGCGCGAGGCGACCATCTTGCACATTAGCTCCTGCGATAGCGTCGGTCTATTATACTTACCATCTAAACATCTAGTAAGGAAATAGCAAGGTTTGATGATTATATAGGACTTGAAAATAAATAAAACAAAAGGACAATACATACTATTTCTTTATTTACAATATTTGACATACACATAGACATGTTTTGATTCACAGATAATAGCGAACACACATGAAGAACAAAACTGTATTGGTTTACTCATTAAGGGCGTAATGGCCCCATGGCAAGCTTGTGAGGTGA
Source organism: Meconema thalassinum (assembly GCA_946902985.2). Classification (NCBI taxonomy): domain Eukaryota; kingdom Metazoa; phylum Arthropoda; class Insecta; order Orthoptera; family Tettigoniidae; genus Meconema; species Meconema thalassinum. Next base: position 778,870,777 of record OX336388.2, on the reverse strand, counting down.
TCATTTACCCATGAACGTTTATCATCAAACAAAAGCAACGAGCGTCGCATTTGCTCGACAAGAAACACTTCATGGGTACGGGACGTTAGACGTGCCTGTTTCGCATACTGTTCAGTGGGATTATATAATGCCTCACGATAACGAGCCATACATAACGTTCGGATGACACTAGAGCGGACCCCCTTGGCTCGACTGACATGTCTTGAACTGTCGCAAGTATAGCAGTACATTTTTGATGCAAGACCTAAAAATTCTGTCATCACATCGACGCCACATTCATCTTTCATGAGCCCCATAACTTTATTGTTTTGAGGTAACAAGCCAAAGATGTTACCATCAGGAAAAGAGGACGTATCGAAATGCTCAGGATGGTCACGCATCACCTGATAAACGTCTGTTGCTTTAACCTGATATATGTAACTATCGGTATCAGTGTAAACAAGATGAACATCCTTAAAATAGCGACGAGCAAACCCATAATGAAAGTCATACATGGTTAATTTTGAAAACTCCAAAATAGTCATCCCTAAATAAATAGGTTTATTGTAAAGAATTTCAACCTTTCCTAATTCGACGGTAGCCAATGTATCAGTAATAATTTTCATGGTTTTAAAATGGGGCTTGGCAACATATTTCCGAGCTCCATACCTACCTTCCCACGAATTAACTAAATGGATGGACCGGTGTTTGCGTACATTTTCAAACGTTTTTCCGTATGCTGCATTATTCATCAATTTAAAAAAATTAATTTCAAAAGGTTGGGTAGCACGCTGCCGATGGTGAGTATTCAGGTCCATGTAAGGCTTCAACCACGCCTTTTGTGTAAACGATACAATACGATGGATCTTACTCAACACGAGTCCATACGTTAAGCATTGTAAAAGCACTTGGATGTGAATCACATACCTTGTTTTAGGAAGAAGCGTTCCCAGTAACTTTGGATGTTTTGAGCTCGAATTTGGAGGAATCCTACGCTCGACACAGAACGGTAAATCAGCGTGATCGTCATGCACATGTGCAGGGTATTGTATATCCACTTCCAGGACAAAACCAATTTCTTTTTGACGAGCAGCGGTGAACACGTCAAAGCGTTCGATTTCCTCGTTACTGAGCCAAACAAAATCTTTATACGGGAGGGGTTGACTCATAGCATAGCCGTATAAATTATTTATATCGTAGTGTGTTAAATAGGAAATGGGCTGCTGGGCATTATACGTTGACATGTAAGGATGATTGGCATGGACATGTCTCTGAACAAGGGAAACAAATCCTCCACGAATACCCTTTTCAAAAAATAAAATAATAACATGTCAATATCTACAAGTAAATCCAACTCGATACCTGTGTACAACAACATGGCATCCCATGATAAACCCGGTGCTGTATAATAGTGACACGGGTCCAGCTTGTAAATCTGTATACACATGCGACGGAATTTCTCAAAAATATCCGTTAATAGCAAGGTATCCACAGTGAGATACAGATCAGCATATTCACCTAGGGTGGTACAACCAAAGGTATCCCACACGTTGCAGGCGTGGATATAATCGGTATCAGTAATGGTAGTATTATGCAACGTGCTAAAAAATGCATCCTGTGGAGGTAAATGCGTTTCGTCCAAGGAAGACCAACTGTTGGTATATTCATAAGGATAAACGCCCTTCCGGATGCAAAGTTTGAATTTAGCATCATCCGAAAAATGGTTTCGTGTAAAGTGCAATTCATCGGGTGAAATGCCCTTGACCAAGGCTTCTAACGAAGAGGCTATAAATCGATAGGAATCGAGAAACCGAAGTGATATACCCTGGTAATGTATAGAAAAGGAGATAAACCGCTCATGATTTTGCGGAATAATGGAAAAATGTTCCTTGTCTAATGTGGCAAACTCACGAATAATAAAGTGGGAGTCAAAATTGGTGAGACCGTGAAAAAAGACGGGTATATACTTTGCTGCACGAAACGTTAAATTACACGTGTCGTGTGCAGCTCCTCGATAGACGCCCGTGTAATGACAATGGTCGCGCACTTTAATGTCGTCAGGTAAAATAGGCTTCTGACAAATATGACACGTTGTTGCCGTATCATGATGTATCATTTCGTCTAGCGTCATCTGTATGGGCTTGGGAATTTGAAGAAGCTGATGGACATGCTCAGCTAACTGTTTCAGTTCCTGTAACAACCACTGAATACAGGTAGGTCCTCGAAACAATTTGAAATAGGATTGACTTGGATCATAGGAACAAACAACTTGAAAGGCCACAGAAAACGGAGTATGTCTTTGAATAGCATCTGTGTATGAGGAAGACGGATTCGGTGGACACCGCTGAATGGGGGTAGTTAGAGTTTCAATGTCTGCATACACAGTATAGGCCACTGGATCCATGCGATGGAAGTTTTTGAATTTCATTTTTGCCTCTTTCGGTTTTGGAAATGTAATTTTAACTGCTGGCTGAGTAGAACAATCCACTGTGTGGCTATCCAGCTTGATCTGCGTTGAAAAGTACTGCAAACACCGTTCACAAATAAATGTTTTATGGTGTCTAGATGAAAGTTGACCTCCAACAAGCTTGGAGAGGTTTTTAATTAAACAATAGTGACTTGTTTGCTCGTTAGAAATGTATAATAAATTTATATGGTGTACCTTCTGCTGCTGCGTACAATAAAGCGGTCCAATAACCGTATTCTTATCAAGACCATAAATCATAAAGGAAAAATGAGGATTAAGACTTTCAAATTTAGCCATAGAGGTAAGTTCCATAGGAAATGAAATAGTTGCAAAGTTGAGCGTGGAGAGTAACCTGTTAAACATGACCGTGTATGAGGATGTTAAACTAACATGACGTTGAACAGGGGCTAGAAATGCAGCCACGCACCACAAAAAGCAATAGTCATCCTCATTTTGAATGTTGAGAACGGCTTTTCTACGTTGAACAGGAAGAGGAAGTGGAAAATATAGAGAACCTGAATTTAAGGGATCAAAGCAACATACATTGACTTGTAGAAACGGGATGACCTCGAGCGATTTTCCACTTTCACCTTCAAGAAAGGCGTCAAACTTAGACACCAAAGCGTCAACGACATGTTCGTTATACCAAGCTTCCCTGTCATCCGTCCGATAACATGGTCTCATTTTTGTTGTCAAATAAATGGTTTCCCGTTTTTCATCTCCACTGACTTTAAAAAATACAAAGGTACACGCTAATTCTGTGTTCACCTTTAATGCTGTGAAGCGCATAAAAAGAGTGATAAATTGTAATAAAAAAACGGGTAAACATGCTTGTAAAAACAATTTTGGATGTAAAATTTTGTTGACATTGTATATTCGTCCACTGCACAGTCGTGTTTGAAAGCAGTCACGAACATTTTCCCAAACAAGTGGTACCATGAGGTTATTTTCTAATAAACACTTACAATAATAGTCAACTGCTATTTCTCTAGTATTAAATGGTTTTGTTAGAGGTGGAACAGCGAGGCTATCTGCTCATACACGATGTGACAAAGAGTTAAATGTTATCCGCTTCAAAGAGGACTAGGCATGCATTATTGTGCATGCCTAAATACTTCAATACCAAGGGGCGTGAATTTAACGTTGCCAGCGTCTCGTTGGATATGCTGGCAAATCGACTTGGTAGAAACACCATAAACTCTTGGCAGTGACAAAGAAGTCTGGTGCCGAATCGTGTCTCAATTCTCTGCAGACTCTCTACAGGGAACGGTTGGTTAACTGGGAGATCCCTTAGTCTTCTTGTTTCCAACCCAGCCTGGGCCCCTATTTTGTTTAACTGTTGGAGAGCATCCATGTTAACTATAAAAAAAGATAGCCCCCATATAGTCTATAATCATCTACTAACTGTTCAATAATGATAAGAAAACACAAAACGTTAACTCACCTTGTACAGAGCAGAACGATGTTCACGCCAAAAGAGACTTGATGCAAGTGAGATTGGGTGCGACCCTTACACCTGTATATATAACAGATTCGTGGGTGTGCTCACCAGTGTGGAAGGGGGTATAATTATAACAAAGTTATTTACTGCAACCCGACCGCTACTATGTATGGGCACCGTGCTCTACAGTGTGGAAGGGGGATATCATTTTAACAAAGTTATTTACTCCAACCCGAACGCTACTATGTATGGGCACCGTGCTCTACAGTGCAGAAGGGGATATAATTATAACAAAGTTATTTACTACAACCCGACCGCTACTATGTATGGGGCACCGTGCTCTACGTGCAGCATGGCGACCGAAGGTTACATTACCGTCTTTGGTGACCATGAGATATTGATAGCGCGGAAGTAATTCATCATCTTCACTTAGTAACTGGAGCTGTAAGCGTCCGAAGGACCGCTACTATGTATGGACACCGTGCTCTACGCGCAAGTCCCTATATGAATGGAGTGAAGCCGGTTTGAGCTGATTATTCGCTAGTGTGGTGTGCTAGGAAACAACCAAGAAAGATTTTGCTGCAAAATATATATATTTCTTGTGTGAGTGTTGTGGAATAACTAATTCGTTTTTATCTTTTACTGGTACGCATTCAAGCAACAACGTTTGGTGAGTACTATGGCTAACCAATCTGAAACTTTCAGACAACACTTTTCTGACCCAAGTCACTGGATATATGCAACAAAACATGGTCATCGCAGTCAAATATATAACAAAACATATAATGAATTTCGTACTACATCTACATACACTAACTACTTGAACAGTACCTTCAAAGAATGGCCATTAAACTATATTTTATCACAAAACACAACTCGATTTGACTACCAACTTCATTATTCTATGGGGCAAGACACCATCATTTTCCCACGACAATTCAATGAGTTACAGTGTGTGACGTACATTAACGACTACCACATTCCTGACACAAATGACACGTACGAAAATAGTGACGGTGAAATTGACTACATTAATTGTCACAAGTTGTGTTTAAAATGTTTTGTTTTATGCTATGGATTAGACCTTGCTATGGAAGATGAAGATCCAGATAGTAACAACACTGACGACACGCTTCCCCTCCCTAATAATATTCACAGTCAAAGTTATTTTGTAAAACATAAAAATTGGAAGTATCTCTTAGACGACTTGAATGAGGAGGACATATATTGGTGCCATAAATGTACAAAACCTAAATTTGTTACAAGATGTGTATTCCCAGATGGAAGTAAAACGGATATAATATATCCAAACACTAATGATTACTTATATTCTTCATACATTTACTCAGTTGGTCAAGTTACTTTACATCCTACAAACCAACTAACATCTCTCAGAAGTAGATATCATCCCTACTAAAAGGTAAGTTATATTTATTGTATGCCAGATTTACCACAAACCTTCCAAACTCAAATTGCAATAGCTTTTTCTCTAGAATGGAATTTCGTTCCAGTGTAAACAACAACCTCGCGGGAGATGATATAGAAGAAGAGGCAGTAACAACGCCTACGCTTGCCACTAGTTTTACTTCAGTGAGGAGTCCTGCTCATCAAGATACCATCCCCATCGCAACACCATACACATCACAACACCATTCACATCGCAACAACGTAAAATCTTATATATAGCTTTTTGATTACTATGAGTTTTTTTAATAAACAAAAAAAAGTTTGACTTTTGAGTTTTTGATTTAACTATTGGTTACATGCATGCTACCCCAAGTATGAGTTAGAAAAAACAAACATATATTTTAGTTCATTTCTTTATTAGCATCGTTTGCACATCAACATGTTACCACTTGTTTAACATAAGGTAAGAATAGTGTAGAGTTTATTTTTGCTTTGTTCTTGGTCCTTTCATATGTTTTGTTTGTAAACGTCCACCACTCAACACGAGCTTCCCCTTCATAGCACCTGCTACCACAAGGGCCGCCATTTTTTCTGCAACAGATGCAGAAGGTGACGTCACACGTTCCATAGCCTTTCTCAAAAGTATCTGGTCGGCGACACGTCTTAGTTCAGAGATGTTGTTCTCACGCTTTGATGTTCTGTACGCTAGATCATGCTGCTTGCAAGCTGCGTCTAAAGCATTAATTCCAGGATCACCACGTGCCAGTCGAACGTCTAACTTTGTACCAGGGCCACAGTATTGATAACCAGGTAAGTGCAGCTCAAAGGGTAAAAGATCTATGACTTTGTCAATGAGACCATGACCAGTAGAGATCCGGCATATTTTTTTCAGTCGGTGACGCACATGTTGATTCTTTTTCCGCTGCTGCGGAGGTTGCTTCTTTCTTACCATCACATCCGTGGAATGAAGACGCATAGTCGTTGCATGAGGTTTTATGTCCATGATACAGTTTAATTAACTGACACGTTCTACAATTTTGAACTGATGGCATTTTGGAAATGTACACTTGTTGATGATGTTCATAATCAGTGCACGGTTGAAGTTCACACAACACAGGATCCCGTGTCCAATCACTCGGCACACTATCCCAAATCTCCTTTACAGCATTTGACGCAACATAAAACAAAAACGCTTTAGGTAAAGCATTTAGTTCTTCTAGGGTAAAATTGTTCAGTTTTTTCTTACAAGCGAAATACTTAACAATAGCCCGTTCAATGGGGTTAGATTTTAAGCCTTCAATGGTAGCCATTATACACACAGACACGTCTGTATTAGACATACGTCTCTGTCTCACTGTTCTGGTCTGCATTCATGCACAAGGTTTTACACTCATTTTCCAGGTACCGACATGCATTGCGACTTAGCCAATCAAAGAGTTTCGATACGTGTAGGAGTGTCTTTTTTTGTACACGTTCACCAGGCTCATATAAGGTGTGTAGTGCAGGACATCCCATTTCGTGTAGATCGATGAGTTTACAAGTTGGAGAAACATACTGACGTAACCATTCCTTTTTTTCACCTCCTTTTACAAAAATAGTGTTGGCACCGAACAAATAGGCTTTTAATACAAACAGTAGATAGTTATAAGGAATGTTTCCTTGATTCCAGTTCAATCCTAAATGACGTTGCAGCCACTCGGTTTGTCTTCTATCCTCGTCCGACTGCATGTATAAGGGAAACGGTGGTTCAAAAGTGAAAGCACTTACTGTGGGCGTCCACATGGTTGTGCAATCTATAATTGCAACGTCCTTGAAAACAAACTTATTTTCATTGACTTTGAAGCCTTGCATATCGACAATCAATGTTCTAGACATGGTTACTGCTCGCGGATACACACTCCTTTCTTCACCAGTGCTTTCTGCCAACTAATCCATCTCTACCTATAGTCCTACTAGTTAAGGGGTTGGAAAAGGAACTGGGTTTGCTAAAGGGATAAAAACAACATAAAATGGCTTATACTACTTTATTTGCAAAAAGATCAGAACATTGTTTTTCAATCTTTTATCATAGGATTTAGTCCAGGGCTCTGCAGCCAAACTTCTATTTATACTCTGGTCACCATATTGGACAGCGGCTGATAATACACTTGCGTCTCGTGAACAATCAGGCAATAGGCTGTTGTTTTTTCTGGAATAACTACAGACGTTTCAAATTCTAACCGGATATCGATAGTTGTTTCCTTCATCGACTCCTCCAAATACGAACAGTCCATCACCACCAGAGGTGCTTTGGTTTTAAAGTCTTGCGGGGATAATAGCGGACATGCTTCTTTCTGATAATAGGAGGACTGAAAGTTTGTAAACATGTCGTAGAGCTTACCATATTTGTTCTTGGTAAAGTTTAAATCCATTCCTTCATAGGGGAAGGTAACTCCGTTCAGGAAGAGTCGTATATTTCGCAATTGGATGTGATCAAATTGTGATGAATCTTTATTCTGTTGATATTTGCGATCTGTTTGAAATCCAACCATGACGTAGAGAGGTCGCTCTGTGTACCGTGAGGTTTTTATAGACCAAGTATGTGTATCAGTGAGTGGTAATACCGGGTACTCATGCAGCTCCCAGCTTCTAAATTGTATGGGTAAAGCTGTATCCTTCTCCACAATCTTGAGCAGACTCAATTTTTTCTGGTCAGAGAGAGTCACGTGCGGTACTTTCCATAGAATTCGTTGCAATAAAATTTTTGAATCTATTGCAGCTCCATCAGCACCCTTCAGCGCATTATAATCGCTCCTATCTCGAACAAGAATCAGATCCTGTCTTGCGTTCACAACGACGCGCTTATGGTCCTCTGCAAAGCCTAATATTAATTTTAGGGGTAAATGACCGGTAAATGTACCATCATCATTAACCATCCAGTCGTTTGTCGAGTCAGGACACCAACCGGCCATACGAAACGCTTTACTCTCCTCACTTCCGTACGAGGGATAAAGTTTCATAGCGCTTGTTATACCAACATTTCGAGTCGTATCCACTTCGATTCCGTTGATGATGTAGCGAACCTCGGAAAACAAAAAGGCCAGCGCATGGTTAGCCAACTTTGACGTTGTCGGAATGGTACCATCTGATTTGGTGAGTTGACCTTCAATCTGGATGTAACTTTCATGGGGTAGGGTGTAGATATCTTGTTGATTAATGGTAATACGAATTTCGTCATTGTTATTTAGACCCTGAGTGTACGGTTGATAGGAATGGTGTTCAATTCTTACAATACCCTCCTGTACTTCGACCGGATTGATCACGTCGAGGATCGAATTCATGACGTACGGTGTAACCCAGTTGTTGTAAGATCTGCTTGTTGACACGTGTTAACCTGTACACGCGTTGAGAACAACTAACACCCACCCTCAATGGTGTTGTTGCTTTATACACTTGTTTCATGCTGGCTTCAGATACAATTTGTAGGTCACAGGTGTATGAGGGTCTAATTCGATGAGACGTTGGTTTCTATTCACTAGTCTCAAGGTAATATTCCTGATGTGGGTCACACTCACAGGGTGATAGAGCACCACCGATGGGTTTTCGCGGATGATATAACCACCAGGTGAAGTAACAATAAAATCATAAAGCGAATGCGAGGGATCTTGATTGGTGTAGACGTCTGTAATAATATTACACGTGACAGATATATGATGATCTTCAATTATTTTCACCGGTTGGTCAGACTTGTGTATCACGTTTGGTACTAACACTTGTGGTGAATAGCCTAGCAATGGACCAATTGAGTCTGGTTGTGCTTTAAAATCAATCCTAAAGGAAGAAAGAATACTGCAGCGATGTGTCACGTTGTTGGCTATGAGTTCAAACTTGCGTGTCCCGTCCAGAAATGCTTTTAGACTAAATTCCTTGGTGAGAGTTGTGTAGATGTGATCGTGAATATCATCTACGGTGTAGCTGCCAGACGGTAGAGTTAACACATAGTCATCGTAGTAAAACTTATCATTGACGTCTTCAATTATGTTGCAGATTCTATTATAGCCTTCAAACGAAACAAGTCCCAGCACGTAGGGTCGTTGTCCCAATTCAATTGGAGGATAAAAGTCAACAGTTACTTCGGCTCCTTGTCCGTGCACTGTAAACGCTCTACTTTCTGCCATTATACTGCTCACGTTACCACCTGCGCTGAGCCTTATATAGAAAGGTCAGACATAGGCGACCACAGTGTTGAGTGTTAAAAGTTTGTACTCGTTTCACATTATAGTTTATTGTTGCACTGCTTCCGAAATAGCGAACAAGCTCTGTCGGCGGAGGAAGGTTTCCAAAACTGTCAAAGTACCATACGGTACAACCATGCTTGACGTAGGCCACGTAATGTGTTCCCGGTCCATGACTGTCATCCAAATTAATAACTGCACTCTCACGCTTCCAAGGTTGAGGAGGTAATTGGTTGCGCATAAATACACCTCTAAAGTGTGCAATTTTCAACTGTTTTGCATATTTTATGACTTCTCCGTGTGTCATGGCTCGCCGGGGCAGTGCATCGATTAAGCGTTTTTTGGCGACATGTAAATGCCAAGTCCTTTTTTATAGGGTGCTAGCTTCATGTTCACACCCTTGCCACGCAGTGCTATAGCTTCCATCGTTTTATTGTGCCTCTCACTTTCCTTCAACTGTTGCTTCGCTTCCTCGACAGCTTTCACCGTTCGCGCTACCGCACTTGCTCCACCAAGAAGTGAACCCAGGGCTGCTAGTCCAGCGAATAGTGCGGGTAAAAATCCGCCACGTTTTGGTACAGGAATAACTCGAGCACGTTTTTTAAAACTTAGTTTACTTTTGGAATTCGCATGCAATCGTGCTGCTCGGAGAGCTTTTTTAATGGCCAACTCGCTATTGGTTTCTCCACGCGAAGCCTGACGTGCCGCATGGAGAATAGCTTTAAAGCCTCCCTTTCTTGACAACGTCTTCCTCTTCTTTACCACATATCTCTGTTTCACCATCGCGACCAAGGAAGAAGACAACCTCACAGTATAAAGGATAGACAACAACTAACGCTCCTCAGGAAGAGAGCCTGCAATTATTTAATCGATGGTGGCGGTATATTCGAGTTCTATATACAGCGGAAAATCATTCATTGATTTTCCCGCCTCTTTTTCTTCAGACGACAGTTTCAGTTGAAAGGATAATTTGTCCTCGGCTTTCACCGCAAGTTCGATGAGTGATGATATAACACTACCGTTTAATAGTAGCTCTAAATGTTTGAAATCCGGTGTATACTCGATAACACGAATGGCACCATCATACGGTAAACGGTAATTGCTATGCCCCGAACGTAGTATATAGGTAAGGTTACTGGGATCTTCAACCGGTTGTCGGTTTACAATGTGAACCAAAAATAAGTTTGGCATTGTTTTAATGAAAAGCGATAATCGTTGTTCCAAAAATCGTTTAGTCGTCACGTCATGAGGATGTACAGGATCGGCAACATCGGCTATTCGTTTTCGCTTCATCTGTAGAGCGTTCTCTCTGATTTCCCACACCTTCTCTATTTCAGAGAACAAATACCGTTTTGTACAAGCATCTTGATCATCCTCCGGATCGGCCACGTGTACAAGGCGTGTATTATTCGCTGTATAACCATTTACTGTTAGGAATGGTACAAAACGGCGTAATTCTTTCACCTTGTTATCTACATAGTCCTTTCTAGCAGCGTCCGTGTCGTTGGTTGGAAGAGCTAGCTGAGTGATTCGACGTTGGTGTACATCATAGTCTTTCTCTTTTGTTAACACCACAGCATTGGTTAACATATAGGCTTTGGTGCACACATCTTGATTGTTTACGGGGTCTGCAACGCCCATGATACGTTTATTCTGTGCTTCATAGTCTCCCTTGATACGCCGCAAGCGATAATAATCTACATACTTTTTTGAACATGCGTCCGAAGCTAATTGTGGTTCTGTTATATTGGTTAATCGCTTTCCATTAAAGTCGTAATGACCATCCGTTGTGCGTGGCAGTGCATTGGCATCGACATATCGTTTATTAGCCGGATCTGTATCATGTTTTGGATCGTTTATCGAAGCAGATGGCTCATTTCCTTTCTTTGTTTTATGTGTTCTCCCAAAGGCATCCATGGTTACACTAGATCTGAAACAGCCACATGCTTCATGTATATAGAGACCACCTCTTCCCGTTTCACGTTCAGTCGATATGCAGATTATTAAGCAACAACATTCACTTCCGGTGGGGGATTTGGTTTCTCGCCTCTTCTCGACAACGTCCGAACGCCGCCACGGTTCACTCTTCCCGTCTTCCATTCGCTGTCTCATCGCCGGACCATCGGGATGTGGAAAAACCAATCTTCTGCTTACCTTAATCACCTCCTTAAACGGAGTACGATTTCAAAATATCTACATTTTTGCCAAGTCGCTCTATCAGCCTCTTTATGTGTTCTTGCAACAAGTCATGTCGGGTCTTCGCAATAACATGGGTTACTTCACATTCCCCGCGCACGAAGATGTCGTCTCACCGGATCATGTTCGCCCGAATTCGCTCATGATTTTTGATGATGTGTCCACAGAACGACAGGCTATCATTCAAACCTATTTTACCATGGGACGTCATAAATATATTGATTGTTTTTATCTCGCTCAAACCTATTCCCGAATACCCAAACAGCTCATTCGCGACAATGCCAACGTGATTGTTCTCTTCCGGCAGGATGAACGCAACATGCGTCACGTCTACGATGATCACGTGAACCCAGACATGACCTTCCTAGCCTTTACACAGTTGTGTGCCACATGTTGGAATGCTCATCACCACGGTTGCCTCGTTATCGATAAGCAGAGTGATATCAACAACGGACGTTACCGCATGGGGTTTGATCATTTTATACGTATTTAAGGCACTGCATGACTTTTTCAAACGTCATTTATTCAGCTAGCATGGCAACAGCAGGAAGTCAATTAAAGAAACACATTATCCGTGCGCAAAATAATATTCGACGCAAGTTCCGTGAACTGAAACGCACGCATGCTGATAGTGAGCTGTTGATCGCGAAACATTTGAAATCACCTCTGGAAGCCGTGTTAAAGGGAACATCACGAACCAATAAGCCAAATACAGTATCAAAAGGAACACAAACAATCGAGGAGGAAGAACAAGAAGAAGGTGATGAAGAAGCTGAGGATGTTTTTACTTCTGGAACAGAATCACCGCTTCCAGAGTTTCTAAAAACAACAGTCATTGCTCAAACGCCCTCTAGCTCTAGAGAAAAAAAACCTACCCTGTCAGAAATCTTGGCTACACCTGAAAAGTATATGCAGCTGAAAGGTATTCTGGTAGAACATTTTGGACCGTTGGTAACGCCCTACCTTGAAGACCTTTTTACTAGAAAAACTGATACGACCTACGGTGTTCGCTATGAAAATAAACGTTTTCGAATTGGTGACTCAGAGATCAAAATAAAAGATAATGTCGTGATTGTTAAAACAGTTCGATATCAATTGACGCCAGGTCTTTTAGAACTTTTATTTGCACGTGTACCTTCCAAGGATGGCTATGACGAAGACGATCTTCAAAAGTATAAGGACATCTTGATGGCTACAAATGGTTTTAGACGTAATTATAAACGTTCTGAATCAATAAATGCAAATAAGGGTTTCAAATATAAGGCCATTATATCCAAATTGTTTCCCACCTATGCAAGTGTCCGCCATGAAAGCTCAGCGTCCGGCGTCCCGTTTAAAACGTTAAAACCTTTCGTTGATTTCGCCTATTGGAACGATCCTAATAAGTTGGTTAAACGTCTACAGCTCCTGCACGCTTCCCAACAGGCTGGCCATACAGGTCATGAAGGTGAAATTGTAGAAATAGAAGAGGAGCTTCGTCATGCTGGCATTATTGTATGATGGGTCCACGTGACAATACCCCTTCGCCTATTAAAACAGTGATTGCTCACGAGTTGCATAAACCAGCTCGCCGTATCTATCCACGTCGTCATGTTGTCTCGCGAGGAATTGATGAACTTTGGCAAGCTGATCTCGTGGAAATGATTCCCTATGCTACTAAAAACAATGGCATCAAGTATTTGCTGACTGTCATCGACGTCTATTCCAAAATGGCATTTGTAGAGCCTGTGCGAAATAAAACAGGTACTCTAGTTACTGCAGCCTTTAAACGCATTATTCAAAAAGCTAAACGGCAACCTCGCCTCCTCCAGACAGATCAAGGTAAGGAGTTTTTCAACAAGGAGTTTTCCACCTATCTGCAAAAACTCGGTGTTCATCACTATACCACTTACAGCAATTTGAAAGCGAGTGTGGTAGAACGTTTCAACCGAACGTTAAAAACACATATGTGGCGAGAATTTACAGCCAGAGGGTCCTATCGCTGGCTTCATCTACTGCAGACTCTAGTGTCACGTTACAACGATACCAAACATAGAACTATTGGGTTAAAACCACGTTTGGTCATAAAAAACAGTCCACGGTTGAATCGCCTTCATCATGGCATCAAAACAGCTGACCCACAACGCCATCGTTTTCAGGTGGGTGATTATGTACGCATCAGTAAACATAAATCCCTCTTCTCAAAAGGATACACGCCCAACTGGAGCACAGAAATATTCAGCATTCGCCAAGTAAAACGTACCCACCCCGTCACTTATCTACTCCAGGACCATAACCACCAGCCCATCGAAGGAGGATTCTACATCGAAGAACTTCAAAAATCGCAGTATCCCAAGCATTATCTTGTTGAAAAAGTGATTAAAAGACAGGGTAATAAACTCTATGTCAAATGGTTAGGTTTCAATTCCTCTTTTAATTCTTGGATTAATAAATCTGATCTTGTATAATGAGCCTTGTTTTATTTCATCCTCTTAACCTTTCCTTGTCGGGTTGGCCGAGCGGTCTAAGGCGTTCGACTTAAGTTCGAATTTCCTCAACAGGAAGCGAGGGTTCGAATCCCTCACACGACAGCTCGTCATGGGTTAACAACAGTCCATATACCTCTACATTTTTACCATACATAGATCTCTAGGGGACATTTAGTATTTCGTATTATTCATATTCGTAACCATGCTTAATGGAATATTTATTATTATTATTAGGTCTTTATTGATTGATACCTACAGCCCCGGCCATCGCATTGTTCTACTACTCTAAGTTACACTCGGTCACATTCGACTACCTTCGACAGTCGCCCGAACCGGTCCCTTCCCCCACTTCCATCCACAAGCTATATAGGCAATGCACACCAGCCAGCTCAGTCAGTTGGCTGGCCAACACAGGTCGGCTAACAACTGGGTCTGCTTCCAAGCCAGACCTTCCCCTCCCCTCCCCTCCCCCCCCCTCCCCCAAGCCCCCCAGGGAACGCCTGGGGGGGCACGTGACCACGAGAAACCATGGATGACCTTGAAATCTGTCCAGGACCGGCTTAGCCCTACTACTTTTCTCCCTATTTTTATATTTGGAGGGCATTTCTTAGACCATTCTCGCATTACCATTTCCAATGCACAATTAAATAGTAATGGTGATAAGCCATCACCCTGTCATAAACCGGTTGTGACCTCAAATGGGTCAGAGAATTCACCTCTGAATTTAACTTTTGATTTGGTGCCTGTAAGAGTTAGTTTTATGGGATTTGTCAATTTGGGGTGTAATCCCATGTGTCTTAGAATTTTTAATAAAGATTCTCTATGAATACAATCATATGCTTTTTTATAGTCGATAAATGTTATCACCATATCTCTATTCCTTTTTCTATTATAATCCATTATCAATTTTAGGCTCATAATTTGATCTGGGCAACTTCTCCAGGGCCTGAAACCTCCTTGATATTCTCCTAATTAATTTTCAAGTTGTACTTTAATTCTATTGAGAAGAATTCGAGATTTTTTTTTATAGGAGTGAAATCCCTCGGTAATTGTTAGGATCTGTCTTATCCCCTTTTTTATGTAGTGGATGGATGATAGCTGATCTCCAATGTTCAGGGAATTTTCCTGTAATCCAGATGTTGACTAGTTGTTGGTGAAGAGCGATTTTTGCCGAATTTCCAGCATACTTCCAAATCTCTGCAAATGTCTGGTCTTCTCCAGGGGCTTTGAAATTCATCTCATTCAGTGCTATGTAAACGTCTTCTAATGTGGGCGGGTTCATGTTCTCCGGTGGTGTTGTTATTGGAGTGTCAACATCCAATTGGAGAAATTCTATGGGTTCTTCACAGTTCAGGAGTGTCTTAAAATATTTAGCCATAATTTGTGCATTATCCTGGTTGTTGTGGGCCAATTTACCATTTTCATCTTTTAACAATAAGGTAGGTGCTTCATATTTTTTCAGATGTTGTTTAAAGATTTTGTAATAATTCCGCGATTGTGAAATTTTGAATTCCTCTTCAATTGTTTAGAAGGGTGTCAGTATGATATTGCCGTTTTATTCTTCTTAAAGTTTTAGTTGTTTCTTTTCGTTGTGTAACTAAATTTTGAAAAGATGTTTCAGATTTTTGGGATTGGTGTAATAACCACGCTCGGTGTCGTTTTTCAATCATCTCATCACATTCATTATTCCACCATTGATGTTTTTTCCGCGGTTTAATTGGAGCCAGGTCTTCTGCTATTCGTTGTAGGTTGTGAACCAAGTTTTCGAGTTTATCAGTTATTTTAATGTTTCCAGTTGCTTTTTGGTACTGTTCACTGTTGATTAACTGGATAGGATCTATTGTTCGTTTAGTTTTGGGGGTTTTCCTTTGTTGTCTCTTCTGGGGCGTGAGTTTAATTTTAATTTTGACTACGTAGTGATCAGAACCTGTGTCAATTCCGCGGAGGACTTTGACGTTATAGATCTCTTTATGGTGGTTTTTATCCATGCACACGTGGTCCAGTTGCCATTCTCCCTTAGTGTAATCAGGGTGTTTCCATGTTTTAAGTTTTTGAGGTTTTCGTTTAAAACATGTAGATTTTGAGATTAAGTTATGGTTTCGACACAGGTCAACTAGTCGCTCTCCTTTTTTATTTGTTCTATTGTGTGCTGGCCATTTTCCGATGATGTCATGGTATTTTCTTTCTCTACCTAGCTGAGCGTAAAGTCGCCAATTAATAATTTAACATGGTGTTTGGGGATGTTATCTATGGTTTGATCCAGTAGGTCCCAAAATTCTTCTGTTTATTCACTGTCTTTGGGGGAAGTGTTTTTATCATTAGTGGGAGCATGGGCATTTGTGATAGTATAAATCTTATTAGATGTGTTAAAGGTGAGTGTTGAGATTCGAGGAGATGGTGAGCGGAATTCTTGAACTGAATTTATAATTTTAAGGTTGATCAGAAATCCTGTTCCAAATTGTGGAACATTCTTCATGACTCTCTTCCCCGGTATACCCTTATATAGTCGATACCCTTGAGATTCCAAAGCATCCTGGTCAGTGTTCCTCAATTCCTGTAATCCCATGATAAGAATTTTGTGCTGATCCATTATGTCAGTGATCACCTTTAGCTTACCAGTTTGCATGAGGGAGTTCACATTATGTGTAGAGAAGTAAGTTATCTGCATTGGTTTGATTCTTGATCTCGTCTTATTCGCGTTTGTTGTACTGGGATGTTTCCGTGCCTCCGACATCACGGTATCTCGTAGGTTGCAGCCCTCCGGACCCGAATGCTGCTTTCTCTGAACTCGAGGTTCAGCCGGTGGAGTATTCCTTGAAAGACTTTCCATGGTTGACTGTCACGGTAACACCGAAGAGGGACTAGGTCCCGGGTTACAACTCTGGATGTGATCCAGAGAGGTGATAATAAGGCCGCTCCTCTGGAGTACAGACGCCTTGCGTAGCCGCCCCTAACCTGGAGAACAGACGCTGCATTTTCTACACCGTTGACCACAAGTGGTTCATCCGCCTTTTGGGGAAGTTTCCCACCCCAAGGGCAAGAGAGTGCCCCAACCTCCACCAGTTCATCCGCCTCCCTAGAGAGCCGTTGACCGGGTAGAGGTGGACTCCTTATCCCGGGAGTCACTCGGTCGTCAGAGCCTCTTCAGTCTAAAGCAGGGTGCACCACGTGCAGGTGAGGATGACTTTTGGGTAGGTTCTACCCCTTACACCCCAATTTATTTATTTACAGTACTGTACTTATTTTTGTCCGAGACTCATTCCATTTTTGAAAGCATTTGGTTTCATCCACTACTGGCTTGCTGGGCCTATCGTAGCTTCACCAGAGCCCCGTTAGCCGTCACTTTTCAGGGTTCCTGTAGGACCTTCACAGCTACCGTAACGGTCCCGGGGCACACGAAGTCCCCACTCTACTTTGCCCCTACAGGCGATCCCCTACTTTGTGCCGTTGCCCGTCTTCCACGACGTGGACGAGGGGTTGGACTTATGGGAGAATGGAGGAGAAGAGGATTCACAGGAGAGTACACGAGACGAAGTGGGAAGGAAAGAGACCGAGAGACAGATGGCTGAAGGGGGTGGAAGAAAGCGTGAAGAAGAGAGGAGAAGACTGGACAAGGGTGGAGGCTGAGAGATGGTGGGAAGACAGAAGACGTTGGAGAGGCTTGTGTTCCAAACAGACCCGGCCAGTGGCTGGAAACTGTGCAAGATCATGACTGTACTTATTTTTACACTACAATGGCATACTCCCAAGTTATAGATTGTTTGATGTGAACTAAGCATGCACACTAAAAGTTTGAGTACACCATGTCATGTACTTACCAAAGTTATACACCGGTTCTCGTCCGATCACCGCAGTTAAGCAACATTGGGCGTAGTCAGTACTCCCACTACTAGTTTCGCTACCACAAGGCAGATTCTTTAGGTGGACGTTTACGACTGCACTCCACGATGCGATGGCTTCTTCTCTTAGGGGACATGATCTAACTGTCACTCCCCTCGGCGCTGTCTGGTGGTTGTGGTTTGAATTCAATGACATCCTCTGTTGTGTTGGGACTGTGTATTGCACCTGTGTGTGTGGACTAGGTTCCTTAAAAGCCCCTACTTACTATCAGACCAGGCCAAACCAGCAGACTGTCGCAAAAAGTAGCTGACAGGCGGGCAGTTAGAGAGTGTGTAGGCCTGTCGGCTGCCCAATTCGGTCTGCGCAGACTATCTGGCGGTCTGGCTGGAAAACATTCAGACCACCAGACAGCCCCCTCTCCTGTCTAGTCTTGTCTGCGTTGTGTGTAGCGCTGTCTGGCTAACTCCGTCGCAATCTCCATCAGTTTCAGCACCTTTCAGACTTGACAGCACCTGGGAAAAAATTGCCGAACTAAACTTCAGGTCTTGATACGACATCCCCGTAGCTAGGTAACGCAGTCTCACAATATTAGTCTTCGTTCAGCACACACAGATTCCCAAAAACTAGTTTTTTTCTTCTCGATGTATGGCTGGACCCTACAGAGTAATTCGATAAAACACTGTTCATCCATTCGTAGAAGAGTGCGGAAATCATCTGTTTCTAACTTCTTCATCGAGTTGGCATGAGTGAACCAGTGCCTTTCTTTATACATCATCTTCTCCCATACTCTTCTCTTCTTCCGCGTATCCTCATCACTAAGGTTCGGATGTTAAGGAAAAGTCATTTTTTTCCCGAGCTCATTTTGCCCGAAATCTGAAAAATAAGTTTGAATGACGGGTCCCTGACCACGTTTAAAGCAATTTGATGTTGCCTTTAAATGCATATTTCATCCATTTTTATTGTTTTGATCATATTTTAGTGATATAAGGTCATATTTGGTAATAATTCCAGCATTGTTGTTTGAATTGAGGCGTCGTTAACAAGGTACGTGTTATATGCGTCGAGTTTCATACACAGGATTTCCTAATAGTGTAGTGGATATATATATCTTTCTTTTCCCTGAACAGGCAGATAGCAGGTTTAGAAGACCTGATTCCAAGAAGGTGCTCCTACGGACGTCATTTAGCATTTACAGGGTGTATACGACCCGGGAATTCTCAGGGAAAAATCAGGGAATTTCTTTGTTAATCAGGGATTTATCTCAGTTTGGCTATATCACGTAAAAGTGGAAGCAATACTTTCGAATTTCACGGAAAGTTATCGCTCGCTACTGATGACAGTGCTCAGCCAATGAGCAGTGCCTTCTCAAGCTTATCTGAAAGCATGACGTGGCAACCTTTCCGTTTGTCTTCTGCGCGGGAGCCAACTACGCCATTTTGTTGGGCCTTGAGCATTTTGTTCTTTGCGATTGGTAATGCCAATTTAGTAGGCCTATATCCGTTTTACGTCTCGGCATGATGGGTTAAAATCACTGACTGGACTATTGATTATAATTATCATGGAGATAGCATGAGCAACGATTTCTTGTCAGACGTAATTTAATGGCGAGATGTATGCAACACAAATCCCCCTCCCGTCCAATCTAAAAACACTTATAGTGGGCGATGTATTGGAGATAGAGATTTGCTCTCGCGGACTTTTTTGTAGAACTTTTCATGCTGAACAATTGTTAAACTCATAGTATCTTGATATTTTTAATGGTTTGTCCAGCGTAAGTTTGAAAAGCGCATGGACGCCTGGTTTTTCCGACTTTTTTACTGATATCGTTACTGCTTGGCTTCATTTGAACATAAATAAATTATTTTCTTTTTATACTAAGAAGAGATTTAGGGACTATTTCAACTCCCGTTAGCGATCGAATTTTGACTACTACTGGGTGATGACGGGCTACGTTAACTTACGTAGTTTTGTATTGGTGCGCGGACAATTGGCTACGGTACGTAAATTAACGTTTTCTTACAGTGCTTCATTCTTGTGTAATTTTCTCCTCTCCGCCGTTCATTAATCAAAATACTACATGTTATTTACGAACTAAGGTCTTTGTTCAACGAAATGCAGATAGGTATATTGTTGTCTTGATAATGCTTTCAGTACTGGAAGTGAGGCTTTATAACACTCAGTTACCGTGTATATTGTCAAGTGTTAGCATGGCGCGCGCGGAACTGACAGTGCGATAATCAGTTCAGACGAGTCCGTTGACGATAATAATAAGAGTAAAATTGACATTGATAGCAGTGAAAGTAGTGACGATGAGGTTGATGGATGGACAAGTAAGTAAAATTACACGTGTTTATGTTCCATATTACTTCTCATGATAAGTGTACTTCAGTTGCCCGGTCCGCAGTAAGGAATAGGGTAGCGGACGCCCGGGTAACAATGTGTTAGACCTGAGTTGACAATACTGTTTGCGCAGCTTTTACATCCCGGTATTCTTTGATTATTGTCTTCTCCTGCGTTCCTTAGCTAGGCTAGAACTTATGTCCAATTTTGTTTTTAATTGTGCCCAGGAAATGTGTTTGCAACACCTTTCATACTCTACCTTGTATTATCAAGCAGACTTGGTTAAATTATTTTTAGCGGCTTCGGTGGCGTGGCATGCTGAGCTTCTATGCCCAAGATCGCGGGTTCAAACCCGGCCGAAGTCGTCGGATTTTTAAGAGCGTTAAAAATCCCTCAGTATGCCTTCCTTCGGAGGGGAAGTAAAGCCGGCGGTCCCGTGTCATAGATTTATGGCATGTTAAAGAACCTTCCACTAATTACACCTGTGTGAAGCTAAATTAGGTTAAAATGTAAACAACGCTCAGGTATCTACGTTCGTCGCCAGGAGCCGACTATGGTGGCGTCTAGTAGCCAAGTTCTGAACTAGTAGTTGTTGACGGTGGCATTTGGCGGAAAAAGTAGGAACTACTTGAAAAATTCAAAGTATGCAGTCTTTAATACAGTCATCACAATTAACACCGGTTATCAGACAGATTCTACACACACCCAAAGTACACGGGGCTACATGACCGCGTTGTCGCAGCCCCTAAACTGAGGAACCAACCAACCTAAATTATTTTAGACTGATAACAGTGTGTTCTGGCCTGTTGAAACATCATTCATAATGATTTCCTTCATTTAAATGTATTTATAAATTAATAAATTGATTAACTCAATTACTTCTCTCATGACGAGGTGGACCTAATTGAGAGTGAGAACTTGGAATATGCCTCCCTTCGTCCCTTGGGTATGTAAATTACTGTATAGGCCTATATTCAGACTTATGCTACCGAATATCATCATTCCTGCGACGTAGGATCAGTGATTTCATTGGTAATGAATGGTTTTACAAATTAAATATTGGTTTAAGATGATCACGCTCGTATGATACACACCTTGATGTGTGTATTCAACCTCCCGTTGTCTCTTTTATTGGGGGGATTTACCGTAGTGAAAGCGGCATGACTTCATAAACCTTGCTTATTTTACTGGACAATAAGTTCACTTATAATCTATTGGAATAAATTTATTTTCACAACTGTTTCCCTTGTGCCGCCATTGCTCACATCCGTTTGGCTTCTGGAATTTCCGAGAACAGGAAACATAAAACTTAATCCTATTTTTAATTTGCTTTCCTGGATTACAATTTGCTTCTTGTTCCTGGAGAGCGCTTAAAACGAACTCAAAAATAGCATGCATTTCATCACACTTCCTGTTCCCGGGCGAATGTGTAGCATTCTTTACTCAGGGAATTCTCTCATTAATCCTGGAAAAATCAGGGAATTCTTTTAAGATGAGTTGGTAGACACCCTGATTTACAGTATGTTAGTAATACTCTACCTATCCCAAAAATTCATGTCATATTTCATAGTTTTTAGGTCATATTTTATAGTTTTTAGGGCATATTTGCTTGCTTATTTTGTACTTCTTTAGGTCTTGAACTTCCAAACCCTACTCATCACTGATCAATGCAATACCCAATGATAGTCCTATTGTCTGTTGTTTTGAAAGATGAGGACCGTACTTAAATACTCAACAAAATAACAATAACCTTCTTACTTATTACTGGGCGGACGACTCAACACAACTGAGGTCTGGTATATTGGTGTGTTTGTAAAGTCGACCTAGTGTCATGCCCTTCCACGTCTGCTGGTCTGGTCTCGTCTCATCTGAATGTGTGTAGGGGCTTTTAGGTCACCAAATGTCACTCGTGATATCCATCATCCCTGTTCATTCTGGCTGGATGGCACTGTAACACTATAGCTTCTGTCACGAAGCGTGGCATATTGTTTTAACTCTTCAAATCTCAGCGATTCCCCTTCTGCTGTGTTTAGTGTTGTGTATTGTTAATGTTGGTTTATCCTTAGCCTCATGCCTGGGTTCCGTTATGATTTGTTCGCATGTTTTTTGTTGTTATTGTTACCCTTTAATTCACGTCTGTTGTTGAGAGGTTAGCGCACGTGAGGACATCTTTACACTGTGGGCGTGCTTCCTGGATGGACTTTTCTTGTCTTCCATGGATTTTAGGGTAAATCCAGTTTTATGGGGTTTTAATAAGGTGGGTCATAACAGTATACATGGGTTGGTTTTTTAGTTTTGGCACCAATGCTTCAGTGCCAAGTTGCAACAATGTTGGGTGCTGCCACTTTTACCGACGGTTGCTGCCCTGCGTCCCCTCCCTCAGAGCACATGACCTCGCCCGTCCTCACCACCGCTCGTGCACAGTCGCGCCTGTTAGATGAGTAGTGTGAGACCAGCGCTCGCGAAAGACATTTGCAATGTTTTCCAAGCAGGAGCAGAGAACGTGGATAAAAATTCAGTGTGCTAGGGGTCGCAGTGCTAAACAGTGTCACCGAGGATTGCAGGAAGCGTGCGGTGCAGCTGCGTTACCGTTCAGAACGGTAGCAAGATGGGTTGCAGCCTTTCGAGATGGGCGCGAATGTGTGGAGCACATGCCTCGATCTGGTCACCCACCAGTAAGAGATGACAATGTACAGATGGTGTCCGCGTTTGTAGAGGTGGATCGGAACGTAACGATTCGACAATTAGAGCAAGATACCGGACTGGTGCATTCAACTGTCCTCCACATCCTGAAGGACTTACTGAAAATGTGGAAGATTGCATCCAAATGGGTTCCGCATGACTTAACCGACATGCACAAATAGCTGCGATATGACGCTTGCCGTATGCACTTGCAGCGGCAGCGTTATGAGCGCGAAGGAGAGGCCTTCTTACGGCGTATCATAACCATAGACGAGACGTGGGCCAGATCTTATGAGCCACAGTTAAAACGCCAATCGAACGAGTGGCGGTACCACGGATCACCACGGAAACAAATAGTTCGACCAACCCCCACCAATGTGAAGGTAATGTTGATTCTTGCCTATGATTGGGATGGTATGATCATTCACCATACTGTTCCCCGAGGGCAAACCGTTAATGCAGCGTACTATTGCTCATTTCTGCAAGACCATCTCCGAGGAACTCTGAGAAGGAAACTGCGTCACCACATGGTTACACCGCCCATCGTTCTGCATGACAATGCTAGGGCACACACAGATGGCGTTGTGTCGGCATTGTTGGATCACTGGGGCTGGGAGGTCCTCTATCACCCCCCATATTCTCCCGAAATCAGTCCCTGCAACTATGATCTCATCCCGAAGATGAAGATGACAATGTGCGGGGAGCGCTTCCGTACAATTGAAGACGTTAAGCAGGCTGCCGAGCGCTCTCTTCGTACCATCAATAGGTTGGGCAGTGCCAACAGGATCCAACGACTTCCGCATCACTGGGAACACATTGTACGCAACGGTGGGGACTACATCGAGGGCCTGTGAAACTTGGAACCATCTAAGTGAGTTATTAATCCAGTTATAACTAAGCTGCCAAAATAAAAAAAAACAACCCATGTATGTTGTACTGTCGATATTCATCTTGGGTTTGTCTGACCTGTATGATGTAGGCTAATGTATCACCAATAATATGATGCGTCTTGAATAATGATTGCTCCAATTGTGGTTAGCAAGTTTAAAGTGAAGAGAACAGTTAGTTAGGTAGATACCTATATCGCATACTGCTCTTGATTAGGGATTGATTGTGATGACTCGTGTGAACAAATAGCAAAAGTGTTTGGTGACAACGCTGGCCATTAATTCACGCTTTGACTGCATGCGCATGGCGTCATACTCCAACTTTAGTATACTGGATCCAATGAAGAGGGAATGCAAAATTTTACATTCTATAGTTATGTTGCTTTAAGTCTTAAATCTATATTAGCAACGTCTTTTCTTTCAGGTCAGCCTCTGCTTTGCACACCGGTCCTGAGAGACTGGGGGATCGTGGTTCCCAGCAGCTACAGCCGGCCGACCCACTCTTTTATTGCGGTGCTTACAGAGGTGGCCACGAGGATGCATTTCTGCATTAAGCCACCTTATGTGCAAGAGATCTTTGATGAACAGACCACTAGCTACGTAGATGGCATAGAGAGCATAACCCGTTCAAGTAAACCGGAGTTACTCATGCTCCTGCTGCCAACACGCCGTACCGACAGATACAAGTAAGTTCATGAGGGCTGCCGTTTTAACGAATTTTATCTGTTTTAACAGATTTTAGATGCTTTAAACAGATTCGTAGATTCTGTTTGCAAAGTTTGCAAAATATTAATTTTATGTTTATTTTGTTTTATCTCAAAGATGGCTAGGCCTACGTATAAAATACGTGAGATGAGATGCGGTAATCACATTACTGTATTTTATCAAGGCTGTGAACAATGCAAATGGGTGATTAATGATTGTTAATAAAGCAATATGTTTAGAATATTCAACATATTGGTAACAAATACAAATTCTGTAATTCTTTTCATGCATCTTCGTATTGGTCTGATTTTTTTCCCCTCATAAATTTATCATTGGATTTTTCAGTTACGTGATGAGGATTTGAAATTTATATTGTTGGGAGGCCTGGAATATGCTACTGTTCAATGCAAGCTTACAAAATGTTAGAAAAGAAGATGGTTAAATAGGATAAGGATAGAGGGAAGTGAGTTGGATCAAGGATGAACACAGTTAGGGATGTAAGGGGAAAATAAATGACAGGGACAGTTTCCATAGCCAGGCACAAAGGTGGCAGTTTGTCTTTGTAATGCGTTTACCTTTTTATCTTTCCTTCAGTCTATCATTGTGTTTGTTTTTATATATGTTTCTTTCCCCCTTTTCTCGTCCATGAAATTATTTTATCCATATTGTCAAAGCAACATGATGTAGGGATCGGACACACGTATCTTACCTAGGAGGTACTGAGTTTGATTCCTAATTTTAGCAGGGGCTTTAGAACTGATACAAGGGCTAGAACAGGTGCACTCAGATTGTGAGGTCAATCAAGTAGCTGTCTGATCTGAGAGGCAGCGACCTTGGTAGAGAAAGCCAACATTAACGGCCAAGAGGAAACATTGCACAGGCTGTGCGTAATCCCTCAATATGCAGCCATGTGGCTGAGCAATTGATCCTTGGAAGGACCATGGAGCCACAGGTTGAAAATACAAATTAATTTTATAACTTACAGTATCCTACATTTCCAGCCGTTCTTTGTGTCAGAGAATGAAATGCACAAGATATGTTCCAGTAGAATACGTGCAAGAAGAGCTTGCCACAGAATCCTGCGCAGATCTTCGGCACTGTTCGGATGGGCTCGGTAGTGGCATAACACGCCCCTCCCACTTCGCTTCATTTGCTCACTAGCAGCATTTCTGAACGGACCGCCTGTTCAGCTGGAGGCTTGGCATGCTAAACTGTGACTGGGGTTCAAGTGAGATCTCAGCACGTGTATGTAATGTCTTACACAGTAGTTATTACCTGAGCCAGGACACAGTAATCTACCGTATTTGCTCGCATTTAACTCACACTTTTCTGACCGAAAATAAGTGTGAAAATCTTCGGTGCAAGATTTGTGAGGAAAATACCTTATTCCCGAAAAAATGTAAAATTTGCATTATTGAAACAAGACGACTGGATTGTCAACTGCTATCGCTGTTGCCGATCTCCGAGCTACTCTCGCGTGCATCATCTTAACTTCCGTCCTATGCATTTGCGCTGCCAGTCTCCAAGAAGCTCTTAATAATGTCTGTCAACACCGTAACCCATACCCCTACATCCAATGATTCAAAAGTTCAACTGACGGCTTTCTTTAATTTGTCTTCTCTCGTCACCTTATAGTGACTAACGATACCAGATCTCGACGTGTTCTAACCTAACAATTTCTTATTTAGCATGTGGACCGCCAAATCACGCAAGAGTTTACAGACGGCCTTCTTTACTTTGTCTTCTGTCGTCAGCTTATCGTGGCTAACAATTACAGATCTCAACATGTTCTAACCTAACAATTACTTATTATTAGCGTGTGGGGTGCCAACAAAACAGCTGACGATCACACCCCGTATTGCTGTTTTACTGCGTCGCCATATTTGAAAACACCGTATGGTTATTGGTTTCTAGCGTGTCTTTCTGTTGACGCCAGTAGCGAATATCGAATTCATTCACAATTAATTCTTGACTGGCAGCTCTATTCCCATCGTCGTCTGCGTATTTGATCACTTAAGCCATGTAACTTCCCCGCGTTTTTACAAAACTAAAAGATCGATTTCCACAAGAAAACAATCACACTTAACTGAGAAACAATAATGGAACGTGAAGACAATACTGCTAGCCCTACTTGTTGACAATTCAACAGACGCACAACAAACACCGTTCAAGAAAGTGAAGCACCAGCGTAAAAACGAACAATATCATCGCAGGCAAGACGTTTTTAAGATTACTACGGTCATCTTTATGACGGCGTCAGAAATTAATGCGAGGAATACTTTTCCCTGCAATTTCCAATGTAAAAATGGGGTGCGAGATATATGCTAGCAAATACGGTATACCCTAATTAGCCTATATTGTTTGCTGCTTCCTTGCACTCGACGCTTGAATTACAGCTGTAGGCCGCGTCTCGCTGCCAGCCCCCATGGTTGAAGAATGCAGTGAGCAGTGAACCAAGGAATCAGCATTCGGGGGACACACAGAAGCCCCGCAATGAGCATTAAACTATGCCGATTGTAATTGGTCTCTGCGCATCGTTGAGTTTCGGCAAGCTCTTCTTGTGGGTACTCTACCTGTCAATCGCTTGCATGGCACTAGTTGCGATGTGAAGCCATACATTCACTTCCTAATACACTAAGGGTGACTGGTTGTTGGCGGAACAATTTTTTTTTCTCCATGGAAAGTTTGGAGACAAGAGGAACATTTCTGACCCCTCAAAAAATTAGGGTATTGTATTTACGAAAGAGAAGTGCTATGCAAGTTTCCCTATGAGTTTCCCACAAAGTTTGGATAAGAAGACTATACCTAACTATGAAATATATCCTGTATAATATATTATTAAGCTCCTGTTTAGGAACATAGGGCTGAAAATAGGTTTTGCCATCTGGTTCTGCTATGCATTGCAGATATCTCCACCCATGACCAGCTGTCTTACTCTTCCTCCATATTTTTAAAGGATCTTACAGAGGTGTGCAATTTATTATACTGAGATAATGAATTTGAATGGGTCACATTTTTATATTATAAAGGATTTTATTGGCCATTTGCTGACATATTTTAAGACCCAACTTAGTAATGTTTTATCCCTCGCAGACTTATAGCTTTTCCGTAAGGAATTGCGTCTGGAAATGTTCGGAATTGGGGATCCTGAGCTGGGTCTGTTTTTTTCTTTTTTCATTGACTTTGGAATGTACCTTCTAAATCAAGTTTCTGTATTTCAACCCATGGTACAGGAATCTTTGAATAGTTCAAGAGCAGACCTCAGTAATGAATAGATTTCTAATCCCTCTGCTCTAAATGTACACAAAAACTAGAATAAAGTAATCAAAACAAAACCTGTGACTTTTTGCATTAGCAAAACTCCTCTTCAAGTGGAAATTCTAAAGAATCATTCTACTGTCTTTTTATTTTAAAAGATGTCTTAAAGACTATTGTTTAAACATTTGGAATTATTTCAGCACTTTATGCAAGCATTTTACTCCATTATAATAATAATAATAATATCATATGGCCTTGGATGCTGGGTGCAAGCTTTGTTATTTGACACCTAGAGGGAAGCTTGCATTTCGAATTGTTTTGTTCCTTGAAGTCAAGGAGGTTAGATATATAAGCTCCTTGCCACTGAGCCGATTGGTTTCGACTCACATACTTCGCCGCCCCCCCCCCCCCCTTGTGCCCCCCCCCCCCTTGTGCCCCCCCCCCTTCTGTCGACGCCCCTGGTTATTAATTGTGAATCATTTCATGAAACAAGAAGAAGACAGAAACAATTTAAATACCCATTTTCTTTTAATGGAAAAAAATATTAGCAAAGTATTCCGGTCTACATTGATTGAATGTAGCCATTGTTGACTGTCTAGTGAATAATATGTATGCTGGGACTGTACTGGATTTGGCGGTCTTTGTTCAAATAATCTAAAGTCTGGATAGCCAATCATTGATAGACACATAATGAAAATTCTATTGCCAATTTAAATTTGGTTAAAAAGGACGTTTCGATCATTTAAGAGGTGAAGGAAAATTAATTATCAAAGTTGGCATTAAAACTAGTGGCAGTCGTTCTTCAGCTGTTTTCTGTTTTAAAATGAACTTCTGCACATGCGCAAAATGGCGTACCATTGTCGAGAGAGCTACGAATAGCTTGGACGAAGAGAACATTATGTGAGCTTACGGTGAGAGGACACGGTTTGTGGTAGCCTCGGACCATTACCTAAATCTTGGTCCGAGAACAAGGTAAAACTGTTGGATAATAATATTTGGAACTCTAGAACCGTCAGAAAAATATTTATGACATTTCATGAAAATGGGAATTAAGTTTGTGAATTTTAAGAGGCCAAGTGTCGTCTGGCCGGATACATTAAAATAACTTTCGATTCCAAAAGGACGCTATTCTTCTTTTACCAAGGTGTTTTCTTGATTTGCTAATTTGTTCAATTTATATTTTTAATGGGTCTATTATAATGTGGCCTAAGCTTATTTTATATTCATAACACGCCTCTTCTTCTTTAAGCAGCGAAAACGAGCTTGTTTTACTTCATCTGTCGAGATGTGTTTGGTTTCATTTTTAATCGTTCCATGCTGCTAATGTGAAATTAAATGATTTCAAGAATGTAATTGTCAGGATTTTGGTGTGGGGAACTTGATAGTTTTAATAATGACAAACGGTCCCTTGCTTTTCGTTTGTCTGAGATGGCATCTTTTGGTCTATTATGGCCGTATAAGTACAGCATCCATGCTGGTTGCAAAACTGTTTCGGAAGCCTATTAGAAAGAATGTAATGAGTAACTAACTGAATTGAATCGAAATGAGACTGTAGTAGTTTCATATAAGAAGTGGAAAAGTTTAATATGAGGTGATTTGTAAATCACATAATTGTGACCTGTTTTAATTACAGCGTTGCCATATAATTTGGGGATATAGCTTGGCCTCCATTTTAAATATATAGTAGGAGTGCAGATCGGTGTTCCCTCCCATAGCCATTCGGCCTTGTATTTCTTTTCCCTTGAAAATATATATTTATTTTACCTACTGCTGTTCGAGTCCATGTTTCATTGAGCGCATAGAATAGTACTAGGTTGATTGTCTTCAGGCCACTTTGGCCTCCGGGTACCCAAACCCTCCCTCCACTCAAATTTACCGGTGCAGCCACTATAGCGCTTTCTAGTTGTGAAATGAGGAACTTTGTGTTGGCGGAAATTCCCGAGATTGATTTTGCCATTATGAACACGGCCTACTTTAAATTCAAATGGGTACTTTTAACGTGCCAACATCGTATGACATGCGTGTAGTGATTTTTGCCGCCTTTCAAAAATCACATACCACGGCCAGGAGCGAACCCAAAAGCTTTGGGTTAGTAATCCGACACAATAACTAATCATCCACCATGGCAAGCTTTACTTCATTAAGTCATGAAGAGTAAAAACTGATGAGTTGCAAAACTGTCATAGATTCTAATAATTTATACATCTCTGCAGGTAGATTTATAGATTACATTTTGGCTTGCAAATGAAATACCAAATTGAGGTTTTTTTTCAGGTACCATACTGTTTTTTTTAAATTATGATGTGTTAATTTGATTCTTGGTAAAGCTAATGCCTTTTAGTTTTGTTTCTAGTGTCATGAAGAAGAGAGGCTGTGTTGATCTCGGAATACCCACACAGGTGGTTCTGACAAAGAACCTTCAAGGCAAGAATTTGAAGTCTATTGCTATAAAGATAGCAATACAACTTTGCTGCAAGATTGGTGGTGCACCATGGAGTGTGGTCATGCCTCTGTCAGTAAGTATAGGTGTTCATGTTGGAAGGTTTTCACATATTACTAAGATGTTAGATAATGTTTTTGTCTTCCCTTCCCTCCTTGTTCCATTGTACCAAATTGTTCATAGTAGTATTAGGCTGCTCATCCTCCACCATTGCTTTCACTGAGGAATATTCTGGGATGTTGGCTCTTTTTTTTAACAGAGTGCTGAAGCTGGCAGATTTGTGTCAAATATTGAGCATCTGGGTGCCGTATCTCGAAGCGTCATCATGCTGAGAGTTGGATATTGTTAAATGTTGTGAAATTGTGTTTGCGAAAGAAAAATACAAGTAAATATTCTCACCAGACAAAAGAATTTCACATTCTTAAAGGTGCATACTTGTCACTATTGGAGTGCTGTAGATGGTGTTGCACTGGTACCTTGAATACTGACGTATGACCACAGCAGTGAAATAGTGTGTGTGTGTTCATGCTTGTCTTCAAGTGGCACATCTTCAATGGGCCAGACAGCGACGGAAGTGAACAGAGCTGACTGAAAGGGTGTAGTGATCTGATGAGTCGTGATTATTTTCATACAAGGATTGCTAACAAGACAGAGACTTCTCTATGGAGCTAGATCACTTCAAACAAAATCTATGGTGGCTAAAATCCTTGAACAAAGAATACCTTAAAGAAGTGTTGTTGGATTTATGTCCTCATAATTAAAGAGGGTTTCAAAATGCAAATTATGTGGAATGGTGTAGGGTAGGTTACTTTGTAAATGCTAAAATTTTCAATTATAATGCTTTATGGCATATACGAGGGCTGTTTTTTAAGTAAGGGCCTTTTTTTTTTTAAATTAACAGAACATTTTATTTTCACATACTTACACTTTGGAACCCGACAAGTAACACTGTCTGCTTGAAATTTCGGACAGACCACTCCATTCCCACATTTATTTTAGGGTTTACATACCTTCCTCTATTTTCTACATAGTTGCCTTGTTTATTTAGTCACTTGTCATACCTTAAAACTATGTTCTGAAATCCGTCTGCATAAAACTTTGCCGCCTGCTCTGGCAACCAAGAATTTACACTTTAGGAAAATCCATTGATAGAGTGGTTATCATGAATCTTCGGTCCTTGTGAATTTTCGTGTCAATTGCAGTCACCAAGTCATTTGTGATCACAGACCTGAGCGTTCATCGTCATGAATATTTTCACGGCCACTTTTGAACTCTCGTACCCATTTTCGCACTTTACCTTCCGTCCTTGCAATATCACAAATACACCTCACAAAGCTGACTATGAATGTCTGCAGCCGACATGTTTCTTGCACTCAAAAACGTATCACAGGTTGTACCTCACACGCGGCGGGCGAATCAATAATCTTGAACATTGTAAAGATGCACAGTCCATCGTACAGGTTAGCTACACAGCTGCAACTGACGCCTGCTTGTTTGCAAAGGATGCCGGGAGGTAGCGTGCACTCTTATTGCGGCGTGCGCACTAACTACGGGCATAAAAAAAAAAGACGGCCCTTACTTAAAAAACGGCCCTCTTATTCAAATACGTCACAAATGCAGTAAATCAAGTTTTCAAGACACATATAATATGAATCTATATATATTTAAGGTGATTTTTGATGCATACAATCCAAATGATCACAAATTTAAATTAGTAAAACTTATGACTGGAAACAAACATAAAGTTGATAGTCTCCAGTTCCTTTATTTGTATCATTTTACACGAAATTCTGGGAATATTTTGATGTGTAACATCTTTCCACTCTGTTGCTGGACATTTTATTGTGGGAGTGATTTTGGAAAAGGGACGGAAATGTGTAAGAGGAAACATTGCATACGGTTTACTTCAAGGTTTGGAGGCCCCATTAAAGATATTCCTACAATAAATCGTCTTCAAGTTATCGTTCTTTGGTGTGAAAATATTCATTACATCAAATTTCTTGAAACCAAGTATGATTTATTAAATCTTCAAACTTTTGCTGTATTCTTATTTAATGTAAGCATTCGAGGTACCGGTACTGTCGGCCACGGAAATGTGTTAAGAGTAAACACCGCATACGGTTTACTTCAAGGTTTGGAGGCCCCATTAAAGATATTCCTACAATAAATCATCTCCAAGTTGTCTTTCTTTGGTGTGAAAATATTCATATCGTATTTGCTGAAAACAATTAAGATTTATTATTTAAATCTTCTTACTTTTGCTGTGGAATGTATATTGCATATGGTTTACTTCAAGGTTTGGAGGCCCCATTTAAGATATTCCTACAATAAATCATTGGTAGCACGACCTACCTCGCGCATTCGCACCGGTTAGGTGACCAACAGAGTTCACAAGGGATTTGCGCTCCCGGCAAAATGAATAGATCATCGGCTTTTTAATATCTCGCGAACCAATAATGTTAGGGACTTGTATGAGGTGTCCTAGGACTCGAGGTGACACCCCCCGTGTTCCTATAGCCCTCTTAATTTAACCAAAGGGCCCAAAACTAATAGGTCATCGGCTTTGCGAACCAATAATGCTAGGGTCTTCTATGAGGTGTCCTAGGAGTCGGGATGAAGCCCCCCCCGTTTTTCTATCCCCCACTTAAATTAACCAAAGGACCCAAGACTAAAGGGCCATTTGCTTTTTAATATTTTGCGAACCAATAATGCTGTATGAGGTGTAGTAGGACTCGGGGTGATGCCCCCTTTTTTCTCCCCCCCATGATTTTGTGATTTGCAGAGATGGGTAAATACTGAGCAGAATATATGCGAAATTATCGACAAAAGAAATATGCGAAAAAATTAACCACAGCCGAAAAAAATTGACTTCACATATACACTGACCGGCACGAAAAACGCATCACCCAATAAATGATGTGAAATTATTGTGTAATTTATCTATTTAATCAAAGTGAAGCACTTTAACCTATTTTTTTTTAGACGTGGTATGTTATTGGTGTTGCTTTGCAAGCAAACAATGAAGTATTGATTGCACTAGCCTCAATTGATTTTTCCCGCGCAACCTGGAAAACACATCACTGGATGTAACCCAATAATGTGTTCCCGCTCTTATAGCGCTTAGTGTTGTACTTTCAATTGTTCCCTTTTCAATCACATGTGTTTGTGGGATTTTTCTGTGACTGTCGTAATTAGCTTACTGGAGCTAACATGCCCTTAAGCCCTGAACAAGCTGCAAAAGTTGTTGCTTTGGTGGAAGATGGTCGCAGCATGCATTGCATTGCAGAAGTGTTGAGGATTACAGCTTCCACGATTTCCAGAACCGTACGAAGGTACAGGGAAACTGGAGGCTTTGCAAGGAGACCAGGATCTGGCCCGAGAAGAACAAAATCGAAGAGAGATGTCCGCTTCTTAGAACTTCAAGTTCTTCACGATCGTCACTCCACCGCCATTGAAGCACGAAATCGACTACACCAAGTTCGAGGGATCGATGCTAGTGAGAGAACCGTCCGAAGAAGATTGGAAGAAGCCAATCTTCAATCCAGAAGACCAGTTACAGACCCAGAACCTACCAGAGAACATCGCACAGCTCGACTACGTTTTGCAAGGGAACATCATGGCTGGACAGTACAACAATGGGAACAAGTGTTGTTCGCCGATGAGTCGCGGTTTGGCCTCCGATCACCTGATGGAAGGGAGAGGGTCTGTAGAAGGCCAGAGGAAAGGTATTCCCCTTGCACATTCTCATCCAGGACGCCATTTCAGGGTGGTTGTGTGATGGCGTGAGCAGGAATCAGTATGGCTGCAAGGACGGATTTGGTCTTCGTGGAGAGGGGAGCCTCACTGCACATCGGTATGTGGAGAAAATCCTTCTGGAGCACGTTGTACCTTTCGCTCCATTTATTGATGATGATTTCACACTAATGCAAGAATATGCATGCCCACATGTTAAGAAAGTTCTTGGGTGAAGCAGGGGATATTCGCAAGTACACAATCGTTTTTCTGGATGAAAAATTTAGAAATTGGCTTTTTTTTTTCTTTTCAACTTTGCCATACTACCCTTTATTGTTGAAGCACTTTTTGAAATGCACAGGTACAAACTCTGTTTTTTTTTTCCCACTACTATTATTCAGGTAATTTTCTGATATACCTTGGATAAATCAGGGAATTGTAAAGGAAATCTGTCAGTTGGTTTTGGTCGACATCCTGTGAATTGATAATTCAGTAAATAGAGTACCGTAAAACATGTCATTGTTTTAGTAATTCAGTATTACCTACCTATTTGTTTTAGTTCATTTTCGAAGTTATTCTGTAGGCCTATGATCCGACATACTCCTGGTTGTTTAGGTCGGATAATCGAGACTACTGTGTAACTAAGTTTAGCTTCCTAAATACAGAAGACTAGCGGACCCGTCCGAGAGATCTCACATGTTCATAAACCTCACTTTTCCCAATAGGTTTTGCAAATCGAACACTTCTTACAAAAATTGGTATTTAAGAAATTTAGAATGCAATTTGTCACTGAGTGAGCTGTAACACTCACCGGTTGACGATATTTATGAAATTACACTATACGATTTGAGTACTCATTCCTTTGATTTAGGCTACTGTTTCCGAAATCCATGCAAAATGATAAAGGAAAGACCTCATAATACTAAAATGACATGAAATGGGCGTCACAGCGACCAAAATGTGAAGTAGACAGCAATTACGGAGCGTATTTTCATACATGAACAGTATCTGCAAATCACACACTTCGTACATTTTTTAAAATTTTTGCAAATTGAGTGCAATTTGTCGCTGCTAATGTCTATTCTCTTTCATTTGAATGCTCATTTTCACGATCGGCCGCAGGAGGGATCTATACTACTGAAATAATATATATACAGAAGATAAGTATTGACTTGGAAATCTGTTCCCTGCTGATTGTGTTTGCTTGACAAGCAAAACTAGGCATTCTGTCTGCGAAGGGTTTCATTAAATGCATAAATAATCATGATTTTATTTCAGGCAATTATAAATTACGGTAATTGTTATCCCCACCTAAGCTAATTGGGTACCTTTGTGTTGACCGAATGATCAGCGATTTTTCTTTCTTTCTTTTTTATTCTTTCTTTAAATACAAATTTTCCTCATGGCTCTGTTAAAGGGCTTGATGGTGGTGGGCTTTGATGTATACCATGAAGCCAACATGCGAGGAGTGACCATTGGAGCTCTGGTGGCTACCATGAACAAGGACGCAAGCCAGTACTTCTCTGCCGTGAGCTATCTACGCACAGGGGAGGAAATGAGCAGTGACCTGACTGCGAACATTGTGAAGGCTCTCAGACAGTACTACACCTACAATGGCTGCCTCCCACAGCGAATATTGCTATATCGAGATGGTGTTGGTGAGGGTCAGGTAGCCTATGTGTTCCAGCAGGAAGTAGAACTCCTCAGGGTAAGTTTGTTTTTGGGAAGTGCTAGATTCTGGTCATTTGTCACATCTCTATTTTCTCTACACTCCCATCCCGTCCCGTCCCAGTTGCACTATCTCTGCTGAATTGCATGTTCTCAGACTTTTAGAAATAGCCTTTTACACGGTGGGTCAGGAGTTTGAGGGGTGAAAATATTAGATTAACATATGTTCTACTTTTGACAGTTTTGGAGAGAACTAATAATGAGGAATGGGAATAGTGTACAGGGTCTTTCATATAAAATAAAAGCGTCAAGCGGCAGCTTTGTTCACCGCTGCTGCTGTCACCTTGGCCGAGCTTTTGGCGCTTAGTTATTGATGATGAAACCGAAACCCGTATAGTATTGAAAGCACGCGCATAGTACATACGATGTCTGTTGTGTTTTTTTCTCTTTCTTTCTTTCTTTCTTTCTTTCTTTCTTTCTTTCTTTCTTTCGTTCTTCTTCTTCTTCCTCTTCTCCTTCAAGTTCCGATGGACTGTATAAAGATAACAGATTGACATTACCAAATTTGACCTTGCAATGAGCGTGCAGTTGCTCAGTCGCCAGTCTAAACGTCAAGTGCTAACATGATGTGACAATAATCATTGCAACATCGTATTTTTTGATGTAAAACTTATTTTAAGTACGAGTCGGCTCGGCGGGTACGTGATGCATTTGCAATTTCCTGATGAAGTGCCACCTTCACTAGCACAGATTCACGTAATTGCAAATAAGTTTGACACTACTGGCTCTGTGCTCAATAAAAGACATGCCTGCACACGAACGGTTTTAACAGAGGATGAGCTAGATGACATTGGCGAGAATCTTGAACGGTCTCCGAATAAATCTCTCACAAAATTAGCACAAGTAGGGGTTTCGGTTTCATCAACAATAACTAACGAAAGTAAGATTTCAGCATTGTACACACGCTAGTAATGCCGCTACATTATATAGGATTGTACACACGCTTAAAGCAGGGGGCCTTGGCGCGCCAAAAGCTCGGCCAAGGTGACCTCAGCCACGGTTAACAAAGCCGCCGCTTGGCGCTGTTATATGAAAGACCCTGTATACGTTGATCCATATTGACTTGTATGTATAAGTAATTCATAAATATAAGACGCCTGCCAATACTTTAATTGGTTGCGTTCACGGTAGCAAACAGTTGATCAACTGTTGAAGAAAGTTCGCTGTGAACGTGGTGTGATGGAGCGGTCCCTAAACATGTTCCATGGAGCGTAGAAAAACGTCGCTCCATCCACGGAACACGTTTAAATCCAACATGGCGTAGCATGAAGTTGATTTAAAAACAAATGTAAACGTTGTGGAAATCGCTCAAAATAGTTCCTAAACTGATGAATACTGAAATAATAATGAAGAACACAACATCACGGTCCCTCTATAGCCTATAAAATGACCTGCATTGTGTTAAATTCGTGATATATCTTTATTCCGATTTACGGACCGCAGTTGCAACAAATGTCAACCTATGTGTGAAACAACATAACCTGACATATCGGATGTTACATCCTTTATTTTGTTCCAAGTATTAAAAATTATATGAATTCAGGTGTGTGGTTTCCTTTTTAGTGGCAATGTGCATTTTTTAAAATCTATGTTTCAGCGTTTTTTAATCACTTGTAATTTGGTGATGTGGTCTGAAAATACGATTTTAACCTATGCTTTGGGCTAAATACTGTACCTCGACGAATATATTGTTATGTAGGCAGTATAGAGAGAATCAAACTTCTAGGGTACCGGTACTGTATAAAAAATACCTTTCATTTGGAGCAAGCATAGGCAACTGGTACTGTATAAAAATACCTGCATTGTAAGGCCTACTTGGCCTACCCCAAATTCTGATAGGCTAAGACCTATTGTCAAGAGTCTTGACTCAAAAATAAATTATTTCAATACCATAGGCTACCAGTACTTGTTGGGTTAAGGATTTGTATGCAATAGGATATAAGAATTACGTAGGTCTGTCTGTGCCTGCATTGTTAGGTGATTCTTCCAATAGAAAACTGAGTGTTTGGCTGATCAGGATGTAATGACTGGGAAATACTAATAGCCTATCAGTATTTTTCTTTTCATGGTATTATCTTAACAGTTCTCTTGCTTCTTGGATGCTGTTTAGGTCTAGATTAGCCTACACATCCACATTCCTTTCAAGAATGCTGAAAAACCTACTAACTAGGCCAATATTTTTTCTTGAAACAATCGTAAATGTTTCACTAAATTGTATGGTATTTTAAATTCACATAGCTCATTATCAGACTGCCAGACCCCCCCCCCCGGCTTTCAGCTTGGACTGAATGGAGTTAATTTGGTCTTGTATAGGCCCTAGCCTATAAATATGTTTCTATGTTTGAAAGAAACCAGCTTCCCTTGGTAAGCATTTCAAGTACCGGTAACCATTACTTTTCTTTTCATGGCATTAGCAGTCTTATCTTAACAGTTATCTTGCTTCTTGGATGCTGTTCAGGTCTAGATTAAACAGCCACATTCCTTTCAATGTAATGAATATTACCAACCGTACTGGTACCATTGGCTATAATTGGGCAAGCTCAATAGCCAATGTTCACTGCAGTAGGCTACCAGTACCATACATCAAGAAGCTGGGAATGATTATGCACTGAAACTCAAGATTATATACTGTATATAAATTTCGTTTCTTACTCAAGGAGAGGAAATTAAGCACTCTCCAACATAGCACTTACCAAGTTTGTCCTTTATCTCCTTCACTTACGGTATCTCAACATGCCTGAGTATTAACATTTTGTGACAATTATTGTATGCACATACTGTATTTTGTCCATTCTTCAACTAATCCAACACCAAAATTTCCATCCTTGACTTCCTTTTGTCAAACGAGTGATGATTTTCTCTCAGGGGACAGGTTAGGTCTCTGTAGCCTACTCAAATAGGAACTGACTATTAAGTAAAATGCGTTATGAGAATGGATTTAGAAATTGTGACATAAGGCTAATTTATTTTACTCACTTTCTTGTGTGTATGCTACATATTGATCTATATTTTAACGGTAGCCTAGGCTACAGGATACATTTCAAAATGCGTTGGTGTCAGTGACATGTGCATGTATTTTTAACTGAGGCTAGGATTGGGAAGGAGGCTTTAAGTTACAAGCTTAATAACCTGTATAGGAAATTGTTAGTAAAATGAAAACTTTAAGGGAGTGAGGAGTCATGAATATTACCTACAGGTACTGTACAGTAGGCTATAGGCTACAATTGGTCAGGCTTGCTAACCTAGGTTCACTGCAGTAGGCGACCAGTACATCAAGAAGCTGGTAATGGTTATGTACTGAAACTCAAGATATATAAATATTTTTCTTCTTACACTGGCAGAGAAAACTGAGCACTGTTCAACACAGCACTACCCAGTTTGTCCAATCTTTCCTTACCTTATCTCAACCTGCCTGAGTTTTAACACCTCATTACAGTGATGCTTCACTTTATAATCTGCATATTCTATAACACAGCAGTATTTGCTGCTGACCACAGAAGACCTGATGTTCTTGTACAGTGACTGAATGAACTATGTTTGTTACAAAACTACACCTACGGTATAGTTCTGCTGTACCGTAGTTTCATTTGTATTCAATCTGGTAATGAGCCTAGGTGGAAGATATTACTTCTTTTAACATTTAGTTTGCTGATTCATACCAACCATCTCTCTACCAGGCACATATTGAGCAACAAAGGGAACTGTTAGTAACCAAGTATCAATACCTTTAAGAGAGTGGCGAGTCATGAATGTTACCTTCGGTAATGGTATGTAATTGTGCGAGCCCACTAGCCAAGCCCCATTCAAGTACCAGTATCGTACATCAAGCAGCTGGTAATGATTAGGTACTGAAATTCAAGATAAAATGTAGTCATTGCTGCTTTTCGGGTACAAATTATAAATATATAAACACACTCCTGGAAAAAGTTTCACTTTATTAGTTATCAGATCACACTTAAATGGGCAATGGGCAACTAATACATGTAATTGTTTCCAGGAGTGTGTTTAAATATTTATAATTTTGTACCCCATGTTGACCGACTGAGAAGCAGCAAAGACAATTTGTATAGGCAACACTTAAAAAAAAGAATGGCTTCAAATTATCACAGAAAGTATGTATTCTTTAGCACTGCTTCATTTATCTTTGCTCCTAGGAGTCATTCATCCTGTTACTTTCCTGTTTTTTACATATATATATATATATTCTTCTTCTTCTGCTTTTACGGCCTCATTGGACCACTTCAGTCAATCATTTCTTGGTCCTCTTCTTCAGTAAGTTTCCTTTCCGAGTCGCCCAGTAGCTCTTCATTCGCTCTGATCTTCTCAGGCGTTCCTCATCTGTAAATACCCTTTTTACTGTATTACGTTTGTCTATTTTAGCCTGAAATCTTAATTTTTATATCTCGCAGTTTTTTTAATTTTGTTGTTTTGTTTTGCAAGTCATCCAAGGTTATTTCCAATTCTTTCATATCTTCTCTAATTTCCTTAATCCATCCTACTTGTTGTTTCATATTCCAAAGTTTCACTACAATTTTTCTAGATAACCTGGTTTCTGGTGTCCACATGATGTGACCAAAGAAAGAAAGCCGTTTCTTCCGAATAGTATCAGTGATGGGCTCCAGTTCTCTGTATACCACTTCATTTGGTACTATCCTCCACTGTCCATCTTTCTGATATTTTTTATTTATGCATGTTCTAGCTATTCTTCTTTCTACTTTTAAAATTTTGTCGATTCTGTTTTTCTGAGTAACTTTAAAAAGAGTTTCACTTCCATAGGTCACCTCTGGTTGAACCACCGTCTTGTAATGCTTTAATTTTGTTGCGATTGATAGACATTTTCTTTTATATGTAGACCCTGTTAATTTTTGGGCTTTTATCGTTTTATTAGTTCTTTCTTGCCATGCAGGTTTCTCATCCAAGTTGTAAGTTATAATTTCTCCTAAGTATTTAAATTGCTTCACTATTTTAACTTTCTTGTTATTTACTGTTATGTGATTGATTACAAGTGGATTTGCTACCATTATCTCTGTCTTTT
Organism: Meconema thalassinum; assembly: GCA_946902985.2. NCBI lineage: Eukaryota > Metazoa > Arthropoda > Insecta > Orthoptera > Tettigoniidae > Meconema > Meconema thalassinum. The sequence goes on along the minus strand of OX336388.2, from coordinate 778,829,958 downwards.
CAAATGATATCTGAAGTCCAATTTTTTGTGCTATATTTTGTAGGCTTATTATTTGATTTTTGGCTTCTTGAATATTATTAGCCAGTAACGCTAAGTCATCTGCGAATCCCAAGCAATTTAAGTCTATTTGATCTTTCTTGGTTCCAATTCTTATGTTCCTAGGATTTTCCCTGTACCATTCCCTCATTACATATTCCAAAGCACAATTGAAAAGTAGAGGCGATAAACCATCTCCTTGCCTTGTTGTTGTTTGAGTCTTCAGTCTTTTGACTGGTTTGATGCAGCTCTCCATGCCTCCCTGTCCTGAGCTAATCGTTTCATCTCTACATAGCTCCGACACCCTACATCGGAGGCAATCTGTTTAACATATTCTAACCTTGGTCTACCCCTACAGTTTTTGTCCTCGACCCTTCCTTCCATAACTAAGCTTGCTATTCCTGGGTGTCTTAGTATGTGTCCTACCAACCTATCTCTTCTCTTCATTAGCAGTCGCCAGAAACATCTCTCCTCTCCCACTCGTCTTAATACCTCTTTGTTTGTAACCCTATCTACCCATCTGATCTTCATCATTCTCCTGTAACACCACATTTCAAATGCTTCAATTCTCCTCTTTTCTGCTGCACCAATAGTCCAAGTTTCACTTCCATAGAGCGCCACGCTCCAGACAAAGGCTTTCAAAAATGACTTCCTAATACCTAAATCTATATTCGATGTCAGCAGATTCCTTTTTTGTAGAAATGCTTTCTTTGCCTGAGCCAACCTACTTTTAATATCCTCTTTGCTTCGTCCATCACTGGTTATTCTGCTTCCTAAGTAACAGAAGTCTACTACTTCCTTCAGCTTTTCACCTGCCAATTTGATCTCCATAGAGGTTTCTGATTTATTTCGGCTGCACTCCAGTATTTTTGTTTTACATTTATTTATTTTCATCATGAATTCTTTCCGTAAGACGGAGTCCATACCATTCAAAAACTCATTCAAATCCTCAGGCTTGTCGGCCAAGATGACGATGTCATCAGCAAATCTCAGAGTTGAAATTAATTCTCCTTGAATCTTCACTCCCACTTTAAATTTTTCTCTAATTTCCTTCATTGCTTGTTCAATGTAAAGATTGAAAAGTATGGGTGATAAGTTGCAGCCTTGCCTTACACCTTTCTGAATACCAGCTTCTCTCTCATGTCCTTCAACTCGAATGACTGCTGTCTGATTTCTGTACAGATTGTATATCACCCTCCTATCCCTGTACTTTATTCCAATTGATTTCAAAATGTCAAACAATTTAGTCCAATCAACGTTATCAAAAGCCTTTTCTAAGTCTACAAAAGCCATGAACGTTCTCTTATCTTTCCTTATTCTACCTTCTAAAATCAGCCTAAGACTTAGTACAGCTTCCCTTGTTCCTACATTTCTCCTGAAACCAAACTGGTCTTCACCCAACTCCGTTTCTATCTGGCTTTCAATCCTCTTGTAAATTATTCTAGACAGGATCTTTGAAGCATGAGTAATCAAGCTGATTGTACGGTAATCTTCACATCTGTCAGCTCCCACTTTCTTTGGTACAGGGATGATTACATTCTTCTTGAAATCAGGGGGTACCTCACCTGTCTCATAAATCCTACACACCAAGTGAAATAACCTGATCAGACCTTCATCTCCTATGCAGCGTAGCAACTCAATCGGTATATCATCTATGCCTGGTGCTTTGTTCCTGCTTAAGTCTTCCAAAGCTCTATCAAATTCTGATCTCAATATTAAATCTCCTTTCGCATCCTCATCAATTTCCTCCTCCGTTTCCATTACATGATTCTCAATCTCCTTTCCCTTATACAAACTCTCTATGTAAGCTTTCCATCTCTCAACCTTTTCTTCCCTATCTGTTAGAGGCTTTCCATTTGTGTCCTTAATATTTCAGCACTTAGTCTTCTTTTCCCCAAAAGTATTCTTAATCCTTCGATAAGCTGTGTCTACTTTTCCTAATTTCAGACAATTTTCTATACCTGCACATTTCTCTTTCTACCACTCTTCTTTCGCTTCCTTGCACTTCTTGTTAACCTCATTTCTCAGACGTCTGTATTCTGCTTTCCCCTTTTCATCTCTTAGATTCTTGTGTTTCCGCCTTTCATCCATCAATTCTAGTATATCCTGAGTGATCCACGGTTTTCTACCTATTCTTTCTTTCCTACCAATGTTTTCTTCTGTGGATTTTGTTATTTCATTCTTCAAAAGTGCCCATTCGTCTGCAATTGAAGTTTGTTTAGGGTTTTTCATTAGTCCTTCCTTTATACTCTTCTTGAATCTTTCGTTTACATCCTTCTCTTTCAGTCTGTCTATTGCCCACCTTTTTGGCTTTTCTTCAGTTTCTTCAACTTTAATCTGCATTTCATTACAACCAGATTGTGATCAGAGTTTATGTCAGCACCAGGATATGTTTTACAATCCAAAATCTGGTTTCGAAACCTCTGCTTGACCATAATGAAGTCGATTTGGTAACGCCCTGTATCTCCTGGTCTCATCCATGTGTATATTCTTCTATTGTGGTTATTGAATAAGGTGTTAGCTATGACCAATTCATGCTCGGTGCAGAATTCTACCAGCCTGCTTCCTCGATCATTCCTTTCACCTAATCCGAAATCTCCTTCTATCTTCCCTTCTCTCCCTTTTCCTACCACAGCATTCCAATCTCCCATTACTAGAACATTTTCATCACCCTTGATATACCTCAGAATTTCGTCTTGCCTTAATCCTGTTTTAATCGTAAACGGTTCAGATATTTCTCCTCTGAATTTTACTTTAGATTTGGTGTTTGTTAGAGTTAGTTTTATAATTTTTATTAATTTGGGTTGAAGTCCGAAATTCCTAAGTATTTTCAGCAATGAAGATCTATGTATACAATCATAAGCTTTTTTGAAGTCTACGAAGGTTATGACTTGCTGTTTTTGTCTACGTTTGTAGTAGTCCATTACTAATTTTAAGGTGATTATCTGTTCAGGGCAGCTTCGCCATGGCCGAAATCCACCTTGATATTCCCCTGTTTCCAGTTCTAATTGATCTTTACAACGATTATATAGAATTCGTGACATGATTTTATATGTGATATCCAAAAGGGAAATTCCTCGATAGTTGTCAGGATTTGATTTTTCTCCTTTCTTGTGTAATGGATGTATTATAGCAGTAGTCCAATGGTCTGGCAGTTCTTCTTTGATCCAAATGTTCACGATGCATTGGTGTAATGAAATCTTTACTGGTTCTGCTGCATATTTCCACAATTCTGCAAATGTTTGATCTTCTCCACTCGCTTTGTAGTTTTTGAGCTCTTTCAGCGCTTTGTAGACTTCTTGGATTGTGGGTGGATTTATGTTTTCTGATGGTGTTTTAATAGTGGTGTCTGTATTTATTTGAAGCAGTTCTGGTGGATCTTCGCAATTTAGCAACTTGTTGAATGTTTCTGCTAAAATTTCTGTATTTCTTTTATTACTATGAGCTAACTCGCCATTTTTGTCTTTTAACATTAATGTTGGAGGTTCATATCTTTGTAGTTGTTTGCTAAAAATTTTGTAGTAATCTCTTGAGTTTGTTTTCGCGCTATTTGTTTCGATCATCAGAAGTATGTCCTTTTGGTATAGCCGTTTAACCCCTCGTATTATTTTTTGAGTTATCTTCCTTATGAGATCCAAGTGTGATTCATCTGTTTTTTGACTCTGATACCGTAACCAGGCTTGATGTCTTTATCTTCCACCATTGGTGTTTCTTCCTTGGATTTATTGGAGCTACTTGTTCAGCTATTTGTTTCAATTCGGGAACTATTTCCTGTAGATCATCTGTTATTTTAATATATCTAGTTCGTTCTTTGTATCCCTTGTTATTTATTAGTTTATGAGGGTCGTATGTTCTCTTCTTTTTTAGGTGAGTTTTTTTCTTTATCAACGGGGTAAATTTAATTTTAATCTTTATCATGTAATGATCCGATCCAGTATCTGTTCCTCTCAGAACTTTCACATTGTAGATCTCCCTGTGATAGTTCTTATCCATACAAACATGATCTAGTTGCCATTCACCTTTTTTCCAATCTGGATGTTTCCAAGTTTTGAGTTTATTTGGTCTTCTCTTGAAGTAAGTTGATTTGGAGATCATATCATGGTTTCTGCAAAATTCCACCAGTCTTATGCCATTCCTGTTTGTTCTTCTCTGTGCTGGCCATTTTCCTATTATGTCTCTATATCTTTTTTCCTTTCCTAACTGGGCATTAAAGTCTCCAATTAAAATTTTGGTGTGACATTTATTTATGTTTGTTGCTGTCTGATCTAAAAGCTCCCAAAATCCCTCTACATCATCTTTGTGTTCTTTCTTATTATTTTTATCATTAGTTGGGGCATGGGCATTTAGAATGGTATATGTTCTATTTGCAGCTTTTAGAGTTAGTGTCGAGAGCCTAGGGGATAATGCTTTAAATTCTATGATGGATTCAATTATTTTGAGATTGACTACAAATCCTGTTCCGAATTGTGGACATTGCATCATTACTCTTTTTCCTGGAATTCCCTTGTAAATTCTATACCCTTGTGATTCTATTGGTTCCTGATCGGTGTTTCTGATTTCTTGAAGCCCGGTTATTAGAATCCCTTTGCGATCCATTTCGTCTGTCAAAATTTTGAGTTTTCCTGGCTGTATGATGGAATTTATATTGTGTGTTGCTATATAGTTTATCTGTCCTATCTTCAGTCTAAATTTGGGTTTTCTATCTGTCGGGGGTATTTTTAGATGCTCCGACTCATCTAGGGTATCTTTCAGGTGACTGCCCACCGTATCCGAATGCAGTCTAGGTGGATTATTCCTTAAAAGATTTCCTTCCATGTTTGACTTTCAAAGGTAGTCAACCTTGTATGGAGCAAGCTCCGAGTTACAACTGCGGTTGTTAACCGTAGAGGTTGTTGTATGTTTGGTCCGCGAGAGCTATTTTATTTTGCTCAAGTCCGCCGGCAAGCCGGTGAGGACCCCCCTATCCGCCACCTGGGACGCGCCACGTCGGAGTATCACCTCTCCGCCTGCTAGGACACCGTAGTAGGTTCGTGGATATATATATATATAATATATATATATATAATATATATATATATATTTTTTTTTTCCAAGTTTATATTTTTGCAGTCTAGTTTCCTCTACCTCATTCTGTACTGTCCAGACTTGGGTAGCAATAATTTTAAAATGCCCTATTTTCCTGAATTCTTTCTATGTTACTGGACCATTTGATGACATGATCTATTGAAAAATCAATTGTGAAAGCATCTTTTAGACAACTGTTTTCAACCAAAAATCTGTAGCCTAACATTTTTCATTTTCATTAGATGAACAGTAGCCTATAGGGAATATGGTATGGAAACCAGTTGTGTATTGATAGGAGGAGAATGGACTGCCAAGTAAGAGACTGAGGCCGTGGGTGAGCTACTCCAGGAACAGTTTCCTGGCACCAAGATGATTGCGTACCTGGATGACTGGCTCATCCACGGGCCGGACCTAAGTTAATCCATCAACAGTTCATGTTGTGCCTTTCTCTTCAAGTACTAATATTGGGGTGTAAACAAGTAAGGTACCGGTACAACAAGGATAATGCAGGCTCAAACCATGATTTCCTTTGCTTTAAATGAGGGACCCAGAAATTTTATTTCTAGATGCTGGTTATAATTTTAATGACCTTGAGGTCATCTGACCTTATTAGATAGGGGAAGGGTAATGATCCAGGTAAATACCTCTTGTTGACAGGTAGGGACAATGTGATGTACATTCTTGTAGTGTTTCAAATTAATTTTGCAATCTAACCTGATTTTTTTGTAAATACAATTAATTTGTATAGTACAGTAAAAACTGTACAGCACAGTTAAGCTGATGAATAAATCCAAAAACTTCAAATCCTTGAGAAGAAAACTAGAGTGAAAAAGAAAAGATATAAGAAGCAGGAAAGTATCAGCATGAAGGATACCTAGGGACAAATTAGATAGATGAAGCAGTGCTAACAAATAATGAAGTCATCATGTGTGGATGACTGGTAAGAAGTTTACTGCTAGACTTACAGACTCTTGACCCTTCTCATAGGATATAACCCTACATTAATAAAATCAAAGCTATATTGATATTCTTGAATAAATATTCGTCTATTGAGACGTAGGCCTAACCTACCTTGTTCAATTTGAAGAGATTAAAATGACTTCAATTATCATAAGTCTTGGGATATACCACCTTAATATACCGTACCATACGTTAAACTGTTAAGTATTCTTTACCATAGCCAAACTAGCATAACACAATAAATGCCGTATCAGAAAGGCAAGAAATTTACGTACGTAGGCCTAAAATTATCGGGAGCAAGGTATGGTTTGATACATGTTCACAGCCTTCGGTACATAGTTTCAGAGCAATTTTGTTCCGAGTTGCAAAACTATAGGTAAATTAGGTACTGATCTAATATCAGCATTCACTCTCACAAGATTATCTGATCATTTCAACATCGCAGGCTCGAGGATAGTACATCGCCCTTGTCCACTTTCGAACAACGCGCACTGCTACAGATCAGATGGAGCAAACCGTTCACAGGTACATGTAAAACCTGATCCCGCTCCCGATGCATCAGCTTTGGAGCTGTTGATCAACTGTTTGCTACCGTGAATGCAACCATTGAATACATGTTCATACCTGCCAACTTTTACGGTTTATCCGTAAAATTTACGGAAATTGCAGCATTTTACGGTTTTACGGATGAACGGTGTCATTTTACGATTTTGCGGACAAAAATTTGAAACGATAATTTACATTCGATAATACCGCCCACTTCCGTACAATCGATTGTTTGCGTGGGTCGAAGGCAAGTCCACGATAGTCGATAGCTCGTTCTTTGATATGATTCGTACTTTTAACCGTGTGATGGTTGTGTCGTCATTTGTAATTGAATTTGAAGCCGGGATAACCGTTCTTCCATGTGTCGACAGGCTCTGCTTCGCATATTCTTTGTTCCGCTCCGTTCGCTCGTTGCGATTTAAACCATATTCTTTGACCACGTTAGTTGTTCATTGTTCGCGAAGTTGGCGTTCCTTGAATGTTTTCGTCTCTTAAGGTTATGGCATATTTTTAAGAAGCGTTCGAGTTTTTGTGCTATAACTTCGTAGTTTCCTGTATTCCTTGGACTAATTACATTCGTTCCACGTGTGTGTGTGTGTTTTTCTGCCATGTGCATATTCTTTCTTCACGAGGTTGGCGTCGTTTTCATTTAATGGCTTTGTGTGTCTTGACATGTTTTAATGAAGTGTTGGCTGTCTTAAGTGTTTTATGTTATAATTTTATGTGACGTTCAGTGATCCAGGTTCCTTTCGATGTTTTAGTAGATATCGAGAATGAACAAATCCAACAAGAAACAGTACTTCCAGACATTTAAAGAATCATACTCGGTTGATTTTCCGTGCATACTAAAATCAAGAAAGGGAGAAAAATTTGCCTTTTGCACAGTATGTGGGTGTGATATTAATATTGCACATGGTGGAAAAAACGATTTAAGTAATCATGTGAAGTGCGGTAAACACATTAGTTATGTTAAATCGAAGGAAGATAGCAAGAAAATCAACACCTTTTTTGCTAAGTCTGGAAACGTTGACAGTGACGTAGTTAGGGCCGAGTGTCTGTTTACTTCCTTTTTGGTGGAACACAATGTGCCCTTAAGTGCGGCTGATCATGCTGATGCTTTATTTAAGAAGATGTTTCCCACATCAGAAGTTGCAAAGAAATATAGTTGTGGTCGCACGAAAACGACATGTATTGTAAATAAAATGGCAAAAGATGCATCATCTGAAGTTGTTAAGGCCTTCAGAACGGACCGGATACAGATAAATCCCTTTTCTTTTCATCAGTGAGAAACTACTTTTATACTGCCTGTGACTACATCATCAACAAGTTTCCACTCAAGGATGAAGTGTTAAAGAATGCTCAAGTTGCTAGGTTAGACAAAATTGAAGATGCACAGTTATCTTCCATTCGTTTTTTCTTGGAAAAGTTTCCTATCATGTTATGCAAGGAAGAGAATGAAACTACAGATGAGGTGGTGAATGAGCTTCAGAGGCAGTGCACAGCTCTCCAGGTAGATGACACTTTCGCTGCACATCAAGATGCTGAAAGTGATTCCAGTTGGGCACGAATATCAAGAATTCGTGGAGCCGATGGACTTCTTAAGTATAACCGAATTTCTAGAGTATTGCTCTCTATTCTCACCATACCCCATAGCAATGCAGAATGTGAACGTTTCTTTTAGCCTTGTGAAGAAAAATAGAACACAGTTCAGGTCATCCATGTCCAATGAATCTCTGGAGTCTATTTCTATTTTGAAGACCAGGAGTTCTGGTCCCTGTTATGACAAAACATTTTCTCAAGACTGTTTGCAGGAAGCTAAAAAGGCCACAACCATGACTTAAAAGTCGAACTAGCATGTGATTTGCTGTGTTTATTATATTATTTCTTGCCTGTGTTACGTTAAACAAGTTTTATTGTTTAAAGCCTTTTTCAATTATCGTATATCAGCTTAATCTATCAAGGAAGTCCTGTTATGTCTGCTCCAAACCAATATTCACCACGCCTGCTGCTGATTAACATGGACTTCTTCTTGATTGTTATGTTCATCTACAAATCATGTAAGTAGATATGATTTCATTGAAGTATCTTGTTTAAAGCATGAATTATTGTATTTTGTAGCCCAGAAGTATTATTATTTTCGTCAAGCCGGGGTATGTCGAAAATCGTTATTTTTTTTTGTCGCGCGTGAGTTTTACTGATAGCCCTTTTCAAAAGTTGGCAGGTATGCATGTTTAATAACAAATCGAAATCATGTTTACAATGAACATGTTTCTACATATGATGTCTTATTCAACGTACTTTATTAATTAACTTAATACTAAAAACTCTTGAATCAATATTGCATTAATTTGTATTAAAATACCATAGTCTTTATTGTAATAACTATGGTTTGGATATTTAGGACCATAAGAAATATGAAGGCAAATATGCCCTAATAATACTCAAATATGATCCAAATAGGTGCAACTAACCTAATATATTTACATGCTTTCTAAAAACAAGTGTTCATATTGTAGTGAAATGTTATTTTTATTATTCATTCTACATTCAAACCGAAGAAATTGTTAAAAATCTACACTGATTTCATGAATAGGCCTATGATAAAGTTTTCCTCAAATTTTTATCGTAGAAGTTTTCAACAGACTCGCAGAAAGCAGCATATTCTTCACCTTTTCTCGCGTTAAATACTGTGACACAAATCACATTTCCTTTAAGGTGAAAGAAAATGCCCTAAGTTAAAAATACTACCAAGTTTAGTTACAGTTAAATATTTTCTGATAGTGATTGACAAGTTTTTAAATTTTTAGCGCCACTAACACACAGAAACCTGGCAGCAGCCAGCGGATACCATATTTTAAGTCCACCTCTAAAATATTACCAAAATATGACCTTAAAACATTAATATTGATCAAATATGACAATAACTATGAAAATGACCCAAATATGCATTTATATGCTCTCTAAAATCCACCTAAAAAGAATCAGGAATGTTGAACTCCTCCTTAATTACAGTTTTTATTGAAAATGTAGTCGAAAAAAAAAAAGACATTTCCTAAACATGGACCATAGGCTATGGTACTATATCTCTGGGGGGCTGCGTGGCGCAGTCGGTAGAGGCGCTGAGCTTCTAACTGAATGGGAGGGGGTTCTATCCCCATCCAGGTAGTGAATTTTAGAAACAAAAACTACCACTTTTGGAAACTCAGCCTACACCAGAAATGAGTACCAGGGTAAATCCTGGGAACAAAGACGGCCGGGCATGGAGCTGACAACTCCATTCCATCTAGTGCTGATGTCACGAAAAGTGGAAGCCTGTACCTTCCACTACTCCCAGGCTCTCCATGGCCTGTACGGAGTTGAATTTGCTTTGCTTTTACTATATCTCTGAATAAAATTTTATATGAATTGGGATTCTGTTACACGTGGTAATTAATTAATTCCAGTGAAAGGCTATTTAATTTAGACTAACCATTTGAATTAAATACCACATGTAAGGGAATCCCATTTCATATATAATTTTATTCAGAGATTTAGTAACATGAGTTACTACAGAATTTTATTTAATACTGGTACAAGTTTTGTTGACTTATGTATTATATTGTAATGTTTCTAGTTTTTGGTTATTTAATGAATATCCTGAAGAAGATATTGTATGTTGAAATATATACTCATTGTAAACATGATTTCAGGGTGACCGCTTTCTGGAAAACTCAGGGAACACAGGGAACTTAAATTACATACAATAAACAGGGGGGAAATTTGACACGTTAGAAAAAAAAGTCTTAACGTATGATTGGGCTGAATAATAATGTATCGTTGGTGGTATTTTTAATCTTGCATACAAGATTAATTACCGTTAAGAATAAGGATTAAGTACCGTAATCTGACCGTTCTGGCATTTCTTCTTTTCGGATGTTCACCTTTCAGGGTATCCAAAGTCAGAAAACTTAGCTTCGCAAGAAAAGAAAATTACTCGGGTTTTTTATTTTATTTATCGTATGGCTTTTAGTGCCGGGAGTGTCCGAGGACATGTTCGGCTCGCCTGAGTCTGTAGCTGCTTCAGCGGATACCCTAAAGGGTGAGCTACAAGTTCCGTTCAATTTCAAGTAGTTCCAACTTTCGCCACCAGATATCAATGATACCTAGTGGTGAACGTTGGAACTTTGATAGAGCATTCTGACGAAATCTAACCTAACAAATTTTGCTTTACACAAGTTTAGTCTGTGAAAGGATCTTTTACATGCCATAAATCTATGACATGGGACCGCCGGCTTTACTTCCCCTCCAAAGGAAGGCATACTGTAGGATTTTTTAACGCTCTTAAAAAATCCAACGACTTCGGCCGGGTTTGAACCCGCTATCTTGGGCATAGCAGTTAAGCATGCTACCGACTACGCCACCGAAGCCGCTATTACTCGGGTGTTTATACCTTATTCTATATAAGTTGAGAGTAATTACGACACGCCAGAGCCGCGAAACTCAGCACACTACCTTCGATTGAAATATTACAGACACCGTATCAATTGTAAACTGGCTTTAACTTCACGTCAGTAAGAGGTAAGAGCTCTTCTCCGCGGCTCTGTCGTGTTGTCGTTGACTCTCAACTTATATGGAATAAGGTCTAGTTGTGGTGTACCGTGATTCATTGTACAGATGGCGCAAAATCTGATTTGAGGTTACTTATGTCCCTCGCCTCCTTCCTGTACTGTCGACTTGTGTATTAAATGATTTGCAGACTGTCAAAGCGTTTTTTAATTTTTTTTTTTTTTTTCATTAAGAAGCGATGAGCAGACATACAGGTAAATGGAATTTCTTTGGCTATAATGAGTAATAAAGCAAATACTGCAACAACAATGGTTTACATAACCTAAAATTCCCTCATCAAGAATTAACACTTTTGTAGTATTTTTTGAAGATCATGGAGGGATCATCGAAATTCAATCCAGAATAGCTGCAACCGTCGAAGTACCCAGATTTTCAGCCTTGGTTAGAAGAAGTTCCCAAGAATGCAAAACATGCTTTTTGTAACGTGTGGCATATAAAAAAAAAAAAAAAAAAAAAAAAAAAAAAAAACAGATTGATTTTAGCAACATGGGCAAGAGAGCTATCGCTAGCCACATGACAGGAACAATTCACAAAGCAAGGATCACCAGCCAGAATGTGACTGCCCTTTTGTCAGATCGAGCCATACTTCAGTTCGGTCGTTTTATATCCCGCATCAATAATACTGAGCTTGAACAATTTGATAGGAGTAAATCTCTCCTGGATCATTTTTATGCTAAACAGTTTAAGGGCTTGGAAGAATACTGTATAAAGATGTTTAGCAGATCATAAAAATCATCCTCATATTTTCTCTTGGTACCGCCTTTGTAGAGTTTTTTTTTTCCCCCATTAACAAAGAAATGTTAGTGGAAATCATTCCCGAGGAAACTCTCATAGCGATGAGAAGACCATGGGATGGAATTCAGGATGCAGTTGGAGAAGAGCCATTAATGTTGAAATGGTCCGTTACGCTTGTGGGGCTAGGCCTAAGGAAAAAAATCGTCATCGAAGAACATAAACGACGGAAAATGGAAATGGAGCAGTTAAGTCGGTACGAGAGAGAAGAAGAAGAGAAAGGAAAAGTATTAATGGCATTGAATAAAGAAAAGGATTAATTGTGCGCAAAGCAACATGAGCTGGAAATTAAAATAAAAACATTGAAGAAAAAAGAACTTCAAACGTATTCAAAGTCACCTAAATATCTGCGATTAAATATCTTATATATAAAAGTGAAAGTCTGTATGTATGTGGGTGGGTGGGTTTGTCTGTTCCGTATACAGTACAAATCTACACCGTTCCACCAATCTCTACCAAATTTTGCATACACATAATTTAGGACCCAGAAGGAACTGCTGGCTGCATGAATTTTCGATAGTCTTTCTCATTCTTCTGATTTCGGCCCTTTTGCACTCGAGCCCAGGCTAATCAAATCATAAAATATACTCATGAAGGATTGGCAAGGCAGATCATTTCCATGGCAACATAGCTCAAGTCGAGACACGGCTGACTGGATTCGAGTTGCGCTCTGCACTACCGGTGTAGAAAATGAGGATCTTTTTTGAAATCCCGTTAGTTACTCAACTGCTCACACAGCACTGTCAACCGAGTATAGCATAACAAAGACTTGACACTATCTACTATATATTTGTCAAATACCACTCACTCACTCATTCATTCATCACGAAATCTCAAAAACCACCGAACGAATTGGAATGAAATTTGTTATGCAGCTTCCTCAAGGGCCGCAAATGCCCACTAAGAGAGGATTTTTGGATATTCAGCTTCTAAAGGGGTGTTAAGGGGGTAGACCTGCATTTCATTGAATAGCAATATCTCCCGATTGGTTTCATTGGGGGGTGTGATACTCAGCATATAAACTCGTCATTAAAAATAAGAAGACACGTGTCTGAGGGGTTTACGATGTGGTGTATATTATGAGGTGAAAAGTGGGGATTGAAAGATTCCTAACGGAGCGTGTATCTCTAAAACGACATAAGCGAGGAGTTTGAAACTCAGAGAAAAAAAATCAACATAAAAAAGAAGTAAATATGTGTTTGACCGTTTTTTTCATAAATCCAATTTAAGGGACCCATGGGGTGGCGTGAAATTCTGGGGGGCGGAGATACAGGAAAGAAAGTGTCCTAACTGATTGACTGACTGACTGACTCACTCATCAAACTCAGGGGGGAAAAAAAACTGCTTTAATGTAAGTAAATAGCTTTTCGACAGTTTTTTTTATCAATCTAATTGAAGGGGTACATCGGGAGGGGTGAAATTCTGAAGAAAAAAAAATTGAAAGAAAATGACCTGACTAATTCACTCACTCATCATCGCCCAGCCAAAAATATTGAAGTTGGAAACATGGCATTTCGGGGATATGTTCGTTGTATGTCAAAACCGTACACTAAGGGAGGATTTTTGGATATTCAGGTTCTAAAGGGGGTTAAACGTGCATTTCATTGAATAATAATATCTCACGAGTGGTTTAATTTGTGGATGTGATACTCGGCATATAAACTAATCATTAAAAATAAGCAGACATGTGTCGAAGGGTTTTTAGATGTGGTGTATTATTATGGGGTGAAAAGTGGGGGGTAGAAGGATTCCTAACAGAGCGTGTAGCCCTATCTCTTAAACGACCTAGGCGAGAAATTGGAAACTCAGTGGAAGAAAATCAGCTTAAAAAGTAAATTGGTGTTCGACCGTTTTTTCATAAATTAATTTAAGGGGTCAATGGCGTGGGGTGAAATTCAGGGGGAAGAGGAGAGAAAGTGTCCTAACTGACTAACTCACTCACTCATCAAACTCAGGGGAAAAAGACAGCTTAAAAAATAAGTTAATAATAGGTGTTCATGCGTTTTTTCATCAATCCAATTTAAGGGGCCCATGGGGAGGGGTGAAATCCTGGTAAAAATAATGGAAAGAAAATATCCTATCTGACTCACTCACTCATCACGCCCAGCGAAAACTATTCAAGTTGGAAACATGAAATTTTGGGAACATGTTCGCTGTATGTCGAAAACGTCAACTAACAAGGGAAGTCTCTGAACCGGGGAATCGCGGATCCTGCCGGATCTTAGCAGATGCGTTGCTTGAGGCCAACTAGGCAGAACCGTGACGAAAAATCTTTCGGAAATTAACTCCTACCCACAGCAGACGGCAGTAAGAATAACAATTTTGAACTGTGCGCGCTGGTCAAGCGGGAGTGTGCCTCACTCCTGATTGGTGGCTCAAAAGATCACGTTCCAAACGACTGCCCTCCCATACTCGCGCTCATAAGCTTCGCTGCAGCAAGGGACATTAATGTTGCATCTCTACAAACTATTGCACGTCGTGCTTTATTATTAATCATTCAATGTAAAGTATCACAAATACATTGACAACAGTGATGTTCGTGGTAATAATGTTGGAAACACATACTGCTTTTTCACCATCCTCACCGTATAAGTCACGGGCGAGTGCAAGTACTACATTGTATTGCACTGATATTGAAACAATATGGCACAGGGTGTTAAAACCGTTCGGGATTGTCGGACGGATACTGATTTCGGTACCATGCGTATTGTCACATTGAAGTAAAACGAGAGGACGACAATTGGTGGTCAGAGACTGCATTTTCAAGATTGTATTTCTCTGGGCCAAATTGATGTCAAAATTCAATAAAACGGTGTTCGAAAATCTACGGACAAAGCTTTTCCAGATCCTAAAGCAGTATACACCCAATGGTTGATGATAGGCTGTGGACCCAGGAGGGATGATCATCAGTCGTATTCGCTCTTCATTTTCTAACGATTATGTCCAGAAAAGGAATCTCAGAAGGAGTGCCACATTGCCAGATGGTACATGCTGTTTGAAAACATTATGAAAACAATTCTTCAATTGTGCGGATCCCATTTTGCCAGATTTTGTGGTAACAACGTAAATATTGTCATGTGCAAACATAGTTTCTTCCACCCTTTTACCAAACACACCTTTTGGTACTTTCAAAGTTATGAAGAGAGGTCCAAGCAGCTTGCCCGCTGCTGTTACTGTTGGCATTATTGTATAACTGTGCGTTGTGGCCCCCACTGATTGCACTTAGGAGAAAACCGTTTTCGACCCTTTTATAGCCAGTGTCCTACCCGAACCAATCTCCAAATTGAACCCACTTTGATCACTATTACAGTACATACGTTTCCAGGGCCGAGAGAATCTAGAACCGATGTAACCTCTTCTACGAATAATTCTGACATAATACCCATTTTTCGATGGGCATTCTTTGATATCACTACAGTTGCTATTTTTCGCGAAATTATGTTATAGCGATCCTTAAAGTGCTGCACCCGGGAATGGCTGGCTTTAAACCCCGAACATTTTACGTCCTGCGCAGCTAGCATAGCCCATTGCTAAATTATTACGTCATTATTCTGATGGGCAATGTCAAGTTGGGCTTTTAAGGCACATGCTATTCTCAATTTATCGGCCCTTTTCACTTGCTCTGCCCACAAATATCAATCTATCTTACTTCTTAAACGGTAAAACTTACATTTTACCGACGAAAAGGAAAGCGAACACCTCTTACCGCTCTTCCAAAACTCAACAGCATTTTGTTTGTATTTCATACCTAACACACTTGTTACAAGAGACGAAAGCCAGATAGGCACATAACCATCCAAACTGTCCAACAGGTCCTGTTCTTGAATGCTGAGAGGCCATTCCATACATTTTCCATATTTTTCCTCCAAACAACAGATAACTTTTCCAATGTTAACATTCATTATGCAACGCATGGGACACTCTCCGTATACGGATATAAGCGTATGTCGGGTCTGTCGTCTCTCATTCGGTGACTGTACACCGTAGGCCGGGAACCAACCTCTGACGCAGCCAATGAAGCTCACGCCACTGGCGCGCCAATTTAAACGTGTAAATCTTAATTTTTCATTTCCGAAAAATTTTTCTTCGCGGTTCTGCCTAGTTGGGCTCACGCAACGTATCTGCCAAGTTCCATCAAGATCCGAGATTCCCCGGTTCAGAGACTTCCCTTGTAAGGAATGATTTTTGTTTATTTGGGTTTTAAAGAGGGTTTTTTTTGTTGTTTTTTTGTTGTTAGGATTTCGATGTCATATGATGTTTCACACCAACATATGGGCTGAAGAAGGAAACATATCAAGTTTCCGAAACATGTACCTATAGTATTTTTTAGTAAAGTAAAGTATTGATTTGGCGAGTGTAAATTGTGTTATACATCTTGTAAACATGGTCAATACGGAACCTGGAACGAGTGCGGTTTATTTTAAAGAGGTGTTAAGGGGGTAAACGTGCATTTCATTGAATAACGTTGTCTCGATGAGTTGTTTCTTTGGGGATGTGATATTCGGTGTATAAACAAATCGTTACATATAATCAGACATATGTCGAAGGGTTTATCGATGTGGTGTATATTATGAGGTGAAAGGGGTGAAAATTGGGGGTTGAGGGATTCTTATCAGAGCGTGTATTTCTGAAACAATATGCGCGAGAAGTTTGAAATTCGGTGGGAAAAACAGCATAAAATACAATTAAATAGGCGTTCGACCGTTTTTTTCATAAATCCAATTTAAGGGGTCCTTGGAGAGGGGGTGAAATTCTGAAAGAAAAAAAAAAAACAGGGAAGAAAGTGTCCTAACTGATTGACTCACTTACTCATCAAACTCAGGGGGAAAACAGCTTTAAATAAGTAAATAGGTGTTCGACCCTTTGTTTCATAAATCCAATTTAAGGGGTTCATGGGGAGGGGTGAAATTATCAAAAATAAATGAAATGTCCTGACTGACTCACTCACTCATCATCGCCCAGCCAAAATTATTGAAGTTAGAAACATGAAATTTTGGGGATATGTTCGTTGTATGTCGAAAACGTCCACTAAGGAAACAGTTTTGGATATTCAGGTTGTAAGGGGGTAAACGTGCATTTCATTGAATATCAATATCTCACGAGTGGTTTCATTTGTGGATGTGATACTTGGCATATATACTAATCATTAAAAATAAGCCGACACATGTCTAATGGTTTTTCGATGTAGTGTATATTATGAGGTGAAAGGGATGAAAAGTGGGGGTTGAAAGATTCCTAACGGAGCATGTATCTCTTAAACGACATAGGCGAGGAGTTTGAAACTCGGAGGAAATCAATCAGCTTAAAAATAAATAAGATAAATAGGTGTTCGACCGTTTTTTTCATCAATGCAATTTAAGGGCCTTATGGGGTAGGGTGAAATTCTGGAAGAAAAACGTCCACTAAGGAAGGATTTTGGGATGTTCACTCTCATCGACCAACGAAAACTATTAAAGTTAGAAGAATGATATTTTTGGGATATGTTTGTTGTGTGTCGAAAACGTCTACTAAGGAGGGATTTTTGGATATTCAGATTCTAAAGGGGTGTTAACGGGGTTAAACCTGCATTTCATTGAATAACAATATGACACGACTATGACGCGAGCGAAGCGAGGCTAAAAAACAGATGGTGTGTGTCTGTGTATTACTCAATCACGCAAGTACCACTGCACAGTGGGTCAAAATCGAAATCTAGGAGGACAAAATTATTTATTTTCATAATTAAAAAATCAAAATGTATTACTTCTACAGAATTCTCATATAATTGCCGCACACTATTCTGGGATATAAACGCATCTTAGTGTAAATCTGTCACCACTGTTCGAGCAGTCTGAATTGGAGGGTGAATGTAAGTGGCTGTGGTTTGGTTATCTTTGTGGTTAGTGTGATACTGTAAGATGGAACATGCAACTGAATGTATGATCTTTGTAACGTGTTTCAGTTATTAATGGGCGTAATTGTTACGTAATTTTAGATATATTTGGATTATATAATATTTAACTATTATTTTTAAAATTATATTTTCACTTAGATTTTTAGTATGTCGCGTCACTCTGCGTCACTTTCTACTCTATGTTAAAATGTAGATAAAGTCTTGTAGTTTACGCCTGTTATAAGATTTTTTGCATCTTTTTGCAATTTACTTAGTTATTTTACGTTTTAGAAGATGCCGAGCAACCAGTTCTCACACGTTTACAACTGTTTGAAGCACTGGGTTCGACGATTATGTCAAAAGTGAAACTTTGTGACTTTGTTAAAAGTAAATTAGGGGAAGAAAATTGTTCTGAAGAGATAACTGAATGCTCTATCCAACTCCTAGTCATAGACAATTTCTTGCATATGTAGACGTAGCTTAAAAAGGTCTTAACTTAATGTTTATTATGAAGTAAACAAACTATATACGTTGCTTTCACTCTAAATTCATGATTAAAACGTAAAAATAATTTTGTCCCCCTAGATTTCGATTTTGACCCACTGTGCACTGGTCCGATTTTCATGAATTTTACATGGAAGTAGCTGATTTACCTGGATAACATATATAGGTTACTTTTGATTTCAATACTTTGCACTATTTAAAGATGGCGACCATTTTAGTGACGTCACTACACCCTTTGGTTTCAAACTTTCATATTTCCATTTCAAATAAAAAGAGAACACTCCAACGGTTAGCGAGTAAAACCTAAATTTGTGCTATAAAACACGGTCAACGCCGAGCGGTGTAGTTGGACAAAATGTTCCATCCTTAATCTCCCTCTGCGCAGAACCTCGCCTATCCCCTGTTTTTACTCTCACCTTCACATTTTAATTTATTTATGACGCTTAGCGAAGCACGGGTTCTTCAGCTAGTGTAACGTTAATTAGTGCCCCATGTTGGTAGCAACAAGTGTAACAGTTTGGCTGCCCCTAATTGTTGGGTGAAAAATGTAACTGTTTACCTTTGCCTAAGCTATGTTGTTTTATTGGGCGCCAAGACCTCAATGCAATGCTGAAATCTAAATTTGTATTTAACAACGTCTAGCTCTGGTAGAATACCTTCAAGAATCTATTCACTCAGATCGTGGTATGATTTGATCATTAACCAAAAAAAACAATTGTATCAGGAGAAGGAATTGGTCTATATCTAATGCTACCTACTGAAAGCAAAGATTGCATTGTGAGTAATGAATTTATTACATAAAACATGTATAGCAAAATTAATAATAATAATAAGTATAAAATTTAAATTGGAGCGTTGCGATTTTAATATTACCGATAGAAAATTCGTGAAAACGGAGTCTGATAAATTATTGATTTTACTCTTATTCCCAAGCTATGAAGTTACTGAAATATGAAATATAAAAAAAAGAAACGAGAGATTGCGTATTTCTGCGTCATTTGCGCTTACCACTGGAAATTGCCGAAACATTTCCCTCGTACTGGATGTTGAAGTGAGCTTCCCATAGCCCCCTGGATGTCGTCATCTTCTTCGTTGTTGATGATATTCTTGTAGATTTTGTGACTTTATGGTCCTAACCTCGGATCCATACCCTCGTACAACCACACTGGTTAAGTTTTAAACAGAAAGTTCTCCACTCCACGGAACATTGGAGCGACACACACTTGCAACAGAACTAGTCGAGTCTTTCACAGATTGTCCACGCTCCACGGTGCGCCGAACGATATATCCACCTGTCGGCTCCCCCACTCTTCAGCCGACTTCCAGCTTACGTGGTCTCCACTGATTGGCTGACCACCCCGCTACTTCCCCTTCTCTGGCTCATTACACACGGCGGGAGGGCGAAGTCGTTTTCCGTTCCATACATCCGCCTTTTCTTGTCGCTGCAACCCAAGCTTGCGTAATACTTCGTGACAAGAGTCAGCATGTATCTGAATTTCCAGTGAGTCATGTCTCTCATATCTTAACTGACGAAACTCCGTAAAATTCCGTAATCATATAATTTATCTATGATATTGTCGTCCGTAATAATTTGCTTGATAGTGTTTTCTAAGACATAGAAAACCTATCTGTATGCTTATAATTTTTATAAAATGCTCCGAAAATATCTTAATAATATTTATAATAAATTAATAATAATAATAAATTAACATGAAAAACTCTCCCGGCCGAACAATCCGCCGCGCAAACAAATATAGAATGGCCTTCCACTGACCCACGCCAGCGGCACAAAAACCCCTCGAAAAACACGTTACATATTCGCCTCGGATCATCGGATGATTTACCGTGACGACGGTCCATTATCCGATTATCCCAGACACGTTAATAAACCCCATCCAAAATACATATTACACAAATTAAATCACCCTAAATTACAGATACTCATAATTTTTCTTCACGCACTTTGCGTCAAAGTTTGTTGTCACTATGGATTGCACTTTGCAACCAGTCCAATGTTTTACATATAGAATAGTGTTCCACGGATATTTCCGCCTCACAAATTTCTCTATGTTGGATAAATGGACATAATTACTGTGTGAGCACTATGTATATGAGGTGTCACATCACACGCATCAAGGTGTTCTGATATATGTATATCTCCCTAGAACTTCCTAATTTCACTGGAGGTCCCTTCCTTATTGTGAAATTAATCCCATTTATCACTGAGCACACGATCACACTATTGTGGCACCGCCTCGTGACCATAATACTTAATCTCTCTTTAAAGTAGATTAAATTAATATTGACTTCTGAAATAAAAAACAGTAAATGCGCATTACATGTAACACCAAATACTTCTGTGCCGTAATCGCCCTGTCTTGTTAAGTTCCCGTAGACCATATTCTACTTAATACTAGTTCTCAACTCAGACCCAGTTCTCCTCACACAAATAATACCTTTGTACAAATTACCTTAAATTACACACTTACAAATCTTACATGGCGAGGCCGTAAACAGAAATCACGTGTGCTGATATGTATGAATTTCATGAAGGACTGTCTCGCATTCTGATGGCCCATCTTTTGCCTCGTGGACGCCTTAAGCAAAAATACCCTGTTCAAGCGCTCACCCATCTCTTGGAGGCAAATGGGAATTCACCAGCGCTACCAAATTCTGGCCTTGGTGTATCGAGACATTTTAGTGCTCAAGAGCATCCGACAATCCCGTCATATTTCCCTGTACCTTAAAAACTCTCATTTACTTACATACTACCCCCCTGTGTGACTTCTGATACGCCTGCCTGGAAGACCATCTTCTCCCACGCACCAAATACCACACTTACTCATTTGATAGGCTGGCTCGCCAGCTAAACATCCTCACTTTATGACACATATTTTCGTAGACTATGTATATTATACGTCCTGTATAATCTGTTTCCCTTACTATCCTCCAGCACATATGCTGTTTTGCCAATACGTTTGGAAACTATAAATGGGCCCTCGTAGAGATAAAAGAACTTGGACATGACTTTCTCTAGCTTATTTGACTGTTTCGGCACTCTAAGTAAGACTCTGTCTCCCGGCTCAAATAGGTCAAATTTAGTTTCTTTTTGTTGGCGAATTCTCTTTTGTGCTGACTTAGATAAATTCTGTTTCGCCAACTGGACAATGTAATCCATCCCCGGTTGCTTACCCTCATTTAATCCCAACACCCTCGCTAGTTCATTTTGTGGTCTTTTTCCGAAGTGAACTTCGTATGGCGTCAATTTCGTGCTCTCATGCTGGACAGAATTCAGCCAAGTCTCGACCTTGGGAAGATGTCCAACCCAGGCCGCATGCTTGTCATGCACTAGAGTCCGAAAAAGATGAGCCACTTCCCTTAATGGACGCTCTGCAGAAT
Organism: Meconema thalassinum; assembly: GCA_946902985.2. NCBI lineage: Eukaryota > Metazoa > Arthropoda > Insecta > Orthoptera > Tettigoniidae > Meconema > Meconema thalassinum. The sequence continues at coordinate 778,808,180 of OX336388.2, read as the reverse complement.
TACCCTGAGGGTACCTTACAGAGGAATGAACGTGTGCTGTACCAGCTTCCTGCATACTGGTTCTCCATTTCTTTGCAGTAAACTGTGGTCCACTGTCAGTATCCTGAGAGGAATGCCAAACTCAGGTACATACTTATTAATGATCAGACGGCTACACGCTAGTCCCGTGGCTTTCCTTAGCGGATATAGCTTGAAATACTTACTAAAAGCGTCAATAACTATAAAAATGTACTCGTAGCCGTACTGTCCTTTAACGATCGGGCCAAATAAATCCACACACAGTAGTTCGCCGGGACTACTTGTGAGAACTGCAGATCCCTCCCCCACTAAATATTTAACTGGATATTTACTCCTTTGACAGGTGTCACACTTAGCTAAAATCCTCCTAACATCCCTTCCCATTTTACTCCAAATGAAGTCACGACCAATTTCATAGAAGACCTTGGCAGCACCAAAGTGTCCTAATTCCCCATGAATGAACCAAATTAGCTCCTCCCGCAAAGTGGCAGGAACACATATTGCCCACCGATTATTCCTACATTTCCTTGCAAGAAGCCCATCCTGCATCTTGTACGTGAACCGTCCTACTTTCACATACTCTTCTTCACCTATTTCCAACCTAGCCAGTGGCTCCTTTAACTTGATGTCATCACGTTGCTCCACTAGCATATTTCTCAGTGTCTGTAACGATGCCCTGTTGCTACTGTCCACACATGCACATATTAAAATACCGTCCTCTGCTTTAACCACAGGATAATCCCTACATAAATTAGTGTCCCTTGATAGCATGTCTGCAAGAATGTTATCTTTACCTTTAATATATTTTACTGTGAATTCATATTCCTGCAGAGCAAGAATCCACCTACTAACTCTGTTAGAACTGAGTTTACAAGTCCTCATATACAGTAATGCATGGTGATCTGTGTGGATCTCAAATTTCCCCCCTACTAAATACATTCTAAATTTCCCTAAACTGAAAACAATACCTAAAAGCTCTAACTCAGTAATCGTGTATCTTTTCTCCGCTGGAGTCAGTCCTCGCGAGGCTAAAGATACAATGCACAGATTACCCTCATCATCTTTCTGACATAATACTCCAGCAATGCCTATATGTGAAGCATCTGTCATAACCACATATTCCTTATCTTTTAACGGATATTTCAGCACTACAGCTTTCTCAAAACCTTCCTTCAGCGCTCTAAAAGCCTGATCATGCTTGGACTCCCATCTCCACCGAGTCCCACTTTTAAGCAATTCCCTGAATGGTTCTACCAACCCTGAGTATTTAAGAACGAACCTCCTGAAAAAGTTGCAAATTCCCAGGTATGTTTTTAACTGTTTAACATTCTGTGGCACCTCTGCGTTAAGTATCTTATTAACCCTACTCTCTTCTGGTGTTACACTCTATGGCCTAAAAATGTCACTTCTGACTGACAGAATGACGACTTAGACAGCTTCAAAGTGAACCCTGCCTGATCTAACTTCTGAAAAACTATATCTAAATGACGTAGATTCTCCTCAAAACTACGTGAACTAATTACCATATCATCTATGTAAATGGTTACAAACTCTCCTATGTTATCCCCTAATGCGATGTTTAAAGCCCTAATTAAAGCTGCTGAACTACTCTTTAACCCATAAGGTGTTCTACAAAATTGATAAAGGTTATATTTATGACTACAAGCTGTAAATGGTCTATCTTCGTACATAAGTGGCACTTGCCAAAAACTGGAACTCAAATCTACACAAGTGAAATACTTCTTCCCCTCAAATGTTTGCATTAATTCCTCTATTGACATAGATTTCAGCTGATCTGAACTAATTCTACTGTTAACCAAACGAGCGTCTAAACAAATACGAACCGTGCCGTCGGTCTTGGGTACCGTGATCAAAGAATTAACATACGGACTGTTAGAGTGCTCAATAATCCCATCTTCAAGCATCTGGTTAATTTGTGCCTCAACTGCACTCTGATAAGCGAAAGGTACAGCATATCTATGTCCTGTGAATACTGACCTATCAATAACGTTCAATGAATGTGTATAGCAATTGGCCATACCAATGTGATCCTCAAAAACTCTCCTATTACACCATAACACATCATAGAGCCGAACACATTGTTCCACCTCTATATTTCCCTGAAATGCAGCATCACGTAACGAGTCCTCTAGACTACCGTTCGTAATCACACTGCCCACAAAACATGGAGAACCCCGCTCTACGGCTGGCGATGTCTCATTTAAAGTACAAATCACACCTACAATACTACTCCTCTGAATATGGTCATTGAACGCTACTTCTACTTCAGAATCTCCCCATTTAAATTTCAAACTCCCTACATCATAACATAAGTTACCCGACACTCTACTTAGCCACTCTGAACCCAAGATAACACTGAATACTAAATTTGGAATTACAAGGTAAATCTGCTTCTCTACATGATTATTAATTTTAATGTCTACTAAAACTTGCTTAGAAATTACTTGAGACCTCTTCCCAACAGCTGTGATAACAAAAGTGCTTTTAATTGGCATCTCCTCAAAATTTACTCCAGTTCCTTTCATTTTATCATAAAATTCACTACTTATGCATCTCTTCATACAACCACTATCAATTAAAACATCTGTGTAAGCCTCGGACACGTTAAATTTAACTATGGGGCTCTTACTACCCACTTCCTGAATAATACCTTCATCATTTAGTTCATGTAATAATTCATTTCTTACATTTAGGTCATAGGGTTCCTGTATAATTGTATGGACAGGGCATGCTACAGACTGAGATTCTGACCTTACTTCGCAGCCTGGTTCGCGTTTAAAGAACCGCTACAGCTGGCCGTAGTACTACTAACTACTGAACTGGTCTGGTTGTTCTGGGCTGTGTTGTCATTGTTTGGCTGTATATTACTACCACTAGGCTGTCCTCTTCCTTGACCCCTATTCTGGTTGTAATTATTGTCATTATAATTTCTCCCTTGATTTCCCCTGAAATCATTGTTTCTCCCTTGATTTCCCCTGTAATCATTGTTCCTCCCTTGATTTCCCCTGAAATCATTGTTCCTCCCTTGATACTGATTACCATAGCCATTTCCTCTGTTCTGATTTAGCTGATTATTATTATTTCTATTTCGAGCGTTGGCCCCTTCGCCACCGTTCCCTTGAACTTCTTGATGCCTGGCTTCATTAGGTCTATTATTATTATTATTACCCTGGTTCCTATTGAAATTGTCCTCATAACCCCCTCTCCCTAGTGCATCAAATGTGCTTAACAAATTTTCTACTTGTGATATAGTCTTTACATTCTGGATACAAGCAGCCTCCTTGATCCTATAGGGAAAGTGCCTAAGTAGCAACCTCACCACATCACTTTCCTCCTTCAACCCATCCAGATATTTACACACTAATACCTGCCCTAAAAAGTATTCGGTCATGGTGGAGCTTCCTTTAGGGTTATATTTACCACACACTACTCCCTCACGATGCTGCGACTGAATAACCTCATTCCAGAACTTTTCACAGAATTTCATTTTAAAATCATTGATATCAGTAAACTTGTCTCTGTAGACAGCAAACCAATTCCTCGTTTCCCCCACAAACACTTGTTCTAAAATTTCAACTACCTGGCACCACTCAATACTACCATTTTCCAACCTCTCCCCGAATTTATTTTCTATCGTGTTCATGAACTCCTTTGGGCACCCCTGTCAATTGCTGAACTTACCCAGTTCTACCTCCCTGTGTGTGCTATTCACAAAAACTGGCCTATTCTGACTATTTTCTTGCCTGATCCTAGCTTTTAATTTTAACTCTAATTCTGCGATTTTCTCCTCAGCCTTCCTCTCAATACTGTTTACTGTTAATTTAATGTTTCCTTCTGATTCTTCTACTTTATCATATAGCTTTGCTTGTTTCTCCTCAATCTTGCTAATGCTCTCTCTATTATTCTCTCTTAAATCATTTACTTCGGCAACTATTTGCGAGCGGACTTTCTCAATTCTACCCCCCAGCTGTTCCTTAACCTCTTTAGTAGCTACCTGAATTTTGTCAATTTCTCCCCCCAATTGCTTTTTGACCTGCTGTGTTTCCAGTTGCACTAGTTCTTTTAAATTTTCAGCCTGTGTACTGATTCTAATTTCCAACTCCTCCTGTACTTTTCCTAATTTTCTGTCTACATCTGCAATAATCTCTTTAGCCTTTTCTTCCATCACCCCCCTGATCTCACCTCTAATCAGTTCGAATTTGTCACTCATTTCCCTACTGTTTTGTTCTAATTTAGCATTTAAAGTTTCAGTACTCTCTCTTATTTTCCTTACTGTTTTGTTCTAATCTGGCGTTTAAAGTTTCATTACTCTCTCTATTTTCCCTACTGTTTTGTTCTAATCTGGCGTTTAAAGTTTCATTACTCTCTCTATTTTCCCTACTGTTTTGTTCTAATCTGGCGTTTAAAGTTTCATTACTCTCTCTATTTTCCCTACTGTTTTGTTCTAATTTAGCATTTAAGGCATCTGTACTTTCTTTATTTTCCCTACTGTTTTGTTCTAATTTAGCATTATTTTGTTCCAGTTTTGCATTGGTTTGTTCTAATTTAGCATTTAAGGCATCACTACTAACTTTGTTCTGATACATGAACTCGAGAAGTAAAGTTTTTAATTCTGGTTGGCCGCCTACACTTTCTGTTTCAGTATCGGGATTTACCTCCGCTACCCCGGTACTACCATCACTCGACATACTGCTCGTATCATCACTCTCCCGTTGATGACCACTACGTAACCTCATCTGTCTTTCTTTCTCATCCCCCATAATGATATACACTGATACAGACAAATAACCCCCAAAATACAGGCACAGAAATATATACCCTTCTCCTTCCACAAATGTTATTAGGTTTTCAGCCCCAAGTTGTCGGCGACAATTGTAACGTCAATTAGTGCCCCATGTTGGTAGCAACAAGTGTAACAGTTTGGCTGCCCCTAACTGTTGGGTGAAAAATGTAACTGCCCTTTGCCTAAGCTATGTTGTTTTAATGGGCGCCAAGACCTCAATGCAATGCTGAAATCTAAATTTGTATTTAACAACGTCTAGCTCTGGTAGAACACCTTCAAGAATCTATTCACTCAGATCGTGGTATGATTTGATCATTAACCCAAAAAAACAATTGTATCAGGAGAAGGAATTGGTCTATATCTAATGCTACCTACTGAAAGGAAAGATTGCATTGTAAAAGAAATGAATTTATTATATAAAACAAGTATAGCAAAATTAATAATAATAAGAAGTATAAAATTTAAATTGGAGCGTTGCGATTTTAATATTACCGATAGAAAATTACGTGAAAACGGAGTCTGATAAATTATTGATTTTACTCTTATTCCCAAGCTATGAAGTTACTGAAATATGAAATATAAAAAAAAGAAACGAGAGATTGCGTATTTCTGCGTCATTCGCGCTTACCACTGGAAATTGCCGAAACATTTCCCTCGTACTGGATGTTGAAGTGAGCTTCCCATAGCCTCCTGGATGTCGTCATCTTCTTCGTTGTTGATGATATTCTTGTAGATTTTGTGACTTTATGGTCCTAACCTCGGATCCATACCCTTGTACAACCACACTGGTTAAGTTTTAAACAGAAAGTTCTCCACTCCACGGAACATTGGAGCGACACACACTTGCAACCGAACTAGTCAAGTCTTTCACAGATTGTCCACGCTACACGGCGCGCCGAACGATATATCCACCTGTCGGCTCCCCCACTCTTCAGCCGACTTCCAGCTTACGTGGTCTCCACTGATTGGCTGAGCACCCCGCTACTTCCCCTTCTCTGGCTCATTACACACGGTGGGAGGGTGAAGTCGTTTTCCGTTCCATACATCCGCCTTTTCTTGACGCTGCAACCCAAGCTTGCGTAATACTTCGTGAAAAGAGTCAGCATGTATCTGAATTTCCAGTGAGTCATGTCTCTCATAATATCTTAACTGACGAAACTCCGTAAAATTCCGTAGTCATATAATTTATCTATGATATTGTCGTTCGTAATAATTTGCTTGATAGTGTTTTCTAAGACATAGAAAACCTATCTGTATGCTTATAATTTTTATAAAATGCTCCGAAAATATCTTAATAATAATTATAATAAATTAATAATAATAATAAATTAACATGAAAAACTCTCCCGGCCGAACAATCCGCCGCGCAAACAAATATAGAATGGCCTTCCACTGACCCACGCCAGCTGCACAAAAACCCCTCGAAAAACACGTTACACTAGTTATACCTAAAATGTGATTATTTTTAAATGTGATCAATGAAACGTGTAAGTTATTTAATACAGTAGAACGTCGTTAATCCGGAAGTCAAACAACCGGAACGTCAATTATCCGGAGGAGAAAAAAGAAAAAAAGATTAAGCGGATGTACAAGTAGGAAGTTTTACGTCGTTTACTGTTGGCAGAAGATGAGGAGAGTGTGATATCTTTTTCAAAAAAGCTTTCTCGTAAGGACTATTGTTACTTGATAGCTGATGGATGTAACACTTTAACACCACAGAATCTTCGAAATGCATTGAATAAATTGGTAGGAGAACAAGAGACGTTAAGACCACAGACACTGTTGATGAAGATTTGGATGCAGTGACAAATGAGTTATTCCCCCAAGTTGCTGGATTTTCCGACTGTGACAGAGAAGGCGCAACAGCTTGGTTGGAAGGTGACAGTGACTCAGGTTTTCAAATCTTAGATGGTGATGATGAAATTGCTTATCTGATGCAAGAAGTGGGGAAGACGAAAAGGATGAAAGATGAAGAAGGACCAAGTCATGGAGAAGCGTTTACTGCATTAGAAACTGCGCTATTGTAGTATGGTTGTACTATGAAATAAACACGTGTTCGATTATCCGGAATACTTTCGGTCCCAATTAGTCCGGATAAACGACGTTCCACTGTATGTGAAAGATTTACGTTGCCGTAAGAGACTTTGTTATGTATTTTGAGTTCTATAATAAATAAAAAGTTTTTACCGTACATAAATTTTGTTTTATCTTTTGGAAAAGAAAAAAAAACATACATAGTATAGTTATGTGTTAATATAAGGTTAAATTTAACACAGGGTAAAAATTATAATAAAACAGCGAAATCGCAGGGAAAATAATTTTAGGTAACCAGCGGTCACCCTGGATTTGTTATTAATTCATATTCAATATAAACATTAACAAGCATCTTTATTTATGGAATATCATTTCTCTTTACAAAACATGTATAGAAAGTCCATTGTAAACTTTGCTGCAGTTTTCAGCTCTTGTAGGTAGCTGCAGAATCTGACATAATATTGTACTTGATAGTAACTATCATGCCAACTTATCAGGAAGGTAGTGGTGGCGTAGTTGGTAGCATGCTGAACTGCTGTTCCCAAGATAGCGGGTTCATACCCGTCCGAAGTCGTCGGATATCTTAACCCTTTTGCTTTCAAGCTCTCAGCTGATGGATGTGCCAAAACTGACAGCCATATTTACCACACTATGCACACACTTCTTTTAAAATTACATTGAAGGCACACCAATGAAGATATCAACATGAAAGTTGGTATATATCTCTTATTATTAATGTAGGTAAGTCATGTCTCTAAACCAAACGGGTAAGAAATGTGAAATCAAAATTACAGGTTTCAGATTTTGAAAGTTTGGAAGTAATTCTAGAAAATTGTATTTATAGCCCAAGTTTGTTATTCATGTCAGTAGGAAGGCTATAATATTGTTTACTAGCATAGTAAATATCAAGATTCTATGTGCATTAGATCCAAGGATAAATTTAAATGTTTAAAGTGATGTAACACTGAAAAAATGTCAGCCCCTTTTTTTTTTTTTTATAAAACACAGATTTCTTAAAACGAATATGTAGCACTCACCAATGAAGATATTACTGGATCATCATTATCCTCTACACTTTCCGAATCGGATAGAGAAACATCAACATCACTTGAATAATTATCAAGGTATTCAGTGATATCTTCATCAGCTAAATGAAGTCTTTCCGCCATATCACACACGGCAAATAACTAGGCCTAATCTAACTGAACTATATCTAACACTTCAATATCACTATGCTCCTAATTACCTAAGAAAATAAATAATGAACTAACCCATTAACTAAATACATTGCCTACGATATAACTTAATTTGACTATATCAGGGTGTCGAGAAATACGGGAACTTTAGTGACTCGGGAAAAATACGGGAATTATACGGGAAATTCGCACTTGATACGGAAAATCTTGAAAAGTCTCATAATGCCTGACTTCTTATCCCCCGAACGCTCGGTAGAGTCCTCCCGCTCAGTCTTCTATTTCGCCTGCAGACCGCGCTGCCACCTGCAATTTGCGCCACCGATGGAGCGCTAAGCGGGATGAGAACCCAGCCAACGACGAATGCATGCTTTTCCTGGCCGACCGCCGGCCGTACCCTCTCCGCGCACCGCGCTCGTTGCTGACAATGGCATGCAGGAATCAGTCCGCATTGTTATTCAGAGGAGACCTGGGTTTCTCGACAAGAGCAGCCCTTAGAGAAGTTATCAGCTTAAGATCTCAGAGAATTCCAGACGCGGATGTGCTGCAATTTCGCACCAACTGCCGAAAATGGTACATTCGTATCCTATGGCTGAAAAAATCAGAGAGAGATCAACTCTTGCTCACAAGAGACCCGTACTATTTCCTGACTAGACCCTATAGGGGTCGCTGAGGCTCTTAAGTTGGAAGAAGTTAGGATCATCATTGCCCTGGAAATTCTTTGTGATCAGAAGAATTTGCTTTCTTACGCAATGGCTGACCGCATCAAGAGCAGCTACTCCGCACTTCTGAAACTGCCCTCCGTCACTGCGCGTTTGAAATGAGCCACGGCTCGACGTGCTGTGGTCAGAATTAGTGGCTTCAGCACCTTCCTCAGTTCCTGCCAAAAACGATCTCACAAGCTTCGTTAAAATGATACTGATTTTGTATCACAATGCAGCTCTAGACAGAGGTTTCTCCCTGAACAAGGAGTGCAATATCATCAATCACAAAGAAGCAAGTCTAATTGGCAACTCAAACTAACACTTGGGGCGCTGCGGTCGGTCTGGTTAAGTAGGGTTTAAAATACTCAATAACATGCGTTTGATATGGAACACTTTTTATTTTTCGGTTATTATCAGTAAATATGGTCTCTAAAGTAATGACAGTGCTATTTTTAATTGTATATATGTATAACTGTGCGATACACGTGATCTAATTTGTGTGTTCCACTGGATTTTTTGGTGTCATTTGCATATTATCAAGCATCAGTTTTTATGGGTGATGTAGATCAGCTGATTCAAATTTACACAGGGCTACACTTCGGACATTATTTCGGTACTATTATGCGCAATATAATGTAAATGTCGATCCTGAGTCAACGCCGAGGACATTCAAATAGAGAAATACGGTACATAAACAAATAAATAACACACCGGAGCTGTGCTACTTTTATCATTCCGAGACTAGCATCCGTGCAAACCAGACGCCACTGCTCCAAGCTCCGACTTATATCGTGAATTGATGTCAAACTGATGATCCGCCAGCCTTTCCGCCAAGCCTACACCTCGTAATCGCTAAGTTCTTCGATATTCGAGCTATTCCACTACGAGTCATATAGACCTAATTTGCCTCCCCGTGGGCACTGTAGAATGAGTGATTCCGCTACCATTCAAATATTCAACACCAAACCCACCTTTTAACCATCCAAATCAAGCAATTCCTGTCGCCCCCCGAGTTTTAATACAAGTTAAACTCATCCCTTCTCCCTACCAAGCAGCCAATAATTAATTATTTAATTAATTACTCAAGTAACTTCAATCTTACCAGCGCACCCATCGTAACAGCTGTTTTTAAACTGAATAACTTTCGCTGGCTTTACGTCGCAGGTCTTCTGTCTATCTCGACAAGTGTTAGATCCTTCCCGGGGTGGAAAGGTATTATTATTAGGTATTATGTATTATTAGGTATCATCACATTTCGGCTATTGCTATTTGCATCTTTTGGAAAGTGATGAAAACGTATATCCGCAGCCCTCTTATACATCGACTTACAGCCGTAAACTGAGCAATACACTTTGCTTTTACTCATTTTCACTCTATCAACGAGTAAAACTTATTACTTATGTATAAAGACACGAACAATTTACCACGATCTGTTTACCAATACAAGAAACCATATACAAACAGTCACCACGTGACAAATGTACCCTACTTGGTAAGTTTCTCATTTTTACCGCTAGATGTCATATCAGATAGCTGGAGTTGCCAATTGGCCTGCATACTGTTCAGGACGCTGTGATGGCAGCTGGTGGAGTAGAAAAGATAACCGTGAGCAAGAGCCCATACTGCACGAAACTCCTACGCCGTGTTCAAGGAAGCAAAACAGGTGCAAAGCGACGCCTAAGGCTACGTCCTAGGTGCGAGCGTCTAGCGTGCACGCGCTTCCACGCGCTACCTGCTTGATACGGACAAACACACACTATTGCATGTGTATGTACGGCCTTGGAGCGTTCTCGCGCGCGTGCTTCGCAGGTAGCGCTACCAACGCTCTCGAGTAGGAAGCAGCTACCAAACAAGTTTGTCCGCGATTGTACATTCGGCAGCGTGATAGCAAAATGTCGACATCAGAGGCTGGTCAGAAATATATACGGTACACTAATATGTAGTAAAATTTACTTTGATGTGAGAGAAACGTTATGGTGAGTGGTCAAGATAAATGAGAAACACTCTACAATTACTTAGATTGGAGAAATTGGTCCACCTATTCAATACACTTTCCTCCAATCTATGTATTAAACATTCAACACGGACAAAAAATTAGGTTATTAAAAATTATGAAAGGTATAAAAATTAAAATAACATTCCTTTACAGAGGAGGATAGAAAGTCCAAATCAAAATGCCTGAGGGATAACTTCAGAAAAGAAGTTGAGAAAACAGGAAAACCCAGAACGGGAGACCCTGCCCCAACACCTACACCATGGTGGGTACATTTCTAGGCCATGGAATGTTTTAAGGATATCATGGAACCGAAGAAAACATCTGGAAATATTCCAATTCAAGACAACCCACAAACGGAAGATGCGTCAGATGAAAACAGCCTAGACGATGCCTCTGAGGTTGTTGATTCAGTTGCACCTGAAGCTCCAAATCCTCCGATAAGGAATAGACCAAACACATTAGACTATCGGCAGGAAATGGTACAATTAGAGAAGAAAAAATGGAGTGGATGTTTAACCATAGAGATTAAGAGAAAGAGGAGGATGATGATCTTAACTTCTATAAATCTTTGTTGACATACATGAAAAAACTCCCTCTTTTAATGAAATTCAGTTTAAGATGACAGTTTCTGAATATGCCCTTCAACGAGTTAAACACTCTTGAGATGCAAAGTAATTTTGGTCATCCTTCTACTTCTTCACTCTCAGCCTCAACTTCAACCGACAGTGCAAGCTATCATCTAACATACACTGATTTTAATTGTTAGATTCAATAAGTGTAATGGACATTGTGAGAAGATTATGTTACTCAACGGAATAATATTAAGTAATAAATACATTCGGTCTTACGTTTCATAGGTAAATTATCTTACCTCAAAGTCACAAAAAGTCTTTCTTTGTGGCTCAGCGGTTGAGCTGTCTGCCTCTCACCAAGGCGGATCAGATTCGATTCCCGGTCAATGCATGTGAGATTTTCGAAGTGAGATGCAATGTCCTGTGGTTCGGTTTTCCACGTAAAAAGGAGGTCCCGTGGCTCATGAACATGAGATTAAAGGTCACGTTAAACTACAATCTTCCTTCGTTTACAAAAAGTATTTCTTCCACAGATATTGGTTTCTGAAAATTAGTAGTACTGTGCAAAAGGTGTGGTCGAATAACCTCCACTATGTAATCGAACGTTGCAGGTAACATTCTGCATTATTCAAAAAATGTATTGGGGTCATATTTGAGCTGATTATAGAGGTGTTGGAACTCCCCTAACTGATGCCGGCTTTTCAATATAAAATACATGCTTTGCCTCGTATTCCCAATTAACTCAATTTTCTAACGCACTGTTCTCCATGAGAAACATAAGTCTTGCTCTCCTTGCATTTGCTACTAGCCTGGTAGCTACGACAATGGACACATGGAAGCGCGTCAAAAAGTAGCGCGTAGAAGCGCGTGCACGCCAGACGCTCGCACCTAGGACGTAGCCTAAGGTGGCAGTCGAAAGAAAAGCCACGAAAGATCTCCAGGAATTGGAAAAAAAAATATTGTACTGTCAAAAGAACTTAATTTTGTGCTGTGTATAACTGAAGTTCCTAGTAACAATCTTGTATTTGTCAAAGTGACTTATTTAATTTTGTTTTGCATGATTTGATTTTCTATTATCTACTTTGATAAAATAAATCTAAATTAAAAAGTATTCGCGGCGTGTCGCGTGTGGAATGTTACTGTTTTTAGCCTTTCTGTGGTCTTCTTTCGCAGGGGAGATGCACATACCAAATTGTTTTTAAAGTCCGTGCAAGCACTCAATGCAAATGCGTCACACATGCATAAATTTCAAAAACTACAAGCAATATCTCACAGCTCTCTGACATTTTACTATCAAACACCTGTCACCAACATGTGGCTACAAAATACACCACACTAGTGACATAATTCTTCTCGTATGGGCAGGCATTGTTTCAGTCGCGTATGAACCACTGTCTGTGTCGGATTTCCTTTCGTTGTCATTGTTTCTTTACTTTTACTTCGCCGAAGTTCGACCCGAGGACTGGACACATCCCGTACAGCATGTGCAGAAAGAAATACTGAAGGCGATCTGGATATCGCGGTGGATGAAATGATTATTAATCTTGGCAATTCATCAAGCTCTGACGAAGACAATGATGGTGGTGATGATGATAGGGACAGTGAAGGGATGAAGGGTGTCAAAGAAATCCTTGCCATGTGACTGAGGATAAGTTATTTATTGGTGTCAGTTCGCTTGCGTCAATGGATAATAGAGCACAGGCTATTGTTTCCCGTTATAGTGTTCAAAATACCGTCTGTCTTTCAACAGCCTACAACTCGACAATATAAAACCACGGCAATAATATCACCACAGAGCGGCTTGTTTGAGTGTTCAGTGCTAAATATGTATTTACCTTCACTTTACTTTTGTATTATCACGAAAGCTAATATTAACCGTAGAGAGTCGCGATTCAGTGAGTGTGCATGGTGTTATCTGTCAACTACTGTAGTAAGCTGTGAACGACCTCCACTCAGACTCTTGTTTGGTGTTAAAGTATAATCATTGCATGGTGAGTATTTTTATATTCATTAGCTGTAGAGTGTTTGCCCTTTTTGTCGTATTTATTGAATTGAGTACCGATGATAAAGGTATCATAGCTTCCGGTGTGTAATTTATTTATTCATCTAAAAGTATCGTATTTCTCTGTTTGAATGTCCTCGGCGTTGACTCAGGATCGTCTTTTAAAATATATTACGTATACCGGCAATTGTACATAAATAATGTCTGAAGTGTTGCGCTGTGTATTATTCGAATCAGTTGATTTACAACAACACTAAAAACTTAGCAACACAGCTCAGCTGTTCCAAGCTCCCGACATATCCTTCGCGTTGTTTCCTTCGAAATACAGGGTGTAGGTGAGAAGCATGCTCAGAATTCTTGCCGTGTGGCGGTTGGACGTAGGGTCTTATGTGGCGACCGTGTGTTGCGGAGAGGAAAAGCGAGGCATAGTGACAGGAAGGCTGTCAGTGCCGAATTCATGGGGCTAGCAATACTGTATTTGTCCCATAATTTACGCGTGTAATAGCGGACACCCGCCCAATTTTACTATAAAAGTCGTTATCTAAAAAGGGATAGTGGGTGGGTAACATCTTATTACTACATGACCCCCCCAGGATTATTATTCATTATTACAAAGGGTATTTTGACTATTTTCAGTAGTGTAGAAAATTGTTTCGCCTTGTTGCGGGCTCCTGTAGAGCTTACATTTTCTTTCGATCTTTCATTTGCCATAGGACGCGCCACTGGCGTATGGTTATGCATTACCATTTTCTGGCTTAGTAGTCAGGTAATGGAAGCAATGGGAACTGTGTACTACAATTTGCCTTGCATGTAACTAGCATATTATTGTATTTACCTTAACTTTACTTTTGTATTATCACGAAAGCTAATATTAACCGTAGAGAGTCGCCATTCAGTGAGTGAGAACGTAAAATGCATCAAGAATATGATCTTAAGCTGTGTGCAGTGAGAAAGCTCTGCATGTGTTCATTCCTTATGTATTAATGATGCGAAATGTCAGCTTACGTTGTGCCACATACAACACTCGTAGTCTCTAAATGTTGCACATTTTCCCGTAAATTACAGCAGTTTATGTTTGAATTGCTTCTAAGATCATGATAAAGAAAGTGTTCCAATTGGATGATTGTATTTAACTGTATGCACGTCGTATAATCTTGGCGAGGTGTATTTTTTTTCACGGAGCAACTTTACACCGTAGTAGGCACGCACCTTTTTGTATTTAGTTTTCTGGCATTTTTTTAAAATTATTGACACACATATTTCTAAATGCAGACAATCCATACCTCTATTAGGATTCGGGTTCCATAATTCATGCAAAATGAGTTTCGTTCGTTTGTGAAATTGAAGTCATAACCCCCGTAACCTTTCAGTGATTACCGTATGGTACTTTACGTAGACTAGGGTGAAGATGTAAATGAGCATTTTAAAAAGAATTGTCGCCAGTTGTTTGGTTTATTAACTTACGGTAATATTTTCCATACATACTGAAAACTAGGCACGGTTGGATTTTAAGGTGGAACCGCATGTGCTATCAAATATCGCTTTCTTTCAATACCTGGAATATGTATAGAATTAAAATATGATTATTGGTTAAATGAGTGTTGAAGATAGGCTATTATAATTATAATGATTATAAATAAATATTAAAGATGAAACGATGCGTTGTTAGTAAATGTTAGGCCTACCGGTACGGCGAATAGCCTAGTCTATAACTCGTAGCTTCCGTCAAAATTTAGAATTTAAACGGGTCACGTTAATGCATATATAACATATTTAATTTGCACCAACTTAATTATTGCAGCCTAAGGTAATTTATGTTAGACCACTCCCGTTTGAAATTTGCGAATCGCACACTTTGTAGGCAAGCTGTTTGTTATGGTCGTCTCGGATGCGAAGTTTTACTAATTGCTCTTTTAGGAGACACTTTTCTTTGGAGTATTCATGAAAGGCCAACCCTCCAGTTCTTATTTCATAAGTTGAACGCCTAAAAACAAAACCACAATCCGAAATAATAAAGAAGTTAATCGCGAACGAACGATTCACTGCCAATGAAAATCAAATGGAGATTCGCGGACCGGAAGTTCGTTATGCATAAGCTTCGGTGTCATTTTAACTCGTGGAAGCTCTATACGGTTACGGTAACATACAATTCAGTCACTTCCCGTAAACATTTATTATGTGACACTTATATTCTCTACTCTCTCAATCCTCCTCAGTAAAACAGTCATTTATATCAGCTCTCCTCAGATAAACGGTGTCTGCGAGAGAATTCACTCGCGCGCGCTTGCTCACGCTACGGATTAGGCCTAAATCTCGCCATCACCCGTGGGCTGCGGAAGTATCTCCAAAAAAGCAGTTACACTTATGCCAGAAAATCTTGATTCGTGCTTTAAGTTTCATTTTTCAGCCATTCGGTATGCGAACTCTAAGTCTTAGAGAGTTCTAAAATATACGGGAATTTGGTGGATTTTCATACGGGAAATACGGGAATTTGAAAAAAGGTCATCGCTCGACACCCTGCTATATAATCACGTACGAAAACACAGAAAAATGAACAAAATTTTCCGCCGACCTTGATGTAAACAAGGTGCGGAACTCCAGTGAGCACATGTTTCATACTCTAAGAATATCGATAAATACGGATGGCCGGAAGTTCCCGCGTAGTATAACGTGAGCTACAACTATACTCTTCTTATTCCGTGCAAAAATGCTGCTATCTGGCGCGTAAATAATGAACTGATATTGAAAAAGACGGGTAACGACGGATCGTTACCGTGTCAGTTTTAGCAGGACCCGTGGATACTGATAGATCGTTACCTTGAAAGCCAAAGGGTTAAGAGCGTTAAGAATCCTTCAGTATGCCTTCCTTCGGAGGGGAAATAAAGCCGGTGTCCCATGTCATAGAATTATGGCATGTAAAAGATCCTTCCTCAGATTAAACTTGTGTGAAGCTAAATTTCTAGGTTATATTTCATTGGAACGCGCTATCAAAGTTTCAACATTCACTGCTAGGTATCAGTGACATCTGGTAGCGAAAGTTGGAACTACTTGAAATTGAACAGAACTTGTAGCTCACTCGGTGGGTGTCCGCTTGAAGCAGATGCAGCCTCTGGCGAGCCGAACATGTCCTCGGACACTTCTGGCACTAAAAGCCATAAGATAAATAAATAATAATCAGGAAGGCAATGATTGTGACCCAATTAGGTTGTATAAAAGGAGCAGATGACCCCTTAAAACAGCAAGAACTAACTAGGTTGTTTAGATGTTTAATGGAAACAAAATAATAAATTAGGCTTTGTATTTCCACTAAACACTTTTTGGACATTCAAATTTGAGTGATTTCTTGTAATATATCTTACTATCTTTACAGAAAAAGCTGAAGGAGCTCTATGTAGAGCACGAATGCAAATTAGCGTACATCATCGTGACTAAGAGACTTAACACGAGACTCTTCCACGGCAGTGAGAATCCTCCACCTGGCACTGTGGTAGATGGAGTGATCACTCTTCCTCAGAGGTGAGTGTCTCGGCTCTCATTTACCTGCGAGCGACGGTGCATGATCTGCCTCTTAAGGATTTATTCACTATGTTCAATGATCTGTACTTCGGGATAGGGCTTGTTTTCTTTATATCTGAAATGGATTATAGCCCTTTTCTTATAGTTCTTTATTTTGGAGCTTTGCAACACCATGGCCATGTAACCCCATGTACTTGGGTGTGTGTGTATGTAGAGAGAGAGGTTGTCTTGATAACCTGTATTATTGTGATATCTTTACTAGTGTGTGCATTTTGTAATCGAAGTAGGGTGTGGACCGGAAGCGGATGTGACCTTGCGTTAGGTACTATTGTGGCATTTGCCTGGAGTAGAAGTGGGAAACCATGGAAAACCACTTACAGGATGGCTGAGGTAGGAATCTAACCCACCTCTTTAGTTTTGCCTCACGAGGCTGAGTGTACCCCGTTCCAGCTCTCAGACAAGAATTACATTTCTTGGCAGTACCGGGAATCAAACATGGGCCTCCGCGGTGACTGCCAAGAATGCTAGTCACTACGCAATGAGGACAGTTTTTCTCTCTCTCTCTCTCTTTTTTAAATTTTATTAAATGTTGTTGTTTTTTTATTTATTTAAATTTTATAAAGTTTTTCTTTTTCTTTTATTGCGTATACCTTTTTTTTTCCTCATGAATATTAATGCAGTAATTTATAAAGGTAGAGAGTTTCCAAAATGTGTATGTTTCTGAAGATTTCAAATCATTTTTGAGTGATGCCTAAGTAATCTATTAGTTAAAGCTTTTGGCGGCTTTGGTGGTGTAGTTGGTAGCATGCTGAGCTTCTATGCCCAGGATAGCGGGTTCAAACCTGGCCGAAGCCGTCGGATTTTTTAAGAGCGTTAAAAATCCCTCAGTATGCCTTCCTTCGGAGGGGAAGCAAAACCAGCGGTCCCATGTCATAGATTTATGGCATGTTAAAGAATTTTCCACTAATTACACCTGTTTGAAACCAAATTGTATAGGTTAAGAATGTAAACAACGCTCTTAGATTTCTACGTTCGTTGCCAAGAGCCGACTGCGGTGGCGTCGGGTAGCTAAGTTCTGAACTAGGCCTAGTAGTCGTTGATGGTGGCGTTTGGCGGCAAAAGTAGGAACTAATTGAAAAATTCAAAGTTGCAGTCCTTACTTTAATTTAAAAAAAGCATATACACTAATACAGTCATCACAATTAACACCGGTTATCAGATAGATTCTACACACACCCAAAGTACAAGGGGCTACATGACCGCGTTGCCGCAGCCCCTAAACTAAGGAACCAACCAACCAGTTAAAGCTTTTCTGTTGGTCAACATTAGTATGTCCAGTTGGATTGGGCAGGGAGTTACAATTAATTCTCTTGTGCCTGAAATAGATAAGATGGATTATTTATATACTTATTAAAACACTTCTCACACAAATGGGGGGGGGCTTAATTGGATGACTAGTTTCATTCATCAAACAAACATCATCAGATCCTGCTCACATTGGGTAGATTATTGGCTGAGGAATAACCTAACCACCAAGGGAAGATGATTAAGAAAAGGAGGTAGGTTTCGGACTGGAGAAAAAGGATAGAAAAATAGGAGGAGAGTCCCACAAAAGTTATGAATTTAACTTTAAATGCACTTAGAGGCTGTTGCCACTGCAAATTCGTTCTCTGATACCTAAAGTGGGTAAGGACTTGGTCCAAGCTGACGGGAAACGCAGATAGGACTTGGGCGGTTTGCAAGAGAGTGGCTTTAGTATATTCCCTCTCAAGCATGCATCTGCTTACTATGGGGAAGGGTGATGGTCTGGCAAGACTGTGAGTAACAGATTTATTGTATGTCTGTTCAAAGAAATTCGTTTTTGCAAAGTAATTCGAAGAATGCCAATAATTTGAATCAGGTTTGGTATTTCCAGTTTTCGAAGTTATAGAGTTCCTGAAAAAGCGACCAAGTGCTTCCAAGAAGGATAATGATAAAGGAATTATGCCCTTGGGAATAAATTTGGTAAATGAACCAATAGTTGCATTTAGAAATGGCTAAGCTTTCACTCAGCAAGGAGCCGGCTAAAAGTTTAGACAAAGAGAAACACTTATCTTTTGGAAAACCAACCATAAGTTTTCGGAGAGAATCTCCACAAGCAGGTAGCTGGCGTAGCGAGCTTTACTTGCCTTACTGGCCAGTTAGAATTAGCTATTAAAGCTAAGAGAAACTCTAACGAGATTACCACTAAGAGTTCTTGCTCAAATGCAACGAGTGGTGAAAACCCTATCAATAGATTTAATGGCATTGAGTAGGGAGAGACAAGGAAGACAGGATCTTGCCTAACCGTTGTACTAGAAAAATGAAAAAGCGAAAAGAAACGCTTAATTTATTTAACAATTCAAAAGAAGTTGATAACTTTAACAAATATATATTTTCAATTTGTTTAACAATTTTGGGGTCACAGACCTCAGAAAACATTTGACGTTTGCTCCAGGCAATTAACAATTCTTTAGGTATCAAACCTTATATATGTACTAAAATCTTTGTAAGATTTAAAAAAGACAAATGAAGTGATTAAAATTTAAACATTAAATTGAGTACAAGGAGTGTACTTTAAGAAATTTCCTGGTAACTATTTTAGAAAAAGTTACAACTTCGAAAATAACAAAAAAGAAAGTGGGTAGAATAAAGGAGAAGTTCCTATAACTTCTTATATTTATACAGAATTACTGTTGGTTATTATACAAATAAGGGCAGGTCACTTACTGTGAAACCTGAAGAGAAAGTCAAAAGGAAGGTTCTCGACCTCCTATGTTTAAATAAGAATCACGAGCCAAATGAGGCAGTTTCCCTTTCGTGAGACCTAGAAATAACTCACTCATGAGTTGAAAGAATTGTTTTCCCTGATTATAGGGTAGAAATAATGTAAGCTTGAGCCGTGTATAAGACACGTAGTTATACAGAAATTAATTAATGATAAAGAAGCAAAATGGAAGGGCACTTCGTTAGAGAGACACCTTATAGAAAATGATCTAGAGTTACAATTTTATTATTATGGTTTGTTAGTAGAAGGTTGAGGAAAGATCAATTGGGATTTAGGATCAATGTTCATGGCCTTATTTAATGTAAACGGACTATTGCGACGCGGTAGAAAAGTTGAAGAAGCACTAGTTATCACTATAGTCTTTTGAATAGATGGAAAATTCCCTGTAGTAACACGAAAGTTTATGGCAAAGAAAGTTATTGCAATGATGAAAAAGGACTGGGTGCACAAGATAGGCGAAAGTCAATTGCTTGAGAAAGTTGTGGATTACAATTAAATGCGCCATAGAACATTCCAACGGTGGAAGAAAATTCGCTATTGAGCTTTAATTCAGAAGGAAGATTCTTCAATTTTAAATAGTATTCTCACAAGTGAGTGAAAAATACATGACGGCAGGACTTGTAGATAAAGTACAGGATCTGGAAGGTTCCAGAACGATCTTAATAGAAGAATGAGGCCAAAGTTAATCCAGCGGAGGAACTAGCTTGGTAATTTATAGACAGCGGGTATTAGATAATATCCCACGTGGTGAGAAGATTTCTCATTTAAATAGCTTAAGAAAAGCTACTTTCTATTAAGATTGGCTTAGACAGACAAAAGCTCAACATGGCAAATCCCGCAAAGAATGATTTTTGCCCCAAATAAGTAATCTCACGCTGTCTATAAAATATCGTTAAAAGCATGTAGAAGATAAAACCGATGAAGATGAAGTTAAAACTTGAAGTAGGTACTTATCTTTGTTGCATGGCGAAGGTGAAGTTCCCTTTGACAGATACTTAATGTGCTAACATGGCGTGTAACGTAGAGAGTGCCTCTTGGTTTGAGGAGACTGGCTCTAGTTGAGCCTTGACTGACCGAGTCAACTGCCGACTTACAAGTGAGACCCACTCAGCGAAGCACGGAGGGTCCAAGGAAGGGAAAAGGGTGGGGGTAGGAGAAAAAGGAATACATATCAGAATAGACAACTTATCAAAAATAAATGTTCTTCTTGATGAATGGTCTTCAAAGAGTTGATAGCAGGCGATACTAGCACAGCATGGTGAGTGAAAAAGTAGACGAAGTTCTCTTGCTCATGGAGATAATAGCTGGCGATGGTAACGAGATCTAATGGCCAGATGGAAAAGGAAGTCCTCTTGCACCAGGAAGAATTGAGGAGCTTCAGAGATTCGCTGCTAGATGACGCTAGGTGGGTCATGGAAGATATATATCTAGAACAGACTCACAATGACATAAGAGATGTGACCATCAAAGAGAAAATAGATCACTGTTGGTGTTTGATAAAAAGTAAGGAATGAACAAGCAAAGAGCATTAAAAATTATATTCTCTCGTACCGTGTATTCCAAGAATACACCATACTGGGAGGGGAAACACCAACAGAGAACAAATAAGCAGTTAAACATTTAAAGGTAATGGAGCGATCAAAGACAGTGGTCTTGTGATCGGACCATTAGTGGTCAAGATTTTGGCCACCTGACTCTCCCATCCCTTCCAGGATAACACTCGGTCACTCTACCAGAAGTCCAAACCAGGGGGGGGAGAGACATCCCTAACCAAGACCAAGTCCCCCACTTTAATGTCGGGACTGGAAAGAAACCACTTCTGTCTCCGTTGCAAGGAAGTTAAATATTCCAAGTTCCACCTCTTCCAAAAAGAATTGCGGAGGGCTTCAAGTTTACGCCAAACAATAGGCAAATTAGAATCCCTGTAAGAATTGGGAAGAGGAGGAGGGGCAGAAAGAGAAGTGCCGATAAGGAAGTGACTAGGTGTGAGTGGAAGCAAGTCATCAGGGTCATTGGAAAGAGGAGTTAAAGGGCGAGAATTAACAACACCCTCAATCAGAATGGATAGTGAATTGAATTCCTCGTAATTCAAAATGCGATTATCTAAGACTTTTCTTAAA
Organism: Meconema thalassinum; assembly: GCA_946902985.2. Classification (NCBI taxonomy): domain Eukaryota; kingdom Metazoa; phylum Arthropoda; class Insecta; order Orthoptera; family Tettigoniidae; genus Meconema; species Meconema thalassinum. Next base: position 778,786,415 of record OX336388.2, on the reverse strand, counting down.
TGACGTTTAGTGAGCTTCACGCATGATTCCCCCCTACCACCGTGATGAGGAGCGTAGTGAGGTATAAATCGCCATTTGAAACCCTTTGAGCAGGAAAAATTAGAAATTTGTTCCATGGCAGGAGAGGAAGTGAGAGCTTTCTTCCACAGGGAAGCTGCGCCCTGAAAGGTGGAAGCGTTATCAGAGAACATCTCTGAAGGAACACCACGCCTAGCAGTGAAGCGAGAGACAGCTGATAAAAAGTAAGAAGTAGAAGCATTCGTTACTAGTTCCAAATGGATTGCGCCAGTAACCATGCAAACAAAGAGAGAAACATAAAGCTTACCAAACAATTTGCGTTTAGCTTCTGGGGAATTTCGTTGATATTGGAACGGACCCATATAGTCCACACCAGTTAAAGCAAATGGGCGTATAGGAGAAGAGCGAAAAGAGGGCAGATCGCTCATTAATTGAGTATTGATTTTAGGTTTCGCTTTGAAGCAAGGAATGCACTTGTGAATTACAGAAGAAACTTCATGAATTCCATTTATAATCCAGTACTTTTCCCTTAAGAGGCAAAGCAGAGTGCGTGTGCCAACATGCAGATTATGATAATGAAAGTTACGTGATGTTTAGAAGGCAAAATAACGGGATGCTGTTTGTCCTCAGAGAGCAAAGATTTCGAGAGCCTTCCACCTACCCTGAGTAACCCATGGTCATCAAGGAATGGGGCTAAAGCACGAAGACGACTGGATTTGGGAAGATCCCTTTTAGAAGAAAGTTAAGACAATTCAGAAGAAAAGGCTTCTTGCTGTGTCAGTTGTAAAACCTTAATGGTAGTGAGATTCAATTCATGATTGGTAAGGTGTAGTTTGGGGAGAAGAGGTTGGTCAACCACAAAATATTTCCATCTAAGGAGATAGGCGACAATTCGTATTAATTTATGAAAAGAAGAATAGCGGGACAACAAGGGATGAGAAGCGTTGGAAACAAGACACAAAGCAATAGATAGAGGTACTTTAGCGTCAGGCAAGTTGGAGTTTGTAGCTGGAGGTTTAGAAGGCCATGAAGAAGAGTCTTTGATTAACCATGAGGGCTCATGCCAGTACAACTGGGAAGCTGCCAATTGAGAAGGTAAACAACCACGAGAGATAATATCGGCTGGGTTATCAGCACTGGGCACATGCCCTCCATTGACATCCAGAAGAAAGAGTTTGAATTTTGGAAACCCTGTTTGCAACAAAAGTTTGCCAGTGAGAGGGGTTCTTGGCGATCCAAGAAAGGGTGATCATGGCATCGCTCCAGAGATAGATTTGCGAGAATTCGACTTTTAATACTTCCCGTAATTTCTTAACAAGTTCTGCAGCCATGAGTGCAGCGCACAATTCAAGCCTAGGCAAAGTGATAGTTTTAAGAGGAGGGACCTTCGATTTGGCACAAACAAGGTTGGAAACTGAAGATCCATATAATGAACCGTGATAAACTAAATATGCGCAGCAACCGTAAGCTTTTTCGGAACTGTCCGCGAACATATGAAGGAAAAAGGATGCATTATTAGAATGAGCGTTAATTAAATTCCTAGGAATTTCAATAAGGGAAAGATCCAGCAAATTGCTGCGAAACGAGAGCCAACGATTAAGAAAAGAAAGAGGAACAGTGTCATCCCATTCACATTTGAGCGACCACAGCTCTTGCATGAAGAGTTTGGCTATAACGATAACTGGGGCAAGGAATTGAAGTGGATCAAAAATTTTTGCAATTTCAGAGAGAATTTGTCTTTTTGTGTTAGGAAGCTCTTCTTCGAGCGAAACTTTATAGATGAGTGTCAGTGCTAGTGCACCAATGAACTCCTAGAGTTTTTATGGATTCGGAGTTTCCACAAATTTCGACAGAAGAAGGATCTACGTCTTCGATGGGAAACTGGTCGAGAAACTCAGGAGAGTTGGAATTCCACTTATGAAGTGGGAAACCTCCATTCCTTAGCAATGCCTGAAGTTCTAAAGACACCAAAGAAGCTTCCTCCAAAGTGGGGAAGGACTGCAAATAATCGTCAACATAGAATGACGTAGTTAGTGCTTCAGAGGCTTTGGAATTAAATAAATGACCATCTTGTGAGGCTAGCAAGTGTAGGGATCGGATAGCCAGGAAAGCAGAGGGTTTTAAGCCATAGGTAACCGTTTTTAAGCGAAATACCTTAATGGGCGTACTGATTTCATCACGCCACAAGATTCTTTGGAGATCTCGTTGTTCCGGTTGAATTAAAACTTGGCGGTACATCTGTTTTATATCAGCTATGACAGCTATGGGAAATAATCGAAAGTTTAAGAGTATAGCAGATAGATCTGATTGAATAGCAGGACCAGAGTAAAGAGTGTCGTTAAGGCTGTTGCCATTAACGTCGGGTGATGAACCATTGAAAACAACTCTGATTTTATCTTTTACAAGAGGGTTTTTCCACACGGGATGATGATTTAAATAAACCGTTTCAATTGGGGGGTGCAATTCATCATCAGATTTGTTAACAACTTCCATATGATCTAAGCTTTCATACTCATCCATGAAATCAGTGTACTGCTGTTTAACAAGAGGTTCTTTCTTGAATTTGCTCTCGATAGCAAAGAGAGCTTTTCGAGCTTTGGGCTGAGAGTTAATAAGTTTTGGAGGATTATGTAATCTTGGCATTTGAACAACGAACCGGCCATCAGAAGAACGAGTGGTGGTGGTCAAAAAAAGGTGCTCACAGAATTCATTTTCTGAAGAGGTTACATTAGGAGGATCAACGCTTTCAAGCCTCCAGAACTGTTCCAGGTCAGTATTGGAGAAGTAACATTGCGATGCGGGTTGGGGAGAATAATGGGGAAGTTGACCTGTGACAATCCATCCAAAATTAGTATCTCTGGCGACCACGTTTGAGGATAACTTGCGAACCTGTTTACGAAGGCAATTCCAGAAAACATTGGCACTAAAGAGTATGTCAATAGGGTTTTGCATGTTGAACAAAGGATCGGCTAGCCTTAAATGCGAGGGAATGTTTAACCCTGAAATATCCACAGAGTGACTTGGAGTGTCTTCTCCAATGGTATTGAGAATTAGACAATTAAGTTGAAGAAAATTGTTTCTATGACAAATGTCTCTTATGGTTAGCTTTGAGAATTGTAAAATTTGCGATTTTGAGCTGTTGATGCCCGACACGTTAATAGAAGTGGGGTTTACAGGTAGGCCTAGTTTTCTAATCAAGGAAATAGACACAAAATCATGAGTTGCCTCTGTATCTAGAAGACCGTGTGCACGGACCCAGTTGCCAAAGTTATCCTGAACTTCGATTTGGACAGTAGACAACAATACTTGAGCACTGCGAATGGACTTGGCATTTTGAATATACGATGAAGCATTAGAACTGTTAGCACTATCATTTTTCGGAGAAGTAGATGCTGTCGATGACCTTGCCTGATCATGACGATGTAGCAAAGTGTGATGAGCCTTTTCACAATGGTAGCAAAGTCTTGTGGACTTGCAATTGGAAGCAGAATGAGTAGGCGCTAGGCAATTGAAGCAATGTTTGTTCTGGGAAACTAATTTTCTTCTGTCGTCGACTAACATTTCTTTAAAGGATTTACAGAGGTATAGGGCATGGGGATCTTTACATAGTATGCACTTTAAAGGTTCATTTAAACTCTTGCGAGGTTCGCTTTGAGTGTTTAAAACAATAGAGCTAGCAACACGACGTTCACTAGACCTAGTTGGGTAACCAGTAGTGTTTGATTTAAATTTAGATGAGCTGGACCCGGGTTTTTGGGTATTAGACGCTAAGCGTTCGCTTTTACTGTAGGTTTAAGAGACATTAATTCAAATTTGGAACTCGGGGAAGAGGGTTCACTTTGATTAGCTAGAGCGGTTAAGAGTTGGCATCTAGCGTTTATGAAAGTTACTAAATGCTCGTAAGAGTAGTCGTCTTCTTTAGAAAGTTCAATTTCCCAAGCTTTGAGGGTAGCAGCATCAACTTTAGAAACCACTAAATGTATTAGGAAAGTATCCCAGTGTTCAGTAGGTTGATCTAATTGGGACAGAGCCTTAACGTGAAGTTGTGTAGTGTCAACTAGAGTACGCAAACTAGTGACGTCATTGTGCTGTGACGCAGGTAGGTTGAATAGAGCCTTCATATGGCGTTGAATACGTAACCGTAAATTTCCATATCTTGCTTTTAATAAGTTAAAGGCAATGGGGTAATTTTCGGCGCTTAAAGGGAGTGCTTCAACTAACTGCAGAGCTTGTCCTCGGAGGGTTGATCTCAAGTAATGAAACTTGTAAATGACTTGAATGTCTTCATTGTCATGAACAAGGGAGCAAAATAATTCATAGAAAGAATCCCAAGTAGATTCATCTCCAGAGAAATGGGGTAAATCAATTTTAGGTAAAATTGGTTTGGGCTTGTAAGTACCATCACGGAAAGACGTTTGTGGTTCGTGAAGGGAACCAAGAACAGAAGCGTCCCTTTTCTGCTCCTCTTCGAGTTGGCGTATTATTTTGAAAGCAGAACCTATGCCTTCGTAATATTAGTTTTCTACTTCGACTCGATCTTCGGTTTGATTGAGCATACAAGTTTCTATTTCAGTTTGGATGTTACAATAATTTTCATAAGAACGTTCAAAATCCCTTACACGATGTTTCAACAAGTCTAATTGAGCTTCTGAGGGATCTAACTCTTTTATGTACTTTCTGAATCGGGTAATTTGCCCTTTATAGGATGCTCGTTTAGAAGTAAGTTTTTCATCCTTATCCTTTTCAGTAGGAGCCATGTCAAAGAAAATAAATTGAAATGTAACTCACGAAACTGTGGAACCTTGGAAATGCTGTCAAGCTGGCAGCAGCAGATAAGTTGAAAGAAAGGGACACACCACGGGAGACAGGAGCGGCCTCTTTCCCCTTCACAGGCTTTGCATGATGTAGTTATAGCTGAAAGATTCAAAGCAGATATTAATAATTTGCAAGGTATTGTCAAATAATCTTTTAAACAGGAAAAATGACAAATGGACTCTCCCGGGTTTCGGCACCAAGTTTTGGGTAGATTATTGGCTGAGGAATAACCTAACCACCAAGGGAAGATGATTAAGAAAAGGAGGTAGGTTTCGGACTGGAGAAAAAGGATAGAAAAATAGGAGGAGAGTCCCACAAAAGTTATGAATTTAACTTTAAATGCACTTAGAGGCTGTTGCCACTGCAAATTCGTTCTCTGATACCTAAAGTGGGTAAGGACTTGGTCCAAGCTGACGGGAAACGCAGATAGGACTTGGGCGGTTTGCAAGAGAGTGGCTTTAGTATATTCCCTCTCAAGCATGCATCTGCTTACTATGTGGAAGGGTGATGGTCTGGCAAGACTGTGAGTAACAGATTTATTGTATGTCTGTTCAAAGAAATTCGTTTTTGCAAAGTAATTCGAAGAATGCCAATAATTTGAATCAGGTTTGGTATTTCCAGTTTTCGAAGTTATAGAGTTCCTGAAAAAGCGACCAAGTGCTTCCAAGAAGGATAATGATAAAGGAATTATGCCCTTGGGAATAAATTTGGTAAATGAACCAATAGTTGCATTTAGAAATGGCTAAGCTTTCACTCAGCAAGGAGCTGGCTAAAAGTTTAGACAAAGAGAAACACTTATCTTTTGGAAAACCAACCATAAGTTTTCGGAGAGAATCTCCACAAGCAGGTAGCTGGCGTAGCGAGCTTTACTTGCCTTACTGGCCAGTTAGAATTAGCTATTAAAGCTAAGAGAAACTTTAACGAGATTACCACTAAGAGTTCTTGCTCAAATGCAACGAGTGGTGAAAACCCTATCAATAGATTTAATGGCATTGAGTAGGGAGAGACAAGGAAGACAGGATCTTGCCTAACCGTTGTACTAGAAAAATTAAAAAGCGAAAAGAAACGCTTATTTTATTTAACAATTCAAAAGAAGTTGATAACTTTAACAAATATATATTTTCAATTTGTTTAACAATTTTGGGGTCACAGACCTCAGAAAACATTTGACGTTTGCTCCAGGCAATTAACAATTCTTTAGGTATCAAACCTTATATATGTACTAAAATCTTTGTAAGATTTAAAAAAGACAAATGAAGTGATAAAGTTTAAACATTAAATTGAGTACAAGGAGTGTACTTTAAGAAATTTCCAGGTAACTTTTTTAGAAAAAGTTACAACTTCGAAAATAACAAAAAAGAAAGCGGGTAGAATAAAGGAGAAGTTCCTATAACTTCTTATATTTATACAGAATTACTGTTGGTTATTATACAAATAAGGGCAGGTCACTTACTGTGAAACCTGAAGAGAAAGTCAAAAGGAAGGTTCTCGACCTCCTATGTTTAAATAAGAATCACGAGCCAAATGAGGCAGTTTCCCTTTCGTGAGACCTAGAAATAACTCACTCATGAGTTGAAAGAATTGTTTTCCCTGATTATAGGGTAGAAACAATGTAAGCTTGAACCGTGTATAAGACACGTAGTTATACAGAAATTAATTAATGATAAAGAAGCAAAATGGAAGGGCACTTCGTTAGAGTGACACCTTATAGAAAATGATCTAGAGTTACAATTTTATTAATATGGTTTGTTAGTTGAAGGTTGAGGAAAGATCAATTGGGATTTAGGATCAATGTTCATGGCCTTATTTAATGTAAACGGACGATCGCGACGCGGTAGAAAAGTTGAACAAGCACTAGTTATCACTATAGTCTTTTGAATAGATGGAAAATTTCCTGTAGTAACACGAAAGTTTATGGCAAAGAAAGTTATTGCAATGATGAAAAAGGACTGGGTGCACTAGACAGGCGAAAGTCTATTGCTTGAGAAAGTTGTGGATTACAATTAAATGCGCCATAGAACATTCCAACAGTGGAAGAAAATTCGCTATTGAGCTTTAATTCAGAAGGAAGATTCTTCAATTTTAAATAGTATTCTCACAAGCGAGTGAAAAATACATGACGGCAGGACTTGTAGATAAAGTACAGGATCTGGAAGGTTCCAGAACGATCCTAATAGAAGAATGGGGCCAAAGTTAATCCAGAAGGAGGAACTAGCTTGGTAATTTATAGACAGCGGGTATTAGATAATATCCCACGTGGTGAGAAGATTTCTCATTTAAATAGCTTAAGAAAAGCTACTTTCTATTAAGATTGGCTTAGACAGACAAAAGCTCAACATGGCAAATCCCGCGAAGAATGATTTTTGCCCCAAATAAGTAATCTCACGCTGTCTATAAAATATCGTTAAAAGCATGTAGAAGTTAAAACCGATGAAGATGAAGTTAAAACTTGAAGTAGGTACTTATCTTTGTTGCATGGCGAAGGTGAAGTTCCCTTTGACAGATACTTAATGTGGCAACATGGCGTGTAACGTAGAGAGTGCCTCTTGGTTTGAGGAGACTGGCTCTAGTTGAGCCTTGACTGACCGAGTCAACTGCCGACTTACAAGTGAGACCCACTCAGCGAAGCACGGAGGGTCCAAGGAAGGGAAAAGGGTGGGGGTAGGAGAAAAAGGAATACATATCAGAATAGACAACTTATCAAAAATAAATGTTCTTCTTGATGAATGGTCTTCAAAGAGTTGATAGCAGGCGATACTAGCACAGCATGGTGAGTGAAAAAGTAGACGAAGTTCTCTTGCTCATGGAGATAATAGCTGGCGATGGTAACGAGATCTAATGGCCAGATGGAAAAGGAAGTCCTCTTGCACCAGGAAGAATTGAGGAGCTTCAGAGATTCGCTGCTAGATGACGCTAGGTGGGTCATGGAAGATATATATCTAGAACAGACTCACAATGACATAAGAGATGTGACCATCAAAGAGAAAATAGATGATCACTGTTGGTGTTTGATAAAAAGTAAGGAATGAACAAGCAAAGAGCATTAAAAATTATATTCTCTCGTACCGTGTATTCCAAGAATACACCACACATAGGCTTAATTTATGTTCAGTGTATATGTAATTACCAGCTACAGAAGATTTTTAATTAAACTTCGTGATGAGTTGGATGTTTTAACAAAAAGAAAGTTGGATATAAAATCTGATTCGATACAAAGTGTAATTTAAGACTTCACTAACTTTACTTCGATGAAATACCTAAGTTGTCTTTCGCATCATTGATTTCTTGCTCTTGTGTTGGAAGTTATACAACACTGGATGCATCCGAACTTGTTCAAACACTTTCTCGTTTGTGAAGCTCATCATGATGCTTATTGAAACAATTATTATTGCTATTGGCAACTCAAACTAACACTTGGGGCGCTGCGGTCGGTCTGGATAAGTAGGGTAAAAATACTCAATAACACGAGTTTGATATGGAACACTTATTATTTTTCGGTTAAAATCAGTAAATGTGGTCCCTAAAATAATGACAGTGTTATTTTTAATTGTATATATTTATAACTGAGCGATACATGTGATCTAATTTGTGTGTTCCACTGGATTTTATGTGTCAATTGCATATTATCAAGCATCGGTTGTCTGCTGGTATTTGTTTTTTGAGCAGTTCGAGTCATGGCGCTGTTACGTTTAAAAGCTATATTTGAGTTTGCTCACTGTTCCATAGACTCTAGAAATTCTTTGCTGCTTGGTAGGGCAAGGGGATGAGTTTAACTTGTATTAAAACTCGGGGGGGGGGGGGATACAGGAATTGCTTGATTTGGATGGTTAGCAGGTCGGTTTGGTGTTCAATATCGGGCTGGTAGCAGGTTCTCGCAGACTATATATTTACTCTGCGAAGTCAAATTAGGCCTATATGACATAGTGGAATGGCTCGGATATCGCAGAGTGAGGTGATTGCGGTTGGTAGGGTTATTGGAAATGAACTAGGGAGCGGGGAAGGATACCTGACTGATGAAGCTTGGCTGTCCTCGGCTGGTGTAGCTTGGCTGTCTTGGTACGGCTTGGCTGGGCGTAACAGTGAACTATCCGCCCTTTCGTCAGTGAGTGGTCCAACCCACTCCTGTTGCACGTATTTATTTGGTATCATCACCTTTCGGCTATTGCTATTTGCATCTTTTGGAAAGTGATGAAAACTCCCCAGCCTTCTTATACATCGACTTACAGCCGTAAACTGAGCAATATACTTTGCTTTTACTCATTTTGCACTCTATCAACGTTTAAAACTTATGTATAAAGACACGAAGAATTTACCACGATCTGCTTACCAATACAAGAAACCATTTACAGATGACAAATTTACCCTACTTGGTAAGTTTCTCATTTTTACCGCTAGATGTCATATCAGATAGCTGGAGTTGCCAATTGCCTGGCACAAATCTGGCAGGACGAATCGGTGCAAGGTGTCTCTGCGAAGTTGCACGGACCGCACAGGTTGAAAAACCAGCGTCAGAAGCTCGTGTAGTCCGGATATGTGTGAGGCATTCCTTGAAACTGACACTTTGCATGAGTCAGTTTATGAACATCGTCGAACTGTCTTCTATTGACAAGATACAACCACTTAAATGACTCGTATTCTGGAAATTCGGTAGATAATTTTAATTCCCCATGGCTTCCTCTTAAAAACTTCTTTTTCTTAACCAGGAAATAATGTGCCAAAGAAATTGTTGTCCTCAAAAATTCTGAATGCACATCTAAATGCAGTAAAATGAGTTGATTTGCATATTATAATGTGATAGACCTTATCCCTCTCAGTGCCACGTGCCGATCAGATCGGCTCTTGCTGCTCGCGCCGAAGCCGATTCAATCGGCGCGCTGTTTATCTTATATTTGTAGATTTCTGAAGGCGTATTTCCGTGATTATTTCATACTGTTGGAAAGGTGAGGTTTCAAGCTTGCCTGTGCGGTGTTTACTTTTTTCCTTCGAAGTCCATTACACGATAGGTTTGAGTTTGTATTCACGCCTTCCCTTTGTGCTCCCCCAATCATGCGTGTTCTCGTCAAAATGCGGTGCAGTGTGTTCTTGTTTCCTGCCTACAGATGTATCTAAGAACTTCCTACAGCAGGAAACGTAGTGTTTCTTCGAATATGACCCTAAGGTGTCCTTATTTAGGCTCAAAACTTTTTTTTTTTTTTTTTTACAAAAAAAAAAGAAATTGAAAAATTGAACAATTATGAGAATAACCTCAATTAAAGAGGTTTAGATGCCGTATTTACTGTTATGAACATAATGTATGATAGAACGAGGTATTGGTTATAATGCAAAGCAAAAATAATGATTCTATCTTTGGAAATGTGGTATTTATGTTGGTTTTTTTCCCCCCAAATAGTCTGCATAACCATTGAAAATGGCTTGGCATTCTTGGCAAGTATTTCAGGAAATGGCTTGGCACTAAGAGGGTTATTGCCATCACTCTAGTCACGGATTTCTGGTTTTAACGATATGCGCGAAATATCTCGGCAAGCATACCATATGTAATCACAAGGATATATTTACCACAAATATGCCATTTTCTTCTATATTGCAGCTGCGAAATAAAGTTATTTTGTGAAATGTGTTATTTTCACCCTAAAACGCTAGATACAAACGAAATGTTGGTAATAAGATTTTTATTTTGATATTCACTTTAAAATGAATTGACTAGTTCCACTATCTGTCGTCTGATAGAAAATAAGAAATGTTATATATAAATGTTTCATTGCCTGAAGCCTTGTACGCGGCAGAAACAACCGTCATTAGAGGAATGACAAGAATTCATGATATTGAGAAACAGGAACGAAAAATTCTTAGGAAAATCCATGGCGCTGTTTTCCGTAATGGAATTTGGGTCAGGAGACCAACAAAGGAACTTTATGAAAATACAGACACCATTGTAGATAAATTTAGGAAGAGACGTCTGCAGTTCTATGGACACATATATAGGATGGATGAGAACAGACTCACTAAGAAGATTTTCAATATCGTGAATGCAAGTAAATTAAAGACCAGTTGGATTAAAGAAGTACACGAAGACATGGAATTACTTAAAATCTCTGAAGACGACATTAAGGACAGAGAACAAATTAGAAATAAAATCAGAAACACGAAAATTGTACAAGTTTCAAGGAAAGATACATCAGGGAAAAAATGGACAGAGGAAAGGAAGAAAAAGCACAGTGAACTAATGAAGAGGTTTTGGGAAGAAAAGAAGAGAGGAAAAGGAAGTGAAGCTGTGATTGGCTCAAGTTCTCACGCTCTCCTGAAGGGGAATAATCGGAAATAATAATAAATGTTTCATAGAGGGGCTGCGTGGCACAGTCGGTCGAGGCGCTGAGCTTCTTACTGAAAGGCTGTGGGTTCGATCCCCACCCAGGAAGTGGATTTTAAAAAGCGAAACTACCACTTTCGGAAACGCAAATAGCCCTGGGGTTGACTCAGCCTACACCAGAAATCAGTACCAGGGTAATTCCTGGGAGCAAAGACGGCCGGGCATGGAACTGACAACTCCATCCCATCTAGTGCCGATGTCACAAAAAGTGGAGGCCTCTACCTTCCCCACTCCCAGGGCCTCCATGGCCTGTACGGAGTTGGGGTAGCGCGCCTGCCTCTCACCCGGAGGCCCAGGGTTCGATGCCCGGCTCCGTCAGGGATTTTAAATCTGACGTGAGGGTTGGAACGGGGCGCACTCAGTCTCGTGAGAACAAGTGAGTAGCTGTCTGACAGTGAGGCAGCGCCCCGATCACAAAAACCAAGATTAACGGCGGCCGGGACCTGATGCGCTCATCACGCGTCACCTCAATATCTGCAGGCCAAATGGCTGGGCAGCGGTCGCTTGGTCGGCCTAGGCCCTTCATGGGCTGTATAGTGCCAGGTGTTGACTTTTTTTTTTATGTTGCATAAGATACGGGATAACGAAGTCCCTTCTCGAGCTTGTCTGATTGAAGTCCTGAAATCTTGGAAACAATGTTCTGCTTATACTTGGGGGACAATACAAGTTTGCGAGTTAGTGACTATGGTAGTCGTGGAGAATATTTGTTGAAGTTAATGTTAGGTTAGGTATTAAACACAGAAAATATAATTCATTTTGACTTTTAGTTCTCCTGAAAAAAAAAAAAAAAGACCTAGAATAGATTGCTGCTTAGGCTCTCGCGGCCGGCATTCATAACTAGGCACGAGTTTTCCGGGCTTGTAGGACTAACTGCTGACTAACGGAAGGAGCAGACCCTTGATAATGCTGGACGCAGTCGCTGGTGAAACATCGGGAGATATCCTGCCTGGACCACAGCCTACAATTCCGGAAAACTTGTTCCCAGATAAAATAAATTGTTTGTTATTCCACCAAATGTGTGTACAGTGCGCATTATTTGCCCAAATCCATGCACCATACACTTCATTATTAAGCACTCACACGTCACTTTATTTCACCGCTTTGAAGCCTTTTATATTAGGGGCGTACAACACGGGGAGGGCGGGGTGGGCATTGCCCCCCCCTCAAGTTTTAGGTGCAACAAAAAATTTGTAAGTACGCTTAAAAGAAAGGAAAATAACCCGAAACTCTCCTATAAATGGTTTAATACTTCTTTAGGCGGAAAATCGGAAAAGCCATCTTGCCTTGCTTAGTCGTAATTTCTTTATCCTACCGAACCAACAGTCTGTTTTTCCCTTCGTCTCCAGTTTGCCGCAGAGGTACCAACTGAGCCGAGGTGCTTTGAACTTTGTCCCCTTACAATTATTTCTGAGCCCCGGTGACACGCGACAAACAGAATCATTATTCCTGCCGGGAAAAACGGTGCGGGGCTTGATTCCCCCCCCGACTTTGACAATTGGAGTTAGGCATGTGTTGTGTTTACCCAAATTCATATTCTGATTGTAATTTGTATTTTAATTAAAAATAATGAATAAAAATCATCTTTTTATTTTAAATATAGCGTTAGGCCTATATTACCATGTTATTTCTAGCTTTAAAGCCTTAAACTAAGAAGAAGAAAAACAATCCCTGGTAGGAAGCAACTGCAGTCTATAAATTTGAACCCCCTACGTTTGTGAGGAGTTTTACGCCCGTTTTATATCACAATAAATCAGGGGACCCTGATGTCAGTAGAAATCAACTCAACACTGTGATGATTAGTCCTGTGGGAAGCAGTCTGGTAAACTAACCCTTTAGTCAGTTTATGAATTTCAACCAAGTTCACCAGTGTGTTACGTTATGTTTCAGGTATGACTTCTACTTGGTCAGTCAGTCGGTGCACCAGGGAACTGTGAGCCCTACCTCGTACAATGTGATCAGTGACAACCTGGGGTTGGAGCCTGACCAACTTCAGCGCCTCACGTATAAGCTCACCCACCTGTACTATAACTGGAATGTGAGTAGTCTCCTTCCTTCTCTTCAACAATTCCAGATTTGGCTTTCTGCTGTTAGGCCATATACCGTATTATACAGGGTGGTCCGGAAGTGGGCGTAACCCCCCCCCCCCTCCCTTTAGTTTAAACATACAGTACATCGGTATGAGCACCATCCTGGTCGTAACACAGCTGAATTCTGCGCCATGTTCCCGCAGATGTTTTGTGGAGATACTCCGGAGTCACGAAGGTGTGTTCCACAGGTGCTCCTAATTCCAATGTTTATGACTTAAGATTTCAAGGTAACTGGGTACAACAAACATTCAACCGTAACTATCATAATGTTGAAAATTATACCTGACAGATCTGCTCAAAGTGGGGGGTACGCCCACTTCTGGACCACCCTATACAGGTTGTACAAACAAATTAGATTAGGTGCAATAATCTAGTTTCACAGTCAGTAACAATCTCATTTAAAATAGAGTTTTTTAGTTTTTAAAATACAACATTTTTCATTTTGAATCTCATATTTCATGTTTTGTGACATGTTTGGTAATTTATCATTTTATGACATGCAGGGTGTCGACTACTCTGGAAAACGGAACACTCGGGGAATTTTTAAATCCTGAAAAACTCGGGGTATTTCAATGATACTCTGGGAATTTTAATCTTACAAGGCCCAACCTTGAATAATTGGAAAATAAGAATTTAAATTTTGATGGGAGGGGGGAGAGTATATCCTGGTGATTGTTGTTGATGTACGTTCATACTGACGTTAAATCAGTAAGCTCTCCTTTCTTGCAAGATAGAGCATACAAATGACATGTGTGGACTGTGTTTTTTGTATATAATGTGTAACTGTGTGCTTTTTGAGAGCATTACTGTTGATGAACCACTTTCAATGGAATTTTTCGGGAAATATGTTAGTTGGGTTCGGTAGACATCCTGAGCATGCATGATTTTGCTCAGCTCTCTCAAACAATTTAAGTTAGTTTAGACCTTTTGAGAGTTCTGAGAGATTTGGCATCATTGGGACCAAATTTCATTTTCGTAGGATGTTTGGAATAATCCATGTTAATTTTCAAAATATACCTACATTTATATACACTTTGCTCCACCCCGACCATAAGTTTGATCACTCATAGTGCAGCTGACTCAAAACAGGCACTCTAGGGGTTTAAATATTACAGTAAATCAGGACAGCATCATCTTCTACTGTTTCCAGCCCCTGGCTGGGTCTGCTTGGAACATAAGCCTCTCCATCGTTTTCTATCCTCCCACCACCTTTCACTATTCACTCTGTCCCACTCATCTCTTCTTGTCTGCACTCCTTCCTTCACACCCACAATTAGTGATGTAAAATACCCAGGTAATTATAAATCGGGGGTAAATACCCAATTTGGGTAAATAGCTGGGTATTATAGATTTTTCATTAAAATCCTGTGTCGTGGTAAGTTGAGCCTTAAAAAAGGGTACTGGTATGCAAACTATTCTACATTAACTTTTTAATTAGATAGTTAATAAAATTAAATTTAATTGGAATTAAAAACAGAATTAGATCAGTAGATAAAATTCAATAGTTGTAACCTGAATAACTCAAGGTTAGAATTGAACTAGGCCTTTTTGCAAACATTGAGATGAAAGTTGGGGGAAATTTATTCAGAGCATTGGCCAAGTTCTACAAAACAGTTTGTAATATCATTCATATAAATAATCAAATAACCAAAAAGACTAGTAATAGAAAATTAACAGTTCCACAAGACAAGGTTACAGTGCCAAAACATATAATACCCAAAAATACCCGGATGTTCATTTTTTTTTCCTTTTTTTCCCCCCCACCTATCTCTTCATCTCTCGCCCTCCATTTCCATCTCATGCATCCTCCTTGCTATCCTGCCCTCCTGCATTCTCCTAACATAGAGTGATATAAATTGACGTAGCCAGTGCTTGATTTGTAAAATAAGAGGTTCCGGTACTGTGGGCTACCGGATGGTGGTAGGAGGGGTGGTGGGGGCTTTATGGAGTATTGAAATCTAGGCTTCTAAAAACAATATTTTTATGCCTTTCTGAACACCATTAAAATTAATCAGTGGACATCATAGCAATCTAATTTTGAATTCAATTTTAAATTAAATTGAGACTGCTGTAGCAACATTTTTCTTGCCATAGCCGTTGGCCTATATTCAATTTTAATGTAGGCCAAATAGGCTACCATTCAAACAATGCACATTAATTCAATGTATTCTTTTTACGTACTTTAAAGTATTACATACATTCGGTTTGGAAATACACACAAGTTCACCAACAATCTTTTATTTTTGGTTTTATAATTTTGTCTTTACAGCTTTATGTAATAATTATTATAAAAGGTGCTGTACTTAAACATGTTTTACCTCACAGTTTTTAAAATTGTCCCAAGTTTAGAAAAGATTTCGTTGTATGTGCCTCCTCTCAAATATGAGTGATGTAAGATTTTACTGTCTCCTATATTTGAAGCTAAGAACTGGTACCTCTTCACATGCATGCTCACTCCATATACAAATGATTTGAGAAACTTTTCTTTTACAGGGCACAGTGCGTGTTCCAGCACCTGTCCAATATGCCCACAAGCTGGCATTCTTGGTTGGACAGAATCTGCATAAGATACCCAGTCCCAAGCTGGAAGATCGACTATACTTCCTGTAATCGATGAAGATGTCTCCTGGTGCAGACTTGTGTAGATCGGAGCTCCTTTTTCAACTCCCTTGCATCATTTGAGAGAAATTAAGGGAAATTCCTTAGCTCTTTGATTTTTGGTTTAAAATCCCCTTCCCTCCAACCTTTTCTGTTCTTGTACAATTGCTCTTCAAAAATTCTGTTCCAGTTACGGGTGTACCATCTACTTGTCATATCTTTTCCCGAAATTGATCCACAGTTTCTTTGGTCTTTCCAAATAATTCTTGCGAATCACTTTCTTATTTTATGAAAATAAAAATGGTATTCTTGATTCAGTAATAACAGGTATCATTGCTGAGCTTTCAATACCACATATTTGATAATTCTCTTCTTTTCCACAGATAGAATATTTTTAAGAAGAATGACTTGGTGCAACGGAGTTGAAAAAGGAGCTATCTTCTGTGACTTTTGTAATTTATCATTTTTGTGGAACTAAGAGTAAGGAGAGCACTTAACTCCTTAAATAGCATTATTGACAAAAATGCATGTTTTTTAAACATGGTTTTAGAGAGCACGTTTTGAAACCATATAATTTTATTGGAAAAATTAATTTTTTACATACATTGTTCAGTTATAAGGGCTAGATTTAAAAAGATCTTTTACAAAAAGGTTTGTGTTTCAATCTCTGGGTAAACATGATTAGCAACTGCTCCCTGAGTAGCATCACATATAAACCTGTCTATCTTCGGGTTGACCGTCATACCTGACAGATCTGCTCAAAGACTTTGTCACTACAGGTGTTTTTAATCCACAGCCCGTTTGATTATTGAAAGCAAGTGAATATTCACTCCCGTACTGGCTTGCTAGGCCTAACGTAACCCTTTCAGGGTTTCCTCCCTTAGCCTTTGTGGATCCCTCCACATCCCACAAGGCAGTGGTTCCCTCTGTACTACCCCTAGAGGGGTGCGATTGCCTCATCCGCTAGCTCTGTCGTACCTTCGCTGCTGTTAAGGTCTTTGCACGTATCCCTGTGTAAGCTACCTATGTTATACTCCATAGGACTGGGTCCTCATTAGAACTTATTTTAGCCATTATGTAGAATGCAAGTGGTAAGGCATATTATAGGGGGGAGATGGATTGCCCCTTCAGAAATTCCATATATTGTTGTAAACTACACAGCTAGACATTTAGAACACAATTCTGTGCTAGAATACTTATAGTAAAAGAAAAGTTCAGTATTCAGGGAACCTGAAATATAATTTCCAGAATATTTACCGTTCTATAATAGACTACAGTCTTCTGTTATTACTGTATAGTTATCCCAGTGGAGCAACTTGTTCCAGTGGCAAAGGGCAGCAGAAGGACGACTGTGTCATATTGAGTAGAAAGTTGATCCAGCACAATTAGCTGTGGGTAAACATTGCCTGTAAGATGGCCGTTTTATCCCAATAGCAGCGCTACGTAGTAATAGAAAATCAAAATGTGGCATTTACGGGATGGGTGATGCAAAGCTGTCGAAAACTTAACCCAGTGATTAAAATACAGACCCTCAGTCATATCTCTACAATACCAACATGCATGTTGACTTTGTATCCACGAGTCTGCCTGTCTTCATACGGTACTGGGGTTGAATTATGTCGACTGCTGCTACGGCAGAGTCGAGAGTGCCCTCACAAGTTACATACTATAATGAAACTATCCTGGTACATTCTCAAAGAATTGAGGATGTGCAATGAGGTGAGTTTTCCAATCATTCACTTTGATATTTATTGTGGTTAATACCGTATTTCCTCGCATAATCGTCGCACCCCACTTTTCAAACACTAAAATAGGTTTATAAAATTTCATTTCAATCGTCGCATAGCATATTCATATTTGTGCGCCAGTCAGTTGCACATTCTGCCGCGACTTTATAACCTGGTGCGACTTTGTCAGAAGAAATATATCTCGTCTTTAATGCTTACGGGCTATGAACTGTGACGGGAGCGGCAAGCTTCGTCAGTTAGCACATTCCGCGAGCGTATAATCGGGCGTGATCGTGCATGAGAAAGTAATCTCGTCTTTATGCCTGCGGGCTATGAGACGCGAGCGGTCGGTGCACATTCCGCGAGCTTATAGGCCTAATCTGGCGTGATCTTGTCAGCAGAAAGTAGGCCTAATCTCGTCTTTATGCCTGCGGGCTATGAACTGTGATGCGAACGGCCAGCGCACATTCCGGGAGCTTATAGGCCCAATATGGCGTGATCTTGTCAGCAAAAAGTAATCTCGTCTTTATGCCTGCGGGCTATGAACTGCAACGCGAGCGGCCAGCGCACATTCCGCGAGCTTATAGGCCTAATCTGCATGATCTTTTTAGGAGAAAGTAATCTCTTCTTTATGCCTGCGGACTATGAACCGCGACGCGAACGGCGAGCGCACATTCCGCGAGATTATAGGCCTAATCTGGCGCAATCTTGTCAGCAGAAAGTAGGCCTAATCTCGTCTTTATGCCTGCGGGCTATGAACTGTGACGCGAACGGCCAGCGCACATTCCGCGAGCTTATAGGCCTAATCTGGCGTGATCTTGTCAGCAAAAAGTAATCTCGTCTTTATGCCTGCAGACTATGAACTGTGACACGAACGGCCAGTGCACATTCCGCGAGCTTACAGGCCTAATCCGGCGTGATCTTGTCAGGAGAAAGTAATCTAGTCTTTATGCCTGCGGGTTATGAACCGCGTCGCGAACGGCCAGCGCACATTCCGTGATTTTATAGGCCTAATCTGGCGTGATCTTGTCAGCAAAAAGTAATCTCGTCTTTATGCCTGCAGGCTATGAACTGTGACGCGAGAGGCCAGTGCACATTCCGTGAGCTTATAGGCCTAATCCAGCGTGATCTTGTCAGGAGAAAGTAATCTCGTCTTTATGCCTGCGGGCTATGAACCGCGACGCGAACGGCCAGCGCACATTCCGCGAACTTATCGGCCTAATCTGGCGTGATCTTGTTAGAAGAAAGTAAATCTTGTCTTTATGCTTACAGGCTATGAACCGCGACGCGAACGGCCAGCTTCGTCTGCACATTCCGCGAGCTTTAACCTGTCATGACCTTGTTAGAAGAAAGAAGCCTGTCTCTGACTGCAGGCTATGACTCACGCTACGCGAATGACTGGCCTATGCAGCAAATAATGATACAGTATATTCTTTGAACTTAAATATTCTTCGCATAATCGTCGCACCCTGCTCTTTTCGACAAATTTTAGGCTCAAAAAGTGCGACGATTATGCGAGGATTAACGGTACTGTACTTATCATGTAGATAGATTTTCTGTTTTCTTGTTGTTTTTTTTTTTTTCCCCCTTTCTGTGTGATTCTTCATTCTAAAAGAGATGCTCATAGACATTCCGGATTTACTAGCTAGCTGATGGTAAATAAAGTACCGAATCTTGCATAAGAAGTAAAATAACTCTTGTTAATCCTGGTAACAAAAGAAGACACAAAACTGCCAAATATATTCCCTAATAAAAGAACAAGTTACACATGAAAAATCTTAAAGAAAGCGGAATAAAATTCTTTTATATGTTGAAATCATTACTTTATGTTTTAAGAACATATTGTTGTTTTACATAATTTAATTTAGTTTTTACGTTGTGTTGTAAAATAGAATTATGTCAATTAAACATTGTAATTCCAACTAAGCATTTGTTTTCTCCATAGCTTAGTTTGCTAATCCAATCAACATATTATTTTACAGAATTTAGTTTTAAGATATGTCATTGAGAATGTTCCTAGTTTTTTATGTTGTATAGAATTATGTCATTTAAACATTGTAATTTCAACTTAGAATTTGTTTTCTCCATGACCTTCCCTTCCGTACCTTGAGTTTGCCAATCCAATCAACATATTGTTGATTTACAGAATTTAGTTTTAAGATATGTCATTGAGAATGTTCCTAGTTTTTTATGTTGTATCTTGTGTTGTGAAATAGAATTATGTGAATTAAACGATGTTAATTCAACTAAGCATTTGTTTTCTCCATGACCTTTCCTTCCGTAGCTTAAGTTTGCTAATCCTGGGTGCTTAAGTACAGGGTGGCGCACGAATGGTTGCCACATTTTAAGTTATTTTAAAATAACACTTTTTTTTTTCCCTTCTCCACAGAACCCAAATTAAATTTTGGACCCTGGAAAGACATTTCCCTATATCACATGTTCAATGTGGCCTCCATTACGGCGGACACCCTTTTCGAAACGAGTACGCATCTTTATCTTGCGTCCATAAGGTGGTTGGTTCCTCGGTTTAGGGGCTGCGACAACACGGTCATGTAGCCCTGTGTACTTTGGGTGTGTAGAATCTGTCTGATAACCGGTGTTAATTGTGATGACTGTATTAGTGTGTTGTTATCTGTTTTTTAATTCAAGTAAGGGCTGCAGACTTTGAATTTTTCAAATAGTTCCTACTTTTGCCTCCCAACGACTACTAGTTCAGAACTTGGCCACTGCAGTCGACTCCTGGCAAGAACCTAAGAGCATTGTTTACATTCTTAACCTATAGATAATTTATCTTCACACAGGTGTAATAGTGGAAGGTTCTTTAACATGTCATAATTCTATGACATGGGACCGCCGGCTTTACTTCCCCTCTGAAGGAAGGCATACTGGGGGATTTTTAAGGCTCTTAAAAAATCCTATGACTTTGGCCGGGTTTGACCGCGATCTTGGGCATAGAAGCTCTGCATGCTACCAACTACGCCACCGAAGCCCGTCCATAAGGCGTACTGCAATCTTTTCTGCCTGTGAACATCCGTTAGCTTCTGTAGTACATTTTGTACGGGCACAATTTAAGGTTACCATGTAACATTTCTTTGAACTGAACGACGGGGCATTCCGCTGTTTCTTGAAGCGCGCTGTGTTGACTTGCGCGGGCTGATGCAGCGCAGCGACGTTTTCGGGAAAGCTAACTGCTGGTGCACGTAGTCGCTTTTCTTCCTCCACACTGCCATGTTCTTCTAAGTTCCTGTATAAGGGAAGTGTGGTGTTCCTTGCTGGTGTCTGAAATACAGCTCGAAATTTCCTTTGAGATGCCGTAACACTTTTTGAATCAAAATAAAATATAACTGTTCTGGCTCGCTGCCAAACATAGAGTCGGCCATGGCAGAAAGCTCGCTAGAATGTAAGCAATTGGAGACAAAGCAGCAGTATCACCTCTACAGTGATTTCCATGAAACAGGGAGGGAGAGTGTGTAATTTAAACAACATAGAACATAAGGTGCATTTTATATTTGCTTTTCAAATGTGTCAACTATTAGTGCACCACTCTGTATGTGACCTATCAACCTATCTCTACTTTTTATTAGCACTCATTAGTAACATCTCTCCTTTCTCACTTGGCTTAATATCTCAACATTTGTTACTCTACCTATCTAATCCTCATTTTCCTGTAACACCATATTTAAAGTTGTTCTAATCTGTTGACTGCAGCACCATCAGTCCAAGTTTCACTTCCATAGAGCACCATGCTTCACATAAAGGCTTTCAAAAATGACTTCCTAATACCTAAATTGATATTTGTTGTCGGCAGATTTCTTTACAATTTCTTTCCCGAAGGAAATCTTTCTGTACCTGCGCTTGTCCCACTTTTCCTAACTACTGTATTGAGGAAGGATGGGAGGAACCGGCTCTGGGCCATTGCGCAGAAGTGTGCCCTAGACTCAGAGGTCCAGAAGGAGGTTCCCTAATTCCTTAACAAAAGAAAACACAAAATTCCAAGACTGCCAAATACCATTCTCGAAAGAAAAGAACAAGTTACCTATGCAAAGTCTTAAAGAAAGAATAATCGCACCCTGCCATATAATCTCCAACTTTAGGAGTATCGCAGTTTTCAGAACAGTACACATAAACACACTGCTGGCTAGCCAATTGAATAGCCTATATCCTATCAAACCAAAATATTTAACGAAATTTCTACACTATCTCACAAAAGGAAGACAAGTATATCATATCAAATAAGTATCGAGTTCTGTAGAGCATCCAGCATTTAGAAAAGACTGTGGAGCCTTATGGTGACAGTGTTGTTAACTCTGGGCAGAGGTAGCGCTGACGTCATACGTTATGTTCGCCCGCTTCGAGTACTGCGCTTTCATAAGTTAGCGAGACAACCACAACCCCAGCAGCTACCTGAAATAGAACACACCCAGGAAGGAGCAGTTTTGCAGGTGTTAACGGATTGGACCAGTATTAAGGATACTGTATGCGAAGAGAACCAATAACGACATTCATTTCGTTGTGATATGACGCATTTCTGATTGACAGATGTCGAGAGCACAACCCTTCCTTCCTTCCTTCTCGGATGTATGCAGACGATGTTAACAATTGTTATGTCAGCAATACTGTTGATCATTCACCTCTTTAGTTATTAGTAGGGCCCGGATTTAAAAAAAATGCATATGCGCATGTGCATATTTTGAGGTTTAGTGCATATTCTAGACGTAACAGCATATTCCGGTATATATGTCTGAATTTAAGGACAATTACAAGAACTACTAAAATAAATCTGTTTTGTGCATCCCTAGCTAGTTGCCTATATTATGTGCATCCCTCACTAATTGGTGTTTTCGACTCTCTGTGTAACGGCACTTAATTTTCACAACTGACAATGGCAACAGCTTAGGTATGGGTAGGCAGGCTGGCTGGACTTCCCGGAATTCCTTTCTCTACCACAGTAGATAATAATCTCAGGGGATTGGGCAATTGGTCAGGACAGAAGTATCTTCAGTTCACTAGTTACATTCCAGTTTAATTCCCTGCATCTCAAGTGTTAGTTTCTAAAAATGCCTAAGGAAAAGAGCAGGAGAAGAGATTTACTAAATCAGTGGGTGTCGGGTAATAGGGACTATTCAACAGATGGTGTCATCGTGTACTGTCAAGTTTGCTCAAAGGAAGTAAAATGTGAAAAGAAATTTCAGCTTGAACAGCATTCAAAAACAACTGCACATATTAAAGCAAAGGAGGAGAAGAACAGCACACCACAACAGCTACTTCTTACGCAGGTAAAGCCTAAGTCCGGTATTCTTAATACATTTTCAAATGATCTGTGTAGGGCTTTCGTATGCAGCAACATTCCATGGAATAAATTAAACAATCCAGTTCTGCGATCATTTCTTGAGAAATATTGTGTAAATCAAAAAATACCAGATGAATCAACTCTTAGGAAAAATTACCTACCTCCGCTATATGAATCTACCCTGGAATTGATCCGTTCTGATATCGGAAGGAACTATGTCTGGATATCGGTGGATGAGACAACGGATTCATGTGGCCGTTACATAGCAAATTTCGTGGTTGGTAAATTTGTATTGATTTGACGGAAAGTTTCAACTGATTAAACTATTTAAATTACATCCAGACGAACCCGGCAAGCCGCATCTTCTTGCTCGTAAAGTACTATAGAAAACCAACCATAGCACAATAGCAAGATTTGTAAATGATTCTCTGCGACTATTGTGGCCATCTGAAATTGAGGATAATTGTTGTAAAGTGCTTGTACTGCTCACAGATGCAGCTTCGTATATGTTGAAAGCAGCAATGGCCCTCCAAGTATTTTATCCGAAACTCATACACGTAACCTGTTTAGCGCACGGATTACACCGCATTGCCGAAGAAATACGCACACAGTTTCCAGCTGTTAACATTTTAATTGGATGTGGGAAGAAGCTGTTTCTGAAAGCACCAGCTCGTGTCCAGTTCTACAAAGATTGTCTACCTGAAGTTCCTTTGCCACCTGAACCTGTCCTGACTAGGTGGGGGACATGGTTATCTGCAGTATCATTTTATCAGGAGAATTTTAATGAAGTGGAAGAAGTGGTTACAAAACTTGAAGATGACCATATTGCGTGTGTCCGTGATGCAAAAGTTGTGTTTGAAACCGCTACTGTTTATCAAGATGTGAATTTCATTCATGCACATTTTTCTAAACTTCCAAAAGCCATTGAGAGCTTAGAATCTTCTGGTACTCCCCTCCATGAATCACTTGATCTTGTTGAGAAAGCTGCATCTTCATTGAATTCCGCTCCAGGCAAAATTGGAGAGAAGATTAAATGCAAGTTAAGGGTGTTGAATTCGAACCCAGGACTGGAGAAGATTAAGTTAATTAGTCAATACTTGAGTGGAACTAGGGTATCCTTGCCAGATGTATTCTCCGAAACTTTGGTGCCCGTGTATAAGTACTGTCCAATCACGTCAGTTGATGTAGAACGATCATTCTCAGCCTATAAACTCATTTTGACAGACAATAGACATAGTTTGTCTCCAGAAAACATTGAAAGACTACTAGTTACCTATTGTGATGCTTCTTTTTGCAACAAATGATACCTGTAAACAGGCAAGTGAATAAAATTGCATGTTTTAAGTGCATATTTCATTATTTTCCGTGCATATATTCTAACTTTTTAGTGCATATTTGCATGCATATTTTCAGGTTTTTTAGTGCATATAAATCCAGGCCCTAGTTATTAGTTAGGCTGTAATTTAGTTTCTTTCAATTTTATTCTTGTTGTTTGGTTTAGATTAATATTTGTAATATTGTAGTGAGTTAGCCGTGCGGTTAGGGGCGCGCAGCTGTGAGCTTGCATTCGGGAGATAGTGGGTTGGAACCCAACTGTCGGCAGCCATGATTCGTTATGCCACAATTCGAGGAAAAACTCCGTCAATCAATACCTTTTATTTTGTTATAACAGTTAAATAGGGGACATGTTTCGAGCTACTCTACTTAGCCCTTCATCAGCCCTGACTTTAGTAATAGACAATCAACCTTGTTCATCTCATCATCAAATAAAAAACATACAAACATACTAATGACAAACATGTTAAAAACCACTATAAAACCACTGAATAACTCTGTAAAGCTGCGTCAAGTTTAAGGAAGCTTGTTTCCTGTGTGACATCTTCTGGACGGGGCAGTTTTGCCACGTAAAAATATTAAAATATTAAGAGCACTATAAAAATCTATTTTGACTATTGCGTCATGTGAGTTCATGCATATTGCCGTTCTCTTCTTCTCAATGCGAGCTTGATTGTATAAACTGATCTTTATTGGCAGAGGTTAATTTAATGGAGGTTCTCTTCGTAGTTGGGACAGCCTGTGAAATAATTTGAGCTCTCCTTGTGCTCCAAGTCTGTCCAAAAATGAAAAGGAGACAAAAAATTAGACAACAGAACGATGATCTAGAATCTCAAAAGACGGAACCCGTAATGTGTATTGACTAATTTGGCTTACGTTCAAGCTAGAGAGAAGAAGGAACCGGGCCCGATGACCAATCCCAAGTCATCCCAAGATTCCTGCCTGTAAAACCATGAAAGAGAAAAAATATAGAACGTTACGGACAAATCTAGGATATTAATTAACGAAACTAAGCTCGAGAACTGTCCGAACAACGTGCTGATCTTACCTTGCAGTACGGTGTGGATTGTGCGGAGGTCACTGACTAGACGGAAACATATGTGACAGCGCTGGCTCGTGAAGTGAGTACGGAGCGCGCGGCGGGGAACAACTGTAGTATAAGGGGAGGGTCTGGAAGAAGGTGGGCCGGGAGGGATGAAGGAAGTAGCTGCTACTGTATGCCCGTAATCTGTGCGGGAAAAAAGGTTCTTGGGATCGATGTTCCAACTAGGGTGTTTTTTTGAGTTTGGTTCTTATTATATGGTCTGCTAACGTGTCGTAAAGAACGTTAGCGTCCCAATATATCTCATTAAGATTTTCGGCTGGGTTGGATCTCTGTGCTATATTAATTTCAATTTGTTCTAGTGCATTCATTGTTGAACCTTTGATGTCGTAATGGAGAATGTGCATATCCTTGTTTATGTCTGAAAAATTGTGGCCCGTTTCCTGCATGTGGTTTGCCATTGCCGAAATTTTTTAATGTTTAATGGCGTTATAATGCTCAGCGTATCTGGTGAAAAAAGCTCTCCCCGTTTGACCGATGTAATCTGAATTGCACTGTTGGCATTTTAATTTATAAATGCCTGATCTATTAAATTTATTTCCTTGATTAATTTTTGTGGAATTAAAGATTTTTTTCTGATTGGTGTTGACTGTTTTGTAGGCTATTTTGCAATCATTCTTCTTGAAAATGTTGGTGATGTTGTAGGTTAATTTGTTGTGATAGGTAAACAATGCAAAATTCGATTTACTTCTGTTATCGGGTTGCAGTTTAGTGACTGATTTATTTCTAATTCTACTGATAATACTGTCAACGTCCTTCCTACAGAAACCATTTGCCTGGGCTATTTGATAAATGATTGACATTTCTGCTTTAAAGTTATTCTCTGACATGGGTGTGTTAAGCGCCCTATTGACGAAACTTATAAGAGCGGCTCTTTTGTGAGCTTCTGGGTGGTGCGAATCCTTCCTGATTATAGTATTTGTTTGGGTTGGCTTTCTATATATTTGGTACTCCAAGTGATTGTTGTTTCTGCTTATTGTAATGTCTAAATAATTAATAAGATTATTGTTTTCCGATTCTATTGTGAACTTTATATTAGAGTCTAGATTGTTGAGCTCCTTGAAAATGTGGTCTATTTTGGCTTCCGCTTCGTCAATTATGATGAACACGTCATCCACATACCTGCCCCAGAAACACAAGCCTTTGACCTTGTTAATAATTTTACTATGCTCTAAATCATCCATGTAGATATTAGCGAGAATGCCCGACATGGGAGAACCCATTGCTAAACCTTTTGTTTGCGAAAAAAACTTATTATTAAACTTGAAATGATTATTGCCTAGAACAAACTTTAAGATTTCCATGAATTCGTTGATTTCAACTACTGATAATTTACTGAAGGTTTTTAAATTATTTTCAATGATTTTTATGGTATCTGGGACCGGGATGTTGGTGTACATATCTTTTATGTCAACTGTGTGCATTGAATGTGAATCTTTTATAGTTAAATGTCTGGTTGCTTCACAGAAATGTACCGAGTTGTTGAAGCTGCTGTTGGCTTTGAATTTGTAATGCTCTTTCAAAAAATTTTGCACAAATTGTGAGGCTTTGTAAACAGGACTGCTCCTGTAGTTGACTATAGGTCTGATGGGAGTATTGGTTTTATGTGTTTTGGGCAACGCCCTGAGGGTGGGAATACTTGGATTCAAACATACTAGCTTGTTGCCCAGACTATCATTGATGATAAAATTGGTGTGTTTTAGTAATTGTTTCCATTTTCTTTGCAAAGATGTTGTTGGATCTTTTTTTAAAATGGTGAAATTAGGGCTGTTGAGAAAGGCTTCTGTTTTCGCGATGTAATCTTCTTCTTTCATAATAACTATTGTGTTGCCTTTGTCGGCTTCGGTGACTATTAAACTATTTTGTTTGATTTTATTCTTTAAATTGGCTATGTCCTGATTGTTATTGTCTTTGGTTTTATTGGCGCTTTGTTTGATGATTTTGCTCATTTTCTTTTTCCCCTGATATCTAACTTCGTCCTGTTTGTCGAGTGGAAGTTTTTTAATAGTTGATTCGGTTTCAGCAATTAATTCAGTTAAATTGTTGCAGTTGTAATCTGAACCCCAGTTGAAATGAATGACTTAATTTAGAATCTCGATCTCCCCAGTACTCAGACTAACTCCTGACAAGTTTTCTACCGGTTTTTGAAATTCGACAGCAAAGGTTCAACAATGAATGCACTAGAACAAATTGAAATTAATATAGCACAGAGGTCCAACCCAGCCGAAAATCTTAATGAGATATATTGGGACGCTAACGTTCTTTACGACACGTTAGCAGACCATATAATAAGAACCAAACTCAAAAAAACACCCTAGTTGGAACATCGATCCCAAGAACCTTTTTTCCCGCACAGATTACGGGCATACAGTAGCAGCTACTTCCTTCATCCCTCCCGGCCCACCTTCTTCCAGACCCTCCCCTTATACTACAGTTGTTCCCCGCCGCGCGCTCCGTACTCACTTCACGAGCCAGCGCTGTCACATATGTTTCCGTCTAGTCAGTGACCTCCGCACAATCCACACCGTACTGCAAGGTAAGATCAGCACGTTGTTCGGACGGTTCTCGAGCTTAGTTTCGTTAATTAATATCCTAGATTTGTCCGTAACGTTCTATATTTTTTCTCTTTCATGGTTTTACAGGCAGGAATCTTGGGATGACTTGGGATTGGTCATCGGGCCCGGTTCCTTCTTCTCTCTAGCTTGAACGTAAGCCAAATTAGTCAATACACATTACGGGTTCCGTCTTTTGAGATTCTAGATCATCGTTCTGTTGTCTAATTTTTTGTCTCCTTTTCATTTTTGGACAGACTTGGAGCGCAAGGAGAGCTCAAATTATTTCACAGGCTGTCCCAACTACGAAGAGAACCTCCGTTAAATTAACCTCTGCCAATAAAGATCAGTTTATACAATCAAGCTCGCATTGAGAAGAAGAGAACGGCAATATGCATGAACTCACATGACGCAAGAGTCAAAATAGATTTTTATAGTGCTCTTAATATTTTAATATTTTTACGTGGCAAAACTGCCCCGTCCAGAAGATGTCACACAGGAAACAAGCTTCCTTAAACTTGACGCAGCTTTACAGAGTTATTCAGTGGTTTTATAGTGTTTTTAACATGTTTGTCATTAGTATGTTTGTACGTTTTTTATTTGATGATGAGATGAACAAGGTTGATTGTCTATTACTAAAGTCAGGGCTGATGAAGGGCTAAGTAGAGTAGCTCGAAACATGTCCCCTATTTAACTGTTATAACAAAATAAAAGGTATTGATTGACGGAGTTTTTCCTCGAATTGTGGCATAACATTTCTTGTCAATACGGATCTAATGGATTCCATTATGGAGTCGAATGAAGCTGAGCCATGATTCGATCGAACAGAAAATAAAACAGACACACAACAGTAACACCAATGACATATAGCGCTTCAGAACTTATGTTGTTGGCGGAACTGAGCACGTGCTCCACTCCGGGCGAGCATGCAGCACAGGACAAGGCTCTTCTTTCCAGCGTGCTAACCTCGAAAATTTTTAAATTTCTAAGACGTAATATAAGCGATACTTGTGCGCAATAACAAAGGTAATCAATTGGCTGATAATTGTAGGAAGCTATTATGACGAAAAATATATACACTGATCGGCAAAAAAAGTGGAACACTTTAATTTTTTATGTTATTTCTTAATTTATTCCACTAAAATGTATCGATTTTCCAATATTTGCATTATTCATGTAAATTTTAGATGGTCGGCTACAGAAAATACCGAAACATGTTTTACAACACGCTTTAACTCACAAATTTCGTTACATTTTGCAAATCTTACAATTTTCTATTTTTAGTAATGTTCTTTTGGGCTGGTTTTTATCAAACGTATTGCCAAACAAAACAGTGTTAATGTTTGCACTGCACTGCACGAGAACACTGGTCACTAAAAACGAGTGTTTCCACCCTTAGCGTCTATGACAGCTCGTGAATGCTCAGGCATACTGTTCACAAGTCGTCGAATGGCATCTGCCGGGATGCGATCCCATTCCTCCAACAGCGATGTTCTCAGTTGTCCGAAGGTGGTGGGGTCACGCTGTCTGACGTTCCTTCCAAGCATATCCCATACATGTTCGATGGGGTTCAAGTCAGGACTACGAGCTGGCCAGTCCAGGGTTTGAATCCCCACTTCCTGCAGATATTGTACAACACAGCGAGCAGTATGAGGGCGGTCATTATCCTGCATCCGTATGAAATTCTGACCTATGAAAGGCGCAAAGGGCATCACATGGTTCATCAGGATCTCTTCGATGTACCTTTGGGAATTGAGTGTCGCGTGATCGATGCACATCAACTCAATGCGGGCCATAACGTTGATGCCACCCCACACCATAACCGAGCCACCTCCAAATGGAGTCCTGGAGGAGAAAGCAACAGGGCTGTACCTCTCTCCGTGCCTTCTCCACACTCTTTCTCTTCCATCAGGAGATCTAAGATTAAAGCGACTCTCGTCAGTGAAGAGAACAGAGGCCCACTGCTCGTGGGTCCATCCCAGATGCTGCCTTACGAAACGAAGACGCGCCACTCTGTGTTGTCGTTCGAGTGCGGGTCCACGTGCAGGTCTCCTGGACGAAAGATGAGCTTCTTCAAACCTTCTTCTTACTGTTCGCTCACTCACTCTCACATTTCTGACATTTTCCAGTTGATCTCGTGCCTGGACTGCTGTGGTATGGCGATCACTAAACCACCCTAAGAAATGTCATATTATCAATTTCTATTCACGGATGTTTCAGATGTTTGTTCTAATGCGTGAAAAGCTTTTAAAATATGATTAAATCTTTTTCATGGCTAATTGTATACTATTTATATTACTTTTTTAACTGTTCCACTTTTTTTTCCGGTCAGTGTATGTTCAGAGTTCCTTCATGATAAAAGGTGAGGCAACAAAACCAGTGTAGGGGAGATTTCCATTAAAAGTAAAAGCCCATAAGACCCACAGTCTTTTCTAAACGCTGGATGCTCTATAGTCCGACTCTGGTAACATTCAAAATAAAATAAAAAATCTTTGCTTTCCTCATCCAGCCTCACTGGGTAATCTTACAAGTATGATGCATTAACACTCATTTCCTTTTAAAAACCCTTCACAATTTCATTAACTTTTTAATTTCACTATTTCAATCACACTCAAAGAAAGATGCAAGTCCTGCTCGGTAATAAACAGCTAGTTATTCTAGTACTGAGGCTTCACCATGTCTTGACAGCCACGTCCTGAGCACGACTGACTCTCCCAAAGAAAACCTGACCATGTCCAATCTAAAATATCACATCAACAATATTTTCTGTTCACCCCCTCTTTTGGCAAAGTATTTTACCCTGTTTAGTTTAAAATCAACCTGGCAATTATTTTATGACCAGCAATTACACAGGCCTGCAAAAAAAAAAAAAACATTTTTGAAAATTGTTTTAGTTTTGATAACTGATTTTTATGTAGTTTTTGGCCCTGATTTCAGAAATGATATTGGATTTTTTCCATCACGTAAGGTTTTTCTACAAAATGACGTAAAACTTTTATGGAAAATCCTAAAAAAAGGCCATTTTTATATTAGTATTACTTATGTACAATGTTATTAAACCACATTAAACATAGGTTAATCTTAAACATAGAGTAAGAAAAGTTGATAAGTTTTTATTACAACACTATCACAAGTCTTTGTAGTAACGTTTTCTTTTTCCTTGAAAACTTCTTTTCGTACTTTTCCTGCTGTGGAGTTGAGGAGTTTCTCTTTTTAACATCCAACAGTAGTCAGCCATCGTTTTAACGTCCCAGCGTCCTTGATATCTTCGTTCCATTTGTTTTAGGGCTTGATGGAATCGTTCTCCTTGTTCTTCACTGACAGCTCAAGATTTTTTCGGAAAATAGTCCAGATGAGAATGAAGGAAATGAACTTTAACACTCATGTTGCAGCCCAGCAGTTTGTAGTTAGTTAACAGATCGGCAACAATATTCTTGTAGTTTGGGTCTTTTTTATTTCCTAGAAAGCCGGTTACCACTTGTTTAAAAGACTTCCAGGCTTTCCTTTCCTGGTTTTCAATTTTTAACTCGAAGTTTTCATCCTTCATAAGTTTTCTTATAACAGGCCCAAGAAAAAACCCTTCTTTAAGTTTTGCCCCAGAGAGGCCAGGGAATTTATTTATTTATTTATTTTATGTCTTCGGTAGTGGCGAAGTTAGGGCTCATGGCCCTCTCTTACACTTAACCACGAAATATGGTACCAGTACATAGCTTATGACAGTTTCGAAATACAATACAAAAAATATTATGATGATAAATAAGGAGTAAATTAATTATGCTAATACTAATATTAGTAAAAATGGCACATGAATAATGATAGTAATAATTATAACAATACAAATAATAATAATAATAATCACAATGTCACATACCTTTCTATAATATCCTAGATATAATCCTAGCTCAGTCATACGTCCTATCATCCATCACCATTCACACGGGGCAATCAGCAGTATTCAACAGGTAATCTCGGCATGCGGCCTTAAATTTATTTATTGTTGTGGAATTTGTGATATCGGGAGGAGTTGAATTCCATAGTCGAGACCCAGCTACAGCAAAAGAGCGGTTAAACATGGATGAGTGGTTGATGGGGATGGCGAAGGAAGAGCCAGATTGAGTGCTTCGATTATGATATGAGGAGCCTATTTCCAAAAGTCGACATCTGACTTTTTGAAGTTATTGAGAAAAACTAAAAAAACGCTTAAACGGTAAAATTCAGGAAATGTTATGTTATTCTAGGTACTAACTCTAACATAAACATACCATAAACATAAAAAATAGGTCCAGAGGTAGATTTAGCAATGCGTTTAGGAGATATTTAGCATTAAAATTCGCAGATGTCGGATTTTGGAAGTACGTTAATGGAAAATCGTATTTTGTAACGAACTTCTAGCATATGACGGGTTTTGGAACAAAACATGGATTTTAAGCCACATAATGTTGTTATGCACTCCTAATTTAATAAACAGACAAAATTTACAGTGAACTCAAGTTTCTAGCAAATTAGATTTAAAAAAATAGTATGCACTAACATAATAATACACAAGGAGCAATAAGTCACACAGATTAGATTCTCAAGTCGTCATCTTCCTCCTGGGGTTCACAAACAAGATCGTCTTCCACATCAATTGTCACGTTTTCTGGATCCATGACTTTCTTATAATATTGAAGTTCTTCATTATCTTTCCACTCTTCCCCGTAGTGAAGTGTTAGTAGTTTGTTCACATCATTCATCTTCTCTTCTTTGACGGCTACTCCAAGAGGCAACTGAACTTTCTCAAAAGTTACCGTTTTTCCCTTTTTAGTTATCCCTTTGAAATCAGTTAAGTCACTCCTATAATTTTGCTCTCCACGAAGAAGAGTAGAGGATTTTACTTTCCTAAACACGAATCTCTTGCAGGATTGAATTTTGAAATGCCATGACCCTGGTGCTTTAAAAGAAGATTGGACGCTACCTTTCCAGTCATACACCGGACAATCAACACCTAACGTGTTCACTGTCCCAAACTGCTTGAAAATTTGAGTGTAGGTTTCTGGTTTTACAATAGTGTCTCGCACTTTAAACTCCTTTTCAATTCTCCCGAAGACTCGGTCTGGGGGTATGAAGGAGTGGCCTACAACGGGAAATACCATCTCCACTTCTTTAACTTGTGCGGGGGAATCATTATACAGCCAATAGGAAACCATTCCAATCATAATACTATTTTTATTTTGACCCCCACAGCCGTCAGAAACCAAATTAACTTTTGTGATACCTGTAAGATCAAGATGATTAAGTCTGTCATAAACACAGGAAGCTATTTCGTTAGATCCTTTTGGACGAGAAGATTCCAGCCACTGGTATACAAAAGTGTTATGCCACAATTCGAGGAAAAACTCCGTCAATCAATACCTTTTATTTTCAAAACATTTAGATAGGGGACATGTTTCGAGCTATTCTTCTCAGCCCTTCATCAGCCCTGACTTAAGTAGTATTAGACAATCAATTTTTGTACATCTCATTTCATCAAATAAAAAAACATGCAAACAAACATGTTAAAAACACTATAAAACACATTAAAACACACTAAAAAACACTGTGAAATAACTCTGTATAAATGCTGCGTCAAGCTTGAGGAAGCTTATTTCAAACATGACTTGTTGTTACAATGTGAGCAAATTGTATATTGTGTCATTGATTATGCCATTTCCTGTATGACATTTTCTTGATGGGGCAGTTATGCCACGTAAAAATATTAAAACATTAACAGCACTATAAAACATCTATTGTGACTATTGCATCATGTGTTCCGTGTAGATTGACGATCACGCGATGTTCCTACACAGATTGTAAAATAAATTGTACATATACAATTGTCTGGAGTAATACGTGGCTTGATCTGGTAATTTTGGAAGGGGTAAATTTTTCTGGCAATCGAAACTTAATATCAGTTCATTATCTTCCTGATTACGTAGAACATTATAAAACGCTTGTGCTCTTAATTTATGTACTCTTAACTCAGTTATTATATTATTCTTTTCTTGAGGAATCTTGCAGTGCTTCAGTTTAGCTTTCAGCAACAAACATTTTGAACAAGCATCAGTCGCTGGAGTGCCAAATCCAATATTATATGACCGACAGAAATAAAGCCTACAGTAAGCTGCTTTAACTCGTAACTCTGTTGATACTGACTGGTTGTAACTTCTCCACAATTTACTAATGTTCAGCTCACTTGATAAATACTGGCGACCTTTCACTTGTCCTCTACAATAGAGTAATTCACTAACAAAATTTAATTTCTCTATGAAAATGCTCATAGCTAGTCTTTTATTTTCACTGTACTTGCTACGAGTATCTCCTCCTCGTTTATCTATAGGCAGAAGACCAGTCTCAAAGTGACGCTTACAAGCCAGACCTACCCTGTCTTTTGATATCTGCAAGATACCTAGAAAAGTTGCCCTGCAGACGGGTACAACAGGTTCTTTACCGGGTCGCTTTGTTGCCTTTTTCACAAAATACTTTATCGATATATTCTTATTCTTATTACTGACATTACTAACCTTTCTCCTCGGAAGTGCTGCCGCTGTATACTTGATTATCAGTGCGTCCTGGATAAGCTTCTTTGGCGTGCTGTAGAATATGTTATGAAAATGTTTGATGTCCCTAGTTGTCAGCGTCTCGCACTGAAATGCTCCCTTCTTGTGACTGCATATTGGCACTTTTGGGGGTTGTGAAGCAGAGTATCTGAAAATATAATATTTATCTAGATTCTGCTTCAAGAACGCATTATTTGTAACGATTATATGATAATTATTGCTAAACGAATTAGTAACGAAATGCTCACCTTTCTCTTTTCTTCTTATTCAGAGCCCAGTTTTCGGGGTCACGGGAATGTTTCCTCCCACGTCCAGGTACAGAAGGAGATACTTTTAATGAATTATCCATTGCTTTGTAGAACAGCACCAAACTAATCAGATGTCAACTGGTGACTTAATTATAGAGCCAACAAATACTGCGTTGAAACAGTGCATTGTCACACTAGAACAAACTTGGCGGGAACACTTTGAAAGAAGTTAATTGGCGCCGGACATTGCTAAGTACTACAATTAAAAGTTCGCGGGAAACACTGCCTAAAAGTAATGCAACAGGAATGTCGAGTATTGGAACACACTTTGAAAGTTGCATCAACTTTCTTATGCAAAATGTCGGATTTAGGAACGAAGTGCAGATGTCGGATTATGGAAATAACTTAACAAAGCAGATGTCGAGATTTGGAAATAAAGTCAAACTTTAATATTGATTTTTAACCACAGATATCGTGTTTTGAAACATCTTCCACCATCCATTTGATGCGTTTCTCCAAGAGGAATATGAAATTTAAAAAATCTACTTTTTGTAAAAGATGTCAGATGTCGACTTTTGGAAATAGGCTCCTCATATGAGGACAAGTAACTAAATTTTGATGACATGTACATGGGGTGTTTTCATGCAGAAATCGATAGATGAATGTTAACAAGTGAAATTTACGGCGTTCATCAGGTTTAAGCCATGAAAGAGCACGGTAGATCGGGGTTATGTGGGCATCGTATCTTAGATTGAAAGCGAACCGAAGACAAGAGTTCAATGCTTGTTAGAGTTTCACTGTTTGTCCATGAGTCGCGTCAACGAGAACGATGTCACTGTAGTCTAGAATTGGTAGTATTTGTGTCTGGATGAGTTTAATCTTAATGTCTAGTGGTAAAATATTCTTATGGCGCACGAGTGGGTGAAGGGATGCGTATATCTTTTTATGTGTATTTCTTATATGTGGTGACCAGTCAAGAGTTTCAGTTAAGGTTAACCCAAGGTTCCTTACTTCTTTACTAAAGGGGATGGTGATTGAATTCAGTGTTACCGGAGGCACAACGTAGCTGTTTTTTAATGAGTTTAGTAACTTATGAGAGCTGATGATGATAGTTTGGGTTTTCTTAGGATTGAGCAGGAGGGAGTTGTCATCGGCGTATACACTAAGTTGATGGATATCAGTGTTTATATCCCTTATTGCATTTGATATATTGTTGATTCTAGTGTGGCAATATATTTGGAGATCATCTGCATAAAGATGATATTTATTATAGTTAATTGTGGAGGAGATATCATTGATATAGAGCACGAAAAGTAGGGGCCCAAGGACCGAACCTTGGAGGGTTCCTGCCTTTTTCTGACGCCACTGTGAGGTGGTGTCCTGTACAATCACACGCTGATTTCGACCCATTAGGTAAGCAGAGAAAAAATTTATGGCTTCGGAGCCAAGAAGAGATTTTAGCTTCTTCAATAGGGTCGGTATATCTATGGTGTCAAATGCTCTGCTGAAATCGAGGAGTGTGAGTATTGTTACTTGTCTTTGGTCCATTGCTTGTCTGATGTCATCAGTCACCTTAAGTAAGGCAGTAGCTGTGCTGTGGCCCTTCTTGAAACCAGACTGGAGTGGGTCAAGTAGAGAGTGAGTGTTCAAATATTCCAGTATTTGAGTTTGTACTAACCGTTCCAGTACTTTGGAGAGAGCAGGGAGAATAGATACAGGCCGGTAGTCGGACGGTAACAGTGGGCAAGGTATCTTAGGAAGAGGGATCACGTTGGCGTATTTCCAGATAGAAGGCAGTGTGCCATTGTTTAAACAGTAATTAAAAATGTGTGTGAGAATGGGGAGAACAGCACCAATAATGTAATGTATAAATTTTATAGGTATATCATCAATCCCGCTCGCCTGGGATCTAATGGAATACAACACTCTCTTAACTTTATTAGTGCTTACGTTACGAAATGCAAAGCTGGGTCGATCTGGTGGTGGAAATGATGGGCCGTGACTGGCAGCGTTATTTGGGCTGGATTGAATATCTGCATCCGTGAAATATGCATTTAGCTCGTCTAGTGGAATGTCAGGTATAGGGAGTTGCTCCTGGTTTTTTCCTATGTCAAAAGCACCGAGTTGTTTCCACGCTCTAGCCGTGTTCAGTCGGCAGGTTGTATCACGAACATACTTAAATTTAAGATTACGTAAAGTTTGCTTAATTTGGTTTCGAAGTACTCGGTACTTTTCAAAATCATTTGGTAGACCAGAACGTTTGTATTGTCTGAAAAGGTTATCTCTACGGGACATCATTTTCTTGACTTCCGGAGTTAACCACGGCTTAGGTTTACGAGAAATCCTTATCTTTCTCCTGGGCGCATGTTTGTTGTATAGTGCATGTATTGTAACGTGTTTTTCGAGGGGTTTTATGCAACTGGCATAAGTCAGTAGGAAGCCATTCTATATTTATTTACGCGGCAAATTGTTCAGCCAAGAGAATTTTTCATGGTAATTTATTATTATTATTAATTTATTATAATTATTATTAAGGTATTTTCGGAGCATTTTATAAAAATTATTAACATTCAGATAGGTTTTCTATGTCTTAGAAAACGCTATCAAGCAAATTATTACGAAGGACAATATTATAGAAAATTATGTGATTACGGAATTTTACGGAGTTTTGTCAGTTAGGGTATTTGAGAGACATGACTCACTGGGAATTCGAATACAAGCTGATTCCTGTCGAGAAGTATTACGCAAGGCTGGGTCGCAAGGTCTAGAAAAGACGAATTGTTGGAACGGAAATCGACTTCTCCCTCTCGCGCGCCGAGTGTAATGAGGCAGAGGAGGGGAACTGGCGGCGTGCTCAGCCAATCAGTGAGGACGACGTAAGCTAGATGTCGGTACCATGGTGTGGGAGCCAACAGGTGCATATACCGTTCGACGCGCCGTGAAACGAGGACTATCTGTGTAGAACTTGCGGAGTACGGTTGGAAGTGCGTGTCGCTCCGATGTTCAGTGGAGTTGAAGACTAACTTTTGCAAAACTGAACCAGTGCGGTTGTACGAGTGTTTGGGTCCGAGGTACGGACCATAGAATTATCTAATCTACCAGAATATCATCAAATTCCGACGGAGATGACGACGTCCAGGAGACTGTGGGAAGCTCACGGCATCAGCAAGTACGAGGGAAATGCCTTGGCAATTTCCAATGGTAAGCGCAAATGACGCAGAAATACGCAATCTCTCATTTTTCTTTGTTTTACATTTCATATTTCAGTAACTTCATAGCTTGGAAATAAGAGTAAAATCAATTTATCAGACTCCGTTTTCACGTAATTTTCTATCGGTAATATTCAAATCACAACGCTCCAATTTAAATTTTGTACTTATTATTATTATTAATTTTGCTATACTTGTTTTATATAATAAATTCATTTCTTTTACAATGCAATCTTTGCTTTCAGTAGGTAGCATTAGATATAGACCAATTCCTTCTCCTGATACAATTGTTTGTTGGGTTAATGATCAAATCATACCACGATCTGAGTGAATAGTGTCTTGAAGGTGTTCTGCCAGAGCTAGACGTTGTTAAATACAAATTTAGATTTCAACAGTGCATTGAGGTCTTGGCGCCCATTAAAACAACTTAGCTTAGGCAAAGGTAAACAGTTACATTTATCACCCAACAGTTAGGGGCTAGCAAAACGTTTCAGTATTAATAGATTAAACTTGTTTACTTTTTCGTCAATGTCGTCCAGTCTCAATATGTCGTTCCATGGAAGACTGTAGGCATCATATTTCAGTTGTACTGGGTCTATGTCCTTTATATTTCTGCATGTAACATATTTAGTCCTGTATTTGGAACGCGGAGCGAATACGCTAAGTATATTAAGTCATGGGTGGATATAGCCGGCACTGGTATTTGACCATGAGTCACTACTTTCTGTGGGTTATTTGTTATGATGAGATCAATTAGTGTATGTGAAGTGTAGCTTACTGTGCTTACGAAGTTAGTTGACTCGAGAGGAAGTATCGTCATGTCACAGGAGGAAAATAGATCTTCAAGTTTCTTTGCTTTGTATGTTTTGGTTAGTAAGTTAGTGTTAAAATCTCCTAAAATAATGACATGTTCGTAAGATGGCAGTAAATTAAGCAGACTAGTTTCAAACTCGGAAATGTATGATACAGTAGGTGGGCGATGGACAATACCTATCAATACTTTCAGCTCACTCAGTGTTACCTCAACAAACATGAACTCCGACCTCAGTAACTCAACGGACGATGATGAATAAATAACCCTGCTTTTCAGATCATCTCTGCAATAAAGGGCAACACCGCCTCCCATCCTATTGGCTCGATCATGGCGAAGGAGATTATATCCTTCAAGCTGAACCACACAATTCGGAAGTGATTCAGACAACCAACTCTCAGATATTCCTATTACATGAACATTGTTTTCACAGAATATTGCTGTAATCTCATCTATGTGTGCTGGTAAGCTTTGACTATTCAGGTGGCAGCAATGTAAGGTTCTAGGACAGTTTGAAAATGCTTGCTTTAACTTAGTACCAGCGTGTGCTGGTGAAAGTAGAGGGAGGGGAGAATTTCTATTGTACGAGCCTCGGTCATTGCCCGAGGGTGGATTGGCTCCTACAAGGACAGCAGAACTATTTCTAAATGGCATGCTCACAAGGTCAAGAACTTAGGTACCGCAACGGTACCTCGACTTCCTGATGAAACTAACAGCTGACTGCCTAAATACTAAACACAATCACCCACACAAACCTAATGTAACTTCTAGTACACATGTCTATGAACTTATTCCATTTCCTTCACCTAGCCTATTAATATGCAACTTTAGTTCCGCAGGTGTGTTAATATTTAGTTTTCTGCCATTGTTGAGGTGGGCAACAATTAGGCCGTCGTGTGTGGATACATTACGTAATCCCCAAAAGTCCCGTGCTTTTCTTAAGATGTCCTTCCTAGTTGCAGTAAGGGATTCGGTTATTAATAACGATGTGCCTTTGAGCAACCGCTTGGCACGCCAAACACGATCTCGTTGGTGGTATTGTAGGAACTTTATTATTATAGGCCTACTCCCTGAGGTCACGATTCCTGCAGCAGTACTTGGCTGGCGACCCAGTCTGTGACATCGGTCTATACTGTCCATTTGCAGAGTCACATTTAGTTTCCCTGAGAGTGTTTCGATTGCTTTCGCGTAGACGTCCTCGTTGGGAGTTTCACGTACTCCGTGGAGGAGAAGGCAGTTTCTCCGACTGTACTGCTCTGCCTCATCTTACCGGATGTCCTGCTTCTCGAGAAGCTCCTGGACGAGGATTACCTCTTTCTTCATCTCGTCCAGTAATTACTTCTCGGAAGTCCTTAAATTCTGACGCGAGAACATTCAGGGTGTCGCTGGGGTTGGTAGCATTGATCGTGGAGGCCTCCATAGCTTGCTCCAAGCGAGCTTGGAATTCAGCCATCCGCTTTTCAAACTTACTCACACGCTCGTTTACGGCCTTTAGGGTCATACTTTTATATTAATCACTCAACAAAAGCTTGTTCAAATAAATAAGCACACTGAGGACACTGATAAATGATACTTAACTGGCTGTTTTGGCTGGTGACTTGCAGAGCACTTTTACACTCGGTATGTAGTAGGCGCCAATTGTTCACAAAGATATCTAAAACACTGTCCTTCTTTAGGCAATGCTTTGACGAATTGTTTCATCAGTCCCAGCTTGATGTGAAGTGGCGGAAGTAAAATCTTTTTAGGATCCAATAACCTCTCCTTCTCAACGTTCTTAACTCCAGGAACCAAACTCCTTCTTACTGGCCATTCTGTTTTAACATAATGTTGTTCATGGTCACGGCTATCCCATTCACAGAGGAAGCAGGGGAACTTCGTGTCGCCTCTCTGTTGGCCTAGTAGCATAGATATCACTTTCAGATCCCCACAAACGGTTCACTTATGATCAGAGTACTGTTACGTGCCACCCCCGTTGTTACTTGCCACCCCCTAGTGGCACTTTTGTTAACTGGATTACGGTGGGTAGGAAGCACAACACAGATTGTTCCTTTAAAGAAATAATTTTATTGCGGCCAGAAAGATACACTACTCATCAGCAAATACAAGTAATTAGAACCTTACTCCAGTTTCCTCAAGTCCTTCCTTATGGAGCGTTCTTGCCCCCCTTTCACTTGTCAACAGACCACAGTTAATCCTCTCGCTAATGAGTCCGGTCCCGTACGCCGGCTGGAAATAGCTGCACTAAGTCTGTCACTCACTGTTTTGCAACTCACCACAATGACTTCTGTCGCACTAGGTAAGCACACTCGCTCAAAACACAGGCAGTCCCCTGTATGCCTCTCACTCCCTCGCTGTCAAGAGAATCGGCTTCACTAGGGGTTTCGCAAGTCACCACACTTCTGTCGCTCAGGATAAACGCTCGCACTAGCTCGTAAAACACAACTCACTCACTGCTTGACAGGTCGCTCTTATATAGCAGGCCAGTGACTCAATAAATGCTTCTAGACCCATCCAGGGCTCACGGCTTCTCGAGACTTCCATCGCTGGCTGGGTCACGAATATTCTGGACCATCCCTTTGTCCTAGTAGACCTGTTGCATAAGGCGTACGCAATACACTGAGGCAGAGCAGCCCAGCCCTGGGGCAGTTGTGACTCATGCGGCGAGCGATGAAACAAACTCACAGCCGTAACACCACCCCCTTCCTAAAAGGCTGATCGTCCCGATCAATCATTGGTCCGTCTGTGTCCCTTCGTAGGCTGCCAGGCGATCTCGATGCACGATCTTTATCTTCGCCCTCGGGCTCCACTGGATCCTGTAGACGACATCGTTGATCCGTTTCACGACTCGGTACGGGCCCTCCCAGGACTTCTGCAGTTTGGGTGACAGGTCTTTCTTCCGTAATGGGTTGAAGAGCCAGACCAGGTCGTCCTCGTGGATCCGCCGGCATCCGTCTGTTGGTCGTATCGGGTCTTCATTCGGTCGGTCTCGATCCGCAGTTTCCTCCTCGCGAACGCGTGCAAGTCCTCCAGTTGGTCGACCAGTTCTTGACAATACTGGCTTACCGGGACCGGATCATTCCCAGGTCGGCCGAAGGCAAGATCGACAGGTAGATGGAGCTCCCTCCCAAACATGGCCGGGGCTGGTGTGCACCCGGTGGCTTCATGCACGGCGGCGCGGTAGGCCAGGATAAATAGTGGAAGATGTTTGTCCCAATCCCTCTGGTGCTCGCTGACGACTATTCAGAGATGGTTCTCAATGGTGCGATTGAATCGCTCTACCATCCCGTCGGACTGAGGGTGTAGCGGCGTCGTCCTTGTCTTCCGGATTCCCAGCAGCTGGCATAGGTTCTGGAACACCTGCGACTCGAAGTTCCTCCCTTGGTCGGAGTGCAGCTCCAGGGGTACTCCGTACCGGCTGACGAATTCCTTCACCAGGGTCTCTGCGATCGTCGTGGCTTCTTGGTTAGGGAGCGCATACGCCTCCGGCCATTTGGTGAAGTAGTCACTGACGACCAATATGTAGCGGTTCCCTGCCTCGCTTAACGGGAATGGCCCAGCAACATCGATGGCCACTCTCTCCATGGGGCCGCCCACGTTGTAGGACTTCAGTGGACCCCGTCGTCTTCGTCCTGGGCCCTTGCTGGCTGCGCAATCGTGGCACCTCGCGCAGTAGTTCTCCACGTCTGTTCGGCATCCGATCCAGTAGAACCGCTCTCTCAGCTTCTTCAGGGTCCACTTTATCCCTAGGTGTCCACCAGATGATCCTTCATGAACTTCCTTCAGGACTTCCTCCGTCATAGCCTTTGGAACGACGACTTGTTCCCGAGATGTCTTCCCGTCGGTGCTCTCCCAGGTACGGCAGATGAGGCCATCCCTTACAATCAGCGAGTCCCACTGCGCCCAGTAGGACTTAAACTTTGGGCTGCAGTCACTCACAATGTTCCACCCGGGTCTGGGGACACAGGCCATCTTCCATTCGGCTATCAGTCCCAGGTCAACATCTTCTGCTTGTGCCCGCGTGAAAGATTCGCGGCTCCAGCTCCCCAGAAGTTCCACGGTAGTCCTTCGGCACTGTATCCCGGTGTTCTCCTCTCTTCTGGTACAGAAGGTGCAGTGTTCGGGGCACGGACTTCGTGACAGGGCGTCGGCGTTAGAGTGCAGTTGGCCTTTCCTGTGCTGGATCTCAAAGTTGTACTGTTGAAGCCTCTCTAACCACCGCGCGAGTTGACCCTCGGGCTGCTTGAATTTCAGGAGCCACCGGAGGGATGCATGGTCGGTCCTGATGAGAAATCCCTGCCCGTACAGGTATTTGTGGAAGTGTTCAATGGTCTTCACGATGGCGAGCAGCTCCTTCCTGGTGACGCAGTAGTTCCTTTCGGGCATTGACAAGGCTTTGCTGAAGTAGGCCACTACTCTCTCCTCGCCGTCCACTACTTGCGACAGGATTCCCCCTATACCAAAGTCGCTGGCATCGGTATCGACGATGAACCTTGTTCCAGGTCTGGGGTAGGCCAGAATAGGTGCGGTGCACAGAGCCTGCTTGAGTTGTTCGAAGGCACCGTGGCATTCTGCTGTCCACGTGAAGAGTTGGTCCTTCTCAGTCTGTCGATGCAGTGGTTTAGCGATGTCGGCAAATCCTCTCACGAAGCGACGGTAATAGGTGCAGAGTCCCAGGAAGCTTCGTAGTTGGGATTTGTCCTTCGGAACTGGCCACTCCCTCACAGCTGCGGTCTTCTCTGGGTCGGTGCGCACCCCCTCCTCGGAGACGATATGCCCAAGGTACTGGACCTGCTTCTGGAAGAGCTGACACTTCTTGGGGCTCAACTTCAGCTGGG
Source organism: Meconema thalassinum (assembly GCA_946902985.2). Classification (NCBI taxonomy): domain Eukaryota; kingdom Metazoa; phylum Arthropoda; class Insecta; order Orthoptera; family Tettigoniidae; genus Meconema; species Meconema thalassinum. Next base: position 778,742,846 of record OX336388.2, on the reverse strand, counting down.
CAGCCCGTAGCTTCATCAAGATTTCCTTCACGTTGCTGTAGTGCTCCTCGAAGCTTCTCCCCAGAACGATGACGTCGTCTAGGTAGACCAGGCAGGTCTTCCAGTGTAGTCCCCTCAGAATGGACTCCATTAGCCTTTCGAAGGTCGCAGGGGCGTTGCACAGACCGAATGGCATAACGGTGAACTGCCAGAGCCCGCTGCCCACAGAGAACGCCGTTTTCTCGCGGTCCTTAGGGTGGATCTCCACCTGCCAGTAGCCACTCTTCAAATCCAAGGTGGAGAACCATCTTGATCCTGATATGGTGTCCAGCGTGCCGTCGATCCTGGGTAGAGGGTAGCTGTCCTTCTTCGTGACGTCGTTCACCCGCCTGTAGTCCACGCCGAACCTGGTGGAACAGTCCTTCTTCTTCTCAAGCATGACCGGAGAACTCCAAGGACTATGTGATGGCTCGATCACCCCTTGCTCCTTCATCTCTTTTACCATCCGGTCGACTTCGGCTTGCTTGGCGAGCGGGAAACGTCGGAATGGGGCCCTAATCGGTGCGCTGTCCCCAACGTCGATTCTGTGCTGGACCAAGCTTGTCCTGCCGAAGTCTTTGCTCCCCACGGAGAAGACGTCCTGGAATCCGCGTAGCAGGTCCTGAAGTTGACGTGATTGTTCCTCGCCTAAATGGTCCTGGGATCCTTGGTACAGCTTCTGTAGTTCTTCTGGCAGTGCGCGTCTTCTTCGGTTGTCCGTCTGCAGGTGTCCGTCCGTCGTATCTGTGATGCGGGCAATCCAGGTAACGGGCTCGCAGACTCCTAGGTTGGTGTCCCGGTGAACCGTAATGTCGTAGTCGTTCAGGTTGGACAGGCGGACGTACGGCCGAGACGTCGTGTTGATGAGGGTCTTGGCAACTAGCAATCCTTTTGTCTGGACGTCCTCATATTTTGGCTCGATGACAGCCGCCACTCCCTCAGCAGTTCCGTCGACAATTACGACGGCGCTGACCTCCGTCCTGGCGGGAACGATGACGTCCTCTCTCAGCCTTACTCGTCGTGCGGTGACGGCCTGCTGGTTGCAAAGCAAGTTCCTCATTTCCGAAGTGCAGAGTGTTGGTACTCAGATCCAAGATGATGTTGTTCTGGTCCAGGAAGTCCAGTCCGATGATCACTTCATTTGATACGTCAGCCACAAGCACTGGATGCTTTATCGCCCGTCGACCAATGACGAACTCCAGTGATGCTTCGCCATGTACCGGTGTGGTCTCTCCGGTCGCGGTTATTAGCTGGAGGTACCTTTGTGTGGGTTGCACTCTCCACTTCGGGATCACGGTGGGACTGACGATGGTCCTCGATGCTCCCGTGTCGATTAGCATGGGCCAGCTCTCTCCGTTGACGACTCTGTCGACCATCAGGCTGCTATTATCCCTTCGTAACTGCGTCACACGAACTTGGACTGCCGGGGCTTGACGACTGTCACATGCCAACCTTTGCCCCCCAAGGCTGGCTGATACTTGCTTTCCTGGGCCGCGCGGTTTCCCTACGACTGACTGTCCCGACGGAAAACCTTGGCGGCGGCGATCACCGCAGTCCTTGCTCAGGTGGCCTCTCTTCCGGCAGGTCCAGCAGGTCGGTAGTCCTCTTCCGGGCCGCCTCTCCGGATGTCCTTCGGCTACGTTTTTGTTGGTGGTACTGCGACTCTTGAAGAACCGGCCTAGCGCCTCCATCAGTTCATCGGCCAGGGGCTTGGTCTTGTCGGCTTTGGCTGGTTCGTCGACGTCCACCTGACATACCCGCGCGTGCATTCTAGATGCCTGTTTTGCCGTCTCGAACTCAAGTGCGTGTCTCAGCGCGTCTGCCAGGGTCTTATTGCGCGCAAGTCGCAACGCCTGTTGAGAGTCCGAGTCCCGTAGCCCGTCGGTGAAGGTCTGCGTCGCAATCTGTTCCAGGAAGTCGGCCGGCGCTGTTGGATAGGCGAGCCTTACGAGGCGTGCGATGTCCATCTCGAACTCCTGCAGGGTTTCCGCGTTTTTCTGTACCCGGGTCCGGAGCTGCATCTGGTAGGCCTGCTGAAGATGGCTATCTCCATATCGGGACTCCATATGGGTGATCAGTGAAGCGTAGTCCTGGGATCCAGTCGGGATGACCTGAAGGACGTTAAGGGCGTCACCTCTCAGCGCTACAATAAGAGCTGTAGCCTTTTCTGTGTTGTTCCAGTCATTTATGGAACAGGCTGCCTCGAACTGACGTAAGTAGGTGCTCCACGGGACCTTTCCGTCGAAGGTTGGGGGCGTCACTCTGGTATGTCCCGTTCCTGATATTCCCGGTGTAACGGTGGGCGGATGTTGGCGCAGCTCGGCAACTTCCTCTTGTAGAGCGTTGAATCTCGCTTCCATCCCCGTCGGCGGGCTTTGGCTCAGCTCAGCAATTTCCTTTTGTAAAGCGTTGAATTTCTCTTCCACCCCGTCAGTGGGCGTTGGCGCAGCTCGGCAACTTCCTTTTGTAAGGCGTTGAATTTCTCCTCCACCCCCATCAGCGGGCCTTGGCGCAGCTCGGCAACTTCCACTTGTAAGGCGTCGAACTTCTTTTCCACTGCCGTGACTTCCTCACGCAGACCCTGTTCTAATTTCCTTTGGCTTTCCTCTAATTTCGTCAGCAGACACTCTTCCAGATTTTTCTGGCCATCCAGAAATTTGGCGGTTAGGTCCTCTGCTAACTTATTCTGACCGTCTTCTAATTTAGAAGTTAGGTCCTCGGCTAACTTCTTCTGGCCGTCTTCTAGTTTGGCAGTTAGGTCCTCGGCTAACTTCTTCTGGCCGTCCTCTTTCTTCTTCTGGCCGTCTTCCATCTTCTTCAGGTCATCCTTCAGGTCCTTGGCTAATTTCTTCTGGCCGTCTTCCATCTTGGTTTCCATGCCATTTGACTTTTCTAGCAATGCTGACAATTGCGCCTCCATTTTAGTTGTTTGTCTTGTAAAGGGCATGCACTCACAGGAAAATTAGAGAAAATGACCTGCTCGGGTTTTGAAACCAGGACCGTCAGGTGTTGTGCTTGTGCTTGAGTTCGTAATCCGGCTTCTGACACCAGTTGTTACGTGCCACCCCCTAGTGGCACTTTTGTTAACTGGATTACGGTGGGTAGGAAGCACAACACAGATTGTTCCTTTAATGAAATAATTAATTTTATTGCGGCCAGAAAGATACACTACTCATCAGCAAATACAAGTAATTAGAACCTTACTCCAGTTTCCTCAAGTCTCTTCCTTATGGAGCGTTCTTGCCCCCCTTTCACTTGTCAACAGACCACAGTTAATCCTCTCGCTAATGAGTCCGGTCCCGTACGCCGGCTGGAAATAGCTGCACTAAGTCTGTCACTCACTGTTTTGCAACTCACCACAATGACCTCTGTCGCACTAGGTAAGCACACTCGCTCAAAACACAGGCAGTCCCCTGTATGCCTCTCACTCCCTCGCTGTCAAGAGAATCGGCTTCACTAGGGGTTTCGCAAGTCACCACACTTCTGTCGCTCAGGATAAACGCTCGCACTAGCTCGTAAAACACAACTCACTCACTGCTTGACAGGTCGCTCTTATATAGCAGGCCGGTGACTCAATAAATGCGTCTAGACCCATCCAGAGCTCACGGCTTCTCGAGACTTCCATCGCTGGCTGGGTCACGAATATTCTGTACCATCCCTTTGTCCTAGTAGACCTGTTGCATAAGGCGTACGCAATACACTGAGGCAGAGCAGCCCAGCCCTGGGGCAGTTGTGACTCATGCGGCGAGCGATGAAACAAACTCACAGCCGTAACAGTACTTAAGCTTGTTAAGGACAAATTCAAGGTTCTCAAAACACTCTTTCAAATGCACCGAATGCCCTACTGGTACAGATGCATATTGGTTGCCATTGTGCAGAACATCTTTCAAACTTCTTTTGGAGGAATCAATTCATTGGGTTCTTTTTTGATATCGAATGTCTCCATCAACCCAGGAACATCAGTACAAAAAACGAGGTCACCCACTCGAGAGAAAAAAGGCACAAACCCTTTTTCTCTACTCCTGTACTAAGAAAAGGGTGTTCCTGGAGCCAACAACACTTTTTCTTTCAACCTCGACCCCAAAACCTCGGTTGAATCCTTTGGAAGGCCTAAGTCTCTAACCAAATCTCTAACTTAAAAGTACAAAATTCTATGTGTGATTTGTGGGTAAACCAAGAGTGATGGGATGTTTTCACTAATTTATCTGTATTTAGCACAAAAAATACCATAAGAATCACTATAAAAATGTTAAACAATTTTTTCATCGCAGACCTGTGTTATTTAAAGTGTTGGCACTAAGTCTCTATATTTCTTCTTCTTCTTCTTCTTCTTCTTCTTCTTCTTCTTCTTCTTCTTCTTCCCCAAGGGCTCACATCTAGTGGGACGTGGGTTGGCGACCACGGGACCCCAGCTGAGTCCGGCATTGCTTCCACTTACTTGTGCCGGGCTCCTCTCTGTCTTCTTTCCTGTCTACCTCCCTTGGTCAACTCTTGTTCCTTTCTGACCCCGACGATATTAGGGTATCCGAGGCCTAGGGAGTCTCTTCATTTCCCGCCTTAATTGGCCCTTGTCTCATCTTTCCTGATTCCCTCCTTCTGCGAGGGTTCAGCCTTCTTTTTCTTTTCATGTTATCTCCTGCCTTTTGCTCAAGGCCCTCCAGGAGGCCAGGTGTATGTAGCCCCACCACTTCTGGTGCACCCAAGATAATGCTACACCCTCACGGCTGGTGAGTTCGGGAGTTGGCGACCTCGAGGGATTCCTGAGCTGGGTCCTGTTTCCCCCTTTTGTCCCTTACCTATACCCTCTTTCACTTTCCTATCTGCCTTTCATGGCTCTCCTTCCTTCCAAGTCCCTCAGTCCGCATTCTTCGAGGGTTGAGGGCGTTTCTTTTCCTCCTGTCCTTTATTTGCCTTATTCTCCTTTGGTTTTCCATTTCTTCTTCTAGTATGTAGGTTAGTAGTTAGTTTTAGTCTTACGTTTACATTTCATTATCATCTTCACGATCACCCAAACCATCAGGGGCCGATAACCTAGATGTTAGGCCCCTTGAAACAACAATTATTATCATCTTCTTCTATATGCTCTGCCCAGGCTCCAGGACGTTGGCTATATGGATAATCTTTGTCTATCCTCAACAAGACAGTATAGCTGTTAAATAGTTCTTGTGTCAGTCCAATCTTGACATCCAAAGACAAGACGTCCTTTTCCTGACCTTCTTTGATGGCCGTCAATTTTGCCCTTTTAAATGAGGTGTAATATTGCGTATTTTGCACCACGTAACACATGACCCAGGTATGCAATTTTCCTTCATTTGATGGTAATAATTAGCTCCCGCTTAAGAGTTTGCTCTCCGCAGTACCTGTTTATTAGAAACGTGATCTATCCAACTGATTTTCAACATCCTTCTATGGAACCACATTTCCAGAGCTTCAAGTCTTTTAATGGAGGATGATTTTAATGTCCAAGCTTCTGTTTCATAAAGCAAGGTGCACCAACCATAACATTTCACAATATGCTCTCATTTTTTTGAAAGTTAACCTTGGCATTTCTATACGGGTCTTAATTTCAAGATCTGTATTCAAATCCTCTTGACTACCAACAACCAAGGTACTTAAATTCCGTACACCCCTACTCATTATTATTATTATTATTATTATGCTTGCCATGGTGGGTGAGTGGTTATCTTGTCAGACTACCAACCCTCACAGGTTTGCTCCTGGCCGTGGTAAGTGATTTTTGAAAGGCGACAAAAATCTCGGCACACATGTTATATGTTGTTGGAATGTTAAAGAACCCACTTGAATTCAGTAGGCTGTGTTCATAATGGCAAATTTAATCTCGGGATTTTCTGCCGAAACAAAGTTCTTTCTTTCTCTACTAGAAAGCGCTATAGTGTCAAGGGGCTTAGATATCTAACCTTGACTTCCATAGTGCTCCAAGGAACGACAAGAATTCGACATCCAAGCTGCCCTCTGGGCGTCTATAACAAAACTTGCACCAGGCCCCAAGGCCATACGATATTATTATTTATTTCTATTGTCAGTACATATACTCATTCATTTCTACTTACATTGTTGTTGTTCTTGTTGTTGACGGCAGTTGGTGCCAAGATATTTACTGTTTTCAATGAACTGGGAATGATTAGGGGTGTACGGACTTCGTGTGCACACTGTATAATATAAATATGAAATCAGAGTGCAATTCGTCACTGCTGCGGATAATAATTCTCTTTCTTCTGAATGTTTATTCGTTATAATCAATTGTGAGTGTCCCATGTGTATACACCACCCAACCGGCTTGAGTGTTATGCAGGCTCGACGCGACCCGGATCTGCAGAGGCTATCATCTTGTTAAACTAGGGCTGTTACTTTTAATCCACTAATTTCAGATGTCGATTAATCGAAACCGAATAATCGATTAATTGTCGCAAACAACGATTAATCGGTTTTCCGAATAATCGATTTGTTTTGTCGATTAATTAATGTATTTCGCACTTTTAACTATGTTCTCACAGAATCAAGAAACTATGACACACCTTGGTTTCTTAATGCAATAACTCGACATGGTTAGCCGGGGCTGTCCCATGATGCATGAATCATGGATTTTTTTGATTGTTTTGGTGAGCCTCCGTGGCTTAGGCGGCAGCACGCCGGCCTCTCACCGCTGGGTCCATGGTTCAAATCCCGGTCACTCCATGTGAGATCTGTCAACAACAACAAAAAAGTCAACCCCTGGCACTATACAGCCCATGACGGGCTAAGGCCGACCAAGCGACCGCTGCCCAGTCATTCGGCCTGCAGATATTGGGGTGACGCGTGATCAGCGCGTCGGGTCCCCTCGGCCGTTAATCTTGGTTTTCGTGATCGGGGCGCTGTCTCACTGTCAGACACCTACTCAATTGTCCTCACGAGGCTGAGTGCACCCTGTTCCAACCCTCACGTCAGTTTTAAAATCCCTGATGGAGCCGGGGATGTGAGATCTGTGCTGGACAAAATGGAGGCAGACAGGTTTTTCTCCGGGCACTCCGGTTTTCCCTGTCAAAAATTTCATCCCAGCAACACTCTCCACTATCATTTCATTTCATCTGTCATTCATCTAATCATTGCCCCAGAGGAGTGCGACAGGCTTCGGCAGCCGGCACTGTTCATATCCTCGCCGCTAGATGGGGGCTTCATTCATTTCATACCTGACCCAGTCGGAGACTGGAAGCAGGCTGTGGATTTTCTTTCAGGGGCTTTGCAACATCGTGGTCACGTATCTCCATGTACTGGGGTATGTTTAAGACTTGTTTGCTAACATGTGTCACTGCAATGTCTGTACCAGTGTGTGTATTGTAATTCAGGTAGAATTTGGGTAGGAACCGACCGTGGCCTTAAATTAGGTACCATCCCGGCATTTGCCTGGAGTAGAAATGAGAAATCATGGAAAATCACTTCCAGGATGGCTGAGGTATGAATCAAATCCGCCTCTTATCAGTTTTGCCTCACGAGGCTGAGTGTACCCCGTTCCAGCCCCCACACCAGAATTAAATTTCTTGGCATAGCCGGGAATCGAACCCAGACCTCTGTGGTGACAGCCAAGAATGCTAGCCACTGCTCAACGCCCGCTTTGAGGTTTCATTTAACTTCACTCCAAGGATTACCGTGTTGGAAGCCCTTTTTCAGGCTTGCCTCAGAAATCGAAATTTTTCGCTAATCCTGAAAAAATTCTACATGATGTCAATAAATACATTTGGATGACTAGTTTCGATCGTCAAGTGATCATCATGAGATCATTTACACTTAGGCTATTAAATCTACTGTATGTGGAGAAGTATGGAATGATAATTACAATATATACACTTATTTATTTTCAGTAGCAATTAAACTAGCAAACTAGTCAAGATATCTGCTTTTTGTTGAGATACTGATAGTTATTAAATGGTGCACTTAGCAGTTTGAGCGATGTTTGGTCCGTTTTTGTACACAACGTGTGGACGTTTTTGCTGACACAATAACCTGATCATTTAATAACAATCACATAATGTCACTAAGCAAGCAAACTTGAAGATCAATCACAACTATCAGTATCTAAAAAAAAAAAATATCTTGACTGTTTGTGCTAGATTAATTACTACTGCAACTAAATAAGTGTATGTATTGTAAATATCATAACCCATACAGATACAGATTATTAGCCGAAGTGTAAAGGATCTGATGATCGCTTGACGATCGAAACTGGTCATCCAATTGTGTTTATTAATCTCCTGTAAAAAGTCTTTTTCAGGATTAGGGAATCACCCATTAGACAATTGGGTATTGACCGTCTGAAAAACATTAAATTTCGACTCCAAAGATACAAATGTGACGTCTTACGAACGAAGGTATGTCTAAAATCAACTCTTAGCCATGTTCGATAAAAACTCAATGTTCTCATGGTAGGGCAGTTATAAAAAGCACGGTAAAAATAGGAAATCTTATAGCCTAGATGAAGCGTAAATACTGTATTGCAATCGTTGCAAAATACGTGCTGGACGACTATCTTGGGAATTCACCGCCTGACTTGCATACTCCCCCTTTTTCACAAGTAATAATAATAATATCGTATGGCCTCGGGTGCCTGGTGCAAGATTTGTTAATTGACACCCAGAGGGTAGCTTGCATGCCGAATTTCGTCGTTCCTTTGAACGCTATGAAAGTCAAGGAGGTTAGATATCTAAGAACTTTGTGTTGGCGGAAAATCCCGAGATTAATTTTGCCATTGAACACGGCCTACTGAATTCAAATGGGTACTTTAACATGCCAACAACGTATGACATGAGTGTCGTGATTTTTGTCGCCTTCAAAAATCACTTACCACGACCAGGGGCGAACCTGCAATCTCGGGGTTGGTAGTCCGACACTATAACCACTCACCCACCGTGGCAAGCCTTTTCACAGGTGGAAAATGAATAAACAATATATCCAAGGCCCGCTAAACTAGCGACAAAATACTTGACATTCCCCGCGACCACCTGCAGCGCTGGCGGAGTATTTTCAATTGCTGGAAACATTGTGACTGCAAAGCGGAGCTGCCTCGCCCCAGAAAATGTGTACTCGCTAGTATTTTTTTTTCAATTGAAATATATTGTCACATTTATTTTTAGCCTATTTTCAATTTTGAAAAAATAGGCTTATGAGATCACCTTTTGTCCGTGTGTGTGTGCGTGTGTGTGTGATTCGTGTGTGTGTGTGTCCCTAATAAAATCTAAACGGCTGGAGCGATTTCAATGAAACTCGGAAAGTTCATAGCACTATTCCCGGCGACCTCGACCGTGCCCTTCAAATTTTGTTACGACTCACCAATCCAACATGGCGGCTGTGCGAAATATTTCACCAGCATTCAATATCTCCGAAACTATTACCGATATTACCCTGCCATTTTCTATAGTGATAGAGGGAACTACTATAAGTTCACTTATGTGACTTTTGAAAATCTGGTAACTACAAAACCAACATGGCGGCCAAGCGAATTTGCGACTTTTAAATAGACGTTTCTCGCGATTTGACCAACCAAACGCAATGAAACTTGGTACAGTATATGTTTATATACATTGTAATGCACCGACATCTAACTTCGTTCAATTGTTTACAAAATCATAAGATGGCGGATGTGCGAAATATTTCACCGGCATTCTATATCTCTGAAACTATTAGCGGTAAAACCCTGAAATTTTGTACGGAGATAAAGGGCACTACTGGAAGTCCATCTATAAAGGTCACCACACACAGAAAGCTAAGCTAAACTACGCTACGGTATGCTATGCTAAGCAATGCCAAGCTATGGTGTGCTATGACACGAACAAAAAGCTAAACTAAGCTAGGCAGCATATTTCTTATTACATGCTTTCCCACTAATGAAAATGTATAGTATCTTTATAGGAAGAGATCCTACAGGATTAAATTAGATTAATAATATTATTTTAATACTGCTTTCTAAATTAATTTTTGTATAATACTGTGTATGTAACTTAAAAATAGGAACGTAGCCAGGATTCTGTTTAGGTGGGGGTCAAGGTCTTGCTATTTTATTAATTAAAATTGTGGCCCACTATAGCTATGTAGATACGTGTTTTTCTATAACTATTCAAATTTGCCTATACGTATATACAATAGCAATAGAGTAGATACTTCTATATTACCGTATTTGAATAGCCTATGTCTTCATTTAAAAATGATATTATTAGATTCTTTGCGTTATCAACTGTATTCAATACTATAAGGCTTATTTGACAAAATGAATTTAAAACGGTAATAATACCGGCACTACTAACAAGAAAATAAGAATAATACGATAATATCACAATTGTCAAACGATAAGTTTGCCTCTTGGTTTAATTTCGGAGCGAATCCGGACCTGCCCTCTCCTCTGACTACGTCTCTACTACAAATTAAAACTAAACAATTAATTAATTGCCTCCGTCTTCATAGTTGATTATAATTACATTTTGTTGTTGGAGGCTGGATGGACCAGTATGGGTATTATGTGAAGATATTACAAGAAGATTATTATTTCTTAAAGCTAAATATTCCTCTTCTGCAGTGGATACACTATTAAATACTTTAATGGAGAAAGGGGAAGAAAACATATTGAAACTTATAACATTCTCCATGAAGTCTTGAAATCTAACGCGGGATTCGGTTCTTAAATCTGATATAATTTCTGCGTACTTTTGAGAATTTTGATTATCACAGTTTTGTAGGTCTGGGAAATGAACAAAGTTGTTCTTTTGACCTGTCACCCATTGTATAAATAAAACGAAGTACGGTACTACCTGAATTACTACACTACACTCACACGACACGGCTACGCACACAACACAAAGGTCTGCGACAGCCCGCCAGATCAACTGTTCCGAAATGAAAAGCGCATGCGCCAGGCCAGCTACAGCCAAGAAAATCGCCTGCCTAGCGATCTGTCTAGCTTAGCTTAGCTTAGCTTAGCTTCGCATAGTATAGCTTAGCATAGCGGCCTGTCTGTGTCACTGTTCTTAAATGCACTGAGAGCGATATTTTTCATAACACCGCGTAGCTTAGCTTAGCTTAGCCTAGCTTTCTGTGTGTGGTGGCCTTATTAGACTTTCAAAAACCGGTTAACTACTAAACGAACATGGCGGCCAAGCGAATTTGAAAATTTTAAATAGACCTTTCTCGCGATTTAATGTTCCAAGCGCACTGAAACCTGGCACAGGAAATATTTATACACATTGTAATCCACTGGTATCTAAATTTAGTTCAATTGTTTACATAACCTCAAGATGGCGGCAGTGCGAATTTTAAAATTAAGATTTTATTTATTGTGATGTAGTCATGCGATCGAAGTGAAAGTTTGAATAATGAACCTACGCAATAATTTTCCTTTAATGGTATATAACTCTATGGCCTATACATTTAACAATCCAACATGGCGACCATCCGAAATATTTAGACGATACTGAATATCTACGAATCTATTTTAGCAATCAAACTGCATTTCTTAATGTTAATAGGGGCTATGAACTTAAGTTCACGTATAGGACTTTAAATAACCTGGTGATCACAAATCCAACATGGCGGTGACGCGAATTATAAATATTCACATGGACGTTTCTCGCAATTGAACCATCCGCGTGCAGTGAAACTTGGTACAGTAAATCCTTATACGAATGTTAATCCACTGGCATCTAATTTATTTCAATTGTTTCCATAACCTCAAGATGGCAGCTGTGAAAAATTTTAAAATCTCCTTGTTTTTTCTTGTGTCATAATTATGCGATTGAAATTTGAATACTACACGTTCACAATAATCTGCATGTAACAGTACATAACTCTAGGACCTACATATATAAAATCCAACATGGCGACCATCCGAAATATTTAGTCGGTTCTCAATATCTACGAATCTATTACAGCAATCAAACTGAAATTGTGTATGTTGATAGTGGCAATTAACATAAGTAGGATATATGAAAATAGGCTGTATAGTTCTTCACGGAACTACTTGTTAAATAATGCATCTTGTTTGTGAACTGTTGAAGCCATTCTTTGAGTGTTGCCTATACAAACTGTCAGTTATAACTCTTCAGTCGGTCAACATGAATTTGTCCAATGACTGCGCGGTGCAATGTATATATAATATGAGTAATAAGTAAATAAACTCTTTGAAAAAAATACATGTATTAGTTATGGTCACAATGACCCCGGTGTGGAAGTAGGCAGGCAAAAGCGTAACAACTGTACGACCAAGGCTCTGCTGAGATGTAACCATATGCACAATAGAATTCAAGTGCATGCTCTAATTTTATTTTATTTATTATATTGTGTTGTTCTTATTTGTATACACGATCATAATACTCATAATTAGGGGCGGATTTCTATGACAAGTCATATTTTTTCCCTTAACATTATATCTTATAGTCTTGTATTTTCAACACGTTTCCAAGCATGATAATCAAAATTAAACAGGTTTTATTGGATATATAAATGCATATTTAGGCTTTCTTAAGTTTTATGGCATATTTTGAACAAAATATCATTATAAACGCCATATTTTGGTAATTTTCATTTAAATTTCGTTTTATAAAAATCAGATTAAGCTCTAGAAATTATTCTTCAGGAAAGACTGGAATATACTACTGAATAACCATTCTAAAGTAGTGTATGGGATGTTTCTAACAGGTAGGAGCTATTGTTTGCTAGCTGGGTCAATTCCTGGAAACCGGGCTATTGTTTACACGGAAGCAGAGGTAATTCCACAGTTATTTGTCATCGTTCTTATCTCTCTCCTTCGCCCTACCCTCTTCCACCTTCAACACACTGAATGACCTTGGTCACTCATTAGGGAGCTTCAGTCATTCAGTTCTTTTCAATATGCCTAAAACGAAAGTCTCAATTTGTGGGAAGTTACGAAGTTTTGTTCGCGAGTTCGGTGAAAACATATTCAGTACGGATGGAGTGATATTATTCTGTAAATTGTGTGAGCTTAAAGTCATATTTTGAATTTTATAGGTCATATTTTTATGTTTTTTTTAGGTCATAAATGCATACATATTTCATACATTTTTAGGTCATAGAAATCCGCCCCCTACTCATAAGTAATTCACAAACCCTTATTTAACAAACTAAACTTATACAGTGCCCAAAAAAGGTTTTGCATATTGTGATTTAGTAACTTGTTTATTTTGCTAGGTGTATGTTATCACATTATACACAATATAGGGTACATACAAAGAAAAACAACACACAATCTGCTCTGCAAAAGAGACAGGAACACACAACGAATAACAAAAGTGAAAATGTGGGACTGAGCACACAAACGTCATTTTCATATTGGGACACATCAATACCGTGTATGACCACCACGAACTCTAATCCATGCTTGCAGACGACGAAGCATACTGAGCAGCAACGAATCCAACGTGGTTCGGGGCAGATTATCCCACTCTTGGACAGCAGCTTCAATCAGTTGCTCTTTGTTTGTTGGAGGATTGGGACGGTGCGAAATTACCCTCTTGAACTCTTTCCATGCATGTTCAATACAGTTCATGTCCGCAGAATAGGCAGGCCACTCCATTCTCTGTATGCCATGCATCTGAAGGAACTGATTGACCACCCTAGCTCGATGGGCACGAGCATTATCGTCCACTAGTGTAAAGCCCTCACCCATTGTGACAGCAAATCCTGCAACGACAGGTTCAAGGATGTTGTCTCTATACACCAGACCAGTCATGTTACCGTGGATAGGAATTAGAGGCGTACGACAACCAAACATGACTGAACCTCCTTGCTGTTGGTGGCTTCCCTGGATGAAGGGCTCGTGAAATCTCTTACCCACTTGGAGCATTTGAGTGTGGCGACGTGATAGTGATTGTAATAGTGATCATAACTAACACATGTAATGTTTCCAGGAGTGTTATTTACTTATAATCCATATACACTGCTCACAAAAACAAAACAAAAAAAAATCGCACGTGAAACTTTGTGTTCCTTTATTTTGCAGACATACATTATACCTTACCTTACCCCGTGGCGCTACTGTCCTTGAAGGACCTTGGCCTGCTAGACATAGATTATACAGAACCTAAACATGTTCCTTTATTTGTACAGAAACCAAAAATGAACAAAAAATACCCATCCGGTTACGCTTGATTGTCCCAAACAGACACAGTGGTCCAAAACCGAAAGTCACGGCACTTGAATGCAACTGAAAACAAACTGAAACTTACACTCAACTCTTTTCAGTACTCTGTGTTCCAGCCTCTGGCTGTATCACAGCAGCACACTGGCGTGGCATGCTTCTGATCAGCCTCCGGATGGCATCAAGGGGGAAAGCTCCCCACTCTTCCAATAACGCTGCTGTCAGCATCTGGAGTGTGCAGGGTTGCTGTGGGCGACTCTGGATACGCCAACCAAGTTGATCCCACAGATACTCGATACAATATTGAGGTCGGGGCTACATGCAGGCCAGTCCAGTACTGACGAGTGACGACAGTCCCATGTACATTAATTAGCTCACCTCGTAGGTTCCTGGCTGTACTGCGGCAATTTCAGAGGGCCTGTAAACGAAGAAATCGGCCTCAGCTGGCGTTGATTTCCGTTTTCTCCCCGAACCATGTCGACGTTTGACAGTGTGTAGCTCTTAATATCGCTGCCACCACGTGCAGATGACTGATTGAGACACTCCGAGCCACTCTGCCACGTAACGAGTAGTGCGTCCTTCCTGCACGCATGACTTGTTCTGATGGTAAATGCCTTCCCATGTCTTGTACGTCTCAAACCACTGCTGTTTGGGGCACGGTCACAACGATAGCTGCTACGACTGGAGGGTTATGTCCTTGACTTCAATATTCCACCACATTAATGTCACCAAGTGATAAACAAACAACCCTGCAGAGCACCATGGATGTGAAACAGCATGTGTGTACGCTAGTTCATACCAAAGTTGTGATGCTTTTTCTTTGTGAGCAGTGTATTTTATACATTGGACTCCGCCCAGTCATTGGGCAAATTCAAGTTGACCGACTGAAGAGTTACAACCCACAGGTCTTTGTGGAAATTAGGCTAAACCCGAATAAAACAAAATTGTTCCTGTCCTCAATTGTAAACAGCCTTCCCAACAAAAATTGAACAAGATTCAAAAGCTTTGCCGAAAACTCCTCGTTTTCTTTTCCTGAAACCCTTCCCGGTTTGATTGTTGTTAGTCCTTCCACGGTCACTGACTGTTATTTGGTTATTGTTAACATAAACAAGGAAGGACACGTATCTTTATGCAGAATTTAATTTTTATAGATTTCTATACATCATTCCGAAAATAAGCCTAACTCAACTTAAGCAATGACTTTTCATTTAAACCATTTTCAAAACTTATTTTCTCATCTCGTGTCTACTAAACAATTAATCGATTTTTCGGTTAAATTGATTATTCGGTTAATCGATTGTAAGAATATTTGATTAATTGTTTCTGATTAACTTCAAATTAAACGATTAATTGAAACTATTTGGTTCAGTCATGGTTCCGTATTGATTGTTAGTTAAATATATTAAAAGGAAGAGATACTATTGATCAGGCGGAGTATCTCTTCCTTTTGATATATTTGATTAATTGAAAATCGATTATTACCCTACGTACTCTGTAGACAAATACATATATTTGAACGTGTTTGATATATTATCTGATGAATACCACAATAGTAGGGAACAAGGAGATAAGTCTTAAGACCAAAAAAACAGATCTATAATGCAATCATGGCACCGATTACGCTGTATGGTATGGAGAGTTTGACATTATAAGATAAACATCTAAGTAGGATTACTGCCCCAGAAATGAAGTTTCTGAGGAGGGCTGTAGGAAAGACAGGAAGACTTTTGCCCATCACTAGCCTATACTAAATTACACAGACGTTTTTTCTTTGGGAGAGGGGGGGGGGGGGGGCGTTGATACTTCTACGTTAATGTCACGGGATGAAAAAATATAAGGGGCACAGAGGTTCTAGCCCGCGGTTGCTCTTTACGGGCCCTGGGTGCAGTTTGGACACTTATCTAGGTGATAACTAATATTTTGGTATTCATGGACCAAGATCGTATCTATATTAGCCCAGGAATTTTAGTCTAAAAACGGTCAAAACCTTGATTTTTTTTAGTAAAGCTGAAAATTGGTGCAGTTGTCCTATTTGATGTTTTTAACAACATATTAAAAGTCCCCGGTCTTCCCGTGTCGGCTTCCTGGATTTCCAGCCGTTTGAACTCCTGGAGTGCTGGAGAAGAAGGTGGTGTCGCTGGAATGCGCATTGTAAGCGAACGATTTGGCTTACAGTGTCTAACATGGCTTAAATTAAAGGAGAAAAAATAAGCGATAAGTTAATTCATGGGTTGGCATGTTAGCAATACTTCCGGTCTAACAGGAAACGAAAAAATGCCGCGAATTGTTTAAAAAAGTGCCACGTTTTCCTTTTTTGTCGTTTGTTGGCAAACTATCACGAATATCGCAGACAAGTCTTCTATAAAAGTTGTTGGCGACAAAATAAGCTTTCATTTGATGTATTCATAATTGATATGCAAGTAATAGTTGCCGAGCTACAGAGATTTAAACAATGGCGCGCGACCTGAATCAGCCCGTGTTTGCGTTGTTTCTCAGCGGCCAACTGACGCGTTCGCCCGCAGCATCGATGCGTCGAATTGACGGAGCTTCTTGTTTTCTTTTGTTTCTAAATTTTAAACAGTTGGTCATTGGCCGATGTGTGTTATGCCGTATAAGTGTTATTAATTCTGTTGTTGTCATAAAAATGAGTTTTGAAGACTGCATTTTGTGTGAGAAGCCACTCGACGATCCGATGGGCATTGTTTGTGTTTTTAAATGTTTTAGAAGGAAAACTAACACCGAAAAAAGTATGCGAAGATCAAGTTGTAACTCGGGTCATGGAGTGCATGGAAGACAAGATGAAGACTCTGTCAGAAGCTAACCGGACAGCGAAGCTGTGGGTGGAGTACTACAGGCAACTGGAAATCGTTTATTCGGGCAGAAAGAACATCAAATTGGAACCTCCATTTGTACTGCGTATCGAAGATATTGCCATACCTACACGCTGCAGGGCATATTCACTACGCTAAGTCAGCCTACTTGTACCTGCATCAAATGCTTTTGTTAGATCAGAAGATGCCCATGGACGAGTACATCAACTTCACGAAGAACGGGTATTTTTCCATCCGACGCTCGCATGATTTTGGGCTGGAATATGGTCAGATATGGCCATAGAACAGGATCTTATGCGGCCTATGAAATCACGAGGAGGTTTAACAAGAGGACGAGAAGTGGACGATAGCGCGCTGGCTCACTTTGTCTCGGCGTTTCCACTGTGCATCCCGATCTGTGAAGCTGTAGAAAATGTCTGGTATAAAGACAAAATCCTCGGAACAGCACGTTGAGTTGAGAGACTCGAGGCGGAAGCTGGAGAACCGCCACGCAGAAGTGTTTCGCTCATGGATAGAAGATCGCTCTCCGTGGGATTTAAATAAAGAAAGTCTTCAATCGCTTTCCACTGGCGTAGTTGCAGACAACAGCGTCAACTGCGACAAGGCTCGAGAAGTTGGTGAAGAAGCAATACAACAAATGGTGGGGAAAAGTTTTGAGGGTCTCAAAGTTTGCAAGAAAAAACCGCGTAGTCCCTTTGTCAGTTGTTGGGTGCCAACTAAAAATTCGTGATGACATCGTCCCGGTCAACCCGCACTAACTTTTCATGCGAATCATATGTGTGATGAAATCGGAAGCGGATATCGTGGAGTTCTTGAAGTACGAGCTTGCACCGACGCCTCCAGCTCTCTTCGATTCATCCTTATTGAGAAAAATAGCTAAGTCAGCACTTCAACACATTTTCAAATCTTCAGAAGCCCCCAAAGATTTTGAAGAACAACGCAAACTAGTCGTTGATGGAGGTCTGCTTTTGCGTACCGTTGTATGGCCAAGACCTGCAACTTTTGGTGACATAATCCAGTCCTACAAGTTGTACATAAGCAAGCACTATCCTTCAAACGTTACCATTGTGTTTGACAACTACGATCAGACTCCAAGCACGAAGAACCAGGAGCAGGCACGCCGTGCGGGGAAGCGGACGTCCATAGACATTGTCTTCGATTCCAACACAATGGTTTCCACTTCTCAGGCAGACTTTCTAAGTAACACCAAAAACAAGGGATGGTTCATCTCTACGTTGACAAAGGAGCTTAGGAATGCTGGAGATGCTGTTCGTCAGGCAACGGGGGACGCAGATACACTAATTGTCCACGTAGCGTTGTCTCTAGATGCCGAAGATCTTGCTGTTACTGTTATAGTTTCAGGCATTGATGTCCTATGCATGTTATTGGCAAAAGCAAGAGAGAACAACAACATCCATTTTTACAGTCCTGGAAACTCAAAATCTCTTGGAAAGATTTTCCCTATCACAAACATTCAGGAAGATATCGGCGAGATGAAAAGTTGTGTGCTATTTGCACATGCCGTGAGCGGATGTGACACAACTTCGGCTATTTTTTAGCAAAGGGAAGAAGTGTCCATGGGGCATTCTAAAAAACAACGAAGATCTTCGGAAAACTGTCGAAGTTTTCAATCAGCCTGGCGCATCCAAGGAAGATATCAAGATAGCTGGAGACAAATTTGTTCTGGAGTTGTTCAACGGAAAGGGCTTCAATTCTCTAAACGAGCTTCATGTGCATCTGTATGGAAGGACTATCGCAAGACAGACAGTTATTGCTTCGTTCGATTTGGCCACTTTGCCGCCAACGTCCGACTCATGCCGGCAGCATTCACTGCGTACATATTTGCAGGTATATATTATTTTCAGTATGTTGTTACACCATTTTACTTTGCTGTGATGAAATTAACATTCTCTTTTGTTTACAAATTGGTTTCTAACAAAAATTATTTGATAAATAATAGTCTACATTATAAACTGTATTAGTTTTAAGCAGAAATATCTACTCCGATATTCGCACTACTTTTTACTTAAGATATTTGATCTCCTAAAAATGGCATTAAAATAATAATTTATGTTCGCCAAGTCACAAATGGTTATATATTTTACATATTAAAACATTAATTTTGTTTACCTAGCTCAATAAAGCACGTAGAAAACGCACCGAGAACACCTTATAGAATGAAGAGATGTCGATGTTCACTATTAGAAGCAGATGTACAAAAAGGAAGATTTTCATTAAAAACTCTCCAAAAAAATAATTTTTTTGGGGGGGAGGGGGAATTTTTTTGAGAGGGGTGGGTTTAAGCGTGAAATATTTTGAAAAGAGGGGAATCACTTCATTTATCGTAGAGAATGGAAGGTCCTGTCAGATGTAACAATGCAAAATCAGAGAGCGTCCCGGTCGCAGTGTGTGTGTAGCGCAGACGTTGAAGAGAATGACGTAACAATCTTTTGTTTACACCGCTATAGCTTGGCAACTATTATTCGGACATCAATTATAAATACATCAAATGAAAGCTTATTTTGTCGCTAACAACTTTTATACAAGACTTGTCTGCGATATTCGTGATAGTTTGCCAACAAACGTCAAAAAAGAAAAACTTGGCACTTTTTTTTTAAATTTCGCGGCATTTTTTCCGTTTCCTGTTAGACCGGAAGTATCGCTCACATGCCAACCCATAAATTAACTTATAGCTTATTTTTTCTCATTTAATTTAAGCCATGTTAGAGCACTGTAAGACAAATCGTTCGCTTACAATGCGCATTCCAGCGACACCACCACCTACTTCTCCAGCATTCCAGGAGTTCAAACGGCTGGAAATTCAGGAAGCCGACACGGGAAGACCGGGGACTTTTAATATGTTGTTAAGAACTTCAAATAGGGCAACTATACCAATTTTCAGCTTTACTAAAAATTTTTCAAGGTTAAAACCTAAAATTCCTGGGCTTGGTCTCCAAAAATTTGTTTTAAGAACGTTGGCTCTACCATTTTGTATACTGTAACTGTATTTTACAGGCCGGACGTTTGTTTTAGACGATTGCCCTTGGCCTTGAAGCCTGCGGGTGAGCCTACACACACTCACTCTCTCACCCTATCGCTTCACACTTGTCACCACCGATCTGATGTAATGGAATTCCAGACTTGAGCAGACAGTACAGTCAACATCGAAATATTGTGTGTCGCGGAAGTACACGTTACATAGTTACGAACAGAATGTCATTATATTTGCCAATGACTGTACTCCTAGCGGAAGTGTGAAACAGCTTTGTCAATCATCGGACCGCTTGGGGCAGCTGATAACAACACAGGTACTGTAGTAACTCGCCTCCAGGCTTCCATTAAGATTTTTCACTCGTCTAAAACAAACGTCCCGCCTGTATGTATGTATATTATGCTATTTCATTCCCCCGCCCCGAAGAACGGAGCGAGAGCGGTCCTTCGGCTAAACGAGTTGCCCTTTGGCCATTGGGGAAGTAAATTTGAGAATAAGAGTGAAATGAGAGAGGAGTATGCTAGTGCACACGTATGTTGAGGGATAATAATAATAATATTGTATGGCCTCGGGTGCCGGGTGGAAGCTTTGTTATTTGACACCCAGTGGGTAGCTTGCATGTCGAATTTCGTTGTTCCTTGACCATGAAAGTCAAAGAGGTTAGATGTTAGATATCTAAGCTCCTTGAACATTATGGCGCTTTCTAGTAGAGAAGTGAGGAACTTTTTGTTGGTGGAAACTCCCGAGATAAATTTTGCCATTCTGAACTAGGCCTACTGAATTCCAATGGGTTCTTTGACATGCCAACATCGTATGACATGCGTATCGTATTTTTGCCGCCTTTCAAAAATCACTTACCACGGTCAGGAGCGAACCTGTAATCTTGGGGTTAGTAGACCGACACGCTATCCACTCACCCACCGTGGGATGAATTGAATTTGCTGGCGCAGAGGTCACCGCGACCCAGGAAGCCCCCCCCCCCCCACAGGGAAAAGCCCCCCCCCCCACCGCACCCCGCCGAGGAAGAGCCCCCGGAACAAGCCCCGTTTATTCAGCAAAATATTTATACAGAGGTACTGTACCCGTTCGTCCTGGGGATGCGATGACCCATCTGCTATTACATCGCATTCCTGGATTTCCAGGACAGAGCGGAGTTAAATGAACATCAAGTCAAATAAGGAATGTGTCGGAAATTCAGTTGAAATATCACAAAAGCAGAGGGTAACACGAGATAAAGTATCTCCAGGGTCGTTACGGGCTTAAATTTAATTTTTAAAAATGCAAATATAAATGGGCGCCACCAACTGAATCCCTAGCAAACCACATCCTTCCTGGTTAAGCCTTAATTAAGACAAGGAAAGAAATAGGAAAATCACATCATCATCAGATCACAACTAAGATAAAAACAAATTTATTCAACTTTGATAGTCAGACAGACATATTAAACACTCATCCTACCTGAGAGCATGGTCGAATGCCAACGTTAAATTGTCATTGTCCAGAAAATCGAACCATCTCTATTCTACTCAAATTGTATTTAATTCACATAAAATAGGAAAAATTTCTAAAGTTCACTTGGGTTCTCAGGATCACCGTAGCACTATGTCTTTGCGTCACTGACATTCGTGATACCTGAGACCTAACTTCTCTTTAAATTAACATCATGAATGTGGATGTAAAAATATAATTAATCTGTCTAAACACATATATTCTAATCACATAATTTAAATATCACATAATTTATGGCTTGCATGGCATTATTCAAATGCTGAATATGTTAGTAAAATGCTCCTAAACATCGAATAATTAATTTACACTATTTACACTGTCATTAATAATTGCTTGTTTGTGAATCACAGAAAATCCACTACTCATTGGTTATAATCATCATCATCATCATCATCATCAAAATTAAATATTTCTCACATTAGTTCTCATCTCAAAATTCAATATATTCATGTCAGAATAATTAATTCATTATCATCAAATCACTTAAATGAATATTATAATCATCAATTCTTTGTGCTCTCTAATTATTCACACACTCTCATTTCATCATCTCCTTCAGATTAAATCATCTTAAATCATCAATATAAATTGTTTAATTCATCAACTCAAATTGCAATTCTTCAAATCATTCAAATCATATCTCTCAATTAAATTTATTTAAATCCATTTAAATTTATTAATCATCAGCTTCTTTAATACATTATAATCTTCTAATTCAGTTATTCATCATCTATTTAATCATCTATTAATATTTTAAATCAGCTTATTTATTCAATCTTTAATTCATCCATTTATTTAATTCATTGATTTATTCCAAAATTTAATTTATCAATTTATTTAAATTTTATTCTTCTGGTTATTTAGATTTTTATTATTTCATCGAGTCATTCTGATTTTTATTTCATTAGGTCAGATCATTAATATGCTTAAACTTCAGATTATTATTTCATTAATTATTATTATCAGAAAATCTTGTATTATCAACATTATTTATTTGTTTAATTTCCTACCAAATTGTTTAATATGGGTTATAGAACGTTGTCTTACAGTTTTATCACTTCCAAGTTATATCTCGTATTTAATTATCATGCCAAAAATATTATTGCCTTCACAAAATCACGTTGGATCTCACTATCCACAACTTCATCATCTACTCTCACTTTATCAAATACCATATTTGAATACCATAATTATTCCACAAAACACTATAAATATTCAGCGCACAGCATGAATCTCAAAAATTATGCTAGACTGGGTTCGACAACCTCATGTCTGCCTCAAAATACATTAGCAATATTGCAACTTCCACTTGGCAACTTCCACAAAATGCCTATCACAAACTTCACTTAACCACGTTGCATGATCTACAAAAATATATAACTGGCTTCAAATTATCAACGCACACAATCTCCAATAACTGTAATTAATCTGATCACATCTAGACAACTTCTTAAACAATTAGGAAAAATATTACCTCAGTAATCGAAATCAAATTCAAGATCTGCTTTCAAATAGCATAAATTCTCTTAAAATTCTCATAATTCACTTCACAGAAAAACACTAATGTGTTATAATCTCTCACATCAAAATATGCAATACTGATCTGCCTCAAAATAAATCTGACCATTAATGATTCATCTTACAAGATTCAATTACTTTAAATCCTTCTCAAAGGTATCAAACTCAGGTATAAAAAATTATCAACGCATCAGCTGTATCAGCTGTTAAATGAAAGTACTCTCAAAAGAGTATAGCAACAAAATATTGGATTGGCAAACAAGAATTACAAAATGTAACCCTGCTGACATTTATTTTTAATTTATTTAACAAAATTCGACTGATATGTGACTAGTAGTTTCTTGTTTGATCCTCTTACAATCTCAAGTACACTCGGATGATAAAAATGAGTTCCTCAATGGCAAGTTAGGTGTGTACCACCACGCAATCGTATAAATACGAAAGGCCTTGCCTCGTAGACTATCATGATAATGCCCTGAGCGATGGGTAAAGATGTGTACCACCACGCAATCGCCTAAAGCGAAAGGCCCCATCTCGTCGTCTAATGAGTGAATGTACCAGATTGGAATCAACAAGTCTCTAGTTGTCACATAAAAGCGATATATTCATTCACTTGAGTGAATAAAATCTTAATATCTCCAAACAATCCAATGGAAAAAAATCCCTACTGATGAATAATACACACTCGCTAGTATGCAATGAACTGACGAAGTAATTTAAATAATCCAATTGCAGATCACGAGTTCGAAATACTCGCCACCAAAAAAATAACTATCCAAGAAAACTATCCTTACTGAAAATGTCTAAAAGACCAAACATCTGCTTAATAAAGCCAACCAATGGTGAGAATTTCGTATAATGGTGCCTGCGATATCATATGGTAACGCCATATTCTAGCAAAATTTGGAGCAAATAATGTCTAAGCCATGTCAAAATAATCGTAGAACTCCTACTAGAAAAATATACAAGTATGCCCAGTGTTCATGGAAAAATCATATCGGAAAGTCATAACTCTTACAGTACCTTCTCATATCAGCTGTTAATATATTTCAAAGATCGTCGATTATCCTCGTGTGTGCAATAAATTTCTCGAAAGATCGACGTAAATATCGCATCACCCACGCAATAACGATTGCCTTCATATCCCAAGTGAATCAGCTGTTGGACCTCCTCTTCTTCAGTAACCGAATCCATCGCTCTGTGGTGCCATCACGTCTCTGTCTTCGCTTACTCCGACATGATGAACTGCATGCTATCCATAACGGATACTGTCCAAATTCTTCCGTAAAAGTTCATAAACGTAGCGTACCCCATATTCTTCTTCTATGTTACGCCACTGTCCCCTACAATGTTCGGTTTGCTTGTGATAAAAGTCAATCTCCACAGCGGTTGAATCTTACTTGCAGAAAATAATTTTATTTATAAAAGTTTATAAGTTTCTGAAACACCCTGTAGCTGTGTTCGTACTTGAAATTTCATAATAGTTCATGAAAAAAGAATTATATTAATGCACGTGCCAATGTTCATAAGTGCATATACTTGTAACAGTTCGTTTGCCTAAAAGCGTTAATGTTGGCTGGACCCCATGGTCGCTTTGAATATTCCGTTATGAAATGCATAATTTGATAAGTCATAATGTCATTGGAATATCTAAGTTCATTTGAAGTTCACAATAGCAGTATATGATAACTATCTGCCTGCACAATTCGACTACTGAATACAAGTCCAACATCATAAAGTTGTAACTAACTGTCGAAATGAAGTTCAGCTTCTTTAATGTTGCCTGCGTATAAAAATCGGAACCAGCACGCTCTGCTCTACTGCACTGTTCCAGAATGATCGATGCTTAAAGCCGGCCTCACCATACCGCTTCGCTGTGCTGTTCTGCGTTACAAAATGCAGCTAGAAATAAAGTTCTCAATCTCGTTATAAGGCTGCTTATTTCTTAACATTTGAAAAAGCATTGCT
The DNA here is from genome assembly GCA_946902985.2 of Meconema thalassinum. Classification (NCBI taxonomy): domain Eukaryota; kingdom Metazoa; phylum Arthropoda; class Insecta; order Orthoptera; family Tettigoniidae; genus Meconema; species Meconema thalassinum. The sequence goes on along the minus strand of OX336388.2, from coordinate 778,717,876 downwards.
GCCTCGCATAGCTGTAACTACGATGTTGGAAATAATGCTGTTCTAACACCGGCTCTTCTCTTGCTTACACGGCCTGTACAGCTTGCCTCGCAACCGGTCCTCGTACCGCCTACCGTGCTCTGCTTGCCTTGACTCACTGACCTACTTTCTTTTCTCCGCTTGTTGAAGTAATACTGTCGCTTTCACTCCACGCAACAAGTGCTGTACACCGCTCAACTTTGCCGTTCTCTCTGCGCAACATGTGTTCTACTCGGCCTTGCTGGCTGAAGTCAACTGCTGTCTCTAGACTGCGTTGACCAGCTCCTACTCCGCGCTGTCACGTGATGTTCCCCTACCTTCTGCGGTCATGCGTCACAAGTATAATCTCGACCACCATCATCTCGGCTATTAAGTTATACAATAACTTAAGGGATTATCTGCCTTTCTTCAAGTTATCACCATATATATTGCTTGACATTTCTTCTCTTCTGAGATTATATAATACTATGTTCCATATAGATCTTAATAATACTTCAATATTCCTCCCATAATTCCATCTGCTTGACTGGTAGTGCCACCTTTATCCTTGGCCTTCTACGTCATTTCCTAACATTCTTCTCGACTCGATTTGAGCGCTATCTTTACAACTTTTCCCATAAATTTCAACTACGGCTCAATGTCAGCTGGCGTAGCCGATAGCCTCAACTAGGTATCGGGTACAGTACATTGCATGGGTACAATACATAAAAATAAATACAGTGACTGTGTGGTTCGTGACACAGAAAATAAAGTCCAAAAGGTTCTTAAAATGCTCGTTCTGGAGCGCGAGAAAAGGAAAACAAGATGCATAAACATACAGAAAAATAGCGTAAGGAAAGAACAGCAGGAAATAACAAACACTTAATTGAAGGTTGGGCGGCAGCGCGTCGCCAAAAAGTAAAAACTTCAGGAGACTCTCCAGACGTACCCACCTCAGTGGTGGCGGAATTTTTTGCCGAGGGCATTGGAAAGCTGGTGTAACGATACGACAAATGTTTCAATCGTTTTGGCGATTATGTTGAGACATAAGAACAAAACAAACAAACATTTAGTAGTAAAATCAGTTTGGTATGTCAATCTGTTATTTTACACAGTCCATCGGAACTTGAAAAAAAAAAACAGCCCTCGTATCCCTTTTATTATTTAAATGTTGCCCCTACCTTCTTGATAGGCAGTACTATTTATTGAACGAGTGTGAGATAAAGTCAGCATTTTTCAGTCATTTTTTTTCATACCCGCACAAATGCCGTGAATATTGAGGAATTACTTATTCATGTACATAGCTCGTTGTGCACTGTTAAGGCATATTAAGAAACAGTATTACTGTGTGTAGACCACCTCGTAGCGTAGGGGCTAGCCCCGGAAATCGCGGTTCGATCCCCGGCTTTGCCAAGAAATTTTACTTCTGATCTGAGGGTTGGAACGGGATACACTCACTCTCGTGAGGCAAAACTGAGAATTCCCACCTCAGCCATCCTGAAAGTGGTTTTCCGTGTTTTCCCTATTTCTACTCTAGGAAAATGCCGGGATGGTACCTAACTTCCTACCCAAAAAATTCTACCTCAATTACAAAAAATACGCACACTCGTACAGATATCAGAGGTTATCAGACTAATTCTACACACGCCCAAGTACACGGCGCTATATGCCCATGATGTCGCAGAGCCTCTTAAAGCAGTGGTTCTGAACCCGTAGAAGTCTGCGGACCACTCAGCCTAAAATTGAATCATGTACGGACCACCCCTTCCCGCAACACACCTTATCAGTTGTAACCTTTCCTCAATAACCCTTATTTTAAAGATATTTCAATTCAAACCCTGATAGTCATCGCCACGAATACATTCGGACGATTCTCGTTCAACGCACATCGTTTCCGAAATCCCCATTTATTGGCCACATTTTTATACGTGCTGGTGGACTCTTTTCTCCCGCGGACCACTCCCGAGGCACTCGCGGACCACATTTGGTCCGTGGACCACCGGTTAAGTACCACTGCTTTAAAGTATCAGCAACAACATAATAAATACCAAAATAATATTGTTCTGGGCGTTGCACTATTTTCATAAAGTAGGGAGGGGTAAAAGACTACTTGATATCAGAGAAAACTGTATTCAATTGCCCGGTAAAACGGATGTAACACATTCATCACGAATGCCGCAATTCAGAGAACATCACATTGTTATCGGATTAAATGGATTATAGTTAGTCTACATGAAAACCTTTACAGGAACAAGACAACGTTAGTTTTATACGAGGGCGAGAAAGAACCGCGAGTGTCACAAGTACGTGTAAATTACATTGTATGACCTGGTATCGGTAGTTGACGGAGCATCACGGATGTCTCCGTCCACGCCTCGGCTCCCTTGTTGCAATCAGCGGGCAACAACCAGCCGAGTTTTAACTGTTGGGATAGGACTTACTCGGTCTAGCACACTGGTTCTGAACCGGTGGTCCGCGAGTGCCACGCGAGTGATCCGCGGGAGAAAAGGGTCCACCAGCACGTATAGAAAAGTGGCTAGTAAATGGGGATTTCGAAAACTATGTGCATTGAACGAGAATTGTCCGAATGTATTCGCGGCGATGACTATCAGGTTTTGAATTGAAATATATTTAAAATAAGTGTTATTGAGGAAAGGTTACAACTAATGAGGTGTATTGGGGATGAGACGGGGGGAAGAGGTTCGTACATGAATCAATTTTAGGCTGAGTGGTCCGCAGACTTCTACGGGTCCAGAACCACTGGCTCCGCCATACCCTTCACTATTGAGATCTGGTCGGTGCTTGGGGCTGGCAACGACCAAACGGACGAGCGCTCCTAGACAGTTGGCGCGCTTCGCTCTCTCAGACAGTTCACAGTAACTTACTATAAGATTTCCTGAATTATTGTTGTTGTTTGAGTCTTCAGTCTTTTGACTGGTTTGATGCAGCCATCCATGCCTCCCTGTCCTGAGCTAATCGTTTCATCTCTGCATAGTTACCCCACCCTACATCCGAGGCAGTCTGTTTAACATATTCTAACCTTGGTCTACCCCTAGAGTTCTTGTCCTCGACCCTTCCTTCCATAACTAAGCTTGCTAATCCTGGGTGTCTTAGTATGTGTCCTACCAACCTATCTCTTCTCTTCATTAGCAGTCGTCAGAAACATCTCTCCTCTCCCACTCGTCTTAATACCTCTTCGTTTGTAACCCTATCTACCCATCTGATCTTCATCATTCTCCTGTAACACCACATTTCAAACGCCTCAATTTTCTTCTTTTCTGCTGCACCAATAGTCCAAGTTTCACTTCCATATAGCGCCACGCTCCAGACAAAGGCTTTCAAAAATGACTTCCTAATACCTAAATCTATATTCGATGTCAATAGATTTCTTTTCTGTAGAAATGCTTTCCTTGCCTGAGCCAACCTACATTTTATATCCTCTTTGCTTCGTGCATCACTGGTTATTTTGCTTCCTAAGTAACAGAAGTCTCCTACTTCCTTCACCTTTTCACCTGTCAATTTAATGTCCATAGAGGTTTCTGATTTCTTCCGGCTGCATTCCAATATTTTTGTTTTACATTTATTAATTTTCATCATGAATTCATTCCTCAAGACGGAGTTCATACCATTCAAATACTCTTTCAAATGCTCAGGCGTGTCGGCCAAGATGACGATGTCATCGGCAAATCACAGAGTTGACATTATTTCTCCTTGAATCTTCACTCCCACTTTAAATTTATCTCCAATTTCCTTCATTGCTTGATCAATGTAAAGATTGAAAAGTATGGGTGATAAGTTGCAGCGTTGCCTTACACCTTTCTGAATACCAGCTTCTCTCTCATGTCCTTCATCTCGAATGACTGCTGTCTGGTTTCTGTACAGATTGTAGATCACCCTCCTATCCCTGTACTTTATTCAATCGTTTTCAAAATGTCAAACAATTTAGTCCAATCAACGTTATCATAAGCCTTTTCTAAGTCTACAAATGCCACGAACGTTCTCTTGTGTTTCCTTATTCTACCTTTCAAATCAGCCTAAGACTTAGTACAGCTTCCCTTGTTCCTGCATTTCTCCTGAAACCAAACTGGTCTTCACCCAACTCCGTTACTATCTGGCTTTCCATCCTCTTGTAAATTATTCTTATTCCTGAATTATTAAATAATAAAATTATGAATTACTGTCTAAGGTGCGTTCAAAAAGTAACGAGCCGGATGCTGGAATGCGCAAATCGGTTACTACATCGGCTAGTCGTGGCGTGTGTAACGAGATGTGGTTCCGACCAGAGCGTGGAAGGTCACAGCCCGTCGCTAGAGGGCACCAGTGCACATCACGTGACGATACAAAGCGAGAAGCAGCATGCATCAATCGTCCAACGCTGACAGTCGCTTTGCAAACAGTGACATGGAGGCGTCAACCGAAGAGCAAAGAGGTGTTGTTCGGTTTCTGACAGGGGAAGGAGTAGGGGGAACGGACATTCATCGCCGAATGTCATAAGTGTACGGCGAACACAGCATGTCCTTTGCATGGGTCATGGCGTGGCACAAGCGCTTCAGGGAAGGAGGGGTGTCGTTAGTCGATAATGCCCGGTCTGGGGCACCCCCCTGCATTACCGATGACAACGTCCAGCTGGTTGATGCACTCATTGCCCAGGACCGCCGAGTGGTCGCTCCACGACAATGCACGACCTCATACGGCCAACACAGTCGCGGCACTCCTGCAGAAATTCAAATGGGAGGTTCTCGGCCACTCACCATGCAGTCCAGACCTCTCTCCCTGTGATTACGCCATGTTTGGTCCCCTGAAAAGGGCTCTGCGGGGCCAACGATTCACCTCGGATGCCGACGTCCAGCTGTACGCGCGGAACTGGTTCACATCGCAGCCCAGGGAATTTTATGAGACAGCCATTCACCGCCTCGTGTCACAGTGAGACAAGTGCCTCAACAGCCAGGGTCAATACTTCTAACATACAGATACTGGTTTCTGTAATTATGCCTGCGGCTCGTTACTTTTTGAACGCACCTTATATAAAAGGAAACGTACAGATTTTATTACTAAAAATTGTATTACAGCATTATAGCTTTTCTTGAATTAATCTGGTTGTTGTGCAACACTGCAACTTTATTACCGGCCGCCACTGATCAGGCTTAGGGAAATTCAAATTCATGACATTGTGTTTCATTTTATATTCCACACTATGGTAAAATCCTCTCTATTTCTCAAGGAAGAAGGAAGGATTTGGCGGGGGCTTGGCACACAATGAGTAGTGGGAGGTTGGGGCATCTCTCTATATATAAAAATGAAAGTTTGTATTTTTTCTGAATTTCAACGGAAATTTGCGTTATTTGCGCGTTTCAGACTGTTTTATGAGGGATGCGCGCAAAAATATTTTTTTTGTCTGTCTGTCTGTCTGTGTACAACTTTGAGTCCTTATAACTTGAGAACGGCTGGGTGGATCAACGTAAAATTTGATAACTTACAGATATCCATCAGATAATGTTATTGGTTTTACGTCCCTTTTAACTACCCTGGCTTTTAGAGACGCCGAGGTGCCGGAATTTTGCCCCGAAGGGGATCTTTAACGTGCCAGTAAATGTACTGACACGGCTCCCTCGCATTTGCGCACCCTCAAATGCCAGCTGACTGCGCCAGGTTTCGAACCTGCAACCTTGGGCTCAGCAAGCGAGAACGTTACTCCTGAGCCACGCAGCCAGACATATATATATCCATCAGAGGCACCTCACTAATCATTGACGTAACTCTTCTCCGCACCTCTCATAAAAGGGGGCCTATCCCCTTAAAATACATGCTGAAATAGGCGTAGAAGGACGAGACAAAGCTTATTTTCAACCCCTCAATGTGAGAAACAAAACTTTTTAGATATTCCCACAAAACTAATTTCATTTAATAATCTATGAAAGAATGCAAGCTGGTAACTATGGCAACGGAATCTAATAGGACCATCTATTTCTGTAAGACGCAATGCAATTCCATTTATTACATTACTGAAACGTTTGCAAACGGCTATAAGGTTATCACGGAACCAAACTAAGATGTAAAATTCATTAATACGTATAATGCACTTAAGGGGGTCAAGGGGTACACTAGAATTTATTCACGCGATTTTCACGTGCGGATGTGGTACGGAAGGTCATTTATATCCATATCCCTATATTATATTTATTATATTATTATCATTATTAATATTATTATTATATTATGGCATACAACGACGAGACAAAGCTCATTTTTAGCCCCTCGGTGGCAGAAACAAAACTCGAGGTTTCCCGAAAACTACATTTTAAGGCTCTAAAACCAACAGTTTCTGAGATATTCCCAGATAACTAATTGAATTTAATAAACTAATGAAGGAATGCAAGCCGGCAACATTGACAACAGGTTCTCAAGAGAATACATCCAACTTTCCATCTATTTCTGTAAACAACAATGCCACTCCACTTATTACATTTCTGTGAAAATTTTCAAATGGCTATAAGGTTATCACGGAACCAACCAAGACTGTAAAATTCATCAATGCGCTTAAGGGGGTCAAGGGGTACCCTAGAATTTTTTCACGTGATTTACACGTGTGATATGTCGTACAGAATTATATCCCCAAACAGCAACATTATTTTCAAAAATTCCTGAATTGAAATAGTATTTTTGCGGCTATTAGGATAAAAAAAACTGAATATTCATGCACCACAAGCCTTTATAATTTGTTAAAGGTGTCTTCCTGTGGATGGGGACTTTACACAATGATGAGGGTCATTCTTTATGTGAGATGTATTGCGTTTCGTCTACGAGGTTTTCAATTTTAATTTCACGTCAGGAAGTACACGTTAGGTGAATTTAGATTGAGCACATTCACTTTTTTTTTCTTCTACAAACGGGTTCATCGTAAGGATGATTTTGTTTGATACTGTGTGGTTGATATATCCATATTCGGACATCTGGGTGATATGTTGTACGTTTGTTGGTTGGTTCCTCAGTTTAGAAGCTGCGACAACGCGTTCACGTAGCCTGGTGTACTTTGAGTGTGGGTAGAATCTGTCTGATAACTGGTGTTAATTGTGATGGCAGTATTAGTGTGTGTTATCTGTATTTCAGGTAAGGACTGCAGACGATCAATATCCAGTAGTTCCTACTTTTGCTACCAAATGCTACCGTCAACGACACCTAGCTGTGACTTGGCTACTAGATGCCACCTCAACCGGCACCTGGTGGCAAACATTGGAACTAATAGAGCGTTAATCAAATCTAACCAACACATTTAGCTTCACACAATTGTAGTTAGTGGAAGGTTCTATTACATGACATAAATCTATGACATGGGACCGCCGGCTTTACTTCCCCTCCGAAGTAAGGCATACTTTCTGTGTATCTTTATGTACGCTTATAGCTCGTGTTCGAATGTTTGGAGCATCGTAAAATTAGGTATCCATGAGAGTCACCAATCATTTATAAAACTCTTCACCGTACTTCTCACAGAAGGGTTGCTATAGGAAAAAACTTTTCAAAATTCATGCTAAAATAGGCGAAATATAAAAATTATCCTAGAAGGACAACTAAAGCATATGTTGTGCTTCTCAATGTGAGACACAAAATTCGGGAGTCTATAAAGAGTCTCCGAAAACCACGTTTTAAGGCCCTTAAAGTAACAGTGTCTGTGATATTCCCAGAGAACTAACTTCGCTCTGATAACGTATGAAGGAATAACAAGCCCCTAACCATTGCAACAGTAGCTCAATATTGATAATGTCTGGTTATTAATGCCGAAGACCGTTCGAAGAGCGGGTACTTCTGCTAGTCTACCTATAATCGCGTGTGTGCTTGAATACGTATGCTGGAATAGGGTTACGTTGGTGAAGGACTAGGGTTGAGTGAGGGCTCGTTTAGATGGTATTTTTCCCGCTCTATCTGATGGTGAGGTTATTGTTTATAGGTTGAATTTGGAAACTGGATTTTGAGGTAAAAACGTGTTTTTTTTTACATTTTAGTGGTATTTCAGGAAGGGATTGTGGTAGGAGGCTGTGCTTAGTGTTATTATTTTCGTCGCGTTGTCCCCTTTACGGGGATGCCTGTGGTGAATAGGTGTGAACATGGTTTATGGGTTAAAAACCAGTTTTTCACATTTCTGCCGATATTTGGGTAAGGGATGGTTGGATAGGGATGCGCGTGGTAGGGATGTTTTTAGGGTGTTGTCCTGTTTGTTATGGTGTTGGAAGAGGCTTGAAATTTTTGTAAAATGAGATAAACGCATTTTGGGGTAAAACATGATTTTTGGATTTTTTGTTATATCTGGCGAACCAATAAGGCTAGAGACTAGTATGAGGGGTTGTAGCACTCGGGGTGACACCCCCGTTTTGAATTTTGAACCCACGACGGGATTTTGACATATGGAGTATCCTAGCACTCGGGGTGATGAGCTGATTTTGAATGTATTATTATTTTTTGTCAAAAGGGCCTAACTACACTTTTGTTAATATTTTCTGAACCCCTGATGGGATTTTGACATATGGGGTATCCTAGCACTCGGGGTGACGCCCGAGGTTTTGAATTTATTATTAATTTTTGTCAAAATGGACTAACTACACTTTTGTTAATATTTTATGAACCCATGATGGGATTTTGGCATATGGAGTATCTTAGCACTCGGGGTGACGCCCTACTCTTGAATGTATTATTAATTTTTGTCAAAAGGGCCTAACAACTCTTTTGTTATTATTTACTGAACCCCCGATGGGATTTTGACATATGGAGTATCCTAGCACTCGGGGTGACGCCCCACTTTTGAATGTATTGTTAATTTTTGTCAAAAGGGCCTAACAACACTTTTGTTAATATTTTCTGAACCCCTTATGGGATTTTGACATATGGAGTATCCTAGCACTTGGGGTGACGCCCCACTTTTGAATGAAATATTAATATTTGTCAAAAGGGCCTAACTACACTTTTGTTAATATTTTCTGAACCCCTGATGGGATTTTGACGTATGGAGTATCCTAGCACTCAGGGTGACGCCCCGTTTTTCAATTTAGTATTATTTTTTTGTCAAAAGGGCCTAACTACACTTGTGTTAATATCTCGCGAACGAATTAGGCTAGGGACTTGTATGAGGGGTCGTAGGACTTGAGGCGACGTCGCCCTTAGGGGGTAAAACTACACCCCCCACTCCAAATGGAAAAAATCAATAGCTTAGAAAAACTAAGAACCGTCAAATGATCTCTGATAGCTTGAAAAATAGGTCAATACGCTTTTACCTCGTTTTGTCATTTTACCCCTAAAACAGGGAATAGTAATTATACAGGAAAAAGGTGTTAAATACCTAAATGAACCTAAGATCTTTTGTTTTTGATGAAAAATAATAGGGGGTGAAAACTACCCCAAAATTGAAAAATCGATGCCTTGGAAACTAAGAACCCTAAAATTATGCGTGATAGCTCAGAAAATAGGTCATGACATACGCTTTTGCCTCGATTGGTCATTTCACCCCTAAAACAGTAAATGGTGATGTTACAGGAAAAAAGGTGTTAAACATGTAAAAATTATAAATGAACCTAAGATCCTTTGTTTTTTGATGTAAATAGTAGGGGGTGAAAACTACCCCAAAATTGAAAAATCGATACGCCTACCTTGGTAACTAAGAACTCTGAGAGTTGGTGTGATAGGTCATTTCACTCCTAAAACAAGGCATAGTGATGTTACAGAGGAAAAAGGTGTCAAACGCCTAAAAAGGATAAGCGGTTTGTGAAACCATGGTTTAATGGATGTTGGTTATGTGAAGACCAGCCCAAATTCATCAACATAAACGGGAGGACAGCATCAGGCTTAAGGCCTGGACAAAATAACTTCCTTAAGAGAAGATTAGACTGAAAGGATTGGGCTAAGGAAATGCGGCCTGGTTCTTTCAATACTAGACTGAACATTGAGAGTAAATACAATATTTTTATTTTTATGGTGAAACTTGCAAACACATTAATAAATAAGCCTTAATTAAAAAATTAGTTATGCTGGCCCGCCTGGGGCAATTTCAAATGTTCATTAATTTTATTTAGGTTGGCACAGCCATGTGCTATTATTCAAAAGTTCATTCTGCTTGATGCACACACAAATTTAATATTCTTGCACTTGCTAGCAAACACTTAAAACGAAGATGATTAAGATAATAATAAAAAAAGGCACAAACTTATCTTTAGTGGCGATGACTAGAAGCATGCTGACGGTGACTGCCGTGGCCAACACTTGGTTTTTTGGTAGTAGAATTTGAGATGTCCAGCATCAGGAAAATAACTTCGCCAGGGCGATCTTCTTCTTCTTCTTCTTCACCAGCGCTGTACATTGTTTAACATCGTTAGGTTTTGATGTTATTTCTTGAATGCCAAATAACATGGCATTTTAGAACTGCGATTTGATGCAGCTTCTTGCGGTTTGGAGTAAAATGTAGAATGCACTTTCTCAGTGCTGAAGCTCTCTGCTGTTGCGTTTCCTGGTAGTTTCAATCATAAATGCAGATTAGGCCTGAAGTTTAGAAGGCCCCGGAGAAGGGCGGAAGGCACGAATGCCTCTCGCTAGTTGAAGAAGACCGTAGAAGGTTTGAAGAAGGAATGCTGATGGAGAGCAAAACGCCGCCACTTAAATAATAACATCATAGAAACGTCTGGAAGCCTAGGCTGGCAGGCGATGATTGGCCAGGGCAAGCTGTGACGTCAGTCATACAGGAAGGCAGCAAGCAAGTCGACACCCTTTTCAGTATGCGAGCGTATGCTGGAGGCGCATGACCTTAAACATGCTGAGGTAAGAGTCTTAGATATATATATAGAGAGAGTAAACACTAGTAATAAACAATATAATGTTAACAGAAATGAATACGTACATATTGCTCGTTCGGTGGTCTCAAAAGCATTTAACTGACAAATGCGGCACGAAAGAAAAACGCACTATAAACATCACGAAAGTGATCATGCTCCGAGACCCCCGAAAGAAAACAATCAAAGTATCAGTTACAAAAACGTGAACAACAATAAAGAAGATGACACTAAGCCTCAACAGGCAAGATAGCAACCATAGAAATTGGTCTAGTATAGACACCCTTACTAGTGAGAACATCTACAACTCTCACATGATTATCACGACCCAAATGGCAGTGAGTTACCCTACCAATATTCCATACGAGAGGGGGACTTGGATCTCGCAAAAGAACCATATCTCCCACTCGCACATCAGGCTGGGAAAGCCGCCACTTCTCTCTTCTGTTAAGTGAGCCGAGATACTCCAGCTTCCAACGGCGCCAAAAGGAGTTTCGCAAAGAGTCTAACTTTCTCCAGAAAATAGGCAACCTGAGATCACAGCGTCGACTCAGCAAAGGAGGCGTAGAAGCTAAAGAACAGCCTATTAAAAAATGGCCAGGTGTTAACGGAAGAAGATCTTTAGGATCGTTAGACAAAGGCGTGAGCGGCCTAGAATTTACGATACCCTCAACCTGAATAATTAAGGAATTAAATTCCTCATAGGAAAGGATGGCTGAACCAAGGGTTTTCTTCAGCTGTCTCTTCGTGAGCTTTATGCAAGATTCCCAACGACCACCATGATGGGGGCGTAAGGGGGAGTGAAATGCCATTTGAATCCCTTAGCATGAGAAAAATTAGAAAACTGTTCCTTAGCAGAAGGAGAGGTAAGTGCAGTTTTCCAAAGATCAAAAGTACTAACAAAAATTTTTGCGTTATCTGAGAAAACCTCAGCAGGAACACCCCTTCTAGAGGCAAATCTAGAAAAGGCTGCTATAAAATAAGGAGTAGAAGCACTTGTAACCAACTCAAGGTGAATGGCTCCTGTCACCATGCACACAAATAAAGAAATATAAAGTTTACCTAACAACTTTCGCTTAGATAAAGGGGAATTAACTTGATAGACATAAGGACCGGCATAATCGATACCCGTCAGGGCGAAAGGCTTACTAGGTTCGGAACGAAAATATGGCAAGTTTCCCATAATTTGCGTGATTGGCGGGGGCTTGGATTTGAAACAAGGTATACATTTCCGAATAACAGAAGAAACTTCATGAACACCGTTAATGAGCCAATATTGCTCGCGAATTAAACAAAGCAAAGTGCGGGTGCCAGCGTGCAAATTCTGATAATGAAATTTCTTTACGATGAGAGTAGTAATAGGATGTCTAGAAGGAAGAATAATGGGATGTTTTTTCTCATCTGAGTAACTAGAATTTTCTAGCCTGCCCCCCACTCTTATTAATCCATCTTGGTCCAAAAAAGGGGTGAGAGGTAACAGCCTACTAGACTTTGGTAAAGCTTTTTTGCTTAAAAGCGTCTGATACTCAAGAAAGAATACTTCTTGTTGCATAAGAAACAAGATTCTACGAGTAGCAAATTCCAATTCCATTTTAGTGAGAAAGGGTTGCGGCTTCACAGGCTCATCAAGAACAAGAAATTTCCATCGAAATAAATATGCTACCACACGAATTAATTTATTAAATGAAGAGTAACGCTGAAAAAGACTAGTAGCAATAGAAGTTAGAAAAAGGGAAGCGGTAACAATGCGAGCATCAGGAACATCTTCTGCGAGCGGATTAGATGAACGAGGCCAACAAGAAAAATCCTGACTGAGCCAAGCCGGACCATTCCAGTATAGTTTAAGAGAAATTAATTTCTTGGGCAAACAGCCACGTGAAATTATATCAGCGGGGTTTTCTTTCCCCGGAACATGATTACATTGGTCAAAATGAGACAACTCTTGTATTTTAGAAACGCGATTAGCCACAAAAGTGGTCCAATGCGAAGAAGGTTTTGAAAGCCAAGCTAACACGATAGAAGAATCACTCCAAAACCATGTGGTCGAAAATTTCAAATTTAAACTGATTTTTAATTTACTGGCTAATTCCACAGCCATTACAGCAGAACATAATTCCAATCTAGGCAAAGATATGGATTTGAGTGGGGCTACCTTTGATTTTGCACAAATTAAATTGGAAAATCCGGGTAAAGTATTGGAAGGGCGGCCTACTAAGTAGGCGCAGCAACCGTATGCCTTTTCAGAACTATCTGCAAATACGTGCAAATCGAAATACTGACATGAAATGTCGGAAATTAAAGTGCGAGGAATAGACATTTGAGAAAGATCTAACAAACTCTTGCGGTATTTCAACCACTCATCCATAAGGGGGGAGGGTACCTTTTCATCCCAACCAATTTTCAATAACCAAAGTTTTTGCAAGAAAATTTTCGCAGTAATAACCACCGGAGCAATGTACTGCAATGGATCAAAAACTCTTGCTATTTCCGATAATAATTGCCTTTTCGTTCGAGGGTGAAACTCAGATAAGTGTACCTGATAGGAAAAGGTATCTGAAGAAGGAGACCAAAAAACACCCAAGGTTTTAATAGCTGATTCCTCAGTAGGAAGCGCAACACATTTATCAACAGGAGTTACTTGTGAAAAGTTAGATAAAAATTCGGTTGAGTTCGAGTTCCACTTATGAAGGGTAAACCCACCACCGGAAAGAAGAGAGTTTAAATCTTCACAAACAAGAAGTGCGTCAGATATACTAGGAAAGGAATACAGAAAATCATCTACATAAAATGCAGTTTTCAAAACTTCAGAAGCTAGAGGATGAAAAAGATGACCATCTTGCTCGGCCAACATGTGAAGAGATCGTATTGCGAGAAAAGCAGACGGCTTAAGACCGTATATCACTGTTCGTAAACGAAATATTTTTATAGGTTTTGCATTGTCGTCTCGCCACAAAATTCTTTGCAAATCACGTTGTTCTGAATTTACTAGAATTTGCCTATACATTTGCTTGATGTCAGCAAGAACAGCAATGGGGAATAGACGAAAGTTAAGTAAAACTGAAGTAAGATCTGTCAGAATAGCGGGTCCAGAATGCAGAGTGTCATTGAGAGAAACACCATTAGCATCTGGAGATGACCCATTAAAAACCACTCTTATCTGTTCTCGGGTGGAAGAATTTTTCCAAACCGAATGATGATTAAGATATACTATTTCTTTAGGAGAATTACTAATTTCTTCAGATTTTGGAACTACTTCCATGTGATTCGCTGATTCATATTCTTCCATGAAGGAAGTATACTGAGTTTTTAAGAGAGCATCTTTTTTAAAGCGATTTTCAATTGCGAATAAAGCTTTGAGAGCTCTGGAATGTGATTCTGTAATAACAGGGGGGTTAAAAATGCGAGGAAGAGTAACCACGAATCTGCCTTCAGTAGTGCGAACAGTGGTTTCTACGTAGTGTGTTTCACAGATCTCATTATTGCGAGAATGAGGTGAGGTGACTTGAATATCCTCAATGTCCCAGAACTTAATTAATTCTTGATTTAAATCAGCACCAACAAAATAACAATGAGATTTTTGTTGAACGGGGTTGCGGTATATTTGCCCAGTGGCAATCCAACCAAAATCAGTTCTACGAAAGAAAACATCACGGGCAACTTTAACCTTTTCCGGATGTAAACATTGCCAAAAAATGCTGGCACTTAAAAGAATTTCTACAGATGAAGCTCTGTTGAAATTCGGATCTGCAAGTTGCAAATGATGCGGAATATTCCAACCCTGGACTTGAAAAGAAGTAATGGGGGTGTCATTACCTATGGAGTTTATAATTAAAAAATCTAAATTTAAATGAATGCCAAGATTATTGGAATCTTTTACATCCACTTTAGCATAACTCAGAGATTGCGATTTGGAACCATTAATTCCTGTAACTTCTATAGAAGTAGGGTATATTTGTAGACCTAACTTGCGAACTAGCGATTCACTGATAAAATTGTTAGTTGCAGCATTATCTAACAATCCCCTTACAGAAACCCATTTTCCGTGAACATTCTTCACTAGAATTTGGACAGTGGACAATAAAACTTGAGTTTTACTGAACGAAACAGAGCTTTGAGTAAAAGACTGAGCGTTATTAGGCAAAGTCTCAGAATTAGATTTAGCGGATGAACTATTGGTTGCTGATGACCGCAATCTTTCATGCCTATGCAGGAGAGTATGATGCTTTGCTTTACAGTGAAAACATAACCGTTCAGAACGACAATTGCTTATCATATGTGTCGCTGATAGACAATTAAAGCAGTGCTTGTGGGTGGTAATTAATTTGCGTCTTTCATCCACAGATAAAGATTTGAATTGAGCGCATTGGTACAAGTTATGTGGTTGTTGACACAAAACACAAGCTTGTACTTGATTGGAAGACCGAATATTGGTAGAAAAGGCATGTGACCTTAGTACTCTCTGAGTGGGGCTGATGACCTTACTATTAGAAGGAGGTTTGAAGGTGGAGCTACTCTTTTGGCTGGCTACAGCAGAGAGAATTTGGCATTTCGCCTTTAAGAATTTAATAATAGCTTCATAGGTACACAATTAATGTTGCGACAGATCTGCTTCCCAATCTTTTAAAGTTTTAGTGTCTAATTTAACAGAAATAAGATGAATCAAAAATAGATCCCAATGGTCAACTGGTTGGTCCAAATTTGCAAGCGCACGAATATGAAGTTCTGCAGCATCGATCAGATTACGAAGCGAGGCAAGATTATCAGCTTGAACAATAGGTAAATTGAATAAACCCTGTATGTGACGTTGAGTTTTTAAACGAGTGTTCCCAAACCGATCTCTGAGAAGTGCCAAAGCTACTTCATAATTTTCATTTGTCAACGTAAGCTCTTGGATGAGTTTAAGTGCGTTGCCTTGCAAGGACAAACGCAAATAATGAAACTTCTGTATTGAAGGAAGAGAATCGTTTTCGAGAATCAATGAATTGAATAATTCAAAAAATGGTTCCCATGTAGCTTCATCTCCGGTAAATTTAGGTAATTCTATTTTCGGTAATATAACACGAGAAGGAAAAGAAGAAGATTCTGAAGGAGTTTTCTCCTGCTTTTCCTGGAATGTTAAACTTCTTAAAAGCTGCTTTGCGTCTGCGAACCCCTTATAATATAAATTTTCAACCTCACAGCGGTCACTTTGCTGGTCGGGATCCTTGGTCTCAATATTACTTTGGATCTCATCATATTTCTCAAAGGCCTGTTCATAACCTTTCAGTCTTTGAGAAATTATGTCACTATTACGTTCTTTTTCCGGGAGCACATCTAGAAAAGTGCGAAAACGCGTTAACTTGCCTTTGACAGAAGCTCTAGCATTAATGAGTTTCTCGTCAATCGGCATTATGAAAGTTTGTTGTGTACTCACGACTATACTGTGAGCTGGTACACCTTGCTTCGGAAGAAGTTGACAGTCTGCCAGAAAAGAGAGTGCGGTTTCCCCTGCGGTGAAATACGGGCCTGCTGTTTGTCTCCCTTCTCAGTGCCAACCATATACACTCGAGCTGAAACTTTCGAAGTAGATTAGAAAACACAATTTTTAAAATATTAACACACTCAATGTTCAGTATGGCATTTAAATTTTGAATTAGTTCCAACATTAAGTAATTTGAAGATTTGGTTAAACAGAATGTTTACAAGCATCCCGGTTATAGGCACCAAAATGGTTATGTGAAGACCAGCCCAAATTCATCAACATAAACGGGAGGACAGCATCAGGCTTAAGGCCTGGACAAAATAACTTCCTTAAGAGAAGATTAGACTGAAAGGATTGGGCTAAGGAAATGCGGCCTGGTTCTTTCAATACTAGACTGAACATTGAGAGTAAATACAATATTTTTATTTTTATGGTGAAACTTGCAAACACATTAATAAATAAGCCTTAATTAAAAAATTAGTTATGCTGGCCCGCCTGGGGCAATTTCAAATGTTCATTAATTTTATTTAGGTTGGCACAGCCATGTGCTATTATTCAAAAGTTCATTCTGCTTGATGCACACACAAATTTAATATTCTTGCACTTGCTAGCAAACACTTAAAACGAAGATGATTAAGATAATAATAAAAAAAAGGCACAAACTTATCTTTAGTGGCGATGACTAGAAGCATGCTGACGGAGACTGCCGTGGCCAACACTTGATTTTTTGGTAGTAGAATTTGAGATGTCCAGCATCAGGAAAATAACTTCGCCAGGGCGATCTTCTTCTTCTTCACCAGCGCTGTACATTGTTTAACATCGTTAGGTTTTGATGTTATTTCTTGAATGCCAAATAACATGGCATTTTAGAACTACGATTTGATGCAGCTTCTTGCGGTTTGGAGTAAAATGTAGAATGCACTTTCTCAGTGCTGAAGCTCTCTGCTGTTGCGTTTCCTGGTAGTTTCAATCATAAATGCAGATTAGGCCTGAAGTTTAGAAGGCCCCGGAGAAGGGCGGAAGGCACGAATGCCTCTCGCTAGTTGAAGAAGACCGTAGAAGGTTTGAAGAAGGAATGCTGATGGAGAGCAAAACGCCGCCACTTAAATAATAACATCATAGAAACGTCTGGAAGCCTAGGCTGGCGGGCGATGATTGGCCAGGGCAAGCTGTGACGTCAGTCATACAGGAAGACAGCAAGCAAGTCGACACCCTTTTCAGTATGCGAGCGTATGCTGGAGGCGCATGACCTTAAACATGCTGAGGTAAGAGTCTTAGATATATATAGAGAGAGAGTAAACACTAGTAATAAACAATATAATGTTAACAGAAATGAATAAGTACATATTGCTCGTTCGGTGGTCTCAAAAGCATTTAACTGACAAATGCGGCACGAAAGAAAAACGCACTATAAACATCATGAAAGTGATCAGATGTGTGTATGGAGGATGACGGGTTGCTAATTATTATTATTATTATTATTATTATTATTATTATTATTATTATTATTATTAGTGTGCCAGTCGAACGACTGCCACAATATTTCGTCCCCACCCCTCCCCCTCTCACTGGGCTGCTTGCCCCGGGAGCTGGGCTCTGAACACTCCATTTCAAATATGTCAAACTCCCGCCGTCTCCCCTCTCTGCCAGGCTACGTATTTCCGGCCTTGGAAGGGACATGACGTCACCCGAAGCCACCAGATTGTTCTCGTAGGTTCCAGAAGGAATTTGTTATACTGGCCGCGTGAAAAAATGCTGCGTGACGATTGGTCGATGGGCGCGCGCATGCGCCGAGAAACTGAGATGAACTTGTGCGTCCTACTGACGCGAAGACTCGACGTTTGGACTGCTTACGATGTAGTTGTAAGAAGAGAAAGCTGGCCGCTCGGTAGGCCAGCCCTTGAGGCTGTGTGGCCATGTGTACCATCGTTTATCCTTGTAATCGTTATTTACTGAAGTGAGCTGTGTCACCAGGAAACATGCCGACCTGCGCCTTCTGTGACAAGGAGCTGGGGAAGAAGAAGGTACAGTGTGTAGCGTGTGAAAAGTGGAACCACACGAAGTGCATGGAAGAAAGAAATGGCGAGTGTTGTGTGAAAGCTGCCCAGAGTTATTCATTGGAGAATATCGTAAAACTCCTATTAGAAATGCAGGCAGAAATCAGGGAGATGAAGCAACAACAACAATCTCGGGAGCAGGACCTCACAAAATCTCTGAACTTTTGCCATGAGGGAGTAGATGAAAATGCGAAGAGTATCAAACAGCACGACAATCATCTGAAGGAAATCTCGCAGCAGGTTCTATCCCTACAACAAGAGAACACTGATCTCAGGGCCCGTGTGAAGACATTGGAGACTCGCCTCTCGGATGAAGAGCAGTATTCAAGCCGTAACACTGTGGAGATATTTGGGGTCCCTGAAATTAAAAATGAAGACGTGCTCGAGACCGTTAAAGCCGTTGGCAGGGCAATGGACATGGACATTGAAAATCAGATGGTGGACGCATGTCATCGCTTGCCTAAGCGACCAGATCAGCCTCATGGTGGAATCATCGTGAAATTTGTCCGGCGGTTCGACAAGGAAGACTTCATGTTTCGAAGGCGTGTGAAGCGTAACCTGTCAACCTGTTCTGGAGAGAACATAATCTACATAAATGAAAGTCTGTCACCTGAGAAGAAGAAACTGCTGGCTCTAACGCGGAACTTCAAGAGGGAACACGGCTACAAGTTCTTATGGGTACGTAACGGTGTGATAAAACTCAGGAAGAGTGAGGGGTCAAATATTTATATCATAAATGACAGTAATGATCTCAGGAAGCTATCATAATTAGTGACAACCCGTAAGGTCTCATTTGAAATACTTTGTAAGGTCTATAGTGATTGTACACTGAGAGTACTGGAGGGTCACTGTCAGATTATTTCTGGACAGTTTCTTGAACCTTTCTCTTTCCTTGCCCCATTGTTTCGCCTAACGGAAATCTCTACTAATGGCCTAGCCTCACTGCAGGTGCCTCTCTTCTCATTTAAGTAAAATGTCTTCTTCTTATAAATCGCTAAATTTATATTATCAAAATTGTAGGGGTTTGAGAACTAAAACTACTCAGTTTTATACAAATATGACCAGCGAGAGCTACAGTATAGTGGTTTTAACAGAATCTTGGCTTATTTCGTCAATCTATTCGTCTGAACTCTTTGATGAGAGGTATGCTGTATTTAGAAATGATCGTGACGAAAATATAACCGGCAAGAGGCTAGGAGGGGGTGTAGTCCTCGCTGTCCATAACAAGTATAAAGCTGTGGAGATTGACCTGGGTCTGGAAACGGAAGTCCTTTGTGTGAAACTCTTCATAGACAACTATTTTAGCATAGTTATCTGTTCAGTTTACTTTCCGCCGGAGTCGAAGGCAGAGAAATACGAGGAATTTTACACAAGTATAGAATCGAACTCACTCATAAGCAACAATCCTGTTCTTATTTTGGGAGACTTTAACATTCCGGAAATAACCCCAACATTTGATTTAATAACAGGATCTCGGCTTTCTACCTCCTTAAATAATTTTATAAATATGATGAACTTGAAAAGTTTTAATAATATCGTGAATGTGAATAATAGAACACTTGAAGTAGTACTGTCCACCATCTCCTCTATTGCTGTCAATAGAGAGGACCAACCCCTTGTACCGGAAGACAATAATCATTCCCCCTTAAACATTAATGTACGATACTGGCAGAGAGAAGTTAGACACAATATTCACCAAACTCATACATACAATTTTAAAAAGGCTAATTTCGAACAACTTTATACAAAATTACAAGAAGTGGATTGGAGTGTTCTCTCGCAATTTTCCCATCTAGACGAGGCGATAGATAATTTTTATTCCCGTTTCTATCAGGCTCTGGATTCTAGTGTACCTGTAAGCACTAGTAAGAGGACTAAACTGTATCCATGCTGGTTTAATTTTGATATAATAAAAAACATCCGAAGAAAATCTTACCATCGAAAGAAAATGCGTAGGGAACAGGCCAACAAGGACTTCCATTGCGAAAAGTTTAAAGAGCTCAGGAAAATTCTAAAACGTGATATTCAATCCGCCTACCGGCAATACGTACGTAATGTCGAAAATGCAATCGGAGAGGACACGAATCGCCTCTGGGTAAGTCCCATACATAAGTCTGGACATAAGTCTGATTTTGATAATTACAGACACAAGAAACGATCCCCGGCAATACCCGTAATGAAAATTAATGGGGAAATATTAGAAAATGATAAGCAGATAGTCAACGGTTTTGCTGATTATTTCTCGTCAGTTTATTCCAAGGAATGCGCAAAGTATGACAATTTAGGTGCAAGTGACCAGGACATACACCCATTGCTTGATGTACTGAATTCTAAACAGATTAGTATTTCTGATGTTAAGAATGCGATACTAAAAATGAATCAAAACAAAGCCGCTGGCCCAGACCTAATTCCTCCATACATAATCAAAGGCTGTGCAGAGGTGCTGGCCTATCCTTTAACTATATTATTTAATACAGCCATTCAAACTGGTACTTCCAGTCGTTGGAAAATGACCAGGGTAAGTCCCATACATAAGTCTGGACATAAGTCTGATTTTGATAATTACAGACCCGTGGCAATACTGTCAGCCATTGCAAAACTCTTTGAACAATTGTCATATCAGCATATATTTCAGCACGTACAGTACATTATAAGTGACTTTCAACATGGGTTCATGCCTAAAAGATCAACAGTAACTAATCTAATGGAGTTTACTCACAAAGTATCAGCAGCAATGGACAAAGGAAGTCAAGTTGTTGTAATTTATACAGATTATGCGAAGGCATTCGATAAGGTAGATCATGATATCCTCTTAAATAAGTTAGCATATTATGGCTTCTCCTACAATTTGCTGAAGTTGTTCACCTCATATCTCAGTGAACGAAAACAGTTTGTTGCTTGCAATGGATGTGAATCCTATTCATACTATGCCCGATCAGGCGTCCCACAAGGTTCAAACCTAGGCCCTCTATTATTCTTACTGCTTATCAATGATCTTACAAGGTGTATTAAATATTCAAACGTTTTGTTATTCGCGGACGATGTCAAAATTTTTAGAAATATTCAGACAGAGCAGGACTGTCAATGTCAAAAGAAGATCTCAATAATGTGGCATCCTGGAGTAAATTAAATCACTTGAACCTTAACATAAAGAAATGCTCAGTTATGAAGTTTACTAGAAACAAATTCCAGGTGATGTTTCGGTACCGGATATTGGATGCGTATCTCACTATTAACAATTCTATCAAAGACCTAAGAGTCCATTTTGATTCAAAACTAACATTTTCATTGCACACTCATGAAATGGTAGCTAGTGCTTATAAAATGCTAGGATTTATAAGAAGAAATTCTAAAGATTTCGTCAACCCAAAAAGTATAAAATTATTGTTCAATTATTTTGTTAGAAGCAGATTAGAATATGCATCCAGCATCTGGAATCCCTGGTACTTGAACCACATTAGTGAAATTGAAATGGTTCAGAATAAGTTCCTAAGATATCTGCAGTATAAATTGACGGGTATTTATCCGAAATATGATAGCTATGGAAATCTTCTAAGTTACCTCAATTATACATCTCTGGCTAACAGACGAAAAATTGCAATTCGTGTTTTTGTCTTCAAAGTATTCAATAACCTTTTGTATAGTCCGTATTTAATATCACATTTTAATTTACGTGTCCCACCTCCCTCAACTCGACCTAAGTTTATTACATTTTACTGCCCAAGAACTAGAACTGAACAGCATAAACATTCCCCAATAATAAGTGCTATTCAATTATACAATGAACATTCAATAGCAAACAACCTCGACTTATTCAGTTACACATATAGTTCCTTTGTTTCTGCCTGCTGTGCGATCACATGAACTCGTACATTCCACCTACCAATTACCTGCACAGAATTATTATATTTTCGTATTTAGTTGTAGAATTAATTTGCATTACAATCTCAGCATCATGTCTGTCAATTATATTATAATTTGATAGAATTGTGTTTCTTTTTATTAGGCATATGCCTGTTAGAAGCACAATAAATCCAAATAAATAAATAAATAAATAAATAAATAAGGTACTGTGTATTTCTACGAAAAATGTTCTAATACTGCTTGTGATATTTTGTTCATTATTCTACTCCCGATGGAGATTTTGATTTCTTATTTGCTGCTTCGAGTGCGGGCTGTGAAGCAAAGCGTCATTTGCATTTTGAACTTGAACTTGTGTGGGCCACATAATGATTGGACATTTATTATTCCTGTTTGCTATCTTAATTCTTATTCTGAAGGAAATATTCCTTAATTATGATTCTCAGCTTAGTGTGGCATATTTAGGTATTATGAAACTTTGGAATATTCAAACACGTGC
This sequence comes from Meconema thalassinum, assembly GCA_946902985.2. Taxonomy (NCBI): domain Eukaryota; kingdom Metazoa; phylum Arthropoda; class Insecta; order Orthoptera; family Tettigoniidae; genus Meconema; species Meconema thalassinum. The sequence continues at coordinate 778,695,196 of OX336388.2, read as the reverse complement.
AACGGCCGTTAATTCTGACGCCAACCTAATTTTGGTAATAAGCTATTTCGCTATTTAATATGGACACGAACCACCTTCTTTAATGCAAAAATATTGATTGTAAACCTTTTGGATTGAGATTTTTTATGTTTTTGTCGGCGGCATTCTCCTTGCCTATTGTCGCCGTCTGGTCGGCTATTCTTAGACGCCTCGTGGCGTAGGCTCTTCTAGCCTTGGGCTTTCTGCCTTTTCTTATGTTGCCTTCCGCAATATTCCCGGGCAGTTTGCTTAAAATGAAACCTTTGTTTGAGTACACGTGATCGTGTAATTAGTGTAGCGTCTGTGATTTGCTCATATCACCCTTCCCGCCTATTATTGCTCGGGTAGCAATTATTATTTCTCTGGCTTCCGCTCTCTTGAGCCATGCACCTCATTGTCTTGGATTTTCGATTAACCCTTTGTTGCGCCTGCTGCGCCCAAGCCGACCAGATCTAAGGGTCTCCTCCCAGTTTAACTTAGGCCCCAAATATCTTATGTCTTGCGCCCCAATACCTTATGTACTCCCTTTTATTGGAATATATTTGTTATTTGATTAAAGTTGAGAACATGATTCTCCTGCTATCCAGTGCGTCCTATACCCACCCTTTAGGTACGTCCAGCTTTCCACTCCTTGGTCAATCGGACAAAGTCCCCCTTTCCCTGAGTCTTAAAGGTAGCATAAACAAATCTAGGCTCTGGGCAATTAAGGGGGCGGTGCCGTATCCCTTCGCGGGGTGCCGCATAGTAAGTGGTAGCGAGAGCGTTGGTTATCGAAGTGCCGACGTGCTGCTAGCCACGCCGAGTTCTCTTGGCTGGATTTTTATGTTACCACCAAATTTATCATTAACCTTTGAGTCATGTTTTTGTTTTGTTTTGGGGCATGTAACTTCATGTTAAGTAATATCAGTAAGCTAGGAACCTGTTGTGTTGTGTGTGGGGAAGTATGCTGTGTGCATAATTCTAATCTCTGTCTGTTTTCTGTTTTTTTTCATGGCCTTGTGCTTGTTTGGAGCGCCACGATAAATTGGAGCAAAAGTTGTAATGCTAATTTCATCAACTGTGATGAGTTGAAAATGAAGAACTCCCTAGGGCTCGGTGAGCTCTGGTGTTGCTGCTCCCCCTTTCCTGTCTCTGTTTCACTGTGTTGCTGCAGAAGACCTCGCCGTGGTAAGTTCAGTTCAGTACAGTAGTGTTGAGTTAACCTGTAATTCGTTGTGCTTTCAGTTTCTGCATCAGTATGATAAGTATCGCGCTCAAACTCCCTGTGTTTTACGATTGTAATTGTTTTGGAGTTTCTCAGCCGTTTGGTGCTGTTTGATGCACTCAGTGTGATAGCGCAAAAGTTCTTCTACTAAAATCTAGTGAGTTTCTGACCGTATAACCTTTGACATTTTGAAAGCCTATTGTTGGCAGTGTTGACTTGTAGTCATTGTTAATGTTCCGGGCAGTTGGTCGAGCAGTAATTGTCGAGTCAATTATTATTTTCTGACAGGAAGCTAAGTTGAAAACCTTAGTGCAAATTATTATTTCTGGCAGTAAGCCAAGTGAAGCTGTATGCTTATTTATTTTTTGGCAGTAAGCCAAGTTGAAAGTCTTGTGTGCAAATTATCATTTTCTGGCAGGAAGCCAAATCGAAGCCTTTTAGTGCTTAATTATTTTCTGGCAGTGAATCCATGTTCTTGCAGTGTTGCCAAGTGTTGAGTTAAAGCCAATTGTCAAGCTAAGTGAAGCCGTGTGCTTAAAATGTTTTCTGGCCGTGGTGCTAAATTGGAGGCTCAAGAAAAAGTTTTCTGGCCGTGGTGCCCATTTGAAGGTTTAAGTAATATTTTCTGGCCGTGTTGCCATTTGGAAGTTAAAGTTAAGTGCTATCTGTGTTGTCAAGTTATAGTAGGCCTAAATTTTCAGGCTGAGTGCCAAGTGTAGAAGTTCTAATTCTTCTTAATTCTTATGAAAAGTTTGATCGGTGTTAATCCGCATTTTTCGAGGCCAACATTTGTGTAGTGGTACACTTCTTCTACTAATGTAGCTGTAGACAGTAGCTGTTTGATCCTGTAGATCTCTTTTGGAAGTAGTACTATCCTTATTGTCTTGCTGTGACATTTTATGTGAATTCCCAGGGAACGTGAAAAGTGAATTATTAGAGTACCACCGTACACTGTTCACCTGCCAGCAGTGTCTGTGCTATTTTGAAGTTGTGAAGTGTGAACCTGCTATTTTGAAAAAGTGTATTTTGAATTTTGATAACCTGTGTCGTCGAGGTTATGTTCGCATCTGCTGTGGAGTCCCAAGAGTGTGACTACAGTGAGAGTGCTGTGATGATGCGAGCCAAGGTGCCTATTGTGAAGATGATATTTTGATATCAGTTGCTGCGTGCAGTTCCAAATGTTAATATTTCAGCTTCCGTCGTGTGCTGTATGAACGAGTGATGTTTGTGTGAACGAATGGACATGAGCCAGTTGTTGATAGAATACTTTATCTAGGTTAGTACGGCTGCCGTGTCAGTGCCTGTGAGTGACTGATCTGATTTTGTTGACTTCTGCTGTGTTCAAGTGTTGTAGAGTGACCTGAGAGCTGCGTGTGTCGAGAGAATGTTGTGAGAAAGTCAGTTAACCTTGATTTTATATAGTTTGGTGGGAAAGCAATATAGGATCTGCATTGAGATTGTCTATTGTGAGAATAGTGGATAGCTCGAAATTTATTTTATTTCAGAATTTGTTGATTTTCTTGTCATGAGCCCCGTGGACTTGGGTGAAGTTGAACCTGATCTGACGTGTTCAGACGTTGCTGCGACGTATCGCTTGTATGCTGTTCTTGTCGTATGCAGTTAAGAAGAGTTCCTGTTTTTAATTTCTTTGGTCGTACCATTTTTGATTTTCAGTCGGTGACCGAGTGAGCTGCTTCGATTTTTTAATTTCAGGTGGTTTTGAAATTTTGGTTAGCTATGGAGTAGCTGTTGTAGAACGTGCTGGGACCTCGTGTGTGAATGGTTGTTGCTGTTGCTTTATTTTTAGTTTTTTCTTGTATTTCCCGGACATCGCCTTGCGCTTCCTCGAGTTGATGCCTGTCTCCGTTGTACCCCGGCGTCCTCTGGTGACATGGTGTTTTCTCTTAGGTTGACTGGCATGTGATGTCTATTACGTCAACGTTCGGCAGGAGGAAGTGTTTTCCTTATGTGTCAAATGTCGAGCTAGTTCGTCCCCTTCTGTCATGTGAACCTGTGGAGTTCGCCTTGTGGCAGAAGCAAATTGTGTAGTGTGTGTCTTAGATATTTGCGAAGACTTTTATTTCAGATTTTGTGTTGGAGGGTTGGTGCCTGTCGGCATGTCGATTTGTTATGTTGGTACCAGGTTCTGTTTTGTGTGCCAAGGTATCTCAATTGGAGTGAGCTATTTGTTGTGAGAGTTAGTGGTTTGGTAAGTCTACAGGTAGTTGCGGTAGCAGTTTTATTTCGGGATGGTGTTTCCCGGCAATTTGGTTTCAGGAAGGAGAATTCCCTGTGTTGTAAATAGACGTTTGCCAGGATGCTGTGCCCTGAGCGGAAGTTATTGGAGATTGCCAGGATATGAGTTCCCTGAGCTTTGGTGATGCTGAGGTTTGGTAATTACAGGAAGGTGCATTTCCTGTTGTGTTGGTAGCCCAGGATGGTCAATGCCCTGAGGTTGTATTCTGTTCAGGATGGTTGATTCCCTGACTTTTGGTGGACCCTGAGTCGGTCATTTATTTTCAGGATGGTGTATTCCCTGATTTTTGGTGGACCCTGAGATGGTCATTTGCAGGATGGTGTATTCCCTGTTGCCCGTGAGTTATTCTAATCAACGTTGAATATGTGTGCCCCCTGAGCTTGCTCCATTGCGTGAGTATTGGCAGGCTGGTACATAATTTAGGGTAGGTTTAGTCTTCTTGTCGTTGGAGCAAGTGGCAGATGTTCCAGACCTTCCGAGCGACGACTGATTTCTGCATAGTTTCGGAATTTGTAGTTGATTTTCGAGGGATCGTAGTAGCCTTCTGTGTGAACCGTGAACTTAGTTATGATACCCCAGAGGAAGTTCCTGTGTTGGGACGGTGCTGTTTCGAGGAATTGGTTAGACTTGAAGTGTTTTTATTGGGGGGAATTTTGATTTTAATCTTCAGTCGGTCCTGATAGACGTGTGGAAGATGGAGTGAAGTAGTGTCATCTGAGTATGCTCGATGGCGCTGAAGTGAAGCTGTGCGATGTGGACGAGTGAAGTGGCATAGCCTGAGTTAGCTCGGTTATGCGTTGTGTATCCTTGTGTGAAGTTGGTAGCAATGGTTTGGAGACCTAGAGTGATTGCTACGTTGAGAGTTGGTGCGAGGGTCGTTTTGTGCCTGGAGTAATGGTTGCTCTAAGTGGTGCAAATTTTATTAGCAACGTTTCGTGAATGTTTGAGTGATGCTGTATGCCTGCGTGTTGCTGTCGAGGAGAGGTCCTGGTCAGTTGTTTGGTTGACAAAATTTTGCTTATAGGTGCGATTTGGAATTTTTTTGTTCTACAGGTTCAGTTATGAAAAATTATTGCTTACAGGTTCTGTTGAGATGCTGTTGCTTCTTGGCCCATTGTTGGGCGGTCTCTTAGAGTAAGAGCCATACTTGTTGACAGTGCGTTTGAAACGCGATATTGCTATAAATGTAAATGACTGTACTGGCTGACTTCCCGGCAGGCACTTGTGTTTGTTGACCCTGTGTTGGTCACACTAATTATGAGAGCAGATTCACCCAGTCCCTATGGGAGGTTTCTTGTGTACGTGGCGCATCCGCAAATTGATTTTCTGTTGAATTAGTATGTGAATTCAGGATTTTGGATTGGGACATTTGATTTGGTCCTTCAGACAATTTTATTTTGAGTTAAGTGGGTTCCTCCCCTCCCCTTGTGTATTTTGACAAGAGTTTCATTTCTATGGTTCTAGAGTTGTCCGTAATTGCTGGTGTTAAATCGATTTTAAAGTTAAAGCTTAATTGTTAACTCAAGCGGTGCGTGTGCGTCGATCAGCAGTAAATTTCGACCTCTCGTGATCTGAGAGAGTGCCTCGTCAGTATGAGCACAAGGTGTGCCAAGTCCCCCTTGAATGAAGTGGTGTTTTACGCTATGTGTGTTCTTCGTGTGGTCAGCTGTATGTGACCCACCCCCCTACTTCGTCTGGAGAAGTGTCCTGCTATATGGCAGGGAATGTGTCGGCTCGACCTCTCCTGTCGAGCCAGCTGCTGTGTATGGACGGTTCGCTGCTGGTCTCTGATTTGTTACAGTTTGGTCCAGAAAGGGTGTAGCCCAATGGGGGCAGTGACCTGGGCCCGGGTCACTGTCGGCCCCGACGATTTCCATCTTCTGGTGGTGGAGCTTGACGGCTGCTGGCGGTCCTGATCGCGATACCTACCTGGCTGGACACTCTGAGCTCCGGTGCTGGGCTGTTCCACTGGTGGCATTGTTGTACATCACGACATCATGATGTGATTCAGGACATGTGATATGGGGATGAACTGTACGAGTGCTGCATGATCGATTGACTGTGCTAAGTCAAATGAGTGAGTCAAGTGGTATACTCACCTGTCAACTTCGCCCCCCTCCCCCGTTCCTCCCCATTCTTCGATGGCAGAGGGGAAGACTGTGCCAGTCAAACGATTGCCACAATATTTCGTCCCCACCCCTCCCCCTCTCACTGGGCTGCTTGCCCCGGGAGCTGGGCTCTGAACACTCTATTTCAAATATGTCAAACTCCCGCCGTCTCCCCTCTCTGCCAGGCTATGTATTTCCGGCCTTGGAAGGGACATGACGTCACCCGAAGCCACCAGATTGTTCTCGTAGGTTCCAGAAGGAATTTGTTATACTGGCCGCGTGACAAAATGCTGCGCGACGATTGGTCGATGGGCGCACGCATGCGCCGAGAAACTGAGATGAACTTGTGCGTCCTATTGACGCGAAGACTCGACGTTTGGACTGCTTACGATGTAGTTGTAAGAAGAGAAAGCTGGCCGCTCGGTAGGCCAGCCCTTGAGGCTGTGTGGCCATGAGGCCATTGATAAGGTACTTTGTATTTCTACGAAAAATGTTCTAATACTGCTTGTGATATTTTGTTCATTATTCTACTCCCGATGGAGATTTTGATTTCTTATTTGCTGCTTCGAGTGCGGGCTGTGAAGCTAAGCGTCATTTGCATTTTGAACTTGAACTTGTGTGGGCCACATAATGATTGGAAATTTATTATTCCCGTTTGCTATCTTAATTCTTATTCTGAAGGAAATATTCCTTATTATGATGCTTAGCTTAGTGTGGCATATTTAGGTATTATGAAACTTTGGAATATTCGAACACGTGCAACGGCCGTTAATTCTGACGCCAACCTAATTTTGGTAATAAGCTATTTCGCTATTTAATATGGACACGAACCACCTTCTTTAATGCGAAAATATTGATTGTAAATCTTTTGGATTGAGATTTTTATGTTTTTGTCGGCGGCATTCTCCTTGCCTATTGTCGCCGTCTGGTCGGCTATTCTTAGACGCCTCGTGGCGTAGGCTCTTCTAGCCTTGGGCTTTCTGCCTTTTCTTATGTTGCCTTCCGCAATATTCCCGGGCAGTTTGCTTAAAATGAAACCTTTGTTTGAGTACACGTGATCGTGTAATTAGTGTAACGTCTGTGATTTGCTCATATCACCCTTCCCGCCTATTATTGCTCGGGTAGCAATTATTATTTCTCTGGCTTCCGCTCTCTTGAGCCATGCACCTCATTGTCTTGGATTTTCGATTAACCCTTTGTTGCGCCTGCTGTTCCCAAGCCGACCAGATCTAAGGGTCTCCTCCCAGTTTAACTTAGGCCCCAAGTGTCTTATGTCTTGCGCCCCAATACCTTATGTACTCCCTTTTATTGGAATATATTTGTTATTTGTTTGAAGTTGAGAACATGATTCTCCTGCTATCCAGTGCGTCCTATACCCACCCTTTGGGTACGTCCAGCTTTCCACTCCCTGGTCAATCGGACAAAGTCCCCCTTTCCCTGAGTCTTAAAGGTAGCATAAACAAATCTAGGCTCTGGGCAATTAAGGGGGGCTGTGCAGTATCCCTTCGCGGGGTGCTGTACAATTAGGTAACTATGGATGGATGTGTATATAGGCAACTAACGAATAAGGCAAATGATTGGTATGAGGTGTTGTATGAGTTAGAATGGTCAACCCGTTCCCCTAGTCCATGAATATAGCCAAAAAATGGTTCTGATGTAAATGGAATGCACGAGTTTTGTGTTTTACCTGGCAAGACTGAGTGTACCCTGTTCCAGCCTTTAGACCAGAAAATCGAACCCGGACCTCTGCGGTGACAGTGGAGTTCTAATAATGTTGGATTTTAAACAAACACACGTTTGAATGCTTCTGCATCCGTTGCTGCTGTGGTCACACTAAGTAGCCAGGTCGTGTGAGACTTGTTGATAACAGCAGTGCGGTGTTGACAGGAAGTTTCAGGTTCTAGACTTCAGTACCTTTATAGTACCAAAATAGCTTCTATTTCCAGCTCTTATTCTTTCCTTTATTTCTACCAGATTATTATTCCCATCTGTAATGATAGATCCCAAATACTTAAACGATTGGGTCTTCTCAAAAGTCTCATTCCCCACTCTTAATCACTATAGCCTACTTCATCTCTCGTCATTATCATATACCTTGTTTTAGATTAATTCACACACAATCCTGCTTCCTTCGATACCCTCTCCGCTTGGTTATATGCTCTTACTACATCCTGATACCGACAGTAGTGGCTACGCGGGCTAAAGCGCTGCGTTAGGTCAAGGGGCCAAGCTCTGCTGACTCGGTAGACGCGTGGGTTCGAGCCCCACCGTCGGCTGTCCTTGAAATGGTTTTCCGTGGTTTCCCATTTTCAACACCAGGCAAATGCTGGGACAGTACCTTCTGACAGGCCACGGCCGCTTCCTTCCACATCCTTGCCCAGTTTCATTCATCTTCATCCATTCCATCTCTCATCCCGACGCGCAGGTCGCCCACGGGCGTCGACTATAGAGCATCCAGCGTTTAGAAAAGACTGTGGGTCTTATGGGCTTTTACTTTTAACGGAAATCCCCCTACACTGCTTTTGTTGCCTCACCTTTTATCATGAAGGAAATCTTAACATATATATTTTTCGTCATAATAGCTTCCTACAATTATCTGCCAATTGATTACCTTTGTTATTGCGTACAAGTATCGCTTATATTACGTCTTAGTAATTTAAAAATTTTCGAGGTTAGCACGCTGGAAAGAAGAGCCTCGTCCTGTGCTGCATGCTCGCCCGGAGTGGAACACGTGCTCAGTTCCGCCGACAACATAAGTTCTGAAGCACTATCCGTCATTGGTGTTACTGTTGTGTGTCTGTTTTATTTTCTGTTCGATCGAATCATGGCTGCCGAGAGTTGGGTTCCAACCCACTATCTCCCGAATGCAAGCTCACAGCTGTGCGCCCCTAACCGCACGGCTAACTCACTACAATATTATAACAAATATTAATCTAAACAAAACAACAAGAATAAAATTGAAAGAAACTAAATTACAGCCTAACTAATAACTAAAGAGGTGATGATCAACAGTATTGCTGACATAAAAATTGTTAACATCGTCTGCATACATCCGAGAAGGAAGGAAGGGTTGTGCTCTCGACAACTGTCAATCAGTAATGCGTCATATCACAACGAAATGAATGTCGTTATTGGTTCTCTTCGCATACAGTATCCTTAATACTGGTCCAATCCGTTAACACCTGCAAAACCACTCCTTCCTGGACGTGTTCTATTTCAGGTAGCTGCTGGGGTTGTGGTTGTCTCGCTAACTTATGAAAGCGCAGTACTCGAAGCGGTTGAACATAACGTATGACGTCAGCGCTACCTCTGCCTAGAGTTAGCAACACTGTCGCCATAAGTCTCCACAGTCTTTTCTAAACGCTGGATGCTCTATAGAAAGACCTGCACTCGGCCTCTCAGGGGGCTGCACGACAACAGAAAAAACTACATCCTGATTAGATCTTCCCATTATTGTTATGTCATCCGCATAGGCCAAACATTGTATAGATTGATTATACAATGTCCCTGCTTTATTTGTATCTCTTTGACATACTCCCTCATAGTTCCTTTTTGGCTTATTGTGATATTACGTATCACTCTCTCCAGTGTGAAGTTGAACAGTATACATGACAATGGGTCACCTTTCCGCACTCCTTGATTCACCTTAAACTCCTTCGACAACCTGCCTTGTGCTTTCACCTTACTTCTCGCATTTCTAAGAGTCATTTTAACCAGTCTTATAATCTTATTAGGTACTCCAAATTGTACCAAACTTTCATATAAGAAAGATCTTACAGTATCGTGTGCTTTCTTGTAATCTATGTATAGCTGATGCACTGGTATATTACACACATCAAAAAAAGTTTTGCATCACCTCGGTTCCAAGAGTTCCGGAACCTTTAAATACAAAGGGAATAGAGATCAACACAAACAACATTTCAGCTCGTTTTATTGCTCATGAGACCCACACATTGCATGTTGTACCATCATACAGCTAGACTTTCAGCATTTGTGGTCCAGATTGCAGTACACACCACTACCTCTAATACCCAGTAGCACGTCCTCTTGCATTGATGCATGCCTGTATTCGTCGTGGCATACTATCCACAAGTTCATCAAGACACTGTTGGTCCAAATTGTCCCACTCCTCAACGACAATTCGGCGTAAATCTCTCAGAGTGGTTGGTGGGTCAAGACGTCCATAAACAGCCCTTTTCAACATATCCCAGGCATGTTCGATAGGGTTCATGTCTGGCGAACATGCTGGCCACTGTAGTCGAGCGATGTCGTTATCTTGAAGGAACGCATTCACAAGATGTGCACGATGAGGTCGAGAATTGTCGTCCATGAAGACAAATGCCTCTCCAATATTCTGCCGATATGGGTGCACTATGGGTCGGAGGATGTCATTCAGGTATCGTAAAGCCGTTTCGGAGCCTTCCATGACCACCAGTGGCGTACGTCGGCCCCACATAATGCCACCCCAAAACATCAGGGAATCACCACCTTGCTGCACTCGCTGGACAGTGTGTCTAAGACGTTCAGCCTGACCAGGGTGCCTCCAAACACGTCTCCGACGATTGTCTGGTTGAAGGCATATGCGACACTCATCGGTGAAGAGAACGTGATGCCAATTCTGTGGGGTCCATTCAGCATGTTGTTGGGCCCATCTGTACCGCGCTGCATGGTGTCGGCGTTGCAAACCTGGACCTCGCCATGGACGTCGGGAGTGAAGTTGCGCATCATGCAGCCTATTGCGCACAGTTTGAGTTGAAACACGACGTCCTGTGGCTGAACGAAACGCATTATTCAACATGGTGGCATTGCTGTCAGGGTTCCTCCGAGCGGCAATCCGTAAGTAGCGGTCATCCACTACAGTAGTAGCCCTTGGGCGGCCTGATCGAGGCCTGTCATCGACAGTTCCTGTATCTCTGTACCTCCTCCATGTCCGAACAACATCGCTTTGGTTCACTCTGAGACGCCTGGAAACTTCCCTTGTTGAGAGCCCTTCTTGACACAAAGTAACAATGCGGACGCGATCGAACTGCGGTATTGACCTTCTAGGCATGGTAGAACTACAGACAACATGAGCAGCGTACCTTCGTCCTGGTGGAATGACTGGAACTGATCGGCTGTCGTACCCCCTCCGTCTAATAGGCCCTGCTCATGCATGGTTGTTTACATCTTTGAGCAGTTTTAGTGACATCTATGAACAGTCAAAGGGACTGTATCTTTGATACAATATACACAGTCAACGTCTATATGCCGGAGATCTGGGAACCGAGGTGATGCAAAACTTTTTTTGATGTGTGTATATTCATAGCACTTTTAGAGCACACATCTAATTGTAAATATCTGGTCCGTGGTCGATCGATTTCTCCTAAACCCACACTGGTAATCCCCCAACACTAGATCCGCAACATACTCTAATCTTGCAGCAAGTATCGGTGTCAGTAGTTTGTATCCAACACTTAGCAATGTTATACCACGATAGTTGTCACACTTCAGTCTAGAACCCTCCTTGTGGATTGGCACAATTATCCCTACCTCCCAGTCTTGTGGCATCTGTTCTTCCTGCCATATTTTACATATAAGTGCATGCAGGTATACATGAAGTAAGCTGCCACCTTTCTTCACCATCTCTGCCGTTATCTTATGCTCTCCTGGTGCTTTTGAAACAGTCCCTTTTATCAAGGCACTACAAGGAGTCTAGCACTTGTGCATATTGGATTCATTGTGGTGTCCCAGCAATGGGTTGCAGGGGGCTTTGCCCATTCTGATAAGTTGCCATGGTGTGATGTTGATTAATGAGAGGTATTGCTTAACACAGATTTATGTGTGTTCTTGGATGAAAAATGGCAGGTTTCAGAAGTGGTTTGTAATAAAGAAGATAGTAAAGAAATATAATAAAGAACAAGCAGAAAGAAATAATAAACAGAAGTATATTAAAAATATGGAAAAATCCATTGTACTCATTGAGAGTGTTGTGGATATTAACCTTTATACCAGATGCAGGTAATGGGAGCTTACTTACTTGTAGAGAAATAAGCCATAGAAGGTATCACATTTAAAATATTCCCTGCGTGTTAACGTCATCGACCCCGAGTACCATTATAAGAGAAGAAATACAGCGAAAGTGATAACCAAATGATAGAGTTGGTCAATGTTGGGAGACCAATAACCAATATACATTTATGTAATGTTTCACTTTATAGTTCTTCATTCTCTTTATTGCACGTATTACTTCTGGTAGACTTGGTTCTGCCACATAGGGATCCGGTCCTCCAAGATAGTTGTTCTCTCGTTCCACCACTCCGCTCTCACTGGAGTCGTTTAGAACTTCTTCGAAGTATTTCGCCCATCTATCCAGCACACTCCCCACCTCCACTATCAAACCACCATCCCGTTGCTCACACATATTCACTCGTGCTTGGAACCCTAGTTTTTCCATTCTTAGTTATGCATACATCCCTCTAACATCTCTCTTACTTGCACATTCGTGAATCAATTCTATCTTTTCCTTTTCCCACCTCCTCTTCTTTCTTCTGCAGATTCTCTTTGCTTCTCGTCTAGCTCTGTATACTGTTGTCGCAACCCTCTTGTGTCTTTCTGCAGTATTTTCTTTCTAGCTTCGTTCCTTATTACCAACAAGTTACCACATTCCTCATCAAACCAGCCAGCTCTTCGTGCTGGTTCCTGCAACCCTACCAGTTCCTCAGCCGCTGTTACCATTGCCCTTTTAATTCTTTGCCACTTTTCCTCAATTTCCTCTGTTTCCTCCTTTTGTATTTGTAGCTCCTTCTCAATTTTGTTTTGGCACTTCTTTTCCTTATTTTTGTCCTTGAGCTTCTCCATATCATATCTCTTCTATGCCACTCCCCTCTCACTTTTCATCGGGATAATTCTCTGTCGGTATTAAACTCTCACAAGGTAATGGTCTGTGTCTGCATCCGCTCCCCTACAGGTTCGTACATCTTCTATGTCAGAGGCATGTCTTGCATCTATTAGAACATTATCTATCTGGTTCTTCGTTATTCCATCCGCCGAGCACCACGTCATTTTGTGTATTTCCTTATGTGGGAACATCGTACTACTAATTACCATTTCCTTACTAGCTGCAAAATCCACTGCATATAATCCATTATCATTTGTTTCTTGATGCAAACTTTCCTTTCCAATTGTTCCATATAAATTTTCTTCTTTCCCGATTTTGGCATTCCGGTCTCCTAAGACTATTTTAACATCATATTTTGGTGCTTCTTCAACCAAATCATCTAGTTGTGCGTAAAAATTTTCCTTAACTTCTTCTCCTGATTCTTCAGTAGGCATGTACACATATAAATGTCACGTTAAAGAAATTTCCTTTCAAACGTAAAGAGCACATTCGTTCATTCTTTGGATTAAAATTTAACTCTGCACCCATCCATCCTTTCTCTACTACGAATCCTGTGCCAAAGATGTTATAAAGGAGTGTGTAATTTCCTTTCTCCAAAGTTCCTGATTCCTTCCATCGTATCTCCTGTAGTGCTACCAGTTGCATCTTATATTTAGTCAACCACTTTATTAGATTTGCCAATGCTCCCGCCCTGTATAGGCTTAAAGCATTCCATGACCCTATATATGACTCATTTCCTTTTCCTCGCCTAGTTCGTCGTCTATTTATATCCGTCCGGTTTATATGTCTTGGAGCTTTCATAACATGTATTTTTACATGGTAGGGCCTATGGTTGTTAACCATACGCATAACCTTCTGGGGGGCTGCCCCTCATCAGCTCTCAGGATCGCTAACCTTAGCCTTTGTAGATCCCTCTACCCTCTGCAAGGCAGCATATGCTGCCGACTGTCGACTCTTCTGCTTACTCTACCGTTGGCATATGTTTTATCCTCATCCGCCTTTGTAACCATTGGTCTTCAGTCAATCAGTCTTTACCCTCCTCCTTTCTCATCCGGGCTTGGGACCGGCAATAGCGGGAAATATTTCTCTGGCATTCAATATCTCCGAAACTATTACTGATATCACCCTGACATTTTGAATATTACTAAAAATTCATCTATGCGACTTTGGAAATCCTGTTATTTACAAAACCAACATGGCGGCCAAGCGAAGTTAAAATATGTAAATGGCATTTTCTCGCGATTCAAACTTGAAACTTGGCATGGTACGTAATTATACATGATTTAAGCTACTGGCCTCTGATTGTTTTCAATTGCTTTAATAACCTCAAGTTGGTGGCTGTACAAAGTTGTACAATTTTTTTTTTTTTTTTTTTGTGTCCTAATCAAACGATCGAAGTGAACGTTTGGATAATGAATCTAGGAATTAATCTTCATCTAATGATACATAACTCTATGGTCTACATATAGAACAATTCAAGATGGCGATCATCCGAAATATTTAGACGGTTATCAATATCTGCCACCTCGCGGGAGGAGTTCTAATCACCCATATTGAAACTATCATAGTCTAGCACATAACTTCTTATTTATTTGTATTGGTGTTGGTGAAGACATAGGTTCTGAACCAAAAGCTATTGTTTAGCCTTTAAGGGCTTAAACTGTGCACAAGGGGGTGTAACGTGTTGGAATGTCTGGGGGCTGCTTACGGGGGTGTCCTCTACAAGGGTGCGGAAGGATCGGTTACTCAAATCAGGTGTAAAACGGGGGAAGCTTCCAGATGTTCAGGCTGTCTGGTAAGCACAGGGTTAGGGGGTGCTATTAATCAGTTAAGAGGGATCAGATCGCGTGTATGAGTACGTATGTGTTTATACTGTAAGTGAGGTGCGCGTAAACGCTGAGTGGAACAGAACTGCTGACTAGTGCTTGGCTACAAGTCAGAAGGTGAACTGCTTGCTAAGTGCTCATGAGCATGCAATTAAATAATACTGCTAAGGAGTCAACTAGGTCGTGGTTTGAGGGTAGGGGGTTAGCGTACAATTAAATAAACTGTGAGACCAATGATGCTAGAATTAAGTAGTTTAATAACTACTTATGTGGTGAAGTACTATGACTTCACTGATCAACTTTAGTGCTTTAAGTGCCTAATGTTTGACAAAGATGCTGACAAAGTGTAAGAAGGGGTGAATGTGGGAATTAGTGTAAGGATGTAACTCGTGGGCACACTGTACCTGTGTATGGCGTCCGTCGAAATGTTGACCGTCAGGGCTCCGGCAGGATAAGACCCCGATGGCTGATGCCTGTGGCCATTTATAGTCCTGGCCACTGTGGGCTGGTATTTCAGTGCATACCTGACCCTGTTAGTGTTTACTGTCAGTGTTGGGCCATGGTGGTGTAATAAGTATGGCGTGTGGTTGTTGGTTCCCCTGGGTGATCAGGGTGTTGCTTAGAAATGGGGACTGAAGAGGGTGTAGATGGTGGCCAGATAGTGTAGATAATGTGGGTGTGATTTGTGGGTATCTGTAGATAATTGTAGTTGTATGTTAATGTACCTCTTAAGGGCATTAGATGTCCTTAAAGGTGCAACACTATTTTAGTATAGACCTATCACATGTAATATAGTTTTAATAGGCAGGGATTTAATAGGCAGGGAAGTTTTAATGGAATAGACCAGTGAGATATATGCAAATAGGTTATTTAATTCTTCACGGAACTATGTTTTTGTTTATAGATTAAAGCTTAATTCTTCTACTTTAAACCTAGAATACTAATATTATTCAATAGATGCTTAGTACTAATAATACGTTAAATTTACGTACATTACGAACTTGATGCTAAGGCACTAATTAGTTAAATGTTTGAAACAAATGTATTACGCATGTAACACTTTATTTACATACACTGAATCCTCTGTGGCAGTCATAGACAAAGTACGGCCCGCGGGCCAAGTGCGGCCCTTGGGCTAGTCTGATCCGGCCCGCGGCATGGCTACGAATTATACTACTTACAGTTACACATATAGTCATCGCGCCAGGAGATGGCAGTTCAACACGCTGCGATGGGGTAAGGGGGTCTTGCAGTACGCATGCGCAGCCCACCTATTCCAAACCTAATTATATCGGCTGGCAGTCAGTTGCTGCTACTTCCTGCATGATAATTTGTTATCAGGCTTCACGTGTGTGTGTTGTTACCTTCCTTCCTCCTGTCGATATTCTTACAAGCCTTTGTGTTTACTTTTAACAGTGTGGCAGTATCAGGTACAGCAATGGAAACAGTGATCAGCTTAATGTTTTTGGAATGCGCGTTACGCAGTGAGCGGGAAGACAACTGCAGTTCAAACCCGACTGCCATCTCCTGGCGCGATATCAGGAGGTCATCTTTCCTGTTCTGTGTATCTAGACGTGAAAAACTGATTAAATCTCATTGTGTTAATACGTTTTGTGTAATCGAGATGCAGCTACAATGATTGAGTTACTATGTAACAATGGATTGAAGAAACTATTCTTCAACGTTTCAAAAATTGAGTTCTACAAGGCCCTACCAAATCAAGCTTCCCAAACTTGAAATCTCAGGATAGAAGATAACTGCCATGTTCGTATCTTCCTATATTTGTGAACAGGTGTTTTCTACAATGAAGATTTGCAAAAATAGCATCAGAAGTATATTGCCGCCATTTAGCTGTGCTACTAAGAATCAGCCCATCCCATTTTCAATCAGATTATGAAAACCTTTAGAAGCACAGTCACAGTTTCATTTGTCACATACTCCTTCCTCTTCAAACAAATAATGAAGGTGTGTTCTAGTTTCCTAAGTTTTCTACCACTGTAACCTATAAGTTTTAACTGATTTAAAATTCAGAAATAAAACTTTTATTATCTATCTATTGTACCCAATCGGAGATCGATACAATTGTCAATCATACGACACTCTACGCCAGAAGGAAGAAAGAAAGAAAGAAAAAAGTGGAGAAGTTAGTTAGATGAAGCAAAAGTTTAATTTTAAATGTCGAACGGAAATCATAAAGAATCATAAATGTCTAGTAAAATAAGCAGACCAGGACTTGAAGCACATTAGAATGTGATTGGTAAGAAAGAATGTGAATAGGCGAATGGCCCTTAACATACCACGAGCACAGCAAGTTTAGAAGGATTTACAGGGAGATAAGTGCCAGATCAAGAGGGGAACTTTTTTCACAATTTACGATAATTACACCTCAATAGCGAGGCCCCTTAAACTGCAATTCAGCATAAAAATGTCCACAGGCGAAGGGGAATTACTCGTCTAAGATTCAGAATATAGCGGAGAACAATCAGGCCAGCCCTAAATGTAAAATAATAAAGCCAGATTCAGAAGTTTCCAGGGAAACGTGATTTTTCCGAGTGTTAAAAATCTATAATATTTGCATATTTAAAAAGTGCTGACAAAGATGTCGTCATTTAAAGTACGCGGAGAGATCTGTGGAAGGAATCAGTGAATTAACCAGGCCCTTGAAAGAGGATAAAACGTTATTAATTAATTGTAATAAATGGACGAACGAATCTTGACCCGCCAAAGATAAATCGAACATTTAGTGTTCCTCGCCTGTAGGTAATTTGGAAAAGGTAATCAGAGCAAAGAATCGGAATTTGAGCTCAAGAAGCAATTAGGGAACTATATTCTCAGCTAAATCTGATATATAGGCTTCTGAGCAGAACTAGAGTCAGTCATTTGAAGACCTCGGAGGAGGCACGTTACACGAAAGTCATCTATTACGCCTCGGAGGAAGTACGTTACACGTCAGTCATCTGAAAGACCTCGGAGGAGGCACGCTATGCCACGTTGGTTCGAGACCACGAGAAAGTCATTTTGGGACTTTAGGCAGAGCCACGTTACGTCAAGTTAAGATAATTATCGAACACAGGTCCCAGAGGGGCACATTTTTACCAGTTATTGCGTGAACTCGGGTAGAGAGTTTCACCAAGTTATAACGCCAGAGAACATTAGTTCGAGACTATAGCAGAGATACTCAAATGTGTATTCAATAGATAAAATCAAGTGATGGAAAGTATTAGGACCTCGGAGGAGGCCACGTTAGTAAGGAAAATACGAGTTCGCGATAAAGTGAGACCTAAAGAACGGAAGGATAGAGCTACGGCAGAAACAAATAAACAATTAACGCCTAATTAGTAAAGAGGTGATAAAAGCTCCGTGTAATAAACAATTTGAATACAGACTAAAAACCGTGAGTTTTGGGGAGTAGAAGATACACCGGAAACGTAGAAGACGCGTTCGATGCCAGGAGAACTGTAGTGAGCTGTAGAGGAGAGATATACTCGAACAAGTAACGTCAATAGGGAAAAATCGCCAGCGTCAGTAGGGAACTTTCACCAGCCACTGAGATGCGATACGAGAGACAATTATACGTGCCAGTATAATAATAATTGTAAACTAAGATAGGACATTACACAAACCAGCGTGAAATGCATGCTTGTGTAAATGATACGTGTGTATAGTGATTTGTGTAAATAAATGTTTTCATCCCAAGTGTAAAATGTGATATTTTATACGTGTTTTTATAGATAAAGTGTTAATCCAAGAAAAATGTGTAATCATAAAATAAGTGTTGCTAAGAACATGAAGAGTGTATGCAAATGTGTTAATATACGCCGTTAAACGCATGCAAGATAGGCCAAACCATCCATAAATGGGGTCATCCACCAGAACAGCAAAGGGGTAAGTGATGGAAATGACATTACTCTATGTTATATCGCGCACTAACTAATAAAATAAATGGTATTTGTAACCATGAACAAAGATTTTGTTGATCATGTGAAGGCTAGAAATGTATTATGTGAAAGTAAAATGAGTACAACCCGTAATAATGAGTGAGATATAGCTAACGAGATTCTTGAGGAGGAAATCGAATATACAACTGTACCAATGGCAGGTAAATATGCCGTGTAAATTAATTAAACCAACGGTGAATAAGAACACAAGAATTAAAGTATTGATAATAAATGATGTGTTTTTATACTCCAGAATTAATTAGATAATGAGATGTTATACTTCATGTTAAATGAATAATGGGTTTTGTATACCTTAATAATTGAAAATATTGAATGAATAATGGGTTTTGTAAACCTTAATAATTGAAGATATTAAATGATTAATGGATTTTGTATACCTTAATGAAAGGATCAGATAAATGGTGGTTTATAGATACCTTGATAAAAGCAATTGTGAAAGTAATAGGCTGTTATGCCATAGTGAAAGGAAAGATAACGATAAGAAGACCAGTTAACAAACCAAGATGTTGGCAAAGATAGATATATGATAATAATAAATGTGTGATGGGGATCCAAGCAGATAAATATTGCCATAAAAGGGCCAAATAAGTATATAAATGTAAAGATAACCTCAAGCTAGGGATCAGTATACGTGATTCTATAACCTGCATTATTCGAGAGATATAAATTACTAAGTCAGATCGTCGAAATGTACTGGGTGGCGAAAAGGGCGAGACAGGGTCTCCCCGAAATAGCTATGTGTGTGTTATATGAATTGTTATATTGCGGTGTAAGTCTGGGTGGGAAGTATTGTTGAATCTCCACGCCAGCATTGCCTAATGTTGCAGTGTAAGTCTGGGTGGGAAGGATTGTTGAATCTCCACGCCAGCATTGCCTAATGTTGCAGTGTAAGTCTGGGGAAATATATTGGTTTCGTCGTTACGGACAACAGGGGAGACGGTGGAATTGCCGGTTCTGAGCCAAGTCGCGTATAACCAAATCCCAAATTGCCAGCATTGCCAATTACCGACAAATATAAACTGGTTTGCGACCAAGGTTAGAGACGACATCTCGCCCGAATAGCTGTATGTGTATGTGTTGTTAGCATCTCCGAATTAAATGCATTGTTATAAGAAGGCACGAGATAAATGTTATAATGAATGAAGAAGCAGTATAATTTGCAGTGAATAGAGAGTACCGGTATCGTAAGTCTTGGAAGGCCATAGAGAGGAAACAGTAAAAATGCAGTAGCAAGGGAGTGTGAAGGGTTCAAAGGGTCTAGACTGGGTTTGTTATGATCGTAAAGACTAACTTGACAGGTCAATTGGGGGAGGCGAACGAACGGCCTTGTCCCGTATGTAGGAGCTCGAGGGAGCAACTCAATGAAAGCTTTGTAAACAAGACCTGACTCTCAGAAGGGTCGGAGGCGTATTAGCAATTAAAGAGTGCAGAGATAAATATTAAAGCACAAATGTTAAAGTAATAAAAATTAGATGTTTATATTGCTGGGAATCAGACGAGCGTCACCAGCTAAAACTTAACGAATTCTATCAAATTTGACGAAAAGGGTCAATCTAAATATATTGATGGTATAACCGATTTCCTACCTAACAAGACAGTCTCAAACGGGTAAATGAAATGTATTGAATTTGAACTGAGATGGGAATTAGTCCACTGAGAAATGGTAAAGATTAGTTGCGTGATATAACATAACCTAACGGCATGAGGAAGACGGGAAGGTGATATAAAGATTGGGATTCGATTCCAGACATGTGATGTGTATAAAAGGTGTATTGTATTGCAAGAAATAGAAATCTAAGGCTTGATGGAAGTGAAAGTAACTAAGATTAAATAAGCTGAAATGAATAATGCTAATGAATAAAGGATAATTGAATTTAATGCCCAAAGGGGGAATGTAATAAATACTTCACAAGCTTTAGATAAATAATTTGAACGTGTGATAGGCACGCTTTATGATTTGATGATTAATAATTCTCAGTTGAATGATATTAAAGAAGGGAATTAAGCAAGATGGTTTTTGGGATGATTTTTGAATATTTTGTAAAGAAGTCGTTAATAGTTATGTGTAAGAGAAATTGAAATCGGCCTACGGTAGTTGCTAGGTGATCTCAAAAGATGCCAATTTCTTTTTACAATAAAATATTTGAACACCCTTACATTTTAATAATTTTATTAATGCAGCAGTTTTCTTTTCAGGACGGGTCAGGGAAGTGATATTGGAGGGAAATCGGCCGTGGACCTATTGAAAGGGACCGTCCAGGCATTTGCCTGGTCGTGAAAATGGGAAACCACGAAAACCATTTTCAGAACGGCCGAGTTGGGATTCGAACTCACGCTCTCCCGATGCCAGCGAGGTACAAGGTAGCGATTTAGCGCTCTCAGCCACCGCGGCCGGTACCCCTTACATTTTGAATTAACTGCCTTTATTTACATTATGATTAACCACTAAACATTTCAAAAAGTATTGTTTAAAATTATGGAGATTCTCTTAAAACGCACTGAATACCTTAAGTTGAAATAATTTTTAGCACTGAATACAACAAGTCACTCTATGTTGCCGTGCTTTTGCATTGTCGAGTTGTATTGGTTGGCAGGCTGTGAAGATCGAACAATATGACGGGAAAGTTAGTAAGTTATTGTTGTTTTAAGGGGCAGAACTATGAGGTCATCTGCCCCTTATGACGGGAAACAATGGCTAAAAAGCTACTAAAAGAAAGAACACACGCTGGCAACGTGTTGTGCTAGCTGTCAAACCTTAGCCAATAGGAGCCCGCCGGCGGCCATTTTATATTGATCCCGCCAAATCTTTCAGATTTTTAGCCTATTTCCATTTTATAAAAAAAAGTAGGCTTATGAGATCACCTTGTGTCCGTGTGTGTGTGCGTGTGTGTGTATGTGAGGTGTGTGTGTCCCCCTAATAACTTCTAAACGGCTGGAGCGATTACAATGAAACTCAGTAAGATCATAGCACTATTCTGGCCGACCCCGACTGTGCCCATTAAATTTTATTGTGTCTCACCAATCCAACATGGCGGCTGTGCGAAATATTTCACCAGCATTCAGTATCTCCGAAACTGTTACCGATATCGCCCTGAAATTGTGTACGGTGATAAAGGGCACTACTAGAAGTTCACCTATGAGACGTTTAAAAACCTGGTGACTACAAAACCAACATGGCGGCCAAGCGAAGTTGAAACATTTAAATAGACTTTTCTCGCGATTTAAGTATCCAAACGTAATGAAACTTGGTACAGCAAATGTTTATAGACATTGTAATGCACTGGAGTCTAATTTAGTTCAATTGTTTACATAACCTCATGATGGCGGCTGTGCGAAATATTTCACTGACATTCTATATCTCCGAAACTATTACAGGTATCACCCTGAAATTTTGTACGATGATAAAAGGTACTGATACAAGTTTATCTATGTAACTTTCATAAACCAGTAAAGTACAAAACGAACATGGCGGCCAATCAAAGTTGAAACATTTTAATAGACTTTTCTCGTGATTTAACTCTCTGAGCGCAGTGAAATGTGGTGCAGTAAATGATTTTACATATTGTAATGCACTGGCATCTAATTTAGTTCAATTGTTTACATAACCTCAAGATGGCGCCTGTGCAATATTTTAATATTAAGTTTTTATTTCTTGTGTCGTAATCATGCGATCGAAGTGAAAGTTTGAATAATGAACCTGGGCAATAATTTTCCTTGAATGGTACATAACTCTATGTCCTATACATATAACAATTCAAAATGGCGAGTATCCGAAATATTTAGACGGTTCTCAATATCTATGAATCTTCTACAGCAATCAAACTGATTTTTTTAAATGTTCATAGAGGCTATGGACATATGTTCACCTATAGGACTTTCAGTAACCTGGTGAGCACAAATCCAATATGGCGGCGACGCGAAGTATAAATATTTAAATGAACGTTTCTCGCGAATTAACTATCCGAGTTCAGTGAAACGTTGCACGTGGAATGCTTGTACAAATGTTAATCCACTGGCATCTAATTTATTTCAATTGTTTGTATAATCACAAGGTGACAGCTGTGAGAAATTTTAAATCTCATTTTTACTTCTTGTGTTCTAATCATGCGACTGAAGTTTGAATACCACGCGTACACAATAATCTTCATGTAATAGTACAAAAAATAGAAATCCAACCTGGCGACCATCTGAAATATTTAGACGGTTCTCAATATCTACGAATCTATCACAACCTTCAAACTGAGATTTTGTATGTTGATAGAGGCAATTAACATGAGTAGGATACATGAACATAGGCTGTATATTTCTTCACGGAACTACTTGTTTCTTTCGAAATACAGGGTGTAGATGTCTGTAGCAACAAAAGCTGCTTATTTGTAGGATTATACAAAATTCAATCCAACCAATTACGAACACAAACTAACTGTCTAAGGTAATATGAAGACCAACCAGCAAGCAGAAGCAAAATGCAGGGGTCCCGCCACACCTGGTTAGGTTATTAGCTACGGAATAACCCTCCCTAAGGGAAGATGATGAAAAAAAGGGAAAGGGAAGACGAGGGTTTCGGAATGGAGAAAAAGTATGGATAGATGGGACGAGAGTCCAATATAACTCATAAACTTAAACTAAAGTAAACGTTTAATCACAATTTTCACTGCGCAAGCCTGCGGGATACCTAAAGTGGGTATGGACTTGGACACAGCTAACGGGAAATGAGGCTGGAGCTTGGGCTATTTGCAAGCAAGCGTCGATCGTACTTTCCCTTCCCAGCCGGTATTTGGCTACTATGGGGAAGGGTGGTAGTCTGGCAAGACAAAGAATGACAGATTTACTGTATATCCTTTCAAAGGAGTTAAGTTTAAAAGAAGGTTTTGAAAGGCGCAAATAATTTGAATTTGCCATGATGATTTTAGTTCTTGGAACTGTAGGATCTCCCGAGAATGGCCGAGTATTCCCAGAAAGGGTAGCGATAAAGCAGTTATGCTTTTGGGGATAATTTTGTTGCTTTCTTGGAGAATTTAGGTAAGAAAAACAATAGTTGCATTTAAGAATAGCTAAGCTTTTACCCAGCAAAGTACCGACTAAAAGTTTAGACCAGAAGAAAAGCTATGAATTTTGAAAACAAACCACAAGTTTTAGAGAAAATCTCAACAAGCAGGAAGCTTGCGGAGCTAGCTTTACTTGCCTTACTGGCTCATTAGAATTACCTATAGCAGCTAAAAGATGCTTTGAAAAAGATGATACTAGAAGTTTTCTTTCAAATGCGACAAGAAGCAAAACTTTACTTAGTTGAGTAGTTGATTTTATTAAAGAGGGCATAAGCCTAAGTCATGGAAGATATGGTCTTGCCTAATCATTATTCTGATGAGATGGATAAAGCGCAAAGATATGATCTTTTTTATATAACAATGCATGGAAATATAATTGGTTTTAACAAATGTAAAAAAGTATAAGGTCTCAGACCTCTAGAATGGTAAAGTTTGCACTTGGCAATTAAGGCTTAAAACCTCTTTAAAGCACTAAAATCTGCATAAGATTTTGAAAAGTTGTGCTTCATATTGACAAATTCAAAATTTAACAACAATAATAAAGCAATTAAAGCTTCACCCATAAATAAGGTATAACGTGGGCACTTTAAGAATTCCTATGTGGAAATCTTAACAGTAGGAACCGACAATAAATTTGAAATTATAACAAGAAAAGGGAAAATTAAGAAGAAGTTTCTATAACTTCTTATATTTATACAGGGATCACGAGGAAAAATAGGGCAAGTTACCCTTTCGTGAAACCTGGAGAATATAGTTAAATAACTTAGTTATGAGTAGAAAGAATTAAATTCCTTAGTTATAAAGGAAAACCAAGGCGGTTTTAAGTGTGTGCTAGACACGAGTTATAGAGAAATTACTTATGAGATATGAAACAATGTTGGAGGGCACCTGCTGAGAGGTGACGCCTCATTGAAAAGGACCTAAGTTTAAGAATTAACCTAATTTGTTAGTAAAGGTGTTTGGGAAGGAGGAAATGGGAACTTTAGGAGAAAGTTCTCGGCCGTATTTATTGCTCTCACAAACGCGACGCTGTTGGAAGTTGAACGGGCACTGTTTTCACTATAGTCTATTGATGTAGATAGAAAGATCACTATTGCAGAAGAGAGAGAGAGTTCACAAGGAGAAAAGTTATTGCAATTATGTAAATCACTAGTTGAATTTCAGCTTGAGAGAGTTTATTGCGTCGTAGCTTTTGTAGGTTGCAGTTGATAATAATAATAATGTTATTGGTTTTACGTCCCTTTTAACTACACTGGCTTTTTAGAGACGCCGGGGTGCCGGAATTTTGCCCCGAAGGGGATCTTTAACGTGCCAGTAAATCTACTGACACGGCTCCCTCGCATTTGCGCACCCTCAAATGCCAGCTGACTGCGCCAGGTTTCGAACCTGCAACCTTGGGCTCAGAAAGCGAGAACGTTACCCCTGAGCCACGCAGCCAGACAAGGTTGCAGTTGAATGCAGCGGAAAATCTCCAACGAAGGAAGACAAATTATGTTGATTAGAGGTTTATACAACATACATTTCTCAGTGAGGAAAATGTATTCCCATATTTGAAGAAATGCTATGCCATTTTACTTGTAGAAAGATAGTTCGATGTCGAAAGTTCCGGAGTTATGATAACAGTTGAATTGGCCAATAGGTCCCACGGAGAAAAACTAAGTTTTTATAGACAGTATTTCGTTTAATATGAATCCCGCGGTGTGAGAACTCATTCTCAGTTAATTTGTGCAAGAAACACTACATTTTAAAGTGGAAACTCAGCTTAGATAGTTAGAGCATGACTAGAAAAATCCCTCGAAGGTAGTTATTGTACTGCATTTAGCAATTTCACACTGTCTATAAAACAAGAATTAAAAAGCATTTAGCTGTTTAAAACCAATTAAAATGTGGTGAAAACCATTAGAGTTTGGTACTTAGCTCATTGTTTGTAGAGTAGATGATCTATGGCGACCGTTAGCTTAAATCCACATCATGGCGTAGATATTTAAAAAATGTCTCGAGTAGACAGGAGACAAGCCTAGGGTAGGCTCCAACTGTAAGTGTTGACGTCTGACACATAAGTGAGAGATGAAGAGGACGAGACCTCCTGAGCCTTGCCGGCTTGACCACAAGTAGATGAGTGAGAGAGCGGAGCAACGCGCGGAGAGGGGGAGAGACACCGCACACGTCAGAGGTAGACGGGCGAGGAGTAGGGGAAGCGAGCGGGTAGGGGGAGAAAACAACAGAATTTATACAGAACACACAACACAGAAAAAGGAAACTCTTATACAAGAAATAAAATTCTTCTTGGAGCGGTATCTTCACGGAGTTGTTGGTTGGCGATGATGACGAAACCTGGTGTGTTGATGAGGAAGTCTTCTGGACTTGAGGCAATGGAAGGACTTCAGAAAGCAGCTGCAAGGTGTTGCCAGGCTGGTTCCACAGAATATGCGCTTCTGAAACAAACTTACAACAACCATGAACAAGTGCACGGGGCAAACAGAATATTCGCTGTTGGTGTTTGCGGGAAGAAAATATAAATGAATGAATTAATATAAAAGAATGAAGAGCGGCAAATGCCAACTCTGCCTTCCCGTGTATTTCGAGAAATAAACCAACACCCACACCCTAACAATAACAATGACAGCTTTCTGAATTCGACATGGAGAATATTGCATTAAACTTGCAGTGCGAAATCACGGAAGGAATCACTACAGATGGCGCATGAGCAGACACTGTCTTGATTTGGTACTGGCACAGTCGCGTGGTCTTTTCCGCGTTACTTTACTGGTACAAAGCAAGCAACGTTCGATGTTCGTAGGTGCAGGACTGCAAGGAGGGAAACAGACCCGACCAAAAATATTGTCTCTGGAAAATAGATGGATTAAAAATATATTTTTGAAGTATAGCAGAGTTTCGCAAACTCGGCCTAATGTGGACCGAAGGGTGGCCGAGTTCGTAAAAATGCCGGGTTATCGGGAAATGTGTTAAAAAGACGAAATAAGCTGTTTGTTTTGGTTTAAAAGTAATGCAATGCAGTCTGTACATTTATTTGTTTCTAACAGAAACATACGTTTTAAAATGATTAAGCCACTACAATACAGTACTTGAATATGTACAAAACACTTCCCGTAGGCAAATAGTTTTTTCACTTAATGAAAATTACCATTTACTTTTTTGCAAAAAAGTAAGTAATGTTCATTTGCTTTTCGCTTTGAAACCTGTTTCTTGAAGCCTCGTCACGAAGACGGCGAAGAAACAGAATTGCGGAGAATTCGCAATCAAATAAATACAACGCTCTGCGCGAGGACCGTTTGTTTACTTCTTACTGCCAACGGTTTGTGCATTTACAGTACTTTACAGTACCTGTATTTATCAGGTCGTCGTTACTCTTCTTACTATGTACTGTAGGTCAACTTGTTTCGCGTCGTATTTAACTGTCGATAATTCCATTGATGGAGAAGACGAAAGAAAACATAATAACGCTCTGTGCTGAAACACAAAAACAAACAAATATCATGATTTTTTTTCTCTTGTCAGGGTGGCCGAGGAATCTGGAGTGCCGGGTTACCGAGTGCCGAGTTTGCGAGACTCTACTGTACCGGTAATTAATATTTAAAAAAAATCGTATGGCTTTGGGTGCCAGGTGCAAGCTTTGTTATTTGCGCCCAGAGGGCAGCTTGCATGTCGAATTTTGTTGTTCCTTGAAGCACTATGAAAGTCAAGGAGGTTAGATATCTAAGCTCCTTGAACACTATAGTGCTTTCTTGTAGAGAAATGTGGAACTTTGTATTGGCGGAAAGTCCCGAGATTAATTTTGACATTATGAACACGGCCTACTGAATTCAAGTGGGTTCTTTGACATGCCAACATCGTATGACATGGTGTCGTAATTTTTGCCGCCTTTCAAAAAAAAAATATCACTTACCACGGCCAGGAGCGAACCTGCAAGCTTGGGTTTAGTAGACCGACACGATAACCACTCACTCGCCGTGGCAAGCTATTTTGAAGTAATGGATCTTAAAAACATTATTTTAAAGCTGTTGCCCTGGTCCTGCGGCATTCAATTAGCCATACCGGAAAATTCGCCATTGGAGAAAAGTGTCAGCATTTATTTGTACTTCAGAATATGATAACCCTTAGGGCCGGGTTCGCCAACGCAGCGTTAACAGGCCGTCAGTAAATGCGTTGTTAATTTTAACATAGGCATTAAGCTCGTTGGCGTTTCACCAGCACATTCACCGATTGGCATTAGGAAACGAAGCGTTATGTTGAAGGGCTGTACAAAACTCATTGAAAGATGATGATTGTGTCGGTATTTGTTTATTCTTTGGAGTAATCGAGCAGGCCGTTAACTGAAAAAGCTTAAAAGTTACATACTCCTTGGTTAAAAACAAACATGGCTGATGAGGAAAAGAGCAAGAAGAGCCGGCGACTGTGAAATTTTCGTTAAATGAAAGAAACATAATTATCCACCATTATCTACTCGGTGGATGAGCATCGTGAATCGTTGAAAATAAGAGGACTGATGCTGTAACGTTTAGGTAGTCTTTTATTAAATTAAATTAACTAGGATGTTTTATAACACGTAAAAATAAATACGAGGAATGATGTTTAGACGTCTAGGTAGTCTTTTATTAAATTAACTACATGTGCTACACCGTAATAAATCACACGATATTACTCCTAAATAAGGAATGGCACATCTAAGCTATCTTACTTATCAGATGGGAATTCGAGGTTAGGTTCTGTCATCTGTAGAACATGGTGGAGTTTGTCCCAGAAAACTCCAACTCATAGAGGGAAAACAGCAACAAGCAGTAGCTTGGATTCAATATCATTAGGGTGAAGCAATAAGACTGAACTATGCGTTAATATAAGGGGCTGAAGGATTTCACAATTAAACATAATAGGTAAAAAATATGCAATTTATTAATATACTCTTTAAGTAAACAAAACATCAATTAATAACCACTGAAGAAAATACTTGAGCTTCTTATTAAAAAGTTCATGGCAAAGATCAACTTTGTCTTCTTAAAATAGAAGAGGCAATAAAAATTTTCTATAAATGAGTGCTAAAAACTTATCTTTGGCGACACTTTAGTGGAGGGTATGTCCGGAGTTAATCATCCCTCAAGCGAAGAAATGTATACAAACACAGTCACGTATGAACATTTATCTGTCCCAGTAGGCAACCCACTCCACACATTTGAGAGGTATCACTGCTGTTG
Organism: Meconema thalassinum; assembly: GCA_946902985.2. Taxonomy (NCBI): domain Eukaryota; kingdom Metazoa; phylum Arthropoda; class Insecta; order Orthoptera; family Tettigoniidae; genus Meconema; species Meconema thalassinum. The sequence continues at coordinate 778,666,689 of OX336388.2, read as the reverse complement.
TTGTGCACTGGAGAGATTGGAGTATGTTTACAAACTTGGTTGGTACTGGCTGATCACGGCGCGTAGCAAGTACTATTGACATTCCTTCCTTGTGCCTTTCCTCACTGCGAGATAGTGCACCATGAAGATTGTTATTATTAGTCGTAGATGATGACTCACTGCGGTACTTGAAAAGTCTTGGCGAGAATATTTGAAGTTTATTGGTCTCAGAGTGGTGACCAAAAAGCAGATTGTCACATGTTGACATTAGAATGTTGGCCGTACAGTAAGCCCGAAGAATAGTGGCCCAGAGTGGCCCGTAGAGTCGTGGCCGAAGAATGGATGAAGAGTGGCACCACAGTGGCCCGTAGAGTCGAGGCCGAAGAATAGATGAAGAGTGGCACCAGAGTGGCCCGTAGAGTCGTGGCCGAAGAATAGATGAAGAGTGGCACCACCCAGAAGATGACTCGAGGTTTTATAGCGGCGAAAACCCGCCGAGGAGGGCAGCTGACCAAAAACACCGCTGCTATTGGTTGGCCAAGGAAATGACGTCACGAGCTCGTGGCGACAGCAGGCAAGCAGCAGACAGGCTCAGTGTAGTCGTTGTAGTGATGTGTTACGGAAGCCTTAAACACTAGGTGAGTAACTATAATATCTATGAATTAGGTGATTAATAACAAGGTTATGCATACAGTTTAAGCAATTAATACATTTCCCAAGAAATACTTATCATTCGGGGATCTCGCTAACAAGAAACAAATTTGACCGACAAATGGGCCAAGCTAAACATTGAAAGTATCACGAAAAGTGATCATGCTCCGAGAACTCCGAATGAAAACAAACAAAAGAATCAGTCAAAACAAACATGGATAACAGACTAGGAGTAAACTAAGACTCGAAAGGCAAAACAGAGATAGCAGAGATAGGTCTAGTGTAAAGACCTTTATTAGTTAAACATCAACAACTCTGACGCGTTTATCACTGCCAAAGTGGCAGTGAATAACTCTGCCTAGGTTCCACACGAGAGGCGGAGATGGGTCTCGAAGAAGAACCATGTCCCCCACTCGTACATCTGGTTGAGGAAGCCGCCACTTCTCACGCCTATTTAGCAAGCTGAGATATTCTAACTTCCATCGGCGCCAAAAAGAACAGCGCAAAGATTCTACTTTTCTCCAAAAGATAGGTAGGCTAGGATCACAGCGTCGAACCAGCAAAGGCGGAGTAGCAGCAAGCGAACAGCCAATCAGGAAGTGACTGGGTGTCAAAGGCAAAAGATCCTTAGGATCGTTTGAAAGAGGAGTCAGAGGTCTGGAATTTACGATACCTTCGACTTGAATAATTAAAGAGTTGAATTCCTCATAAGAAAGTATGGTAGGACCAAGAGTTTTCTTAAGCTGTCTTTTAGTAAGTTTGATGCAGGACTCCCATCGGCCCCCATGATGGGGAGCATAAGGCGGGGTGAAATGCCATTTGAACCCTTTAGAATAGGAAAAGTTGGAATTTTTTCTTTAGCAGAAGGGGAGCTTAACACTTTTTTCCAGAGATCAGAAGCACTTACAAAAATTGTTGCATTATCTGAAAAGACTTCAGATGGAACACCCCTTCTAACAGCAAATCTAGAAAAGGCGGCCAAAAATAAGATACAGAAGCGTTCGTAACCAACTCGAGGTGGATGACTCCCGTCACCATACATACAAATAACGAGATGTAAAGTTTACCTAAGATTTTGCGCTTAGATGAAGAGGGATTGGTCTGATATACGTAAGGACCGGCGTAATCGATCCCAGTAAGAGCGAAGGGCTTACTAGGTTCTGAACTAAATGGAGGTAAATTACCCATAATCTGCGTGGCGGGGCGTGGTTTAACCTTAAAGCAAGGTATACACTTTTTAACAACAGAAGAAACCTCATGAACGCCATTAATGACCCAGTAGAATTCACGAATTAGACAGAGCAAGTTGCGAGTGCCAGCATGAAGGTGTTTATAATGAAACTTTTTTATTATAAGTGTAGTGATAGGATACTTTGAAGGAAGGATGATGGGATGTTTTTTCCCATCCTCACAACTAGACATAGCTAATCTTCCACCCACACGTATTGTGCCGTCCTGGTCTAGAAAAGGAGTGAGTGGTGAAAGCCTGCTAGACTTGGGTAAATATTTACCACTTATAAGAGCTTGCTTTTCAGGAGCAAATACTTCCTGCTGAACAAGCAACAAAATCTTGCGAGTAGCAAATTCTAACTCTACTCTGGTGAGAAAGGGTTGAGGCTACAATGGTTGATCAATTACTAAATATTTCCACCGGAATATATAAGACACTACACGAATCAATTTATCAAATGAAGAGTATCTCTGAAAAAGGCTAGTAGAAGTAGAAGTAAGATGCGTCGTGACAGGGTCAGTGCAGGCATCAGGTACTTCTTCTGCAAATTGATTAGCTAAGCGAGGCCAGCAAGATGATTCCTGACTTAGCCAAGGAGGACCATTCCAGTACAGGTCTGAAGAAATCAATTTTTTAGGCGTGCAACCACGTGATATTATATCCGCGGGGTTTTCACGGCTAGGAACATGTCTCAATTGTTCAGAATGAGAAACTTCATGAATCTTAGAAACGCGATTTGCCACAAAGGTATTCCAATGAGAAGAAGGCTTGGAAATCCAAGCTAGTACAATAGAAGAATCGCTCCAAAAAATGTGCGGGAAAATTTTAACTTTAAACTGACATTTAGTTTAGTAGCTAATTCTGTTGCCATTAAAGCAGATCATAATTCTAATCTCGCCAATGATACCGTTTTAAGTGGAGCAACGTTTGATTTAGCGCACACTAAATTAGAAAATCCAGGGAAAGTGGCTGAGGAACGTCCTACTATGTATGCACAACAGCCATAAGCCCGTTCTGAACTATCAGAAAATACGTGCAGGTCATACTGCTGGCATAAGGGATTAGAAATTAAAAGGCGGGGTATAGAAACCTTGGAGAGATACAGCAAACTACTGCGATACTCGAACCATTCTTCTAAAAGAGGAAAGTGGAGATTTTCATCCCAGTCAGTTTTTAATGACCAAAGCTTTTGCAGGAACATTTTTGCAACAATAACTATAGGAGCAATATATTGCAAAGGGTCAAAGATCTTTGAGATTTCTGACAGAACTTGTCTCTTAGTTACAGGGGGAGATTCTGACAAATGTACCTGATAAGAGAAGGTATCAGAAGAAGGACACCAAAAACACCCAATGCTTTTACGGCTGTTTCATCAGTAGGAATAGCAACAAATTCATCAACTGGGACCTCTGATGAAAATTTTGATATAAATTCAGTAGAATTTGAAGTCCATTTATGGAGCGGAAAACCACCTCCTAGGAGCAGGGATTTCAAATATTCGCACACAAGGAGTGCTTCAGAAATATTAGGGAAAGAATACAAGAAATCGTCAAAATAAAATGCCGTTTTTAATGCCTCAGAGGCCAAAGGATGATACAGATGACCATCTTGCTCGGCTAACATGTGGAGAGATCGAATCGCAAGAAAGGCTGAAGGCTTCAGGCCATATGTCACAGTCTTCAATCTAAATATATTTATGGGTTTGGAACTCTCATCGTGCCACAATATTCTTTGCAGATCTTGCTGCTCAGAATTTACGAGAATCTGCTGGTACATCTGCTTAATATCTGAGATTACAGCAATAGGAAACCGTCGAAAATTAAGCAAGACAGAGGTGAGATCTGTTTGAATAGCGGGACCACATTGCAAGGTATCATTTAAAGAGACTCCATTGGAAGTTAGTGATGAGCCATTAAAAACTACTCTTATATTGTCTTGTGTTAAAGAATTTTTCCATACCGGGTGATGATTTAGATAAACTATTTCCTTAAAAGGATGGCCAATTTCTTCTGATTTAGAAATTACCTCCATGTGATTGGATGATTCGTATTCCTCCATAAAGGAAGCATACTGAGTTTTAACAGAAGCATCTCGTTTGAACCGATTTTCAATAGCAAATAGTGCCCTGAGTGCTCTGGAATGCGAGCCCGTAATGGCGGGAGGATTAGGAATACGTGGAAGAGTTACTATAAATCTGCTTTCAGCAGTACGAACAGTGGTTTCCTTGTATAACTTATCACAAATTTCGTTAGGAGAAGAAGAAGAAGAAGAAGAAGAAGAAGAAGTTGCCTGAACATTTTCAAGATCCCAGAACTTGGCTAGCTCTTGACTCAAATCGGCACCAACAAAATAACAATTCGATACAGTTTGAATAGGATTACGGTATATTTGACCAGTAGCGATCCAACCAAAATCAGTTTCGCGGAAGAAAACATTAGGAGCAATTTTTACTTTATTGGAATGAAGACATTGCCAAAATACGCTTGAGCTGAAAAGAAGCTCTACGGGCGAAGCTCTGTTGAAATGAGGGTCAGCTAGCTGGACAAAATTCGGGATATTCCAACTTTGAATAGGATAAGGAGTGCCGGGAATATTGTTGCCTATAGACTTGATAATCAAACAATCTAATTGCAACTGCGTACCAAGATTATTAGAGTCCTTCAGATCCACTTAAGCAAAGCTTAAGGATTGTGGTTTAGAGCAGTTTATTCCTGTAACCTCTATTGAGGTAGGATGTTTTGGGAGGCCTAACTTTTGTGCCAAAGATTCACTAATAAAATTGTTAGTAGCGGCATTGTCTAATATTCCCCTGACAGATACCCATTTCCCGTAAGCATTTTTCAATAGAACCTGCACGGTAGATAATAAAACCTGAACTTTGCCAAGCGAGGTAGAACTTTGAGCATACGACTGCGCACTATTTTGAGAAGTCTCAGAATTAGACTTGGTATTGGGACTGCTTGGTCCTGATAACCGTGATCTTTCATGTCTGTGCAAGAGGGAATGGTGTCTAGCTTTACAATGAAAGCATAAACGTTGTGAACGGCAATTGTTTAACATATGCGTTCCTGACAAACAGTTAAAACAATGTTTTTTGTTCGTAATTAACTTTCGTATTTCATCTACTGATAAAGATTTAAATTCATCACAATTGTATAAATTATGCGATTGCTGACACAGACCGCACGTTTGCATTTGGTTAGGTGATCGAGCATCAACAGGAAGAGCGTGTGATCTTAAAATTCTTTGGTTAGAACTGCTAACCTCGTCTTTTGAGAAGGCTTTTGAATCTGAAATACTAGTTTTTTGATTAGCTATGGCGGAAAAGACTTGGCTTCTAGCTTTCAAAAAGTTAATAATTGCCTCATAAGTGCATTGCAAATGCTGGGAAAGTTCTGTTTCCCAGGCTTTTAATGTACTTGCAGCCAATCTTGCAGAAATGAGGTGAACTAGAAATAAATCCCAGTGATTTACAGGTTGGTTTAAATTGGACAATGCTCTGACGTGTAGTTCTGCAGTGTCAATCAACTTACGAAGTGATAAGCTGTTGTCTGCTTGCATGTTAGGTAACTCGAATAAGCTTTGTATATGGCGTTGAATAGATAAACGAATGTTCCCATATCTATCCTTAAGAAGATTCAGAGCAACTTCATAATTATCACTGGTCAAATATAGGGCTTGAATCAGGTTAAGTGCGTTGCCTTGAACTGCCAGACGCAAGTAGTGAAATTTTTGAATTACTGGGATAGAAGTATTCTCATGTACTAAAGAATTAAATAATTCAAAAAATGGCTCCCATTCTATGTCCTTACCAGTGAATTTGGGTATTTCTAATTTGGGTAATATAATGCGTGAAGAAGATGTAGAAGATGCTGCAGAAGTTTGATCTTCTTGTTTTTCTTTTAAAGTTAAAGCCCTAATAAGCTATTTAACTTCAGGAAATCCCTGGTAGTATAATTTTTCAACTTCCAACCTATCACTTTGCTGGTCCGGGTGCTGAGTTTCTATACTGCATTGTATCTCATCATAATTCTCCAAGGCTTGTTCATAATTCTTAAGCCTCTGCGAAATTATGTCAAGATTACGCTCTTGGGGTTCAAGCTCCGTTAAAAAAATACGAAACCGTGTGAGCTTGCCCTTACAAGAGGCTCTGTCGTTGCTGAATTTTTCATCAAGGTCAGGCATGTTAAAAGTTGTTTGTTACTCACGTCAATATTGTGACTTCGAGTACTGGAAGCCACAGGATGACAGCTTTCTAGGTAGTAAGGTTTAGTCTGATGCGGAAGAAACCGGCTTAGCTTACGTTTCTCTCCTCCTCTGCTGAACATGCGCCTCAGGCTGAAACTTACAATTTGAATTAGTGTTGAAACACAATAAACAAAAATTGTTAATGTTTAATGTGAAATCCAAGATATGAAACTTGTAACATTCCCAGGGTGCAACAGATATGTTTCCCGGGGGTGAGGCACCATAAATATGGAGGAGTTTGCCCCAGAAAACTCCAACTCACAGAGGGAGAACAGCAACAAGCATTAGCTTGGATTCAATAGCATTAGGGTGAAGCAATAAGACTGAACTATGCGTTAATGTAAGGGGCTGAAGGATTTCACAATTAAACATAATAGGTAACAAATATGCAATTTATTAATATACTGTTTAAGTAAACAAAACATCAATTAATAACCACTGAAGAAAATACTTGAGCTTCTTATTAAAAAGTTCATGGCAAAGATCAACTTTGTCTTCTTAAAATAGAAGAGGCAATAAAATGTTCTATACATGAGTGCTAAAAAACTTATCTTTGACGACACTTTAGTGGAGGTTATGTCCGGAGTTAATCATCCCTCAAGCGAAGAAATGTATACAAACACAGTCACGTATGAACATTTATCTGTCCCAGTAGGCAACCCACTCCACACATTTGAGAGGTATCACTGCTGTTGTTATGCACTGGAGAGATTGGAGTATGTTTACAAACTTGGTTGGTACTGGCTGATCACAGCGCGTAGCAAGTTTTTCCTTCCTTGTGCCTTTCCTCACTGCGAGATAGTGCACCATAAAGATTATTATTATTAGTCGTAGATGATGACTCTCACTGCGGTACTTGAAAAGTCTTGGCGAGAATATTTGAAGTTTATTGGTCTCAGAGTGGTGACCAAAAAGCAGATGTCACATGTTGACATTAGAATGTTGGCCGTACAGTAAGCCCGAAGAATAGCGGCCCAGAGTGGCCCGTAGAGTCGTGGCCGAAGAAGGGATGAAGAGTGGCACCACAGTGGCCCGTAGAGTCGAGGCCGAAGAATAGATGAAGAGTGGCACCAGAGTGGCCCGTAGATTCCTGGCCGAAAAATAGATGAAGACTGGCACCAACCAGAAGATGACTCGAGGTTTTATAGCGGCGAAAACCCGCCGAGGAGGGCAGCTGACCAAAAACACCGCTGCTATTGGTTGGCCAAGGAAATGACGTCACGAGCTCGTGGCGACAGCAGGCAAGCAGCAGACAGGCTTAGTGTAGTCGTTGTAGTGATGTGTTGCGGAAGCCTTAAACACTAGGTGAGTAACTATAATATCTATGAATTAGGTGATTAATAACAAGGTTATGCATATAGTTTAAGCAATTAATACATTTCCAAAGAAATACTTATCATTCGGGGATCTCGGTAACAAGAAACAAATTTGACCGACAAATGGACCAAGCTAAACATTGAAAGTATCACGAAAAGTGATCAGAACATTCACCAATACAGAAGGTTTTGACAACCTAAATCTCATGATAAATTCTGTGTCGTCGCATTCAATCAAGTAATTCCTTCGTTATTTATAAGTTAGTGGTCGAAGAAAATCTAGCATGTCTTCAAAAACATCGTCATCGTTGAGAATAAAGTTTAATACACGACTATTTCGGCTTTCGCTGCACGCCATTTTGGATTTGATTGCTACGTAAATCGACCGTGAAGTCGTTAATTCCATGTTGTCAGAGCAATTAGTTTTGACGGCTTGTTAGAGAAGCTAATGGATTGTTAAAGTTTGGTGAACCGCAACATTTCGGTGATCGTCCGTCAACGGCCTTAATTGGTTTGTTAACATTTTAACGAACCATGGTGAACCTGGCCCTTAATATGCATGTGGTTAAACGCACCGAAAAGGTAAGATGCCTGATGCATAGGGGTTGGTGGGTGGTTGTTATTGTTGCCTGTCAATTTTTCAATGTGTGTGTATGTTTGAGTCTTCAGTCTTTCGCCAGGTTTGATGCAGCTTTGTCATGCTTCACTGTCCTGTGCTAATCGTTTCATCTCTACATAGCTACCACACCCTATATCCGAGGCAATCTGTTTAACATATTCTAACCTTGGTCTATTCCTACAGTTCTTATCCTCGACCCTTCCTTCTATAACTGAGTTCGCTATTCCTGGGTGTCTTAGTAAGTGTCCTACCAACCTATCTCTTCTCTTCATTAGCAGTCGCCAGAACCATCTCTCCTCTCCCACTCGTCTTAATACCTCTTCATTCGTAACCCTATCTACCCATCTGATCTTCATCATTCTCCTGTAACACCCCATTTCAAAGGCTTCAATTCTCCTATTTTCTGCTGCTCCAACGGTCCAAGTTTCACTTCCTTAGAGCGCCACGCTCCAGACAGAGGCTTCCAAAAATGACTTCCTAATACTGTAACGTGTTTTTCGAGGGGATTTTGCGCAACTGGCATAAGTCAGTAGGAAGCCATTCTATATTTATTTACGCGGCAAATTGTTCAGCCAAGAGAAGTTTTCATGTAACTTATTATTATTATTATTAACTTATTATTATTATTAAGGTATTTCTTTGGAGCATTTTTTATAAAATTATAAGTAATCAGATAGGTTTTCTATGTTATAGAAAACACTATCAAGCAAATTATTACGAACAACATTATCGTAAGAAAATTATATGATTACGGAATTTTACGGAGTTTTGTCAGTTAGGGTATTTTGAGAGAGATGAGTCACGGGGAATTCGGCTACAGGCTTAATCTTGTCGAGTAGCATGACGCAAGCTGGGTTGCTGCTTCAAGATAAGGGAAATGGCCTGGACCGGTAATAGACATCATCGCCGCGCCGAGTGTAATGACCCGGAGGAGGGGAAGATCGCGTGGTGGGTCAGCCAATCAGAGGAGACCGGGCGACTGGAAGACGGCTCCGTAGAGGGGATACGACGAGTGCATATATGGTTTGCGCGCCGTGGAGGCAAGGCGACTATCTTTGTAAAACTCAACCAGTGTGGTTGTACGTGCGATTGGCTCCGATGTTCGGACCAGAAAGTTATCATATCTATAAGTATCTCATCAACTAACGAAGAAGATGACGACGACCAGGAGGCTGTGGGAAGCTCTCTACAACATCCAGTACGAGGGAAATGCTACGGCAATTTCCAGTGGTAAGCGCGAATGACTCAGAACTACGCAATCTCTCGTCTCTTTGTTTAATATTCAGTATTTCAGTAACTTCATAGCTTGGGAATAAGAGTAAAATCAGTAATTTATCCGACTCCGTTTTCACGTAATTTTCTAGCGGTAATATTCAAATCGCAACGCTCCAATTTAAATTCAAACTTATTATTATTATTAATTTTGCAATACTTGTTTTATATAATAAATTCATTTCTTTTAACCATGCAATCTTTGCTTTCAGTAGGTAGGATTAGATATAGACCAATTCCTTCTCCTGATACAATTGTTTGTTGGGTTAATGATCAAATCATGCCACGATCTGAGTGAAAAGATTCTTGAAGGTGTTCTACCAGAGCTAGGGGTTGTTAAATATAAATTTAGATTTCAACATAGCGTTGAGGTCTTGGCGCCCATTAAAACAACATATCTTAGTCAGAGTAAATATTTCAAAGTGCAAGACAGAGCTAGTTAGAAACCGTTTCACTTGTCATCCCAACGTGGAGAAAACCATTACATTTGTCGCTACCAACTTGGGGCTGAAAACCTAATAACATTTGTGGAAGGAGAAGGGTATATATTTCTGTGCCTGTATTTTGGGGGTTTTTCATTTATCGGTGTGTATCAGCATGGGTAGTGTTGAGGAAGAGATGAAGTTGCGTAGTGGTCACCAGTTGGATAGTGAAGATACGAGCAGTATGGCTAGTCTTGGAAATGAAAGCAGTACAGGGATGTCGGAGGTAAATCCCGATACTGAGGGGGGTAATCAAAACAGTCAAGCAGGGTTAGAGAGTTTGCTTCTTCAGTTTATGCAACAAAATAAAATTAGCACAGATGCTTTAAACGCTAAACTCGAACAAAATAATGCTAAACTTGAACAAAACAGTAGGGAAAATAAAGAGATTACTGAAGCTTTAAACGCTAAACTTGAACAAAATAATGCTAAACTTGAACAAAATAATGCTAAACTTGAACAAAATAGTAGGGAAAATAAAGAGAGTACTGAAGCTTTAAACGCTAAACTTGAACAAAACCGTAGGGAAAATAGAGAGAGTACTGAAACTTTAAATGCTAAACTCGAACAAAATAATGCTAAACTTGAACAAAACAGTAGGGAAATTAGTGATAAATTTGAGCTGATTAGAGGTGAGATCAGAGGGGGTGATGGAAGAGAAGGCTAAAGAGATTATTGCAGATATAGACAGAAAATTAGGAAATGTACAGGAGGAGTTAGAAATTAGAATCAGTACACAGACTGAAAATTTAAAAGAACTAGTGCAACTTGAAACACAGCAGGTCAAAAAGCAATTGGGGGGGAGAAATTGACAAAATTCAGGTAGCAACTAAAGAGGTTAAAGAACAGCTGGGGGGAAGAATTGATAAAGTACATACAGAAATAATCACTGAAGTTAATGCTTTAAGGGAGAGGAATAAGGAAAGCATTAATGAGATTAATGAGAAACAAGCTCAGTTAAGTGGTAAAGTTGAAGCATCGGAAGGGAGCATTAGGTTAACTGTAACTAATATTGAAAGAAAAGCTGAGGAGAAAATTGCTGAATTAGAACAGAAGTTGAAAGCTAGAATTAGGCAGGAAAATAGTCAGAGTAGGCCAGTTTACGTGAATAGTACACACGGGGAAATAGAACTAGGCAAATTCAGTAATCGGCAGGGTTGTCCAATGGAGTTCATGAATACAATAGAAAATAAATTCGGGGAGAGGTTGGAAGATGGTAGTATTGAGTGGTGCCAGGTAGTTGAGATTTTAGAGCAAGCGTTTGTAGGGGAGACAAGAAACTGGTTTGCTGTCTACAGAGACAATTTCGAGAATATTTCAGATTTTAAAGTTAAATGTTGTGAGAACTTTTGGAATGAGGTAATTCAGTCTCAGCATCGTGAGGGAATTGTGTGTGGGAAATATAACCCGAGAGGAAACTACACTATGACCGAGTACTTTTTAGGACAGGTATTGACGTGTAAATATTTGGATGGTTTGAAGGAGGAAAGTGATGTAGTCAGGCTATTACTAATACATTTTCCATATAGAATCAAAGAAGCTGCCTGTTTACAAAAGGTTAAATCTATTTCACAAGTGGAAAATTTATTGAGCCTATTCGATGCTCTGGGAAGAGGTGGTTACGAGGAGAATTTCGGTAGGAACCAGGGTAACCATAATAACAGGCCTAATGAGAATAGGAGTCAGGAAGTTCAAGGGAACAGTGGCGAAGGGGCCAACGTTCAAAATGGGGGAACCAAAATAATAATAATAATAATAATAATCAGCAAAACCAATACAGAGAAAATGGGTATAGTACGAACTACCAAGGTAGAAATAATGATTTCAGGTGAAATCAAGGCCGAAATAATGATTTTTAGGGGTAACCAAGGGAGGTATAATAATAATAATTATTATAACCAGAACAGGGGTCAAGGAGGGAATCAGCCCAATGGTAATAACGGACAGAGAGATACCGTTAACACAACCCAGAACAACCAGACCAGTGCAGTAGTGAGTAGTACTACACCAAGCGGTAGCAATGCTTTAAACACGAACCAGGCTGCGATGTAAGGTCAGAATCTCAGTCTATAACATGCCCTGTCCATACACTTATACAGGAACCCTTTGACATAAATGTAAGAAAGGAATTATTACGTGAACTAAATGATGAATGTATTATTCAGGAGGTGGTTAGTAAGAGCCCCATAGTTAAATTTAACGTGTCCGAGGCGTACACAGATGTTTTAATTGATAGTGGTTGTATGAAGAGTTGCATAAGTAGTGCATTTTATGATAAAATGAAAGGAACTAGAGTAAATTTTGAGGAGATGCCAATTAAAAGCACTTTTGTTATAACAGCTGTTGGGAAGAGGTCTAAAGTAATTTCTAAGCAAGTTTTAGTAGACATTAAAATTAATAATCATATAGAAAAGCAGATTTGTCTTGTAATTCCAAATTTAGTATTCAGTGTTATCTTGGGTTCAGAGTGGCTAAGTAGAGAGTCGGGTAACTTATGTTATGATGTAGGGAGTTTGAAATTTAAATGGGGTGATTCTGAAGTAGAAGTAGCGTTCAATGACCATATTCAGAGAAGTAGTGTTGTAGGTGTGATTTGTACTTTAAATGAGATATCGCCAGACGTAGAGCGGGGTTCTCCATGTTTTGTGGGCAGTGTGATTACGAACGGTAGTCTAGAGGACTCGTTACGTGATGCTGCATTTCAGGGAAATATAGAGGTGGAACAATGTGTTCGGCTCTATGATGTGTTATTGTGTAACAGGAGAGTTTTTGAGGATCGCATTGGTATGGCCAATTGCTATACACATTCATTGAACGTTATTGATAGGTCAGTATTCACAGGACATAGATATCCTGTACCTTTCGCTTATCAGAGTGCAGTTGAGGCACAAATTAACCAGATGCTTGAAGATGGGGTTATTGAGCACTCTAACAGTCCATATGTTAATTCTTTGATCACGGTACCCAAGGCCGACGGCACGGTTCGTATTTGTTTAGACGCTCGTTTGGTTAACAGAAGAATTAGTTCAGATCAGCTGAAATCTATGTCAATAGAGGAATTAATGCAAACATTTGAGGGGAAGAAGTATTTCACTTGTGTAGATTTGAGTTCCAGTTTTTGGCAAGAGCCACTTATGTACGAAGATAGACCATTTACAGCTTTTAGTCATAAATATAACCTTTATCAATTTTGTAGAACACCTTATGGGTTAAAGAGTAGTTCAGCAGCTTTAATTAGGGCCTTAAACATCGCATTAGGGGATGACACGGGAGAGTTTGTAACCATTTACATTGATGATATGGTAATTAGTTCACGCAGTTTTGAGGAGCATCTACGTCATTTAGATATAGTTTTTCAGAAATTAGATCAGGCAGGGTTCACTTTGAAGCTGTCTAAGTCGTCATTCTGTCAGTCAGAAGTGATATTTTTAGGTCATAGAGTGTCGAGTAGAGGTGTGACACCAGAGGAAAGTCGGGTTAACATGTGTGGACAGTAGCAACAGGGCATCGTTACAGACACTGAGAAATAGGTAAGTAGAGGAACGTGATGACGTTAAGTTAAGGGAAACAGATTATACGGGACGTATAATATACATAGTCTACGAAAGTATGTGTCATAAAATAAGTGTGTTTAGCTGGCGAGCCAGCCTATCAAATGAGTAAGTGTGGTATTTGTTGCGAGGAAGATCTGGTATTCCAGGCAGGCGTATCAGAAGTCACACAGGGGGGTAGTATGTAAGTAAATGAGAGTTTTTAAGGTACAGGGAATTATGACGGGATTGTCGGATGCTCTTGAGCACTAAAATGTCTCGATACACCAAGGCCAGAATTTGGCAGCGCTGGTGAATTCCCATTTGTCTCCAAGAGATGGGTGAGCGCTTGAACAGGGTATTTTTGCTTATGGCGTCCACGAGACAAAAGATGGGCCATCAGAAGGCGAGACAGTCCTTCATGAAACTCATACATAACAGCACACGTGATTTCTGTTTACGACCTCGCCATGTAAGAATTGTAAGTGTGTAATTTAAAGTAATTAGTACAAAGGTATTATTTGAGTGAGGAGAACTGGTCTGAGTTGAGAACTAGTATTAAGTAGAATATGGTCTACGGGAACTTAAGAAGACAGGGCGATTACGGCACAGAAGTATTTGGTGTTATATGTAATGCGCACTTACTGGTTTTTTTTCAGAAGTCAATATTAATTTCGTCTTATATAAATAGAGATTAAGTATTATGGTCACGATGCGCTGCCACAATAGTGTGATCGTGTGCTCAGTGATAAGTGAGATTAAATTTCACCATAAGGAAGTGACCTCCAGTGAAATTAGGAAGTTCTGTGGTGATGAACATATATCAGAACACCTTGATGCGTGTGATGTGACATCATAAATACACAGTCCTCACACATTATTTATGTCTATTTTCCCAACATAGAGAAATTTGAGAGGCGGAAATATCCGTGAAACATTATTCTATATGAAAAACATTGGACTGGTTGCAAAGTGCAATCCATAGTGACAACAAACTTTGACGCAAAGTGCGTAAAGAAAAATTATGAGTGTATATATATGTAATTTAGGGTGATTTCATTTATGTAATATGCATTTTGGATGGGGATTTATTAACGTGTCTGGGATAATCGGATAATGGACCTTCGTCACGGTAAATCATCCGATGATCCGAGGCGAATATGTAACGTGTTTTTCGAGGGGATTTTACGCAACTGGCATAAGTCAGTAGGAAGCCATTCTATATTTATTTACGCGGCAAATTGTTCAGCCAAGAGAAGTTTTCATGTAACTTATTATTATTATTAACTTATTATTATTATTATTAAGGTATTTCTTTGGAGCATTTTTTATAAAATTATAAGTAATCAGATAGGTTTTCTATGTTATAGAAAACACTATCAAGCAAATTATTACGAACAACATTATCGTAAGAAAATTATATGATTACGGAATTTTACGGAGTTTTGTCAGTTAGGGTATTTTGAGAGAGATGAGTCACGGGGAATTCGGCTACAGGCTTAATCTTGTTGAGTAGCATGACGCAAGCTGGGTTGCTGCTTCAAGATAAGGCGAAATGGCCTGGACCGGTAATCGACATCATCGCCGCGCCGAGTGTAATGACCCGGAGGAGGGGAAGATCGCGTGGTGGGTCAGCCAATCAGAGGAGACCGGGCGACTGGAAGACGGCTCCGTAGAGGGGATGCGACGAGTGCATATATGGTTTGCGCGCCGTGGAGGCAAGGCGAATATCTTTGTAAAACTTAACCAGTGTCGTAGTACGTGTGATTGGCTCCGATGTTCGGACCAGAAAGTTATCATATCTACAAGTATCTCATCAACTAACGAAGAAGATGACGACGACCAGGAGGCTGTGAGAAGCTCTCTACAACATCCAGTACGAGGGAAATGCTACGGCAATTTCCAGTGGTAAGCGCGAATGACTCAGAACTACGCAATCTCTCGTCTCTTTGTTTAATATTCAGTATTTCAGTAACTTCATAGCTTGGGAATAAGAGTAAAATCAGTAATTTATCCGACTCCGTTTTCACGTAATTTTCTAGCGGTAATATTCAAATCGCAACGCTCCAATTTAAATTCAAACTTATTATTATTATTAATTTTGCAATACTTGTTTTATATAATAAATTCATTTCTTTTAACCATGCAATCTTTGCTTTCAGTAGGTAGCATTAGATATAGACCAATTCCTTCTCCTGATACAATTGTTTGTTGGGTTAATGATCAAATCATACCACGATCTGAGTGAAAAGATTCTTGAAGGTGTTCTACCAGAGCTAGGGGTTGTTAAATATACATTTAGATTTCAACATAGCGTTGAGGTCTTGGCGCCCATTAAAAAAACATATCTTAGTCAGAGTAAATATTTCAAAGTGCAAGACAGAGCTATTAAGAAATAGTTTCACTTGTCATCCCAACGTGGAGAAAACCATTACAATACCTAAATCTATATTCGATGTCAACAGATTTATTTTCTGTAGAAATGTTTTCATTGCCTGTGCTAACCTACTTTTTATATCCTCTTTGCTTCGTCCATCAATGGTTACTTTGCTTCCTAAGTAACTGAAGTTTCCTACTTCCTTTAGCTTTTCAATGGCCAATTCGACATCCATAGGGGTTTATGATTTCTTTCGACTGCATTCCAATATCTTTGTTTTACATGTAATAATATTATTAATCTGCATGAAACAGCAAAATATTCCTCACAATCTATGGAATTTACTTAAGCTACGGTACAGTAATTTACGTTCTTGCTTGGTCCTGCAGAGTTCGTCCATTTTGTCTACTTAATATCTGATCATTTGCATATAAATAGGCCTACTCGTCACACCGTAGATGTGTACACAAGGAAACGGTAAAGATGCATCTAAAAGACCGCCACTGAATTTTTGTGAGGTTAATTTGACATGAATAATATTAACGAAGCTTCTCTTCACTCATTGTTGTCGCTGTTGCGGATCTGTCACTTGTTTTGTTTCTGTTTCCTCGCGAGTCCATGCGGAGCGCTAAACAAAGACCAGAGAACTTTGACTTGCGTCCAACAATGACCTTGAGCGTTTCTGTTTCAGGCTACATGGCGTGGAACGTTGTCTGCAGCAAATGTCTTAGATAAGTGGCGGATGTTGTATGTAATGTGCGTATTTCCTGTTTCGCTGTCTGCCTTCACAATCTATTAAAGAATGTGATATGATGATTCATTTCCAATTGCTTCACCTTCAGATGACCAAGGACCTATTCTGTTAACGTTGACAGTTCGACTGCAAGAACGTTTCTAACAATTCCAGTATTTTACTAGTTAGCCTACTTTCGATTTTTGAATAAAAATGAAAATATACTTATGAGATCAACACAGGGCCAAAAATTGTGTGTCTGTGTGTCTGTGTGTCTGTGAGTATGTGTGTGTACTCTGCATGTCTGTCCCCCCTATCAATTCAAACACGGTGAAACATAATTTAAATAAATTTGGTACCTCTTCATTCGTAACCCTATTCATCAGCACTAGCAAAGGGCACCTTAGTGTCATGTTTTATATCACCGCCATCTTGACGGAAACGTAATGGCGGCCACCCAAATGTTCAAAGCTTAAATCAAATTACGACTAACCTAATCATCTGATTCCCGGTCAATGCATGTGAGATTTTCGAAGTGAAATGCCATGTCCTGTGGTTCGGATTCCACGTAAAAAGGAGGTCCCGTGGCTCATGATCTCAAGATTAACGGTCACGTTAAACTACATGCTTCCTTTTGATTCCTACCAAATTTTGCAACAACATACCTACATGTGGGAAGCGTTTTTTTGGATCAAACTACAAGGTCATGAGCCCAATAGTTTGCAGATGGTGGCCATGTATATGTGAAAATCGAATCCCTCTATCAATTTAAACCCAACGAAACCCAAATAGAACCACATTTGGTACAGAGGTATCACAAGCAAGGGAAAACTCAGTGTCATGTTGTATATCGCCGCCATCTTAACAAGAAAAAGAATGGTGCCCACCCAAATGTTCTGAGCTTAAATCTAATTATGACTAACCTAATCATCCGATCTCTACCAAATTTTGCAACAATATACCTTAACGTGGAAAGCGGCTTTTGCCCAAACTACAAGGTCATCAGCCAAATAGCTGCAAGATGGCGGATGTACGAATCATGCAAGTATTATTGCCTAACCGTAATTTACGATTCAACAAGGCCTGGCCTTAATAATTCAGCTTACCGTACATAGGGAGGTTTAAACTGTCCTCAAGGAGGTGACCGGTAGGACATTAGCATATTATAATAGAATAATGTAACCGTAGAGGTGACTAACAGGTCAGGTTGACCGTGCCATATCGTTGTGGGTCCGTGCCGCCCAGGTTGACAAAATGGCTGCTATTTTTGTCGAAAATCCATATATTTTCGTAACTGCGTAAGTTTATATCCTTTTAGGAATGTACTGAAGAAAATAATACATATTTAGTATCAAATGGTTTATAGAAACGCCAGAAAACGCTAATAAAATCGTTGATTTCAACACAAAATATGATACAGTTATACTAAACCAGTTGTTTACCAAGCATTATCGAAGCACATCCGTAGAGTAATGGTTGCGACCTGGGCTAAAGTCTGGGGGTTCGTGGTTCAAATGTATTTACTTAGTCTTTTTTTTGGTATTTATTGATTTATAACTACTCACACGTTATAATGTTAAGCATATTCAGTGTGTATCTGCAATCGAAAATATTATATATATACTTATAACACCACATATTTCAACACTCGAATACAGCGATTAATATTCGTTGACCTTGATCCGCGGTAGAGTCTATTGTTGTTGTTGTTGTTGTTGTTTTTCTGGTCGATTCTTTAGGGGTTTGTGGCATCATGGTCTCGTAGCCCCGTTTACTTTGGTGTGTGTAGAGGTTGTCTGTTAATCTGTGTCACTGTGATGTCTGAAGGCTTATTAGTGTGTATACTTTTATACAAGAAAGGATTCGGGTAGGAAGCTGTTATTGTTGTTTCATTTGAGTTGCATGGACATCATGGTCATTTAGCCCCGTGTACTTGGGAGAGTGTTGAATTTTGTCCGATAACCTGTGTTATTTTGATGGCTGTATTAGTGTGTGTGTATATATAATTCAGGCGAGGATTCAATCAATCAACGTTTAATATCCGCATAGCACGTTGTATTTCAACAAGCTACTACAACCAGCATTCAATTACACTCCTTGAAAGGGACAAAGAGTTATATCAATACCCATGCATTTGGGAGAAAGGCGGCTTCGGCGGCGTAGTCGGTAGCATGCTGAGCCTCTATGCCCAAGATCGCGGGTTCAAATCCGGCCGAAGTCGTCGTAATTTTTAAGAGCGTTAAAAATCCCTCAGTATGCCTTCCTTCGGAGGGGACGTAAAGCCGTCGGTCCCATATCATAGATTTATGGCATGTTAAAGAACCTACCACTAATTACACCTGTGTGAAGCTAAATTGTAGAGGTTAAGAATGTAAACAACGCTCTTAGGTTCCTACGTTCGTTGCCAATAACCGACTGCGGTGGCGTCTGGTAGCTAAGTTCTGAACTAGTAGTCGTTGACGGTGACTTTTGGCGGCAAAAGTAGGAACTATTTAAAAATTGAAAAGTCTGCAGTCCTTACTTGAATTAAAAAACAGATAACACACACTAATACAGCCATCACAATTAACACCGGTTATCAGACAGATTGTACACACACCCAAAGTACACGGGGCTACATGACCGCGTTGTCGCAGCCCCTAAACTTAAGAACCAACCAACATTTAGGAGAAAGTAGGCTATATGCTCTTTACTGAACATCTTGTTTTATACATTGTTGTAGTGATCAGGGCCACCGAGGGGATTTATCGCGTGGTCGCTCACTAGCCAACTAGTGATAAGTCAACACCGTGAAACTTCACGAGTCGAGTAAGTACAGAGCGTATAGTATTTTGATAGTGCATGCAAGCGTCATGTTTGTTTGTTGACTTACTACTATATTGTCTTTTATTTGTACACACGTGTATAGGGCCTATACATTTTTAAACATTTCCTTTATTACGTAATTCATAAAATAAC
This sequence comes from Meconema thalassinum, assembly GCA_946902985.2. Classification (NCBI taxonomy): domain Eukaryota; kingdom Metazoa; phylum Arthropoda; class Insecta; order Orthoptera; family Tettigoniidae; genus Meconema; species Meconema thalassinum. The sequence goes on along the minus strand of OX336388.2, from coordinate 778,647,293 downwards.
CCGTCAAGACAAAAAGGGGATTCACCGTTGAAATAATACAACCAATACGAAATACTACGATACTGTAGTAGCAACTTAAATTAAATAAATTAATTGTTTAGTGTAAATTTTAACCGCTACCCAGTGATCAGGATCTGAAGAGGGTCGAAACGCGTAATCCTAAATTGCCCATTTAATTGTTATAATTTAATTAAAGCATGTATTTTTTCCAGGAGTGTCGATACATATAAGGTGCGTTCAAAAAGTAACGAGCCGGAGGCTGTAATGCGCAAACCGGTGACGACATCGGCTAATCGTGGCGTGTGTAACGAGGTGTGGTTCCGACCAGAGCGTGGAAGGTGACAGCCCGTCGCTAGAGGGCACGCGTGCACTTCACGTGACGATACAAAGCGAGCAGCAGCATGCATCAATCGTCCAACGCTGCCAGTCGCATTGCAAACAGTGACATGCAGGCGTCAAATGAAGAGCAAAGAGGTGTTGTTCGATTTCTGACAGCGAAATAAGTAGGGGGAACGGACATTCATCGCCGAATGTCACAAGTGTACGGCGAACACTGCATGTCCCTAGCAAGGGTCAAGGCGTGGCACAAGCGCTACAAGGAAGGACGGGTGTCGTTAGCCGATGATGCCCGGTCTGGGGAACCCCCTGCATTACCGATGACAACGTCCAGCTGGTTGATGCACTCGAATGGCCTACTGTCTTGGTCTTGGTTGGACGATTGATGCATGCTGCTGTTCGCTTTGTATCGTCTCGTGATGTGCACGTGTGCCCTCTAGCGACGGGCTGTGACCTTCCACGCTCTGGTCGGAACCACACCTCGTTACACACGCCACGATTAGCCGATGTCGTCACCGGTTTGCGCATCACAGCCTCAGGCTCGTTACTTTTTGAACGCACCTTATACTACAATAGTGTAGTAGCAACTTAAATTAAATAAATTATTTGTTTACTGTAAATTTTAACCGCTACACAGTGATCAGGATCTGATGATGGCCACTTGAGGGCGAAACGCGTATCCTAAATTGCCCCATTTAATTGTGATAATTTAATTAAAGCATGTAATTTTTTCCAGGAGTGTCGTTATATATTTATATCTTGTACCCCGCCCATTCATTGGGCACAATCGTATTGACCAACTGAAAGGCTACAAATTAACAATTATGTATAGGCAACACTGAAAAAGTATGTCTTCAAATCTATAGGCCTACATGCAAGTGTTCAAACTCATATCACGAAGCGACAAGTGCCTAAACCGATATGGAGACTATTAGTCCAGTGAATAGAGCAAAAAATGGGGGGTTACCTTACAAACGGTCCGGTAGTTCTAAATTTTTTATATGTTGTCTAGGATGATTAGTAGGTGTTTAAAATGGGAAATGCACAATTTCTCCCCCTCCGCGCCCGCCACCATATTTGAAAAATCGCCAATAATCGGCCTTTTCTTGAGATTCTCGCCTCTATCTCCGTTTCGGTGCGTTTTAGCGAAAAAAGAGTTCTAGTCAATGTTGTAGACAATTAAATTTTCTATAATTTACGTTTGATATTTTGTTTCTAGGACTTATGGTTACGGAAATATTTACTTTGTTAAACAATAAAAAAAAATCACATTTTTCGGATATTTTGTCAACATTCTAACTTTGGAACGCTGAAATTGCTGAAAATGCTCCCTTTTTTCCATGCTGCAGGCCACTGGTTTTATGCATAAACTGCGCATTTATATCTGCAGGAAATGCTGTGCCTGGAAGAAAAAATGGACCCCACTGAGTTTAAGAAGTTCACAATGGAGGGTCATTTCACTGTTCGAAGATCAGACAAGTTCTGGTCCGGTATTTGGACCGACATGACAATCGAACAAATGCTAATGAAGGATATGAAAATAGGGGGAGGATTAATCGGAAGGGGCATGACTGAGAGCACTCTGTTGAAGTGGACTCTTGGGATGACCTGCCTGCAACATATTGCTCATGAAATCGAGAAGTACAGCAACGTAACATCAACGTCTTCTGAGCAGCACGTGGAAATGAGGCCTACTAGAATGAGTCGTGACGCTCATGATGTGGGGATTCTATTTGATTGGCTTTCCAAACACCCACCCTTCCCCGAAACTGATCTAATCATCAACATTAACTCTGGCGTAGTGGGAAGTGACCAGGTTAATTGTCACCAAGCCCAAGTGGTAGGAGGTGCAGTGGTAGTAAAAATAGTTGGAAACACATTCGGAGATGCGTCTTTTAAGATGTTCGATAAAAACTCAATGAAGGTGGGAGACAAGAAGTTATCTGTTGACACACTCACACTGTTTAACCGCATGTCTATAGCGAAACAATCAGAAGAAGATCTGCAGAACTACCTATCGTATGAACTGGCACCATTCCCTATGTCTTTGTTTAATGAGGACGGTATGCGTAAAGGGACGAAATCATTATTATACACAGCTTTCTCGCCACTTCCACAAGACTTCCAACTACCTCAACGTTCCATGGTCGTTATTGATGGAGGGTACCTTCTGCACAAAGTGGTATGGAACAGCAGCTTGACCTTTGGAGGAATTTGCCAGGGCTACGTCAAGTACGTTCTACGTCATTATGGCACCGATGTGATGGTGATTTTTGATGGCCACATTACAGGTCCTTCTCATCAAGGGACCAAGACTGCAGAACGAGCAAGAAGGTACAAGGCAAACTCATCAACGGACGTGGTGTTTAACAAAGCAACTGTTAACACCACACCTCAGGATAAGTTCCTGGCCAATGAGCGGAACAAGGACCGATTTGTGAAGCTGCTCTCCAGTGAATTGCAAGCGTCAAACATATCTACAGACCAAGCTTCCGAAGATGCTGACAGGTTGATAGTTGCCACAGCTAAACACCTCTCCCCCACGTACGACGCCGTTATCATTGTCGAGGAAGACATTGACCTACTTGTACTGCTGACTGGCACAACACCTGCGGTAAATAATGTTTATCTCAAGAAACCAGCGAGGAGAAAACTTCCAGAAGCAATCTACTCCGCCTCCTCCTACAAGTACAACTCCAAAGGCTGTATCTTGCTCCTGCACGCAATATCGGGCTGTGACACCACTTATAACATTTATGGGTTTGGAAAGAATAAATTCCGCCAACTTTTTACGAAAGATCCATCATTGCTGGAGCAGGCTAAGAGGTTCGAGGACCCTGCTGCCAGTCCCCAAGAAATTTCAGCAGCAGGGGAGAAAATCTTGATATCCCTGTATGGTGGCAGTGGAGAACAGTCGTTGAACTCCTTTCGCTATAGCAAATTGAAGACTAGTGCCATTAAACTCAACCTGGCTAAACTACCTCCAACTACTGACGCAGCACATTTCCACTTCCTGAGGACATATCACCAGGTCATGCAGTGGATGGGGATTGACAAGGACCCTATCGATTTGGGCTGGTGTAGAAAAGCTGGAAGACTGAAGCCCATCAGCATGAGTAGAGACGCTGCTCCCCCAAACCTGCTTAACACCATCTCATGCAGATGCACAACTGGCTGTATGGGGGCGTGTGGCTGTAGAAAGGCGGGCCTAAGTTGTTCCGCCCTTTGCAAAGTATGTAGTAGAGAAGAATGTAATAACAGAGAGGAAGTCACCATCGACGACGAAGACGACGCCGATCTACTAACTTCACTATTTGAGGAGGACAATGAAGACTCCGACTTCATTCACTCACCTCCTACAAAACGAGCGAAGCTCCAGTAAATCAGTTTTCTTTTATGTTCTTAGTTGATTCACTACTGATTTTTGTAATATTATTGCTGTATTTTGATCTTATTTTGTTTAAATAAATGAATCTTTAAAAATGTACTTGCTGTGTTGGTGGATTGTTTGGAATTGAACATCTCCTCTCACCAGTGGATATTTAAGTAAAATATAGTACCTGCCTCATTATAATTGCGCTGTTACATGTAAGAAGCTCAAGTATGGTTGGTATTAACTAAAAATTCAAGCCATAGTTGGAAAATAGTTTGTGCATTTTCTTTAGATTAAATGTGGAGTCACAAAAGCGAAAAAAGCAATATACCCATTGTTTTAATTTTTATACTTACCCCCACTTCATATGGTTGGCTAAGGAATTACATGCATTTTGTAGGTAATTAAATTCTCTACAAATTATATTGTGATACTTGTTTTTCTAGAATAGGCCATAACTGAATTACAGCGTTCTAAAGTTAGAATTTTGGCAAAATATCCGAAAAATGTAATTTTTTATTGTTTAAAAAAGTAAATATTTCCGTAACGATAAGTCCTAGAAACAAAATATTGAACGTAAATTGTAGGAAATTTAATTGTCTACAACATTGACTAGAACTCTATTTTCACTAAAAATCACCGAAACGGAGATATAGGCGAAAATATCAAGAAAGTGCCGATTTTTTTTGCGATTTTTCCAATATGGCGGCGGGCGCGGAGGGGGGGAAATTGTGCATTTTACATTTTAAGCACCTGCTAGCCGTCCTAGACAACATATCATGAATTTAGAACTACCGGACCGTTTGTAAGGTAACAGACCTCTATTCACTGGATTATATGTCGAAATAGTACATCATGCAACGGGCCTATAATGGCAATAATTAAGACACGAGTAGGCTATGTTTATATGCGAGTTTTATAATTTCCATACGAGTGTCTTAATTACCATTTTAGGCGACTTGCATACGACTGTTTATGTTCGACGATAATTATTATAACTGTTTTATGTTCGAACATAAATATTCATAAATATCTGTCGAGATTTCGCCAGTTTTATGTACTGAACAGAGCGCATGAGACGCAAAGAATGCCTTGTATTTGACCATGGTCTACTCGATTACCATACTATGACACTAGGCCAGGCAGTGAAATTTAAATTAGAAGGCCGTGGAACTCAGCGCATCTAATTATCTAATTGGTCAAACAACTGTTTCTTGAGCTCTGATTGGTGGGAGAAACTGTTTCATAATGAAAAATAGTGTTATAATGAGCCTCATTATAGTACAGTTTTCTTACGTATAATAGTCAGGGTCGAACATAAAATAACCTAATGTACAGGGTCATTATCTTTGTGCGGCCCGATAAACACGGCAAGCTTTGACTGGCGCAGATCGCGGGTGCACGTACCCGGTTCAGCCGGTAGTGGCGCGCACTTTCACACTTTTACCAAACATGTTCAATAATGTGTACTTACAGTGCTCATAGGCGATGCTGAAAATGTCCTCCATCTCTTGTAACACACACCTGACATCTTCTGATGAAGGAATGTCTGTTTCCTTGAATCGTTTAGCGAGCCTCCTAGTTGTACTGGCATTAGGCACAGGTCTTCCTGGTAACTTGATTGGAAATTTTCGTCTCGTTTCAGAACAAGATTTTCTACTTTTCATAATACAAATAATGGATATACACACGTTCGCGCAATGTGAATTGGTGTCTAGGCATGACCAACAATCACAGTAATCACAATACTCACTAAACGTGCAACACTGACGTCTAAGATTTGCAGAAACACGTCCATATGAATGACAAAACACGTATGAACTATGAGTCGGCGGAGCGCGCTAACCACCGGCAGAACCGGGTACGCGCGCCCCCGATCTGCGCCAGTCACAGCCGGCTTAGCTTGCCGTGTTTACCGGGGTGCACGAAGATAATGACCCCGTATGTACTATCCGTTGCTGCATTGGTTGTATGACATAAAATGTACACGTTTCACTGTGGGCTTTTACCGGGTGAGTTAGCCATGGTAGTTACAGCGTGGCTGCAGGCAGTCGCTCATATCCGGGAGGCGAGGAGGTTTGAATCCCCCCGCCGGCAACCTTGAAGATGGTCTTCTGTGGTTTTCCATCTTCCTTCCAGTCAAATGAGGGGTTGGTCCCTAACTATAGGCTACAGCCGCTACCTTCCAATACCTCGGCCTTACATTCACCCTCCTCAGAAAAAAAACTGCAGGCTTTGTAACCTTAGTTACAATTAGTCTGATAACCTGTGTTAGTGTGGTGTCTGAAGTAGTGTGTGCATTCATTTGTGTTGTGACCTAACTAACATTTGTGGGTTACAGAGGCTCCTTGTTTCTTTCATTTTTTTGTTTGTTATTTGTTTTTGTTTTTATCAGTTTACCAGCCGTGGCCTCCTGTTGGCGGGGGACCATGGAGAGTCTTATGTGTTGTGGCACAGAGATTCTTTGTGTTCTTCCATCAGTGGGTGGCAGGTGGCTTTGACCTGTTGAGGTCAAGATTCCTTGACATGGCATGGTTGCCATGGGGATCAGCTGTTTTTAGTGAGGTTTTGAGAGAGAAGATGGATGCTGCCATATGTTGAATGAAACTAGGCCTAGTCGGTATGTGAATGGAAATGTTGTATTGATTGATGCCATGGAAAAATGGTAGCTGTGCTTTTATAAAAAGTGATGTGGGAATTGGTCTCTCTGGTCTGGAGATTGGTGTTATAGTACAAGAGATGCAGGTAGTGGAATCCTGCTTATGGTGTTAGACAATGTACAAGAGATTCAGGTAGATGGAAGCTGGTCTACATGTACATAAAGAAAGGTAATAAAGGCATTGTTTTTCTTATATTCCTTGCGTGTGCAACGCTAGATACACCCCGACGATTATAAATATATAAACAGAGAAGTTTTATTATCACCCAACTGTGGTTGTTGTTGGACTTACACCACCGCGAGAGCTTTTATTATATGATTCAAAATCATTTCAGTATTTATAATTCAGGTGAGGATTGGGAAGGAGGCGTCTGTGGCCTTGACTTAGGTACCTCCCCGGCATTTGCCTGGAGTAGAAACCCACTTCCAGGATGGCTGAGGTGGGAATTGAACCTGCCTCCTCTCAGTTCTGCCTCACGAGGCTGGTACACTGTACAAAGAGAATTACAATTTATTGACTTACGGTATCATTCTCCCATTTCAATACACGTAATATAAAAATATACGTTTTGAAATGCGTACACACGTCGTCTTTAACTCATTACTGGAACGTAAATACCTTAGATGTTTCGTTTGTCGTACTAGTTTATCTTATGCGTTTTTGTCGCGATATGATCGATAGGCAATGCGTAACATGCGTTATCATCTCGAGTACCATCTACAGAGAGTCTCTCTCACGACTTGGCAGGCTGAACGGCCAGCATGCCCAGCTTTATCTGCCTTCCGTTGACTCATCACTTCCCGCTTGGCATAGCATAGCACTTCGCTCTCTTTATCCGTGCATGACATGAGATAACAATTAATTAAATAAGCTCGTACCTTATGACATGAGATGTTGGAAATGTTCTCCTCCTACATCCACACATTTCCGGCATCGTCTTAGGAAAATCCGATTCACACGCATAAGTTCGTCTTCCATAATTGAGGCTATTTCTCTCAGGATATGTTCTTTCAGTTCACCCAACGTGTGAGGGTTTCTTGCATACACTTTATTCTTTAAGCACCCATATAAATAAAAGTCACAAACAGTTAAATATGGGGACCGTGACGACCATAAGTCCGTACTAATTACCCGGTATTCAAAAATTTTCTAAATTATGTTTAATGTGTCATGAGCTGTATGCGCTGTGGCAGAGCCTTGCTGAATGTATCCATTTCGAGAGTTAGTGTTAGTCAGTTCGTCAATAAATGGTTTGGGTATATTATCCCTGTACGTTTGAGCAGTGGTTGTGCCTTGAAAATGGGTAGGCCCTATAATTATGTATCCATTCACTGCGCACCATACTCCGACCCATTTGTTATGTAGAGGAATTTCGTATATGCGAGGGGGGGGGGGGGGGTTCTGTACTCAAATATCTGTTATTCTGCATCGAATCATACCCGTGTAAATGGAACCAAGCCTCGTCCGAGAAAAATATTAACATATCGGATGAACTACACCAGGACAGCCCAACCTGCATTCTGCGGGCGCATACGGAACCAAGCCTCGTCCGAGAAAAATATTAACATATCGGATGAACTACACCAGGACTGCCCAACCTGCTTTCTGCGGGCGCATACGGAACCAAGCCTTGTCCGAGAAAAAATTAACATATGGGATGACCTACACCAGGACTGCCCAACCTGCTTTCTGCGGGTGCATACTGAACCCGCTAAGCACAGGTTCATGTGATATTTTTCATTGCAATGCATTTTGATGCATCACCTTAGAACGTACCCACTGACCAGCCATGCTGTTGTTACATGCCAACATTCTTTGGAGTTATAAATGGTTGATCTTTTGACTATGTAGAAAACCATTTTAATATTATCAGAGGATTAATTATGACACTTCAATTTTCTAAGAAGCTCAGATATTCTCATGTTGTAATTCAGTATCATTGAAACATTCTTCAGAATGTCATTTCTACTTTTGGTAAGGTATTAACATCGCAGATACGCGAACCGGAACCAACCAGTCGCTGCACGACTAATGTATTCACAAGTTCTCGCAGCGCAGGACAGAGCTCCTAGCACATGTGTTTGGCGTTTCATCCAGATTGGATGTGTTTATAAAGTCCGTCTAAAAGACGAGGAAATAGTCCGCCTGGAATGCGAGGAAAGTAACCGTTGTGCATCGCACATTATTCTACAACGAACTGTACATCATTCGAGTGAATATTACAGCCAGAGAAGGCTTGTGCCACGATAATTGTGAATTTTTGGAAAGTGATTATAAAATCGTGCAAAGTGGAACACCATATTTTCAACCACGTGTTGTGGAAATTTCAACACCGTCAAGTGACAAGGAAATATGTCAATTATTGTGAATTTATAATTAATCCAGTGAATTATTCTAACACTCACTGCTACGAATATTGCTATCATCGCAAGAGCGATTAATTTCTGTACATACAACTTCGATGCCACGTGATTTGTGGGCTATTAAAATCTGTGATAGCGAAGAAGATATCAGTGCATGGCCAATTTATAAATCATCTGTGCCGTGTAAAAGCAGTGAAGTTGTTACCATATTAAAGCTAGCTTCAGTGCAACTGTGCTTCGCCCATTTTCCGTATTTTCAAGTGGTTACTTCATATTTAAACATGTCACTTCCTGATAACCACGTGCACGACGATCTTTATTGCGCATCATCTGTGGAGATGAACTGCTAAACTTCATGATGTGAAGGAGAGGACCGGAGAACTACAGCTGATGACTGGAGAACCATGACTTTAGCATCCGCTAAGCCGAGGAACATGACGACTTTGGAGAGGAGTCTGGTCATATCATCACGACAACGACGAGGACGAATGAAGGCCATGGAAATGGATAGAACCCATGTGGAGGCCCAGATTGGACAACCCTTGTCCGGAGACCAAAGCCTTATTGTATCCCTCAGGTCGTCGGAACGACTGAGATGTAGACATCCTTTCTTGTAAGTCCGAATAATCTATTCCTTGTGAGGTTCTTTTGTGGTGTAGCTTAGTGTAGTTTATTGTAGTTTATTGTAGAACCAGCCGAACTCCTTGACAAGCCATAGGTAGGTTTTGTACTGCAAGAATTAATCCTCGTAGTTCACTTTCAGTGATTTGTTAGTCACCCGTTGTGATTGAATCTTTTTCGATCACGGTGCATTCTGATGGACATCGCTAAGATGTTAGTTCTACCCCTGCTAAGCGAGACTGTAGTCTTTGTTACTACGTTTTGTCCAACCCTAGGTGGGTGATTTTGTGTATAGTTATTTGGGATGACAATCAGACGTCATGGTCAGTGTTATTTTTATAACACCACATTTCTTGTAAATGTTGTCAGGCCACTGAGTTAGTTAGGACAGTCCGTATCAGTAGGTAGTCGACTGAAACTACCAGTTTTGTAATTCAATGTCCTTTTCATTTTGATGTGCTATGAAGCCATCCAGTTCAAGTTGTAAACACATTCAGGGTGTTACATTTTGTATGCAATCTAGCATCGAACCCTGTAATGAATGCCGTATCATTGGCAAACTTAGCAATTGTAAGATTTGCGCCTTTATGATGTTTATTTTGTGTTAGGTGTTTCGACACAGTTATTATTTTGGTTATAGTTAGACAAAGCATTTATGGAGTGACATATCTGCAGATTTCAAAGAAGTTCAGAACAAGTGGTATATCTGTATTTTTCTTTTATTTGACTTTTATGAACATGCCACGTCTTTGTGTATAGTTTTGAGGCGTGATAGTAAGCTTGATGCTTATGATACTTTATATTATATTTGGGACCAGATAACAAGGCCAGTTTTTAGATAGACTTTCTGCGAAAAAGCTGCCTGCCTTCAGTGTTGTTTTATTTTAAACTGTCCGTGTGGATGACTGTGAGTAGCGACCCTAGCTCAAGTCATGGACAGGTGGTAACAGTTCCCAGCATGCAATGTACTCATTCAGTGAGACATACATTTTCAGACTTTTGGACAATGCTTATAGCATTACTAACCATTTGTTGTTGTGTCTCAGATGTAGGTCAATGTCCAGGCCACCGTTTTGTAATAATCAGATGTTTTGCTACTTTGATCTGACTAGCAAGAGCCATGTGTTTACATCGCTATTGGAGCGACTATTTTTCTTCTCCATTTGAGAATGATTACATGTTATGTTAAGGTTTATTTGTTGAGATCGAGAGGCTAGATGAGGCACCTGTGTAGAGGCTATATTTATGTGTGTCCAGACTTCGATTCTGTTGACTGTGTTATTGTAGGAAGGTAACTAATGTTCATTTCAGACTGACCCAGAGGTAAATTAAGTGAACCTAGAGCCACTAATAACCTGTGTTATTGTTATGACCGAGCGGGAGAGCTCGTTGATGGTATTTTATAGCAGAGATTGATCTCGCACGAGACTGCTACTGCTGATCGCAAGGTATTCAGGATTGTCAGCCTATTCGCCATAAACCAACGATAATCTAAACCGACAATCTAATAATCAAACACGTCATTATTATAAAGTGATGATAATTAATTGTTTTTAGCATTTAACCTTGGTTTTCTTGCATTTTGGACCTGCTGGCTGACACTTGCTTTGTGCACACTTCTTTTGTGGAACTAATCTAGGACAGATGACACTAATTTTTATCGACGGAGTGCTTGCTCAACCTTTAGTCAGTAGCTGGTGGAGCGTGACCCTCATGCAATGTTAGACGTAGTTTTTACTACGCATTTGCCACCGTAAATGACATGCACGTAGATGACACTGGTTTACAAAGAGTAACCCAGGGCGAAGGCAGGAATAATATTGATTGTGATCTTGTTGTTATTTATTTAAGTGTATGATAACCCCATGTTTACCTTTCTTAGCTTGTAAGAGGGCATTTAATTTTTTTTACGGCTTGTCATGTAGATTTGTATTAATTGTTTTGCTTTACGGACGTCATCGCCGTAAATTTTGTATTAATTGTTAGGAATTAGCTAGATTATATAACACTAAATGTAAATGAGGAAATGGTACCATCCTAACTTAGATTTGCTATTGCTACCCTGTTAAATGTACATTCCATTATTAGCTTATTTTGTAACTTGACTTAGGGATTATTGCCGTGCCATTTTCCTAGCGTTGCTGTTGTTGCTTTACTTTGTCAAATAGATCTTTCGCGAGGGTTTATAGTAGTTTACAGGTAGGGTCCTGATCTTTTATTTTTGTTTATTTATTAGTTTGCGGATTAGCCGATAGAAACCCTCCGAACTAGGCTAGGTGTCTGAATATTTTGAATAAATATTTCTACATGTTTTACTTAAGCCTGGAAGTTCATTTCTCAGTCTAGCTTTAGGAAGTGTATTTTCTTAGGCTGTCTATGACCTTTTTAGCAACCATGTTACCACGGATCCCCTGGATCATGGAATCTCGTGCAGCTATGGCCTATAAGAAATTCACATGATCCTCAGGGCACATGGGTCCGACAGGTGAGGTGTTAGGGATGTCATTTCGGTTGTTGGCAACCCTGATAGCTCCTCTGACGGGCACATATACTCTACTCTCTTTATTTGGCGCCCAACCGGTTGTGCCGATGTAGACATGGTGATCTTCTGCTCCATGCTATTTTTTATAAGGATTTTATTGTGTTCAAAAGTAAATTGACTGTACTGGGACGAACTTAAGAAGTCGTACTGCAGATCAATTAACCGCATTGCATTCGTGCGTGATTTAAGTCCATGGGGTGAGGCTTTGCATTATAGATAATTGAAGGATAGGTTTTTCTTTGTGGATGCCTCATCCTAAGTAAATATTACTTTGCTTTGCTTGTTGTTATTAATGTAAATGTAGAAGCACTTAGTTCGCGTACTCCAGCAGTACTTGTGATATTTATTCAAGAGAAAGCAGGCTGTTCTACCCCGCAAAAGTAACTAGTCATAGCTGTAAGTTTTCTGGATTGCTCCTTCTGTTCTCTCATATATTCTTGTATCAAGGATGAGGAGACGATTCGTCGAGTGATGGGGGAGATGTTGGCTATTTTTAACACCAACCTCCAACAGATTAGAACTGATTTAGGTGAAGTCCGAGGTGACTTAGGAACTGTAAGTGGAAATGTTGAACAAGTCCGGGGTGACTTGGGTGTGAACACTCAGTCTATTAATGATGTTAGGACTGATATAAATAATGTTAGGGCTGATCTTGAAACGAATACCCAAACTGTTAACAATGTTAAGGCTGATCTCGAAGCCAATACCCAAACTGTTAATAACGTTAGGGCTGATCTTGAAACGAATACTCAGTCTATTAATAATGTTAGGACAGATATAACGAATGTTAGGGCTGATCTAACTCAGGTCAGGGCTGAAATAGATGCTCATAGGGAAGAGGCTAGGAATAACCTTACGGCAGGTTTAGCCGCAGTTAGAGTTGATGTCTTGCGACACCAGCAGAATGCAAACAATCGAACAGATCATTTAACCGATCAAATGAACCGAGCGAGGGAAGATGTTCAGACCAGGTTAGGCGACACACCACTCAGATTAAGGCGACTATAAATAGAGTTCAGATCGATATGAGGGCTGATTTGGATCACACTAGAGAAGAGTTTGGTAATCGACTCACAAACGTCGATGGATTTATAGACAATGTCAAGAAGGATATCGCTGCAGTTAATGTAGGATTAACCTTGATGAGAGGAGCAGCATACGCCGTAAACGTTAATGTGAAGGCTATCGCTGACGACATAGTTGAATTCAGGGAAACACTAGCGACGAATACGAAGAACGTTACTCAGTTAACGGACACCGTGGGAGAGTCACGCGAAACCATGCTCACTCATAGGGAAGAAACGAGAATTTACATCTTATTGTTAAGAGGAGATTTTAATGAACACAAACATGTTGTAGAAGCTCAAGTAGCTCGTGTTTGAGACGAAGTAAGGAAACTTAGCGGCGACGTCACAGAGGTTAAGGAGGACGTTTACCAGGTCAAATATGACGTCCAAATTCGAAACGGCAGTAGAATCTATGAAGAAAATGTTAGAAGAAGTTGCAGTGACAGAGCGTCTTCAACTTAGCTACAACCTTAGGTCAGAGATTCGAGAGGTCGACACAAACCTCAAAGGGAAAATCGACAAGGTCGAGTTGCAATTAAACGATCTTGGAAGTAAAATTGAGGCAAAGACTATTCCATGCCTCGAAATTATTGAAAGACGTTTAGATAAGTTGGAAGCTCAACCGAGAGATACTCGAACTTCCACACTGTCAACTGAAACGCAGAATACACCAGGACCACAATTCGTACAATCGACATCGTCCTGTATTCAACCGAGCGCACCACCTGAAACACAACCATTCAGATTCGCAGATACCATGCATAATGAAACATCACCATTCACGAAGTCATACTTCGCTGATAACGCCAATATAACTACTCAATCAACGCTGAATTACGCTGCAAATCCGTTTAGACCTACAAACGTACAGCAAAATCAAGCAACTGATATGCCGACAAATGCTTATGCTAATCCATTCAGACCAGCACAAACTCAGCATAATCAGGGTAATGTGATGATCATACGATCAAGAGAAGAGCAACCAGCTGGATTCTCAGCTACTGATAGCGGCATCACACCAGTCGAATTTTTGACGAACGTAGAGAGTTATCTACGTGACACTATGGTGACACCGGAAAGAGAGCTCAGGGTCATAGAGCGTCTTCTTGAAGGTCAAGCTAGTACTTGGTTCAGGGCCTTCAAATACTCTTTTACCGGATACCAGGATTTTTGAGAAGCCTTGTTGCGTACTTATTGGTCGAGCGACATACAGCAGAGTATCAGAGCTGAGATGTACACTCGCCGATACAGCTCAAATACACTTACACGCTATGCAAATTACTTTGCAACCCAGCTGGCGAAACTTAGATGTCTTCAACCCCCACTATCAGAGCAGGATTTAGTGAATACTATCGTTTGGCAATATCCAGCCGATGTCCAACGAGTATTAATTGCTGCGGGAGCAACAGCCTTCCAGCAATGTGACCAAATTCTAAGGCGATTGGACGCAAATACTGAACAATTTGCAAGCCACCGCCCAACCAAAGGAGAGACACGCCACGTGAACTTGACTACTGTGGATAAAGTTAGTCAGACGCCACAGCAAACTCAGACTCAGAATGAGAATAGAGGAAATTACAATCCCAATCAACGCAACTGGAATAATACTCCATACGCGAGAGAGAGACGACAAGGAGACAATAGAGGATATTGGAAACGACGTTTCAACCAAGGGACGAGCGACAACCGTCGTCACGACAACGACCGTCGTGGGACAGGAGAAATTCAGCGAGGAAGAGGAAGTATTCGTCGAGACTGTCGTTATGGCGGAGGCTATCGACGCGATCGAGATCCTAGGTGGAGGGCCGATCGAGACTGGCGAGGACGTGCACAGGAGAGTCGAGAATACATCCGACAACTCCACAATCAACAAGAAGAGGTGGACCAGAACCGTACACCGAGGGATGCACATGAAATTCCAGAGGAAGATATTGAGCATGACCAGCCCAGTACTTCCAAATGAAAAATAAAACGCCGAAAATGAAGTAGATTCTGACCTGATTGTTCACAGAGTAACAGCCACTATCTTACTCTGGGAACCAATCCATAAAGATCTTTTGGACGAAAGACGATCGACGAACCACGACTACGAATTAACACGTCTACCCAAAATAACGGCTACTTTGAACGAATGTCTAGTGACCATTCTCATTGATACAGGGGCTATGATACGTGTCATTTCTGCTGATTGCCATGTCCGATTGAAAGCAAACTCTGAGGTGACAGAGCTGCAGTAAGAGTCAGAGGAGATATACCTGACCGTGTTGTAACGTGCAAAATTCAGATTTTGTGCAATTTAAAGATTTCGTGCCACGTGTGCTTGCACCAATTTTTAGTCATGAAGGGACTGCATCATGACGCCATTTTAGGCGCAGACTTCATACGCAAATACGATGGAATCATTGATATGGGACGTATTACTGTGGAATTTAAGCCGAACGAGCCAATTCAGATGAATTTAGTGGAGGATGATCCGGAAATTGAGTCCGAAGTCAACATAGTTGAAGAGTTTAACGGCAAGCGAAATGGTAAGACACAAGACGCCGAGGGAGAGGCAGAGCAATTATCAGCACCCGTACAAGAGAAATTAGAGGCATTTCTGACTGAATTTAAGGATATTTTTGATACCACACCTGGTGAAATACTTGATTACGAGTACGACCTGATTGTACTAGACGATTCTCCATTTCAGAAGAAGGTTTACCCTATCGCGGAGAATCACCGAGAGGAAGCTGCTAGGAAGATCCATGAGATGGAAGCAGCCGGTATTATCAAGAACGCACCAACTTCATATTTGAATCCTATAACGCCTGTGGTTAAGGTGGATGGAAGTCTAAGGCTTTGTTTAGATGTCAGAGCTTTGAATGAACGCTTAGCTCCAGAGATCTCCTACGAAAATTTAAGGGAAAACGAGTATTTTCATCGTTAGACTTGGTACAATCCTACTATTATATTAGATTGTCCGTCATACTCAGAAGTATACGGGGTTCCTGTTTGACCAGATCACGTATGTTTTCCGAATACTACCTTTTGGATTGAAAAATGCAGGAGCTGCATTAATTAGAGCACTCGATGCGAAGTTAACTCCTGAAGTGAAGAGGAAAGTCATATGCTACGTGGATGACAGCATAATAGCTTCAGAGACGGAAGAGGAACATTTAGCCACCTTACGCCTTGTATTTGATAATCTTCGACAGGCTAATTTCAAGGTGAAATTTGACAAGTATCGATTCTTCCAGAAAGAAGTTAAGTTTGTGGGACACATAATTAACGGAGATGGATATAGACCGAATCCGGCGAAGATCAGAACCATCGCAGCATTTCCGACACCGACCCGTGTCAAACATGTGATGCAGTTTTTGGGGATTCTCCAATTTTTTGCTGCTCATTGTGAGAAGTGTTCCGAAACTGTTGCACCACTGCAAGGTCTACTTAAGAAGAATTGCCGATGGGCATGGGACGAGAAGTGTGAGATAGCTTTTCAGAAGGCTAAACAGATGCTTGAAAACTCAATCCAGTTGGAATATCCAGACTACTTCCGGAATTTCATCTTGGAGTCTGACGCATCTGCCATTGGAATCGGAGCAATTTTATTGCAGGAAGACGATGAGAAGAAACGTCACTACATCGCTTTCTTAAGCAGACGTTTGAGAGCCCATGAAACTCACAATTTTACCACGGAGATCGAAGCACTTGCAATTGTCTATGTATTGGTGTACTGGCAGAAACTTCTGTTAGGCCAGAAGATTATAGTGAGAACCGACCATCATGCGCTAACCTTCATATTACGAACAAGACTGGCAAGCGACAGGATTACACGCTGGACACTGTTTCTTCAACAGTTTGATCTAGAGATTGTTTATCGTCCTGGCAGAGAGAATGTGTTGGCCGATATTCTCAGCCGGAATCCTGAAGCCACCGTGAATGCCATTGACGTCGAGGGAGAATGCGAAGAACACCTTCGCCGACTTCGTCATTTACCAGAAGGGCAACGACGTGAGGAGGAACTGAGGAATATCATTCGTTTTCTGGAAAACCGAATGGATGCCCGGATGTCAATTATGCTCAGACAGCTGCTATCGCCGATGGTTATTTGATCTACCATCGTGTTCAAGAACCACTGAACAATGGAAGCTATGTGATTGAAGATCTTCAAACTGGAGAGCGCAATGTAATCTTCAACGCAGCTAATCTGAAAAAAAAAAATCACCAAGCTTGATCTTGGATTGGAGACAAATAAAAATGTACTCCTTCATTTTTATTTGAATCGACGTAGAGGCAGATGAACCCGCTAAGCACAGGTTCATGTGATATTTTTCATTGCAATGCATTTTGATGCATCACCTTAGAACGTACCCACTGACCAGCCATGCTGTTGTTACATGCCAACATTCTTTGGAGTTATAAATGGTTAATCTTTTGACTATGCAGAAAACCATTTTAATATAATCTGAGGCTTAATTATGACACTTCTATTTTCTACGAAGCTCAGATATTCTCATGTTGTAATTCTGTATCATTGAAACATTCTTCAGAATGTCATTTCTACTTTTGGTACGTTATTAACATCGCAGATACCCGAACCGGAACCAACCAGTCGCTGCACGACTAGTGTATTCACAAGTTCTCGCAGCGCAGAACAGAGCCCCTAGCACATGTGTTTGGTTTTCCATCCAGATTGGATGTGTTTGTAAAGTCCGTCTAAAAGACTAGGAAATAGTCCGCCTGGAAGGCGAGGACAGTAATCGTTGTGCATCGCACATTATTCTACAGCGAACTGTACATCATTCGAGTGAATATTACAGCCAGAGAAGGCTTGTGCCACGATAATTGTGAATTTTTGGAAAGTGATTATAAAATCGTGCAACGTGGAACACCATATTTTCAACCACGTGTTGTGGAAATTTCAACATCGTCAAGTGACGAGGAAATATGTCAATTATTGTGAATTTATAATTAATCCAGTGAATTATTCTAACACTCACTACCGGTACTACGAATATTGCTATCATCGCAAGAGCGATTAATTTCTGTAACATACAACTTCGATGCCACGTGATTTGTGGGCTATTAAAATCTGTGATAGTGAAGCAGATAACAGTGCATGGCAAATTTATAAATCATCTGCGCCGTGTAAAAGCAATGAAGTTGTTACCATATTAAAGCTAGCTTCAGTGCAACTGTGCTACGCCCATTTTCCGAATTTTCAAGTGGTTACTTCATATTTAAACATGTCACTTCTTGATAACCACGTGTACGACGATCTTTATTACGCATCATCCGTGGAGATGAACTGCCAAACTTCATGATGCGAAGGAGAGGACCGGAGAACTACAGACGATGACAGGAGAACCATGACTTTAGCATCCGCTAAGCCGAGGAACATGACGACTTTGGAGAGGAGTCTGGTCATATCATCACGACAACGATGAGGACGAATGAAGGCCATGGAAATGGATAGAGCCCATGTGGAGGCCCAGATTGGACAACCCTTGTCCGGAGACCAAAGCCTTATTGTATCCCTCAGGTCGTTGGAACGTCTGAGATGTAGACATCCTTTCTTGTAAGTCCGAATAATCTATTCCTTGTGAGGTTCTTTTGTGGTGTAGCTTAGTGTAGTTTATTTTAGTTTATTGTAGTTTATTGTAGAACCAGCCGAACTCCTTGACAAGCCATATGTAGGTTTTGTATTGTTAGAATTAATCCTTGTAGTTCACTTTCAGTGATTTGTTAGCCACCCCTTGTGATTGAATCTTTTTCGATCACGGTGCATTCTGATGGACATCGCTAAGATGTTAGTTCTACCCCTGCTAGGCGTGACTGTAGTCTTTGATACTACGTTTTGTCCAACCCTAGGTGGGTGATTTTGTGTATAGTTATTTGGGATGACAATCAGACGTCATGGTTAGTGTTATTTTTATAACACCCCCTTTCTTGTAAATGTTGTCACGCCACTGAGTTAGTTAGAACAGTCCGTATCAGTAGGTAGTCGACTGAAACTACCAGTTTTGTAATTCAATATCATTTTCTTTTTGATGTGCTATGAAGCCATCCAGTTCAAGTTGTGAACACATTCAGGGTGTTACATTTTGTATGCAATCTAGCATCGAACCCTGTAATGAATGCCGTGTCATTGGCAAACTTAGCAATTGTAAGGTTTGCGCCTTTATGATGTTTATTTTGTGTCAGCTGTTTCGACACTGTTATTATTTTGGTTATAGTTAGACAAAGCAGTTATGGAGTGACATATCTGCAGATTTCAAAGAAATTCAGAACACGTGGTATATCTGTATTTTTCTTTTATTTGACTTTTATGAACATGCCACGTCTTTGTGTATAGTTTTGAGGCGTGATAGTAAGCTTGATGCTTATGATACTTTATATTATATTAGGGACCAGATAACAAGGCCAGTTTTCTGATAGACTTTCTGCGAAAAAGCTGCCTGCCTTCAGTGTTGTTTCATTTTAAACTGCCCGTGGGGATGACTGTGAGTAGCGAGCCTAGCTCAAGTCATGGACAGGTGATAACAGTTCCCAGCATGCAATGTACTCATTCAGTGAGACATATATTTTCAGACTTTTTGACAATGCTTATAGCATTACTAACCATTTTTTGTTGTGTCTCAGATGTAGGTCAATGTCCAGGCCACCGTTTTGTAATAATCAGATGTTTTGCTACTTTGATCTGACTGGCAAGAGCCATGTGTTTACATCGCTATTGGAGCGACTATTTTTCTTCTCCATTTGAGAATGATTACACGTTATGTTAAGGTTTATTTGTTGAGATCGAGAGGCTAGATGAGGCACCTGTGTAGAGGCTATATTTATGTGTGTCCAGACTTCGATTCTGTTGACTGTGTTATTGTAGGAAGGTAACTAATGTTCATTTCAGACCGACCCAGAAGTAAATTAAGTGAACCTAGAGCCACTAATAACCTGTGTTATTGTTATGTCCGAGCGGGAGAGCTCGTTTATGGTATTTTATAGCAGAGATTGATCTCGCACGAGACTGCTACTGCTGATCGCAAGGTATTCAGGATTGTCAGCCTATTCGCCATAAACCAACGATAATCTAAACCGACATTCTAATAATCAAACACGTCATTATTATAAAGTGATGATAATTAATTGTTTTTAGCATTTAACCTTGGTTTTCTTGCATTTTGGACCTGCTGGCTGACACTTGCTTTGTGCACACTCCTTTTGTGGAAGTAATCTAGGACAGATGACACTAATTTTTATCGACGGACTGCTTGCTCAACCTTTAGTCAGTAGCTGGTGGAGCGTGATCCTCATGCAATGTTAGACGTAGTTTTTACTACGCATTTGCCACCGTAAATGACATGCACGTAGATGACACTGGTTTACAAAGAGTAACCCAGAGCGAAGGCAGGAATAATATTGATTGTGATCTTGTTGTTATTTATTTAAGTGTATGATAACCCCATGTTTACCTTCCTTAGCTTGTAAGAGGGCATTTAATGTTTTTTTACGGCTTGTCATGTAGATTTGTATTAATTGTTTTGCTTTACGGACGTCATCGCCGTAAAATTTGTATTAATTGTTAGGAATTAACTGGATTGTTTAACACTAAATGTAAATGAGGAAATGGTACCATCCTAACTTAGATTTGCTATTGCTACCCTATTAAATGTAAATTCCGTTATTAGCTTATTTTGTAACTTGACTTAGGGATTATTGCCGTACCATTTTCCTAGCATTGCTGTTGTTGCTTTACTTTGTCAAATAGATTTTTCGCGAGGGTTTATAGTAGTTTACAGGTATCCTGATCTTTTATTTTTGTTTATTTATTAGTTTGCGGATTAGCTGATAGAAACCCTCCGAACTAGGCTAGGTGTCTGAATATTTTGAATAAATATTTCAACATGTTTTACTTAAGCCTGGAAGTTTATTTCTCAGTCTAGCTTTAGGAGGTGTATTTTTTAGGCTGTCTATGACCTTTTTAGCAACCATGTTACCACGGATCCCCTGGATCATGGAATCTCGTGCAGTTATGGCCTATAAGAAATTCACCTGATCCTCATGGCACATGGGTCCGACAGGTGAGGTGTTAGGGATGTCATTTCGGTTGTTGGCAACCCTGATAGCTCCTCTGACGGGCACAATACAGAACCAAGTCTCGTCGGAGAAAATATTAACACATGGGAAGAACTACACCAGGATTGCCCAACCTGCTTTCTGCGGGCGCATACGGAACCAAGCCTCGTCCGAGAAAAATATTAACATATGGGATGAACTACAATAGGACTGCCCAACCTGCTTTCTGCGGGCGCATACGGAACCAAGCCTCGTCCGAGAAAAATATTAACATATGGGATGAACTACAATAGGACTGCCCAACCTGCTTTCTGCGGGCGCATACGGAACCAAGCCTCGTCCGAGAATAATATTATCATATTGGATGAACTACACCCGGACTGCCCAACCTGCTTTCAGCGGGCGCATACGGAACCAAGCCTCGTCCGAGAAAAATATTATCATATTGGATGAACTACACCAGGACTGCCCAACCTGCTTTCTGCGGGCGCATACGGAACCAAGCCTCGTCCGAGAAAAATATTATCATATTGGATGAACTACACCAGGACTGCCCAACCTGCTTTCTGCGGGCGCATACGGAACCAAGCCTCGTCCAAGAAAATATTATCATATTGGATGAACTACAGCAGGACGGCCCAACCTGCTTTCTGCGGGCGCATACTGTACCCATGTGAGTAATTTCCATGGAAAACATGCTTCTGCCTCCAGCCAGCATCAGTCCTCAGGCGTGTACCGTTCACCCACTGAGCAGTTGCATATTTTTGATCTGAGACTAAAAGGTGTCAACTCTACAATAATAAAGCACAACTCTATTCTAAAGACTTTAATTGAGCTCTAAATCATGGCTTTACACCAACAAAAACACAATCCCCACAATATAACACGAAACAATGCAAAATTATTCCTTCAATCCACTAATATTCGCACTTTATCCTCGTAATCCAAATGATTATTCAGTCATTTACCATGAGATTAACATAAAATTCATTCTCAAGTGCGCTGATGCACTGGTAAATTCCACATCAAACTGTACTTATAATCTTACGTCACCTATTGTGACCAAATTAGTTTCACACTCTTAATTGTTTACTCTCAACACATCCTAATTTACATTATGCGTACAATTGTGTTCGGTATCTCTCTTCCCACCAATATGCTCTACCATGCATTAACCAATTTATGGTTTGGACATCATATTTACTTGCAACTCCACTGTTACTTATAATTATACCCCGTTCTGCAGTCTCCTTTCTGCAGTTCCACTGTATGCCGTCATGAGTTCAATTTCAAAGATTCCGTTACCGCTGTGTCGGATGGTATATTATGCTACCCTTGCGTGGGCATAGCCTATGGCATCTAGTGTCCACCTTTTGAACTAGGCGACTATGTCAGTATAAAAATGCAACTTTCAACACCTCATAAGTTTGCCAAGTATTAAGTTATCAGAATGATCCTTAATTATCACTGTGTTTCAAACCACACAAATCCATTATACAATACAACAATGATTCTTTTATTACAAACAGGGTTTCAAAGTCTTTCCACTCTAAATGTCACCCTGCAATGGTCGTTTAAAATCTCTCCCTCGGCTCTTCCTGTATACAATAGGTCTGAGTCGGGTGGTAACAAAACACTTGCTCCGTCCCTAGCTCCCTCTTTCTTTATCTCCAAGCAGTAACATGTGGCTTTAAATACAACAGTGCAGTCTCACTGGCCTGCATATCCCATATGATCTACTTAAACTGTATGCAAGATAGGGTATGGAATTGTTTAAGCATTTATTCCTAACCTTAGGATATTAATAGCTGGCCTCAACAGTTCCATTTACATTATATGAAGGAACGAGATTCATCATACACCTGACGAATTGGGCTAGCCGGCATCTTTAAATGACACGGTCAGGCACATCCTGCCGTCAAAAATTCACTCCCAGGAGCTTAATTTATTCAATAGCTAGTTCTCGGTCGATATCAGGTGTCATGCTGAGGTTTCCATTGTTATCCTCCCATACACCACTGGATTCGAACCCGGAACATTTCATAGCAATCCACAGAGCTAGGGTTTCCTTCTCACTAAATACGCTCTGGCAAATAATAAATATCTCTGTACGCCCTTGGCTATACGAGATTTCACACGTCGAGTAGATTACCTGGCTCCCCTGACCATGGTGATATGATCCCGTCCTTTAATTAGTAAGATAAAATCTATCAATTACTCTTACAAGCTTATTCATCAAGCTGCGAATTCAATTCTCTATTAAACCCTTCCAGTTCCTTGATTCTTGCATATTTATTTCCATTATCATAATATACTCTGATATTAAATTCTTTTACTTAGCCCAACACGTATAATACTACCGCTTGGATACACAAATATTCCAATTAGCATATAATTTGCTTACAAACATTCTTCCTGATGTGTATTCATTTATCATTCTTCTTCTTCTTATTATTACTATTATTATCACTGACATAAATTCCTCATAACCGACACAACGTAACCATTTTCAATAACCGAACATCCGTGTTCGTTACGTTAACTTTCTATATAACTCAATTGCCATTTTTACATTATTGGTAACGATTTATCCACTCAATGATGTACAAAGATATCTCAACGTGACTAAAATTAACACAACATTAATATCTCGAGGTTCTACCTCCTAAAATCGACTCTTATTGGCATATTCTATAAATTTTGAAATCACTCAACATACAGTGGACTATAATTACTACAAAATCATGGTTTTTGGGTACTCACATTGGTTAATCTGGTGGCTCCAACCACGCATTCCCTCCAGTAATGCCCACCATAATTTACAAATTAGCAAGGCATTCTTACACTTTCCACACACATTTTACATAATTTTTGCCTTACAAAACACTCTGCACTCTGCTTCTCCATGTCGAAGCTGTTGCTTCCTTATTCACGCAACACGTTATATCACTTATTACACTATTAATTTTACATATATTTAAATGATCATCACTAAAATCACACGATCACTATGTACATTTCTTAATGGTTGACCCTTCCTTGCAGAATATCAAAAATGCAGGCGTTGAAGATCTATCCTCCATTGCTCTCCCGCATCTCGTCCAAAAAGTCTCGATTCTCTGCCTAAGGATTCCTAGCGGTCCCCCAATCTGTCTATCAATCTCTATCCTTAGATAAATTTCCTGATATCGCATAAATATGCTTGCACATCGTCCTGAGCATTAATTACAGTGGTATCCCTTTCACTACTTGCATAACAAAGTTTATATCTGCGCAATCCGACATCCTATTATATGTCTAACCAATAGTTTATATACTGCGCTCATCCATTGTACATTGTACTTGTACAAATTGCCACTTTCAATTGTCCTACCTTGTATATCACACGGTACATTTCCTGCGTGCTCAATAGTAGTCCCTCGTAATGCCGACTGTAAAAGTATGGCACGACTGTCCTTAATAATTGTTATTAATTAATGCCTTACTGCATGGCTATTATGTTGACGTCCGAGCGTCCCTTCGCACTAGACTGCGGTTCAACTGACTACATTAATCGTTATTAATTAATGCCTTAAAGCATGATTATTATGTCGATGCACTCAACATACTGTCCGCGCGCCCCCTTTCTGAACTCGGGTGACGTGCTCTCTGCACTCAAGTACAGCTCAACTGACTCCGACTGTTCTCTCTGCCGACCTTATATTCTCTTGGAGACAAAAAAGTAGGTCGAAAATTTCCTTGCAGCGTCATCTCCTCTCTTCGTATATTTCTGGTCTTGAAATAACGTTTCTATGGTTCATTTTTCCTCGCTGATCTCAGATCTGTCTGCGTGCTCGAGGATCGATCGGCCAATTAATTAATATTAATTGCCTTTGCCAGCGCTTCCCCACGCGGCGTCATCGGTTTTTCCCCGAAGACATGGTCAGATCTTGTCGCTGGCCTCAGTTTTACTGTGTCACTGCGCGTTACATTAAATCTGCCTCGATTTCAGTGTTTAACGGCTTGATAATTAGCCTCCCGGCTATTCATTTACATAGGTGCAATCCTCATGTCTCTGAGTTACTCCAATCACGAGTAATCATTAAATTACACTGGTATCTTCTCATCCCCTTGGCCTTTCCATTCTGTAACGGGGAATAACTGGCCCATATATTACCGTCCTGACCTGCTCCAGACGGCATAAGTAGGTCACAGTGACAGACATGGCTCCACGAAACCACGCCTAAATTCTAGAGTCATTTACAAACTGTCAAGCGCTCAAACTTTCTGCGCTAAGTCCAGAATTCTATGCATCCTACAGCCCAATACTGCAGTATTCTGCTACTATTTCCTGCATTATATTAACAAATAATGTCAGAATTTGTTCATATCACAACAGTGATTTAATGTGTATTTTCTCTAGGAGTTTTTATAGCTTAAACTCCCTCAAAAGATCCTGTGTTCGTTGCTTGCTGGTATCTCTAGTCTGAGCCCATCTACCTCAGAGATCCACGTTCGACACCAATCAGCCTAACACCGTTGGGTTCAATACGGCCCGCGAGACTGTTTTGTCTGACCCGCACCGTGTCGACAAAACTTTGAAACAAGTTCGAGTCGGCACACTAAACTAAATTATCATGAACTTTATTTCATAATTTGATTTTATTATTTTAAATGATCTTGTCGACTTCGTCGTTACGCTGAGGTCCGGCGTAACGTTACGGTGACGGGACGAAATGTACCGAGAATGCACTGAGGTGTGTGACGTCATAGTACCGCTTGAGCTTCCTCCTTTCCCCGCGCGCTCCGTTGAGTGTGACGTCATCCAGCCAGCTACCTCCTTTGAACTTGGTTTGCACGCATGAGGCTTTCACCCAGCATTTTTCAGTATTTGTAGCATTTGTAGCATTTAAAATGATATAAAGTTTAGTCTTTCAGACTGACTATCACTCTTTTTAATTGTGTCAAATGAACATAAAATACTCATTCTTTGTCATTTATGCTGTATGAGTGTATTGAATATCATCGTAGGCTAGTTCTATTTTTAAGAGATTTATTAAAAATATTTATTTTTTTGTTTAGTGATTTATTTTTTATCCACTACAAATAAATATAGAAAATTGCAACATTACTAAGAAAACTAAGCCCAGACGGCCACAAAACTGACCATATTGCCCTTGTATAAAAAAAACGGAGTGTCATTGGCCCGCAAGGCCAATGTGGACCTTAGTTAAAAAAGGTTGGCACCCCTCAACTACACTATAAAACTGAAGAGTATGATTCCAAAACTATCTCAGTCCATATCCAAACATTTTCAGGAACAGAAGATATAAGTAAGGGGGCTTCGGTGGCGTAGTTGGTAGAATGCTGAACTGATATGCCCAAGATCGCGGGTTCAAACCCGGCCGAAGTCGTGGGATTTTGGAGAGCGTCAAAATCCTTCAGTATGCCTTCCTTTGGAGGGGAAGTAAAGCTGGTGGTCCCAAGTCATAGATTTATGACATGTAAAAGATCCTACCTCTAAAATTGGTAGTGTGTAGCTAAATTTGTAGGTAATAATAATAATAATAATAATAATAATATTAATAATATTGTATGGCCTCGAGTGCCGGGTGGAAGCTTTGTAATTTGACACCCAGAGGGTAGCTTGCATGTCGAATTTCGTTGTTCCTTGAATTACTATGAAAGTCAAGGAGGTTATATATCTAAGCTCCTTGAACACTATAGCGCTTTCTAGTAGAGAAATGGGGAACTTTGTGTTGGCGGAAACTCCCGAGATTAATTTTGCCATTATGAACACGGCCTACTGAATTCAAACGGGTTCTTTGACATGCCGACATCGTATGACATGCGTGTCGTATTTGTAGGTTATTTGGTTAGAAACGCACTATCAAGGTCCAACGTTCGCCGCTAGGTGTCAGTGACAGTGGCTCGTACCCACGTCTACTGAGCCCACAGAGAGCTTGGCCCCAAGGCCATAGTGAGCGTAGATACCGCTGTCGGTAATCGTTTTGATTGAAATACGAGTGTTTATACGCATACTGAAAGCAGATATTAATAATTTGCCAAGTATTGTCAAACAGAAAAATGACAAATGGACTCTCCCGGGTTTCTGGTACCAAATTTTGGGTGGTTTATTGGCTGAGGAATAACCCACCCACCAAGGGAAGATGATTAAGAGAAGGAAGTAGATTTGGGATTGGAAAAGAAGGATAGAAAAATAGGAGGAGAGTCCCACAAAAGTTATGAATTTGACTTTCAATACATTTAAAGGTGGTTGCCACTGAAATTTAACTTTTTGATACCTAAAATAGGAACGAGCTTGGTCGAAGCTAACGGGAACCGCAGCTAAGACTTGGGCAGTTTGCCAGAGAGAGGCTGTAGTGTATTTCCTCCCAAGCACGAATAAAAGTACTATAGGGAAGGGTGATGGTCTGGCCAGACAGATAGTAAAAGCTTTATTGAGTATGAACGAGGGCATAAACCTAGGAAGAGCTAGGAAAGCCAGGATCCTGCCTAACTGTAGTATCAGAGAAATGATGAATCCAAAAACAAATATTTAATTTATTTAACAATTTAAAGAAGTTAATATTTTTGACAATTAAATATTTTGCAATCTTGTTAACAATTTGGGGTCGCAGACCTCCAACAACATTCAAAAATTGCTCCAGGCAATTGACAATTGACAAGGTTTCAAACCTTACATGTTTCTAAAATCTTTATAAGATTTAAACAAATGAGCAATGAAATAATTAAAGCTTGAACGTGAATTGGAGAACAAAGAGTGCACCTTAAGAAATTCTTGAGAGAATGATCTAGAGAAAGTGACAACTTTGAAAATAATAATAAAAACATGAAAAATAAGATAGAAGTTCCTACAACTTCTTATATTTATACAGAATTAATATATGAGAATTATACAAAGAGGGCAGGTCACTTACTGTGAAACCTGAAGAAAGTGAAAAGGAAGATTCTAGACTCCCCAAGTTTGAGCAGGAATCACTAGCCAAATGGGACAGTTTCCATTTCGTGAAACCTGAACATGACTCGCTCAAGAGTTTAAAGAAATGTTTTCCCTGATTATAGGAAAGGAACAATGTGAATTGAAACTTGTATCACACAAGCAATTATGCAGATGGTATATTGGCTTTCACGGCCGGTGAATTAAAACTCAGCAATTCTTCTAGGTTTGTGCCGTGTCCTATGTGGGGTTTCGCCTAGGACACCAAGCTGGCTCATCGGCGGGCTCTTGGTGTCCCCGCCCGGACCCCCACAGGAGTATCGAACTGCGCGATACCTCCCTTTATATAGAGTGCAACTGCACTCCTTGACTGCGAGAACTAAGAATTCAAGCAGCCTTAACCTCCCTATGAAGGCTTCCAAAAAGATGGTATATTGGCTTTCACGGCCGGTGAATTAAAACTCAGCAATTCTTCTAGGTTTGTGCCGTGTCCTATGTGGGGTTTCGCCTAGGACACCAAGCTGGCTCATCGGCGGGCTCTTGGTGTCCCCGCCCGGACCCCCACAGGAGTATCGAACTGCGCGATACCTCCCTTTATATAGAGTGCAACTGCACTCCTTGACTGCGAGAACTAAGAATTCAAGCAGCCTTAACCTCCCTATGAAGGCTTCCAAAAAGATGGTATATTGGCTTTCACGGCCGGTGAATTAAAACTCAGCAATTCTTCTAGGTTTGTGCCGTGTCCTATGTGGGGTTTCGCCTAGGACACCAAGCTGGCTCATCGGCGGGCTCTTGGTGTCCCCGCCCGGACCCCCACAGGAGTATCGAACTGCGCGATACCTCCCTTTATATAGAGTGCAACTGCACTCCTTGACTGCGAGAACTAAGAATTCAAGCAGCCTTAACCTCCTATGAAGGCTTCCAAAAAGATGGTATATTGGCTTTCACGGCCGGTGAATTAAAACTCAGCAATTCTTCTAGGTTTGTGCCGTGTCCTATGTGGGGTTTCGCCTAGGACACCAAGCTGGCTCATCGGCGGGCTCTTGGTGTCCCCGCCCGGACCCCCACAGGAGTATCGAACTGCGCGATACCTCCCTTTATATAGAGTGCAACTGCACTCCTTGACTGCGAGAACTAAGAATTCAAGCAGCCTTAACCTCCCTATGAAGGCTTCCAAAAAGATGGTATATTGGCTTTCACGGCCGGTGAATTAAAACTCAGCAATTCTTCTAGGTTTGTGCCGTGTCCTATGTGGGGTTTCGCCTAGGACACCAAGCTGGCTCATCGGCGGGCTCTTGGTGTCCCCGCCCGGACCCCCACAGGAGTATCGAACTGCGCGATACCTCCCTTTATATAGAGTGCAACTGCACTCCTTGACTGCGAGAACTAAGAATTCAAGCAGCCTTAACCTCCCTATGAAGGCTTCCAAAAAGATGGTATATTGGCTTTCACGGCCGGTGAATTAAAACTCAGCAATTCTTCTAGGTTTGTGCCGTGTCCTATGTGGGGTTTCGCCTAGGACACCAAGCTGGCTCATCGGCGGGCTCTTGGTGTCCCCGCCCGGACCAGCTTGGTGTCCTAGGCGAAACCCCACATAGGACACGGCACAAACCTAGAAGAATTGCTGAGTTTTAATTATGCAGAATTTAATTAATGTTAAACTAGCAAAGTTGGAAGGGCACTTCGTGAGTGACGCCTTATAGAAAGTTACAATTTTATTAATAATGGTTGTTAGTAGAAGGTTGAGGAAAGATCATTGGGATATAGGATCAATGTTCATGGCCGTATTTAAAGTAAACGGACGAGCGCGACGCGGTAGAAACGTGGAGCAAGCACTGGTTATCACTGTAGTCTATAAAGATGGATGCAAAGTTCACTATAGAAACACTGAAGTTTATGAGAAAGAAAGTTATTGCAATTATGGAAATAACTGATTGCACTATATAGGTGAGAGTCTATTTCTTGAAAAAGTTGTGATTTACAATTAAATGCGCCATAGAATGTTCCAACGGGGGAAGAAAGTTCGCTATTGCAGTAATTTAAGGAAGATTCCTCATTTTAACTAGCATTTTCACAAGTGCGTGAACAATACTTGACGGCAAGACTCGCAGATAGAGTACAAGATCTCGAAGGTTCCAGAACGACCTTAGCAGAAAAATGGGTTTGAGAAAATCCAACGGAGGAACTAGCTTTATAATTATAGACAGCGGGTATTAGATAATATCCCACGTAGCGAGAGGATTTCTCATTTGAATAGCTTAAGAAAAGCTCTTTTTTAGTAAGGTTGGCTTATACAAGCAAAAGCTCAACATGGCAAATCCCACGAAGAATGATTTTTGCCCCAAAGTAAATAATTTCACACTGTCTATAAATTATAATTAAAAGCACGTGGAAGTTAAAACCATGAAGATGAGGTTAAAACTTTTAAAATGGTACTTATCTTGATTTCATGTTGAAGTCGAAGTTTCCGTTGATGACTACCTAGCCAACATGGCGTAGAAGAGTGTGTGCCTCTTGGTTTGAGGAGGCAAGCTCGAGCGGAGCTTTGACTGAACGAGTCAACTGCAGACTGAGAAGTGAGAGCAGCTCAACGGAGCACGGAGGGACCAAGGAAGGGGAAAAGAGTGGGGGGTAGGAGACAAAAGGAGAACATATAAGCATTGCAAACTTTAAAACAAAAAATTAATCTCTTGCTGAGCTGATCTTCTAAGAGTTGATAACAGATGATACTAGCGCAGCATGGTGAGTAAAGAAGTAGACGTAGTCCTCTTGCTCAAGGAGAAAATAGCTGGCGATGGTGACAGGATCTGGTGGCCAAATGGATAAGTAAGTCCTCTAGCACCAGGAAGAGTTGAGGAGCTTCAGAGATTCGCTGTTATATGACGCTAGGTGGGTCATAGAATATATATCTGGAACAGACTCATACAAAATATAAGCAACCTGAACCCCTAAGAGAAAACAGATCACTGTTGGTGTTTGACAAAGAGGAAGGAAAGAACATGCAAAAGCATTGAAAATTATAATCTCAGGTACCGTGTATTCCACGAATGCACCATACTGGGAGGGGAAAACACCAACAGGGAACAAGAAAAACAAGTAAACATTTGAAGGTAATGGAGAGATCAAAGACAGAGGTCTTGTGATCGGACCATTAATAGTCAAAGCTCTGAATTCCCTGACTCTCCCATCTCTTCCAGGGTAACACTGGGTCACTCTACCCAAGATCCAGACTAAGGGGGGAAAAAATTCCCTAACTAAGACCAAGTCCCCCACTTTAATGTCGGGACTGGAAAGAAACCACTTCTGTCTCCCTTGTAAGGAAGTTAAATATTCCAAGTTCCACCTCTTCCAAAAAGGAATTGCGGAGGGCTTCAAGTTTACACCAAACAATAGGTAAATCAGAATCCCTGAAAGAATTAGGAAGGGGAGGAGGGGCAGAGAGAGAAGTGCGTGTAAGGAAGCGACCAGGTGTAAGTGGAAGGAGGTCATCAGGGTCATTGGAAAGCGGAGTTAAAAGGCGAGAATTAACGACGCTTTCAATCACGAAATAGCTGGAAGCTGAGAGAAATAAAGCACTAGTAAAGATTGCGATACAATGCAAAAGGAGAATTAACAAGTTTAAACAAAGCGTATAGAAACAAGTACATCTATTCAGGACAAGAATATACCAAATAAACAAAGGAACTATGCGAGTAGAAAGCAAGAACGCCATAGGTAACAAACGAGTAGCCATAAACAATGACCTTAAGTCATAATAAGTATCAAAGGGGTTACTCAGAAAAATACTTAAGTCAGCGAGAAACGTGACATAACAAGTATGAATGCACAAACACATCGAATGTGACGACGAGAAAAAGTAAGTTTGTTCATCAATGAACATTAAGATCGCAAAAGATGTAAGCAAAGTGAAATACATGAGCGCGTGAGAAATACGCAACGAAGTTTTGAAACAAGGAACGAAGCAGTTATAGAATACGAGCATGAGTAAATGAAAGACACAGGCAAGCGCGGCCTTGACCCACATAGTACAACGAGATAAGACATATAAATAGCTGAAAGAGTCCTTAACTGGAACAAGTTTATTTTGGGAAGTAGGTGAACGGCTTCTGTACTTGCAGTAGCGGCTCGTCAGACAATGGTTGGCAATCAGCCAAAGTTGAGATAAGAGAAACATGCTTTGAACTGTGTCAAGCGTACAGGAAATAAACAGTGACTTGACCTTACTCCGGCGTGTATACAAACAAGTTTGAAAAACAAGCAGTTCGGAGTACACAAACAACATTTGTTGAATCAGCTGTAACTTAAAGCAGATATTCAGGTTGAACAGCATGCAGTCAATCGTAACTTGGACGTGAACAAGCGATTTAAAGCTATATGAAATAGAGTAGGAAATCAATTTCGCATAATTGAGAGGATCACGAAATCGGACAATTTTCAACAGAAAGAAGCTTAATTCTTCCGAACAGAGAAGAAAAGCTGGGACATTGAGAAGAAGGTTATGCATAAGAATAGTTATTCTTGATGTTATAGAATTCAGATTTTCAAGCGGTTTCAAAAGCGGCTTCCAATTGTGAGGAAGGAGGGAGGAGCCGACCGTGGCCATCCTTCTAAATAACGAAAGAAGTGAAACATAGCGTACAGCGAAGTGATGGAGACTGATAGCCATGGTTTTACACAAAGGGAAGATAGTTTTTAATAGAGAGTCTAAGCAATTACCTGCTATAAAAAATGACATAAGAAGGTAGACGAAGTAACACAAAGCAAGGCGAACTTGAATTGCTATCTTGTGCGGGAAGAAGGAAAAACCATTTAAACAACTTACAGAGGTAGTGTAGTTGTTCACGATAAGACATCGTTTCGGCAAGTGTTTTTCAAAAATATTGAGATCTGAAACATGAGCGTTCTCTTTTTCAGAAATGAGATTTATGTCAGCTGTAACGAAATGACATTGCGCTTTGGTTTGAACACTGGGATGCTGAATTTCACCAGTAATAACCCAACCAAAATCGGTGTCTCTGGCGACCACGGTTGAAGATAACTTACGTGTTTGTTTGCGAAGGCACTTCCAAAAAACATTGGCACTGAAAAGTACATCAATGGGACCTTGAGCATTAAACTGAGGATCAGCTAACCTTAAGTGCGAAGGAATCTTTAATCCGGAGGTATTAATAGAGTGACTTGGAGTGTCCTTACCAATACTGGTAAGAATGAGACAGTTTAAATTAAGATTGGTGTTTCTTTGGCAAACGTCTCTGATTTTCAATTTTGAAGACTGCAAGACTTGAGTTTTCAAATTGTCAATGCCGGTCACATTGATAGAAGTAGGCGATGACGAAAGGCCTAGTTTTTTAATCAACGATTGCGAAACAAAATTATGAGTTGAAGCGGAATCGAGAAGACCGCGGGTTCGAAACCAATTTCCAAATTTATCTTGGATTTCGAATTGTACAGTAGTCAAAAGGGTTTGCGCACTGTAAGAAGTTTCGGCGTTGGAAATGCAGGAAGAAGCATTAGTTTGTTCGGAGCTGCTCTGCATGGAGCTTGAAGAGGCAGGTGCTGATGACCTCGATTTATCGTGAACGTGCAATAAAGAATGATGCGGTTTTTTACAATGGAAACAGAGATTTGATGACGTACAGTTCGAAGAAGAATGCTTAGGTGACAAGCAATTGAAACAATGTTTGCTATTCAAGACAAACTCCCTTCGATCTTCGACAGACAATTCTTTAAAAGATTTGCACAAATACAATGTGTGAAGCTTTTTACAGAGCGTGCATTTTAACGATTTGTTAAGCGGCCTGATATGTTCTCTTGAATGATTGCACGAAGAACGGGTTTCCTTGTTCTCGACAGATGGGGGCTGATGTCCCTTTGAAGAAGCAAGTTTTTTTTTCAAAAATTTGACACTGAGGATTCGTTTCGACCTTTTCGCACTGAAATGCGAGTGCTGTAAGGACTTGGCATCGGCTGTTAAGAAACGAGATTAAGTGTTCGAAGGAAAATTCTTCCTTGCGAGCGAGTTCGATCTCCCAAGCCTTGAAAGTTGAAAAATCGAATCTTGATGTAGCCAGATGAATGAGTATGGTGTCCCATGTTTGGACAGGTTGCTTGAGTTGGTATAATGCTCTGACATTCAACTGGATAGAGTCTAAGAGGTCTCTTAAGGAGGTGACGTCATTAGGTTTGACGGTTGGCAAGTTGAAAAGACAACGTATGTGGCGAGCTACACTCAAACGTAAATTGCCATATCTCTCTTTAAGGAGATTAAAGGCGATGTGGTAGTTGTCTGCGCTTAAAGGCAGTGACTCCACCAAGGCTAAGGCCTCAGATTCCAAAGACGTACGAAGGAAATACAATTTATGTATGTCTGGGATCTCGATATTTTCATGAATTAGGGAGCAGTAAAGTTCATAAAAAGAATACCATTCACCTTCCTTGCCTGAGAAGTGCGGTAGGCTTATCTTAGGAAGTAACGGTTTCGGTTTGTTCTTGTGAACTGAAGCGGGTGCGAACTGGGCCGGATTGATGACCTTAGTGTCCGGTTCTGAGATATTGCGGATCAGTTGGTGGGCCTTTGCAATCCCTTCAAAGTACAAGGGTTCGACCTCGTCCCGATCCGATTGAAGTTCTGGGCAAGCGGATTCAATCTCGGTTTGAATTTGATCATAATAATCATAAGACCGTTCATACAACTTAAGGCGATGTGTCAAGATGTCTAAATCACACTCGGCGGGATTTAATTTGCTGATGAAATTTCTGAATCTAGTGAGTTGCCCTTTATAGGAAGAACGTCTAGCAATGAGAGTTTCATCTTTTTCAGTAGGAGCCATGATAAAGAGAATAAATTGAAATACAACTCACGAAACTGTAGAACCTTGGAGATGCTGTCAAGTTTGCAGCAGCGAATGGGTAGAAAGAACGGGACACACCAAAGGAGACAGGAGCGGCCTCTTTCCCGTTCACGGGCTTTGCATGATGTAGTTATAGCTGAAAAATCCAAAGCAGATATTAATAATTTGCCAAGTATTGTCAA
Organism: Meconema thalassinum; assembly: GCA_946902985.2. Taxonomy (NCBI): domain Eukaryota; kingdom Metazoa; phylum Arthropoda; class Insecta; order Orthoptera; family Tettigoniidae; genus Meconema; species Meconema thalassinum. The sequence continues at coordinate 778,612,300 of OX336388.2, read as the reverse complement.
ACAGAAAAATGACAAATGGACTCTCCCGGGTTTCTGGTACCAAATTTTGGGTAGTTTATTGGCTGAGGAATAACCCACCCACCAAGGGAAGATGATTAAGAGAAGGAAGTAGATTTGGGATTGGAAAAGAAGGATAGAAAAATAGGAGGAGAGTCCCACAAAAGTTATGAATTTGACTTTCAATACATTTAAAGGTGGTTGCCACTGAAATTTAACTTTTTGATACCTAAAATAGGAACGAGCTTGGTCGAAGCTAACGGGAACCGCAGCTAAGACTTGGGCAGTTTGCCAGAGAGAGGCTGTAGTGTATTTCCTCCCAAGCACGAATAAAAGTACTATAGGGAAGGGTGATGGTCTGGCCAGACAGATAGTAAAAGCTTTATTGAGTATGAACGAGGGCATAAACCTAGGAAGAGCTAGGAAAGCCAGGATCCTGCCTAACTGTAGTATCAGAGAAATGATGAATCCAAAAACAAATATTTAATTTATTTAACAATTTAAAGAAGTTAATATTTTTGACAATTAAATATTTTGCAATCTTGTTAACAATTTGGGGTCGCAGACCTCCAACAACATTCAAAAATTGCTCCAGGCAATTGACAATTGACAAGGTTTCAAACCTTACATGTTTCTAAAATCTTTATAAGATTTAAACAAATGAGCAATGAAATAATTAAAGCTTGAACGTGAATTGGAGAACAAAGAGTGCACCTTAAGAAATTCTTGAGAGAATGATCTAGAGAAAGTGACAACTTTGAAAATAATAATAAAAACATGAAAAATAAGATAGAAGTTCCTACAACTTCTTATATTTATACAGAATTAATATATGAGAATTATACAAAGAGGGCAGGTCACTTACTGTGAAACCTGAAGAAAGTGAAAAGGAAGATTCTAGACTCCCCAAGTTTGAGCAGGAATCACTAGCCAAATGGGACAGTTTCCATTTCGTGAAACCTGAACATGACTCGCTCAAGAGTTTAAAGAAATGTTTTCCCTGATTATAGGAAAGGAACAATGTGAATTGAAACTTGTATCACACAAGCAATTATGCAGAATTTAATTAATGTTAAACTAGCAAAGTTGGAAGGGCACTTCGTGAGTGACGCCTTATAGAAAGTTACAATTTTATTAATAATGGTTGTTAGTAGAAGGTTGAGGAAAGATCATTGGGATATAGGATCAATGTTCATGGCCGTATTTAAAGTAAACGGACGAGCGCGACGCGGTAGAAACGTGGAGCAAGCACTGGTTATCACTGTAGTCTATAAAGATGGATGCAAAGTTCACTATAGAAACACTGAAGTTTATGAGAAAGAAAGTTATTGCAATTATGGAAATAACTGATTGCACTATATAGGTGAGAGTCTATTTCTTGAAAAAGTTGTGATTTACAATTAAATGCGCCATAGAATGTTCCAACGGGGGAAGAAAGTTCGCTATTGCAGTAATTTAAGGAAGATTCCTCATTTTAACTAGCATTTTCACAAGTGCGTGAACAATACTTGACGGCAAGACTCGCAGATAGAGTACAAGATCTCGAAGGTTCCAGAACGACCTTAGCAGAAAAATGGGTTTGAGAAAATCCAACGGAGGAACTAGCTTTATAATTATAGACAGCGGGTATTAGATAATATCCCACGTAGCGAGAGGATTTCTCATTTGAATAGCTTAAGAAAAGCTCTTTTTTAGTAAGGTTGGCTTATACAAGCAAAAGCTCAACATGGCAAATCCCACGAAGAATGATTTTTGCCCCAAAGTAAATAATTTCACACTGTCTATAAATTATAATTAAAAGCACGTGGAAGTTAAAACCATGAAGATGAGGTTAAAACTTTTAAAATGGTACTTATCTTGATTTCATGTTGAAGTCGAAGTTTCCGTTGATGACTACCTAGCCAACATGGCGTAGAAGAGTGTGTGCCTCTTGGTTTGAGGAGGCAAGCTCGAGCGGAGCTTTGACTGAACGAGTCAACTGCAGACTGAGAAGTGAGAGCAGCTCAACGGAGCACGGAGGGACCAAGGAAGGGGAAAAGAGTGGGGGGTAGGAGACAAAAGGAGAACATATAAGCATTGCAAACTTTAAAACAAAAAATTAATCTCTTGCTGAGCTGATCTTCTAAGAGTTGATAACAGATGATACTAGCGCAGCATGGTGAGTAAAGAAGTAGACGTAGTCCTCTTGCTCAAGGAGAAAATAGCTGGCGATGGTGACAGGATCTGGTGGCCAAATGGATAAGTAAGTCCTCTAGCACCAGGAAGAGTTGAGGAGCTTCAGAGATTCGCTGTTATATGACGCTAGGTGGGTCATAGAATATATATCTGGAACAGACTCATACAAAATATAAGCAACCTGAACCCCTAAGAGAAAACAGATCACTGTTGGTGTTTGACAAAGAGGAAGGAAAGAACATGCAAAAGCATTGAAAATTATAATCTCAGGTACCGTGTATTCCACGAATGCACCATACTGGGAGGGGCAAACACCAACAGGGAACAAGAAAAACAAGTAAACATTTGAAGGTAATGGAGAGATCAAAGACAGAGGTCTTGTGATCGGACCATTAATAGTCAAAGCTCTGAATTCCCTGACTCTCCCATCTCTTCCAGGGTAACACTGGGTCACTCTACCCAAGATCCAGACTAAGGGGGGAAAAAATTCCCTAACTAAGACCAAGTCCCCCACTTTAATGTCGGGACTGGAAAGAAACCACTTCTGTCTCCCTTGTAAGGAAGTTAAATATTCCAAGTTCCACCTCTTCCAAAAGGAATTGCGGAGGGCTTCAAGTTTACACCAAACAATAGGTAAATCAGAATCCCTGAAAGAATTAGGAAGGGGAGGAGGGGCAGAGAGAGAAGTGCGTGTAAGGAAGCGACCAGGTGTAAGTGGAAGGAGGTCATCAGGGTCATTGGAAAGCGGAGTTAAAAGGCGAGAATTAACGACGCTTTCAATCACGAAATAGCTGGAAGCTGAGAGAAATAAAGCACTAGTAAAGATTGCGAGACAATTCAAAAGGAGAATTAACAAGTTTAAACAAAGCGTATAGAAACAAGTACATCTATTCAGGACAAGAATATACCAAATAAACAAAGGAACTATGCGAGTAGAAAGCAAGAACGCCATAGGTAACAAACGAGTAGCCATAAACAATGACCTTAAGTCATAATAAGTATCAAAGGGGTTACTCAGAAAAATACTTAAGTCAGCGAGAAACGTGACATAACAAGTATGAATGCACAAACACATCGAATGTGACGACGAGAAAAAGTAAGTTTGTTCATCAATGAACATTAAGATCGCAAAAGATGTAAGCAAAGTGAAATACATGAGCGCGTGAGAAATACGCAACGAAGTTTTGAAACAAGGAACGAAGCAGTTATAGAATACGAGCATGAGTAAATGAAAGACACAGGCAAGCGCGGCCTTGACCCACATAGTACAACGAGATAAGACATATAAATAGCTGAAAGAGTCCTTAACTGGAACAAGTTTATTTTGGGAAGTAGGTGAACGGCTTCTGTACTTGCAGTAGCGGCTCGTCAGACAATGGTTGGCAATCAGCCAAAGTTGAGATAAGAGAAACTTGCTTTGAACTGTGTCAAGCGTACAGGAAATAAACAGTGACTTGACCTTACTCCGGCGTGTATACAAACAAGTTTGAAAAACAAGCAGTTCGGAGTACACAAACAACATTTGTTGAATCAGCTGTAACTTAAAGCAGATATTCAGGTTGAACAGCATGCAGTCAATCGTAACTTGGACGTGAACAAGCGATTTAAAGCTATATGAAATAGAGTAGGAAATCAATTTCGCATAATTGAGAGGATCACGAAATCGGACAATTTTCAACAGAAAGAAGCTTAATTCTTCCGAACAGAGAAGAAAAGCTGGGACATTGAGAAGAAGGTTATGCATAAGAATAGTTATTCTTGATGTTATAGAATTCAGATTTTCAAGCGGTTTCAAAAGCGGCTTCCAATTGTGAGGAAGGAGGGAGGAGCCGACCGTGGCCATCCTTCTAAATAACGAAAGAAGTGAAACATAGCGTACAGCGAAGTGATGGAGACTGATAGCCATGGTTTTACACAAAGGGAAGATAGTTTTAATAGAGAGTCTAAGCAATTACCTGCTATAAAAATGACATAAGAAGGTAGACGAAGTAACACAAAGCAAGGCGAACTTGAATTGCTATCTTGTGCGGGAAGAAGGAAAAACCATTTAAACAACTTACAGAGGTAGTGTAGTTGTTCACGATAAGACATCGTTTCGGCAAGTGTTTTTCAAAAATATTGAGATCTGAAACATGAGCGTTCTCTTTTTCAGAAATGAGATTTATGTCAGCTGTAACGAAATGACATTGCGCTTTGGTTTGAACACTGGGATGCTGAATTTCACCAGTAATAACCCAACCAAAATCGGTGTCTCTGGCGACCATGGTTGAAGATAACTTACGTGTTTGTTTGCGAAGGCACTTCCAAAAAACATTGGCACTGAAAAGTACATCAATGGGACCTTGAGCATTAAACTGAGGATCAGCTAACCTTAAGTGCGAAGGAATCTTTAATCCGGAGGTATTAATAGAGTGACTTGGAGTGTCCTTACCAATACTGGTAAGAATGAGACAGTTTAAATTAAGATTGGTGTTTCTTTGGCAAACGTCTCTGATTTTCAATTTTGAAGACTGCAAGACTTGAGTTTTCAAATTGTCAATGCCGGTCACATTGATAGAAGTAGGCGATGACGAAAGGCCTAGTTTTTTAATCAACGATTGCGAAACAAAATTATGAGTTGAAGCGGAATCGAGAAGACCGCGGGTTCGAAACCAATTTCCAAATTTATCTTGGATTTCGAATTGTACAGTAGTCAAAAGGGTTTGCGCACTGTAAGAAGTTTCGGCGTTGGAAATGCAGGAAGAAGCATTAGTTTGTTCGGAGCTGCTCTGCATGGAGCTTGAAGAGGCAGGTGCTGATGACCTCGATTTATCGTGAACGTGCAATAAAGAATGATGCGGTTTTTTACAATGGAAACAGAGATTTGATGACGTACAGTTCGAAGAAGAATGCTTAGGTGACAAGCAATTGAAACAATGTTTGCTATTCAAGACAAACTCCCTTCGATCTTCGACAGACAATTCTTTAAAAGATTTGCACAAATACAATGTGTGAAGCTTTTTACAGAGCGTGCATTTTAACGATTTGTTAAGCGGCCTGATATGTTCTCTTGAATGATTGCACGAAGAACGGGTTTCCTTGTTCTCGACAGATGGGGGCTGATGTCCCTTTGAAGAAGCAAGTTTTTTTTTCAAAAATTTGACACTGAGGATTCGTTTCGACCTTTTCGCACTGAAATGCGAGTGCTGTAAGGACTTGGCATCGGCTGTTAAGAAACGAGATTAAGTGTTCGAAGGAAAATTCTTCCTTGCGAGCGAGTTCGATCTCCCAAGCCTTGAAAGTTGAAAAATCGAATCTTGATGTAGCCAGATGAATGAGTATGGTGTCCTATGTTTGGACAGGTTGCTTGAGTTGGTATAATGCTCTGACATTCAACTGGATAGAGTCTAAGAGGTCTCTTAAGGAGGTGACGTCATTAGGTTTGACGGTTGGCAAGTTGAAAAGACAACGTATGTGGCGAGCTACACTCAAACGTAAATTGCCATATCTCTCTTTAAGGAGATTAAAGGCGATGTGGTAGTTGTCTGCGCTTAAAGGCAGTGACTCCACCAAGGCTAAGGCCTCAGATTCCAAAGACGTACGAAGGAAATACAATTTATGTATGTCTGGGATCTCGATATTTTCATGAATTAGGGAGCAGTAAAGTTCATAAAAAGAATACCATTCACCTTCCTTGCCTGAGAAGTGCGGTAGGCTTATCTTAGGAAGTAACGGTTTCGGTTTGTTCTTGTGAACTGAAGCGGGTGCGAACTGGGCCGGATTGATGACCTTAGTGTCCGGTTCTGAGATATTGCGGATCAGTTGGTGGGCCTTTGCAATCCCTTCAAAGTACAAGGGTTCGACCTCGTCCCGATCCGATTGAAGTTCTGGGCAAGCGGATTCAATCTCGGTTTGAATTTGATCATAATAATCATAAGACCGTTCATACAACTTAAGGCGATGTGTCAAGATGTCTAAATCACACTCGGCGGGATTTAATTTGCTGATGAAATTTCTGAATCTAGTGAGTTGCCCTTTATAGGAAGAACGTCTAGCAATGAGAGTTTCATCTTTTTCAGTAGGAGCCATGATAAAGAGAATAAATTGAAATACAACTCACGAAACTGTAGAACCTTGGAGATGCTGTCAAGTTTGCAGCAGCGAATGGGTAGAAAGAACGGGACACACCAAAGGAGACAGGAGCGGCCTCTTTCCCGTTCACGGGCTTTGCATGATGTAGTTATAGCTGAAAAATCCAAAGCAGATATTAATAATTTGCCAAGTATTGTCAAACAGAAAAATGACAAATGGACTCTCCCGGGTTTCTGGTACCAAATTTTGGGTAGTTTATTGGCTGAGGAATAACCCACCCACCAAGGGAAGATGATTAAGAGAAGGAAGTAGATTTGGGATTGGAAAAGAAGGATAGAAAAATAGGAGGAGAGTCCCACAAAAGTTATGAATTTGACTTTCAATACATTTAAAGGTGGTTGCCACTGAAATTTAACTTTTTGATACCTAAAATAGGAACGAGCTTGGTCGAAGCTAACGGGAACCGCAGCTAAGACTTGGGCAGTTTGCCAGAGAGAGGCTGTAGTGTATTTCCTCCCAAGCACGAATAAAAGTACTATAGGGAAGGGTGATGGTCTGGCCAGACAGATAGTAAAAGCTTTATTGAGTATGAACGAGGGCATAAACCTAGGAAGAGCTAGGAAAGCCAGGATCCTGCCTAACTGTAGTATCAGAGAAATGATGAATCCAAAAACAAATATTTAATTTATTTAACAATTTAAAGAAGTTAATATTTTTGACAATTAAATATTTTGCAATCTTGTTAACAATTTGGGGTCGCAGACCTCCAACAACATTCAAAAATTGCTCCAGGCAATTGACAATTGACAAGGTTTCAAACCTTACATGTTTCTAAAATCTTTATAAGATTTAAACAAATGAGCAATGAAATAATTAAAGCTTGAACGTGAATTGGAGAACAAAGAGTGCACCTTAAGAAATTCTTGAGAGAATGATCTAGAGAAAGTGACAACTTTGAAAATAATAATAAAAACATGAATAATAAGATAGAAGTTCCTACAACTTCTTATATTTATACAGAATTAATATATGAGAATTATACAAAGAGGGCAGGTCACTTACTGTGAAACCTGAAGAAAGTGAAAAGGAAGATTCTAGACTCCCCAAGTTTGAGCAGGAATCACTAGCCAAATGGGACAGTTTCCATTTCGTGAAACCTGAACATGACTCGCTCAAGAGTTTAAAGAAATGTTTTCCCTGATTATAGGAAAGGAACAATGTGAATTGAAACTTGTATCACACAAGCAATTATGCAGAATTTAATTAATGTTAAACTAGCAAAGTTGGAAGGGCACTTCGTGAGTGACGCCTTATAGAAAGTTACAATTTTATTAATAATGGTTGTTAGTAGAAGGTTGAGGAAAGATCATTGGGATATAGGATCAATGTTCATGGCCGTATTTAAAGTAAACGGACGAGCGCGACGCGGTAGAAACGTGGAGCAAGCACTGGTTATCACTGTAGTCTATAAAGATGGATGCAAAGTTCACTATAGAAACACTGAAGTTTATGAGAAAGAAAGTTATTGCAATTATGGAAATAACTGATTGCACTATATAGGTGAGAGTCTATTTCTTGAAAAAGTTGTGATTTACAATTAAATGCGCCATAGAATGTTCCAACGGGGGAAGAAAGTTCGCTATTGCAGTAATTTAAGGAAGATTCCTCATTTTAACTAGCATTTTCACAAGTGCGTGAACAATACTTGACGGCAAGACTCGCAGATAGAGTACAAGATCTCGAAGGTTCCAGAACGACCTTAGCAGAAAAATGGGTTTGAGAAAATCCAACGGAGGAACTAGCTTTATAATTATAGACAGCGGGTATTAGATAATATCCCACGTAGCGAGAGGATTTCTCATTTGAATAGCTTAAGAAAAGCTCTTTTTTTAGTAAGGTTGGCTTATACAAGCAAAAGCTCAACATGGCAAATCCCACGAAGAATGATTTTTGCCCCAAAGTAAATAATTTCACACTGTCTATAAATTATAATTAAAAGCACGTGGAAGTTAAAACCATGAAGATGAGGTTAAAACTTTTAAAATGGTACTTATCTTGATTTCATGTTGAAGTCGAAGTTTCCGTTGATGACTACCTAGCCAACATGGCGTAGAAGAGTGTGTGCCTCTTGGTTTGAGGAGGCAAGCTCGAGCGGAGCTTTGACTGAACGAGTCAACTGCAGACTGAGAAGTGAGAGCAGCTCAACGGAGCACGGAGGGACCAAGGAAGGGGAAAAGAGTGGGGGGTAGGAGACAAAAGGAGAACATATAAGCATTGCAAACTTTAAAACAAAAAATTAATCTCTTGCTGAGCTGATCTTCTAAGAGTTGATAACAGATGATACTAGCGCAGCATGGTGAGTAAAGAAGTAGACGTAGTCCTCTTGCTCAAGGAGAAAATAGCTGGCGATGGTGACAGGATCTGGTGGCCAAATGGATAAGTAAGTCCTCTAGCACCAGGAAGAGTTGAGGAGCTTCAGAGATTCGCTGTTATATGACGCTAGGTGGGTCATAGAATATATATCTGGAACAGACTCATACAAAATATAAGCAACCTGAACCCCTAAGAGAAAACAGATCACTGTTGGTGTTTGACAAAGAGGAAGGAAAGAACATGCAAAAGCATTGAAAATTATAATCTCAGGTACCGTGTATTCCACGAATGCACCATACTGGGAGGGGCAAACACCAACAGGGAACAAGAAAAACAAGTAAACATTTGAAGGTAATGGAGAGATCAAAGACAGAGGTCTTGTGATCGGACCATTAATAGTCAAAGCTCTGAATTCCCTGACTCTCCCATCTCTTCCAGGGTAACACTGGGTCACTCTACCCAAGATCCAGACTAAGGGGGGAAAAAATTCCCTAACTAAGACCAAGTCCCCCACTTTAATGTCGGGACTGGAAAGAAACCACTTCTGTCTCCCTTGTAAGGAAGTTAAATATTCCAAGTTCCACCTCTTCCAAAAGGAATTGCGGAGGGCTTCAAGTTTACACCAAACAATAGGTAAATCAGAATCCCTGAAAGAATTAGGAAGGGGAGGAGGGGCAGAGAGAGAAGTGCGTGTAAGGAAGCGACCAGGTGTAAGTGGAAGGAGGTCATCAGGGTCATTGGAAAGCGGAGTTAAAAGGCGAGAATTAACGACACTTTCAATCACGAAATAGCTGGAAGCTGAGAGAAATAAAGCACTAGTAAAGATTGCGATACAATGCAAAAGGAGAATTAACAAGTTTAAACAAAGCGTATAGAAACAAGTACATCTATTCAGGACAAGAATATACCAAATAAACAAAGGAACTATGCGAGTAGAAAGCAAGAACGCCATAGGTAACAAACGAGTAGCCATAAACAATGACCTTAAGTCATAATAAGTATCAAAGGGGTTACTCAGAAAAATACTTAAGTCAGCGAGAAACGTGACATAACAAGTATGAATGCACAAACACATCGAATGAGACGACGAGAAAAAGTAAGTTTGTTCATCAATGAACATTAAGATCGCAAAAGATGTAAGCAAAGTGAAATACATGAGCGCGTGAGAAATACGCAACGAAGTTTTGAAACAAGGAACGAAGCAGTTATAGAATACGAGCATGAGTAAATGAAAGACACAGGCAAGCGCGGCCTTGACCGACATAGTACAACGAGATAAGACATATAAATAGCTGAAAGAGTCCTTAACTGGAACAAGTTTATTTTGGGAAGTAGGTGAACGGCTTCTGTACTTGCAGTAGCGGCTCGTCAGACAATGGTTGGTAATCAGCCAAAGTTGAGATAAGAGAAACTTGCTTTGAACTGTGTCAAGCGTACAGGAAATAAACAGTGACTTGACCTTACTCCGGCGTGTATACAAACAAGTTTGAAAAACAAGCAGTTCGGAGTACACAAACAACATTTGTTGAATCAGCTGTAACTTAAAGCAGATATTCAGGTTGAACAGCATGCAGTCAATCGTAACTTGGACGTGAACAAGCGATTTAAAGCTATATGAAATAGAGTAGGAAATCAATTTCGCATAATTGAGAGGATCACGAAATCGGACAATTTTCAACAGAAAGAAGCTTAATTCTTCCGAACAGAGAAGAAAAGCTGGGACATTGAGAAGAAGGTTATGCATAAGAATAGTTATTCTTGATGTTATAGAATTCAGATTTTCAAGCGGTTTCAAAAGCGGCTTCCAATTGTGAGGAAGGAGGGAGGAGCCGACCGTGGCCATCCTTCTAAATAACGAAAGAAGTGAAACATAGCGTACAGCGAAGTGATGGAGACTGATAGCCATGGTTTTACACAAAGGGAAGATAGTTTTTAATAGAGAGTTTAAGCAATTACCTGCTATAAAAATGACATAAGAAGGTAGACGAAGTAACACAAAGCAAGGCGAACTTGAATTGCTATCTTGTGCGGGAAGAAGGAAAAACCATTTAAACAACTTACAGAGGTAGTGTAGTTGTTCACGATAAGACATCGTTTCGGCAAGTGTTTTTCAAAAATATTGAGATCTGAAACATGAGCGTTCTCTTTTTCAGAAATGAGATTTATGTCAGCTGTAACGAAATGACATTGCGCTTTGGTTTGAACACTGGGATGCTGAATTTCACCAGTAATAACCCAACCAAAATCGGTGTCTCTGGCGACCAAGGTTGAAGATAACTTACGTGTTTGTTTGCGAAGGCACTTCCAAAAAACATTGGCACTGAAAAGTACATCAATGGGACCTTGAGCATTAAACTGAGGATCAGCTAACCTTAAGTGCGAAGGAATCTTTAATCCGGAGGTATTAATAGAGTGACTTGGAGTGTCCTTACCAATACTGGTAAGAATGAGACAGTTTAAATTAAGATTGGTGTTTCTTTGGCAAACGTCTCTGATTTTCAATTTTGAAGACTGCAAGACTTGAGTTTTCAAATTGTCAATGCCGGTCACATTGATAGAAGTAGGCGATGACGAAAGGCCTAGTTTTTTAATCAACGATTGCGAAACAAAATTATGAGTTCAGAACTTGGCCACTGCAGTCGACTCCTGGCAAGAACCTAAGAGCGTTGTTTACATTCTTAAACTATACAATTTAGCTTCACACAGGTGTAATTAGTGGAAGGTTCTTTAACATGCCATAAATCTATGACATGGGTCCGCCGGCTTTACTTCGCCTCCGAAGGAAGGCATACTTTGGGATTTTTTAACGTGACCTTGGCCATAGGTCAGCATGCTACCAACTACGCCACCGAAGCCGTCTGACTTGAGTCTGATTAAGGAAGTGCAAGAGAAGGAATTTTGAAAGGAACCATCCCGGCATTTGCCTGGTGGTAAAAATGGGAAACTCAAAACACATTTTCATGACGGCTGAGGTGAGTTTCGAACCAACACCGACGCACAGTGGGTCAAAATCGAAATCTAGGGGGACAAAATTATTTTTACGTTTTAATCATAAATTTAGAGTGAAAGCAAAGTATGTAATTTGTTTACTTTATAATAAACATCAGTTAAGACCTTTTTTTAAGCTACGTCTACACTTGGAAGAAATTGTCTATGACTAGGAGTTGGATAGAGCATTCAGTTATCTCTTCAGAATTTTCTACCCCTAATTTACTTTGAACAAAGTCACAAAGTCAAAAAGTTCCACTTCTGACATAATCGCCGAACCCAGAGCTTCAAACAGTTGTAAACGTGTGAGAACTGGTTGCGCGGCATCTTATAAAACGTAAAAACAACTAAGTAAGTTGCAAAAAGATGCAAAAAATCTTATAACAGACGTAAACTACAACACTTAATCTACATTTTAACATTAAATAGAAAGTGACGCAGAGTGACGCGACATACTAAAAATCTAAGTGAAAATCTAATTTTAAAAATAATAGTTATATATTATATAATGCAAATATAGCTAAAATTACGTAACAATTACGCACATTAAAAACTGAAACACATTACAAAGATCATACTTTCAGCTGCATGTTCCACCTTAAAGCATCACACTAACCATAAAGACAACCAAACCACCATTCACTCTCCAATTCAGACTGCTCGAACAGTGTTGACAGATTTACACTAAGATGCGTTTATATCCCAGAATAGTGAGCGGCAATTATATGAGAATGCTGTAGAAGTGATACATTTTGATTTTTTAACTATGAAAATAAATAATTTTGTCGTCCTAAATTTCGATTTTGACCCACTGCAACGCTCTCCCGATGCCAGTGACAGACGAGCTATTGCGTTAGCCGGTGTTAAACATTTCAATTCAGTTAAATGTTCTACTGTGTGCGCACTTCTGCGACCCCGGATCCTTTGGCCCTCCGTCTCATCAGGCCTGGGTGAGGTTCGAACCCACTCGTATATTGAGTACGGAGATAGGTTGGTTGCTTAGCCCCGTGTACTTTGGGTGTGTGTAGAATCTGTCCGATGAAAATGAAAATCCACAGCCTGTTTCCAGTCGACCGACCGGGTCAGGGAATGGAATGAATGAAGCCCCCATCCAGCGGCGAGGATATGAACTGTGCCGGCTGCCGAAGCCTGTCGCACTCCCCTGGGGAAATGATTAAATGAATGACAGATGAAATGAAATGATCGTGGTGAATGTTGATGGAATGAAAATCGACAGGAAAAACCGAAGTACCCGGAGAAAAACCTGTCTGCCTCCCCTTTGTCCAGCACAAATCTCACAAGGAGCGGCCGGGATTTGAACCACGGACCCAGCGGTGAGAGGCCGGCGTGCTGCCGCCTAAGCCACGGAGGCTCTCAATCTGTCTGATAACCGGTATTAATTCTGATGACTGTTTTGGAGTGTGTTATCTGTTTTAATTCAAGTAAGGACTGCATACGATAATTTCAAAACGTTTCTACTTTTGCCACCAAATGCTACCGTCCACGACACCTAGCTTGCGGACTTGGCTACTAGATGGCATTGCAGTCAGCACCTGGTGGCGACGTTGGAACTAATAAAGCGTTATCAATTCTAACCTACAAAATTTGGCTTCACACAAGTGTAGTTAGTGGAAGGTTCTTTCACATGCCATAAATCTATGACATGGGACCGCCGGCTTTACTTCCCCTCCGAAGGAAGGCATACTGAGGGATTTTAACGCTCTTAAAAAATCCGACGACTTCGGCCGGTTTTGAACCCGCAACCTTGGGCATAGGAGCTCAGCATGCTACCAACTACGCTACCGAAGCCACCGTTTACGGAGATAGCCGCGCCCCTTGGCTGTGCGCCTTAGCGTTCATAGCTATAGCCAGTGGTTTAGTTGGACCGGAACGGGCCGGAACGCCGCGCCGTTCCGGAAAATATCTTCCCGCTTTAGAATGACGTAACAATTTTACATTCAGTAAGAAAATCGTTTATAATCCATACATAGCGCTGAAACGTCACGGGTGTACTCTTGCGGACTAATATCGAACCTTACGGGTTTATGTTCATAAAATACGGTCGCTTTTACACTCCTGGGCGTTTTTCTGGTTCTCTAAGGTTGGCTACACTGCTATTGGATACGGAGAGCGGGAAGTGAGCACAACAACTTTCTTCCGCTCGTTATGTTTGTGTGAATCCAAGTTTTATTTTATGTTTTGCTCGATGTGTTGCTGTGAAGCAGATATTACGGAATCTCTCTGCAGTTAATGAACATCAGTAGCCCCGTAGTACCTTTCAAGTTTTCCAGTGACTGTGAAAGTGAGTTGTGAGTCACAACTTGTGACAATGAGTTTACTTAAGTGGCTGGGTTCAAAAAAACGTGCTGGGGATGAAGATGAAGAATCAAAGAATACTAAAAAGGTGTGTGATGGCTCAAGTAAAAACGAAACTGAATGGAGTTCCGAGAACATTAGTTTCATTAAAGACGTGAGTATAGAGATAGACCCTGGGTTAAATGTTGCTGAAACGTGTGATGCAGATTCAAGGGAGAATCTAGGTTATGGTTCTACACCTTCTACCATCGACTGTGACATCCAAGGACCCACCTACCGAAAACAAGATTTTCCAGACTGTTGGAACGAGTCTCAGTACCGTTATTTTTTTTGTCGGAGAACGAGTGGTTATTTGCAGGAAATAAAAATTTAGGCTGCAATATATGTAAAGAGGAAAGTAAATTAGGATTAGGAGTTTCTAAAGGGGCAGGACTTAAGCTAATGAAAGTATGGGTAGAATGCAAGGTTCATCCCAACGGAAATAATATTAATCAACAACAAACAAGCCTTAAGAAAAAAATATTTGAGCACAAACATTAAGAATCTCACAAAAAAGCTATGTTACAAAAATAAGAATCCAATAAAAAGATATTTGAAAGTTGCTTGGACACTATGAATGTCAAACACCTAGAAACCACCGTTCGAGTATTTCGAACAGCATACTCAATTGCGAAAAGAAATAGACCCTTCGTAGACCTACAGGCTTATGTTGAACTTCAACAATTAAATGGTGTAGATGTGGGACGAGTTCTTCATACAAATTTTAGTCGTGCTAATATTATTGAACACATTTGACAGGAAATGAGAAATAAAATAGCAAAATCTATAACAGAAAATAAGAGGAAAATCAGTATTATGATTGACGAATCAACAACAGTTAGTGTAAAATCTGTGTTAGTATTATGTTTGAGATGTGCTCTTTCAGATAACTCTGAAGTTGTTTCCTTTTTCTGGGACTTGATAGAACTTGAATCAACTACAGCAGATGTTATTACTCGAGAGATATTGAAGAATCTGTCTTCATATGGGATGAATGAAAACTTTCTGGCAGAACATTTAGTTGGTCTAGCATGTGATGGGGCCTCTGTAATGTTAGGTAGAAAAAATGGAGTTGGAGCACAGTTTTTAAAGTTATTTCCAGATATAGTAATCTGGCACTGTTTAAACCATCGCTTGGAATTGGCCGTTTCTGATACAAGGAATGAAGTTACAGGTGTTAACCATTTCCATTCTTTCTTTGACAAATTGTATTCTTTATACAGCATGTCTCCCAAAAATCAAAGGGAACACAACATTTGTGCTGCTTCACTGGATCAAAGAGTTAAGAAGAATGGGAAAATATTTACAATAAGATGGGTAGTTTCAAGCCAGAGAACTGTAAAAGCTGTCTGGGAAAACTACAGTGCTCTAGTAAAACATTTTAGTGAGGCCAAAAATGACCACCAGAGAGACTCCAAAGAAAGGGTAAAATTCCAAGGTCTAGAAAATATGTTAACTTGTGTAGAATTTCTAGAAAATATTGCAATTATATATGATGCTCTTGTTGAGTTAGCTGATTTGTCATTAGAGTTGCAGAAAAGAGAGACAAGTCTGACAGAGGCTCAAAAAGCAATCAAGCGCACTATAAAAGTGTTTGAATTTATGTGTAACTCAGCTTCTGGAGAATACTACAGAACAGTTCTTAAAGCAGCAGAAAACAAAAAGTTTAGAAACATAGGATTACATGATTCTAAAAAAGTTGTAAAAATTGACAGAAAGCAGTTTTTCAGAAGTCTTGTGAACAATTTAAATAACAGGCTTATGGAAAATGTGTCCACATCATCTCATCTTGGTTCCAGCTCTAGTCAGCAGAGACATGAGAGAATGACAAAAGTTATCAGTGATTCAAAGGTACTATACAAAAATAATTGGCCCTCCACTTCTACTTTGGATATCTGCTATGGTGATGAGAGTGTCGGCAATCTTTGTGACTTTTTCCACATGTCAGACAAGAGGAGGTACATTAATGCTTTTAGAAAGTATGTCGAGACCAAGGAAATTCCAGTGGAGCTGATGCCTTTAATCAAGACTGTACAGACCATTCCCATCTCTTCAGCAGAAGCTGAAAGAGCTTTCAGTACCATGAATGAGATCCACACCGAAAAGAGAAATAGGCTGCTGGTTGAAAGATCAAGCGGACTTATTTTCATAAGCAGCGTAAGACCTCCTGTGCATTTATTTAACCCACAACCATATGTCAAGTCATGGCTACGAAAGGGGAGACGTTCAGCTGATGAAACAACTTGTCGGAAACACGAGGCCGCTGATTTTGACACCCAATACGAGTCCATTTGGAAATTGCTGAATTAATAAGGTCAGTTCTTGTAAATATTTTTTTCCAACTAAATCACTGGCTATAGCGGTAGGTATGAATAAACCTGTGAAGTAATGCACATTATTATTTCCGCAAGATATTAACATGATCCAAGGTTACAGTAGCCATAGTTAACATTCTTAGCTGTAGGTGGGGTCATTCACAGACAGTAGCTGCTTAATAACCCCTAATTAGCAATGATACGAGGAAACAACCTATCAGAGGAGCCGATATTCATCTGTTCAGCAGCGTGGTGAGAACAATGCGAACCCTTGACCTCCGGACTGAGTCACTGCCAGTGTCTAGGACTCGCTTTCTGCTGCTTATCTCACTACCTGACTCACTAAACACATGCACACAAAATATGCGTAACTATTCATTGTAACCACCATCAGGTGTCTCAGGGCACGTATTGAAACTCCAGTTCCGTAGAACCAGGGGTTCCAATCCCAGCTCTGCGACGAAAATTAATGTATTTGTTTATTTGTTTATTTAGGGCCGAGTTAGGCAACGCAGCTTTAATAGGCCGTCAGTAAATGTCTCGTTAATTTTAACATCGGAATTAAACTCGTTGGTTGGTTGGTTCCTTAGTTTAGGGGCTGCGACAACGCGGTCATATAGCCCCGTGTACTTTGGAAGTGTGTAGAATCTGTCTGATAACCGGTGTTAATTGTGATGGCTGAATTATATAGTGTGTGTTGTCTGTTTTCAATTCAGGTAAGGACTGTTGACGATTACTTTTTTCAAGTAGTTCCTACTTTTGCCACCAAATGCTACCATCCATGACACCTAGCTGTGGACGCGGCTACTAAACGCCATCGCAGTCAGCACCCGGTGGCGTACGTTGGAACTAATAGAGCGTTATCAAACTAACCTACAAATGTTTGCTTCCACAAGTGTAATTAGTGGAAGGTTCTTTTTCATGCCATAAATCTATGCCATGGGACCGCCGGCTTTACTTCCCCTCCGAAGGAAGGCATACTGAGGGATTTTTGACGCTCTTAAAAAATCCGACGACTTCGGGCTGGTTGGTGTTTCACCAGCATATTTACCGATTAGCGTTAGCAAACGAATCGTTGTTGTTAAGGGATGTACAAAACTCATTAAAAGCCGACGATTGTGGTGATATTTGTACATTCTTTGGTAGGCCTATAATCCAACCAGCCGTGAACTGTAGAAAGTTTAAAAGTGATATGATTCTCGGTTAGAAACGGGTTCAAAGCCGGCCAAAGTCGTCGGATTTTTAAGAGCGTTAAAAAACCTCAGTATGTCTTCTTTCGGAGGGGACGTAAAGACGGCGGGCTTGTTAAAGAACCTTCCACTAACTAAACTTGTGTGAAGCAAAATTTGTAGGTTAGATTTGATTAATGCTCTTAAGTTACAACGTTTGTCACCAGGTGCTGGTTGCGATGGCATCTAGAAGTAGCCATGTTCACAGCTTGGGGTCGTAGACATTAGCATTTGGTAGCGAAAGTAGGAACTACTTGAAATTATAGTCAGCAGTCCTTACTTGAATTAAAAACAGATAACACACACTAATACAGCCATCACAATTAACACCGGTTATCAGACAGAGTCTACACACACCCAAAGTACACGGGGCTACATGACCGCGTTGTCGCAGCCCCTAAACTGAGGAACCAACCAACCATCCGTTAAAAACAAACATGGCTGATTAAGAAAAGAGGAGGAAGAGCCGGGGCCCAAATGCTTCTTTCCATGAAAGAAACGTAATTATCCACTTGGTGGAAAAGGGCTCGGTTTACCATAGTTCGTCAAAATGTTAACAAACCATTAATGCTTGTTAACGGACTATTACCAAAATGCAATGGTTCACCAAACTGTAACAATCCATTAGCATCTCTAACTAGCTATTAAAACTAATTACTCTGTCTACAGCGCGGCTTCAATGGCGTAGTTCGTAGCATGCTGAACTGCTTTTCCCAAGATAGCGGGTTCAAACCCGGCCGAAATCGTCGGATTTTTTTAAGGGCATTAAAATCCTTCAGTATGCTTTCCTTCGGAGGGGAAGTAAAGCTGGCGGTCCCATGTCATACATTTGTGGCATGTAAAGGATACTTCCACTAACTAAACTTGTGTGAAGCTAAATTTATAGGTTGAATTTCGTTGAAACGCTCTATCATCATACCAACGTTCACCACTAGATGTTAGTGACATCTGGTAGCGAACGATGGAACTACTTGAAATTGAACGTAACTTGTAGCTCACCTTATGGGTGTCCGCTTTAAGCTGCTACAGCCTCTGGCGAGCGAACATGTTCTCGGACACTCGCGGCACTAAAAGCCTTATGCTAAATAAATAACTCTGTCTAATTAATTGGTATTCTGCCCGAAGGCAGGCCCGAGCCTTCTAAGAAGCTACCCCCAACCGGAGTTTACGTGCGGTAGGGTGGCCAGTGCCTTTCCGCTCCTCCTTATGTTGGCCAGCAGCGCGCAGTACCTAGAACCGGCATACCATCCAAGTTCCTACTGCGCCCAATGTTCCTTAACTGCGGAGTTCTCATGGGATCCGGTGTATCACACGGCTAGGCCGTTGGCCAAATGCATATATCGGCCATTTTATTGTTTTGGTCATATTTTAGTGATATAAGGTCATATTTGGTTATAATTTCAGCATTTTCGTTTAAATTGAGGCGTCGTCAACAAGATACGTGTTATGTGCGTCGAGTTTCAAACACAGGATTTCCGAATAGTGTAGTAGATATATTTTTCTTTCTTTTCCCGGAACTGGCAGATAGCCGGTTTAGAAGACCTGATTCCAAGAAGGTGCTCCTCTACGCACGTCTTTTTGCACATATTTCTGGACAAGTTAAATTGCGACACTGTACGCATGAGGTCACGGAACATGAAGATAGTGTGCTTCCACCTTTCAATAGAATGTCACTCCAGTAGATATATTTAGCTCAGAAGCAATTAGCAAACATGGAAATGCCAGGTTTTAGGTTAAATTTTATTGTTTTTAGGTAATATTTAGCTAGTTTTTAGGGCATATTTGCTTGCATACTTTGTACTTCTTTAGGTCTTAAACTCCCGACCCCTAATGATGACTATGTTCATGAAGACATGCTAGATTTTCGTCGACTTGCATTAAATTCATCAGCCGGCTTCTTCCACCCAGTTGTTTTGCTGGCTGATGTGATAGCATCCGTCATCTTGTTTTCTATGATCTACCATGTTCATTTCTAACCAAGGAACAACTTTTAACATTTTTGCAGTTCACAGCCTGCTTGACTATGCCAAAGAATATACAAATATCGCCACAATGTATGTCGTCCAATGAGTTTTGTACAGCCCTTAACAATAACAATTCGTTTGCTAATGCTAATTGGTGAAAATACTGGTGAAACAGCAACGAGTTTTCTTCCGACATTAAAATTAACGATACATTTACTGACGGCTTGTTAACGCTGCGTTGGTGAACCCATCCCTTACAGTGGAATATGTAGAACATTTTATGCTGAAAAATAATAATATATAACTAGCAACCCTGGCTTCACCCGGGAACAGTTATGAATACATTACGTTATAGGCGCTTTTTTTAATGTCAATGAACTACGACCTATATCTGTTTTACGTCTCGGCATGATGGGTTAAAATCGCTGACTGGACTATTAATTATATTATCATGGAGTTGCATGTGCAACGAATTCTTGTCAGACGTAATTTAAGAATGGTGAGGTGCATGAAACACAAATCCTCCTTCCGTCCAATCTTAATTTGACTGTGTATTTTGCGGAGCGAAAAGTTCACAGGCGAAATGAAGAAAAGCCGAGTTGCACTTCCAGCGAAACTCCAAACACAACCACTCTTCTCTGAAGTCTTAACTCAACACGACTCGGTAGTTTGCTGCTGCTGGCTGTATCTGGGGTAATAGGCTCGCCCGCTAGCTAGGCTGTAACTGGGGTGATAGGCTAACTCTTGGCTACCTCGTAAACTGTCGTCTCAGTAGTTGAATGGAGATTGTTGGAAGGTATTAAAACATAAACTCACTTATAGTGGGCGATGTATTGAAGATAGTGATATTCTCTCGCGGACTTTTTTGTAGAACTTTTCATGCTGAAGAATTCTGACACTCATAGTATATAGATATTTTTACGGTTTGCCCAGCGTAAACTTAAAAGTGCACGGATGCCATGTTTTTTTCCGACGTTTTCACTGAAATTGTTACTGCTTGTCTTCCTTTGATCATAAATAAATTATATTCTACAGAAACCTTCCTCTAGATATCCTTTACAGAATGGTGAAAACCGCATTAAAATCCATCCAGTGGTTCTCGAGATTACCAGTGACATCCAAGAATCGGGGACTTTGGTTTATACTATGTAGAGATATAGAATATTAAAAGAGCAATAACTAACAACCTCAAGTACACGGGGTTGAAATGACCATGATGGCATAAGGGCTTGGTTCACCATAGTTCTAATAATCAAACGATTTCCTAGTTCCGCCTAGTCAATACTTTATATTCAAAATTTTGTTATGTAATCACATGTCACAATCTACATAGGTACATGTTTCGATGCCTATATGCATTGGCATCATCATCAGCCTTACAATGTATTGGCAGCACTTAAAAACACTTTGCAATTACAGTAATAAAATGTTGACATAAAAACACACTCAAATCATTTATACACTGAAACACTTTAAAACACTTTAAAAGTTTTCTTAAAAAGTTTTAAAAACAATTATGGTAGGTACACATTGCAAAACTCTTGATGGTTTAATTGTCTCTCTTGAGATTTTCAGAGGTCTGCACGGTCGTCATCCAACCAGAAACATGTCGACATTGATGCGTCGAACAGCTGGTTGACTCATGCGGACCGAAGGATTCATGGTTGCAATTCAGGATGAAGCTGTGGCTACCAAAAACTATCTTAAATATATACTGTAGTTAAGGCAAATATATAGGATAAAAATGCCGAAAATGCCAACTAGAACCGGAGGGAACCCAACATATCACAGGAGCTGCCAAGCAATCTCCTGTATTGTTTATTTGAAAAGGCACAACCAAGTGGCCAAAATAATGCACCTACACCTTGCTCAAAAGCACTTATTATCTGAAAATACTTTGCCTTACTATCAGTATATTCCTGACGCCGTTTTGTAAAACCCTACTCACAAGTTGTTATGGGACCGATCAGTCATTAGACTACTGATAAAACCATACCAGCAAACCGGCCAGATATCGTTCTTGTGGACAAGTGCAGAAGAGAACCTTCCTCATTGATAATGCAGTGCCCAATTCCCATAATCTGCAACAAACCTGCTGTGATAAGATCACCAAGCATCTGCCCTTGCTGAGGAAATACGGCAAATGTGGAGACAGGAAAGTGTAGTGGTTCTGTCCATAGACATTTCTTGCACCGGCATCATCCCTAAATCATTGGCTCGCATAGAAATATTGGGAATACGGCAAATGTGGAGACAGGAAAGTGTAGTGTTTCTGTCCATAGTAATTTCTTCTACCGGCATCATCCCTAAATCATTGGCTCGTAATCTAGAAATATTGGGAATACATCCCGCAGAAGTCCGTTAACTTGGAGACCTGTTCCATTGTTCGGTCGTTTCTTATTGTGTCACCCTAAGAGAAGTTGTCACACCGTCTTGCAAACAAGCCGACGATATGTTGATTTGCCCCAATTTTGTGATGAAATGAATGTCGTAATAATAATAATAATAATAATAATAATAATA
Organism: Meconema thalassinum; assembly: GCA_946902985.2. NCBI lineage: Eukaryota > Metazoa > Arthropoda > Insecta > Orthoptera > Tettigoniidae > Meconema > Meconema thalassinum. The sequence continues at coordinate 778,590,310 of OX336388.2, read as the reverse complement.
CTATTAATGTCACGTCCTGTGGTTTGGATTACACGTTGAAGGGAAGTCCCTTTGCTCATGATCGCGAGATTAACGGTCACGTAAAACTTCCTATTTTTAATGGTGATTTTGACACATGATTGGTTACAGTGAATAATCCCTGATTCAACTCAACAGTAAGAGACTATAAGTTACTATAAATCACCATGTTTTTTTTTTTTGTCGTATGGCCTCCTGAGAGGCCGAGTGCAGGTCTTTCTAGTCGACGTCCATTTGCGACCTGCGCGTCGGGATGAGAGATGGAATGGATCAAGATAAATGAAACTGGGCAAGGAAGTGGAAGGAAGCGGCCGTGGCCTGTCAGAAGGTACCGTCCCAGCATTTGCCTGGTGTTGAAAATGGGGAAACCACGGACGGCCGACAGTGGGGTTCGAACCCACGCGTGTACCGAGTCAGCAGAGAGCTTGGCCACATAGCCAAACGCTGCGCTTTAGCGAGCGTCGACACCAAGGCGGATATATGGGTAGACACTGCTGTCGATATGTTTGTAGTGATGTGGGGACAAGATGACGCTGACTTGGTTTAGGAAAGCACGCCAGTGTGTGTGTAGCGCGTGCGGTATCCACACAAGCAGTCAGGCGCTAGGCCGTTCAGGTCCGGAAATGATGGAACAGATTAGAACACCCGAGTTGAATCAACTCGGCCATTCTTTGTGCTCATTAACTCGAGACCTAACTTCCGGTCAGCATACCAGACGTTGAACTTTATTTACTCAAGCAATCATCTTCAGAGCCCGTAGCGCGTTCATGTCATGGTTGGCATGAAATTGCTTTATTTCCCCAACACAAATAGTGGAGGGAAAAACTGTACAAATGAAAATCAATTATACAAACATCTACCTCGCCATTTACAAAGCGGCTCGCTTTGCTGACGATCAAATAGGCTACGTAATGATCACCTACATTGCAAACTGGACTGGTAAACTCCCGTATTAGGTGGCATCGGTGGCGTAGTTGGTAACATGCTAAGCTTCTATGCCAAAGGTCACGGGTTCAAACCCGGCCGAAGTCGTCGGATTTTTTAAGAACGTTAAAAATCCCTCAGTATGCTTTTCTTCGGAGGAGAAGTAAAGCCGGCGGTCCCATGTCATAGATTTATGGCATGAAAAAGAACCTTCCACTAAGTACACTTGTGTGGAGCCAAAATTTGTAGGTTAGAATTGATAACGCTCTATTAATTCCAACGCTCGCCGCCATGTGCTGACTGCGATGCCATCTAGTAGCCAAGTCCGCAAGCTAGATGTCGAGGATGGTAGCAAAAGTAGGATTTTTTATTTTTTTTATTTATTTAGTCTATTTACCCTCTAGGTTGGTGGTTCCCACGGACTCAGCGAGGGAACTCACCACTACCGCCTCTATGGGCAGTGTCCTGGAGCTTGGAACATCTGGTCGGGATGGATACAACTGGGGAGGTGTGATCAGCACTTCGCCCAGGTGGCCTCACCTGCAAAGCGAACAGGGGCCTTATGAGGGATGGGAAGGGATGGAAGATTGGGATGGATAGGCTAGGAAGAGGGAAGGAGGTGGCCGTGGCCTTACAGTAGGTACCATCCCGGCATTTGCCCGAAGACGAAGTGGGAAACCACGAAAAACCACTTCGAGGATGGCTGAGGTGGGAATCGAACCCCCTCTACTCATTTGGACCACCCGAGGCTGAGTAGACCCCGTTCCAGTCCTCATACCACTTTTAAAATTTCGTGGCAGAGCCGGGAATCGAACCCAGGACCTCCGGGGCGGCAGCCAACCATGCTGACCGCTACGCTACGGAGGCGACACCAAAAGTAGGAACTAATTGAAATTATTAACTGCAGTCCTTACTTGAATTAAAACAGACAACACACACTAATATAGTCATCACAATTAACACCGGTTATCAGACACATTCTACACACACCCAAAGTGCACGGGGCTACATGACCGCGTTGTCGCAGCCCCTCAACTTAAGAACCAACCATCCAAACTTCCGTATTTTCCAACTGTGAACGTCACATCACAGAGTAGCCATGCGCGTTAAGCCACGCATTACAACTGCAAGGGGGATTGGGAAGTGAATTCACGGGGCACCAGACCCCAGTAATTACAGTTACGCACACAATTGCTGCTATCAACCTGAAGTTCTGTGCAAAATCAACATGGCAGCCACGCGAAATTCAAATAATGAAATAAGCCTTTCTCGCGTCTTAATCAACCTAGCGCAGATAAGCTTGGAACGTTAAATCTTATAATGTAAAAGTGAAAGTCTGTATGAGGGTGGGTGGGTCTGTTCCGTATACAAATCTACACCGTTCCCCCAATCTCAACCAAATTTTGCATACACATAGTTTAGGACCCAGAAGGAACCGCTGGCTACATTAATTTTCGATAGTCTTTCTCATTCTTCTGATTTCGGCCCTTTTGCACTCAAGCACAGGCTAATCAAATCATAAAATATACTCATGAAGGAATGGCAAGGCAGATCATTTCCATGGCAACATAGCTCAAGTCGAGACACGGCCGACTGGATGCCAGTTGCGCTCTGCACTACCGGTATAGAAAATGAGGATCTTTACTTGAAATCCCGTTAGTTACTCAACTGCTCACACAGCACTGTCAACCGAGTTTAGCATAACAAAGACTTGACACTATCTACAATATATTTGTCAAATACCACTCACTCACTCACTCACTCACTCATTCATTCTTCACGAAATCTCAGAAACCACCGAACGGATTGGAATGAAATTTGGTATGCAGCTTCCTCAAGGGCCGCAAATGCCTACTAAGAGAGGATTTTTGGATATTCAGGTTCTAAAGGGGTGTTAAGGGGGTAGACCTGCATTTCATTGAATACCAATATCTCCCGATTTTTTTCATTGGGGGATGTGATACTCGGCATATAAACACATCATTAAAAATAAGAAGACACGTGTCTGAGGGTTTTTCGATGTGGTGTATATTATGAGGTGAAAGGGGGTGAAAAGTGGGGATTGAAAGATTTCTAACGGAGCGTCTATCGAGGGGTGAAATTCGGGGGGGGGGGGGGACAGGAAAGAAAGTGTCCTAACTGATTGACTGACTGACTCACTCATCAAACTCAGCGGGAAAAAGCTGCTTTAAAGTAAGTAAATAGCTGTTCGACAGGTTTTTTCATAAATCAAATTTAAGGGGTTCATGGAGAGGGGTGAAATTCTGAAAAAAGAAAATTGAAAGAAAATGTCCTGACTCACTCACCCACTCATCATCGCCCAGCCAAAATTATTGAAGTTAGAAACATGACAGTTGGGGATATGTTCATTGTATGTCAAAACCGTATACCAAGGGAGGATTTTCGGATATTCAGGTTCTAAAGGGGTCTTAAGGGGGTTAAACCTGCATTTCATTGAATAACAATATCTCCCGATTGGTTTCATTGGGGGATGTGATACACGGCATATAAACTCATCATTAAAAAGTAAGAAGACACGTGTCTGAGGGTTTTCGATGTGGTGTATATTATGAGGTGAAAGGGGTGAAAAGTGGGGATTGAAAGATTCCTAACGGAGCGTGTATCTCTTAAACGACATAGGCGAGGAGTTTGAAACACAGCGGGAAAAAATCAGCATAAAAAATAAGTAAATATGTGTTTGACCGTTTTTTTCATAAATCCAATTTAAGGGGCCCATGGGGAGGGGTGAAATTCTGGGGGGAGGGGAAACAGGAAAGAAAGTGTCCTAACTGATTGACTGACTGACTCACTCATCAAACTCAGGGGGAAAACTGCTTTAAAGTAAGTAAATAGCTTTTCGACAGTTTCTTTTGATCAATCAAATTGAAGGGGTTCATCGGGAGGGGTGAAATTCAGAAGAAAAAAAATTGAAAGAAAATGTCCTGACACATTCACTCACTCATCATCGCCCAGCCAAAAATATTGAAGTTGGAAACCTAGTATTTGGGGATATGTTCGTTGTATGTCAAAACCGTACACTAAGGGAGGATTTTTGGATATTCAAGTTCTAAAGGGGTCTTAAGGGGGTTAAACCTTCATTTCATTGAATAACAATATCTCACGAGTGGTTTCATTTGTGGATGAGATACTCGGCATATAAACTAATCTTTAAAAATAAGCAGACATGTGTCTAAGGGTTTTTCGATGTGGTGTATTATTATGAGGTGAAAGGGGTGAAAAGTGGGGGTTGAAGTATTCCTAACGGAGCGTGTAGGCCTATCTCTTAAACGACATAGGCGAGAAATTTGAAACTCAGCGAAAAAAAACAGCTTAAAAAGGAAGTAAATCGGTGTTCGACCGTTTTTTCATAAATTAATTTAAGGAGCCAATGGGGTGGGGTGGAATTCTGGCGGGGAAAAGGAGAGAAAGTGTCCTAACTGACTGACTAACTTACTCACTCATCAAACTCAGGGAAAAAAGACAGCTTAAAAATTAAGTTAATAGGTGTTCATGCGTTTTTTCATCAATCCAATTTAAGGGGCCCATGGGGAGGGATGAAATTCTGGTAAAAATAATAGAAAGAAAATGTCCTGTCTGACTCATTCACTCATCACGCCCAGCGAAAACTATTAAAGTTGGAAACATGAAATTTTGGGAATATGTTCGCTGTATGTCGAAAACGTCAACTAAGGAATGATTTTTGTTTATTTGGGTTTTAAAGAGGTGTTAAGGGGGGTAAACGTGCATTTCATTGAATAACGATATCTCATGAGTTGTTTCTTTGGGGATGTGATATTCGGTATATAAACTAATCATTAAAAATAATCAGACATATGTTTAAGGGTTTATCGATGTGGTGTATATTATGAGGTGGAAGGGGTAAAAATTGGGGGTTGAGGGATTCTTAACGGAGCGTGTATCTCTGAAAAGACATAGGCGAGAAGTTTGAAATTCGGCGGAAAAACAGCTTAAAATACAAGTAAATAGGTGTTCGACCGTTTTTTCATAAATCCAATTTAAGGGGCCCTTGGAGAGGGGTGAAATTCTGGGAAAAAACAAGAAAGAAAGTGTCCAAAATGATTGACTCACTTACTCACTCATCAAACTCAGGGGGAAAACAGCTTTAAATAAGTAAATAGGCGTTCGACCGGTTGTTTCATAAATTTAATTTAAGGGGTTCATGGGGAGGGGTGACATTATCAAAAATAAATGAAAGAAAATGTCCTGACTGACTCACACAATCATCATCGCCCAGCCAAAATTATTGAAGTTAGAAACATGAAATTTTGGGGATATGTTCGTTGTATGTCGAAAACGTCCACCAAGGAAAGAGTTTTGGATATTCAGGTTCTAAAGAGGTGTTAAGAGGGTAAACGTGCGTTTCATTGAATAACAATATCTCATGAGTGGTTTCATTTGGGGATGTGATACTTGGCATAATATACTGTGCCCAATTGGACACGGCTGACTGGCATCGAACCGGGGTCTTTAACAAGAAGACCAGGCCCATGATTCTGCGCGGAATGGAATCATTGATCTCTGAGGGGGAACAGTCTTAGTGAACCCGAGGAACAATGAGTTATAACTGCATATAATTATAACAGCATGATTTCACGGCCAGAACGGGAATATTATAGCTTTAAAGGTGGATTATTGCAGAAAATACAAGCCTATGTACGTTTGAGATGCTAGAACTCAAGAAAGCAAGCCAGCTTGACATTTTGACAAAGCGAAGTTGAATGTGGGCGGAGTAGACCTGGCGCCTAGGCTCTACTTTCGGCGTGGCTAGAGGCTGAAGGCGGTGATTAATGACGAAGGAAATCCCCCTTCAACAAGGCGAAATAGTGGAGTGGGGGTGGTCGCCCACAGAAATTAATTAATTACGGCCAAATGGAGCAATGAATTGAGATGAAACTTACACCCAGATGCATGTATTTTAGGAAAGATAATTTAGGAGTGTTCTCACGCCTAAATTAAAGCCTGCATCTATAAAGGAACCTCTGCACAAACGTAATCCGCTACAGAGTAAGGATTTCTAGAGGAGCCAGAGGGGAAGTACCGGGGTAGCATCATGACGCCGTGGAAGAAAGCAATTAATTATAATTAATTGGCCGAAGCAATTGCCTGCACGCGAGTGATTTTGGAACCTCCATGAATAGACAAACAAGGATCATACTTCACTTTGTCTGAAAATGTATTATATCAAGAAGAGAGTCGCTCCTGGAAATCCAGTGAACTACTTTTCATAAGGAAGCTTTATATGGGAGAAGCTGGAGCAGGGAAGTCAGTTCGTCTTGACTCAACCCGTGGGGTAACACGCTGCCGGATCACGCAAGAAAGTGCGCGGAATTTTATAAAGTATTGACGCTCAAATATACTAGCGGTGAACAATGAAATGCGCATCAGGCAGCTTAATAACAGTAATTCTGCATCATATAATAATTAGTCTACAGCAGACGTATAAGCAACAGTATACGCGAGTATAGAATCAGTACGGCGTAGATATAATTTAGGATGATGTTTACAAACAATGAACATAGCCAGGAAGTGTTATCATGAGTAAAATGAAACATACTATTTTAATGAACACTACAGTTATGGGAGCCTGGAAGGCATCACAAGTAGTCGTGACCTAGGATTGAACAAATTTGCAGTAGAGGAGACATAAACTGTAGGTGACGGGAGTCGAACACACACTCGCAAGATAGACTTTCAAGGAGACCAGCGGTTGTCAGGAGTTAGCTGCATCGCATCTCTGAGGTCAGGCGATAGTGGGAATCCAATCAAGGATCCATGTGGGAAAATTGTGCGAGAATTATGTATAAAGTTATATTACAGTGATTTTTAAAAGTGTTTATATGGTAAAATAATGTGTATTGTGTCAAAGTGAAAATGCCAGTAGCGAAAAATATAATTACCATGTGTAAAGTTTATGAAATGTGTCGTGTGAAAAATATCATGATGGCTTAAAAACAAGCATCATGGCAGGCAAGACACTGGCATGCTGGACCAGCCCAGCTAAAATGAAAGTGAGTACAAATTTAATATGTTGATATGATTTAATAGCTCACCCTCAAGGATTAAGAATTAACAGTCATTTGTGTACGAGATCACATCCCTCGTATTTTGGTAAAATATGGCTTTGAGGATGATTTGTTTACGGCCATTTAGGCGTAAGACATTGATGAATGTAACGGTAACGTTAAATAATAATAATAATAATAATAATAATAATAATAATAATAATAATAATCTGGGGTCGGTAACAATTATAAATAAATAAATCGGCATGTCAGGCCTATAGTACGTGCAAAGTGTGTCATATCTAGCGTAAGAATACTGTGTTATTGTAAACAATAAGAAAAAAAACATAAATATCGAGATAAAGAGAGCTTTTCAGTGTCATTGAAATGTTAAATAAATGTTTTATTATGGTATATTATACAGGGTTGTATTTGAGAGCCATTAAGATAGTTAATGCATGCCAGTAAATTTATACTTGTTTTGGAGCTACATAGAACTTTGGCTTATGAGGAAATGTATAGAGGACGTGAGTGCTTTAAGAATTGAGTCATCTGAAAGGAATATGGTTTGAGCCGCGATCAGCGAGCATGTAACGTAGAATCAAGAGATTTACGTCAATAAGTTGCGGGGATCATCCGAAAATAGTTTCCGCGTTGGCGAATCTAGTCGGCTAAATGTTCGATGATATAGTATTGCCTTAGAGCATACATGTGTATTCGCAACAGAGTTGGAACAGAGTCTGTCTGTATCCACTGTTCGCAGAATCTTCGCCACCAGGGATAACTGTTAGAGACCCTAGGTAGGCCCATATATTAATTTATCTGCCCTGAGAGGTAAGACTAATGGTTCTTCGTATAGGAAACGTCGATTTCCTCTTGTTATATGCATGCCGTCCAGTGAGAGAACTTTGAAACTCACTTGAGATGCGCGCAAAAGCCATTGATGTCGACCACAAAACGGCAAAGCTAATTCGTGATCCATCCCTTGCCTTGAACAGTAATTAGGAGCCGAGAAGAGCCCATTAAATACTCTAAATGTAGGTATTAAATAATTAGATTGACTCCATTCATAAGGACACGACCCATTCAGGGTACCTCTGGCACTGCTGCACCAGTGAATGAACTTGACCGTGCGGGGAGTCAGAAATGGGTAGCAGGTAGTCCACTAACCCGGCGGCCATCTTGCCGAGGCCAGCCCATGACTAATTCATTGTTCGCACGGAATGGAATCAATAGACCTGATCCTTTTATTTTAAGATTGTAGTGGGACACTGAAGAATCTCGATATTTCGAAAAGTAATTAAGATGTGCTTGATATGATGATATCAATTGAATTAGATGCACTATTTCCATACATATGCAATGTTGGAATGAAGTAATCGGATAACATTTGGCCCAGTTATTCTCTGAGGAGGAATTAACTGCACCAAATAAATAGAGGCATTTTTGTAAAGTGTATTTGCCCAGTTCACACTAATTTATTCATACGGGTAGCGTAATTTGAACGAGATGACACGTTTGTGACGATTACGTTTTGACCAGACCCAGAAAATCGTTGTATGGTGTAGCTATGAAAATATCTATATCTATGTGTATTTTGGAGGGGAAAGTGTACCACTTCAGCGTTTGAAACCTATGGGAAAAGAATGCGATTCGCGCGAGACAACACTTATTAAACAAGGCATAAGCTAATGAATTAATGTTATTTAAAGTAAATGTCCCGTGTAAAACGGATAAATGTTTAATAATTGCAGATTGAATGCCATTTAAATATAATTTGTGTTTATTGTGTTGTGATATTTCAATTTGTGTTAAATTGTGCCACGTGAAGAACAATATGGACACTCGCAAATGTCGAAGAGTATCAACAATAGGAAGTTTTTGGATAGACTTGAGTGCGGTGAAGCACTAATTTTGAGGAGAAGAGACTCACAGATAATTTTGATTTTTGTTGTGGGAAATAAATGTAAAGTATTTGTTTGTGTTTTATGTTCTCTTGCCATGAAGTACTATCATTAAATGTTATACTTAGGAATATGTTGTTTATTTCAAGTAGAGTAGTCACCTGACAGACTCAAATCCTGAATATGTGCTCGTTTAGTGGGATGAACGCCCCATACCTCGAAAGACCGTGAGTTAGCTGGGATACGAACACATGTTCCATATGATGACGATTGGGTACATGGAGGACATGTTATTGTACTAGGATTGAGTCACAGGTACTACTAAAAGTCGGCCAAGGTATTAAATGGTAGAGACAAGTATAGCAGCAAAGCTAGGATATATTAGGAAAAGGCCTCGTCCCATAGTTAATAAGCCTTCACGTTTGAAATAAATGTTGATAATCCTCCATAAGACATGCTTAAATGTAAATGTAAAACAGTATAACGCACATCCTCTTATTATTTATCATGTCACCCGTGAATGGGTCCAGTTGAACATACGGGTCACCATAGGCGCATGAGCATGATCTCTATTATTTATCATGGCGCTCGTAATAACGTGAGGCTTATGGGATTCAGAAAACCCCATAATAATAGTATGGTTTCCATGGGGGAAAACCATAATAGTATATTTTTCCTCAAACTGTGTTTGAGCGATTGTGAGTTTTTTAGGTGATACTCAGACATCAGACATTGTTGTCAGACGAGTGAATGTACAAACGGGTACGCGGTCTAAACCCATTCCATAGGTGGTCACAGCACTGTGCTAAAATGAATGTTGTTTTTCTCGCGACATCGGAATTCTTTTCCCAATATAACGCACCAGCATGCACAGCAACGGCCTGCCTATATCTCAAAGATAAGAAATACAGGATGGCCGGTACTGAGGGGGTACTAAAATGTATTGCAGAGTTGAAGGAACATTTCGATGCTACTCATGCCAAGAGTAGGGAAGATGCTAAGGCATTCCAAGATGAAATAACGGGTAGATTGGATGCTAATCAAACTGAAATGAACAATAAGTTAGAGACTAATCAAACCGAGGTGAGCCAGATGTTGGCTACGGTAAACACTCAGTAAGATTCAAATTTATTAGAGGTCAATAAAAAATTGATGATGTTAAAGAATCTATTAAACAAGAGGTAACGAAAAAGATTTTTAGCGTGGTTTCTGAGATGCAAGCAAATAACGACAAACGCTTTGAGTCAATAGAGGTAAAGCTTGAGAATAATCTGCAAGCGTGCAGAGAATCACAACGTGAGGTCAATAATAGACTAAACGATATGTCCGTAGAGCTTCAAGATATTCAGAATCAGAACGAAGCGAACACTAAGCGGCAGCAAGAGCAGTTTAATACGTTCACTCAGACTATTGATCAAAGGCTTGAAGACAGCGACGAAAAATGGAGTAAGCGTATGGCGGGCTACGCAAAAGCTGTAGATGAAGCGTTAAGGAAGCAGGATCAGAATATCCTTGACCAATGCAAGGAGATCAGTGAAATAAAAACTTCCGCTAAAGAAAATAAGGGGATAATCATAAATATGAAGACGCAGGTTGAAAAAGTTCAAAAAGAGTTAGAACAAACTCAAAACGATCTAGCAGTCATTCATAAAAGGCAAGATGATGACCAGGGAGAAATTACCAAAATAAGGACCGAAATCTCCAATATGCACGGTCACATCCAGAAAGAGGTTACAGGTTTACGAGAAGAGTTGGAACTTCGAGAGGGCTTGAAAAATGAAGCCAGTGATAAAACGCTTGCCGAAGTAAGACAAGGTTTAGCGGGGGAAATTTCTCATATAAAAGAGAGCCTTAAAGATGACAAGGAGAAAATATCTTCTATGGCAGAGAAAAATCGTGATCGCCTGGAAAAAATAGAACGAGAAGTATTAGCTCGTTTAGAAAGAGCGGAAAACAGGCACAGCCAAATGGAAACCAGAATGATCGCACATGAGGAGTCCATATTGTGAAATCCTAGATCTAATGAAGGAAGCATAGATGAAAATAGGAGAAATAGATGGGCAGATATAGAGGTACAGCCCACTCCGAAAAATACAGCCATGCCAAGTGACAGCCCGTATACCACACCTGGTATACCTATTGCTATGTCCACACCGCATGGAAATGCTGTACAAAATCAAATAGTCACTGTTGTAAGGGCTAGTGACGAGGAACCGAGAAAGTATTCTGGGAGTAACTCAAATATGACACCCAAATACTGGCTCAAAGAGGTTTCCGAATACTTAAATGACGCAAAGGTACCGCCAGAGCGAAGATTAAGAGCTATCGAAAAACTGACTGAAGGTGAATGCGCCTTATGGTTCAGAAGTTTTCGGTACACGTTTGACACCGTAGAAGAATTCCACCAGGCATTTTTAAGAAGATACTGGGATGCAAATATCCAACAGAATCTCAGATTGGACTTGTACTCCAGACGCTATAGTACAAATAATCCAACGAAATATGCTGAATTCTTCATAGCAAAATTATGCCGTTTTAAAGAGCTTGACGAGGCCCCTAGGAAACCATACCTTTGTATAGCGATAGCCAAGCAATTACCATACGAAGTGCAACGACTATTAATCTCGGCAAACGCCAAGACAGCGATTGAAATGGAGGAAGTACTTAGACAGCTCGATCTCACCTCAACGCAGCATACGAGGCAGAGTCGGAACACGGAACAAGTCCACATGACTAGTGCACCAACCGAACCGACTAGGGTGCAGACCAAAAGTAAATCTACTAGCACAGAAACTGAGAAGTCAGACTGGCAACGAGAAGAAAGGGAAAACTAGAATTGTAGGCCAGCATACAGAGGGAGATCGAACCGCGGACACCGAGGAAGGAAACCCTGGAATCAGCGCGATACAAGAAATCAACAGCCTGATAGCAGGAGAAATTACGGCCGAGATGGGAATAATCGAGACTGGAGATCCCAAGAGCAGAGTCGCGGGTTCGACGAAGAAGCAGAAGAACGTTATCACCCATCATTAAGATATATGGAGGAGCGTGGAGATGATAACAGAAAATCGCAAGTGCATTGGGATGAAGCGATTAAAAATAGAAGGTCACCTGACATCTATAAGAATGATGACGGAGCCAAGAGTCTGGAACTTCAACAGCACAAGACAGGCAGAAGAACTCCACAAGAAATGGAGCATTAGAAAAAACACCAAAATTAAATGACCAAATAGGAGAGATAAATGCAGGGTGGAATACAGTGAATGTGGTTAACTGGATTGCTAAACCTGAAGAACTCATTGAAGACCGAGAGGAAGGGCCGGTCACTGTAAGAAGGGAACTACCCATTATAATTGTAAAAATCGCAGGCATGAAGATAAGGAGTCTTCTAGATAGTGGCTCGACTGTATGTTTAATTACCCAGGCGCTATATAATGAAATCCAAGGTAAAATCCACGTATTGAAAATACCAATTTCAAGCGTGAAGATAAAAGGCGTGATACCAGATAAAGTAATGATATGCAAATACCAAGTATTTTTAGATTTACAGATAGGGAACTCTATATTTTCACAGAGCTTCCTACTTGTGAATAAACTGTCTTTTAACATTATTTTTGGCATGGATTTCATAAGAGAATATAAGGTCATAATAGATCTCTCGCAAGACATTGTTATGTTTTGCGTGAGTGAGGAAAAGGAGAATTTAGAGATCTCATTAAAACATAGTGAAACGAGACCAGAAGAGTACGTATGGCATACATACGGAGATATGACTGGGGATGCAGTATTAACAACAGAAGACATAGAGGGAGAGTTGGCAACACTGGCCGCAGACATTGAAAAGGACCTCGAACCACAATTCAAAGAATGCCTTGAAGAAAAGCTAGAGGAAGCTAAAATTGGTCCAGAGCATAAGCAGATGTTAAGGGTATTTGAATATTAAGGAGTCTTCGATTCGAGACCTGGCCGAATCAAGAATTTCCAATATGCGTTCCAAGTTAGTGACTGGACACCATTCAGACAAAAGCCTTACCCAGTAGCCGAGAAACATTTAAAGGTCAAGGAAGCAATACAGGAGATGCTGGAGGCGGGCGTCATTGTAAAGACAGCCACACCTTATGTCAGCCCACTGGTAGTTGTACCTAAACAGGACGGAAGTGTAAGGATATGTCTGGACTTGCGGAATTTGAATTCCAAGGTTATACCGGAATTTGACCAAGTGCCACCCATAAAGGAGATCCTCGAAGATTCAAAGGAAAGACTGTATTCACGAATCTTGACATTACTGCAAGCTTTCACCATCTTCCACTGGAGGAGAAAACAAGCTTATTAACCGGTTTCCTATTCGATCAGCACACATACTCGTTTTTGCGTCTCCCAATTGATTTGAAAACAGCGGGATCAGCGTTGATACGAGCGCTTGATCGAAACCTGTCTGAAGAAGTAAAAGCAACAACCATAAGCTATGTAGATGATATCCTGCTGACATCAGAAACAGTCGAAGAACACATCAGAGATCTACGCAAGCTATTGGATGACCTAAGTCAGGCTAACTTTAAGGTCAATCTGAAGAAATCTAACTTTGGTCAGAGAGAAGTTAAATTCCTAGGCCATGTAATAGATGCGCTAGGAGTTAGGCCAAATCCGGGAAAATTGGAGGTCATTAAACATTTCCCGAGACCATCGAAGGTGAAGAACGTCAGGCAATACCTAGGCGTTATTGGATTCTTTTCGAGCCATTGCCCGAAATATACCGAGACCGTGGCACCACTCCAAGATTTACTGAAGAAAGGGGGAAGGTGGCGATGGACGGAAAAATGCGAGGAAGCCTTCGTGAAATCTAAACAGATGCTTTTAGATTATGTTAAATTAGGATATCCAGACTACACCCAGTAATTTTTTATTCAGACTGACGCATCACTTATAGGCATTGGGGCGATGCTCTACCAGGAAAATGTGGACAGGCCAGAAGGGAAAACTTATATTGCATTCATAAGCAGAAGACTGAAATCTAATGAAAAGAATTATACGGTCACCGAGATTGAATAACTCGCAATACTATATGCTTTACAGTATTGGCGAAATGTGATTTATGGGTTCAGAATCGTATTGAGAACGGACCATAACGCCCTAACATTCCTGTTGAAAACAGACTTGTCAAGTCAAAGATTGACGAGATGGTCCTTGTATATACAGCAATTTCAAGTGGAAATCGAGTATTGCCCGGGGAAGGACAATTTTATACCTGACTTGCTAGGCAGATACCCGACAGCAGATGAAGAGGAAGCTCTAGCTATCGACATAGAAGATAGAGACCAGAAGACATTAGATGATCTAAGGAACATCACCATTTTTCAACGTGAAGATCCCTGGATACGGTTAATGATTAATTACTTCGAGGGAAAGCTTGTCAGAGGAACCCCCATGTATGTAGAAGCCGAGGCACTATCAACAGAATATTTATGGTTTAACCAGATGCTACACAAATGGAGCGATGCAGATCACACTCGACCCAGGATTGTTATACCGCCAGCATTGCAGAGAAGACTAGTATGGTTGGCACACAGAGCTTTTGGCCACCCTGGCGTAGACAAGTCTGTTGCCCTGCTGAAAGAAGCATTTATTTGGCCAAAAACTTAGAGATACAGTCAGAAATACAATCAGGACATGCGATATTTGCCAGCGAGTAAAGCCTAACTCGTATTTAATGAGTCAAAAACCGATACCACTCCTGCCAGAGAAGCCATGTCAGCTTCTGGCATTGGATAACTTCGGCCCTCTTCCGAGAGCTAGAAAGGGAAATAGACACATCCTAGTTGCACTAGACGTGTTTTCTAAAATGGTAGTCCTATGTCCAATTCAGAAAACCAGTACGAAACAGGTACTTAAAGACTGAAGGAAAGAGTCATTCCTATACTAGGACAGCCGGAGAACATATTGTCTGATCATGGTAGCTGTTTTACCAGCGTTGAATTTCGCAGGGAGCTGGAAAATCTGGGAATAAGACAGATTTTGTCCACAGTTCGACACCCAGAGTCTAACTGCGCGGAAAGAGTGATGAGAGAACTGCAAAAATACACGAAAATATACTGCTCTACAGAGAACTGGAAGTGGATAGACGTACTAGAAATTATCGAGTATTGTATTAACAATACAGTGCACGAAGCGACAGGGGAAGTGCCCGTGAGCCTACACCTTGATAGAAGACCGGAGAGGCCATGGAACAACGTTATTCGGACACCTGTAGACGCGCAGCCTGGACGCGAGTTGAGGATCCAGAGAACATTCGAGAATCTCAAGAAAGAAGCGGACAGACGGCAGCGGAGGAATAGAAGGAAACGCTACCACAGGCCACTACTCGTGGGAGAGTACGTCTTATTGAAGAAAAAAACCAGCTAGTTCAGACCCAGAGAACAGGAAATACAAAAAGTTCCAACATAATTATCACGGGCCCTATCTGATTATAACGGACTTGCAAAATAATGCATACAGAATTAAAGATGAAGAAACAGGCAGGGAAGTAGTAGTAAACGCTGCAAACCTCAAATTGTATAGTCCACCGGAGGAATATGAAACCACAGGAGAGCAAGCCATGCACACCCAAATGGACGGGGAGTCATTATATATATGCACGCAGAGAGTCCTCAGAAAAGCCTACACCAGGGGGAAAGGAAACAAGACAGCCAGTTCGTAGACCCAAGGGGCACGAGGGAAGAGTGCAGCTGTCAGTTGGAGGAGTTTTACAACCAGTTACGGGAGGCAGCGAGAGAGCTCCAAGCGATGAATGAACGGCTAAGGACAGAGAACAACGAAATACGAGACGGTAGACATAGAGGAGTGGGAGAACGAGACGACCCACTGCCCGGGAGCACTGACCGCCTAAAGTAAACACTGTCTACAGAGTCGATGCCGTCAAGAGGCTCGAATGAATTCACTTGTAAAATGAATTTTTCGAACTTAGCAGGGGAAAGATGTGCCCAATTGGACACGGCTGACTGGCATCGAACCGGGGTCTTTAACAAGAAGACCAGGCCCATGATTCTGCGCGGAATGGAATCATTGATCTCTGAGGGGGAACAGCCTTAGTGAACCCGAGGAACAATGAGTTATAACTGCATATAATTATAACAGCATGATTTCACGGCCAGAACGGGAATATTATAGCTTTAAAGGTGGATTATTGCAGAAAATACAAGCCTATGTACGTTTGAGATGCTAGAACTTAAGAAAGCAAGCCAGCTTGACATTTTGACAAAGCGAAGTTGAATGTGGGCGGAGTAGACCTGGCGCCTAGGCTCTACTTTCGGCGTGGCTGGAGGCTGAAGGCGGTGATTAATGACGAAGGAAATCCCCCTTCAACAAGGCGAAATAGTGGAGTGGGGGTGGTCGCCCACAGAAATTAATTAATTACGGCCAAATGGAGCAATGAATTGAGATGAAACTTACACCCAGATGCATGTATTTTAGGAAAGATAATTTAGGAGTGTTCTCACGCCTAAATTAAAGCCTGCATCTATAAAGGAACCTCTGCACAGACGTAATCCGCTACAGAGTAAGGATTTCTAGAGGAGCCAGAGGGGAAGTACCGGGGTAGCATCATGACGCCGTGGAAGAAGGCAATTAATTATAATTAATTGGCCGAAGCAATTGCCTGCACGCGAGTGATTTTGGAACCTCCATGAATAGACAAACAAGGATCATACTTCACTTTGTCTGAAAATGTATTATATCAAGAAGAGAGTCGCTCCTGGAAATCCAGTGAACTACTTTTCATAAGGAAGCTTTATATGGGAGAAGCTGGAGCAGGGAAGTCAGTTCGTCTTGACTCAACCCGTGGGGTAACACGCTGCCGGATCACGCAAGAAAGTGCGCGGAATTTTATAAAGTATTGACGCTCAAATATACTAGCGGTGAACAATGAAATGCGCATCAGGCAGCTTAATAACAGTAATTCTGCATCATATATTAATTAGTCTACAGCAGACGTATAAGCAACAGTATACGCGAGTATAGAGTCAGTACGGCGTAGATATAATTTAGGATGATGTTTACAAACAATGAACATAACCAGGAAGTGTTATCATGGGTAAAATGAAACATACTATTTTAATGAACACTACAGTTGCGGGAGCCTGGTAGGCATCACAAGTAGTCGTGACCTAGGATTGAACAAATTTGCAGTAGAGGAGACATAAACTGTAGGTGACGGGAATCGAACACACACACGCAAGATAGACTTTCAAGGAGACCAGCGGTTGTCAGGAGTTAGCTGCATCGCATCTCTGAGGTCAGGGGATAGTGAGAATCCAATCAAGGATCCATGTGTGAAAATTGTGCGAGAATTATGTTTAAAGTTATATTACAGTGATTTTTAAAAGTGTTTATGTTTATATGGTAAAAGAATGTGTATTTGTGTCAAAGTGAAAATGCCAGTAGTGAAAAATATAATTACCATGTGTAAAGTGTATGCAGTGTGTCGTGTGAAAAATATCATAATGGCATAAAACAAGCATCATGGCAGGCAAGAGGCTGGCATGCTGGACCAACCCAGCTAAAATGAAAGTGAGTACAAATTTAATATGTTGATATGATTTAATAGCTCACCCTCAAGGATTAAGAATTAACAGTCATTTGTGTACGAGATCACATCCCTAGTATTTTGGTAAAATATGGCTTTGAGGATGATTTGTTTACGGCCATTTAGGCGTAAGACATTGATGAATGTAACGGTAACGTTAAATAATAATAATAATAATAATAATAATAATAATAATAATAATAATAATAATAATCTGGGGTCGGTAACATTAATAAATAAATAAATCGGCATGTCAGGCCTATAGTACGAGCAAAGTGTGTCATATCTAGCGTAAGAATACTGTGTTATTGTAAACAATAAGAAAAAAAAACATAAATATCGAGATAAAGAGAGCTTTTCAGTGTCATTGAAATGTTAAATAAATGTTTTATTATGGTATATTATACAGGGTTGTATTTGAGAGCCATTAAGATAGTTAATGCATGCCAGTAAATTTATACTTGTTTTGGAGCTACATAGAACTTTGGCTTGTGAGGAAATGTATAGAGGACGTGAGTGCTTTAAGAATTGAGTCATCTGAAAGGAATATGGTTTGAGCCGCGATCAGCGAGCATGTAACGTAGAATCAAGAGATTTACGTCAATAAGTTGCGGGGATCATCCGAAAATAGTTTGCGCGTTGGCGAATCTAGTCGGCTAAATGTTCGATGATATAGTATTGCCTTAGAGCATACATGTGTATTCGCAACAGAGTTGGAGCAGAGTCTGTCTGTATCCACTGTTCTCAGAATCTTCGCCACCAGGGATAACTGTTAGAGACCCTAGGTAGGCCCATATATTAATTGATCTGCCCTGAGAGGTAAGACTAATGGTTCTTCGTATAGGAAACGTTCGATTTCCTCTTGTTATATGCATGCCGTCCAGTGAGAGAACTGTGAAACTCACTTGAGATGCGCGCAAAATACACTGATGTCGAGCACAGAACGGCAAAGCTATTTCGTGATCCATCCCTTGCCTTGAATAGTAATTAGGAGCCGAGATGAGCCCATTAAATACTCTAAATGTAGGTATTAAATAATTAGATTGACTCAATTCATAAGGACACGACCCATTCAGGGTACCTCTGGCACTGCTGCACCAGTGAATGAACTTGACCGTGCGGGGAGTCAGACGGGGTAGCAGGTAGTCCACTAACCCGGCGGCCATCTTGCCGAGGCCAGCCCATGACTAATTCATTGTTCGCACGGAAAGGAAGTCAATCGACCTGATCCTTTTATTTTAAGATTGTAGTGGGACACTGAAGAATCTCGATATTTCGAAAAGTAATAAAGATGTGCTTGATATGATGATATCAATTGAATTAGATGCACTATTTCCATACATATGCAATGTTGGAATGAAGTAATCGGATAACATTTGGCCCAGTTATTCTCTGAGGAGGAATTAACTGCACCAAATAAATAGAGGCATTTTTGTAAAGTGTATTTGCCCAGTTCACACTAATTTATTCATACGGGTAGCGTAATTTGAACGAGATGACACATTTGTAAAGATAATGTTTTGACCAGACCCAGAAAATCGTTGTATGGTGAAGCTATGAAAATATCTATATCTATGTGTATTTTGGAGGGGAAAGTGTACCACTTCAGCGTTTGAAACCTATGGGAAAAGAATGCGATTCGCGCGAGACAACACTTATTAACAAGGCATAAGCTAATGAATCAATGTTATTTAAAGTAAATGTTCCGTGTCAAAACGGATAAATGTTTAATAATTGCAGATTGAATGTCATTTAAATATAAATTGTGTTTATTGTGTTGTGATATTCCAATTTGTGTTAAATTGTGCCACGTGAAGAACAATATGGACACTCGCAAATGTTGAAGAGTATCAACAATAGGAAGTTTTTGGATAGACTTGAGTGCGGTGAAGCACTAATTTTGAGGAGAAGAGACTCACAGATAATTTTGATTTTTGTTGTGGGAAATAAATGTAAAGTATTTGTTTGTGTTTTATGTTGTCTTGCCATGAAGTACTATCATTAAATGTTATACTTAGGAATATGTTGTTTATTTCAAGTAGAGTAGTCACCTGACAGACTCAACTCCTGAATATGTGCTCGTTTAGTGGGATGAACGCCCCATACCTCGAAAGACCGTGAGTTAGCTGGGATACGAACACATGTTCCATATGATGACGATTGGGTACAATACTAATCATTAAAAATAAGCCGACACATGTCTAATGGTTTTTCGATGTAGTGTATATTAAGAGGTGAAAGGGATGAAAAGTGGGGGTTGAAAGATTCCTAACGGAGCGTGTATCTCTTGAAAGACATAGGCGAAGAGTTTTAAACTCGTAGGACATCAATCAGCTTAAAAATAAATAAAAAAATAAATGCATAAATAAATAAATAAAATAAATAGGTGTTAGACCGTTTTTTCATAAATCCAATTTTAGGGGCCTATGGGGAGGGGTGAAGTTCTGGAAGAAAAACGTCCACTAAGGAAGGATTTTTGGATGTTCACTCTCATCGACCAACAAAAACTATTAAAGTTGGAAGAATGATATTTTGGGGATATGTTTGTTGTGTGTCGAAAACGTCTACTAAGGAGGGATTTTTGGATCTTCAGGTTCTAAAGGGGTGTTAACGGGGTTAAACCTGCATTTCATTGAATAACAATATGACACGTCTATGACATGAGCGAAGCGAGGCTAAAAATGAGATGGTGTGTGTCTGTGTATTACTCAATCACGCAAGTACCACTGGTCCGATTTACATGAATTTTACATGGAAGTAGCTGATTTACCTGGTTAACATATAGGTTACTTTTGATTTCAATACTTTGCACTATTTAAAGATGGCGACCATTTTAGTGACGTCACTACATCCTTTGGTTTCAAACTTTCATATTTCCATTTCAAATAAAAAGAGAACGCTAAGAAATAGCAAATTTTGATGGCATATACGAGGTTTAAAATTACATTTTCTATCCGAAAGGTATCTCCAACGGTTAGCGAGTAAAACCTAAATTTGTGCTATAAAACACGGTCAACGCCGAGCGGTGTAGTTGGACAAAATATTCCATCCTTAATCTCCCTCTGCGCAGCACCTCGCCTATCCCCTGTTTTAACTATCACCTTCACAGCTTAATTCATTTATGACGCGTAGCGATGCACGGGTACTTCAGCTAGTATTTATATAAAGCTTAATATATTTGCATCTAACTTTTCATCCTATTGTCATTGCCCCGATTACTTTCCCCTGTACAAATTCGAGGGCGTAACCCCTGGTTGGGATTCCGACTTCGAAGCCTGAAGCAGATAGAAATACCCTTAGAAGAGGACTATCGGACAGTATGTCCGTTGAGAGAAGCCTGAACCCTTAAACCAAAATCCGCGGCGATATGCCGTAACCAATGAGAGAATAATTAAAAACGTGAAAAATAAATATATTTTGAGAAGAATTTTCATATATACAAGTTGGTTCTTGAATCTTATATATACACATTTGAAATCTTGGCTTACAGAATTAATATTATTTAATAAACACAACACTCAGGAAATCCCTAAGGAACCCCACTAGTGTTTTAAAAGATATGATCGTTAACGACCAGAGCCATGGAAGCAAAAGTAAAATCCCGGGCACGGTAAGTAAGAAAAAAAATGTTAATATTCTCACGAATGAGCAGATCCAGGAGAGGAAAACAAATCCCGAACAAAATCAAGTTAAAGAAATCGAGAGAGAGCGTGCAGGAAAACTCACCGCGATAAACATCACTGATCCAAACACAAACTTGTGATCAGAAATAATCCCAAAATGTCATGAAGTGAATAAAATCACACAAAACTCAGCCAAGAAAATCAAGCCGTGAAGGAAGCATGAACAATTTAACTCGCTTGAATATTACGGAGCTACGCCAATTTCGGATAGGATATACCGACATTAGTTAGCAAGACACGCTTTTTACCAAATACCAATGGCGACCAAGCCACGCGACAGATCCAGATTTAGGATACATCATATTTGAACCATAAAAGGCATAGATACTTTCCTCGAACACGAAATGTACTCCAAAAGTGTAGCAACACCTAATCAAATCTCTCGGAACCAAATTCCGTTCATTAAACAGATTACTTTAGCGATTAAGTCAGCGCGAAACACAAACCACGTTTTCTCATAGAGCATGGCCACATTCATCTTGTTACGACAATCGAAATTACAATTATCTTTATCATGGCTCGAAAAACAAAAGAGAATTGCTCGGCAACAAAGGCCATGGCAAAGAAAAAAACTAACCCATAGATCCAAAAGAACATAATTTTAAAAATACGTTTTACATTTTTTAAATATATAACCTAGCTTATGAGGCGTCCTAAAATTTAAAATTGGCATCGTTGTTGAAAGAAATAAGGTACAAAATAAGAGAAGAAGGAAAATAACTTTTTGGCCTAATCAGTGATTTAGTTGGAAAAAAAATATTTACAGGAACTGACCTTATTAATTCAGCAATTTCCAAATGGACTCGTATTGGGTGTCAAAATCAGCGGCCTCGTGTTTCCGACAAGTTGTTTCATCAGCTGAACGTCTCCCCTTTCGTAGCCATGACTTGACATATGGTTGTGGGTTAAATAAATGCACAGGAGGTCTTACGCTGCTTATGAAAATAAGTCCGCTTGATCTTTCAACCAGCAGCCTATTTCTCTTTTCGGTGTGGATCTCATTCATGGTACTGAAAGCTCTTTCAGCTTCTGCTGAAGAGATGGGAATGGTCTGTACAGTCTTGATTAAAGGCATCAGCTCCACTGGAATTTCCTTGGTCTCGACGTACTTTCTAAAAGCATTAATGTACCTCCTCTTGTCTGACATGTGGAAAAAGTCACAAAGATTGCCGACACTCTCATCACCATAGCAGATATCCAAAGTAGAAGTGGAGGGCCAATTATTTTTGTATAGTACCTTTGAATCACTGATAACTTTTGTCATTCTCTCATGTCTCTGCTGACCAGAGCTGGAACCAAGATGAGATGATGTGGACACATTTTCCATAAGCCTGTTATTTAAATTGTTCACAAGACTTCTGAAAAACTGCTTTCTGTCAATTTTTACAACTTTTTTAGAATCATGTAATCCTATGTTTCTAAACTTTTTGTTTTCTGCTGCTTTAAGAACTGTTCTGTAGTATTCTCCAGAAGCTGAGTTACACATAGATCCAAACACTTTTATAGTGCGCTTGACTGCATTTTGAGCCTCTGTCAGACTTGTCTCTCTTTTCTGCAACTCTAATAACAAATCAACTAACTCAACAAGAGCATCATACATAATTGCAATATTTTCTAGAAATTCTACACAAGTTAACATATTTTCTAGACCTTGGGATTTTGCCCTTTCTTTGGAGTCTCTCTGGTGGTCATTTTTTGCCTCACTAAAATGTTTTACTAGAGCACTGTAGTTTTCCCAGACAGCTTTTACAGTTCTCTGGCTTGAAACTACCCATCTTATTGTAAATATTTTCCCAATCTTCTTAACTCTTTGTTCCAGTGAAGCAGCACAAATGTTGAGTTCCCTTTGATTTTTGGGAGACATGCTGTATAAAGAATACAATTTGTCAAAGAAAGAATGGAAATGGTTAACACCTGTACCTTCATTCCTTGTATCAGAAACGGCCAATTCTAAGCGATGGTTTAAACAGTGCCAGATTACTACATCTGGAAATAACTTTAAAAACTGTGCTCCAACTCCATTTTTTCTACCTAACATTTCAGAGGCCCCATCACATGCTAGACCAACTAAATGTTCTGCCAGAAAGTTTTCATTCATCCCATATGAAGACAGATTCTTCAATATCTCTCGAGTAATGACATCTGCTGTAGTTGATTCAAGTTCTATCGAGTCCCAGAAAAAGGAAACAACTTCAGAGTTATCTGAAAGAGCACATCTCAAACATAATACTAACACAGATTTTACACTAACTGTTGTTGATTCGTCAATCATAATACTGATTTTCCTCTGATTTTCTGTTATAGATTTTGCTATTTTATTTTTCATTTCCTGTGATATGTGTTCATACAAATTTTAGTTCTCGTCCCACATCTAAACCATTTAATTGTTGAAGTTCAACATAAGCCTGTAGGTCTACGAAGGGTCTATTTCTTTTCGCAATTGAGTATGCTTTTCGAAATATTCGAACGGTGGTTTCTAGGTGTTTGACATTCATAGTGTCCAAGCAACTTTCAAATATCTTTTTATTGGATTCTGATTTTTGTAACATAGCTTTTTTGTGAGATTCTGAATTTTTGTGCTCAAATATTGTTTTCCTAAGGCTTGTTTGTTGTTGATTAATATTATTTCCGTTGGGATGAACCTTGCATTCTACCCATACTTTCATTAGCTTAAGTCCTGCCCCTTCAGAAACTCCTAATCCTAATTTACTTTGCTCTTTACATATATTGCAGCGTAAATTTTTATTTCCTGCAAATAACCACTCGTTCTCTGACAAAAAATAACGGTACTGAGACTCGTTCCAACAGTCTGCAAAATCTTGTCTTCGGTAGGTGGGTCCTTGAATTTCACAGTCGATGGTAGAAGGTGTAGAACCATAACCTAGATTCTCCCTTGAATCTGCATCACACGTTTCAGCAACATTTAACCCAGGGTCTATCTATATACTCACGTCTTTAATGAAACTAATGTTCTCGGAACTCCATTCAGTTTCGTTTTTACTTGAGCCATCACACACCTTTTAAGTATTCTTTGATTCTTCATCTTCATCCCCAGCACGTTTTTTTGAACCCAGCCACTTACGTAAACCCATTGTCACATGTTGTGACTCACAACTCACTTTCACAGTCACTGGAAAACTTGAAAGGTACTACGGGGCTACTGATGTTCATTAACTGCAGAGAGATTCCGTAATATCTGCTTCACAGCAACGCATCGAGCAAAACATAAAATAAAACTTGGATTCACACAAACATAACGAGCGGAAGAAAGTTGTTGTGCTCACTTCCCGCTCTCCGTATCCAATAGCAGTGTAGCCAACCTTTGAGAGCGGAAAAACGCCCAGGAGTGTAAAAGCGACCGTATTTTATGAACATAAAACCGTAAGGTTCGATATTAGTCCGCTAGAGAACACCCGTGACGTTTCAGCACTATGTACAGATTATAAACGATTTTCTTACTGAATGTAAAATTGTTACGTCATTCTAAAGCGGGAAGATATTTTCCGGAACGGCGTTCCGGCCCGTTCCGGTCCAACTAAACCACTGGGCCTAATATCAGAATTATGGGCCCATACTGATCAAATAAAACCTACTACATTATCAAACAAAACTATACGATGCCACGCAAAAACAAAAATTTTGGAATTGACGCAAATTGCGATCCACGACACAAATCTCCGCAAGTTAAGTGTTCACATAGTTTATAGGTTATCTTACTATCGAGATCACTGGCTTTAAGTTCCATCGCTTTACCTGGTTCATGTTCCCAGCACCGGCCGTCGCAAAACACAGGCGCTGATTGGCTTTGAGGAAAATTTGAATTTAAAATGTTCGAAGAGCGCCAGATTTAAGTAGTTAGGTTCATAAAAATGCCACATTTCTCAGTAATGGCATATATTGCGAAGTCAATTGTTGGCTTCTGGAATAATGTAACCGGTCAAGGAAGGTTTTAATTCAGTTTATTATTTCTTCTTTTAAAACTGGGAAACACAAGGGTGACCATTGGGCTCTGAACTGAGTCTATTTAAATTCAGTTTATGTATTTCTTCCTTTGAAACTGGGAAACACAGGGGTGACCATTGGGCTCTGAACTGAGTCTATTTAAATTCAGTTTATATATTTCTTCGTTTGAAACTGGGAAACACAGGGGTGACCATTGGGCTCTGAACTGAGTCTGTGATGATGACCAAGGGGCGATGAGGGACGGAAAAACTTCGAGCAGATGTAATCGGCTCAGCCTCGCGCCACCGAAGGCCTACCAGGGCCTTGCAGTTGATCTTGAAGCCTCCAT
This sequence comes from Meconema thalassinum, assembly GCA_946902985.2. NCBI lineage: Eukaryota > Metazoa > Arthropoda > Insecta > Orthoptera > Tettigoniidae > Meconema > Meconema thalassinum. Next base: position 778,564,889 of record OX336388.2, on the reverse strand, counting down.
GCAAAACTGGTTTTGGCTCACCGAACTACAGGAATCAAAACTGTCACAGCAACTCCAGCATAACAGCGTGGCAGCCAGCATCCACTCCTCCGACCAGCAGTTTTGCGGACACCAACCACCAAATGACAGGTGCTCATACGTGGTGACAACAGCCCGAGCTCTTAGGCTATGTCACGATAGTGAGGAAGAACCCCACTTATACTGGGCAAGCTGAAACAGAAACAAAACAGCAGGAAGGGGGCAACAGGCACTCAAAATACGACTCTTGAAGATCTTCTTTCATGTCGACCTTGTCACCATTCACTTCTTCGTGTTCGAATCTCTTAAATATTTATTAAGGTGTCTCCCACTAACGATTCTTTATTGATCATAGAATTCCACTGCAAGTCCTCTCTCCGTATCACTTTACTCTTACTTCACAGATACTATTCTTGAACAAATCAACTGACCTTTCAAACTTATTAATTCAATATCTTTAAATTTAATAATTACATTTTTATAATATTGACAATTTAAATAAATTAACAATAAAACGGAACATCACAAACGATGGCCCGATTAAACCCGAACAAGTTCACCACCAAAATCCTAACCATTGACATACTAATCAGAAAAATCACAATATTCATGATACCGGGCGCTACTGAACGTTATAACTCCCCAAGATCATGGTGACTCGGCTGACGTGAACTGAACAACAAGAGCTTCTTTGAGGCAGTTCCAGATAATTTTAAATTACATTAAATAAAGTTACACAAAACAGGAACACACACATCACAGATGGTTCACAATTACCAAAAACCAAGGACGCAGAGAGAAAGAATCCCCTCCAGACAAACACTCAACCCAATCCGAGAAAATGGGACCCCCGACACCCTACTCCATACCCAGTAACCACCCACGACGACTGTTGACACCACTAGAACAACGTTTACCTTGTGAAAACTTCTCAACTTTATCAATGCAACTCTCTATCGTACTTGTCATGACCAACGTAGCACCAATCGATAAATCAAACCAAGGATAAAACATAACCCTTTGCATCGTAGGGATCATTCCTACTCCAGTACTTGTGAATACCTTTGACTTTTTCTCACGCCTTTTCAACCTACAAATCCAGCCTTGACATAAACCCGTACCTCTCATCTCATAACCTTGAGACTTCACAACACTAACATAATAAGGAGTTCATTAATAATGAATCCTTCCAAGAAAATCGAACCAAGAGTGCCCATGAGCAAATGCGGGTCAACTCCTCTTTCGCCGAAACTTCACTGAAACGCAACTTCAACCACTTCATAACCATATACTCGTACGAGGTAGCTAATTAGGAGCTCCTAATGATTAAACATACCGGAATTTTAAAGAATAGGAAGAAAGACCTTAGAAGGTAAGAACGCCTCAAGAAGGCTTCGCCGAACACAAGAAATGAAACTGTAGGTTACAGTTCGCCGAAAATCCACAGACCAAGTTTATGCCAAATCAATTTCGTGCATCTAACACGACACCAGAACACTCCGTCAAATGACTCACAAGTCCCCCTAAAATTTCTTTACTTGATGATTCACAACCAACCACTCATTGGTACACTTCACCTTCAATTCACAGACAAGATTTTACATTGACAAGATGACCAACCTCACTCTATAATTCTCGCATTAGTCAACAACAGACACTCTGTATGATAAGCACACAACAAGGGTTCCATCTCGACTTGACAAGTATTATAATGAACTTTCAGTTACAGCTGTTTCCTCCGATTCCCTCTCACCTGCACCTTTACAGTAAGACAAGTGCGTCCTGAAGATGCGTTTCCTACCTGTGTCCTCCAATAGCACAGTTACTTCTGTTGGAAATGCCAACACCTTATACGGGCCAGTAAATCGCGGCATCATTTTCCCTGACACCTTGTTACCTGGAGTCTTTTTCCAAAAATTCTTGACATAAACCATGTCATCAACCTTAAATTTTCCCTGGACTCTTCCTTTGTTATACCTTATAGCCAACTTATCGTGAGAAATCTTTATTGCTTCAAGAGCTTCCTTCCAAATCTCTTTAACTCTCTCCGGGGTAGGTTGATCGGGCAGTAATTCATTCAACGACCATAAATTCGATAACGATGAGTTGGGAGCAAAAGCACACATCAATGAAAACGGAGTCTTCCCATGTGACTCATGTTCTCCGGTATTGAAAGCATATACAAGCCAATGCAACGACGAATCCCACTTCGCATGATTCTCCCTATGATAAGCTATAAGTGCAGCCCTTAGATTTCTATTTACTCGTTCTGCTAAGCTAGGGTTAGTGTAATGGGGGCGGTAGTTACATGTGATATAGAGTAGTCAAAACAGAAGTTCCTCATTTGGCCAGAGGTGAACGTCTTAGCATTATCCGAAATTAGATACTGACATGGCCCAAACGAACTGAAAATGCTTTGCAGACATTTAATAACAGAACTGGTATTACTCATCCTGGTTGGAAAGATCCAACAAAATCTGGAAAATCCATCTACACACACGAAAGCAAATCTATTACCAAGTTTGGATCTCGGGAATGGCCCGACGAAGTCCACGAACAACCTCTCCAAGGGCCTAGACGCCGGTTCGGACGACAAAAACCCAACCATACTTGAGATAGCAGGTTTACTGAGGTTTCAAGACCGACATCCTAGCACGAACTTTCTGATGTCCTTGTCCATGTGTTTCCAAGTAAACGACCTCCTTATCTTTTAGCGAGTCTTGAAAATGCCCAAATGACCCCCTACGGGTGACTCGTGAAAGTAACTGAGCATACCGTCCACTAGCTGAACAGGTAACACAACCTTAGGTTTTTTATCATGTCGAGCGACACAACACAGAACACCGGAACGTAGGAAATAAGGATGAACACTTTCACCAGAATTAATTTTATCAATGATAGTTAATAAGTTTGAATCCTCTTTCTGATGGATGCCAATGTCCTTGAATAACAAGGGAGAATTGTTTAACATATCCTGGGCAGAATTCACCCCGACAGCCACATTACTAGCCGGAACAGGACCAACTTCTTTGCTGCTCAGAGGAGCTGCCTCATACATTCTGCTCAGAGAGTCTGCTACTACGTTCTCAGATCCCCTTATGTGTCGAACATTGAACTTAAATGACGAAATACGGGTCGCCCACCTTGCAATCCTGCCCGTCTTTCAAGGTCTTGCCAATACCCTACTGAGGGCTTGATTATCTGTCTCCAGATCAAACTCCAGGTGTTCAACATACATTTTAAACTTTTCCAGAGCAAACATTACAGCGAGCCCCTCTTGCTCGTAAACGGAATAGTTTGATTCAGGTCCAGTTAAAGTCCTGGAGGCGAAAGCTATCGGCCTCCGACCTTCATCTCCATCCTGCAATAGGACAGCTGCAACAGCTCCTAACGATGCATCAGTTTGAATTACAATTTTTTTATTGAAATCTGGTACAGCTAGCACTGGTGCCTTTACAAAACGCATTCTTAAGGTCCTCAAACGCAGACTGTTGGGATTCGCCCCACTCGAACGCAACCTTCTTCCGCCTAAGACGATTTAAAGGCAGAGCTCGCCTAGCAAGATTAGGAATAAACTTCCGAAAGAAATTGATCATCCCAACGAATCGAGCAACTCCCTTAACATTCACCGGGATCTTATAACTGCGAATGCTTTCAGTACGTGCAGGATCAATAGACACCCCTTTACTAGAAACAATGTGACCCAAAAAAGAAATTTGCTTCTTAGCAAACGATGTTATGGAAATTTTTACAGTTAAACCAGCAGTCTTAAGCCTTTTCATGACTTCCTCTAAATGATGAACATGATCATTGAAATTTTCACTAAAGACAACGACATCGTCCAAGTAGTGGTACAAGAACTTGAACTTGATGCCAGAGAAAACTCTATCCAATAATCTACTCAGCACTGCTCCTCCAGTTGACAGACCGAAGGGCACGCGGTTAAATTCAAATAAATTCCAATCAGTGGAAAATGCAGTCAACGGCTTGGATTCCTCGGCCAACGGTATCTGGTTATATGCCTGCGTTAAATCCAGCAGGGTGAAATAGCGAGCATTTTTGAACCAACTAAAACATTTATGGAGGTCAGGAAGAGGTATTGATTCCTGAACAACCTTTTTATTCAACCTACGATAGTCCACGACGGGCCTAAAACCACCCCCTGCCTTTGGCACCAAGAAGATTGGTGAGGAATATGCAGAAGTAGAGGGTCTAATTACACCATCTGCCAACATTTTATCGATTATCTTTTTCAGCTCAACCATTTTCGGTTGGCTCAACCTATACGGTGGATGACGCACAGGAATGTTGTCAAGAGTGACAATCTTATAAGACATCAGGTTGGTAACCCCTAACCTGTCAGTGAAAACTTCAGGAAAACGTGAGCATAAATCTCTTATAATGATAGCTTGGCCATCAGACAGATCCCCCAAATTTAATCATTAACACCGAAAGAAGCTTCAGGTGACTCTTCCTCGTCAACTTCCACATAATCAACTCCCATCTCATATTTCACAGAATTTAAAAATTGTAATTTGACATTAGGGCAAAAATTAAACCAGAAGGTTTCTCTTTCGATATTCAACGACAAACCAGAACATGACATAAAATTCGCTCCCAGAATTACAGGACACGATAATTCAGACACGACCCAAAATGAAAATTTCCATGAGAAATTATAAATGCGAACCTTAAGTTTGACAGAGCCTAAGATCGCTAATTGCGAATTATTAGCCGAGACCAATTTCACGTCAACTTTAGACAAGGGGGAAAATTTGCAAATATCTTTCATTCCCAAATACCACTTTTCGCTCATTAAAGATGCAGCACTACCCGAGTCCAATAATGCATCAACATTAGCATCGTTAATCCAAACGTCGATAACAGGCGAGGCCAATAATTTGTTCGAAGAAATTTTAGAACACAGTTCACTATCCTTTTCAAGTACATGAACCGTACCTGACATCGGCAGTATCGAAACCTGTTCCTCACGATGCCAGTCCTCCCCCTGTCAATCCTGAACAGCATTACACTCCCAACCTGGGTGATCTCCCTGACCACAACGATTACATTTAACCAAATTAACATCCCCTCGATCACCAACACCTTGTCCATTGAACATGCCTCGACGATCCTGATTATTATTATGCCCCCGATCATTACCTCCTCTTGGCGGATTAGCTTGATTCCTCACATCACGAGGACGATCCTGACCCCCCTTGAGGTCGTACATTTCCCCAACGATTGTTATTTCCCTGAGGCCTTCGATTCACACACGTTTCAGATTTGCCTAGAAATCTGAAATTATTCCAAAGATTTGATCCTTCCTGTGGCCTACTGCGACCCGATTGATACAACTGACTAATATGACATCTCTGAGTATCACCTTGTCTCACGGACTCAGCATACACAACAACAGCATTCAATTCAGATAAGGTACGTGCTCGATACCCCACTCCTATTACCGACCTGAACTCCAGACCTATTCCATCCAAAATGTGTGAAAATAACTGCTCTTCAGTGAAGTTAATAGAAAAACCTTGGCAAACTTCAGAATATCCTGAACATACGAACTCAGAGACTCTCCAAAACATTGAACACGAGAGAAATATTGATGTTCAACTGGACCCCTCAATCGCAATGGCACAAAATTTGATAAAACTAAATTAATAAACTCCATAATTCGAGTATTTCACCCCATGGCTTCCACTACCATATTCTCATCACACTACTAGTAATAGGAAACATCAGCTGATAAATTTGAATATCCGTAACATCAAATACTTCAGCATACTCGTAGATGTCAACTAATTCTCTCAAGAACTGAATAACACCATCAGTAGTATCGGTACAAAGATTTTTTAATTTACCAACACAAGCTGATAACGGATGAGTTAAATTTCCAAAATTGTTGTTCGAATACACAGAACGTCCATTACCTCTTTCTCTTATTTCATTCCGAACAGGCGACCTAAGTTCACGACTCGGCCTACTAATCATTCTTTCACTCCATTCCCGTTGGAGTGAAAAATCCAACCTATTTCTCAATCTAGCTTCCCTATTTTCAGAAAATGAAGAATGATGCTGTCCAATACCACTCAGAAAATCAGATTGGTCCAGCCTTGTCACAGCGAAATTCCTTCTCCTAGATAAGTCTACCGAAATTCCTTCTCCTAGATAAGTCTACCGTTTCATTACTATTCACAACTACACGAGCATGAATTCTATCAGTAGTGGACACCGAGCATACAGGACGAGAATTGACAAATGAATTACTATAAGTTACACCACTACACGAATTACTCATTGTGTACACAGGCAATTCATTGCACACACTTCTTGGCATTCCGGTAGAAACAAAACACTCCCCATCTCTCCTTCGCATGGAACGAGATTCATCCAAGTAAGATCTCATATCATCATCATCATCATCTTGAGCAGTTTCCAACCGCTGGTCGGGTCAGCTTGGAACATAAGCCTCTCCATCGTTTCCTGTCCATCCACCATCTCTCGTCATTTACTGTGTCCCAGCACACTCCTCTTTCCTCCACACTCTTCTTAACTCCTTTTGTCCATCTGTCCCTTGGTCTTCCCCTTGGCCTCCTTCCCGTCATTTCCATTCCAAACATCTTCTTCGGTATCCTCTCCTCTTGCATCCTCCTCACATGTCCATACCATTGTAGCCTAGATCGCTCTATTCTATTTTGCAATGGTTCCTCTCTTACCATCTCCCTGACTCTCTCATTCCTTACTCTGTCCATTCTTGTCACTCCTACCCTACTCCTCTGGAACTTCATCTCCACTGCTCGTATTTTATTCTTGTCCCTTTCCTTCATCACCCATGTTTCTGAACCATATGTCAAAATTGGCACAAAGTAGGTCTTGTAGATGATTCCTTTACATTTTTGTGGTACATCTTTATTCCATATCATCCCCCTAACACTCTTGAAAAATCCATCTGCGCACCTTCCCCTCTCATTTATTTCCATCCTATTGCCTCCCTTTTCTTCAATTATGCTTCCCAAGTACTTGAAGCATTCTACTTTCTGCAACTGCTGTCCTCCAAGTGTTATGCCCATATCCAGTCTGTTCTTCTTCCTCGTTGTGATGACCACTTCACTCTTTTGTGCTGAGAACTTCATCCTATATGATAACACTACCTTCTCCCACTCATCTAATTGCTCTTGTACTTCTTCCTCATCCTCTCCCCATACCAGAAGGTCATCAGCAAACAACATTGCCTTCATTTTCCTTTCCCCAATGCTATTTACCACTTTTCGTATGATTTCATCCATCACCACTATAAATAACAGGGGTGAGAGGGCACTTCCCTGTTTCAGACCACTCTCCAGTTGAAACCATTCCGTTCTCTCTCTTCCCACCTTTACACAGCTTTTGCTTCCCTCGTACATTGCTTTCACTCTTGCCAATGTCTCCTTGTTCACTGCTTTTGCTCTCATTGCTTCCCATACCTTGTTTCTATTAATACTATCATATGCTTTCTCGAGCCTCCGTGGCTTAGGCGGCAGCACGCTGGCCTCTCACCGCTGGTTCCGTGGTTCAAATCCCGGTCACTCCATGTGAGATCTGTGCTGGACAGAACGGAGGCAGACAGGTTTTTCTCCGGGTACTCCGGTTTTCCCTGTCACAATTTCATTCCAGCAACACTCTCCACTATCATTTCATTCCATCTGTCATTCATTTAATCATTGCCCCAGAGGAGTGCGACAGGCTTCGGCAGCCGGCACACTTCATATCCTCGCCGCTAGATGGGGGCTTCATTCATTCCATTCCTGACCCGGTCGGAGACTGGAAGCAGGCTGTGGATTTTCATTTTCATATGCTTTCTCAATATCCAAGAAGGTCATCACCAGATCTTTCCCATATTCATAATGGTGTTCTTGTAGCTGTCTTACTGCAAAGATGAGGTCAACTGTTGACCTTCCTGGCCTGAATCCATACTGTTCTTCCCTCAGCCCATCTTCAACTTCTGTCCGAATTCTTCTCTCCAGTACCTTCTCAAATATTTTGGCGCAGTGGCACATGAGTGTAATTCCCCTGTAGTTCTTGCATTCCTTCCTACTTCCCTTTTTAAATATGTGTATTATTATCCCTCTTTTCCAGTCCTCTGGTATTTTCTTCTCCCTCCATATCACTTTCATTACTCGAAAGAGCCACTGTGTTCCTATCACCCCTGCTGCTCTCACCATCTCCAAGCTCACTTCGTCTATTCCCGGTGCCTTTCCCCCTTTCACCTTCTTTAATGCTTCCTCCACTTCTTTCCATGTCAATTCCTTCTCTGAAATGTCTTGGTCACTGTCTGTTTCTTCCTCCACAATGTCCACTACGCTGGTTTTGGTTGGATTTAGGAGTTCCTTGAATTATTCTCTCCAGATAACCTTTACTTCTTCCATATTTTCGACCTCCTTTCCATTCCTGTCCACCATTCTGACATTTTCCCCTGCATCTCTTCTCTTTGCCTTTATCATTCCATACAACACTTTCTTACTGCCATCACAGTCCTCCTCCATCATTTCTGTCCATTTCTCCAGCCATTTCTTTTTCTCTTCCTTCACTACTTCTCCTGCTTCTTTCTTCCGCTCTTGGTATTCTTCTCTTGTTCTGTCTGTCCTCTGTTGGAACCATTTCCTGAATGCTTCATTTTTCTTTTTCACTGCTTCCTTAGTTCTGGGGTTCCACCATGGTGTTTCCTTCCACCTTTTCTTTCCACTAGTTCTGCCACACACGACTTCCGCTGCTTCTACCAACACGTCCTTGAACCTATTCCATTCTTCTTCACCTGTTTTCGGATCATCCTTCGGTAATTTGTTCCTCACTAATATCTGGAACTTCTCCTTATTTCCATCCTCCTTCAGCTTCCATGTCCTTATTCTTCTTTCTTGGTTCTCAGTTCTCCTCTTTTCCTTCAGTCCTCTCACCTTGGCGACCAGCAGACGGTGGTCACTGTCCAGGGCTTCTGAAGGTATTACCCTTATATCCGTGATACTCTTCTTTGTCTCCTTCCCGCATAGAATATAGTCCACCACTGATTTCCTAGTCAAATCCCTGCTGTACCAAGTAATTTTATGGCTCTCTCTCTCTTCTTGTACCATGTGTTTCCAACCATTAGCCCATTTATCTTGCACAGTTCCAACAATCTCTCTCCTTCCTTATTCCTGTTTCCCCATTCTTCACCACCAATCACTTCCTCAAAACCTCTTCTATCAGTTCCGACATGGGCATTTAGGTCTCCCATGACTATCAGGTCTCTCCCCACTAACTGCTTCTGCAACTCCTCTTCAAACTCGTCCTTCTCGCCTTCTGTGCATCCCACCTGTGGTGCATAGACTTGCAGAATGTCCAGGTTTCTACCTTTCACAGTGATTCTGGCACTAATTATTCTATCACTTACCCTCTTTACTTCCTCCCTCAGTCCTTCTCTCACCACCATTCCCACTCCATTTCTCTTCCCCTCCTCATTTCCTATCCAGTATAGCTGCAAGCCATTTCTCAGTTCTTTTCTTCCTTCCCCTCTCCATCTGGTCTCTGCCAGTCCGAGTACATCCAGTTTTCTCCTCTCCATCATATCCACAACCTCCTCCACTCTTCCCGTCATATCAACAACCGAAAAATTATTATCAATCCCTGAATTAGCGAACGATGAAGTGGGTTCATCAGACACAACCCTTAATCTGAAATCTGACAACACATGTGATTCTTTGACCAAATCCTTTTCAGCCGGAGGCACTCCTCCCACGTCTAATTTAGCAAAACGTGACATCAACCCTTCACCAACTTCTTTCCTTTCATCAACGCGAACACCTGACATACCCAACTTAAAATCCTTCCTTCTACCAACAATTCCATCAGCAGAAAATCTTTGCTCAACTTTTAACACAGATGCAGGTGCCATAGCACCGTCCAACTGAAATAAAGGATTAGTCAAACGAACAGGATGTACTACAGGACTATTTCCATCACCAGTTACAACTACTGAGCTACTTTGAGCACTACTCTCTACCGGCAAATTACTATGAGGATTAGAATTTGGAACACTCACTTGAATTCCCTCGTCCGACTGAATTACATTAAAGCTCTACCGACAATGCGCTGTCGGCAGACGGTAGCGGGTAGACGGCAGACTGTAGTTGAAGGCTGACCCGTGTTATCTTATGGCGTCATTCACAATGTGAAGTTGCATGTCGGTAGTAGATAGTTGACAATCGACAGCGTGTAGTCGGCTGTCGCCAATTTTATCTTTGACAACCAACTTCATATTTAAGAGCCAATCAGAAAAGATCACAAGATGGCGTCACTGTGTCGTCATCAGCTGTGTATTTGACTAGTTGTATATATTCGCGGTATATTCTTCGCATAATTACAGTATATAAAAATATGACAATGTACTAACCTTGGGATAGAATATATATTAATTGATCTTGTGAGGGAACGCCGTTGGATGTATGACATGAGTGAGCCCAAGTATTTAAAAGGAAACTGTTCATTGATTATAATGTTTTCCTTTGTAGCAAAATGTAATGCAGCGGAAGGTAACGCTGAATGAGAGCTCATCGTACGAAACATATTTCTTAAGTACGGCCTACCGGTACTGAAAATAGCCAAAATACATTTTGTAATGACGAAAAATAAATTAGGAAATGATGTAGTAATAGATTGAACGTGTTGGGAGCCCTCGGGCGTTCAATCAAAAATGACCAGCTACACAAAAACAATTCTGTTCAAAAATCAGTAGGCCTAATTCAGAGTTGGATTTGTTATTAATTATTTACAAGAGGGGATACTGGATGTACGAGTATTTTTCCTCAATTTTAACAATGCTGTACCAGTTAGCAGCAATAAAAATAAACCGTACCGCTCCAAGTCATCCATCCTTGCAATTTTAGGTTAGGTTGTTGACAATTGACAACCTTCTCAAGGAATAAATGAAAGTCAAGTTATTATTTACTCCTAGCATTTTAACGACTGCGCATTGTGGGTGGCTATGTTGTGAACTACCGACTTCTGACTACATCTGCCGTCTGCCGTCTACCCACTACCGTCTGCCAACAGCGCATTGTGGATAGACCTTAAGACCTTGCCTACCATCATTGACTACAGGTAATGAATTATGTTCAGTACGATCAGGAGGCACTTCAGAACAAGTACTCATCTGACTATTCAACTGAACAAGACCTTGAAACCACTAACATCAAATATAGGATCAGTATCCTCAAATACCTTTTCAGCACTTCTTACTAAACTCAATTGCGCTTCAATTACTTCAATTAACTCATCATCAGATCTATGAACACATGCTGCAAAGATATCCTCACATCGAGTAAATAAATACCGTAACCTAGCTCTCAATCTGTCATACTGTGATGCTGTTCCATATTCTTCCAAATAGAAAAGGTTCACAATACTACTGCACAAATCAACTTTATATTGTATCTGGAACTTACTCAACTGGAAGTCTTGATCACGATCCAAAGTAAGCAATTCGACAGGAACATGCAAAGAATTCCTCAAAACATCACGAACCGAGGCCAGATCTGGTGGTGTTACAATGTTTCTTATGGCCAACTCATAGTTGAATTCATCCTCATACAAATTAAGAGGATCTGGTACATAGCGCTCCGCCATGGTGAAGATATGAAAAAGACAAAACGAGGATTAGCCAAATACACAATTTCAGCACCCTACCTAATTAATTTTAACTAAATTTAGGTAATCAACAACCAACTTGCTTGTTACAGTAAATATCGCAGTAATCGCAACCACGATCTAATACTCTCCACTAACTGCCCCGATTACTTTCCCCTGTACAACTTCGAGGGCGTAACCCCTGGTTGGGATTCCGACTTCGAAGCCTGAAGCAGATAGAAATACCCTTCGACGAGGACTATCGGACAGTATGCCCGTTGAGAGAAGCCTGAACCCTTAAACCCAAATCCGCGGCGATATGCCGTAACCAATGGGAGAATAATTAAAAACGTGAACAATAAATATATTTTGAGAAGAATTTTCATACACACAAGTTGGTTCTTGAATCTTATAAATACACATTTGAAATCTTGGCTTACAGAATTAATATTATTTAATAAACACAACACTCAGGAAATCCCTCAGGAACCCCACTAGTGTTTTAAAAGATATGATCTTTAACGACCAGAGCCATGGAAGCAAAAGTAAAATCCCGGACACGGTAAGTAAGAAAAAAATGTTAATATTCTCACTAATGAGCAGATCCAGGAGAGGAAAACAAATCCTGAACCAAATCAAGTTAAAGAAATCGAGAGAGAGAGCATGCAGGAAAACTCACCGCGATAAACATCACTGATCCAAACACAAACTTGTGATCAGAAATAATCCCAAAATTTCATGAAGTGAATAAAATCACACAAAACTCAGCCAAGAAAATCAAGCCGTGAAGGAAGCATGAACAATTTAACTCGCATGAATATTACGGAGCTAGGCCAATTTCGGATAGGATATACCGACATTAGTTAGCAAGACACGCTATTTACCAAATACCAATGGCGACCAAGCCACGCGAAAGATCCAGATTTAGGATACATCATATTTGAACCATAAAAGGCCTAGATACTTTTCTCGAACACGAAATGTACTCCAAAGGTGTAGCAACACCTAATCAAATCTCTCGGAACCAAATTCCGTTCATTCCACAGATTACTTTAGCGATTAAGTCAGCGCGAAACACAAACCACGTTTTCTCATAGAGCATGGCCACATTCATCTTGTTACGACAATCGAAATTACAATTATCTTTATCATGGCTCGAAAAACAAAAGAGAATTGCTCGGCAACAAAGGCCATGGCAAAGAAAAAAACTAACCCATAGATCCAAAAGAACATAATTTAAAAAAAACGTTTTACATTTTTTAAATATATAAGCTAGCTTATGAAGGCGTCCTAAAATTTAAAATTGGCATCGTTGTTGAAAGAAATAAGGTACAAAATAAGAGAAGAAGGAAAATAACTTTTAGGCCTAATATCAGAATTATGGGCCCATACTGATCAAATAAAACCTACTACATAAACAATACTATACGATGCCACGCAAAAACTAAAGTTTTTGGAATTGACGCAAATTGATTATATATTGATTATATTATATTGATGACTGGATTACCGTTATGTGGGTTAATATTTGAATAGCCATTGTGCAGAAACATAATACCGGCAATGCCGACTACTTACAATGTTTGATATTAAGGCATTTTACCATTTAAATACTGATACGAAGACTTCGAACATGTACCATGTGCTTTGTTTCAATCACTTGACACCAGAGTTCGCATGAGCGTTTACCGTTCAGTATGTCATATACATTCCACATGGCCGAGAGTACGTCATGGTATCAATTTCCGACACCGCGCGCTCATTGTTTCTCTTACCACTGCCAGCTGGATCGATCGAGTTGGCAGTGCGTCTTACACTTCCGTTCGATCCACCACTGCCAGCTAGCACACTTCCGTTCGAGCACACTTCCGTTCGATCGAACGGAAGTGTGCCAGCTGGTGCCACCTCGATCGTTCCGATCCACTCTCGTCTCATTTTTCAAAATCACTCCCACAAAAATATCCAGCAACCGAGTAGAAAGATGTTACACATAAAAAAAGCGAGAGGATATGGGACGTTCTTTCCGTTTCTACTAAAAATGAAAAACTCTGTATCTCGGTGACATTCCGCTTATTTGAAATTAATTTCAACTGATCTGTAGTAACTTGGCTGGTCACCAGAATGCGCCATAAACTCATTTTCGGAAAAGAAAATGGACTTTCTCCGTTCTTTCCGTGGGGTCTTCATATATTTAATTTCATATCAAAACATAGACTTGGCCAACAGAAAATTTCAAGATTTCAGCTGGAAAGCAGGCTTCCAACAAAACTACAAGCTTCCTTCCTTTAACAATCCACCAAGAACACCCGAAGTGGCAGATAACAACTACAGCCAAACCACAAGCACCGTGGTCCATAGGTGGCCCAACCGACCAAAGAAGGAGAATAGCCTACATAAACAATATGTTTCAACCTTCTATTACAAAGAGCTTCATCTATGCAGATGATCTTGCTTTAGTCACACAGGCCAGAGATTTTGAGGCAGTAGAAAACCAGTTGACTGTTGCTCTGAAGGACCTCTCTGAGTACTATAGAGTCAATAATTTGAGACAGAACCCTGCTAAAACTCAAATTTGTGCTTTCCACCTGCGCAATCGAGAAGCCTATAGAAAGCTTACAGTGTTATGGGAAGATAAAGAGCTTGAACATTGTTTCTACCCCAAATATCTGGGTGTTACCTTAGATCGAACGTTGACCTACTGTAAACACTGCACTAACACCAAGCAGAAAGTTGTTGCTCGTAACAACATCTTGCGGAAGCTTACTGGCAGTATATGGGGTGCAGATCCCAATTTACTGAGAACATCAGCCTTGGCTTTGTGTTATTCTGCAGCTGAATATGCATGCCCTGTATGGCGCAAATCATCTCATGCAAAGCAAGTTGATGTGGCTCTAAATGAAACCTGCAGGATTGTAACGGGATGTCTCAAAGCTACACCTATTGATAAACTCCACAAGCTAGCGGGATTGCTCCTCCAGATGTAAGGCGTGAAGTTGCAGCCAAACTTGAGAGACATAAATCAGAACATAACACTGATCATCTGTTACATGGTTACCAGCCACCACTTAGTAGGCTCAAATCTAGGAAGAGCTTCATGAGAACTACCACTCCCCTCACCGGTCAGCCTGGAGCAGCCAGATTATTTCAGTGGACAGCAAGATCTGAGTGTAATGAATGGATGGCTCCTTCTGAGAACCTTCCTCCTGGTGGAAATCAAGTCTGGAGAGTGTGGAAGTCCTTAAATCGGCTCAGGAGTGGCGTCGGACGAACAAAGGACAACCTGTTCAAATGGGGCTTTTTGAAGGAATCTTCCACCTTGTGTGACTGCGGGGAGGAACAGACAACTAAACACTGTCCTAGTTGTCCTACATCATGCTCCACACAAGAGCTTGTTGATGCTTCAGACAACGCTGTTACTGTTGCTCAATTTTGGGCTGATATTGTTTAGTTTGTCATTTAAGATTTGTGTTACATTGTATAATATTCTATCAACCTTTGGTTTGTTTCCTATGTTTCTTTTTGCTGTGCTTATGACTCGAAATAAATAAATAAATAAATAACAATATGTTAAGTCATAAAAACGTTTATGTTTCAAATTTCTACATGTATTCCGCAATAAATAAATAGCAAATGCTGTGATTGTGTTGTTAATATTATTTCATGTTATTATGACATGTAGACACATTGATACCATTATCTGATACTGAAATGAGCCTCTTGTCTGATTACCGGAAAACCCCCTTTGCTGACGCTCGTAACACACCAATGCTCGTCGAAAGTTCGTGTAACGTGATGACCAATTGAAAAGCAATTCGTTTACTAGATTACGAAGGCAATACTGATAAATGGCTTCTAAAATTTCTATACAGCATGTACGGAGGTGGTCAAATTGTTAGAAATAAAAACATATTTATGTTCGACCATGCCGAAAGAGGCTCATTATAGTTCAAGTTTCATTATGATACAGCTGTTTAACCAATTAGATAGGGACAGCCCAATTAGATAGGGATAGCATGGTACCTGAGCTGACTTCCACGGCCTCCAATTTTAAATTTCACTGCGTGACTAGTGTCATAGTGGGGCATTCGAGGAGGCCGTGGTCGAATATGAGGTATTCGCTTTGTCCCATGCGCTCTGTTCAGTAAATCTCGACAGATATTTATGAATAGGCTATTTATGTTCGAACATAAAATGAAGTTATAATTATCGTCGAACATAAACAGTCGTAGGCAACTCGCCTTTAATGGTAATTAAGACACTCGTGAAGCCTCCGTGACTTAGGCGGCAGCACGCCGGCCTCTCACCGCTGGGTCCGTGGTTCAAATCCCGGTCACTCCATGTGAGATCTGTGCTGGACAGAACGGAGGCAGACAGGTTTTTCTCCGGGTACTCCGGTTTTCCCTGTCAAAAATTTCATTCCAGCAACACTCTCCACTATCATTTCATTTCATCTGTCATTCATTTAATCATTGCCCCAGAGGAGTGCGTCAGGCCTCGGCAGCCGGCACAGTTCAAATCCTCGCCGCTAGATGGGGGCTTCATTCATTCCATTCCTGACCCGGTCGGAGACTGGAAGCAGGCTGTGGATTTTCAAGACACTCGTATGGACATTATAAAACTCGCTTCGCTCATTCTATAAACATACTCGGGTCTTCATTACTGCTTGTTGCATAATGTACAATTTCTCAATTGAATCGGTTGGAGCTGAAAAGCATTATTTAAAAAATGGTCATTTTTAAAGAATTAGTATTCTGAAGTATTGACCCAAGGGCCTTGGAACGACATAGGAAAGAATTAAGTCAGCCTTCTGTTTACGCTATACACAAAACATTTTCATCAGGAGAAAAAGCACGGAAGCTCACTGGCAAGGCAAAATCCACCACAAAGCAATTTGTTTTGTGGGTTTAAGCCAGAAACCACTGCTACATGTAGTGCGATCAGTGGAGAAAAGCTTTTAGTCAATGACTTGCTGCCTTTCAGCGCTGTATTCCGTACTTAATGTTGGGCACACAGCAAGATTCCCGCGTGTTACAGTGCTATTATAAATTATATTTGTCCAGGGTTTAGGTGGTTTTATGTTACAAATCCATTTTAAAATAAGATATCATGTGAAATATTAATTTTGGATGGCTTTATGCCGCACTAAACTGACCCCGGAGCTGAAAGGCATTAAGTCACGTTTCCAAAATTGATTAGAAAAATATGGTTATTAAATTTAATTAAATTTGATATTCCTCTAATACAAATATAACCTAAATAGTTGCTTCACATCATAGATGACTAATATAGTGTGTGTATTAAGTTCTGTTCTGTCAATGACGTTTTATCTGTATCCAGAAAAGTAGTGAAAACTGACAATACTTTTCAGCTCCGACCGATTCAATTGCAACTCGGTTAAAGTGCCCACAGAGTATTTTCACTCGTTTTGTTGATAGTCAGTGATGGCCAGGCTGCGGGGTCTTAGTAGGCTATGTGTGCAATGAAGTTAGAACGCACCGTACTATAGGGCTCGTGGAAGCTCCTCCTGTCACCTTCGGATGTACCAATGAACATGAACACATGTGACGTACAGTGGATAAATGGATTGATCGCATGGTTCTTCGTCTGTTGTGGACGGGTTGGCAGTTCATAGTGTGTGCGATACTAATCTGATAGCAATGTTTATGTACTAAGACCCATAGCCTGCTGATGGCCGTGATATTCCTAACTTTTGATCGATTTCATGGTTTGTGCGATATTTGAAAGCTAATAGGGTTCTTACTGTCCCACTGTTTTTCGAAAAGGAATTGCACCATAAGCTTCTTAAACAAGCATCACTCGTAGGTCTAAAAAATCATGAATTATGTAAATACATGAAACATTGTTTGTAAACATATATTTATAATCCACTACAGTTTGCATGGCAGTGTTGCCATTTTGCTTTATTTAATTGTTTTGAAGATCTACTGACTTTAATGGTATACCTGGGTCTATAAATATATCAAACACATCAATCAATGAATGTGCAGTATTTAGTTAATGACAGTCTATAGCCTATAGTAAATAATTATTTGTTTCTTACCACACATTTATCCACCTGGAGGTTCGCACATTATGTTATATAATAAAACTAGCAACCTGACCGGCTTTGCTCGGGAACAGTTCTAAATGTATTACGTGACAAGCGTTTTATTTTCGATGTCAATGAACTACGACCTATATCCGTTTTACGTCACGCCATGATGGGTTAAAATCATTGACTGGACTATTAATTATATTATCATGGAGATGCATGTGCAACGAATTCTTGTCAGACGTAATTTAAGAATGGCGAGGTGCATGAAACACAAATCCCTCTTCCGTCCAATCTTAACTTGACTGTGTATTTTGCGGAGCGAAAAGTTCACAGGCGAAATGAAGAAAAGCTGAGTTGCACTTCCAGGGAAACTCCAAACACAACCACTCTTCTCTGAAGTCTTAACTCAACACGACTCGACAGTTTGCTGCTGGCTGTATCTCGGGGTAATAGGCTTGCTCCCTTTCTAGGCTGTAACTGAGGTGATAGGCTCGCCCCTAGCTAGCTCGTAAACTGTCGCCTCAGTAATTGAATGGAGATTGTTGGAAGAAATGAAAACGTAAAAACACTTATAGTGGGTGATGTATTGAAGATAGAGATATGCTCTCCCAGACTATTTTGTAAAATTTTTCATGCTGAACAATTCTTACACACATACTATGTAGATATTTTTAACGGTTTGCCCAGCGTAAGCTTAAAAAGCGCACGGACGCCAGGTTTTTATTTCGACTTTTTCACTGAAATCGTTACTGCTTGGCTTCCTTTGATCATAAATAAATTATTTTCTACAGAAACCTTCCTCGAGATATCCTTTACAGAATGGTGAAAACCGCATCAAAATCCATCCAGTGGTTCTCGAGATTACCCGTGACATTTAAGAATCGCGGACTTATACTAAGTATATATAATTGAGAAGAAAACGAATTATCTTGACAAGTTTCTGTGCTACGATGACGTTTGTTGGTTTGAGATACGACGCATGTTATGCATTATCCATTGAGCCCCATCGTTGATTCGTTCAAAAGTGTATTGAAATAACTGCGAATATTCATTTCATCAAAGTCATTCTTCTGGGCAAGCTGAGTAATGAAAGTTAGCGGAAGTTCCATTTTCGACCGGCTGGTGGTGCCCAACGCCCAAGGGATGGAAGGTCGTAGGAATGGCTGACTATCCCCTGATTCCAGGCAACTACAGTACCAGTAGCGTAGCCAAGATCGACCAATGGGAGGGGTTATTAGTACCCGAAGGATAAACGTAATTTGGGGAATCGGAGGGCAGCTATCATACCTCAAGAAAATAACAACGATCTCCAAATCGGTGTTAATGTACCCATACAATTTTCTATCTCACTATTATTATTATTATTATTATTATTATTATTATTATTATTATTAATTTATATACAACTTCAATCTTGCTAAGAAAAGAAAGAAAGCTAATTGCCCCACCAGGCGGGATTTAGAATTAGGCTATCGGGGGTTTGACTCAGTTTGAAAATGCTAGATTTGCAACCCTGGGAAACTGGGTTATGTGTTGTCATGAAGACTTGTGTGGCCACAATGGGGTGCCAAGCCGAAAGGAGACAACAATACATCACCAAGCACAAATCGCAACCATACTGATTTCCCATAAAGCATGAGTTATACAATCGTCTACTAGTGTCATTATTTAATTTAAGAAATGTTAATTGAGCTTATTAATTATCATTAGTTAGTTTTGTTTTTGTTTAAATTCCATACAATGGGGGGGTCTAACCCCCAGTAACACCCCCTGGCTACGCCACTGTACAGTACTCATAAACCAAAGGATGTACCTAGGTATAATCTTTATAGTAGCACAGCTGGTGCTGACAGATTTCGTTCGAAATAATCAAAGGCAAATGCTCGACGACATTAGGTATCAGTATACGGAGGGGAAGATGGAGAGGTCCATAGCACCTAAATAAAGCAGCAACAGCAACAATAAAGAAGTGATTTTCTGACAGGCAAATCCGGTCTGTCACGCGTCTGCGTTGAGTAAGCTGTGATATCCGGTGCGCGTGCCGTCACTTCAATCTGCACACCAGAAGACCATTGGCCGGGGCGGGTGGTTTGACCTAGCCTTACAGCTGTGTTCAGTGGGAAATTCTCCCGGGATGAACCCATTGGGAAGGGAGAGAACGTCAGTTTATCGTACTAGTGTCCAACTTTTGCTACTGCTCCAATTGTATAATGACTAGCTTCTTCTTCTTCTTCTTCTTCTTCTTCTTCTTAAAATGCAGCCGATGACCATTTATTTTATAACTAGGACGGTTTTTCTTCAGAGGAATTTCCGAATCATGTTTGGTGGAGAGGGTATTCAGGACAAATCCGGATAGGTCGGCCTGTAGAGTTTTTCTTCAGCGGAATTTGCGAATCGTGTATGGTGGAGAGGGTATTCAAGCAAAATCTGGATAGGTCGGCCACATTGGTTTTTCGTCAGACGAATTTCTGAATCGTGTATGGTGGAGAGGGTATTCAGGCCAAATCCGGATACGTCGGCCTGTAGAGTTTTTCTTCAGAGGAATTTCCGAATGGTGTTTGGTAGAGAGGATATTCAGGCCAAATCTGGATAGGTCGGCCTGTAGAGTTTTTCTTCAGAGGAATTATCGAATCGTGAATGGTGGAGAGGGTATTCAGGCCAAATCTGGATAGGTCGGCCTGTAGAGTTTCTCTTCAGAGGAATTTGCGAATCGTGTATGGTGGAGAGGGTATTCAGGCCAAATCTGGATAGGTCGGCCTGTAGAGTTTATCTTCAGGGGAATTTGAGAATTGTGTATGGTGGAGGGGGTATTCAGGCCAAATCTGGATAGGTCGGCCCGTAGAGTTTTTCTTCAGAGGAATTTGCGAATCGTGTATGGTGGAGAGGGAATTCAGGCCAAATATGGATAGGTTGGCCTGTAGAGTTCTTCTTCAGACGAATTTGCGAATCATGTATGGTGGAGAGGATATTCAGGCCAAATCCGGATAGGTCGGCCTATAGAGTTTTTCTTCAGAGGAATTTCTGAATCGTGTTTGGTGGAGAGGGTATTCAGGCCAAATCCGGATATGTCGGCCTGTAGAGTTTTTCTTCAGAGGAATTTCCGAATAGTGTTTGGTAGAGAGGATATTCAGGCCAAATCTGGATAGGTCGGCCTGTAGAGTTTTTCTTCAGACGAATTTGCGAATCATGTATGGTGGAGAGGATATTCAGGCCAAATCCGGATAGGTCGGCCTATAGAGTTTTTCTTCAGAGGAATTTCTGAATCGTGTTTGGTGGAGAGGGTATTCAGGCCAAATCCGGATATGTCGGCCTGTAGAGTTTTTCTTCAGAGGAATTTCCGAATAGTGTTTGGTAGAGAGGATATTCAGGCCAAATCTGGATAGGTCGGCCTGTAGAGTTTTTTTTCAGAGGAATTATCGAATCGTGAATGGTGGAGAGGGTATTCAGGCCAAATCTGTATAGGTCGGCCTGTAGAGTTTTTCTTCAGAGGAATTTTCGAATCGTATATGGTGGAGAGGGTATTCAGGCCAAATCCGGATAGGTCGGTCTGTGGAGTTTTTCTTCAGAGGAATTTGCGGATCGTGTATGGTGGAGAGGATATTCAGGCCAAATCCGGATAGGTCGGTCTGTGGAGTTTTTCTTCAGAGGAATTTGCGAATCGTGTATGGTGGAGAGGGTATTCAGGCCAAATCCGGATAGGTCGGCCCGTAGAGTTTTTCTTCAGAGGAATTTCCGAATCGTGTATGGTGGAGAGGGTATTCAGGCCACATCCGGATAGGTCGGCCTATAGAGTTTTTCTTCAGAGGAATTTCTGAATCGTGTTTGGTGGAGAGGGTATTCAGGCCAAATCCGGATAGGTCGGCCTGTAGAGTTTTTCTTCAGAGGAATTTCCGAATCGTGTATGGTAGAGAGGGTATTCAGCCAAATCCGTATAGGTCGGCCTGTAGAGTTTTTCTTCAGAGGAATTTGCGAATCGTGTATGGTGGAGAGGATATTCAGGCCAAATCCGGATAGGTCGGTCTGTGGAGATTTTCTTCAGAGGAATTTGCGAATCGTGTATGGTGGAGAGTGTATTCAGGCCAAATCCGGATAGGTCGGCCTGTAGAGTTTTTCTTCAGAGGAATTTGCGAATCATGTATGGTGGAGAGGGTATTCAGGCCAAATCTGGATAGGTCGGCCCGTAGAGTTTTTCTTCAGAGGAATTTGCGAATCGTGTATGGTGGAGAGGGTATTCAGGCCAAATACGGATAGGTCAGCCTGTAGAGTTTTTCTTCAGCGGAATTTGCGAATCGTGTATGGTGGAGGGGGTATTCAGGCAAAATCTGGATAGGTCGGCCACATTGGTTTTTCGTCAGAGGAATTTCTGAATCGTGTATGGTGGAGAGTTTATTCAGGCCAAATCCGGATAGGTCGGCCCGTAGAGTTTTCCTTAAGAGGAATTTGCGAATCGTGTATGGTGGAGAGGGTATTCAGGCCAAATCCGGAAATCGGGATAGGTCGTCCTACAGAGTTTTTCTTCAGAGGAATTTTCGAATCGTGTATGGTGGAGACGGTATTCAGGTTAAGTCCGGATTTGATGGCCTCATCAGTTTTTCTTCAGAGGAATTTCCATATCGTGTATGGTTGAGAGGGTATTCAGGTCAAATCTGGCTAGGTTGGCCCGTACTGTTTTTCTTCAGAGGAAGTTTCGAATCGTGTATGATGGAGAGGGTGTTAAGGCCAAATCCGGAGAGCTCAGACTGTACGGGTTTTCTCTTTCACAACTGGCGATGGTGACAGGCCGATCGTCCTGGTGACCGCTAACTTGGCCAGGGAAGGGATTTTGGAAGGAAATCGGTCTCGGCATTCGCTTGGTGGTGAAAATGGAAAACCACGAACCCACGCTCTCCCGATGCCAGTGAGACACTAGCTAGCGCGTTAGCGCTCCCAGCCACCGTGACCGGCGAGTAAAGATTTTACTACAGTTAAATATACATTAATGGGTATTGCAATTTGTGTCTTGTAATTTGATGTTACGCAACCTTCAAGATTTTACAGCAAATAGTACTTATTGAAATGAATGCTCCTCATTCGGTCAACATGATTGTACATTGTAAGGGGTGTTTTTCTAAACCAGAATTACAGCAAGTTCATTCAGATATCTTGGTGCAGTTATCCAACAAGTTGGTGGACTGGAGGAGGAATTAGAGAGCAGGATACGGTCGGGATGGTTCAACTCGAGGAAAACATCAAGTGTACTGTGCGACAAGAACGTACCAGAAAAATTAGAAGGTGGTGAGACCAGCAATGATATACGGGGCAGAAACCTGGCAGATAACAAGGAGATGGGCAGAAATACTAGACAAGTCAGAAATGCGTATGCTGAGATGGGCAACTGGACATACAAGGTTGGACAAAGTGAGAAATGAAGTAATTAGGAGACGACTTAGCGTGGTGAAAGTATCTGAGAAAGCCAGAGAAGCTGGCCTCAGATGGTATGGCCATGTTAAGAGAAGAGATGAAGATTATGTGGGTAATAGGATGATGGAAATGCTTCCACCAGGGAAACGGAGTCGAGGACGACCAAAAATACGATGGATGGACAGCATTCAAGAAAGCATGAACCAGCGGGAGCTTGTGGAGGAAATAGTCCGGGATAGAACAACTTGGAGGAGGAATATCCGCATCAGCGACCCCACATAAGTGGCATTAAACATGCTGGAGAAGCAGAAGAAGAAGAAGAAATAAATTTTAATCTCTTCTTCTTCTCCTTCCTCTTCCTCCTCTTCTTCTTCTTCTTCTTCATGTGCTGTCTCCTCTAAGAAGGTTGGCGATCCAGCAATCCGGTTTTTGGATCTAGTAGCACTGAAAAGTTCACTGGAACTACACTTGAACCATGTTTTTAGATTTTCCAACCAAGAGATCCTTCTTCTTCCTCGACTCCTTCTGCCTTACCTTACAACCTTACCTTGAATAATTTCTTGTAGAAGACGTTACCTGTCTCTTCTCATTATATGGCCCAAGTATTGTAACTTCCTAATTTTGACACATGTAATTATGTCCTTATCTTTACCTGCCCTACGCAATATCTCAAGATTTGTGATTCTATCCATCCAGCTTACTTGTAAGATCGTTCGGTATGTCCACATCTCAAACGCCTCTCACATAAATTTATTTCAGGTTCAGGAAAAACACCCATTACAACTAATGGCTACACTGTGATCTGCTGCACGGCTGAAAACAACGGGAAACTACAGCCGTAACGCTATTCCCGAGGATATGCACCTCTCTACGCACAATTACATATGATGATGGCCTCCTCCCTTGTAAACTAGTCCCCCGTTCGGATCTCCGGGTGGGGACTACTCGAGAGGGGGTTAATATCACAGAAGTGACAAAGAGGAAATCTGATATTCTACGGATCGGAGCGTGGAATGTTAGAAGTCTGCTAGGAAGTGGGTTAGAAAACTTAGAAAGGGAAATGGATAGGTTAAGGTTGGATTTGGTTGGGATTAGTGAAATGCGCTGGCAGGAAGAACAGGACTTTTGGTCAGGAGACTATAGGGTCATTAGCACTAAATCAAGCAATGGCCTAGCAGGGGTTGGTCTCATATTGAGTAGGAAACTTGGACAGCGGGTGGAATATTATGAGCAATATAGTGAACGGATTATTGTAGCAAAAATCAATACAAAACCTACGTGCACCACAGTGGTACAAGTCTATATGCCTACCAGTCAAGCTGATGATGAGGATGTTGAAAAGGTCTACGAAGAAATAGATGAAATTCTGAGGTATATCAAGGGTGATGAAAATGTTATAGTAATGGGAGATTGGAACGCTGTGGTAGGAGAAGGGAGTGAAGGGAAGATAGTAGGAAATTTCGGATTAGGTGAAAGGAATGATCGAGGAAGCAGGCTGATGGAATTCTGCACGGAGCATGAGTTGGTCATAGCTAACACCTTATTCAATAACCACAATAGAAGAATATACACATGGATGAGACCAGGAGATACAGGGCGTTACCAAATCGACTTCATTATGGTTAAGCAGAGGTTTCGAAACCAGATTTTGGATTGTAAAACATATCCTGGTGCTGACATAAACTCTGACCACAATCTGGTTGTTATGAAATGCAGATTAAAGTTGAAGAAACTGAAGAAAAGTCAAAAGCCAAAAAGGTGGGCAATAGACAGACTGAAAGAGAAGGATGTAAACGAAAGATTCAAGAAGAGTATAAAGGAAGGACTAATGAAAAACCCTAAACAAACTTCAATTGCAGACGAATGGGCACTTTTGAAGAATAAAATAACAAAATCCGCAGAAGAAAGCATTGGTAGGAAAGAAAGGATAGGTAGAAAACCGTGGATCACTCAGGATATACTAGAATTGATGGATGAAAGGCGGAAACACAAGAATGTAAGAGTTGAAAAAGGGAAAGAAGAATACAGACGTCTGATAAATGAGGTTAACAAGAAGTGTAAGGAAGCGAAAAAGAATGGTTGAAAGAGAAATGTGCAGGTATAGAAAAGTGTCTGAAATTAGGAAAAGTAGACACAGCTTATCGAAGGATTAAGAATACTTTTGGGGAAAAGAAGACTAAGTGCTGTAATATTAAGGACACAAATGGAGAGCCTCTAACAGATAGGGAAGAAAAGGTTGAGAGATGGAAAGCTTACATAGAGTGTTTGTATAAGGGAAAGGAGATTGAGAATCGTGTAATGGAAAGAGAGGAGGAAATGGATGAGGATGCAAAAGGAGATTTAATATTGAGATCAGAATTTGACAGAGCATTAGAGGACTTAGGCAGGAACAAAGCACCAGGCATAGATGATATACCGATTGAGTTGCTACGCTGCATAGGAGATGAAGGTCTGATCAGGTTATTTCACTTGGTGTGTAGGATTTATGAGACAGGTGGGGTACCCCCTGTTTTCAAGAAGGATGTAATCATCCCTATAACAAAGAAAGTGGAAGCTGACAGATGTGAAGATTACCGTACAATCAGCTTGATTACTCATGCTTCAAAGATCCTGTCTAGAATAATTTACAAGAGAATTGAAAGCCAGATAGAAACGGAGTTGGGTGAAGACCAGTTTGGTTTCAGGAGAAATGTAGGAACAAGGGAAGCTGTACTAAGTCTTAGGCTGATTTTGGAAGGTAGAATAAGGAAAGATAAGAGAACGTTCATGGCATTTGTAGACTTAGAAAAGGCTTTTGATAACGTTGATTGGACTAAATTGTTTGACATTTTGAAATCTATTGGAATAAAGTACAGGGATAGGAGGGTGATCTACAATCTATACAGAATCCACACAGCAGTCATTCGAGCTGATGGACATGAGAGAGAAGCTGGTATTCAGAAAGGTGTAAGGCAAGGCTGCAACTTATCACCCATACTTTTCAATCTTTACATTGAACAAGCAATGAAGGAAATCGGAGAAAAATTTAAAGTGGGAGTGAAGATTCAAGGAGAAATAATTTCAACTCTGAGATTTGCTGATGACATCGTCATCTTGGCCGACAAGCCTGAGGATTTGAATGAGTTTTTGAATGGTATGGACTCCGTCTTACAGAAAGAATTCATGATGAAAATTAATAAATGTAAAACAAAAATACTGGAATGCAGCCGAAATAAATCAGAAACCTCTATGGAGATCAAATTGGCAGGTGAAAAGCTGAAGGAAGTAGGAGACTTCTGTTACTTAGGAAGCAGAATAACCAGTGTTGGACGAAGCGAAGAGGATATAAAAAGTAGGTTGGCTCAGGCAAGGAAAGCATTTCTACAAAAAAGGAATCTGTTGACATCGAATATAGATTTAGTTATTAGGAAGTAATTTTTGAAAGCCTTCGTTTGGAGCGTGGTGATCTATGGAAGTGAAACTTGGACTATTGGTGCAGCAGAAAAGAGGAGAATTGAAGCATTTGAAATGTGGTGTTACAGGAGAATGATGAAGATCAGATGGGTAGATAGGGTTACAAATGAAGAGGTATTAAAATGAGTGGGAGAGGAGAGATGATTCTGGCGACTGCTAATGAAGATAAGAGATAGGTTAGTAGGACACATACTAAGACACCCTGGAATAGCAAGCTTAGTTAGGGAAGGAAGGGTCGAGGACAAGAACTGTATGGGTAGACCAAGGTTAGAATATGTTAAACAGATTGCCTCGGATGTAGAGTGTGGTAGCTATGTAGAGATGAAACGATTAGCTCAGGACAGGGAGGCATGGAGAGCTGCATCAAACCAGTCAAAAGACTGAAGGCTTAAACATCAACAACATTGCCGAATAACAACCATAAATTTTAAATGTAAAAAAATAGAAACTTAAATGTAATTTTAATGTAAAAAAATAGAAACTTAAATGTAATTTTTAAATGTAAAAAAATTGAAACTTAAATGTAATTTTTAAATGTAAAAAAATAGAAACTTAAATGTAATTTTTAAATGTAAAAAAAAAGAAACTTAAATGTAATTTTTAAATGTAAAAGAAAATAGAAACTTAAATGTAATTAATTGCAACCAAGTTCCACTGTATCTCAAAAGGTGCATAAAATATCGGGAAAACGGACAAAGAAAATCAATTATAATTCTCATCACTGAAAAGATAATTTAGGGGTGGTGTTGGCAGATTTTGTGTCCCGCCAACTGGTATTTTGAGCTTTAAAAGGACATTTAACTGGCAATTATTTCTTGAAAGTCAAATTATATTTTAATGATTACTCTGAGAGTTGCACAACATCCGTGGCACTGTGCTATCAGGGTACACATCACTTTTCGTGTCGTGCTCATAAGCATTGCAGATTCTGTAATTAGACTCTCAGTCAGTGTGACAATGTTGTCGTCTCGCTTCATGTCCAGGTTAGTGTTCTCTCAAGGCCACGAGATTCATTGTCGCCAATAATACGATACAAGGGAGGTCATACGAGAAGGTTACCGGTCACCGGTTACCGGGGTGAAGCACGCACTGGTGGCGGAAGGGTTCTTGCCCTGGGTTATTGAATTAATCGCAGTGGATTGCAAGTGATTTAGTATTATTATTATTATTATTATTATTATTATTATTGTTATTTATGAAATATAAAACCGTGTTCATTATCAGGTTCATTTATTCTGAACTGAAGCACAGTTTTATTGTAATTTATCACGATAGATTATATTCAACTGCAAATAATAAATAAATAAATAAATAAATACGTAAATAAATAAATAAATAAATAAATATATACATAAATAAATAATTCAATAACTAACTAAATGAATTAATGAATAAACAAATGAATGAATAATTAAATAAATATATAAATGAATGAATAATTCATAACTAAATGAATAAATGGATAAAAGAATAAATTAATAAATACATGACTAAATAAATGAATGAATGGATTAATGAATGAATGAATGAATGAACAAATAAATGAATGAATGTGAATCAAAGAAATCAACATCAGCGCGAAAAGGAAAGGAGTACAAAATGTATCGCACAGATTTTTCACATTGCGCGGCAGTGGAGGATCGATTCGGCAATACCCGGAGCGACTCGGGTATTCTCGCTCTCAAGTCACTTCGAGCCGTGTTGTAAGCAAACCACCTCTATAGAACTTAGAGCTAATTAAATATCTATTTATGTTGGAGTCTTCTGGACTTATTTTTCTATACCATAATGTTTTATTCAATCTGTTCCCGAGGAACAAGTCTACCCTTTCAGAAAATGAAACCGGTCATATTTTGGATTGAGTTATACGGCTATGAAAGCCTCTTTGGGTGCTGCATTCCTTGCAGCAAAGCCACAGAGTGCCAACACATCTTTGGAGACAATAGAGTATACAGTTTACAAACTGTTCAAATACTGTACTGGCAGCGGCTAACAGCCCCTAATTCGTATTCAGAAATTTTGCGACTTATATTCTAATGCAATAGATTATAAATAGAATCATAATACTATCGCAAGAAAATGTTTAAATGGGAAAAGCTTTTGCTGTAACATGACTAGGTTTGTAGCAATGAATGGCAATGAGAATAATGAGTAGATGAAGGATGGAACTCAAGTAGACGCTCATGGCATCTAGTGGGTACTAGAAGAAAAATGAAAATCCACAGCCCGCTTCCAGTCTCCGACCGGGTCAGGAATGGAATGAATGAAGCCCCTATCTAGCGGCGAGGATATGAACTGTACCGGCTGCCGAGGCCTGACGCACTCCTCTGGGGCAATGATTAAATGAATGACAGATGTAATGAAATGATAGTGGAGAGTGTTGCTGGAATGAAATTTTGACAGGGAAAACCGGAGTACCCGGAGAAAAACCTGTCTACCTCCGTTTTGTCCAGCACAGATCTCACATGGAGTGACCGGGATTTGAACCACGGACCCAGCGGTGAGAGGCCGGCGTGCTGCCACCTAAGCCACGGAGAAGAACCACGTCCATTATCATCCCTTAGCCAATGAAAGGGAGGCATTCCACCATCTCCATGATTTGTGCATTTTCTTCAAACACTTGTACAATCAGTATTACCAACATGCGAATTATAGACCAATATTCTAATGAAGTATGCTTGCGTGATATTTACAAATACTTGTATATTATTTGACAGTATAGTCGGTGGAGAATTTACCTGAACTCAAAAGGGAATGACAGATCTTAGAAAACTGAGCGAAGAAATTCAGAAGCACGCATCTTCCGGAACTCATTTAAATAACATGTAAAATTTCGCAGTGTTACGCTTAAGTTCGGCGTATAAACAATCGGTTGAGCGTCATAACAATGAAGTAACTAGAAACAAGGAAATATATAAAAAGAATCATAATACTATGACTGTCTGTTAGGTAGTCAGCCCGAAGGCTGGTTGGATCCCCAAAAAGTACCGCCGTTAGGTTATGTGGGTAGATAGGCCTACCCATAAAAAACAAAGGCAGCGCTATATTGAGGCCTACTAGGCAAGAAGAGGAGTGATGTAGTTTGTCATTGCTTTCCTCACTGAGTCAGGAGAGCAGTAGGCTACTAACCCTATGAGTAGAACCTTTCTCAGTATCCACAGGCACTGACTGTGCCCTGAATGTCATTACTAAGCACCACCCATACATCAGTAGCTTCCATATAATCACAGCCATGAGTGAGACTGAGACATCGGTGAAAAGCCAAATTTTACTCTAGCCTGTGCCAACAGTCAAATGCAATTGTACTGCAGTCTTCAAGAGATGGTAAACAGGCCAAATACTATCACAAGAAAATGTCTATGAGGAGAGAAGATTTTCGAAATATTGGTGGAGCTGTAAAACTTTCGAGTTTCCTTCTCACTGTAAACGTAGGCCCGTCATTTACAGAGGTCGTTAAACTGTTACGTATCACTATCACCCTGCCTATGACTACCAGTGAACCAGAAAGCTGCTTTTCGTGCCTCAAGAAGATCAAAGTGTACCTCAGAAATGCTATGGGTAAAGCCCTGCGCGGATATCCGCAATATTTATCGCCATACGGATATAGTTTCCATGGCTGTGTGGATAGCGGATAAGTTCCGGCTAATGTTTGGAGTAAATTTGTGGATAGGTTTTAGAACTTGTTGAATATCATTACTAGGATCCGGACTGTTATGTTTTTTTCATGACAAATGTAATATGGTTGTCTCATTCAAATTGTATGTCTACACCTTAGACTATTATTCCCATTCTCCAACAGGGTCGGGGATGAGATGCGATGTAAGTCTTTGTGGCGGTTGGATTTTACGGCCGGATGAATGTGTTGCTTTAAATAAAAATAAAATTATTATTGTAATGCCAGTTTATTCGAATAACAAACGTGTGGATGCGGATAACAGTCGTGCGGATGTGGATAACGTTTTCTTTATCCGCGCAGGGCTATAGCCATGGGACAAAAAAGACTTACTGCACTTGGAATGCTGTCTATTGAGAAGGGTCTGATTAACAGTGTCATTCCCTCTTGTTGGGAGGGGCAGATGACCTCGTAGTTCCGTCCCTTAAAACAACAATAAATAAATAACTAACCTCTTGTCGGGTGGAGTTAGCAGCCTTGGTTCAACAACAGCACTGTAGATATCTGGTCGGTGCTCGAGCCATGCTAAGACTACTTGGCGCGCTTCGCTTTTCCAGTGTAGAACTCAGTGGAACTAGGTTTATTATTTTAAAATTTTGTGTTGATACAATTTGTGGTCAAAATTGGGTCAGTTGCTTCCGAGCTTTTCGAGGGTAACTGTGAGGCTGGTACCACCTATTGACAGGACTGAAACGCTAGAAAAATAAGGGGTAGCCGTGCCCTCTAGCTAATAATTGAGTGAATTGCACCCTCTCGATGTTGCATAATGAATGCACAGCCAGAAATTAATGTTAGCATATAAAAATCTTGTCCAATACAGTACGACAGCAATAAACATAAAATAGTTTTGTAGAAAACTGGGAGGAGACAGATTTTAATTCGCTTAAGTCCGGAGATTGGAGGTTCGAACCCCGGCGCTGACAGTGTCTACCGTGAGTGTGTTTTTCCACACTGCCTCCAGGCAAATGCCGGGAAAGTACGGTACCTTATTTCATTTCCCAGAGCACCTACCCCATCCCAGATGCATACACCACTACAGTCCCCACACAAACACAGGTTATCAAACAAATTCTCAAAACTCCGAAGTACATCTTAAATGTGACGTTGCTAACCGTTCGTTACAATACCATATCTAAACTATTCATATCAAAATACTTGATTTGCATTTTGCCCATTGATATGCACAGTTTGTATACCCGCCTCATAACGCATGCGCGGACCTGCGCTCGATGGTCTCATTTCTAGCGAGAGATGATTGTAAGATAATACATGAAAGGGACAAAAATATATAAAATAATTTCTATTTTTTTACATAGAATGTATAACAAAAATATTTTTCACCAAAGGATTGCAAAACACTGCTTATTTTAAACACAGGAGCAATGGACGTTGACTATAATTTAGCCCTCAACTCATATGTGAAGAACAGTCAGGCTTCCTAAGTATATATAAAGCGGGAAACAGCAAGTTTTCCGTACTCGCTTCGGCGGTACATATACTAAAATTGGAACGATACAGAGAAGATTAGCATGGCCCCTGCGCAAGGATGACACGCAAAATCGTGAAGCGTTCCACATTTTTTCCCCACGAGTGTGTAACCACGGTGTTTATTCTTTTCTTTGAACGAGTTGGAAAAATTATTTTGTTACAGATCATTAAGTATTAAGTACCTAACGTCAGGCCATAGGGGCAGATGACCTTGTAGTTCCACAACAATAACTAACTAACCAACTGTCAGGCCGCGGCCGCCTCCTTGTCTATCCCTCCCATTCTTCCCATCCCATCCCATCCCTCATGAGGCCCCCTGTTCGTTTTGCAGGTGTGGCCGCCTGGACAAGGCTGTAGTCCCACCTTCCCAGTTGTATCCCACGACCCGATGTCAAGCTCCAGGACACTGCCCGTAGAGGCGGTAAAGGTGGCATCCTCGCTGAGGGATTTTTAACGCTCTTAAAAATCCGACGACTTCGGCCGGGTTTGATCCCGCAACCCTGGGCATAGATAATTATATTTTGTCCAGTCAAGTTAGATTACAATTTCCTCCAGGTGACTGATCTGTCCCAATTCCTTCGATCTGGTAATTTGTGAAAGGTTTTCACATTGATAGACGTTCCTTTATGTGTTCTTTGAAGGGACATCCTGGGTGTTGTCCATTCCAGGAAACAGGCGTGAAACTACCTTTACTGAGTGAAGGACTGAGCTTCACACGAAGTCTCGAGGTTACCATTAAACACGCAATCGACTCGAGACATGCTTTATAACTCTTCCGTCTTACACGAGAGTCAAGTTGAATTTAAAATATTAAAGTTTGTTGTTGTTGAATAGCAGGGGCGTATATAAGGGGGCAGCTGTGGCGGATCCTGCCCCCCCCCCACCCCCTTTCCCCGCCAAAAAAAAAAGCCAATACAAATTTAGAAAGTGTTTCTTTGATAAAAGCATAACATAATTGTAAGTTTGGTTGTACCCTAATCTTAACTTATTGGCTAAGTTATGAACAATATTAAGATTGAAATTAGACTACCTCATGGTGTAGTGGCTAGCATTCTTGATCCGAATTAGATTCCCGGCTCTGCCAAGAAATGTCAATTCTGGTCTGAGGGCTGGAATGTGGTACACTCAGCCATGTGAGGCAAAGCTGAGAATTTCACAGTACGGTACTTTTTGAGAAATAAATTATCAATTTATAAAAAAAAACCTGTTTACCTTTCTGCTTAATAAATTGACAAATATTTAGATATCTGCCATTCATACTCCATTGGCCATAATAGAAAATTCATTAAGTAGAAAATTTTATTTTTGTGTTGTGTATACTGTCACTATTGTAGGCTATATAAACGTAGAATTTTACAATTAACTCTTATCTGAAATAATTACACAGAGTTATATGCTCTAGGAGAGTGTTTCCAAAACTTTTTTGTGTGTGTACCACTTTAAGAGATGAGAATCTCTCGCGTACCACCTAATGTTTGGGAGATATAGTAACTATAACCCCACCACCACCACCACTACGACCAAAAGATGGATTGTAAGTTGCGTTTGTAAGAATTAGACTGTTAGAGGTAAAGTTCAAATGATAAAAAGTGTGTCCACTTGTTTTATTATTTATTACAATAAGTACCGTATTCAATTCAAACATTCAGAAAAGACACTGTCCAAATAATATTAATAAAATAACTCTTAATAATTAAACATAAAAATCAGAGTTCAACTAAAAACTTCAATCTGAAGGATGACCTTGAAAATTAGAAGCCAACTTAGGAATTTCTGTTTTAAGATTGCTGAGTCTCAAACGAAGATCATTTTCCACTGTAAGGAGCCTATTCCGGTATTTATTCGTGAGATAAACAAGTGAAGAAAATGCAGTCTCACACAAGTACGAAGTAGTGAAAGGCAGTAAAAATCTAACTGCTTTGTCAGCTATGTCTGCATAGTCCGCACGCCTCTCAACCCAAGAGTTCACAAGAGCCATTTTTGAAAAAGTTTGCCTTAGTTCTGAATCACAATTTAATTCATAAAACTGCTCCTTATCTTTGGCCTTAAAATTCTCCGGCCACATATCAATGTTTTTATATATTTTTTATTTTATATTTTATATTTTTCGTAACATCACTGCGTACCACCAGTGGCGCCCGTACCACAGTTTGGGAAACACTGCTCTAAGATATTGGTTGATATTTCTGGGTATTTTGCGGTGATAATCCCCTGAGAATACTCACAATTTTCCAGGATAGTCCCCCCCCCCCCTCCCCCGAGAAAAATGTATATACGCCCCTGTTAAATAAGGTCATCTTAGTCATCAGTCCCATAACGTTCCTCTTGCCTGTCACCGTGGAATCTCGAGTTCAATTCCCACCTCAGCCATCCCGGAAGTGGTTTTCCGTCGTTTCCCCACTTCCACTCCAGGCGAATGCCGGGATAGTTCCTAAATTAAGGCCATGGCCGCCTCATTCCCAATCCTCATCTGAATGACAAATACACACACTAAAACAGTCATCACAATAACACAGGTTATCAGACAAATTACACACACACACAAGTACTGTACACGGAGTTAATAACAACAACATAACCTTTCAAGTGTATGGAATATCGATATCTGATGTTTTACAGTCGATCAACTTGACCCTTTACAATCGTGTGAACCGACTGAAAACCATCAAATTTCGATTACTAAAGAAAAACTGAAAATGGCTTCAAACACCCTTTTTTTTAAAGCGTACCGGTATGGCTTTTAGTGCCGGGAGTGTCCGAGGACATGTTCGGCTCGCCAGTTTGTAGCTACTTCTAGGCGGACACCCATGGGGTGAGCTACAAGTACCGTCACTTGTGGAGTGTTGTCTGGGGAGGAAAGTTTGAATGTAAGGACGAGGAGTTGGAAGGTAGCGGCTGTGTCCTTTAGTTAGGGACCAACCCCGGCATTTGCCTGGAAGGAAGATGGGATACCACAGAAGACCATCTTCAAGGTTGCTCGCCACCCGAATGTGAGCGACTACCAGCAGCCACGCCGTAACGACCTCGGCTAACTCACCCGGTTCAAACACGATAATGTCTATGGACTAGGCTATGTCTAATAAACTGTTTTATTGTAAGCAAGTTTATACCGACAGCGGCAGCTATGCTCGCTAAAGCGCAGCACTAGGCCATGGAGCCAAGCTCTCTGCGAACCTGATCCAAGTATATTTGTGTTGTCCTAGCGTTGGCGAACAGGCCACTCTTCACAGTGTGGTTCTCGGTAGGAGATTTGTCACCTCCGTATTCCTTTTGGGTGCTTGGCTACAGTTTAGAATCCCTCTTCGCAATTAAAGATTATTCTTTATTATTAAAGATAAAGCGCACAAATTGTGCATAGTGATTATAAACAGTCATTCACACAACATCACAATGGATGATCCCCGATTTGCATAAGAGATTACGTGGTATCTACTACATTGCACCCCGCATAATTTACATACGCAGGATTCATCAGTGTCATGAAAGTATTCGGTATTGCACAGTTTATCGAATTAACAAAGTATCACAAGTCTTGGTTAGTGTTCATCCATGTCCGAGTCATCAATGCCTCCGTTGTGTAAAACTCGAGCCAGATTTCGTCCCTCTTTTGTATTCTTTCCTGCATTAGTTTTTCCCAGGAGTCTGTGGATGGTAGCCCTCTCTTCATCCATAAGTCCTCAATGAAGAAGGTCTCCCTGGTGACTTCATATGCTAATCTAGATTTTGTATATTTCGATATCCCCAGGGTAGCCTTCAAGATCTCAAGTCCATTTGTGGCAATAGGCGTTATTTTCGCATCAAATAATCTCATAGCAGTTCCCAATGAGAGCTTCGCAATTAGGATACCTATATGGAAATGTTCAGAGTTGATTGCCTGAATGATGAATGACTAGTCTATACAAGTATAGAAATAAAGGTACACATAATGCCAACGCCGCGCCGTTCCGCTAACCAATACGATAATGTAGCCTAGCGGTACACTATCCAAGTTCAATTTTCTCAAACATATTTTTAGCCTGAGGTTAAAACAATTATTAGCCTATTTTCATTTATATGAAGAAGAAGAAAAAAAAGGCTTATGAGATCACCTATTGTCCGTGTGTGTGTCCCCCAATCCTAATAAAATCTAAACGGCTGGAGCGATTTTATTGAACCTCGGTAATGTCATAGTACTATTTAGTTCGATCCTGACTATGTCCTTCAAATTTTATTACGTCTCACCAATACAACATGGCGGCTGTGGGAAATATTTCACCGGCATTCTATATCTCCAAAACTATTACTGATATCACCCTGAAAATTTGTACGGTGAAAAAGAGCACTACTAGAAATTCACCCATGAGACTATTAAAAAACTGTTAATTACGAAACGAACATGGCGGCCAAGCGAAGTTGAAACTTCTAAATAGAATTTTCACGCGATTTAACCATCCAAACGCAATGAAACGTCGTGCAGCAAATGTTTATACACATTGTAATACACTGGCATCTAATTTAGTTCAATTGTTCACATAACCTCAATATGGCGGCTGTGCGAAATATTTCACCGAAACGATTACAGATATCATCTTGAAATTTTGTACGGTGATAGAGGGCACTACTAGAAGATCACCTATAAGACTTTAAAAAACCTGTAAAGTACAAAACGAACATGGCGGCCAAACGAAGTTGAAACATTGTAATAGACTTCTCTCGCGATTTAACCATCTGAGCGCAGGGAAACTTGGTACGGGGTATGCTTATAGAAATTATAATGTACTGGAATCTAATTTAGTTCAATTGTTTACATAACTTCAAGATGGTAGCTGTGCGAAATTTTAAAATTTAGCTTCTATTTCTTGTGTATTGATCATGCGATCGAAGTGAAAGTTTGAATAATGAACTTACGCAATAATTATTATCTAATAGTTCATAACTCTATGGTCAACAACCATAAAAATCCAACATGGCGACCATCCGAAATATTTAGACGGTTCTCAAAATCTATTAATCTATGACAGCAATCAAACTGAAATTTTGTATGTTGATAGAGGATATAAACATAAGTTCACCTTTGGAATTTTCAATAACCTGGTGGGCACAAATCCAACATGGCGGTGACGCGAAATATAAATATTTAAATGGACGTTTCTCGCGATTTAACCATCTGAGCGCAGTGAAACTTGGTACAGTAAATGCCCATACAAATTTTAATCCAGTGGCATCTAATTTATTTCAATTGTTTTCATAACTACAAGATGACAGCTGTTAAAATCTCGATTCTATTTCTTGTGTTCTAAACATGCGATTGAAATTTCATGCGTTTAGCGGACTAAAAATATTCGTACAAATTGCAAAGGCGTGTTTTGCGACTTTTACATCGAGCTTCGAGAAAAGTATCAAGGTACGTTACAGTTTCGGCAAGTCGAGTTGGTACCGACAAAGGGAGAAAGTCACAGCTTAAATTGCCTACCAAGCTTTCAGTTTGGATGTCAACAAAATTGTTTGGTTCGA
Organism: Meconema thalassinum; assembly: GCA_946902985.2. NCBI lineage: Eukaryota > Metazoa > Arthropoda > Insecta > Orthoptera > Tettigoniidae > Meconema > Meconema thalassinum. The sequence goes on along the minus strand of OX336388.2, from coordinate 778,527,666 downwards.
AAAAAAAAACCAAATTCCTATCCGTGCATTGCTGCACATTCATCGTAACATCACTATAGACATCGATTCGGTAATCACAAGGTTTGCTAAACAAAATAGACGAGTTGATTTTGTTATATAAATAATCGTTTTTTATATAACAGGTATGAAGTTGTAAATATGTACAGTTGTAACAGAACGTAATAATTGCAATAAAGATATTTTCAGTGATGAATAAAATGAAAAAAAAAAAACAACTGTTTTTCAGTTAAAATTCGTTAAGTTTTATCTGTCTGGTTATTGTGTTTTCGTTTTTTGAGTTTGCAAAAAATTTGGTCTCCGTTGGGGGGGGGATCATGATCCCCGTGACCCCACTTGAATCCGCGCCTGACGTGGTAGTCGACGCAAATCTTCTCAGTTTTACCTCGCGAGACTGAGAGAGTTATGTATTCCGTCTAGGGTCGAACTCCAGACCCCATTCTAAACTAAGACTTATGATTATTATTATTAGAGATGCCGCGTGTATCTGTCATTCTGTATATCTCGATATGTTTACCCCACTATCTATGAGTGTTCGCTTGTATTCAATTCAGATAATTCTTATTCTCGGAACCAAGGAAATGACACACTGCCTATGAGTGTTCACTTCATGGAATTCCTGTTATCGGAACCATGAATCAATATCCTGTATGACGCACATTGCCCTCTCCCTTGTGAAGGGAACTGTATAAAAGCCCCAATTCAGAGAATTCTTATTCTCGGAACCAAGGAAATGACACACTGCCTATGAGTGTTCACTTCATGGAATTCCTGTTATCGGAACCATGAATCAATAACCTGTATGACGCACATTGCCCTCTCCCTTGTGAAGGGAACTGTATAAAAGCCCTGCGCTGAGGAGCACAGATCTCTTCCAGTTACAGCAGCGACCAAACAGGTTGACTGTCTGGTGTTAACTTGTATATATTGGATTGTCAACGATTAATAAATACTTATACAAACTAACCAACGAGTTCTCATTCATAGAAAGCAGATACTACTCATCAGAAGTAAGAACCACGAGACCTACTGACTTAGCAGTAGCGACAACTTCTTAGTACATCACTAAAGAAGACTGTTAAGCGACAAACTTAACTGGGGGCCCAGTCCGGGATAGGTAACGATTATCCCTGCCAGATAATCTACGAGTAAGTTAGTACAGTGTTCTGACAAACCTCACAAGGAGGCCTTTCGTCACTATACTAGCGACACCAAGGTACCTATCTTCAATACTAGATGCAGTCATCGTTTCTATGAATCAGCCAGCAAGCCAGGAGTGGTACTGACAACCTCAGGGAGGCCTTTCGTCCACAAACGACTTCGCCAGCTTGAAGGAAGCAAGTTAGAAGTGGAACTGACAACGTACCAAGAGAGACGCCTTTCGTCCACAACCAACTTTGCTAACTTAACGGAAGGAAAGAAGTTCGCCGACAAACGTTCCAAGAAGCTCACGCTCCAAGAAAACGCCTTTAGCAACAACCGACCGCCATCGCCGTACGTGCCGACAACGCTCCAGAAGCGCTTTCCGACCACACGACGACACAAGAGAACCAACCGACTCCGCAGTTCCAAGAGGATGCAGCCAGCACTGATCATCTTTTCTTGTCTGTAAGTCAAACTCCAAATAATACCTTATTTGTGAACTAGAGTATTATTAGTAAAGCATGGTTCAATATTTCAAGTAACAAATTGGGAGAGCAACAATAATAATAATAAAACCTAAATAATACATTCTTTCCCTTTCAAACGAAAACAAATTACAGTTAACTTTAACTAGTAGAGTTTGCCTTGTCATTTCGATTTGAATTAAAATTAATAAACTTAAAACAAATAATAAATACATAATAATAAATATTTGTACTTTCAAGAGGAAATAATTTAGTGGGCTCTAATTAGCAGACCTTACACTCTTTATTTACTTTTGAATTAATATTGTAACTAAACAATTAAAACAAAAATTAATAATAAAGTAATATAATTTCCTAACAAAAGTGAGTTAGTGCAGCCCATACTGGTCTTTCGCTTGTCACTATTAAAGGAATTAATAAAATAATTAAATATTTATTATAATCATCAATCATCATCCTCATTTCAGAAGACATATAATTAATTTTATCATTTTACTAGTTCATATTGTGGAGAATCTAAACGAGATATCCACATATCATTAATTTTAGATTAATAATAATAATAACTTATTTCCTTTATTGTGAAAACCTAACCGGGGCTCTTTCACATATATTTTGATTAATAATAATAATAATAAGTTATTTCTTTTATTGTGAAAACCTAACCGGGGCTCTTTCACATATATTTTGATTATTAATAATAATAATAAGTTATTTCCCTTATTGTGAAAACCTAACCGGGGCTCTTTCACATATATTTTGATTAATATTAACACTTATAAGTAAGTAATTAACTTTTAAAAGTAACCACTGTTACAAAATTTAATCTAGCAAATTAAATATTTATTACAAACAATTTTGAAAACCGTCTTTATAAATTCAAACAAAATGCCTGAAACCGAGTTACTTTCAAAATTCGAATATGCTCAGATACAGCTTTTGCCTGAATTTAACGGCACTAATTCTTGCAGTCTTGACTATTTCTTAGCAAGAACAGAATCGTTTCTAAACACTCATAAGAGAATAGCGTCAGCTACAAACTCAGTATTAATAAATGACTTCCTATTTAACGTCATAAAGTCAAAACTAAAAGGTGAAGCATGTAGCATTCTTGACTTAGAAGCCAACAGTACTTATGAAAAATTTAAAGATAAACTCATAAGAAAATACGGTAACGTCAAAGACGAGAGACTTCTCATCCAGGAGATCTCTAATTGCTACCAGAAAAGAAACGAATCATACAATGACTACCATGATAAATTGGAAGGATTGACTTTGCAATGCAAAAGCTTATGCAAACTCAATTACCAAAATCAAATTTTGGAATTGAAATTAAGAGAACTTGAAGAGTTAAGCCTAAATACATTTAAAGCAGGAGTTTTGGAACCATAACGTTCATACTTAAGATATGCACAGATTACAGACCTGAATCATTGTCTCAGGTTATGCAGGTCTTATGATAACGATCGTGCCCATGAAGATTACATGGACCAACTAAGAGGAAAACTTCCTCCTAGCAAGTTTCCACCAACAACTCAACCACTAGGCCACTCAGCACACAATCCATTCTCGAATTTCAACCAACCTTTCATGAAAAATCAAACCCACAGACCCTTCTTTAAAGATAAACCACAACCAATTTTCGGACACGCTCAAGCTCCGAACACTCAGCCTTTCAAGCCACCAAACTCCATGAATCGTCCTTACCCAACTCCCAATAATATTGGCCGACGTTTCACACCCACTAACCAGCAAAGATTTCCACAGCCGATGTCCGGTGTTTCAACCATTAGAGGTAATCTGAATGCTCACTTAGAACCTTCAGAAGACATCGAACAGGAAGCTTTAGGTCCCATACAGCAATCACTAGAGTATGTAGATGAGTACAACATACAAAACTACCCGAAAGAGTACGACACTCAGTACTATGAATATGAGTACGATACAGAGGAACAGTCTCAGGATTTTCGCTTGGCCCAGCCATCAAAATCGAAGACTTAAATAATTTAGGTAGCGCAGATTTCACTCAATTAGACGCAAAGATTGACTACGCCTCGAACCTAGTCACTCTCAACAGCACGGACATACCGTTTCACTTTCATTCTTCGCATACGCAAGTGAATCATTTTCAACCCACAGTAGATACAGCTAACACTGCGATTCCCGTCAGCTTCGAGAAATAAGATGAGTATGTTCTGAATTTTAAATATGGTGAAATGTATCTCTTAGATGCCAAAACTCTCCAAGCCATACAGCCCACAGAGAGACAACTAAAACACGAGTTTAAAGAACCAATTTTAGTTGAGCCAATGGAAATAAATTCCATTACATACGGTAACATTCAAGAATATCCCCACACAAAACCAGGAGAGTCTGATTACGTCAAAGACAAAACTAACTATGTCGCAGACGCACTCTCTGGAGTAGAGATTAACATGGCTGATGAAGCAGCTTCAATCATTGCCATCCCCGGAGATGACACTTACCAAAATGATATGGATAATGAAACTGTCCATTCAAACCAAGCAGACCCCATATTCACATTGAAAATATCTGAACGGAACTTAAACCAAAACCGCAATCAGATTATTGTAAAATATGGTAATTATCCTAAGGTACTTAAACAAAACCTGTTTAAAAAATGCACCAGACACATAATGATTGTCACAAAGAAGAATCTTCAGGAAGATTTAGCAAATCACCTCCTCAAAATAATAGTAACCTCAAACAAGTACGCTACTTATTTTGACGATATCACTCTCGAGATCCCATTCATCAGGGCATGCCAGAAGCTATTTACTTCTGAACTAATCATTATCAGGTCATCCAAATTCTTGGAAGACATTGAGAGCCCCGAAACTCAGAGACAGCTGATTTCACACTATCATTCTGAAAACCACAATGGTATAGTAGAAACTTACGAACATCTTAAGACCAAATACTACTGGCCTCATTTAAGAGAACAAATTAGGACAATCATCAATCAATGTAACCTCTGTCAAAGAAACAAATACGAGAGACACCCTAACGAGGTATCGAACCAAGGTCCCATCACCGCCGATCACCCTTTCTCTCAAATTCACATCGACACGTTTCACTTCGAGCAAAGTCGCATATTAACTATAATTGACATTTTCTCAAAGTATGGACAAGCCTACATTTTACCAAATGCTACAGGTCTGGCCACACTAAGCCAATTACAAGTTTACTTTTCCCACCATGGATTCCCAAGGAAAATCACACATGACCAAGGAGGAGAGTTCAAAAACAATGTCATAAAAGAATATTGTAAAGCCACGAACATCGAATATTACGCTACTACCCCTTTGAATTCTTCATCTAATGCTCCAGTAGAAAGACTGAATTCGACCCTTCTAGAGAAACTTCGTATCTCCAGAGATCACGATAAGTTCACTCCGCTCTCAGAGCTCGTGACCACCATAATCACGAATTACAATTCTTCAATCCATTCCACTACTAAACAACCTCCTTTCAACGTTCTATACGGACCATACTATAATGCTTTAGACCACGTCTTCTCGCCATGTCCCAAAATCAATGAATACATTGAAAGACAAGGAAATCAGTTGAAAATTGTAAAAGAGAGTCATACTAAACCGAACACCGACACTTTCAATCATAATTACCAAATTAATGAAACTGTCTACGTATTAGATCCTCTCACCAGAAACAAGAAATCAAAAAACCTGTACAACGAAGGTATCATTACCAAAATTGAAGAAAACAGGGTATACTGTAAAATGAGAAACGGTAAAACTCATGTAAGGAATTTTCGGGACATTAAACCAAAAAGAAAATTTCTTATTCCAGACTCCTCCCTGGATATAGCACCATCATCACACAGCCCATCCAGACACAAGGATTCTATGCCGACTCATTAGGACCAGCCTTAATAATTAACGAATATCACCGGTTCATGTTTCATTTCAATTTAACGAGTTTAAAAGAATCTTTTAATAATATTCAAGACACTATCTCAAGTCTCGTATCACGAAGCAATAATACTTTTCCTTATCTAATATCAGAATTAAGAGAATCAATTAAAGAAACAAAAAAGGAATTAAATAAGTTGCTGCCTGCTACACCTAGAAGTAAGAGAGGTCTTATAAATGGTTTAGGTAGTATAATTAAATTCATATCAAGTAATCTAGACCAAGATGATCTAGACAATCTACAGGAATAATTAAAAGCATTAAAACAAAGTAACGCCAAAGAAATTAAACATATTAATAAATTAGTATCATTCAGTAACTCCATTGCTCAAAAGTTCTATAATGAAATGAACCATGTAAACTATAATATGAAGGTAATTAAAGGTATTTTACAAGAAGACGACTTCAAGATTAACCTTCTGGAACATCAACAATATGTGCTCTTGTGTACGAACAAATTAGATAAAATCATACAAGTGATGCAAGATACTATTAGCTTGTCATTTAATGAAATGACAAATATCAAGATGTTCTCCCAAAAGGATTTAACAAATGTTGTAAAACATTTACAACTAATCTACCCAACAAAAACTATAATTCATACTGACCAGTATCATCAATTTGAGAACCTTAAACTGTCAAAAACGCAAGTTCTCATGATGAACGAAGAAATGGTTGTAATATTATATATGCCAATCACTGATGCTAAAACTTATACATTGTATAAAATTTCTCCTGTACCTAGCAATAATCTAATATTAATCCCTCCGGAAAAATATTACTTGCAAGGACCTACCTTAAGATGGTCTAACGCACCTTGTATAAAAATTACTCAATATTACGCATGTATACTCTTTAATACTAGAATAACTTCATGTAATTTAACGGACACTACCAGATGTCAATTTGCCACTGTAAAAAACGAGGTACAACTATTTCAACCACTAAATAAGAAGCACAGCCTTTTCTCTAGCAAAATTCCTCAAATAATCTTGCAAACCTGCCCAGAATCTCAGAGAACTATAAAATTAGCAGGATCATATGTTATCTACTCAAATGAGTCTTGCCCTATTACAAGTATGGGCATAACTTTGTAACAGCAACCTACAAATTATGTGCACCTGTTTCCACTCCTGACAACTCCAAGTGATCCATACGTTAAGACCGAAATAAATTTCCATTCATCCCACCTCGATGTGAAAGGAATGAAGTTAGATTTAAAACCCATTCAAGAATATAATACTAAAATGAAGACTTTTGTGTCTGTGAACACAAGTATTATAATACTTATTTTCTGTGTTATCCTGTTAATATATAGAACAAGGATAAATCAATGTATTAAATCTGTAAAACATAGATTTAAGAAAATTGTTATCGAGGACGATAACGATCAACAAAGGGTGGAGGAGTTATGTATTCCGTCTAGGGTCGAACTCCAGACCCCATTCTAAACTAAGACTTATGATTATTATTATTAGAGATGCCGCGTGTATCTGTCATTCTGTATATCTCGATATGTTTACCCCACTATCTATGAGTGTTCGCTTGTATTCAATTCAGAGGATTCTTATTCTCGGAACCAAGGAAATGACACACTGCCTATGAGTGTTCACTTCATGGAATTCCTGTTATCGGAACCATGAATCAATATCCTGTATGACGCACATTGCCCTCTCCCTTGTGAAGGGAACTGTATAAAAGCCCCAATTCAGAGAATTCTTATTCTCGGAACCAGGGAAATGACACACTGCCTATGAGTGTTCACTTCATGGAATTCCTGTTATCGGAACCATGAATCAATATCCTGTATGACGCACATTGCCCTCTACCTTGTGAAGGGAACTGTATAAAAGCCCTGCGCTGAGGAGCACAGATCTCTTCCAGTTACAGCAGCGACCAAACAGGTTGACTGTCTGGTGTTAACTTGTATATATTGGATTGTCAAAGATTAATAAATACTTCTACAAACTAACGAACGAGTTCTCATTCATAGAAAGCAGATACTACTCATCAGAAGTAAGAACCACGAGACCTACTGACTTAGCAGTAGCGACAACTTCTTAGTACATCACTAAAGAAGACTGTTAAGCGAGAAACTTAACTAGAGTACCTCGTTCCAATCCTCAAACCAGAATTATATATCTTGAAAGTGCTGGAAATCGAAGCCGGACCTCTGGGGCGACAGCCAAGAAAGCTAACCGCTACTCCATGAGGTGGTCTCCTTTCAAGAGACTTCACTGCTTTGCGAGGATTGAAAAATAAGGAGACGAGATATAAGAGCATCGGGGGTCACAAGGGAAAGGTTAGAGATCCTCCTCCGTGCATTCTTAGCTGTCACTCCTGAGTCTGAGTTCGGTTCCCGGATCTTCATATTGTCGTTTAAGGGTTAGAAGGGAATTCACTAAGCCTTGTGGGGTTGAACTTAGAGGAAGTGGATTCGATTCCCTCCTCGACCAACCTAGAAATAGTTTTCTGTAGTTTTCCAAACTTCTACTCCAGATAAATGCTGGGATGGTATCGTACCTAACCTAAGGCCACAGCCGCCACTACTATAGACATCCACAATAACACAGGTTATCAGAAAAATGTTACTCATTCCAAAGTTGTTTCACTTGAGGGGCTTGGACATCGTGGCCATTTAAACCCATGTGTGTATATGTAAATATATGGCTTTATGTGTGATAACCTGTGTTATTGCTGTGTATTAGTGAGTGTCTTTATAATTCAGGTGAGTATTAGGAACGAGGTGACCGTGGCCTCGTTAGGAACCAACCCAGCATTCGCCAGGATTAGAAATGGGAAACCATGAAAAATCACTTCCAGGATGGCTGAGGTGATAATCGAACCCACTTCTTCTCAAGGTTGCCTCACAAAGCCGAGTGAGGCCCGTTCTAACCCTTAGACTAGTTTTTTTTGGCTGAGCCAGATATCGAACCCGGACATCAGGGTCGACAGCTAAGAAAGCTAGCCACTTCACTTCCAGGTGGTCCACACTAGGCTGGTCAAATAATTGATTAGTTTGTGATCTGGAATAATTTATTGATTAATCGAAGCAGAAAACCGCCCAATTGCTACGAATAAAGGTTAATCGATTAGTTGTTTAATCGATTAATTGGTTGATCGTATAATCGATAAATTGTTTTGTCGATTAATCGATGTACTTTGCACCTTTTACTACAGTCACAGAAGCAAAACATACATTTAATTAATTTAAAAATATATTCTATCATATAATTTTAAGCGGTTTCGGTGGCATAGTTGATAGCATGCTGGGATTCTATGCCCAAGGTGACGGGTTCTAACCCGGCCAATGTCGTCGGAATTTTTAAGAGCGTTAAAAGATCCTCAGTATGCCTTCCTTCGGAGGGGAAGTAAATCCGGCAGTCTCATGTCATAGATTTATGGCATGTTAAAGAACCATCCACTAATATATTACACTTGTGTGAAGCTAAATTATAGGTTATATTTGACTAACGCTCTCAGATTCCAAAGTTCGTCGCCACGAGCCGACTACCGTGGCATCTAGTAACAAAGTTCAGAACTAGTTGGTCGTTGACGGTGGCGTTTGGTAACAAAAGTTGGAACTACTTGAAAATTGAATGTCTGCAGTCCTTACTTGAATTCAAAACAGATAACACACACTAATACAGCCATCACAATTAACACCGGTTATCAGACAGATTCTTCAAATCCCGGTCACTCCATGTGAGATCTGTGCTGGACAGAACGGAGGCAGACAGGTTTTTCTCCGGGTACTCCGGTTTTCCCTGTCAAAATTTCATTCCAGCAACACTCTCCACTATCATTTCATTTCATCTGTCATTCATTTAATCATTGCCCCAGAGGAGTGCGTCAGGCCTCGGCAGCCGGCACAGTTCAAATCCTCGCCGCTAGATGGGGGCTTCATTCATTCCATTCCTGACCCGGACGGAGACTGGAAGCAGGCTGTGGATTTTCATTTCATCAGACAGATTCTACACACACCCAAAGTACACGGGGCTACATGACCGCGTTGTCGCAGCCCCTACACTGAGGAACCAACCAACCAACCTTCTTTATGGAAACTGGGCTAAAACAAAGTAAACAAAAAAAATCTTTGCTTAGAAATCTTCGTTTTCTTTTTTCAAAACTCTTCCCAATTTGATTGATGTTTCTTCTTCCATTGTCACTGACTCTTATTTGATTATTGTTAACATGAACAAGTAAGGGCTCTTTGTACATTGAGTCCGGGAATCTTCTCCGCAGTGCCTACATGCGTCTGCAAGAGCTACAGTAGTTACGTTGGCAGCACGGCTGCCGCTTACATCATAACAAACAAACAGTAAACTTTGTACTCACCAGAGCCATTCATAACAGATGCTGGAATTGTTGTCCTTGTGATCGATGACAGACAACAACACATCGACTTAGAGAATCCTGTTTGTTGAGCTAATTTTCGTGTTGATTTACTTGGACTACGCAGCATTATATCGGGGATTTCATCAAGTTATTCGTCTGTTACAAGCGTAGGCTTGCCTGTTCTCGGTACATCGTGAACTGAGCCAGTCACACGAAATTTACTTAACAAATCCAGAACGGTATCACGGTTTGGACACTTTGAATTGGGTAACCGCGCCTGAAATCTTAATTTTATATTTTCTGTAAACCGATCGCCTTTGCGATAAACGTATTAAAAAAAAACCCTGTATAATGCTGCACTCTTCCAATAATCTATCTGAACGCTCGCTTATCGCAATACACACTGAAGACATACACGCTTGCTCGCTTATAGCAATACATACTGACGATTCGACAGTCTACAGCCCACACGTGGGAGTCCCCCTTTCAAGGACACAGTGCTGGCAACTAAACTCATGACGCAACCGCTCGCAGCTGCACGTAGCTACTGCGGAGAACATTCTCGGGCGCCCTCTATATTTAGGTGAAAAATAACTTTTATCTATACATCATTCTGATGGCGTAGTTGGTAGCATACTGAGCTACTATACCCAAGATCGATATTTGATATTCTAGGGTGTCAGTCTGTGTCCTATCAACCTATCTCTTCTCTTCATTAGCAGTCGCCAGAAACATCTCTCCTCTCCCACTCGTCTTAATACCTCTTCGTTTGTAACCCTATCTACCCATCTGATCTTCATCATTCTCCTGTAACACCACATTTCAAACGCTTCAATTCTCCTCTTTTTTGCTGCACCAATAGTCCAAGTTCCACTTCCATAGAGCGCCACGCTCCAAACAAAAGCTTTCAAAAATCACTTCTTAATACCTAAATCTATATTCGATGTCAACAGATTCCTTTTCTGTACAAATGCTTTCCTTGCCTGAGCCAACCTACTTTTTATATCCCCTTTGCTTCGTCCATCACTGGTTATTTTGCTTCCTAAGTAACAGAAATCTCCTACTTCCTTCAGCCTTTCACCTGCGAATTTGACGTCCATAGGAGTTTCTGATTTCCTTCGGCTGCATTCCAATATTAGCCTACTTTCGATTTTTGCAAAAAATGAAAGTAGACTTATGAGATCACTACAGGGCGAAAAAAAAGTGTGTCTGTCTGTGTGTGTGTGTATGTGTGTGTGTGAGTCTGTGTGTGTGTGTGTGTGTGTGAGTGTGTGTACTCTGAATGTCTGTCCCCCCCTATCAATTCGAACACGGTGAGCGCAAATTGAACGGAATTTGGTACAAAGGTAGCACAAGCAAAGGACACATCAGTGTCATGTTTTATATCGCCGCCATCTTGACGGAAACGTAATGGCGGCCACACAAATGTTCAAAGCTTAAATCAAATTACGACTAACCTAATCATCCGATCTCTACCAAATTTTGCAACAACATACCTTTATGGGGGCAGCATCCTTTGACCAAACTAATAGGTCATCAGCCTAATAGTTTGCGGATGGCGGCCATCTTTGTGTGAAAATCGATTGCCCCTATTAATTCGAACACGGTGAAACCGAATGGAACGAAATTTGGTACAGAGGTAGCACTAGAAAAGGCCACCTCAGTGTCATGTTTTATATCACCGCCATCTTGACGGAAACGTAATCGCGGCCACCCAAATGTTAAAGGCTAAAATGTAATTACGACCAACCTAATAATCTAGTCTCTACCAAATTTTGCAACAACAAATATTTATGTGGGAAGCATATTCTGACCAAACTGCTAGATCATCAGCCCAATAGTTTGCAGATGGTGGCCAAGTATGTGTGCAAATCGATTCCCCCTATCAATTCAAACACGGTGAAACAGAATTGAACGAAATTTGGTACAGAGGTAGCACTAGCAAAAGGCACCTCAGTGTCATGTTTTATATCGCCGCCATCTTGACGGAAACGGAATGACGGCCACCCAAATGTTAAAAGCTTAAATCAAATTTCGACCATCCTAATAATTTGATCTCTACCGGATTTTGCAACAACATGCCTTTTTGTGGAAAGCATCTTATGACTGACTACAAGGTCATCAGCCCAATAGTTTGCAAATAGCGGCCATGTATGTGTGCAAATCCATTCCCCAGATCAATTCAAACACGGTGACACCGAATTGAATGATTTTTTTTACAGAGGTAGCACTAGCAAAGGGCACCTCATATTCATGTTTAATATCCCTATAGCACGTTGTATTTCAACAAGCTAGGCTACTACAACCAACATTCAATTATACTCCTTGAAAAGGACAAAGAGTTATAACAATACCCATGCATTTAGGAGAAAGTAGGCTATATGTTCTTTACTGAACATCTTGTTTTTGTTTTATATTTATTAATTTTCATCATGAATACTTTCCTCAAGACAGAGTCCATACCATTTAGAACTCAATCAAATCCTCTGGCGTGTCGGCCAAGATGACGATGTCATCAGGAAATCTCACGGTTAAAATTATTTAGGAGAAGCGAGAATATCTCAAATTGATTTAGGGTCTTAATGTAGAATTGGGCCAAGGTCCACATAGGGATGTTAATTCATCTGGAAATAGATAGCGGTTAAAAGGTTAAGGGAGTGACGCACAAGAAAGAGAGAAAGAAAGAAAGAACCCTCTCCCCTCCCCCACGGGAAAAGGTGAGGAAGAAGAAGAAATACAGAAAGAAAAGAGAGAACGAAAGAACAGCACTGGCAATGTGAACGTTGTTCGCGGTCGGGCGCGCGGTGCGGTGAGCACAGTGGAGGGACAGTGACTGACCCTCGCTCAGTTGCGTACCGGTCGCTACTGTGAACACACCGGGTGATGACATGGTCTCCATAGCAACCGTCACTCTCTTCATAGCGTCGTGCTGCCATCACATGGCGGCGATCAAGATCGACAGCCAGCTAGCCGCCGTCACCAGCGGTGAGTCACAACTAGCCTATATTTATTTACTTACTAGCTGAAGTACCCGTGTTTCACTACGGGTCATAAATAAATCAAAATGTGAAGGTGACAGTTAAAACAGGGGAGAGGCGGAGGGAGAGTAAGGATGGAACATTTAGCCCTAATACACCGCGCGGCGTTGACCGTGTTTTATTGCACAAATTTAGGTTTTACTCGCTAACCGTTTGAGATACAGGAAAAGTGATAAGGACCTCTCGGATAGAAAATTAAATTTTAAACCTTGTATATGCCATCAATAGTTTACTATTTCTTAGGATCTCTTTTTATTTGAAATGGAAATGTAGTGACGTCACTGAAATGGTCACCATCTTTAAATAGTGAAAAGTATTGAAATCAAAAGTAGCGTATATGTTACACTTCCATGTATAATTTAATGTAAATCGGACCAGTGGTTCTTGCGTGATTGAGTAATACACCATCTCATTTTTATATATTAGTATAGATTTATTTTCGTGGTGAAGTAAATATAATTGTTGACTCCCATTCGTGAAGGCCTGGGTTTGACTCTCGGCTCTGACAACAATTTAACTCTTGATATTGTTTGGTGCTGGATCTTCCAATCTCGTGATGTTGAATGGGAACATGCCAAATACTGTCCGGCTCCGTGGCTAATCGGTTAGCGTGCTGTTATTTGACCCGAAGGGCCGGGCATTTTAATCTCCTGTGGTTTATTCCCCTGGTTCGGGGACTGGGTGTTTGTGACGTTTAATGATATAGGTTGGTTGGTTCCTCAGTTTAGGGGCTGCGACAACGCGGTCATGTAGCCCCGTGTACTTTGGATGTGTGTAGAATCTGTCTGTTAACCGGTGTTAATTGTGATGGCTGTATTAGAGTGTGTTATCTGTGATTCAGGTAGAAAGACTGCAGACTATTAATTTCTTCAAGTAGTTCCTAATTTTGCTATCAAATTCTACCGTCCACGACACCTAGCTGCGGCCATGGCTACTAAATGTCATCGCAGTTAGCACCTGGCGGCGAACGTTGGAACTAATATGGCGTTATCAAACTAACCTACAAAGTTTAGCTTCCACAAGTGTAGTTAGTGGAAAGTTCTTTTTCATGCCATAAATCTGACATGGGAGCGCCGGCTTTACTTCCCCTCCGAAGGAAGGGATATAAATAACGGAAGTAGAGGTAAAGACGAAAAAGGTAAAACAAGAGTGAATAAAAAGGGGGGGGGGGGGGGCGGAGAAGCGGAAAGTAACTGTACAGAAACTAAGACTGAGGACTCGTTCATTCGAGAAGTGGGACCGATGGCGCAGTAGTCAAACTGCTTGTCTCTCACGAAGGCGAAAAGAGTTCGATTCCCGGATAATGAGTGTGAGTATTCTGAAGTGAATTGTCACGTCCTGTGGCTCGGATTCTACGTAATAAGGAGGTCCCGTGGTTCATGATGGCCATAAAAATACAAGCTTCCTTCCTTTTTACTCTATATAATTCACTTCGGGGCGGACCCTCTCCACTTTCCCCTTACCTATCTGCCTTTCGGAGCAGATGACCTCGTAGTTCCGCCACTTAAAACAACAATAACTAACTATAACTACCTGCCTTTCATGGCTCTATTTTCTTACAACAAGGTGGACCGGGTTCAATTCCCGGTCAATGCATGTGAGATTTTCGAAGTGAAATTCTATGTCTTGTGGTTCGGGTTCCACGTAAATAGCAGATCCCGTGGCTCATGATCGCATGATTAACGGTCACGTAAAACTACAAGCGTCCGTTTGCTTTCCTTATAAGTTCCTCAACACTGGGTGCAGGGCAGTTCTTTTCCCTGTCGTTTTCAAATCGTATATCTTTTTTCCCGTTTCTTGTTTTTATTGCTTCATTTGAGCAGTTTTGGCTGTGTCCTTAGGTGTGTATACACAATATGGCTAATAACCTGTGTTATTGTGGCGTGTTTAGTAGTGTGTGCATTTGTAATTCAGTTGTGGATTGGGAAGGAGGCGGCCGTGGCTTTCAGTTAGGAACCATACCGGCATTTGGCTGGAGTAGAAGTGTGAAACCACGGAAAACCACTTCAGGATGGCTGAGGTGGAAGTCGAACACGCCTCTTCTCAGTTTTGCTTCACGAGGGCTGAGTGTACCCCATCCCATCCCTCAGACTAGAATGGCATTTCTTGCCAAAGCCGGGAATCGAACCCGGACCTCCAGGGGAGGGGGGGGGGGGGGGGCGCGGCGACAGCCAAGATTCCTAACAATTACACCAGAGTGTGTTTCTCTCTTCCTCTAGTACGTAAGTTAGTTGTTAGTCAGTAGTTATTCATTTCAATTTTCACGATCACTATTTGGGGCCGATAACTTAGATGTTAGGCCCCTTAAAACAACAATTATCATCATCTTCATCATCATCATCATCATCTCACTCTGCATAATGTACGATCTTCTTCTTCTTCTTCTTCTTCTTTTGAGACCACATAGGATCACTTTAACCAACCATTAGTTCGTCGGCTTGTAGGAACTGTACGAGCCTTGCGGTCCTCCCAGTACTTCTTCATTCGTATTGATCGTCTTGCCCTTCCTTGGGCGGAAAAAAATCTTGTTGGAATTTTCTCTTTTGTGAGTAGGAAATGAAAAGTCATATTTTAAAATGCTGTAGTTAAACATTTCTTATTTGTAGCATCTTCTGTTGTTAGGCCAATTTCTTTCAAGTCCTCTCTGATTTTTTTAAAACCATCAGCACCCAGTTGTTGTGTTTTTGAAGCAAGATTGTAATCTACTAGTTTTTTAGAAGACGTGAATCTGGCATTCTCATGATGTGCCCAAAGAATCCTAGTCTTTTCTTTCGCATGGCATCAGTAATGGCTTCTAGGTTGTTATAGACAATATTGTTAGGTATTATTCGCCATTGCCCATCTTTTTTATATCCTTTATTGATAATATTTATCTTCTAGTTCGTACAGTAACTCAATAGACTGGATATCAAACAATCCTCATTGAGTTCTTTCCTTTTCCATGCAATTTATTCCTTTTTGGTCATGGAGAGATTCGAAGCCATTTTTTCAGTGTTACAACTCGGCAAAGACTAAAAGGTGAAACATTTGTCTTTTCTAAAATGTAAATATGTCTCTATGGCTTATACAATCCATGTATTGCGTTTAAAGGCAATACAATCTTGTAATTAACAGTTAGAAAATTGGTTCTGAACTATTTCACTCAGTATAGACCAAGAAGGGGTATATTCCACTAACTTTGAAAACATATCAGAGCTGAAATGATGATTTGAGAAACAAACCACTAGTGTAATATTCCACTGGTGATTATAATGAGTGAAAAATGAAAATCCACAGCCTGCTTCCAGTCGACCGACCGGGTCAGGGGATGGAATGAATGAACCCCCATCTAGCGGCGAGGATATGAACTGTGCCGGCTGCCGAGGCCTGACGTACTCCTCTCAGGAAATGGTTAAATGAATGACAGATGAAATGAAATGATAGTGGAGGGTGTTGCTGGAATGAAATTGTGACAGGGAAAACCGGAGTACCCGGAGAAAAACCTGTCTGCCTCCGCTTTGTCCAGCACAAATCTCATATGGAGTGGCCGGGATTTGAACCACGGACCCAGCGGTGAGAGACCGGCGTGCTGCCGCCTAAGCCACGGAGGCTTTTAGTATAATGAATACGTTTATAATATTGTAAGTTCCTTCATCCAACCTTTAGTTTGGTTGCTATGACCTTTTTTTTATTTATTTCCTGAAAGTAGGGTCGAATGTCTCCCTTCTTGGTTTCACCGATTCAAATATAAAATTACACTTCTGAAAAAAAAAAACATGTATTAGTTAAATTGTCCCATTAATTGTGCATAATCGTCTTGACCGACTGAAAAGCTACAAATGACAATCCTCTTTGTCCCTCGTCTACGAATGGGCCTAAAGGACCGCTCCTACCCAAGGACGACCGCCCCTTACTTCATTGCTAGCGGAATTTGAAGGGGGCGACGATACTGTTTTTGATGTTGTTTATTATTTTAAAGTCTTTGCGGCATCGTGGTGATGTAGCCCCGTGTACTTAGGTGTGTGTAGAATTTGTTTGATAACCTGTGTCAATGTGATGTCTGTACTATTGCTGAGCTTCTATGCCCAGAATTGCGGGTTCAAACCTAACCGAGGTCGTCGGATTCTTTAAGAGCGTTTAAATCCTTCCTTTAAAGCCTTCCTTTGGAGGAAAAGTATAGCCGGCGGGCCCATGTCATAGATTTATGGCATGTAAAAGAACCTTCCACTAATTAAAATTGTGTGAAGCTAAATTTTCAGGTTAGATTTCGTTGAAACGCTCAATCAAAATTTTCAACGATCACCACTAGGTGTCAGTGACATCCGGTGGTGAAAGTTGGAACTACTTGAAATTGAACCGAACTTGTAGCTCACCCCACGGGTGTCCGCATTGAAGCAGCTACGGCCTCTGGCGAGCCGAACATGTCCTCGGACACTCCCGGCACTAAAAGCCATACGCTAAATAAATAAATAAATAAATAAATAAATAAATAAATAAATAAATAAATAATAATAGTTGAAGTAGGATTTGGGTAGGATGTAGCCGTGGTATTTGCCTGGAGTAGAAGTGGGAAACCACGGAAAATCACTTCCAGGATGGCACCCGCACACGCCTATTATCAGTTTTGACTCACGAGGCTGAGTATACCCCGTTCCTGTCCTTAGACCAAAATTAAATTTCTTGGCAGAACCGGGAATCGATCCCAGACCTCAGTGGTGACATAATAATAATAATACTTTAATTGGTTTTACGTCCTTTTTAACTGCCCTGGCTAACCTTGATCTTCCAAGCAACCGCTGCTCTGCCATTCAGCCTACAGATAGCGGGATGACGAATAATTATTTTACCCTACTACATTCATCACTGGCACTCCGGTAATGAAACATTGCACATTCCAGAACATGGGCTTTTACAGACGCCGGGGTGCCTGAATTTTGTCCCGAAGGGGATTTTTAACGTGCCAGTAAGTCTACTGACACGGCTCCCTCGCATTTGCGTGCGCACCCTCAAATGCCAGCTGACTGCGCCAGGACTGCAACTTTGGATCCAAGAAGCGAGAACGTTACCGCTGAGCCACGCAGCCAGTTTCAATGGTGACAACCAAGAATGGTAGTCACTACACCACGAGGCGGACTGTGCTCAATGAATATGATCATCGCTACGACAGAACTGTAAGAGCAATATGCGACAATGCAAGATCAATAAAGAGAAGGCTGTCAGTGACTAGTTGGCGTGGCATCCCTCCCCCTCAACGCCCACCCACGCTATTACTAGCCACCTGTCTTTCTGTACGCAGCACATTGCCAAGTAGTCGTGTGTGTAAAATCGCGAAACAGAACTGCCATGGGAAGCTACAGCAATCCGGAGATCGGTGGTTCAAGTTAAGCGTTGATAGTGGCCATCCTGTGAGTGTTCTTTTTCAGGCAAATGACGGGATGGCACCTTATTTCAAGTCCCGGAGCCAGGGCCGTAGAGGGCGATCACGGGCCCTAGGAAAAGCTCTTCCGGGCCATCATTTTTTAATTAACCTGCGACATAATTTTGGAATTACGATATTAGGTTTGCAAATCCCCTTGTCAAACACTAAAGAATGCAGTTTAATTACTGCTTATAGGCCTACGTACATGTTTCGGTGCTCAATGACACCCTCGTCAGCGTACATTGAATTAAAATAATCTTAAAACTAAGTTTACAAAGATAAAAGAGAAAATTGATATCTTTACAAAACACTATGTCGCCTCCGTAGCGTAGTGGTCAGCATGATTAGCTGCCGCCCCAATTCCCGGCTCTGCCACGAAATTTGAAAAGTGGTATTGTACCCATGTAAGTAATTTCCATGGAAAACATGCTTCTGCCTCCAGCTAGCTTCAGGTCTCGGCGTGTACCGTTCTCCCACAGAGCAGTTGCATATTTTTGATTTGAGACTAAAAGGTATCAACTCTACAATGATAAGGCACAACTCTACTCTAAAGACTTTAATTCAGTATAAAAACCATGGCTTCAAACATAAAAAGAACACAATCCCAACAAATATAATACACAAACAAACAAAGTTACTCCCACAATCCACTAATTATTCACATAGTTTAACAAATTAAATCCATATCATTATTCAATCCTTTACCATTAGGTGGACTTTAAACTTCACTCAAGCGCGCTGATGCACATGTAACGTTTCAAAAAAACTGTACTTTTACACTCATGTCACCTAGTGTGACTTCTTTAAATTCACAAAATTACTTGTTTCTTACAACACATCTTAATTTACATCATGTGTACTGTTATATCTCTCTCTCCCACCAAATGCTTATCATGCATTAGCCAACTCATAGGTTGCACTACAATCTACTTGCAACACCACAATTACGTAAGTCTACCCCTCCGCTCCCCTCTTTATATAGTTCCACTGCATGCCATTGTGATTTCAATTCCAACTTCAGTTATCGCTGTGTCGGATGGTATTATTAAGCTACCCTTGCGAGCATAGCCAGTGGCGTCAAGTGCCCAACTTCATAAACTCGTGTCAGTGTCAGTACAAAATACAACTTCCGACCATTCGTAAGATTGCTAAAATTTTATATCATCAGGGTGATCTATGATTACCAATGTGTTTTTAAACCACACACATTCATTACACAAT
Organism: Meconema thalassinum; assembly: GCA_946902985.2. Classification (NCBI taxonomy): domain Eukaryota; kingdom Metazoa; phylum Arthropoda; class Insecta; order Orthoptera; family Tettigoniidae; genus Meconema; species Meconema thalassinum. The sequence goes on along the minus strand of OX336388.2, from coordinate 778,508,072 downwards.
ATAACAATGCTTCCTTTCATTACAAGCAAGGTCTCAAATCTGTCCTTTCAAAACGCTAGCCTTCACGGTTCGTTTGACAGCTCAGTCCCTTTTAGAGCTGCCTGTATACAATGGAATGGAGTGGGGTGGTTACAGCTGTAAACCGTCCCTCGCCTTCCTGACTCCTGGCTTTCATCTTCCCAAGCAGTATCACGATTCTGAATACAATATTGTGGTCACAATGATCCACGTGATCCCATATGATTTAAACTGAATAGTATGCAATAGGTTCTGGATGAGCTTAAATATTTATTCCTAACCTTAGGATATTAATATCGGCCTCAACAGGTCCGTATCATTATATGAAGGCACGAGATTCATCAAACACAGGTCTAGTGGGTAGCCGGTATCTTAATAAATGCTACTGTCAGTCAGCCGCTGCCGTCAATAAGATTCGCTTCACAAGAGCCGAATCATTCAATAACACGTTCTCGGGCGATCAGGTATGGTGCAGAGGTTTCCAAAGTTCTCCCCTCACCTACCACAGGATTCGAACCCGGAACATTCCATATCCATCATCGGAGTTAGGGTATCACACTAAATACACTCCGGCATAAATTAATATCTCTGTACGCCCAAGGCTGTACGAGACTTCACACGTCGATTAGATTACCTGGCTTTCATAACCCGATGCTCTGATCTCGCCCTTTAATTATTAAGAGAACTCTATCCGTTACTCTACAAGCTTATACACAAGCCACAAATTCAATTCACTGTTAAGCTCTTCCATTTCCTTGCATAATTATATTCCCATTAACACAATATATTCTAATATTAACTCTTTTCTCAACCCTTAATGTATAATCTCCTGCTTGGCTAGATAAATATTCCAATTAGCGTAAATATTTCTTGCTTACAACCTTTTATCCTGATGTACTCAATTATACCTTTTATCATTATTATAATTATTATTATTATTACTGACATAAATTACCTTAACCCGACACAACGTAAACGTTTCAATAATCGAACATCCGTGTTCGTTACGTTAAGTTTTCATAACTGAATTGCCATTTTATTAATAGTGGTAACGATTAATCCACTCTCTGATGTATAACAACATCTTACCTTTACTGAAATCAAACAACCATAAACACTTGAGGGTATACCTCCTAATATTGATTCTTACTGGCATATTTTGTAATTCCGAAATCACATTACATGCAGTGGCTATAATTTCTATAACAACATGATTTGTGGGGTACTTACATAGGCTTATCCAGGTGGCTCCAACCACCCATATCTTCCAGTGTCGCCTGCCATTGGCATAATTAGCGAGACATTTCCATACTGCTAATACACATCTTATATGACATTTGATTCATAAACACACGACACTTTTCCATTTCTGTGATGAAGCTAATGCTTCCAAAACACATGACACTTTATAACACTTGTTATATTATTAATTTAAAAGATATTTGACATAAGATCACTGCACAAACACACGTCACAATTTATATTCCTGACCGGTTGAAATTTCCTGGCACGATATCAGAATTTCAGGTGCGGACGGCCTCTTCTTCGGTCTTACTACCTCCTGATTGAACATCTCGATCATCTGCCTACGGATTCACCAACAGTCTATCGATTATCCCTTGATAACCTTCCTGATATTGCATTAATATGCTTACATAACGTCATGAACGCTAATTATTGGTATACTTAAGATATGTATAACCAATCACTATTTTTCACTGCGATCAACATTGTACATTGTATTTACATAAATTATTACTTTCAACAGTTCTGCCTGGTATATCACACGGTACTCCCTATGTGAACACTACCAATTGCTCGTACTGCCGACTACACACATACGGCACGACTGTCCTTAATAAAAAAGTATATAACAGTTCTACTGCACGGCTTCCCACACTGAAGTCCGAGCCTCCTATCTTAACTTCGGTAATATGCATTTCGCATAATCAAGTTTATTGATTACCGTACTCATTATTATTTCATGACCATGCATGATTATATTATCACTGGTGCATTACACTGCACGGCTAATATACTGATTACCAGTAAAATGTTTAAGTCTTTGTGTGCGCGCCTGGGCGCTCCACGCTAGATTCTGGTACAACTTCCAAACACAACTGCTAACCGATAACTGCTGCCAACAACTGACCTCTGCCAAGGGTCTACTCCCTTATATCCGTTTCACACGAAAAAGTAGGTCTCAGATTCCTTCGCAGTGTCACCTTCTGTTCCAGGATGATTCTGGTCTTGGAATAATATTCATATTGTTCCTTTTTCTTCGCTGGTCACAAAAATGCATGCGTGCACGAGGATCGATCGGCCAATTAATTAATATTAATTGCCTTTGCCATGGCGTGGGGACGCGGCGTCATGTGGAAATCCCCGGCGACATAGTCAGGGTCACGCCGCGAACACCAATAGTCCTGTGTGCATGCGCACTCCATTAAATATGCCTTGATTTCACAGTTTAATGGCTCTAAAATTAGCCTCCTGACTAAAGATTCACCTGTGTGCAACTCTCATGTCATTGCATTGCTCCAATCACGAGTAATCAATGATTTTCCTTGGGATCTTCCCCTTCCAATCTCGTTTTCATTCTCAAACGGGGAAGAACAGGGTCATTATTCAACCCCCCCCCCCGACCTCTTGCAGACGACTTAAGTAGGTCAACGAGATTGACATGGCTCCATGAGTCTCCTCCTAAAATTCTGGGGCCATTAGTAAACTGTCAAACTCTCCACTTCTGTGTTCCAAGTCCAGCATAGCCTACTTCATGTAGTCCAATAAAGCTATATTCCACTCATTTTCCCTGCATTATTTCAATAAATAATGTCAGTATCAACTGATCTCACACCAGTGATTAAATATATACTTTCCTCTAGGGGTTTTTACAACGAAACTCCCTCAACAGATCTCGGGTTCGTTCCCTGGTGGAACCTTCATTCTGAGCTCAACTTATCTCCGAGATCCACGTTCGATACCAGTCAGCATGACCCCCTCGGGTTCAGTATAAGGACTGGATCAGGGTCCACTCAGACTCGGGTGGCCCAAATGAGTAGAGGGGGTTCGATTCCCACCACAGCCATCCTCGAAGTGGTTTTCCGTGGTTTCCCACTTCGTCTTCGGGCAAATGCCGGGATGTTACCTACTGTAAGGCCACGGCCGACTCCTTCCCGCTTCCTTGCCTATCAATCGCAATCTTCCCCTCCCTTCCCATCCTTCATAAGGCCCCTGTTCGCTTTGCAGGTGAGGCCACCTGGGCGAGGTGCTGATCATACCTCACCAGTTGTATCCCCTCCGACCAAGTGTTCCCAGCTCTAGGACCTGCCTGGGAAGGTGGTAGTGGTGAGTTCTCTCGGTGAGTCCGTGGGTACCACCAACCTGGAGGGTAAAATTGACCCCAAAAATGAATATAAAAGTACCTTAAAAGATTGCTTGTTAATAAATATGGTTCGAATATAATGAATCGGACGACGCTGCTCAAGATTTCTTGTTATTTAAATGTCTAATAGTGTTTTGTAAGGATATACATTTTCCCTTTTATCTTTGTAAAATTAGTTTTCAGATTATTTTGATTCAATCTACGCTGACGAGGGTGTCATTGAACACCGAAACATGTACTTATAAGCAGTAATTGAACATTGAACTACATATTTAGTGTTTGACAAGGCGGGTTTGAATCACATATCAACACGGATATTAATTATGACCATTGTCATAAAGGTTAATGTCTACGCATTTTTGCAAATCCCCCTCACACACACAAAAAATAAATAAAAATAAAACAAAAGCTCCGTGAATTTAGCTGGCCCAAATGAATATTAATTGACTTTATTTTTGTTTTTTCAGCTAGTCTCCTTTTTCTTTCTGTCTCTCATTGGTTGTTCTTTCACTTTAATATTTTGCATTAAAACTCAATTTTCGTTGTATCTGAATGCGTTGAGGCTCCGCAAGAATAAGCCGAAGCCGATCAATCTATATCTACAAGCAGGGCCGTGGAGAGAGAGGACGGGCCCTAGGGCAAGGACTTACGGGCCCTCTCCATATTGTTTCGTTCCCGTGACATCGTGTAAATATAAAATTTGCCTTTTTTATTTTTTAAACCCACTAAAAACGTTGATTTTTTTTAATTTACTTTTTTTTGGAACGTACCTACTAATTTTGTTCATTGTAAACTTGCAATGTCGTTTCTGTTGTATCTGACCGAAAATTTTACTCTCTCTCTCATCACAAGAATAAGTTCAACGCCTTTCACAACCTTATGTACTAAAATTTGAACTTTCGAAGGTTTCTAAATGTAGCTTAGTGGCTATTGATCAAGTTGAATGTTATTAATAACTTTCCTCCCTACAAGCAGTGGAAACTTTACTATTTTCTGGCCGCGAAGTTATGAAGGCAATGGTTATTTTCATGTTCTCATTATAGTATTTTGTAGCATACAATATTCAATTGATTCAGATACATTGAATATAATAAAATGTCAAATTTGTAGGCAAATACGTAAAATTGGGTAAATTTGTCTACTATGGGGTTCTCTCCTTTCGCGGGCCCCTCGGCAAGACCGGGCCCCAGGGCTGCAGCCCCGTTTGCCCCTCCCTCTCGTCGGGCCTGTCTACAAGTATGGGTTATGATATTTACAATGACGACCTTGAAGGTCAATCACCAGTATCAGTATCTCAACAACAAAATAATCACATATCATGATTAGTTGTGCCAGTTTAATCCCTACTGCAACTAAATAAGTGAATATATTGTAAATATCATAACCAGTGCTCTTTTTATTTTCAGGGGTAACTCGGGGGTACGCGTATCGCTTAAACATTTCAAAAGTTTTAAGAAAAAAATATTGGTACATTTGTATCTAGTCCGGAAAATATAACTTCCGTCTTGAAAGTTCATCGATCAGCTGGCGTCAACGCGCTGTTCACAACAGCTGGAGGAGATTTCGAGTAATCCTCGATTTAAATCGATCTATTGAATCAGTTTCTTTTGGTCGGCAACTCGGCACTACGTTCTTATAAGCACACAGGCTAGTGTTTGGAGGCGGGGTAGGTTGTTATTTTGTGCGTGTTGTTAGTTTTGAAGGATGAAGAAAATACCAGACTATTTAACATCCACCCAGGCATCGAAAAAGCTGAAATCTAATGATTCGAACACAAACAATGACCGGACTTTGCAAATTGCCGAAGATTGCAAGATCGTGATGTTTTGTCGACTACAACTGAGAGTACCCCTTAAAATTCTTTTTTTAAGCACTGATTGTAACCAATACTTGTAGACATAGATTTAATAGCTTGACGATCGAAACTGGGCATCCAAATGTATTTATTAATCTTATGTAATTTTTTTCAGGATTAGGAAACAACTCATTACAATTGGGTACAGTTGTGTTGACCGACTGAAAAACATTGAATTTCTATGCAAATAATTAATCACCGTAATTTCTGAACCTGTCACGAATTACCACCCAAAAGTGAGTCCCATATTTTGGGATTGCCCTGTACATATGGCAGTGAGGTTGTATGTAAAAGACCCCTCCAGGGACTCACATCTAATGGGACGTGGGTTAGCGACCACGGGACCCCGGCTGAGTCCAACATTGTTTCCACTTACTTTTTGCCGGGCTCCTCTCCATCTTCTCTCCTGTCGACCTCTCTTGGTCAACTCTTGTTCTCTTCCGACCCCACGGTACTAGGGTATCCGATGCCTAGGGAGTCAATTCCTTTCCCGCATTAATTGGCCCTAGTCTCATCTTTCCTGATCCCTCATTCTTCGAGGGATCAGCCTTCTTTTTCTTTTCATTATATCTCCTGCCTTCTGCACATGGCCCTTAATGAGCCAGGGTGTGTGAAGCTCCACCACTTCTGGTGCACCGTGGATATTGCTACACCCTCAAGTGCTCACGGCTAGTGAGTTCCCCCGAGGGATTTCTTAGCCGGTCCGTTTTTTTTCCTTTTTCCATTGCCTTTGGGGCGGGCCCTCTCCTCTTTCCCCGTTTCCTATCTGCCTTTCATGGCTCTCCTTCTTTCGAAGTCCCTCAATGCTCAGTCTTCGATGGTTGAGGGCATTTATTTCCCCTTTATTTAATTTCCCTTACTGTTCTGTACTTTTCCTTTTCTTCTTCTAGTTTATAAGCTATAGTTAGTTTTAATTTAGGTTCATTTTCATTTTTCATGATTAGGGCGCGGATGTTGATGCCGTAAAGAAGTTTAAAAAATGCACTAAATTCTTTCAAAAATGACTGTAATAAATGACCTAAAATTTCGAAAAATGCACTTAAAATGGAGAAAATGATCTTATAATAATAAACTCACCCATATTTCAAAAATTCGAAAACTGCACTATAAAATGGAGAAAATTATCTTTAATAAACTCGCCAATATTTCAAAAATGAAATTCTAAGCTCAGACTGAAAAGTCAATCAAAATAGATTTCTAGCACTTAACAAAAGGTTTATGTTCACTTTAGTCTGAGTTGCACTGCACTACGAATGTCATTCTGATGTTGTCAAATGTAAATGATCTGCGGTTATCACCCAACAAGTTTATATATCTCGGAAAGCTGCGTTCAACATCAACTGATGTGATCTGAGCGTACTTGAAGTGAGGAAGGTCGTTTGCAGCTAAATCCTCTTCAATCCCATCCGTGCAGTAGTTTTCACCAGAAAGAATGTCTGAGATTTTGCATAATGTTTTATAGCCTACCCGGTGTTTTTGTCCAGCACTTTCTTTAGTTTTGATGCAATAACCGCAGCAATTTCGCCACGATTGTTGCTAAGACTAGTTTCCACCCGGTTGATTAAGGAAATGGAATCAATATTTCAATATTTTAAATTATCTTGTATCAGCTACTAGCTTCTTCTTAACTCTGAGAGACGTAACTCCCTCATATAAAGCTGTGACATGACTAAATTGGAAAAAATGACCTCAAAAGGCCGATTTCTCTAAAATAAGACCAAAAAATCTACCAAACTTAAAAAAAATGCTCTTAAAATGGAAAAATAGGAAAAAATGCTAAAAGATGCAAAATAAAAATGACATATTTGAAGACGGGTTGGCCCGTCCGGAGTTTCTATGTACTTCAGCATTGTTTTAGACAGCTCAGTAAAAAGATGACATATCATCAACATCCGGGCCCTATTCATGATCGTCCAAACCATTAGTGGCCGATAACCTAGATGTTTAATGCAACAACACACATCAGGCGTTTAATCCCTGTTTGCGTGGTACCGGTATGTATATTTGGATTGGAGAACTTTGGTTTCAAATTACAAGCCTCATTAGGAGTAGGCCTAGTTCACAATAGTTAATGTGGGAACTCATTCTGCCGACTAAATTATAACTAGCATATATTGGTTCTCCAATGAAAAACTAGGTATTTAGATTAGGTACCGGTGCTATATTAAATGTAGGCTTCACATCAATACAAATAGGCCTACAAAAACAAATAGGCCAATCCAAGATTTATTCTAAATTTCCAGTTTTTAAATGCCACCAAGACTTAGCCTATTTTTTTGCACCAATTTACAAAACCAACTCTGGAAGTTGGCAGCATTCAAGTCATAGCCTATCACTGAGGAAAATAAAAAAATACCATAGGCATACCGTAGCCTGAACTGCCGTGCCCAAGATCGCGGGTTCAAACCCTGCCGAAATCGTTGTATTTTTTAAGAACGTCAAAATCCTTCAGTATGTCTTCCTTTGGAGCGGAAGTAAAGCCGGTGGTCCCATGTCATAGATTTATGGCATGTACAGCTGGCAAGTTTATATGCTGTACATGTTAGAAGTGTAACTTTTGGGCTATGTGTGGGTGTTTTAATTCCAAAATACAAAGTGATCCCAAGTCATTTTACAGATTTCCTCAAAACAAACAGCTGTGAGTCTACCTACTAATGTTTACATACCTGTATTTTTTTCTATTAATCTGATCATAGCATACTTTCTGAGGGGCGGCCCTAGGGCGGTGCGAACGATGCGACCGCACCAGGCGTTGTCATAATTATGGGAGGCACAGAAAATGCAACGGTAGATTGACAGCGCAAAAAAACAAAACCCTATCACCTAATTAGCATACTATTTAACCCTACCCGTCAAAATTAATTCTATATATACTGTAAGCGTTTCACATCCCCCAGACCCCAATACCACCGCCGGTTCAAAAGTTTATATGTAATTTATATATATTTATAAATTACGTTTTGTAAGTATTTTCTTCTATCTAAATTGCATTTTGTAAATATTGTCAATTCAAATTACAGTACAGTAAGTATGTAGTTAGTTTGTTTATTAGATATATGTCATTGTTCTATTAGACTGTGGTATGTGAGTGTGTCTGGTGGCAGTTGCATTGTTTATTAGTTATAGTTCATTGTTTCATTAGACTGTGATGTGTGAGGGTGCATGTGAGTGTGCCTGGTGACAATGTTTTAGTGGTAGTATTTGTTGTTGGTGGAACTTTAGTATTGTTTTCGTTAGTAGAATTTCGGTATTTAATTGGTAGTAGAAGGTTAGTATCTTTGTTAGTAGAATTGCTCTTTTCTTATTCTGAAAGGGAGTAGCAGCCTTTCAGAATAAATCAATTCTTTACTGGTCTTATAGACGGTTAAGATATTGATAATATAAGCCAACTAATGGCTACACTGCGTTCTGCTGCACGGCTGAAAGCAACGGGAAACTACAGCCGTAATGCTATTCCCGAGGATATGCACCTCTCTATGCATAATTACATGTGATGATGGCTTCCTCCCTTGTAAAATTTCAATCCGGAGGTAAACTAGTCCCCCGTTCGGATCTCCGGGTGGGGACTACTCGAGAGGGGGTTAACATCACAGAAGTGACAAAGATGAAATCTGATATTCTACGGATCGGAGCGTGGAATGTTAGAAGTCTGCTAGGAAGTGGAAGGTTAGAAAACTTAGAAAGGGAAATGGATAGGTTGAGGTTGGATTTGGTTGGGATTAGTGAAATGCGCAGGCAGGAAGAACAGGACTTTTGGTCAGGAGACTATAGGGTAATTAGCACTAAATCAAACAATGGCCAAGCAGGGGTTGGTCTCATATTGAGTAGGAAACTTGGACAGCGGGTGGAATATTATGAGCAATATAGTGAACGGATTATTGTAGCAAAAATAAATACTAAACCTACGTGCACCACAGTGGTACAAGTCTATATGCCTACCAGTCAAGCTGATGATCGACTTCATTATGGTCAAGCAGATGTTTCGAAACCAGATTTTGGATTGTAAAACATATCCTGGTGCTGACATAAACTCTGACCACAATCTGGATGTAATGAAATGCAGATTTAAGTTGAAGAAACTGAAGAAAAGTCAAAAGCCAAAAAGGTGGGCAATAGACAGACTGAAAGTAAAGGATGTAAACGAAAGATTAAAAAGAGTATAAAGGAAGGACTAATGAAAAACCCTAAACAAAATTCAATTGCAGACGAATGGGCACTTTTGAAGAATGAAATAACAAAATCCGCAGAAGAAAACATTGGCAGGAAAGAAAGAATAGGTAGAAAACCGTGGATCGCTCAGGATATACTAGAATTGATGGATGAAAGGCGGAAATACAAGAATGTAAGAGATGAAAAGGGGAAAGCAGAATACAGATGTCTGAGAAATGAGGTCAACAAGAAGTGCAAGGAAGCGAAAGAAGAATGGTTGAAAGAGAAATGTGCAGGTATAGAAAATTACTGAAATTAGGAAAAGTAGACACAGCTTATCGAAGGATTAAGAATACTTTTGGGGAAAAGAAGGCTAAGTGCTGTAATATTAAGGACACAAATGGAGAGCCTGTAGCAGGTAGGGAAGAAAAGGTTGAGAGATGGAAATCTTACATAGAGTGTTTGTATAAGGGAAAGGAGATTGAGAATCGTGTAATGGAAGGGGAGGAGGAAATTGATGAGGATGCTAAAGGAGATTTAATATTAAGATCAGAATTTGACAGAGCATTGGAAGACTTAAGCAGGAACAAAGCACCAGGCATAGATGATGTACCGATTGAGTTGCTACGCTGCATAGGAGATGAAGGTCTGATCAGGTTATTTCACTTGGTGTGTAGGATTTATGAGACAGGTGAGGTACCCCCTGATTTCAAGAAGAATGTTATCATCCCTATATCAAAGAAAGTGGGAGCTGACAGATGTGAAGATTACCGTACAATCAGCTTGATTACTCATGCTTCAAAGATCCTGTCTAGAATAATTTACAAGAGGATTAAAAGCCAGATAGAATCGGAGTTGTGTGAAGACCAGTTTGGTTTCAGGAGAAATGTAGGAACAAGGGAAGCTGTACTAAGTCTTAGGCTGATTTTGGAAGGTAGAATAAGGAAAGATAAGAGAACGTTCATGGCATTTGTAGACTTAGAAAAGGCTTTTGATAACGTTGATTGGACTAAATTGTTTGACATTTTGAAAACGATTGGAATAAAGTACAGGGATAGAAGGGTAGTATACAATCTATACAGAAATCAGACGGCAGTCATTCGAGCTGAAGGACATGAGAGAGAAGCTGGTATTCAGAAAGGTGTAAGGCAAGGCTGCAACTTATCACCCATACTTTTCAATCTTTACATTGAACAAGCAATGAAGGAAATTGGAGAAAAATTTAAAGTGGGAGTGAAGATTCAAGGAGAAGTAATTTCAACTCTGAGATTTGCAGATGACACAGCGTCATCTTGGCCGACACGCCTGAGGATTGGAAAAAGTATTTTAATGGTATGGACTCCGGCTTGAGGAAGGAATTCATAATGAAAATTAATAAATGTAAAACAAAAATACTGGAATGCAGCCGAAATAAATCAGAAACCTCTATGGAGATCAAATTGGCAGGTGAAAAGCTGAAGGAAGTAGGAGACTTCTGTTACTTAGGAAGCAGAATAACCAGTGATGGACGAAGCAAAGAGGATATAAAAGTAGGTTGGCTCAGGCAAGGAAAGCATTTCTACAAAAAAGGAATCTGTTGACATCGAATATAGATTTAGGTATTAGGAAGTCATTTTTGAAAGCCTTTGTCTGGAGCGTGGCGCTCTATGGAAGTGAAACTTGGACTATTGGTGCAGCAGAAAAGAGGAGAATTGAAGCTTTTGAAATGTGGTGTTACAGGAGAATGATGAAGATCAGATGGGTAGATAGGATTACAAACGAAGAGGTATTAAGACTAGTGGGAGAGGAGAGATGTTTCTGGCGACTGCTAATGAAGAGAAGAGATAGGTTAGTAGGACACATACTAAGACACCCAGGAATAGCAAGCTTAGTTATGGAAGGGTCGAGGGCAAGAACTGTAGGGGTAGACCAAGGTTAGAATATGTTAAACAGATTGCCTCGGATGTAGGGTGTGGTAGCTATGTAGAGATGAAGCGATTAGCTCAGGACAGGGAGGCATGGAGAGCTGCACCAAACCAGTCAAAAGACTGAAGGCTCAATCATCATCAGGCCCCTTAAAACAACATTTATCATCGTCATCCTATGTAAAACAAAAGGGGTCTGGAGCGAAAATCTCCAACATCTTTTCCTTCCAAGAAATTCATTAAGAGCCTAGTTATGACCTCGCACAGTAGTCTATGTTATCCGGGAGAGGCGGCTATCATTCGGTTTAACACGAACACCTTTCGATGCCTGGTGCTAATTGCAGTGCAAGTTTTTCCGGTCGAGATTTGACGACCTAGTAGCCTGAATTTCTTGTAGAGCTTGTATATTGCTCCTGGCACAGTCTCATCTTCACATTCCAAAGTAGACTACTGTGTTTACCTTCAGGGTTCCCTCGGGCCATCCTTCTGAGGAGTAGGCCCTCCCGGGCCCGGTGGCGTAGTTGGGAGCATGCTGAGCTTCTATGCCCAAAGTCGCGGGTTCAAACCCGGCCGAAGTCGTCGGATATTTTAAAAGCGTTAAAAAAAACTCAGTATGCTTTCCTTTGGAGGGGAATAAAACTGTCGGTTCTATGTCATAGATTTATGGCATGATAAAAGAACCCTCCACTAATTACACTTGTGTGAAGCTAAATTATAGATTAGATTTGACTAACGCTCTTAGGTTCCAACGTTCGTCGCTAGGAGCCGACTGCGGTGCCATCTAGTAACCGGGTAATAATAATAATTGGTGTTTTAAGGGGCCTAACATCTAGGCTATCGGCCCCATCTAGTAACCAAGTTCAGAACTAGTTGGTCGTTGACGGTGGCGTTTGGTAGCCAAAGTTGGAACTACTTGAAAATTGAGTGTCGGCAGTCCTTACTTGAATTAAAAACAGAAAACACACACTAATACAGCCATCACAATTAACACCGGTTATCAGACAGATTCTACGCACCCCCAAAGTACACGGGGCTACATGACCGCGTTGTCGTAGCACCTAAACTGAGGAACCAACCAACCAACCTCCCGGGCCTACATTCGAAGGGTCCATTCCTAAAACCAGACAAGTCAAAAAATTGACTTCTGCGATCAATACATCTTTTCCCTCCCTACGTATAGATATTATTGCTGTCTCCCAAAAGCAGACAGCTCGGGTAATATTCGCTTTTCGCTATCGTTTTAGCCTCCAGGGTTGGCTTTTCCCACGGACTAAGCGAGGGAACCCACCTCTACCGCCACTGAGTGCAGTGTCCTGGAGCTTGGGACTCTGAGACAGGGATACAACTGGGGTGTGTGACCAGCTTTACGCCCAGGCGGCCTCACCTGCAAAGCGAACAGGGGGCCTGATGAAGGGATGGGAAGAGTGGGACGGTTAGGCAAGGAAGTGGGAAGGAGGCGGCCGTGGCCTCACAGTAGAAACCATCCCGGCATTCGCCTGAAGACGAAGTGGGAAACCACGGAAAACCACTTCGAGGATGGTTGAGGTGGGAATCGATCCCCCTCTACTCATTTGGGCAACCCGAGGCTGAGTAGACCCCGTTCCAGTCCTCATACCACTTTTCGAATTTCGTGGCAGAGCCGGGAATCGAACCCAGGACCTCCGGGGCGGCAGCTAACCATGCTGACCGCTACGCTAAGGAAGCGACGCTCGGGTTATATACGAGTGTGAAATATTGGGGATTCTACAAAAATAAGACAAGATCAATGTTTTCCAATGCTTTTTCAAAATGATTTATCACCTGGGTGTTCGGCATTCAATAATGATTTTTGTATTGAATGGGTCATGCTGGTTACGTATTGATGAACTAATTAGTAATAATTGTGGCAATTTTTAATTTATTTATAGTATGGTTTTTAGTGCCGGGAGTGTCCGAGGACATGTTCGGCTCGCCAGAGGCTGTAGCTGCTTCAAGCGGGCACCCCTAGGGCGAGCTACAAGTTCCGTTCAATTTCAAGTAGTACCAACTTTCGCCACAAGATGTCAATGATACCTAGTGGTGAACGTTGGAACTTTGATAGAGCGTTCCAACGAAATCTAACCTAGAAATTTAGCTTGACACAAGTTTAGTCTGAGGAAGAATCTTTTACATGCCATAAATCTATGACATGGGACCGTCGGCTTTATTTCCTTTCCGAAGGAAGGCATATTGAAGGATTTTTAACGCTCTTAAAAATTCCGACGACTTCGGCTGGGTTTGAACCCGCTATCTTGGGCACAGCAGTTCTGCATGCTACCAAATACACCACCGAAGCCACTTTTGTGGCAAAAGTTCCGCCTAATTTCATATCCCTCCCTGTATTATTCTGCTAAGGTCCCATTCCAGTTTTGTACCGAAAATAAGGTCCCATTAACACCAACCTACACATATGGGGTACCTACAGGTTCAGCATAACCCAATGCGTAAGAGAAACGCACTCACTTACTCTTTAAATGCCTCACAATTAAATAAACATGTATATTTACAATGAAATAATGAAAGAATACCACACGGTAACCATGGTAACAGTATCTCAGAGGCCCATCTATTTCTGTAAGACGCAATGCAATTCCAATTATTACATTACTGTGAAAGTTTCCAGATGGTTATAAGGTTATCACTGAACCAAATTAAGCTGTAAAATTCATCAATACATACAGTATAATGCGCTTAAGGGGGTCAAGGGACACTCTAGCATTTTTTCACGCAATTTTCACGTGTGAGTGTGGTACGAAAGGTCTTTTTCACCCGACTATAAAGGGTCTCCGAAAACCACATTTAAATGCCCTTAAATTAACAGTGTCTGTGATATTCCAGAAAACGAACTTCGCTCTGATATACCTATGAAGGAATGACAAACCCCTAACCACTGCACCAGTAGCTGAATTGATAAAGTCTGATTATTCATACCAAGGATAAATCTGTCATTGCATTCATGATTGAGATTTTGATAAGTGTACTCTTTACAACTAGAAAATTCGCGGGCGAAGCCGCGACGGGTAATGCTAGTACCTTTTATTTTAATAACGATCACTTTGTGGTCATTGGGGACTGAACCATTACCATTTCTTTACCGTCTACAAACCACAATATATCGTGTGTTTATCTTCAAATGTATTATTGTCACCGCATATTTTCAGAAGAATTGGACCACCTAAATATTACCCAAATGGAGAATGCCCAATACAGTGATCAACAAGATAAAGTGAAACTTTAGAGTTTAATCATATTGTGTTTAAATTTCAAATTTCAACTATTTCTTTCTTTCTTTCTTTCTTTCTTTCTTTCTTTCTTTCTTTCTTTCTTTATATTCATTCAATTATTATTGTATTGTATCTTTAGGGAAAACATCTTCCACAATTTCTTATGGTGCACCATAATACAGTAGGTTTAATGATAAGAATGTTTTTTAGTGTTAAGTTTTTCAACCACCTGTTTGCCTTGACATTTAGATCTGCATGGGTTGTTTTTTTTAGTTTTGGCACCTTAGTTATAACTGGATTAATAACTCACTTAGATGGTTCCAAGTTTCACAGGCCCTCGATGTAGTCCCCACCGTTGCGTACAACGTGTTCCCAGCGATGCGGAAGTCGTTGAATCCCGTTGGCACTGCCCAATATATTGATGGTACGAAGAGAGCGCTCGGCAGCCTGCTTAACGTCTTCAATGGTACGGAAGCGCTGCCATACTGTTCCCCGAGGGCAAACCGTTAATGCGGAGTACTATTGTTAGTTTCTGCAAAACCATCTCCGAGGAGCTCTGAGAAGGAAACGGCGCCACCACATGGTTACACCGCCCACCGTTCTGCATGACAATGCTAGGGCACACACAGCAGGCGTTGTGTCGGCATTGTTGGATCGCTGGGGCTGGGAGGTCCTCTATCACCCCCCCCCCCCCCCATATTCTCCCGACTTCAGTCCCTGCGACTATGATCTCATCCGGAAGATGAAGATGACAATGACGTTAAGCAGCCTGCCGAGCACTCTCTTCGTACCATCAATAGAATGGGCAATGCCAACGAGATCCAACGACTTCCGCTTCGCTGGGAACACGTTGTATGCAACGGTGGGGACTATATCGAGGGCCTGTGAAACTTGGAACCATCTAAGTGAGTTATTAATCCAGTTATAACTAAGGTGCCAAAACTAAAATAACAACCCATGTATATCGGCTGATGAAGGGACCAAAACAATTGGGCCTTGAAACATGTCCCCAATGACCACAAAGTGATCATTTATTAAAATAAAAGGTATCGATTAGGCGGGACTTTTGCCACAATTATTACTAATTCAATAATGATTTGTACTTTGTTAGAATTTAGATAATAAATAATCGTATTTGAGGATTTGAATATTTTTCATTTTAGTATTCGACTAAGATTTCGGCAAAAAAACAGACGAGGCTGAAGGTATTTTTTAGGTTTTCTCAACTATCCTCATTAAAAAAAATACTTTTTCTTTTAAAAATATGCAATGTTGAGCTGTTACTGGGACAACAGTAGGTCTAAAAGCAATTTTTATTTCATTCAGCAAAATGAAGCTATACCATTATGGTGCTTGAAGCCATTTTTCAGTGTTGCCTTATTACACGTAGTTTGATGTTCTTCAGTCGGTCAACACGATTGTACCCAACTGTGGGTTATTCCCTAATCCTAAAAAAAATTAAAACGTTCTTCGGCTTTTCCCAATTAATTGGGGTCGCCGGAGCCAACCAGGCCCATTTTGGTTTCGGCCGGGGATTTAAGGCCGGATGGTCTTCCTGACGCCACGTGATTTTTCAAGTGAAAATTCCACCCCACTGACACCGGGATTCGAACCCCGGCCGTTCGGGTGAAAGACGAGCAGCTAAGCCACTGCGCCACCACGCTCCCCTATCCTGAAAAACTACATGAGATTTATTAATTTGTTAATCTTATGCAGGCCTATATGAAATTTCAAAGAAGCAGATTAGGAATAACAAGAAGGGATGGAGTAAGAAATGAGAGAGTGAGAGAGATTGTGGAAGAGGAACCCTTACAAGAGATCATAGACAAGTCTAGAATGAGTTGGTACGGACATGTTAGGAGAATGCAGGATGGCAAGATACCAAGGAGGATGCATGAGATGCAAATGGATGGCGAGAGACTAAGAGGAAGGCCAAGAGATAGGTGGATTGTGGGTGTGAAGGAAGGAGTGCAGAAAAGAGGAGAGGTGTGGGACAGAGTGAAGAGTGATGATGATGATCATAATTGTTGTTTTAAGGGGCCTAACATCTAGGTTATCCGCCCCTAATGGTTTGGGTGATAGTGAAAGATGAGATGAGAATGAAAACTATAACTAATACTAACTACAGACTTACAAACTAGAAGAAGAAATGGTAAACAAATGAAGGATAAGGCAAATAAAGGACAGGAAGAAAAGAAATGCCCTCAACCCTCCAAGATCGAGGATTGGGGGACTTTGAAGGAAGGAGAGCCATGAAAGGCAGACAGGAAAGGGAAAGAGGAGAGGGCCCACCCCAAAGTCAGAGGAAAAGGGGGACATAACGGACCCAGCTCAGGAATCCATCGGGATCGCCAACTCCCAAACTCACCAGCCGTGAGCCCTTGAGGGTGTAGCAATATCCATGATGCACCAGAAGTGGTGGGGCTACACACACCCTGCCTCCTTGAGGGCCTTGTGCAGAAGGCAGGATATAATATCAAAAGTAAAAGAAGGCTGACCCCTCGCAGAAGGAGGGTATCAGGAAAGATGAGACAAGGGTCAATTAAGGCAGGAAAGTGAAAGACTCCCTAGGCCTCGGATACCCTAATACCGTCGGGGTTGGAAGAGAACAAGAGTTGACCTAGAGAGGTCGACAGGAAAGAAGACGGAGAGGAGCCCGGCACAAGTAAGTGGAAGCAATGCTGGACTCAGCTGGAGTCCCGTGGTCGCCAACCCACTCCCACTAGATGTGAGTCCCTGGGGGGGGGGGGGGGTGGGGGGGGGGGGGGAGTGTAGAGTGAAAGGTGGAGGAAGGATAGGAAACGATGGAGAGGCTTATGTTCCAAGCATACTCAGCCAGGGGCTGGAAACTGTAGAAGATGATGATGATGAATTGCAGGCTAACCTGAAAGTAAAATACAAAAATCTAGATAGACATATTCAACACAACTGACTTCATTTAGTCTAGCTACGTTAAAAATGTTAATGGCAAGAAAATGCTTCTAATGGAAAATAGGATGAGTAATACAAGGATATCGAATAACCTGTCAGCCTACCTAGTTATCATTGTTCAGGAACAAATATTCCCCATGGTTCTGGTGGCCCATTTTAACACTATTCATCACTAGCATTAGACATGCAGGCTACTAGGCTTATCCCAAATTTCACATGAAAAACTTGGAAATTCTATTGAACCAAATAGGCCTACTATAGGATGGCATATTGGCTTTCACGGGCAGTGAATTAAAACTCAGCAATTCTTCTAGGTTTGTGCAGTGTCTTGTGTGGGGTTTCGCCTAGGACACCAAGCTGGCTCATCAGCGGGCTCTTGATGTCCCCACCCGGACCCCCACAGGAGTAGCGAACTGCGCGCTACCTCCCTTTATATAAAGCGCACCTGCGCCTATTTACTGCGAGAACTAAAAGCTCATGCAGCCATAACCTCCCTATAATAATAATAATAATAATAATAATAATAATAATAATAATAATAATAATATCGTATGGCCTCGGGTGCCTGGTGCAAGCTTTGGTATTTGACACCCAGAGAGTTGCTTGCATGTCGAATTCTGTTGTTCCTTGACTATGAAAGTCAAGGAGGTTAGATGTTAGATATCTAAGCTCCTTGAACACTATAGCGCGTTCTAGTAGAGAAATGAGGAACTTTGTGATGGCGGAAACTCCCGAGATTAATTTTGCCATTATGAACTCGGTCTACTGAATTCAAATGGGTTCTTTGACATGCCAACATCGTATGACATGCGTATCGTATTTTTGCCGCCTTTCAAAAATCACTTACCACGACCAGGAGCGAACATGCAATCTTGGGGTTTGTAGACCGACACGTTATCCACTCACCCACCGTGGCAAGCTAACCTCCCTATGAAGGCTTCCAAAAAGATGGCCAGCTTGTTGTGCTAGCCGAAACCCCACACAAGACACGGCACAAACCTAGAAGAATTGTTGAGTATTAGGCCTACTATAGATATTTAAAGTAATTGCTAGTTATGACACTCATTTTAAGTTAATGTTGTTTTAAAGGGCGGATCAGTGAGGTCATCTGCCCCATTTTAAGTTAGATTATGGCTCTACATATTCATGACTAGGAAAGGTACACTTTAGGGAAACACAGTAAAAAATAAATGAGCAAATTCTTGTCACTGAACTTATATATAACAGGGAGAGTGTTACTCACCAACAACTCAAAGGGTAAGTTCAGTCTTTGTATTTCACAGCTTGGTAGGCATACATTACGAGAAAATGACCGAATATTTCAACAACACAGTTTTTTCTTGTTGTTTGTTAACCAACAACACGATCATTAAGGCACTAAATTGCAAGCCTGCCACTAATAAGTATATTCCAGTACATAAATAGGTAAATCGTAATCACTTGCAGTTGAGTTTCATCTATCTATATATATATAAAAAACTCAATGTTGGTTTGTTTGTTTGTCTGTTAATTATACAAATCTACACCGTTCCACCGATCTGCATCAAATTTTGTATATTTACCCTTTGGAACCCAGCGGGTAACACTGTCCACTTTAAATTTCAGACAGACCACTCCATTCCCTGCATTTAGGCCCTTTTACACAAATTTACACCATTTCACCGATGTAATAACTTCACGGACCTATTGTCGCTAGGCGGCAACGACTAACACTATATCATGACAGTCAAAGCCGCACCATTGACGGACAGGTTGTTACTAGGCAACAACGATTTACTCTGTAGCATGATCGTCCGGTAAAATTTGCTAAAGGACACATGAGAAAACTGACCGATGAAATGCTATCCTGTCAGAGAAACATAGTGGCAGACATTCCTACATTCACCTATCACCATTTTGCAGTTTTCTTGTGTAGACAGTTGCTATTTCATTTGCGGGGCTTAGACATCATGGTCATGTTGCCCCGTGTACATGGATGTGTGTGTAGAATTTTTATGATAACCTGCGTTATTGTGATTGTTGCACTAGCATGTGTAAATTGGAGATAGGATATGGTATTTGAAGCCATTTTTCAGTGTTGCTCAAGGATTTATTGAACTGTAGTATTCTCTATGCATTCGTATACCCTGCGGGTAACACTGTCTACTTTAAATTTCAGACAGACCACTCCATTCCCAGCAGGCCCCTTAAAACAACAATTATCATCATCATCATCAACCATTCCCAGCATTTAGGCCCTTTGTCTCAAATCCACACCGTTTCACCGATATCAACCAAAATTTGTATACCTACCCTTTGGGACCCTGAGAGTAACACTGTCTGCATGAAATTTCGGACAGACCACTCCATTCCCTGCATTTAGGCCCTTTGGCACAAATCTACACCGTTTCACCGCTCTGAACCAAAATGTGTATACTTACCCTTTGAAACCCTGCGAGTAACACTATCTACATGAAATTTCGGACAGACCACTCCATTCCCTGTATATAGGCCCTTTGGTGCAAATCCACACCGTTTCACCGATCTGAACCAAAATTTGTATAATTACCCTTTGAAACCCGGCGAGTAACACAATCTACATGAAATTTCGGACACACCACTCCATTCCCTGCAGTTAAGCTCTTTGGTGCAAATCTACACCGTTTCACCGATCTGAACCAAAATTTGTATACTTACCATATAGAACCCTGCGGGTAACACTGTCTACATGACATTTCGGACAGACCACTCCATTCCCTGCATTTAGGTCCTTTGGCACAAATCTACGCCGTTTCACTGATCTGGACCAAAATTTAAATACTTCCCCCATTGGAAACCGACGAGTAACACTGGCTGCATGAAATTTCGGACAGACCACTCCATTCCCTGCGTTTAGGCCCTTTGGCACAATTCTACAATGTTTCACCGATTTGAACGAAATGTTGTATACTGTACCCTTGCGTCATCATATGGAACATGTGTTCGTATCCCAGCTAGTTCACGGTCTTTCGAGGTATGGGGCGTTCATCCCACTATACGACCACATGTTCAGGATTTGAGTCTGTCAGGTAACTACTCTTCTTGAAAGAAACAACAAATTCCTAAATATAACATTTAATGGTATTAAATCATGGCAAAACACAACAAAACACAAAAATATTATAATTACTTTCCCACAACACAAAAATCAAAATTATATGTGAGTCTCTACTCATAAAGCTGGCGCTCCTCCGCACCCATATCTATCCTAGATATCCTAACATTGATACTCTTTGACATTGACGAGTGTTAAGAGTGTCTTTCACATCGCACAGTTTATCTTATATTTGCATATCACAACACAACAACAAAAACACATATTACAACTGAATAATCATTATGTGCAATTATTAAAATATTTGTCCGTTCTGAAACGGAACATTTCCCTTGAACAACATTGATTTCATTACCTTATTCTTTTGCTTAACATGTGTTGTTTTCTGCACAACATCGTTTTTCTTTTCCCATAGATTTCAAACGCTGAAGTGAATTACCTTCCCTTCCAAAACACACATAGTTATTGATTTAGTTTCACCATACAACAATCTTCTGGGTCTGGTCATGTCATTACTATCATTACAAACGTGCCATGTCGTTAAATAATGCTACCCGTCTGAGTAAATTAGCATAAACTGGGTAATTACTCTTTACAAAATGCATCTGTTTATTTGGTGCAGTTAAATGTCCTCAGACAACAACTTGGCCAAATCTTATCCGATTACTTTGATCCAACATTCTATTCCAATGGATACAATGCATATAATTCATTTGATACAATAATATCAAGCATATTTCAATTACGTTCAGAGATAACGAGATTCTTCAGTGTTCCAGTACAACTTTAGAAAGAAAAGTAAACGGGTCACGGTCAATTAACTCCCCTCAGTGTGAACACAAAAGAGTCGTCAAGGTCCGCCCCTTCAAGATGGCTACCCGATCTGCGGCCCTCGCTTGCCTTCCTGACCGAAATCCTACTTGTAAACAAACTTGGCCATGTGCTCACTCTTGGTGCAGCTCTCTCAGGGGTTCATGTTGAGTTGTGTCATTATGAATGGAGTCGATCCAAGTATTTAACACCTACACTTAGGGTATTTAATGGGCTCAATTCGGCTCCTAATCAGTATTCATAGCTAGGGATGGATCTCCAATAGTTTCGCCGTTTATGGATGCAATCAGTGGCTCTCGACGCGTACCAGCCGAGTTTCAAACTGTTATCTCGCGCCGTACGGGTACGAATATTAATAAGGAAAACAACCTGTTTCCTATTCGAAGAAATTGTCTTACCTCCACAGGTAGATCAATTATTATAATGGCATACCTAGGGTGTCTCATTTCTTTCCCTGGTAGCGAAGACTCTGCTAACAGTGGGTTACAGATCACTTCTGGCCCAACTCTGTTGCGAAATATATGTATGCTCTGAGGCTATACAACACATCGTTGATTCGAAGATTGGCCTACTAGATTCATCAACGCGAGAACTATCTTGGATGGTCCCTGCAATTATTGACGCAAATCTCTTGATTCTACGTTATATGCTCGCTGGTAGCGGCTAAAACAATATTTCTTTTAGATGACTCAATTCATAATACACTCATGTCCTCCTTTCATTTAATTATAAGCCAAGGCTTTACGTAGCTCTAAAACATGTATCAATTTACTGGCACTTACATTATCTACCTTAATGGCTCTCAAACACAACCATGTAGCATTTAACATTATTTAATATTTCAATGACACTGAAAAACTCTCTTTATCTCGCTATTATATCTCCCTTTCTCACTCTTCACAATAACACTGTATTCTTTCAATGGACATGACACAATTTGCACGTTCTATAGGCATCAGTATGCCGATTTTTACATTTATCATTGACACCGACCTCAGATTATTATTATTATTATTAATTAATGTTACCGTTACTTTCATCAACATCTTACGCCTAAATGGTCGTAAGTTAATCATCCTCAAAGCAATATATTTATTAAAATACGAGAGATGTGAGCTCGTATACTGCAAATTCTTAGTATTTGAGGGAATGACATGTTGTATGGTGAGCTCTTAAATCATATTAACATATTTGGATGGTACTCACTTTCATTCTGGCTGGGTTTATCCAACAATATAGCATTTCGCCCACCATTTTCTTTTCTTCTAAGCCATCACAACACTTTTCACAAAGAACATTGAATATGGTTTGCACATGGTAATTACATCTTGTAATACCTGCATTTTACACTGTGAAATACCACACATTATTTTTAACACACAAATTTAAACACTTTTGGTTATCACTTTTAACACTAACTTTACAGGTAATTGAGCTTTCCACTATTGCATGAATTCAGAGATGCGATGCTGCAAAATTCTGACAACCGCCTGTCTCCTCCGAAAGTATACCTCGAGTATGTGTGCTGATCTCCCGTCTCCTACAATTCCTATCTTCGATCTTGAAGTGTGCTGCTCAATTATATATCACAAATACTTGTGATGCCTTCCAGATTCCCATAATCTGTAATATCTGTTACAATTATATATGATACATTAAAGATCATAACCCTTCCTGTGGATAAGTTCATTGTCTATCAAAATCACAGTGCAATATCTCTACGCTGTACTGATTACTAGTCGCGTATACTGCCTGCTTATATGTCTGCCGTATACTCTTTATAATATTAATGCAGAATTACTTGTACTATGCTGCTTAATGCACCTTTCATTGTCCATCACAAAGATTCTGAACATAACGACTTGCATATTGCGCGCACTTTTTCCGTGTGGCTGGACAGCATGTCACCCCACAAGTTGAGTCAAAGAAGAACTGACTCTCTCCGCCTTCCTCCTCCATATAAGGGTTTCCGACAAAAAGTAGTCCACTTGCATCTCAGGAGATGCTCTTTTCTGAAATATCGCGTTTACTGACAAGGTAAAGCATGATTCTTGATCGTCTTTTCATGGAGGTTCCAGATCCATTTGCGTGCCGGTGATTCCTTCGCTCAATTAATTAAAATTAATTGCTTTCCTCCATGGCGTGGTAACGCTATTTTGGGTGAATCCCCTCTTGCTACGAGACTAACCAATGCCCCTCCGCAGTATGTGTGTGAATATGCTCATAATCACATACATGCTTTAATTTAGGTGTGCAGACACTCCTAAATTACCTCTCTTCGAATACAAGTATCTGGGTGTAAGTCTCATTTCATTAGAATGCTTTATTTGGCAGTAATTAATTAATTTCTCTCAATGACCATCCCCTCCTCTCTCATCTCCTTGTTGGTCGGGGGTTTTCAGGTCACTATTCATTGCCTTCCCACTCCAGTGTCGCCAAGAAATAGTCCATCGGAGACAGTCTGCACCTCCCATTTTCAAATCCAATTAGTCAGCTGTCAAGTTGGCTCGTTTTCTGTAGCTTTTGCTAGCATGTTCGTATACTGGCTTGCAGTTTACACAATATTCCAACTTATTATTGCCTAAAATTCCTGTTCTGGACGTGGAATTAAGCTTTTATTATTATCTACTGTTATTATCTCATTGCTCCTTGGGTTCACTGTGGCTGTTTCCCCTCAGAGATCAATGGTTTGATTCTTAGGAAATTCATGGACCTGATCTTTCCTCTACAGAGACCCCGGTTCGATGCCAGTCAGCCATGTCCCATTGGGCACAATACTTACCCTTTGGAACCCTGTGGGTAACAATGTCCACTTGAATTTTCGGACAGACCACCCCATTCCCTGCACAAATCTACACCGTTTCACTTAATTGCACCAAATTTTACATACTTACCCTTTAAAATCTTCCTGGTACCACTGTCCACTTGATAGCTTGGAAAACCCTCTCCATTCCCTACATTTAGAAAACAGACAAGATGAACTTGAATACCACGTTTTTAGGTCGTAGAACATGTCCTTAGTATTGCACCTCTAAGAATATTTTAATAAGTCTATTGTTGGCTGGTAATTCGGGCTGCATCACGTTGCCCCTACCAGTGTTCTGGTGCAGAATTGCGAAAATAGTTACATCTTGCGCTGCTTATAAATTGCAGTCACAAGGAATAATTAGTGCAAAAAGATTTCTTAGGCCCCTTAAAACAGTTGTCAGTATGAATATTATGCCTCTGTATAAGTGCGATGGTGTTGGTGCAGTACATTGTGGTTATCAGCTGCAATAAGCGATGGTGCTTTCAAATTTACTTTCGTTTATTCCGATCCTTATCCTTGAGCGCTATGTGCCGATAAATGACACTATTGCTGCCTCTGGAGCTTGGGACAGCCAAGTGCTCTGATTATTTTCCTACGGCGCTATGCGACAAAAGACGACACTATTGGTCTCTGTTTTCCTAACAGCCATTGATATATAGGCCCTAGACCGTTTCTCATTTCACTTACTCCTCTTTCTAATCATATTCTTCAATTCGTTTGTAAATTACATGTCAGTACTGTAGTTAGTAAATAGCAGTTTCCCTATTCATTATTAGCATTATCATTACGGAAAAATGTCCTGAATGTTACGTCCATTATACTGTACCACTTATCACCCCCACTACCATGACCACCACAAAAAGTTATATTTTTATTTCTGTTAGTTTAAATATCATTTGCCAGTTCTGTAGTAGTATTCATTATCATCCATAAAACAAATGAATCCACCGGGCGAAGCCGGGCACTACTGCTAGTCTGTATATATAAAACTCAATGTTGGTTTGTTTGTCTGTTATTTATACAAATCTACACCGTTCCAGCGATCTGTACCAAATTTTGTATACTTACCCTTTGGAACCCAGCGGGTAACACTGCCCACTTTAAATTTCGGACAGACCACTCCATTTCCTGCATTTAGGCCCTTTTACACAAATTTACACCATTTCACCGATGTAATAACTTCACGGACCTATTGTCGCTAGGCGACAACGACTAACACTATATCATGATAGTCAAAGCCGCACCATTGACGGACAGGTTGTTACTAGGCAACAACGATTTACTCTGTAGCATGATCGTCCGGTAAAATTTGCTAAAGGACACATGAGAAAACTGACCGATGAAATGCTATCCTGTCAGAGAAACATAGTGGCAGACATTCCTACATTCACCTATCACCATTTTGCAGTTTTCTTGTGTAGACAGTTGCTATTTCATTTGCGGGGCTTAGACATCGTGGTCACGTTGCCCTGTATACATGGATGTGTGTGTAGAATTTTTATGATAACCTGCGTTATTGTGATCGTTGCACTAGCATGTGTAAATTGGAGATAGGATATGGTATTTGAAGCCATTTCTCAGTGTTGCTCAAGGATTTATTGAACTGTAGTATTCTCTATGAATTCGTATACCCTGCGGGTAACACTGTCAACTTTAAATTTCGGACAGACCACTCCATTCCCTGCATTTAGGCCCTTTGTCTCAAATCCACACCGTTTCGCCGATATCAACCAAAATTTGTATACCTACCCTTTGGGACCCTGAGAGTAACACTGTCTACATGAAATTTCGGACAGCCCACTCCATTCCCTGCATTTAGGCCCTTTGGCACAAATCCACACCGTTTCACCGCTCTGAACCAAAATGTGTATACTTACACTTTGCAACCCTGCGAGTAACACTATCTACATGAAATTTCGGACAGACCACTCCATTCCCTGCATTTAGGACCTTTGGCGCAATTCTACAGAGTTCCACCGATCTGAACCGAAATTTGTATACTTACCGTTTGGAACCCAGCAGGTAACACTGCCTATTTTAAATTTCGGACAGACCACTCCATTCCTTGCATTTAGGCCCTTTGGCTCAAATCTACACCGTTTCACCGATATCATGCAACATTTGTATATCTACACATTGTGACCCTGAGAGTAGACTAACACTGTCCACATGAAATTTCGGACAGACCACTTCATTCTCTGCATTTAGGCCCTTTGGCACAAATCTGCACCATTTCACCGATCTGAACCAAAATTTGTATACTTACCGTTTGGAACCCAGCAGGTAACACTGCCTAATTTAAATTTCGGACAGACCACTCCATTCCTTGCATTTAGGCCCTTTGGCACAAATCTTCACCGTTTCACCGATCTGAACCAAAATTTGTATACTTACCCTTTGGAACCCGGCGAGTAACACAATCTACATGAAATTTCGGACAAACCACTCCATTCCCTGCATTTAGGCCCTTTTGTGCAAATCTACACCGTTTCACCGTTCTGAACCAAAATTTGTATACTTACACTCTGGAACCCTGGGGGTAACACTATCTTCATGAAATTTCGGACATACCACTTCATTCCCTGCATTTAGGCCCTTTGGTGCATATCTACACCGTTTCACCGATCTGAACCAAAATTTGTATTCTTACCCTTTAGAACCCTGCGGGTAACACTGTCTACATGAAATTTCGGACAGACCTCTCCATTACCTGCATTTAGGCCCTTTGGCACAAATCTACACCATTTCACTGATCTGAACCAAAATTTAAATACTTCCCCCATTGGAAACCGACGAGTAACACTGGCTGCATGAAATTTCGGACAGACCACTCCATTCCCTATGTTTAGGTCCTTTGGCACAAATCTACAATGTTCCACCGATTTGAACGAAATTTTGTATACTTACCCTTGGAACCCTGTGGGTAACAATGTCCACTTGAATTTTAGGACAGACCACCCCATTCCCTGCACAAATCTACACCGTTTCACTTAATTGCACCAATTTTTACATACTTACCCTTTGAAATCCTCCTGGTACCACTGTCCACTTGATAGTTTGGAAAACCCTCTCCATTCCCTACATTTAGAAAACAGACAAGATGAACTTGAAAACCACGTTTTAGTTCGTAGAACATGTCCTTAGTAGTGCACCTCTAAGAATATTTTAATAAGTCTATTGTTGGCTGGTAATTCGGGCTGCACCACGTTGCCCCTACCAGTGTTCTGGTGCAGAATTGCGAAAATAGTTACATCTTGCGCTGCTTATAAATTGCAGTCACAAGGCATAATTAGTGCAAAAAGATTTCTTAGGCCCCTTAAAACAGTTGTCAGTATGAATATTATGCCTCTGTATAAGTGCGATGGTGTTGGTGCAGTACATTGTGGTTATCAGCTGCAATAAGCGATGGTGCTTTCAAATTTACTTTCGTTTATTCCGATCCTTATCCTTGAGCGCTATGTGCCGATAAATGACACTATGGCTGCCTCTGGAGCTTGGGACAGCCAAGTGCTCTGATTATTTTCCTACGGCGCTATGCGACAAAAGACGACACTATTGGTCTCTGTTTTCCTAACAGCCATTGAGATATAGGCCCTAGACCAATGGTCGACAAACCGTTGCTCGCGAGCTACTGGTAGCTCGCAGGGAAATTTTTGGTAGCTCGCGGGGAAATTTCAGACGCAGCGCTTGAGTTGGCTAATCTGCACTACTCATCCCCCTGATTCCCACAGCGCGTCCCGCGGGTCTGTCAGTCAGTGTCTGGTGTGTGATCGTCAGTGCAGGTCATTTTTTTCTTGTATTTTATGCATACTGCTGACTACGGACTGTTCAAATTATGGCGAGTTCCAACAAAAAACAAAAAACATATAATTTTCATGTTGACTGGGTAACTGATTATTTTTACCCAGGTAAAGGACAAATGTGTGTGCTTACTTTGTAATGCAAGTGTAGCAGTTGGCAAGAAAGCAAACGTCGAACGTCATTACAATACCGTTCACTTCAGTATTTAAAAGGATTTCCCTCAGAATTCTTCCTTAAGGAAAGAGAAGGTAATACAACTAATATCTCAATTAAATGCTCAACAATCTACTTTTTTTTTTTCAAGAAATTAGACAGAAACAAAGCAGCAACTGAGGCATCTTTTCATTCTTCCAAAAGTATTGCTCAAAATAAAAAACCTTACGAATATGATGAATCAAAGAGGCATTTTTAGAAGCTGCAGATACATTGTTCAACAATTTTAAAAACAAAGGTGGGATAATCTTAGCTATTCAATCTCTTCAAACACCGCTGCAGTTATTTTTCCTTGCAACTTGATGAACCAACCGATATAGTTGATACAGCTCAGTTGGCCATTTTTATAAGAATGTTTTTTTATGATTTCCAAGTAAAAGAAGAGCTGGTAAAAGTTTTACCACTTCAAGGACATACTACGGGACAGGACACATATTCAGCTTTTGAAAACCTTATCGCCTCCGAGAATGAGTCGTCTGGTATAACTATTTTTGCCATTTTGAGATTACGGCTGATTATCAAGTCCTAAATGTCCTCTTTACATGTGGGAAGAGAAAGGTATTCTAAACAGGACACATCATGCTATTTTTAAATGCTGAAGGTTTCAAAATAAGACAATTAGATGAATGGGAACAAGATACAACTTGGCAGGTCTATTGCGCATCGATCAGCGCATCAGCTGAAAGGGCGCTCTCTGTGTGCTGCAATTCTTTCGTGTTCTGTTAGTGCCGGTGTGTTTACATTTGTATTGGTGTGTTAAATCGACTTTATACTTGTGAAGAGTGATTACTTTATTTCCAAAATAAAAACATCCGATTACTGATTTGCAAAACAAGATACATCAGTAAGTTTTAAAACAAAATAAGACACATCAAATATTAAAACGCTTATAGAAAGGAATATAAAACAGCATGAGTTATGAAACTTTTGGAAAATAAGTGTCTCTTTCACGTACAACTTTCAAAAAGGAGGCATATTTATTTCTCAGTAAACAAAGGACTTATTCAGTTTTATGTGTCTCCTGAAATATTTTATTTAAGTGACGTGTGTTGTTTTGATACCAGACGCCTCAAATATTCCTGGGCTTGGCAACCGATGGAGCTCCTGCGATGGTAACTTAGGTAGCGACAAGGGATTCATTGTCTTGTGTCGTAAAGGCAACAGGTTTCCAAAATGTCTGTCTTACTAGTAAATAAAGTGAGAGCTCATGCACTTCGAAGACGTTTGTTCAGAACTCTGACTGAAGAGTTAGAATGCCAGTATGGTGATCTATTGCTTCATACATAAGTTCGTTGGCTTAGCAGAGGCAGAGTTTTGCAACGTTTCAAAGAGTTACTTCCTGCTTTGGTGGAATTTTCGAAAGAACGAGGTGAAGCATTACCTGAGCTAGAAGATCCAGTGTGGCTGCGAGATTTTGTATTTCTTGTAGACATAACCGAAGAGCTAATTACCCTTAACTTACAGCTTCAAGACAAAGATAGAGAATTTTGTGGAACCATTTCAGATGTGGTCTCGTTTACAAAAGAGATGGAGCTGAGGGGAAAAACTCTTACCAAGGGTGAACACAAGCACATTACTTGTTTGAAGCAGATCCTTGAAAAGCAAGGCCCTTCACAACCCCCTTACAACAACAAAGAACATGGTATTGCAGCTCTTTCAGTCTTGGAAAGGGGCAGATGACCTCATAGTTCCGCCACTTAAACAACAATAACTAACAATATATAGACTTGAAAAATCAATTCGATCAACGCTTTCAAGAGTTCAGAAACATTTCCATTGTAGCACAGTTCGTCACATCCCCTATTATAGAGATTGATGCTGAAGAATTCTCTACTTGTGTCATGCAGTATTTTGAGGATGACAACGCTGCGGTGGAGATGGAACTGATTGATTTTCGAAGTGACCTTTCAATAAAATAACTCCCTTTAAGCAAAAAAATCCAATTTGAGTTCAAATTGGTTTACGAGTGACGGCAATGTTCAGCTCAACATATCTGTGTGAGATTTCATTTTCCAGTATGAAATTCATTAAAAACAAGCACAGGAACAGGTTGTCTGATGAAAATTTGGACAACTGCGTTCGAATGGCTGCTACAACATATGAGCCTGACATTAAAAAATTGTTGATGACAAAAAAGCGTGCCTCCCTTCACATTAAACTATGTTTCTCTAATGCAAATATTTTGTTATTTAAATTATTATGCTATTAATTGCAATGTTATAAATTGCATTTAATTAGATTTTTAATATAAACTAGAAATGTATATTTTATAGGTAATAAACAACTGTGTTATTTAAACAAAAACATGTATTAATTTCCTTCTTTGTTGGGTAGCTCACTGTAAGGTTTATGAGCTGTAAGTTAGCTCAGTCACTTAAAAGTTTGGCGACCACTGCCCTAGACCGTGTCTCATTTCACTTACTCCTCTTTCTAATAATATTTTTCAATTCGTTTGTAAATTACATGTCAGTACTGTAGTTAGTAAATAGCAGTTTCCCTATTCATTATTAGCATTATCATTACGGAAAAATGTCCTGAATGTTACGTTCATTATACTGTACTACTTATCACCCCCACTACCACGACCCACAAAAAGTTATATTTTTATTTCTGTTAGTTTAAATATCATTTGCCAGTTCTGTAGTAGTATTCATTATCATCCATAAAACAAATGAATCCACCGGGCGAAGCCGGGCACTACTGCTAGTTATGGTATAAAGTAATTGACTAAACATCCAACATTGTTTATCTTTCACAGCTTCTTTCACCCATGTCACAGGCTCCAAATATTTTAGGAGGCGGTAGTATAGATGAATTGCAATAAAAAATTCCATATAACATGTGTCCCATATTTATTGCGTACCGAGATACAGAGATACGAGATACCAGAGCAGTTGTCGTTTCGTGCGTTGGTACACGTAGACTTTCTGCACGAATCGGCGTTCCATGTACAAGAGTATGGTGGACATTACGTATACAAGGGCTGCATCCGTGTCATTACCAGCCCGTTCAACACCTTCGAGCAGGAGATGCAGATAGACGATTGGAATTTTGTCGTTCGATACGTGCAAATCGCCAAGTAATCCCATTTGTGATTTCACTGATGAAGACACGTGCATAATTGGAAGAGATTCCTTTGGCTACAAGAATGCGTAAGTTCTTCCAACATGCGGGGGCTCCTGCACATTCTAGTCGTCTGGTGATACAACATCTAAACCTAACATTCCACGGAAGATGGATAGGGAGATATGGGCACGTTTTTTGGCCACCAAGGTCGCCGGACCTTACCCTTTTGGATTTTTGCCTGTGGGGTTGGTTGAAAAGCGAAGTCGAAAAGGAAAAAGTTAACACAAGAGCAGAGTTGGTCGTTCGGATTATGCATAGTGCAGTCCTCATCAAAGAACGCCAAGACGCCCTCCGAAGAGCTACACAGGGTGAGAAATGCAAAATGCATTGGTGGTGGAATTTTTAAATTTTTGAAACTTTGATCGTCCTTATTTGCCTTGGCTTTATATTTGTTTGGGTTAAATACTACCAGCCTTATCTCTGCACTCGATACAAGTGGGACACATGTTATATGGAATTTTTTATTGCAATTGATCTATACTAGCACCTCCTTAAATATTTACTATTCCTCCTGAAACACCCTGTATATCAGGGGCACAGCTAGCTGAATCGCATCCCTCTTGGATGCTTTAAACTGCCTCCCATTCGACACACAGAGGCTCATTCTGCTTGCAGCCACGGTAAGGCTCCAGCTCCACAAAACACCTTCGTTACCAGCAAGTACACCAATAGGACCTAAATCTATTAGCCAATCAGAGAACAGCTCGCACCCCACCACACCAATCCATTCAAATACAGCCAATCACAGCACGCCTATACCAACAATTACATGCAGTAATTTAACCAAATGTAAATCATACATATTACAATCTCACCCCCCGCCCCCCATAAACTATAGCGAGGCTAATTAATATCCGCTTATTATTTATTAAGCTTGCCACGGTGGGTGAGTGGTCAACGTGTCGGTCTACTAACCCCAAGCTTGCAGGTTCGCTCCTGGCCGTGGTAAGTGATTTTTGAAAGGCGGCAAAAATTACGACACCATGTCATACAATATTGGCATGTCAAAGAACCCATTTGAATTCAGTAGGCCGTGTACATAATGGCGAAATTAATCTCGGGTGTTTCCGCCAACACAAAGTTCCGCATTTCTCTACTAGAAAGCGCTATAGTGTTCAAGGAGCTTACAGTAGTTATCTAACTTCCTTGACTTACATAGTGCTTCAAGGAACAACGACATTCGACATGCAAGCTACCCTTTGGGTGTCAAATAACAAAGCTTGCAATCGGCATCCGAGCCCATACGATATTATTATCATTAGAACTTTCTTCGGCTATTCCCAATTAATTGGGGTCGCCGGAGCCATCCAGGCTCATTTTCGTTTTGGCCGGGGATTTAAGGCCGGATGCCCTTCCTGACGCCACGTGATTTACCAGGTGAAAATTCCACCCCGCTGTCACCAGGATTCGAACCCTGGCCGTCCGGATGAAAGACGAGCAGCGAAGCCACTGCGCCATCACGCTCCCCATTATTATTATTATCATTATTTATTTAAAACCTAACCTACTACTATAGGTCTACCTATTTCATACCACTAAAACCAACCCACTAGTGGTCATTCTCTCTTCCTATAACGCTTTTTTAAATGATTATTATTATCACTAAAAGCTGAAGCTGCTGCTGATAGGCTACGACGGCAAACTCAGAGTAAAAGTAACACCTAATGCCACTGTGAGGCGGGATGGAGTAAAAGCGGGAAACCACGGACAACCACTTCCAAGATATCTGACGTGGGAATCGAACCCACATCTTCTCAGTTGTGCCTCACGAGGCTGAGTGTACCCCGTTCCTGCCCTCAAACCAGAATAGAATTTATTGACAGAACCGGGAACTGAACCCGAACTTCCGGTGTGACAGTCAAGTATACTAGCCGCTAAACCACGAGAGAAGAATTGAGAGACTCGAAAGCACCGTGCGTGTTGGGGCAACACACCCTGCCTCCTTACAGAAGGCAGAAATAAAAAGAGGTTTTAGTGCAGATCCTATCTTATCTCTGAAGCTCTCCGGAAGAAATTGAAGACTACAAACAATAGAGTGATTAGTAGGTACCCATTTGCTTACTCTGTTGTCACTTTTCCGGGAAATAGCCCCTAACCATCTCTCACGCAGAGAATTGTCCGACGGTATTTCAGGAAATGAAACTCCCCCGTATATTAACTTACCCTTTGCTGACTTGCAAAAGGGCACGCAGTAGTACACCATTATAAAATCATTCAGAATACATTCGAACACACAAGTTTACCATTGCAACCAACACCAAAGTGGTGTCTGCCACAGTGACGTGGTGCTGCTTTTTCGCGCCTTTAGAAACGGGGTTGTACGCGTAAACCAATACTGTATTCATGGAATGGGCAAGCAGTTTAAAGCAGCCAGGAGAGATGAGATCCAGCTGGCAGTGATCAGGGATTTCTATTAAAGTTATTAACCAGTTAGTCTAGCAGTTAAGCAATGCCAAAAGTACTCCAAATTGCTGTCATCACTTTGAAATTTAATTAGGACTAGAAATCATCTTCACTTTTCACTTTGTGTGCTCGTGACATATCACATCACACGATGTAAAGATAACCAGACATCACTGTGCGATTATGGCAAGGACTAAACTAGTGTAAATCTATGTTATGTACATTCATGCGCCTTTCTGTTAATAATAATAGAGAACGAAGTCTAATAACCATCCTTGGCGATACGCTGAAGGCGAAAGAAGGGAAGGCCTATGAAAGGCAGGAAAATACAAGACTCTTCTAAGCTCAGATTCCCAATATCGTCGAAGTCCGAAGAGAAAAAGAATTAAAAAGCATTGTAAGATAGAAAAAAATACTTCTAAAATATTGTCACTGACGAGAATCGAAACCCGGTACTTTAGATTAGAAAGCACGTGCATTGCCTGTTTTTATTAGCTCTTTACAGAATTACAGAATTTTCAGAAATGATAAATACCATACTATTACATCACAAGAAAATCCAAATAGTGTCCATATTTATCGTACAATTGTCCACTTTCACTAAGCTTCCAGCGCTCTTTCTGCAGGTGATACATGAGATCCCTGAACGAGAAATGTTGATCATTGTCCATCACGAAGTGTACATATTGGCCCATTATCCACACAATGGCAGTCTGTTTAATTTGGGGGAAGGCGGTCACCGACAAACGAATCAACTTCCTGTCATCAAGGTCACCCGTGGGCACATTTAATAGTTGACATACGTGTCCCTTACACCACAGCCACGTGGAGGCAACTCGCGTGCATGTTGTGAAGCGATGTAGCGCCGTATCAGTTTGACCACATATAGTACACCATGGGTAGGATTCAAGACGGATGTTATATCGCCGTAGGGCCGTTGGGATGAGATCGTTGAGGAGGATAAAAACCTGGGAGTGTACAGCAGAAGAAATGGTCATAGCCCCAAATTTTTTCCAAACAGTGGGCCAATGGACGTAGAGGGTGGTGGCCTCGATGCGCGGTTTGGAGTGTACCACTTGCCGCAACAGGGTATAAATACTTTTCGTCGTTGGAACAGTCCCTGAAGGCATTTGGCGAACAGTTTCCAGAAGGTGCTGTTGATGGTCCCTAAAAATCTTCGGCAAAGCTCTATCACAACCACGGGCTGTGTTTCGAAGATCTTTGTATAGCGCTTTCGTAAAAGTGTCATGTTGGGAAAGGATGGTGATATCATTCTTGCAGAGGAGTGCATGGCATTTCATACCATGAGCTGTTAGCCCTAGCCCGTCTTGCCGGGATGGGAGATACAACTGTTCCCGTTGTACTCGGAACAAAAATCCTTGCCATATAAACCAACCTGTATATTTTGACAATTGGCTCTCAAACATTTTGGGAAGTGGGAAAAGTTGTGCGACATACCATATTTTAGAGAGCGCAAACACGTTGAGGACCATGACCCGTTGCACTATATTGAGGTTTCTTTGACCAAATTGGATCAGCACTCCCCTAACTTTGGCAATGACCTTACTCCAGTTTGCTTGCACTGTGTCCAGAAGCGATTGCTTCCAGGTAATGCCAAGAATTTTCACCTCATTTACTATCCGGGACCAGGGCTGTTGGGTAATCACCAAGTTAGTATTGAGCGGAAGCAAAGCAGTTTTCTGGGGGTTCGATTGTGCTCCAGAGGCGATATGGTAGAGCTGAAGGACGCTATCGATGTGAGAGATGTCTTCATTATTGCGGATCAATATTGATACATCAGCATAGGCGCACATGCCGAAAACATGTGTGGACAGTTTGTAACCCTGTAGCTTCACCTGGGTAGTCCGAATGAACGGTTCAAGGCCAATGACAAAAAGTAGTATGGAAAGGGGACATCCTTGTCTAACTGATCGTTGTATTGGAATCAGAGGGGAAAGAAAACCGTTGACGAGCTCTCTGGACGTAGCATTACAATTTATCATACGAATGTAGTCAATTAGGATTGCAGGAAATTCAAAGTGCTGCAAAACCATGTACAAGTATTCATGACTGATGCGGTCGAAAGCTTTATCAAGATCTAAGGTGAGAAAACTCATTGGCTCAGTGGGGAGCACTTCGGCTTTTAGATGTAGGTCCCGTAGTATCGCTAAGTCCGTTAACAGGGTTCTTCCAGGAATACTGCAACATTGTTCATCACCAATGATATCATGTAGAACAGTCTTCAATCAGCATACAAGTACTTTGGTAAGGACTTTATAATCACTGCAGAGCAGAGTAACTGGTCGGAAGTCTCCAACTGCCATGGGAGAGGATGTTTTTGGTATGAGGACTATGGTACCCTCGTGATGTGATTGACAAAGAGCACGACGTTGGAGAATGGTACTCAAGACGTGACAAAATTATTTGCCAATGAGAGGCCAGAAGTGTTTATACAGTTCATATGGCAGGCCATCAATTCCAGGTGATCGGTTATTTGGGAGGTGCTTAACCACAGAGTGAATCTCTTCATCCGTAATGTCCGCGCCGAGCAGAGTTTTGTTGTCCGGAGATAGTTGGGTACTGCAGGGTCACCTGCTGTGGATCAATTGGAGCCGTAGCGTAGAACTGCTGATAAAATAATGATATTTCACTACGTATAGCGTCAGGGGAGGTGACGACACTTCCAGTACTGGTGCGGAGGCGGTGGATATATTTACGTTGGCGCTCACGTTGGCCTTTGGCGATATGGTATACACATGCAATTTCGTCCGGGAGCATTGTACGATCTTTTAAAGTCACGTTTATATGAGCGAGCGTTCGTTGCTGTAGAGACAGGAGCTTGGTTTTAACTTCCCGAATCTGGTCAGAGATACGCTCTCCATCATCAGATCTTTTCTAGAGCTAGCGAAGAACTCGATAGTAAAATTCAACTGTATCCCGTCTTTCCCGACCTCTTTGGTAGGATATGTTCTTAAAGACGCGGCTAATTCCTGGTTTAACTAAAATATCCCACCAGTCCGCACAGTCGCGAAAGTTGCATTTTTGTTCGACCCATCGATTCCAGTTTTGTCTGAAAATATCTTGGCATTCCTCCTCCAGTAACAGCGAGCAATTCAATTTCCAATAACCTCTTCCTATGTGAAAAACGGGATGGGGGTAAGAGATTGTACATACGACTGCATGATGGTTAGTGAAACTGGCAGGTATCACTTCATATCGTCTGGGCTGGATAAGTTCTTGGGAAAATTAGATGCGGTCAATTCGTGATGAGGAGTTGTGACTTATACAGGTGTAATTGGGCAGGGGCACCCTTAAACTATCCACAGCATCAATGAGGTGTAAGGAAGTAAGGAGGGTCCTGAGAGCCGGGTTGGCACCTTGGTATGGACTAGTGGAATCCTCTAGGCGTTGAATACAGTTCAAATCCCCTGCAAGAATAAGTTTTTCCTTAACGTCATGCAGATGAGGCAGTATACTCTGTTGAAAGAACATTTTCCGTTCCACACGTTTGCTTGACCCGGATGGGGCATATACATTTATCAGGGTGGTATTGTTTATGTGGCCAGATATTATGCGTCCTGATGGATGACATAGCACACCTTCGAGTGGGATATCATGTCGTATGAGGAAACCGGTCCCTATATTATTAGTACCGGTATTGATGTATTGTTTGTAGAAGGCTGATATGGGAAGTCAGGGTATAGCAACTTCTTGAATGAAAGCAATGTCAATGTCTGCATCTCGAAGGAATCTCTCCAACAGCTGAAATTTCAGGGGACATTCTATTACATTGATATTCACAGTGGCCACAATGAGAAATTGCGCCATTAAGAGGGGTATAAAAGCTATGCTAGGCATACTGGATGGGCAACTCGAGAAAAAGAAGAAGGAATAAAAGGAAGATAGACACGGGTATGAAATATACTGGTGCACTATGTCAAATTAGGGTGAGAAAGTTCCTTATGAGTGCCATTAATGGGCCTGCTGTCAGCGTTTGAGAGCGTTCGTGGGTCCCTAGATGACATAGAAGGAAGATTTTGTTTCTTTTTCACAGCTGAGGGAACATGTGTAGAACCAGTTTGATTCTTCGGGGCTGGTACAGCGATCGAGGCATTTGTTTTAATCTTCTTAGTTACGTTCTCAGAACCCTGATCAACCTGCTTTAGTGAGTCGGTAGGTAGAGTAGTTGGGGGCAGTGAAGGCAAAATTTCTGGTGCAACCTGTAGTGACGGAATAGTTGGCTCTGGGCCTGCAATACAGGTGGCCGATGTCGCAGGGGCACTATGTAGCTCGCTGATCTGTTCAGTGCAAGGTACGTGGTCTGCGTCATGTGTGGATGAGGCCACTTCTGCCGGTGTCCCAGCTGACTGATCAATAAGCATGTTTTCATGTGACGTTTGCTGTGTCACAACATCGGATTATTGTACACGTCTTTGTTGGGTAGGAGTAATACCGAGGGGAATCATTTTCATTGGACAGTTTATACGGAGATGAGTGTTAGAATTGCAAATTAAACAGGTCTGTTTCTGTCCATTATATGATATATAGCCAGAATGGCCACCAAAGGTATCGGTGGAGGGGATATCTTGTTTGATTTCCATAGTGACTGCACGTATTCCATTATACACCGGGAACTGATAAGCAGAAGACCATTGTTATTTCCTGACGTCACTCACAGTGCCATATTTCGACAGGCCGGATTTGAAAATTTCAGGGGGAACTTCGAGTGGGACATTAAATATACGCACTGTGGTAAAATTTGAATCCGCTGTGGAGAGCTTAACATTAGTTACCTCTCCTGAGTCATACTGAAATTTAATAGGAGCTTCAAAAGTATTTAGCAATTTTTGATAAGTAGATATGCTGATTACCTTGATGTACATGGTTCTTTCTTGCGCATTTAACTGGATGGCTGCTACTTGGTCAACAGTCAACCGGAGGGTATCGCTAATCCAGCGGTGAATTTCTCCTGGTGTGGGGCGAGAACTCTGCCTGTCCCATTGATAGCGTACGGTGTTTTCCTCTGGTATCCGGACATGATTTTCAGCGGGGTTTTCTGGGTTTCTTGATTTGTTGTCCTATCTGGAACACTACTTGAAAAAGTATTATCCGAAAGACACACGGAAGGTCAGTACACCGGTGGAACTATCGGAAGCACCGGTATTAGGAAACGTACACTCTTCCAAAGCGATCACACAACTCGCAAACGCGCACCTCACTCGGCCACGACTAGTGACCAACTGTCTCA
The DNA here is from genome assembly GCA_946902985.2 of Meconema thalassinum. Classification (NCBI taxonomy): domain Eukaryota; kingdom Metazoa; phylum Arthropoda; class Insecta; order Orthoptera; family Tettigoniidae; genus Meconema; species Meconema thalassinum. The sequence goes on along the minus strand of OX336388.2, from coordinate 778,469,084 downwards.
GCCACCAACAAATGGTAGATACCGTACGCTATCGTGCTGTAGTTACTGTAGCCGTCCCACCTCAAACGTTTAAGTCCATCTCAAAGTCTTCAATCACGGTTTATGGTGTTGATTTAATTTTCTACTATTACAGATCACGTGGCGTAAGCTATTAATTCGATCGTATTACATGTATGTGTGTTATTTCAAGGAGCAGTAAGTCATATGTTAGTAGAATGGGCCATAGTATTTGGCGGGGAAAAGTTTAAGGTCGGTTTTTCTTTGCTAGACCCATGACCCAATTACATTGCTGTCACACAGTCAGAGCGCAGAGCAATATCGACCATCGGGAGAAATGCGATGTTAGTTGGGTTTCATAAAACTGAATAATAATAATGAGGGGTGGGTGGTCACACTGTATATTACCAGATGTACAGCAAACTAAGGTCTAGTAACGGTGTACACAATTATTTACTAACTGACTAACTAACTAACTAAGAACTAAATATATATTAACAGATGTACAGAAAACTAACATCTACTAACGGTGTACATAATTATTAATTAACTATATATTGGTATTTACTCGCGAGCGAGTATGAATTAGTCTTCCTGCAGATGCTTTCTCAGATGACTGATCAGTCCAATCCGTGAGCTACACACTCTACTGCAGTGATGACACACATATATTGAGCAGCCTGCTGGCAAATGACCATTCCGCCTAAAGATATCACGCTGTATTCTCCTCGTGCGCAGTTCTGCTGCAGTGCTACGTCCCTGCTTTTCCAAAACACCAATCCCTTCATGAATGGTGCTTCTTCATGTTTGATTATCCAGAGCGTGCATTTCCCAGTTACCATCATTGATGTTGCATTTCTTGAAGGTGGATTTGAGGCAATGGGTATACTTCTTTCTCTGACCTCCATAGCGCTGAACGCCCTCACGAAGTTCAGAGTATAGTACTTGTTTTGGAAAGCGATGATTTGGCATGAGGATCACGTGACCCACCCACCAGAGTTGGTGTTGGGCTAACATTGCTTTTGTGCTCTTAATACTGACGTCATCCGGATCGCTGGTATTTGTGCGTTTATCTCTCCAAGTGACTTTCAAGATACGGAATGTCTGAGGCACCTCTGGTGGAATTTCTCAAGCAATTTTTGTGACGCCTGTAGGTTGTCCACGTCTCACATCCATTTTAGGTTATGTACACACTTTAACACCTTGTAGTAGCTGGTGATCCCTACCTTTTATATGATGTTCTTTTGTTTCGATAGATATCCTTTATTGACTTACGGTCCTAGTTATTATGCTTTATTGTTTCCCTCAAAGTCATCAACGGCGGACCAAGCGTAAGAGCAGTAAGCTTATTGTGAACGGCTGGAAAGGCGGAAGAATGCTGCAGCAGCTTAAAAATTTACTGATCATTGCGCCTAGGCATGCCTTTAGGAATATCTTTTCTCTGTCAAGGAATGTGCGTTTGTTGTTGTGCACCACCATACTCACGTTAAACTAATATACACACAGACGTCTTCCAAGCACTACGGCGATCGGGGAGTGGCGACGGGATCAGAATTGTGACTTTCTAATTATGTGTTAAATATAATAATAATAGAGAAAATATTCGCATAATGTGCAAATAAAACATATTAGTTCTCAACATCGAGACAGAATTTAGTCAGCGACACTAGTCTTTTCCCGCAAAACATTGCGTGGTACCTCTAACAGCTTCTTCCGCACAATTTGCATACACACTGTAATTCAAGTGGTTCATGATAGTTGGCTCTGCAGCATACCCGCTGGTGAAAACCGTGAACAGCGAAAAGTGTCATAAAGTGTCTTAATTCATATCCTGGCTTTTTCCAATCACTGTTCAACATTGCGTCTGTAGTGTAAAATTCCAGCCATATTTCTTCCCTTTTCCTTTGAAGGTCTATAAGCAAGCACTGATACGCATATGTAGAGGGTAGTATGTACTAAATATATATTAACAGATGTACAACAAACCAACATCCACTGACGGTGTACATAATCATTATCTAACGAAATATTAACAGATATACAGCAAACTAACATACACTAACGTTGTACATAATCATTAACTAACGAAATATTAACAGATGTACAGCAACCTGACATCAACTAACTTTGTACTGTACGTAATCATTAACTAACGAAATATTAATATAAGTAGATCAACCGCAAACTAACACCAATAACGTTGTACATAATCATTAACTAATGAAATATTAACAAATGCACAGCAAACTAACATTAACTAACGTTGTACATAAACAATAACTAACGAAATATTAACAGATATACAGCAAACCAACATCCACTAACGGTGTACATAATCATTAACTAACGAATTATTAACAGATATACAGCAAACTAACATTACCTAACGTTGACCATAATCATTAACTAACGAAATATTAACAAATGCACAGCAAACTAACATCAACTAACGTTGTACATAATAATTAAATAACGAAATACTAACAGATGTACAGCAAACTAGCATCAACTAACGTTGTACATAATCATTAATTAACGAAATATTAACAGATATAGAGCAAACTAACATCAACTAACGTTGTACATAATCATTAACTAACGAAATATTAACAGATATACAGCAAACTAACATACACTAACGTTGTACATAATCATTAACTAACGAAATATTAACAGATGTACAGCAAACTGACATCTACTAACTTTGTACTGTACATAATCATTAACTAACGAAATATTAATATAAGTGGATAAACCGCAAACTAACACCAATAACGTTGTACATAATCATTATCTAACGAAATATTAACAAATGCACAGCAAACTAACATAAACTAACGTTGCACATAATCAACAACTAACGAAATATTAACAGATATACAGCAAACTAACATTACCTAACGTTGACCACAATCATTAACTAACGAAATATTAACAAATGCACATCAAACTAACATTAACTAACGTTGTACATAATCATTAACTTACGAAATATTAACAGATGTACAGCATACCAACATCAACTAAAGTTGTACATAATCATTAACTAACGACATATCAACAGATATACAGCAAACTAACATCACCTAACGTTGTACATAATCATTAACTAACGAAAAATTAACAGATGTATAGCAAACGAACATCAACTAACGTTGTACATAATCATTAACTAACGAAATACATGTATCAACAGATATACAGCAAAATAACATCAACTAACGTTGTACATAATCATTAACTAACGAAAAATTTACAGATGCACAGCAAACTAACATCAACTAACGTTGTACATAATCATGAACTAACGAAATATTTACAGATGTACAGCAAACTGACATCAACTAACTTTGTACTGTACATAATCATTAACTAACGAAATATTAGTATAAGTAGATAAACAGCAAACTAACACCAATAACGTTGTACATATTCATTAACTGTCTGTCTGTTAGGTAATCAGCCCGAAGGCTGGTAGGATCCTCAAAAGTACCGCCGTTAGGTTATGTGAGTAGATACCCACAAAAACCTAAGGCAGCGCTATATTGAGTCGTACTAGGCAACATGAGGAGTGAGGTAGTTTGCCATTGCTAACTAACGAAATATAAACAAATGCACAGCAAACTAACATTAACTAACGTTGTACATAATCATTAAATAACGAAATATTAACAGATGTACAGCAAACTAACATCAACTAACGTTGTACATAGTCATTAACTAACGAAATATTAACAGATATACAGCAAACTAACATTAACTAACATTGTACATAATCATTAACTAACGAAATACATGTATTAACACATATACAGCAAAATAACATCAACTAACGTTGTACATAATCATTAACTAACGAAAAATTAACAGATGCACAGCAAACTAACATCAACTAACGTTGTACATAATCATGAAATAACGAAATATTTACAGATGTACAACAAACTGACATCAACTAACTTTGTACTGTACATAATCATTAACTAACAAAATATTAGTATAAGTAGATAAACAGCAAACTAAGACCAATAACGTTGTGCATATTCATTAACTAACGAAATATAAACAAATGCAGAGCAAACTAACATTAACTAACAATGTACATAATCATTAAATAACGAAATATTAACAGATGTACTGAAAACTAACATCAACTAACGTTGTACATAATCATTAACTAACGAAATATTAAAAGATGTACAGCAAACTACCATCAACTAACTTTGTACATGATCATTAACTAACGACATATTAACATATTGCCAAAGAGCTTGATACAGAAGTTGCCAAAATCCCGCCGCAATCTGAGATGTATGAGGCATTTGTCAAATGCGTCCATACAGTTTCTAGAGGGACTATCCCAAGAGGTTGTAGAACAAGCTACATACCAGGACTGACTGATAACAGCAAACAGCTGATGAACCACTACAAAGATCTCTTTGAGGCAGACCCATTTTCTGATGATACTATCCATGTTGGCGAGGAACTATTGCAAACTATCTCAGCACATTGTAAAGCTAAGTGGACCTCACTGGTAGAGAATCTCGACATGAAGTTAAATAGTAGGCGGGCCTGGAATCTCCTGAAAAACCTCAGCGGTGACCCAACGACATCTAGAAACTTCACCACAATAACAGCAGACCAGATTGCAACCCAATTACTCATGAACGGGAAGACTAAAGGTCGGAGCTCACGGGAGCAACTGGAACGAACCTCAGGACATGAGAACCATAACCTACGAGAACCTTTCACCTTGAATGAACTAGAATCTGCCATCTCCACGTTGAAATTGAATAAAGCTGCAGGCATCGATGACATCAGAGTAGAACAGATCAAAAAGTTCGGCCAGACCACCCTACAATGGCTGCTTACGATGATTAATGAGTGTGTATCTAAGCTTTATATCCCCAGGCTCTGGAGGAAAGCCCGAGTGGTTGCACTGCTTAAGCCTGGTAAGGAGCCAAACGATCCTAAAAACTTTCGCCCAATATCCTTATTATGTCACTGTTTCAAGATCTTCGAGCGCCTTATCCTCAACCGAATTAGCGGCATCCTTGAAGATAAGTTCATTCCCCAACAAGCTGGGTTTCGATCTGGAAAGTCGTGTTGCAGTCAGATACTGAACCTCACTCAACACATCGAGGATGGGTATGAACAAGGTGAGATAACTGGAGTTGCCTTTGTCGATCTAACAGCTGCTTACGACACTATCAACCACAGAAAGTTGCCGAGGAAAGTGTACCAGACCTCCAACGACTACCAACTAACATCCCTTATTGGCACTCTCCTGCAGAATAGAAGGTTCCAAGTCTTTCTCCATGGTAAAAAGAGCAGATGGCGCATACAAAAGAACGGCTTACCTCAAGGCAGTGTACTCGCTCCTGTGCTATTTAATATTTACACTAACGATCAGCCCATACCAGAACATTCTAGGCTCTTCATCTATGCTGATGATACTGCAGTGGCTGCCCAAGGAAAAACATTTGAAGAGGTGGAGGGAAAGTTGACTTCTGCACTAGATACCCTTGGATCTTACTATGAAGCCAATCATCTTAAGCCAAATCCCAACAAGACTCAAGTATGTGCATTTCACTTAAGGAATAGAGAAGCTCGGCGGGAACTGGATGTTACATGGCAAGGCAAACAACTCCAACATTGTCCAACACCCGTGTATCTAGGTGTTACTCTTGACCGAACACTGTCCTTCAAAAAACATTGCCATAAGACCAGGCTGAAAGTTAGTTCACGGAACAATATTTTGAGGAAGCTCACAGCCACCACTTGGGGGGCAAGTCCTCACGTCCTAAGAACTTCTGCTCTTGCTTTGTGCATGTCTGCTGCAGAGTACGCTTCACCTGTGTGGAGTGCATCCAGTCACACCAAGCAGATTGACATTGCCATCAACGAGACCATACGAATCTTGTCGGGATGTATGAAGCCTACTCCAGTCGACAAACTTTACCCGATTGTTGGGATAGCTCCCCCAACTATCAGAAGGGCTGTTGCTGCTGATGCAGAGAGGGCGAAGCAGATTAATGATCCCCGTCATCCACTGCATAATCATCAGGCTGTTGTCCGTCGACTGAAATCAAGAAAGAGTTTCATCGCCAGGACTCAACCACTGGAGGGAACATCGGAATCTAACCGCATCTCCAGGTGGAAGAACAAGCTGCCGCCGGATATCCCTGTTAAGGAAGAGCTAGCCCCAGGAAAAGACCTGCCTTACCCTGTTTGGAAATCACTTAATCGTCTCAGGGTGGGCGTCCCTCGTTGCAAGACCAATATGCAGAAATGGGGTATCCTTCCAGCTGATGGAGACACGTCCTGCGAGTGTGGAGCAACACAAGACCCAGCCCACCTGCTCATTTGTCCACTACTAGAACAACCCTGCACTACCCAGGACCTGATCGAGGCAAACAACAAGGCCATCGGAGTTGCTACATTCTGGAAATGATCGGGCACGGAAATTAATGAATGAACAGATGAACAGCAAACTAACATCAACTAACTTTGTACATAATCATTAACTAACGACATATTAACAGATACACAGCAAACTAACATAAACTAACGATGTACATAATCATTAACTGACGAAATATTAACAGATATACAGCAAACTAACATCAACTAACGTTGTACATGATCATTAACTAACGAAATATTAACAGACATACAGCAAACTAACATCAACTAACGTTGTAAATAATCATTAACTAACGAAATATTAATATAAGTAGATAAACAGCAAACTAACACCAATAACGTTGCACATAAACATTAACTAACGAAATATTAACAGATGTGCAGCAAACTAACATCAACTAACGTTGTACATAATCATTAACTAACGAAATATTAACAGATGTCCAGCAAGCTAACATCAACTAACGTTGTACTGTGCCCGTCTGTGCACCCGGAGCGACAGACAACCACATGCGAGACAGCAGTGAACACAGTGTTAGCGCGAGATCTCTCTTAGGGCGTTCTGGGTTTGGGCAATAATTACCAACACTGTGCTCATGCCGCTCTTAAAGGAAAAAGGAAAGACATGACATGCAATTGAGAATTGAAGACCATGTTTCAAGACGAACCAATTCACAAAAAAATATGTATATATATATATATTCATGAAATTCCTCATCCTTGGAGAAGCACAAAAAATAGCACACGCATTCAATAGCAGATTTTATATCTCTCTTATATGAAAATAAACCATAGTCGTATTTAAAATTGTCCATATCTTCACTATGTTTATGAATTACACTTCATTCTTTAATTTATACAAGTCGAGATGACATAAAATAATTTTTCCCTATTATGTTGCATAGTTACTCTATTTTATTATTTACAAATAGTTCTGACATTAGCACGGATTAGTTCACACGCGATTCTTCATTGAATTATTTAATAAACATACTTCTTAACGCAGTTATATCAAAATGTCATGATGACTATTGCTTGTGCACAGCAGTTAATTTTATAGCAGACAATTGAGCAAAATAACAATAATATCTGGTTTCGTGGAGTTAGCTAGACATATTCCTTCATAACTTTAAAGATCTAATGCAATGACCATGAATTCATATGACCATAAAATTTGCATGAAAATATTGCATGTAATAATCCATAATAATTTGAGCTATCACATCACAGGGAAATCTTTAGGATTTTGAATACACAGGAGCATTATGGGACTGGAGACAATTCCCGCAACTCCCATTTTACTTTTTATCAAATCATACAGCTTTTGGTGGATTTCGGATACAACTCCTCTAATCTCCACTCAACACGAGGATCTAGGCCTTTTTAAACAACTTTTACAAAGTGCCTTAGCAATTTAACTTCTATTCTCAACATCCTAAAAGTTAACAAATATTAAGCATTTAAATGGATATCAACAGTAATTATGATTCAATATTTTATCAGTAGCTTTCATGACTATTATTCATTTGGAATATCACTTCCATCATTATTTATAGAATTCATGTTTATTATTATTTATTCAGAATAAATATTTCTTCTTCTTCTTATGATTATTATTATTATTATTATTATTATTATTATTATTATTATTATGAGACACCATATTTTTCTGTCATGCAGAATAAAAATTATTTAATGCATCTCATCATTGAAAATCTGCTGCTTTATGAATTAAGATAGGAATCCTCATATTATTTACTGCAAAAATGAAACATTGAGGATTGCACCTCGGCTGCAAGTCTACCCTGACTATATGGAAAAATTACGCCTAAAAATATGCAACCATTCTAACTGTACAAGAGTTACTTAATAAAGAAAGTGAATTGGTCTATCAGAAGGAAGGAATATTCATGGTTCTCTGAAATGTTTAAGCTTGCGGAAGTCTACGTTATCATGTTTCCGTGGCTATCAGACCTCCCTCGATGCAGATCAACTCCACGCACCACGGATCTGAAAAGTTTAACATGGGGCATGATGTCGCTTTCCACTCCCCCGGCGCAGGTCGACTCCACGCACCATGGACCTGAGAAGTTGAAACGCAGGGCATTGGGGTATGTTCTGCTTGGCCTACGGACCTCAGCCGCAGGTGGCTTTATTCCTCGTTCCTACGGACATCCTGGTCTGGTCTCCTCACATCCTGCCTTCTAGCCGCTAGTCATCCCCATGGATTGGGGTAGTGAAATTATCGTATCTTGTACTGGTATCCATGCGCATAAGGCATGCTGCTAGTAATGTTCATGCTTAATAATGGATTTCACTGGTATGACCCCCCTGGTCTGACGGGACAGGCAAATAACAAAAATTCCAGGTGATAATGTCTTTGTGAATATAGGTGGAATCTGGCCTGATATTTCCCCGTATAAAATATAAGTAGTGAGGGTAGCCTGTTAGCTTTTGCAAATATTCGATTGCTAACCTATGAGGTGGTCCCAGTTCTTAACAGTTTGTTGTTGGTAGTGGGGATAATACACAAAACCACAGTGAAATACTTGTATAATACAAGTCGCATTCACATTCCTCTTGATGTCTTGAAGTGTTCTATCAGGTGCAGAATTATAAGTTCGAAGCACTGTAAATTATGGCTATGTTTACCACCAACGTCGCACCTAGGCTATGTCCAACCGGACCGAGTAACGTCGCACTAATTGCCTAGTTCGAAGGAGCACTCGCTCATACTGACGTCGTATTCAACTACATCGGTGACACACACACAAACACTTCGTGGTTCGATGACGGGTCAGAATATGCCCGACTGTGTACTAGACCTGTGTCAAGGCCAATTTTTATACCGTCTCACGGGCGCATTTCGATCATTCAACTCGCATTACGTAATGCCTGATCCTACATATCATTGTCTATGTTCATAGAACCCTCCAGAAGGTTTCTAATTTCCAATAGAATATCCTGAGTAAGCAAGCATATTACTCCCCATATAATGCTGAAGCGTTCAGATAAGTTTGTTGTATAACAAAAGCTTATATCGAATATGCCTTCAATATCCGCTAGCTACACGTGGAACATGTGGCCGGTTCAAAGCTTGCGTTGAGTTGGCAGCTAGACCTTGACTCGCTGACGTCACGAGCGCGCTCTCTTTAAACTCTCTCCGGACCACGACATCGTAAATGGGCACAGTACATAATCATTAACTAACGAAATATTAACAGACATACAGCAAACTAACATCAACTAACGTTGTAAATAATCATTAACTAACGAAATATTATTATAAGTAGCTAAACGGCAAACTAACACCAATAACATTGTACATAATCATTAACTAACGAAATATTAACAAATGCACAGCAAACTAACATTAACTAACTTTGTACATAATCATTAGCTAACGAAATATAAACAGATATACAGCAAACTAACATCAACTAACCGTAGTACATAATCATTAACTAACGAAATATTAACAGATATACAGCAAACTAATATCATCTAATGTTGTACATAATCATTAACTAACGAAATATTAACAGACATACAGCAAACTAACCTCAACTAACGATGTAAATAATCAATAACTAACGAACTACTAACAGACATACAGCAAACTAACATCAACTAACGTTGTACATAATCATTAACTAACGAAATATTAACAAATGTCCAGCAAACTAACATCAACTAACGTTGTACATAATCATTAACTAACTAAATATTAACAGATATACAGCAAACTAACCTCAACTAACGTTGTACATAATCATTAACTAACGAAATATTATCAGACATACAGCAAACTAACATCAACTAGCGTTGTAAATAATCATTAACTAACGAAATATTAATATAAGTAGATAATCAGCAAACTAACACCAATAACGTTGTAAATAATCATTAACTAAAGAAATATTAACAGATATACAGCAAACTACCATCAACTAACGTTGTACGTAATCATTAACTAACTAAATATTAACAGATATACAGCAAACTAACCTCAACTAACGTTGTACATAATCATTAACTAACGAAATATTAACAGACATACAGCAAACTAACATCAACTAACGTTGTAAATAATCATTAACTAACGAAATATTAATATAAGTGGATAATCAGCAAACTAACACCAATAACGTTGTAAATAATAATTAACTAACGAAATATTAACAGATATACAGCAAACTACCATCAACTAACGTTGTTCATAATCAATATCTAACTAAATATTAACAGATGTACGGCAAATTAACATCAACTAACGATGTACATAATCAATATCTAACGAAATATTAACAGATGTACAGCAAACTAACATCAACTAACGATGTAGGCCTACATAATCATTAACTAACGAAATATTAACAGATGCCCAGCAATCTAACATCAACTAACGTTGTACATAATCAGTAACTAACGAAATATTAACAGATGTCCAGCAAACTAACATTAACTTACGTTATACATAATCATTAACTATCGAAATATTAACAGATATACAGCAAACTAACCTCAACTAACGATGTACATAATCGTTATCTAACGGAATATTAACAGATGTACAGCAAACTAACCTCAACTAACGATGTACATAATCATTAACTAACGAAATATTAACAGACGTACAGCGAACTAACCTCAACTAACGATGTACATAATCATTAACTAACGAAATATTAACAGATGTCCAGCAAGCTAACATCAACTAAAGTTGTACTGTGCCCGTCTGTGCACCTGGAGCGACAGACAACCGCATGCGAGACAGCAGTGAACACAGTGTTAGCGCGAGATCTCTCTCAGGGCGTTCTGGGTGTGGGCGATAATTACCAACACTGTGCTCATGCCGCTCGTAAAGGAAAAAGGAAAGACATGACATGCAATTGAGAACTGGAGCCCATGTTTCAAGACGAACCAATTCACAATATATATATTCATGATATTCCTCATTCTTGCAGAAGCACAAAAATAGCACACGCATTCAATAGCAGATTTTATGTCTCTCTTATATGAAAATAAACCATAGTCGTATTTAAAATTGTCCATATCTTCGCTATGTTTATGAATTACACTTCATTCTTTAATTTATACAAGTCGAGATGACATAAAATAATATTTCCCTGTTATGTTGCATAGTTACTCTATTTTACTATATACAAATAGTTCTGACATTATCACGGATTAGTTCACACGCGATTCTTCATTGAATTATTTAACTTCTTAACGCAGTTATATCAAAATGTCATGATGACTATTACTTGCGCACAGCAGTTAATTTTATAGCAGACAATTGAAAAAAAGAAAATAATATCTGGTTTCGTGGAGTTAGCTAGACATATTCCTTCATAACTTTAAGGATCTAATGCAATGAACATGAATTCATATGACCATAAAATTTGCATGACAATATTGCTTGTAATAATGCATAATAATTTGAGCTATCACTTCACAGGGAAATCTAAAGGATTTGGAATACACAGAAGCATTATGGGACAGGAGACAAATTCCCGCAACTCCCATTTTATTTTTTATCAAAGCATACAGCTTTCGGTGGATTTCGGATACAAGTTTTCTAATCTCCACTCAACACGAGGATCTAGGCCTCTTTAAACAACTTTTAAAAGTGCCTTAGCAATTTAACTTCTATTCTCAACATCCTAAAAGATAACAAATATTAAGCATTCAAATGGATATCAACAGTAATTATGATTCAATATTTTATCAGTAGCTTTCATGACTATTATTCATTTGGAATATCACTTCCATCATTATTTATAGAATTCTAGTATATTATTATTTATTCAGAATAAATATTTCTTCTTCTTCTTATGATTATTATTATTATTATGAGATATCATATTTTTCTGTCATGCAGAATAAAAATTATTTAATGCATCTAATCATTGAAAATCCTCTGCTTTATGAATTAAGATAGGAATCCTCATATTATTTACTGCAAAAATGAAACATTGAGGATTGCACCTCGACTGCAAGTCTACCCTGACTATATGGAAAAATTACGCCTGAAAATATGCAACCATTCTAACTGTACAAAAGTTACTTAATAAAGAAAGTGAATTGGTCTATCAGAAGGGAGGAATATTCATGGCTCTCTGAAATGTTTAAGCTTGCGGAAGTCTACGTTATCATGTTTCCGTGGCTATCAGACCTCCCTCGATGCAGATCAACTCCACGCACCACGGATCTGAAATGTTTAACATGGGGCATGATGTCGCTTTCAACTCCCCCGGTGCAGGTCGACTCCACGCACCACGGACCTGAGAAGTTGAAACGCAGGGCATTGGGGTATGTTCTGCTTGGCCTACGGACCTCAGCCGCAGGTGGCTTTATTCCTCGTTCCTAAGGACATCCTGGTCTGGTCTCCTCACATCCTGCCTTCTAGCCGCTAGTCATCCCCATGGATAGGGGTAAAGAAATTATCGTATCTTGTACTGGTATCCATGCGCATAAGGCATGCTGCTAGTAATGTTCATGCTTAATAATGGATTTCACTGGTATGAACCCACTGGTCTGACGGGACAGGCAAATAACAAAAATTCCAGGTGATAATGTCTTTGTGAATATAGGTGGAAACTGGCCTGATATTTCCCCGTATAAAAATATAAGTAGTGAGGGTAGCCTGTTAGCTTTTGCAAATGTTCAATTGCTAACTTATGAGGTGGTCCCAGTTCTTAACAGTTTGTTGTTGGTAGTGGGGATAATACACAAAACCACAGTGAAATACTTGTATAATACAAGTCGTATTCACATACCTTTTGATGTCTTGAATTGTTCTATCAGGTGCAGAATTATAAGTTCGAAGCACTGTAAATTATGGTTATGTTTACCACCAACGTCGCACCTAGGCTATGTCCAACCGGACCAAGTAACGTCGCACTAATTGCCTAGTTCGAAGGAGCACTCGCTCATACTGACGTCGTACTCAACTACATCGGTGACACACACACACACACTTCGTGGTTCGATGACGGGTCAGAATATGCCCGACTGTGTACTTGACCTGTGTCAAGGCCGATTTTTATACCGTCTCACGGGCGCATATCGATCATTCAACTTGCATTACGTAATGCCTGATCCTACATATCATTGTCTATGTTCATAGAACCCTCCAGGAGGTTTGTAATTTCCAATAGAATATCCTGAGTAAGCAAGCATATTACTCCCCATATAATACTGAAGCGTTCAGATAAGTTTCTTGTATAACAAAAGCTTATATCGAATATGCCTTCAATATCCGCTAGCTACACGTGGAACATGTGGCCGGTTCAAAGCTTGCGTAGAGTTGGCAGCTAGACCTTGACTCGCTGACGTCACGAGCGCGCTCTCTTTAAACTCTCGCCGGACCACGACATCGTAAATGGGCACAGTACATAATCATTAACTAACGAAATATTAACAGACATACAGCAAACTAACATCAACTAACGTTGTAAATAATCATTAACTAACGAAATATTAATATAAGTAGATAAACAGCAAACTAACACCAATAACGTTGTACATAATCATTAACTAACGAAATATTAACAAATGCGCAGCAAACTAACATTAAATAACGTTGTCCATAATCATTAACTAACGAAATATAAACAGATATACAGCAAACTAACATCAACTAACCGTTGTACATAATCATTAACTAACGAAATATTAACAGATATACAGCGAACTAATATCATCTAATGTTGTACATAATCATTAACTATCGAAATATTAACAGACATACAGCAAACTAACCCCAACTAAAGATGTAAATAATCATTAACTAACGAAATATTAACAGACACACAGCAAAATAACATCAACTTACGTTGTACATAATCATTAACTAACGAAATATTAACAAATGTACAGCAAACTAACATCAACTAACGTTGTACATAATCATTAACTAACTACATATTATCAGATATACAGCAAATTAACCTCAACTAACGTTGTACATAATCAATATCTAACGAAATATTAACAGACATACAGTAAAATAACATCAACTAACGTTATAAAATAATCATTAACTAACGAAATATTAATATAAGATGATAATAAGCAAACTAACACCAATAACGTTGTAAATAATCATTAACTAAAGAAATATTAACAGATATACAGCAAACTACCATCAACTAACGTTGTACGTAATCATTAACTAACTAAATATTAACAGATATACAGCAAACTAACCTCAACTAACGTTGTACATAATCATTAACTAACGAAATATTAACAGACATGCAGCAAACTAACATCAACTAACGTTGTAAATAACCATTAACTAACGAAATATTAATATAAGTGGATAATCAGCAAACTAACACCAATAACGTTGTAAATAATCATTAGCTAACGAAATATTAACAGATATACAGCAAACTACCATCAACTAACGTTGTAAATAATCAATATCTAACGAAATATTAACAGATGTACAGCAAACTAACATCAACTAACGTTGTAGGCCTACATAATCATTAACTAACGAAATATTAACAGATGTCCAGCAATCTAACATCAACTAACGTTGTACATAATCAGTAACTAACGAAATATTAACAGATGTCCAGCAAACTAGCATTAACTTAAGTTATACATAATCATTAACTATCGAAATATTAATAGATATACAGCAAACTAACCTCAACTAACGATGTACATAATCGTTATCTAACGGAATATTAACAGATGTACAGCAAACTAACCTCAACTAACGATGTACATAATCATTAACTAACGAAATATTAACAGACGTACAGCGAACTAACCTCAACTAACGATGTACATAATCATTAACTAACGAAATATTAACAGATGTCCAGCAAACTAACATCAACTAACGTTGTACTGTGCCCGTCTGTGCACCTGGAGCGACAGACAACCACATGCGAGACAGCAGTGAACACAGTGTTAGCGCGAGATCTCTCTCAGGGCGTTCTGGGTTTGGGCGATAATTACCAACACTGTGCTCATGCCGCTCGTAAAGGAAAAAGGAAAGACATGACATGCAATTGAGAATTGGAGCCCATGTTTCAAGACGAACCAATTCACAATATATATATACATATTCATGATTTTTCTCATTCTTGCAGAAGCACAAAAATAGCACACGCATTCAATAGCAGATTTTATGTCTCTCTTATATGAAAATAAACCATAGTCGTATTTAAAATTGTCCACATCTTTACTATGTTTATGAATTACACTTCATTCTTTAATTTATACAAGTCGAGATGACATAAAATAATATTTCCCTGTTATGTTGCATAGTTACTCTATTTTACTATTTACAAATAGTTCTGACATTAGCACGGATTAGTTCACACGCGATTCTTCATTGAATTATTTAATAAACACACTTCTTAACGCAGTTATATCAAAATGTCATGATGACTATTACTTGCGCACAGCAGTTAATTTTATAGCAGACAATTGAAAAAAAAATAATAATATCTGGTTTCGTGGAGTTAGCTAGACATATTCCTTCATAACTTTAAGGATCTAATGCAATGAACATGAATTCATATGAC
Organism: Meconema thalassinum; assembly: GCA_946902985.2. Lineage (NCBI taxonomy): Eukaryota > Metazoa > Arthropoda > Insecta > Orthoptera > Tettigoniidae > Meconema > Meconema thalassinum. The sequence continues at coordinate 778,453,107 of OX336388.2, read as the reverse complement.
CATAAAATTTGCAAGACAATATTGCTTGTAATAATGCATAATAATTTGAGCTATCACTTCACAGGGAAATCTAAAGGATTTGGAATACACAGAAGCATTATGGGACAGGAGACAATTCCCGCAACTCCCATTTTATTTTTTATCAAAGCATGCAGCTTTCGGTGGATTTCGGATACAAGTTTTCTAATCTCCACTCAACACGAGGATCTAGGCCTCTTTAAACAACTTTTAAAAGTGCCTTAGCAATTTAACTTCTATTCTCAACATCCTAAAAGATAACAAATATTAAGCATTCAAATGGATATCAACAGTAATTATGATTCAATATTTTATCAGTAGCTTTCATGACTATTATTCATTTGGAATATCACTTCCATCATTATTTATAGAATTCTAGTATATTATTATTTATTCAGAAGAAATATTTCTTCTTCTTCTTCTTATGATTATTATTATTATTATGAGACATCATATTTTTCTGTCATGCAGAATAAAAAATATTAAATGCATCTAATCATTGAAAATCCTCTGCTTTATGAATTAAGATAGGAATCCTCATATTATTTACTGCAAAAATGAAACATTGAGGATTGCACCTCGACTGCAAGTCTACCCTGACTATATGGAAAAATTACGCCTGAAAATATGCAACCATTCTAACTGCACAAGAGTTACTTAATAAAGAAAGTGAATTGGTCTATCAGAAGGGAGGAATATTCATGGCTCTCTGAAATGTTTAAGCTTGCGGAAGTCTACGTTATCATGTTTCCGTGGCTATCAGAGCTCCCTCGATGCAGATCAACTCCACGCACCACGGATCTGAAAGGTTTAACATGGGGCATGATGTCGCTTTCAACTCCCCCGGTGCAGGTCGACTCCACGCACCACGGACCTGAGAAGTTGAAACGCAGGGCATTGGGGTATGTTCTGCTTGGCCTACGGACCTCAGCCACAGGTGGCTTTATTCCTCGTTCCTAAGGACATCCTGGTCTGGTCTCCTCACATCCTGCCTTCTAGCCGCTAGTCATCCCCATGGATTGGGGTAATGAAATTATCGTATCTTGTACTGGTAACCATGCGCATAAGGCATGCTGCTAGTAATGTTCATGCTTAATAATGGATTTCACTGGTATGAACCTACTGGTCTGACGGGACAGGCAAATAACAAAAATTCCAGGTGATAATGTCTTTGTGAATATAGGTGGAAACTGGCCTGATATTTCCCCGTATAAAAATATAAGTAGTGAGGGTAGCCTGTTAGCTTTTGCAAATGTTCGATTGCTAACTTATGAGGTGGTCCCAGTTCTTAACAGTTTGTTGTTGGTAGTGGGGATAATACACAAAACCACAGTGAAATACTTGTATAATACAAGTCGCATTCACATACATTTTGATGTCTTGAATTGTTCTATCAGGTGCAGAATTATAAGTTCGATGCACTGTAAATTATGGCTATGTTTACCACCAACGTCGCACCTAGGCTATGTCCAACTGGACCAAGTAACGTTGCACTAATTGCCTAGTTCGAAGGAGCACTCGCTCATACTGACGTCGTATTCAACTACATCGGTGACACACACACACACACTTCGTGGTTCGATGACAGGTCAGAATATGCCCGACTGTGTACTTGACCTGTGTCAAGGCCGATTTTTATACCGTCTCACGGGCGCATATCGATCATTCAACTCGCATTACGTAATGCCTGATCCTACATATCATTGTCTATGTTCATAGAACCCTCCAGAAGGTTTGTAATTTCCAATAGAATATCCTGAGTAAGCAAGCATATTACTCCCCATATAATACTGAAGCGTTCAGATAAGTTTCTTGTATAACAAAAGCTTATATCGAATATGCCTTCAATATCCGCTAGCTACACGTGGAACATGTGGCCGGTTCAAAGCTTGCGTTGAGTTGGCAGCTAGACCTTGACTCGCTGACGTCACGAGCGCGCTCTCTTTAAACTCTCGCCGGACCACGACATCGTAAATGGGCGCAGTACATAATCATTAACTAACGCAATATTAACAGACATACAGCAAACTAACATCAACTAACGTTGTAAATAATCATTAACTAACGAAATATTAATATAAGTAGATAAACAGCAAACTAACACCAATAACGTTGTACATAATCATTAACTAACGAAATATTAACAAATGCACAGCAAACTAACATTAACTAACGTTGTCCATAATCATTAACTAACGAAATATAAACAGATATACAGCCAACTAACATCAACTAACCGTTGTACATAATCATTAACTAACGAAATATTAACAGATATATAGCAAACTAATATCATCTAATGTTGTACATAATCATTAACTAACGAAATATTAACAGACATACAGCAAACTAACCACAACTAACGATGTAAATAATCATTAACTAACGAAATATTAACAGACACACAGCAAAATAACATCAACTTACGTTGTACATAATCATTAACTAACGAAATATTAACAAATGTACAGCAAACTAACATCAACTAACGTTGTACATAATCATTATCTAACTACATATTATCAGATATACAGCAAACTAACCTCAACTAAAGTTGTACATAATCATTAACCAACGAAATATTAATATAAGTAGATAATCAGCAAACTAACACCAATAACGTTGTAAATAATCATTACCTAACGAAATATTAACAGATATACAGCAAACTACCATCAACTAACGTTGTACATAATCAATATCTAACGAAATATTAACAGATGTACAGCAAATTAACATCAACTAACGATGTACATAATCAATATCTAACGAAATATTAACAGATGTACAGCAAACTAACATCAACTAACGTTGTAGGCCTACATAATCATTAACTAACGAAATATTAACAGATGTCCAGCAAACTAACATCAACTAACGTTGTACATAATCATTAACTAACGAAATATTAACAGTTGTCCAGCAAACTAACATTAACTGAAGTTATACATAATCATTAACTATCGAAATATTAACAGATATACAGCAAACTAACCTCAACTAACGATGTACATTATCGTTATCTAACGGAATATTAACAGATGAACAGCAAACTAACCTCAACTCACGATGTACATAATCATTAACTAACGAAATATTAACAGACGTACAGCGAACTAACCTCAACTAACGAAGTACATAATCATTAACTAACGAAATATTAACAGATGTCCAGCATACTAACATCAACTAACGTTGTACTGTGCCCGTCTGTGCACCTGGAGCGACAGACAACCACATGCGAGACAGCAGTGAACACAGTGTTAGCGCGAGATCTCTCTCAGGGCGTTCTGGGTTTGGGCGATAATTACCAACACTGTGCTCATGCCGCTCGTAAAGGAAAAAGGAAAGACATGACATGCAATTGAGAATTGGAGCCCATGTTTCAAGACGAACCAATTCACAATATATATATATACATATTCATGATTTTTTCATTCTTGCAGAAGCACAAAAATAGCACACGCATTCAATAGCAGATTTTATGTCTCTCTTATATGAAAATAAACCATAGTCTTATTTAAAATTGTCCATATCTTCACTATGTTTATGAATTACACTTCATTCTTTAATTTATACAAGTCGAGATGACATAAAATAATTTTTCCCTATTGTGTTGCATAGTTACTCTATTTTACTATCTACAAATAGTTCTGACATTAGCACGGATTAGTTCACACGCGATTCTTCATTGAATTATTTAATAAACACACTTCTTAACGCAGTTATATCAAAATGTCATGATGACTATTACATGCGCACAGCAGTTAATTTTATAGCAGACAATTGAGAAAAATAATAATAATATCTGGTTTCGTGGAGTTAGCTAGACATATTCCTTCATAACTTTAAAGATCTAATGCAATGACCATGAATTCATATGACCATAAAATTTGCATGACAATATTGCTTGTAATAATCCAAAATAATTTGAGCTATCACATCACAGGGAAATCTTTAGGATTTGGAATACACAGAAGCATTATGGGACAGGAGACAATTCCCGCAACTCCCACTTTATTTTTTATCTAAGCATACAGCCTTCGGTGGATTTCGGATACAAGTTTTCTAATCTCCACTCAACACGAGGATCTAGGCCTCTTTAAACAACTTTTAAAAGTGCCTTAGCAATTTAACTTCTATTCTCAACATCCTAAAAGATAACAAATATTAAGCATTCAAATGGATATCAACAGTAATTATGATTCAATATTTTATCAGTAGCTTTCATGACTATTATTCATTTGGAATATCACTTCCATCATTATTTATAGAATTCTAGTATATTATTATTTATTCAGAAGAAATATTTCTTCTTCTTCTTATGATTATTATTATTATTATTATGAGACATCATATTTTTCTGTCATGCAGAATAAAAATTATTTAATGCATCTAATCATCGAAAATCTTCTGCTTTATGAATTAAGATAGGAATCCTCATATTATTTACTGCAAAAATGAAACATTGAGGATTGCACCTCGGCTGCAAGTCTACCCTGACTATATGGAAAAATTACGCCCGAAAATATGCAACCATTCTAACTGTACAAGAGTTACTTAATAAAGAAAGTGAATTGGTCTATCAGAAGGGAGGAATATTCATGGCTCTCTGAAATGTTTAAGCTTGCGGAAGTCTACGTTATCATGTTTCCGTGGCTATCAGACCTCCCTCGATGCAGATCAACTCCACGCACCACGGATCTGAAAAGTTTAACATGGGACGTGATGTCGCTTTCAACTCCCCCGGTGCAGGTCGACTCCACGCACCACGGACCAGAGAAGTTGAAACGCAGGGCATTGGGGTATGTTCTGCTTGGCCTACGGACCTCAGCCGCAGGTGGCTTTATTCCTCGTTCCTAAGGACATCCTGGTCTGGTCTCCTCACATCCTGCCTTCTAACCGCTAGTCATCCCCATGGATTGGGGTAATGAAATTATCGTATCTTGTACTGGTATCCATGCGCATAAGGCATGCTGCTAGTAATGTTCATGCTTAATAATGGATTTCACTGGTATGACCCCCCTGGTCTGACGGGACAGGCAAATAACAAAAATTCCAGGTGAAAATGTCTTTGTGAATATAGGTGGAAACTGGCCTGATATTTCCCCGTATAAAAATATAAGTAGTGAGGGTAGCCTGTTAGCTTTTGTAAATGCTTGATTGCTAACTTATGAGGTGGTCCCAGTTCTTAACAGTTTGTTGTTGGTAGTGGGGAAAATACAGAAAACCACAGTGAAATACTTGTATAATACAAGTCGCATTCACATACCTTTTGATGTCTTGAATTGTTCTATCAGGTGCAGAATTATAAGTTCGAAGCACTGTAAATTATGGCTATGTTTACCACCAACGTCGCACCTAGGCTATGTCCAACCGGACCAAGTAACGTCGCACTAATTGCCTAGTTCGAAGGAGCACTCGCTCATACTGACGTCGTACTCAACTACATCTGGGACACACACACACACACACACACTTCGTGGTTCGATGACGGGTTAGAATATGCCCGACTGTGTACTTGACCTGTGTCAAGGCCGATTTTTATACCGTCTCACGGGCGCATATCGATCATTCAACTCGCATTACGTAATGCCTGATCCAACATATCATTGTCTATGTTCATAGAACCCTCCAGAAGGTTTGTAATTTTAAATAGCATATCCTGAGTAAGCAAGCATGTTACTCCCCATACAATACTGAAGCGTTCAGATACGTTTCTTGTATAACAAAAGCTTATATCCAATATGCCTTCAATATCCGCTAGCTACACGTGGAACATGTGGCCGGTTCAAAGCTTGCGTTGTGTTGGCAGCTAGACCTTGACTCGCTGACGTCACGAGCGCGCTCTCTTTAACCTCTCGCCGGACCACGACATCGTAAATGGGCACAGTATATAATCATTAACTAACGAAATATTAACAGCCATACAGCAAACTAACATCATCTAACGTTGTAAATAATCATTAACTAACGAAATATTAATATAAGTAGATAAACAGCAAACTAACACCAATAACGTTGTACATAATCATTAACTAACGAAATATTAACAAATGCACAGCAAACTAACATTAAATAACGTTGTACATAATCATTAACTAACGAAATATAAACAGATATACAGCAAACTAACATCAACTAACCGTTGTACATAATCATTAACTAACGAAATATTAACAGTTGTCCAGCAAACTAACATTAACTGAAGTTATACATAATCATTAACTATCGAAATATTAACAGATATACAGCAAACTAACCTCAACTAACGATGTACATTATCGTTATCTAACGGAATATTAACAGATGAACAGCAAACTAACCTCAACTCACGATGTACATAATCATTAACTAACGAAATATTAACAGACGTACAGCGAACTAACCTCAACTAACGAAGTACATAATCATTAACTAACGAAATATTAACAGATGTCCAGCATACTAACATCAACTAACGTTGTACTGTGCCCGTCTGTGCACCTGGAGCGACAGACAACCACATGCGAGACAGCAGTGAACACAGTGTTAGCGCGAGATCTCTCTCAGGGCGTTCTGGGTTTGGGCGATAATTACCAACACTGTGCTCATGCCGCTCGTAAAGGAAAAAGGAAAGACATGACATGCAATTGAGAATTGGAGCCCATGTTTCAAGACGAACCAATTCACAATATATATATATACATATTCATGATTTTTCTCATTCTTGCAGAAGCACAAAAATAGCACACGCATTCAATAGCAGATTTTATGTCTCTCTTATATGAAAATAAACCATAGTCGTATTTAAAATTGTCCATATCTTCACTATGTTTATGAATTACACTTCATTCTTTAATTTATACAAGTCGAGATGACATAAAATAATTTTTCCCTATTGTGTTGCATAGTTACTCTATTTTACTATCTACAAATAGTTCTGACATTAGCACGGATTAGTTCACACGCGATTCTTCATTGAATTATTTAATAAACACACTTCTTAACGCAGTTATATCAAAATGTCATGATGACTATTACATGCGCACAGCAGTTAATTTTATAGCAGACAATTGAGAAAAATAATAATAATATCTGGTTTCGTGGAGTTAGCTAGACATATTCCTTCATAACTTTAAAGATCTAATGCAATGACCATGAATTCATATGACCATAAAATTTGCATGACAATATTGCTTGTAATAATCCAAAATAATTTGAGCTATCACATCACAGGGAAATCTTTAGGATTTGGAATACACAGAAGCATTATGGGACAGGAGACAATTCCCGCAACTCCCACTTTATTTTTTATCTAAGCATACAGCCTTCGGTGGATTTCGGATACAAGTTTTCTAATCTCCACTCAACACGAGGATCTAGGCCTCTTTAAACAACTTTTAAAAGTGCCTTAGCAATTTAACTTCTATTCTCAACATCCTAAAAGATAACAAATATTAAGCATTCAAATGGATATCAACAGTAATTATGATTCAATATTTTATCAGTAGCTTTCATGACTATTATTCATTTGGAATATCACTTCCATCATTATTTATAGAATTCTAGTATATTATTATTTATTCAGAAGAAATATTTCTTCTTCTTCTTATGATTATTATTATTATTATTATGAGACATCATATTTTTCTGTCATGCAGAATAAAAATTATTTAATGCATCTAATCATCGAAAATCTTCTGCTTTGTGAATTAAGATAGGAATCCTCATATTATTTACTGCAAAAATGAAACATTGAGGATTGCACCTCGGCTGCAAGTCTACCCTGACTATATGGAAAAATTACGCCCGAAAATATGCAACCATTCTAACTGTACAAGAGTTACTTAATAAAGAAAGTGAATTGGTCTATCAGAAGGGAGGAATATTCATGGCTCTCTGAAATGTTTAAGCTTGCGGAAGTCTACGTTATCATGTTTCCGTGGCTATCAGACCTCCCTCGATGCAGATCAACTCCACGCACCACGGATCTGAAAAGTTTAACATGGGACGTGATGTCGCTTTCAACTCCCCCGGTGCAGGTCGACTCCACGCACCACGGACCAGAGAAGTTGAAACGCAGGGCATTGGGGTATGTTCTGCTTGGCCTACGGACCTCAGCCGCAGGTGGCTTTATTCCTCGTTCCTAAGGACATCCTGGTCTGGTCTCCTCACATCCTGCCTTCTAACCGCTAGTCATCCCCATGGATTGGGGTAATGAAATTATCGTATCTTGTACTGGTATCCATGCGCATAAGGCATGCTGCTAGTAATGTTCATGCTTAATAATGGATTTCACTGGTATGACCCCCCTGGTCTGACGGGACAGGCAAATAACAAAAATTCCAGGTGAAAATGTCTTTGTGAATATAGGTGGAAACTGGCCTGATATTTCCCCGTATAAAAATATAAGTAGTGAGGGTAGCCTGTTAGCTTTTGTAAATGCTTGATTGCTAACTTATGAGGTGGTCCCAGTTCTTAACAGTTTGTTGTTGGTAGTGGGGAAAATACAGAAAACCACAGTGAAATACTTGTATAATACAAGTCGCATTCACATACCTTTTGATGTCTTGAATTGTTCTATCAGGTGCAGAATTATAAGTTCGAAGCACTGTAAATTATGGCTATGTTTACCACCAACGTCGCACCTAGGCTATGTCCAACCGGACCAAGTAACGTCGCACTAATTGCCTAGTTCGAAGGAGCACTCGCTCATACTGACGTCGTACTCAACTACATCTGGGACACACACACACACACACACTTCGTGGTTCGATGACGGGTTAGAATATGCCCGACTGTGTACTTGACCTGTGTCAAGGCCGATTTTTATACCGTCTCACGGGCGCATATCGATCATTCAACTCGCATTACGTAATGCCTGATCCAACATATCATTGTCTATGTTCATAGAACCCTCCAGAAGGTTTGTAATTTTAAATAGCATATCCTGAGTAAGCAAGCATGTTACTCCCCATACAATACTGAAGCGTTCAGATACGTTTCTTGTATAACAAAAGCTTATATCCAATATGCCTTCAATATCCGCTAGCTACACGTGGAACATGTGGCCGGTTCAAAGCTTGCGTTGTGTTGGCAGCTAGACCTTGACTCGCTGACGTCACGAGCGCGCTCTCTTTAACCTCTCGCCGGACCACGACATCGTAAATGGGCACAGTATATAATCATTAACTAACGAAATATTAACAGCCATACAGCAAACTAACATCATCTAACGTTGTAAATAATCATTAACTAACGAAATATTAATATAAGTAGATAAACAGCAAACTAACACCAATAACGTTGTACATAATCATTAACTAACGAAATATTAACAAATGCACAGCAAACTAACATTAAATAACGTTGTACATAATCATTAACTAACGAAATATAAACAGATATACAGCAAACTAACATCAACTAACCGTTGTACATAATCATTAACTAACGAAATATTAACAGATATACAGCAAACTAACGTCATCTAATGTTGTACATAATCATTAACTAACGAAATATTAACAGACATACAGCAAACAAACCTCAACTAACGATGTAAATAATCATTAACTAACGAAATATTAACAGACATACAGCAAACTAACATCAACTAACGATGTAAATAATCATTAACTAACGAAATATTAACAGACATACAGCAAAATAACATCAACTTACGTTGTACATAATCATTAACTAACTAAATATTACCAGATATACAGCAAACTAACCTCAACTAACGTTGTACATAATCATTAACTAACGAAATATTAACAGACATACAGCAAACTAACATCAACTAACGTTGTAAATAATCATTAACTAACGAAATATTATTATAAGTAGATAATCAGCAAACTAACACCAATAACGTTGTAAATAATCATTAACTAACGAAATATTAACAGATATACAGCAAACTACCATCAACTAACGTTGTACATAATCAATATCTAACGAAATATTAACAGATGTACAGCAAACTAACATCAACTAACGTTGTAGGCCTACATAATCATTAACTAACGAAATATTAACTGATGTCCAACAAACTAACATCAACTAACGTTGTACATAATCATTAACTAACGAAATATTAACAGATGTCCAGCAAACTAACATCAATTAACGTTGTACTGTGCCCGTCTGTGCTCCTGGAGCGACAGACATCCACATGCGAGACAGCAGTGAACACAGTGTTAGCGCGAGATCTTTCTCAGGGCGTTCTGGGTTTGGGCGATAATATTACCAACGCAGTGCTCATGCCGCTCGTAAAGGAAAAAGGAAAGACATGACATGCAATTGAGAATTGGATTGAGGATTGCACCTCGGCTGCAAGTCTACCCTGACTATATGGAAAAATTACGCCTAAAAATATGCAACCATTCTAACTGTACAAGAGTTACTTAATAAAGAAAGTGAATTGGTCTATCAGTAGGGAGGAATATTCATGGCTCTCTGAAATGTTTAAGCTTGCGGAAGTCTACGTTATCATGTTTCCGTGGCTATCAGGCCTCCCTCGGTGCAGATCAACTCCACGCACCACGGATCTGAAAAGTTTAACATGGGGCATGATGTCGCTTTCAACTCCCCCGGTGCAGGTCGACTCCACGCACCACGGACCTGAGAAGTTGAAACGCAGGGCATTGGGGTATGTTCTACTTGGCCTACGGACCTCAGCCGCAGGTGGCTTTATTCCTCGTTCCTAAGGACATCCTGGTCTGGTCTCCTCACATCCTGCCTTCTAGCCGCTAGTCATCCCCATGGATAGGGGTAATGAAATTATAGTATCTTGTACTGGTATCCCTGTGCATAAGGCATGGTGCTAGTAATGTTCATGCTTAATAATGGATTTCACTGGTATGACCCCCCTGGTCTGACGGGACAGGCAAATAACAAAAATTCCAGGTGATAATGTCTTTGTGAATATAGGTGGAATCTGGCCTGATATTTCCCCGTATAAAAATATATGTAGTGAGGGCAGCCTGTTAGCTTTTGCAAATGTTCGATTGCTAACTTATGAGGTGGTCCCAGTTCTTAACAGTTTGTTGTTGGTAGTGGGGATAATACACAAAACCACAGTGAAATACTTGTATAATACAAGTCGCATTCACATACATTTTTATGTCTTGAAGTGTTCTATCTGGTGCAGAATAATAAGTTCGAAGCACTATAAATTATGGCTATGTTTACCACCAACGTCGCACCTAGGCTATGTCCAACCGGACCGAGTAACGTCGCACTAATTGCCTAGTTCGAAGGAGCACTCGCTCATGCTGACGTCGTATTCAACTACATCGGTGACACACACACACTCTTCATGGTTCGATGACGGGTCAGAATATACCGACTGTGTACTTGACCTGTGTCAAGGCCGATTTTTATACCGTCTCACGGGCGCATATCGATCATTCAACTCGCATTACGTAATGCCTGATCCTCCATATCATTGTCTATGTTCATAGAACCCTCCAGAAGGTTTGTAATTTCCAATAGAATATCCTGAGTGAACAAGCATATTACTCCCCATACAATACTGAAGCGTTCAAATATTTTTTTTTGTATAACAACAGCTTATAACGAATATGCCTTCAATTTCCGCTAGCTACACGTGGAACATGTGGCCGGTTCAAAGCTTGCGTTGAGTTGGCAGCTAGACCTTGACTCGCTGACGTCACGAGCGCGCTCTCTTTAAACTCTCGCCGGACCACGACATCGTAAATGTGCACAGTACATTATCATTAACTAACGAAATATTAACAGACATACAGCAAACTAACCTCAACTAACGTTGTAAATAATCATTAACTAACGAAATATTAATATAAGTAGCTAATCAGCAAACTAACACCAATAACGTTGTACATAATCATTAACAAACGAAATATTAACAAATGCACAGCAGACTAACATTAACTAACGTTGTACATAATCATTAACTAACGAAATATAAACAGATATACAGCAAACTAACATCAACTAACCGTTGTACATAATCATTAACAAACGAAATACTAACAGATATACAGCAAACTAACTTCAACTAACCTTTTACATAAATAATTAACTAACGAAATATTATATAAGTAGATAAACAGCAAACTATCACCAATAACGTTGTATATAATCATTAACTAACGAAATATTAACAGATATACAACAAACTACCATCAACTAACGTTCTACATAATCAATATCTAACGAAATATTAACAGATGTACAGCAAATTAACATCAACTAACGATGTACATAATCAATATCTAACGAAATATTAACAGATATGCAGCAAACTAACATCAACTAACGTTGTAGGCCTAAATAATCATTAACTAACGAAATATTAACAGATGTCCAGCAAACTAACATCAACTAACGTTGTACATAATCATTAACTAACGAAATATTAACAGACGTCCAGCAAACTAACATTTACTTAAGTTGTACATAATCATTAACTGACGAAATATTAACAGATGTACAGCAAACTAACATCAACTAACGTTGTACATAATCATTAACTAACGAAATATTAACAGATGTCCAGCAAACTAACATCAACTAACGTTGTACATAATCATTAACTAACGAAATATTAACAGATGTACAGCAAACTAACATCAACTAACTTTGTACTGTGCATAATCATTAACTAACGAAATATTAACAGATATACAGCAAACTAACATCTACTAACTATGTGCTGAACCCTTGCAAAGAAGCATATGAGACTCAGTTTCGGGGGGTGTAACAGTCCATTTCGTTAAGTTGTTGTTAAGCGCTTCTTATAACATGCAGGGTGCCATATAACAAAATAACATGCAGGAAGAAGTGAATACCAGGGTTAAAACATATGAATTTAATTACAGATCAACCATTTACACTATTTACAATAAAAACAAAACAAACAAGGTCTCCCAAATGACTCCCACTTGAATTAATAAAATGCCAAACTAGGCCTAATCTCAGGAGAGCTCGTAAATATCTGGACCAAGTGTCCCAAATTACAACAATGACAATGTGCGTGTGCGGCCGTTCTACATGCGTGACGATGTGTACAAATTAATGCGAGATTCGTTACCATCCAGTAAACCTTCAGGGGACGCATCTGCATTGTCTAGAGCTAGACAGACACGGGGAACCAACTAAACACTAATTAAATTATTCCGACACTTCCTATACTAAATAAAACAACAATAATTTCCGCATGAAATTGGAATCAAAGAACTGCCGAAGCTAACAACATTAATGCCTAAAACTAGGACTTTTCGAAAATCAACACAAGTAAATTAACACGTGACCAAACAAGAAAAACACACATGGCCGCTTGCCATTTTTACCAGAAAAATACACAAATACACCCAAAGGTGTCACAACAGACAAATCTAACATGAAATGAGTCACAGAAATCACTAGGCTCAAAGCCAACTTTTACATCAAAAACAAATATTTCATCTCATACGATATGCGGTAATCCGTAACGGACATGGCGAACTCCCAATTAATTATGATCCAATGATCATCAAAGAACAGGTTTGCTACTGATAGCTTACAGGGGTCAGTCGGTCAGATGGACTGCCTAAAAGATGAATCACCAGACATAGACGGGCGCTAAGTGGAATCTACACATCTGTCAACCCACGTGTCAATGACCTCGACCTGCCATGGCACGGGTTCGAGTCTCGAAGAAGCGTGCTCCCAAAAGCACATAGTATACGTGTGTGTGTCAGAATAAAATATCCCAGCATTTCCCACGGAAATCCAAGAATCAGCACTGGACAAGGTACAGTAGCCGCAGAGAGTGCTCTGCCTTTCCATAAAATACAACAACAATATTTGAGGGCGGTAGCACATCCTACCCCTCATCACGAAGAATTAATACACACACCTGGCACAAACACACACCAGAATCACACGTATGGGTTTGACAGAAACTTGAAATAAATGACATAAAATATTTTCCACCGACTAGCGCTCCCAATCTAGTCAGTGACCAAAGAACCTGAAAAGGACTAAAAAAAACTCAAAAAGATAGAACTAAGGTGTTCTACAGTGACATCTTAATTTGTTGCGCTAGGCAACCCTAGTATGAATAAAAACCTGTTCGTAAAACATCTTACAACATTTACCCCCTTTTCCTACAAAAAAAATGAACTTGAATAAAGCACCACTTATCGACCATGACGAGTTTCGCATTCGCATGAATAAAAATCAAATACACACGCCATGTACACTAAATATGACTCATAAGAAAAATATAGAAACAAACAACACTTTGGCCACGTGCCAACGTACATTTAAACATAACAGTGTCGGCACACACAAAAAAAATTAAATGCAGGAAAAAACAATGAATAAAATATTTACAACATTCCCGCGTCTAATTTAACTACATAATGAGTAAATCAATGGTTTGTACATCACCGCTGCAGCTTGTAGAACTTAACCTCCATCCCAAAGCATTTCCCTACGGGAAATCTACTCGTCCATCGTCGACGTATTGGTAGAGGCGATGCACTTCATTCCATCACACGACCTTTCAGCAGACATCTTGGCGTTGCTTCTTGGAAAGAAATGTTCAAAGTTATTAGTTTGCCTAGCTAGAATCGCTATGAGCTACTGACTTTCACTCACAATAATGTCCTAGGCGATTACTTAACGTAGAACTGGCCCTATCTCAGCATTTGCTTAACACACGCACAATATATCACTCAAAATAATACGAAAATTTACATAAATTACACTCTTCAATCACCACGCAACTGGCTTCTAACAAGTCTCAAATATGTCTATCACGTAGCGCTTATCTCGACTAGAGATCTCCACAAGGCTAAGCGTGAACTCTGCTCCCTTGAGCACAAGATAAAATGTTTGTCAAACAGACATGAAGTACGCTCACTAGAGCTTGATAAATCGTGACGCAAACTGGCGCGAACGTTGCTCACCAGAGCTCAATAAAGTTGTGTCTCAAACTGCTCATCACCGATCAATTTATTTGAAACTGCCAGAATGGGGTAAGGTGGGGGCAATTTGTGAAAATAATCTGTAGATTTCACCTCACAGACTTGGGACTAGTATCAATCTTCTTCTTTTCATCCAAACGTCTCAATGGACTTAAGCGGAATTAATTCGTATCGGCGGTTCTTTAGATACGCGTTTTCGCGCCTTTTCCTAGGGTACGCGATCCACCGCGTGGCTTTGGCTTCCTATCTCCTGATTTGCTGATTCAATCGTGGATCGGTTGGAACTTCACTTCTGGCACACCCATAATGACGCCGATTGAGCTGCGCGTTCGTACAGAATTTGTCCTTGAACTCGGCTTTGCCGGTCATCTTCAGGAATAACTACCAAGCTGCTTCTGTTGTAATCGTTGCAACACACTACCTGACTCCACTTTGTCAATTTCAACTTGTACTGCCTGGGCATCAGTAATAATAATAATAAAAATCATGAAGACTTATTTATCGGCAAATCTATAAGGATTCATTTATCCTCAGCAAGGTTTTGAAATTCGAAGCAAGTGATTGATTTGGATTTGAAAAACAATATCCACAGTAGCATAGATAACATCACTTAAGTACCTCACTCGTCTGCCTGAGTGTACATTCCACCGTCCAAATTAGTGTGCGCGCTCCTCGCTGCAATGTCGTTCACACGTCTCGCTCGACCTTCCCCTCTCAATCACACGATTACAACTCCTGCCGGACCGGCCGTCTTGTTTTCAAACAAAGCTCGCTCTCCCAGGCACCACGTAGCCACGTACATTTGAGTGTGGGTTCTCAAATTAAATTTTGCAATAATGATTCTGCATTCATTGTCCTGATTACTTCATCAAATGGTTCCCTTCTCTAATACGGCTTGAGATTAGCGCTATTGAAAACAGATTTAGCGCCAGTGCTCAATTCTTCAAGTCTGTAAGCATTATTACCCAAATTTTTGATAATACGGAACGGGCCGATAAATTTTGGACAGAACTAGGCAAATACTTTGTTCTTAGGATCTGATATCGGTGGTCTCCGAACAAGCACTAGTTCCTGTTCCTGAAGTTCACGATGAAATTTCTTCCCTCTGTATCTCCTCAGTCTTCCGTCCGCTTGTCTCCTCATGTGTTCTCTGGTTCGCTGAATTCGCAACTCATGTGCTAATAACTGGTCCCTTGGGCATGGAATAATCTTATCCCAAGATCTTTCAGGCATCCTGTTGTGGTGTACAACTAGTGGGACTTGACCCGTCGACTCGTGCTTCATAGTATTCATGCACATCTCAATATCTCCTGCTCTGTCGACCCACTTATTATGATCATTTGGAATCATGACGCAGTAATACTTGGCAACACAGCGAATCGTTCTTTCGCGTGGATTTCCACAAGGATGGCGAATGGTAGTTAGAACATGCTTTATTCCTAGATTCTCTAGACCTTGTCTAAAAACATTGCATGTAAAATATGTCCCATGGTCCGATAAGATGAATTCCGGCTTCCCAAGCGTCGGAATGACTTTGTTCTGGATTCTGCTGAGGACTTGCTTTGATGTCGTCTTCTGGATTGGACATAATTCCACCATCTTGGAAAATACATCGACACATACAAGAAAGTGTCGGCATCCTCGTTTTCCCTTAACTAGAGGACCAAAACAATCAATAGCGACCAGTTCGCACGGTTTCTGTGGTAATAAAGGTTTTGGAAGCTGTTTCAGTATGAAATTATTGGGCTTAGTACGCTGACACGCGTCACAAGTTCTAATTACTTCAACAATGGTGTATCGCATCTTTGGCCAAGTAAAAGTTTCTCCTATTGTCGCTTCCGTTTTGTCAGTGCCGATATGTGCTAGGCTTTCATGGACATGCCACGTCAGTCCTCTCTGTAACGATGCTGGAACTAGAATTCGAAGTTTGGTGTGATCATCATCCACAAACTTGTGAAGAAGATTATTGAGGTAATGGAATTTCGCTTCCTTGGCACGGGCTTCTCGATATTCAGGTGAATGTGGCTGTAGTTCCTTCTTGTAAAACTTCATCATCATCATCATCCATGGGTCCTTTTCTTGTTCCTTCTGAATTTCTTTCAGTTTATCCAAAAATTCACGAGCCTTAGGTGTTAAAGCTATGTGTTGTACATCTAATGCTGTCTCGTTCTCATCTTCAGGATTCCTGCTTAGAGCATCTGGTATGATGTTCATCCTTCCAGGGCTGTGTTCTATGGTATTTTCTGGTATATAAATCCATCCTCAACCCCTGCTGCAGTGAAGGACTCCAGAACTGTTTCAGAAATGCCTCTTTAAACTGGGCCATGTCATTAAACGTATACTTGAAGCTTTGAAACCAGATTAAACTTGGGCCCTTTAAAATTTCTCCACCAGTCACAGCTGTTTTGCGGGACTAACATGTTGGTCATTAAAGTAATCATCCAGCTGGCGCAAAAATGCTTTTGGAGTAGATCCTGAATTCTCCCTGAATTTGTCGGGTTTAAAGTCGTTTCCCCTAATTACTTGTATGACTTGGGCAGGTGCCAAAACAGGTTGTGGAGTTGATGTCTCTCCTCTGTAATTTTGGAATGTGTCGCACGTTATCTTTGGACTCTGACCTCGGCTCGTATCCTCAGCTAGCTTCGAGCCCTCCGGACTCCCAATATTTCCATGTTTCCCTACTGCATTTTCTGAAGAGAATAAAGTAGCATTCTTTAAAGATCTTATCTCGTTCTTAACGATGAGGTCTGCGTGTTCTTGGAACTTGGACTTGATGCTTTCCTCCAGAGCCTGCATTCTAGAGTTATTCTCGCCAAGCCGCTTTAATATATTCAGCCTATCTCCATTAGTCTCATTCGCCTGCTGTTCCCAATCTTTCCGGATCCTACTCTTCAAATTATTAATTTTTTCTTCGGTTCTTTCCTGATTCTTCTCAAGCTGTTCCCCTATTTGCTCTTGTATCAACTGCTGAGTTTTAATTAATTGTTCTCCTACCTCTTCTCGTATTTGCTCTTGGGTTTTAGTTAACTGGTCTTCCAGGTTTTCGCGCAAGTGCATCCGTTCTTCCTCCGTTTTTATCTCCAGCTTGTCAAGTTCCTTTATCAATTCTAACTTATTGGTGTCGACTGAATTAATCTGCTCCTGTATGTTTACGTTCTTCGCCTCTAGTCTATTAAATTGCCCCTGTAATTCATCCTGCGTGCTTTTGATCCCTGCCGTGTTGTTCACGCATGCTGTCTCAATTTGTTTCAATTTGGCGGCTACCATTCCATCTAATTGTACTAGTTTATCGTCGAATTTAGATTCTAGCTTCTTAATTTCTCCTAATTGCCTCGAATTATTTTCTGCCACCTCTCCTGCCAGTTTCTCTAATTCTACTTTAGTACTCTGATTTATTTCAAGGGTGATCTTCTCTAACTGAACTGTTTGTAAGGTTGCCTGCTCTGATAACTTATGGTTTATTTCGAGTAACTGTTTATCATTCTGTTCACGTAATTGCGAAGTTATGTCATTTAATTGTTTATCATTGTGTTCACGCAACTCGTGTAATTGTTTGTCACTATCCAATTTCTTGATCTGCAATTGTACCGTAATGTTACTGTTGACGTCCTGTAATTGTTTATCACTCTGTTCACTCTGAATTTTTAACTGTTCTTCCGTCTTTGCAGACAATTGCACAGTCAACTGCGCGGACATCTGCTCCATCAACGCTTTAATCTCCTCGATGCTAGCCATCGCAAGACAAACAAATATATTCAGAGAAAGATAGGGTCATGCAATGGGATTTCAGTCGTACACACACACATGTCTTGAAATTTAAATTACATTGATTCTAATTTAAATAAATTTTCAGTAATCAAAATATTACTGAATAATGACTCTTATTTCCAAACAACAAAATAACTCCCTTGTGATCTGCTTTTAAATTCCTAACTAACAGAATTTACGAACAACACTTTAATTAACCGGAGTTAATTAAATGTAAAGTAAGGCAAAACCTTCCTGCTTTTGACTGAGTTCACTAAATATGCAAATTTTCTAATTTTAATCCGGGGGCCAGAACAAGTTAACAACAAATACAATATCAACTTCTAAACTTGTTCAATATTTCTAACTTTAAGAACTCAGTGATTTTACTAATACACATGACGGTACAACTTCGCCTCAATTTACTGAATTTACTCTTGTCCTGCTGACCTGGCATCATTTCTCAGCGAAATAAGTATGAAGTCAACTAAAAACAACAACAACAATCCCCACTTGGGCAGCCATTTTTGATATATGAACCCCCTGAGACTCAGTTTCGGGGGGTGTAAGTCCATTTCGTTAAGTTGTTGTTAAGCGCTTCTTATAACATGCAGGGTGCCATATAACAAAATAACATGCAGGAAGAAGTGAATGCCAGGGTTAAAACATATGAATTTAATTACAGATCAACCATTTACACTATTTACAATAAAAACAAAACAAACAAGGTCTCCCAAATGACTCCCACTTGAATTAATAAAATGCCAAACTAGGCCTAATCTCAGGAGAGATCGTAAATATCTGCACCAAGTGTCCCAAATTACAACAATGACAATGTGCGTGTGCGGCCGTTCTACATGCGTGACGATGTGTACAAATTAATGCGAGATTCGTTACCATCCAGTAAACCTTCAGGGGACGAATCTGCATTGTCTAGAGCTAGACAGACACGGAGAACCAACTAAACACTAATTAAATTATTCCGACACTTCCTATACTAAATAAAACAACAATAATTTCCGCATGAAATTGGAATCAAAGAACTGCCGAAGCAAACAACATTAATGCCTAAAACTAGGACTTTTCAAAAATCAACACAAGTAAATTAACACGTGACCAAACAAGAAAAACACATATGGCCGCTTGCAATTTTTACCAGAAAAATACACAAATACACCCAAAGGTGTCACAACAGACAAATCTAACATGAAATTAGTCACAGAAATCACTAGGCTCAAAGCCAACATTTACATCAAAAACAAATATTTCATCTCATACGATATGCGGTAATCCGTAACGGACATGGCGAACTCCCAATTAATTATGATCCAATGATCATCAAAGAACAGGTTTGCTACTGATAGCTTACAGGGGTCAGTCGGTCAGCTGGACTGCCTATAAGATGAATCTCCAGACGTAGACGGGCGCTAAGTGGAATCTGCACATCTGTCAACCCACGTGTCAATGACCTCGACCTGCCATGGCACGGGTTTGAGTCTCGAAGAAGCGTGCTCCCAAAAGCACATAGTATACGTGTGTGTGTCAGAATAAAATATCCCAGCATTTCCCACGGAAATCCAAGAATCAGCACTGGACAAGGTACAGTAGCCGCAGAGAGTGCTCTGCCTTTCCATAAAATACAACAACAATATTTGAGGGCGGTAGCACATCCTACCCCTCATCACGAAGAATCAATACACACACCTGACACAAACACACACCAGAATCACACGTATGGGTTTGACAGAAACCTGAAATAAATGACATAAAATATTTTCCACCGACTTGCGCTCCCAATCTAGTCCGTGACTAAAGAACCTGAAAAGGACTAAAAAAAACTCAAAAAGATAGAACTAAGGTGTTCTACAGTGACATCTTAATTTGTTGCGCTAGGCAACCCTAGTATGAATAAAAACCTGTTCGTAAAACATCTTACAACATTTACCCCCTTTTCCTACAAAAAATGAACTTGAATAAAGCACCACTTATCGACCATGACGAGTTTCGCATTCGCATGAATAAAAATCAAATACACACGCCGTGTACACTAAATATGACCCATAAGAAAAATATAGAAACAAACAACACTTTGGCCACGAGCCAACGTACATTTAAACATAACAGTGTCGGCACACACAAAAAAATCTAAATACAAGAAAAAAGCAATGAATAAAATATTTACAACGTTCCCGCGTCTAATCTAACTACATATTGAGTAAATCAATGGTTTGTACATCACCGCTGCAGCTTGTAGAACTTAACCTCCATCCCAAAGCATTTCCCTACGGGAAATCTACTCGTCCATCGTCGACGTATTGGTAGAGGCGATGCACTTCATTCCATCACACGACCTTTCGGCGTACATCTTGGCGTTGCTTCTTGGAAAGAAATGTTCAAAGTTATTAGTTTGCCTACCTAGAATCGCTATGAGCTACTGACTTTCACTCACAATAATGTCCTAGGCGATTACTTAACGTAGAACTGGCCCTATCTCAGCATTTGCTTAACACACGCACAATATATCACTCAAAATAATACAAAAATTTACATAAATTACACTCTTCAATCACCACGCAACTGGCTTCTAACAAGTATCAAATATGTCTATCACGTAGCGCTTATCTCGACTAGAGATATCCACAAGGCTAAGCGTGAACTCTGCTCCCTTGAGCACAAGATAAAATGTTTGTCAAACAGGCGTGAAGTACGCTCACTAGAGCTTGATAAATCGTGACGCAAACTGGCGCGAACGTTGCTCATCAGAGCTCAATAAAGTTGTGTCTCAAACTGCTCATCACCGATCAATTTATTTGAAACTGCCAGAATGGGGTAAGGTCGGGGCAATTTGTGAAAATAATCTGTAGATTTCACCTCACAGACTTGGGACTAGTATCAATCTTCTTCTTTTCATCCTAACGTATCAATGGACTTATGCGGAATTAATTCGTACCGGCGGTTCTTTAGATACGCGTTTTCGCGCCTTTTCCTAGGGTAAGCGATCCACCGCGTGGCTTTGGCTTCCTATCTCCTGATTTGCTGATTCAATCGTGGATCGGTTGGAACTTCACTTCTGGCACACCCATAATGACGCCGATTGAGCTGCGCGTTCGTACAGAATTTGTCCTTGAACTCGGCTTTGCCGGTCATCTTCAGGAATAACTACCAAGCTGCTTCTGTTGTAATCGTTGCGACACACTACCTGACTCCCCTTTGTCAATTTCAGCATGTACTGCCTGGGCATCAGTAATAATAATAATAAAAATCATGAAGACTTATTGATCGGCAAATCAATAAGGGTTCATTACATAATCATTAACTAACGATATATTAACAGATATACAGCAAACTAACCTCAACTAACGATGTACATAATCGTTATCTAACGAAATACTAACAGATGTACAGCAAACTAACCTCAACTAACGATGTACTGTGCCCGTTTAGACCGGAGTCCGCACGACCACATATGCATTTTACCAATAATCAGTCAGCACGAGAGTCAAAATATCCCGGAGCGCCAGATGGGTTAAAGCAAATCGCAAAAACGACATCAAATTTAAAAAAATGCTTTGCTGATTTTTGGCTCAATGCAACAATAAGGATAGAAGGAGATTTAATTGGGTATGACACATCTGGTAAAATTATCTCAGTTTATTTTGAAGTTAAAATTGACTGCAAAGATGCTCAAAGCAGCATCATCCACGTGTGGCGATCCACACTCTTATTTACACACAATATACAGAAATTTTCCAAACACATTTGACAATCTTTTTGGAAACACAAGTCCGATTAATAGTCCTGTAGACTGTGTTCCAAAATTATTAATATTTAATTCCAGTTCAAAGTTAATTGTCTATACTGGAAATATCGTAGATCACTGTTTGAATATTTACATGATATTAACACTCGTAGAATAAATGTTCATAGAATTTTTAACTTTCACTTATTTTTCCAGTTTCAAAAATACATTGTCGAAAAAATATTATCATCATCGAAGCAACACAAATTATTTACATATATTAATAACATCTGAAAAGTATTTGACCTTGAGCATAGCATCGAAGAACTGTGCGAAGCACAAAAACAATTAATTGTTCTTCTGACATTTAACATTCGAGAAGTGACTCGATTATGAACTTCAAGTTCCTAACAAAATATATGATTTCTGAATCATCAACTTGATCAATAAATGGTTGAACCATTCAACTATTCAATTTTCCACTTGGGAACATTATTATAAAAATATTTATATTCATGGCCATTTTTAGCAACTTTCACAACTTGCAATTCTTCGACAGAATACGGAAATAAGTATTGTAGTTTTATAATGAATTCATTTAGTTCATGGCACTAGGATTGAAAATATCCTTCAAATTATTCGTGGTTAAAGAATTATTTTTAAATTGGCAGTGGCCCATTCTATTATTTGTGTAAGAACACAATATTACAACAACGGCAAAGGTCTTCCTCTGAAGAAGAATAAACTACTATCATGACAAATCCGGGTTCTAGCAAAATCAAAGTCTAAATGGAATTCGTAAACAAGGTTGAAATAAGAACTGATGGTTTTAAGAAATAACATTCGGGTCATTCATCCGACGAAATGTGTAGTTCCAATACTCCTACTATAAACCTGAGCCATCGAACCTGCTATTTGATTGATGCTCGAAAAAATCTCTTCATTCCTGCGACTTAAACATGCGCACCTGGGAATGGCATTTCAACTACTCCTCACACATAAATTATCTTCCCAAAATTTATACAATAAATCAAGCCTCTGCTTGTCATCAACACTGCAAGATTTATAAACTTACAAGTTTATTTTATTTTACCATTCAGTTCAACCCGTGAATTTACCATACTTATGAAAATATTTATTTCACTTTCGAGTGTATTTACGTCATGATTTTATATAAATACAACAATATCCTATTTGATACAAATATCATTTGCTTCCCGTTTCATGCCTCTCCGTGTTATCTGAAAAATATACTTTGCTCAATGCAAATATCAACTGTTCAACCAGAACTGACATGTTGGTTGAATGCGGGCTTGCGCTAACCACTCTCCTTCGGAAAATCTCCTGTTCCAAACTAGAAATGATTAAACTACTTCATAGGCTCTTTCTCAATACATATGATTATTATAAAATATAATATCCAAGAATTATTTAGAAAAATTATGAAAATTATTATTATTATTATTAGTGGATTATTATTATTATTATTTATATCATTTTAAATATGTTTAATTATCATCTCATTATGTGAGAATCCACATGTTCGAACCTTCGAATATGGAAAAAGTATCCATTCCTCAACAAAAATAAATTATACTTTTACAGTTACATCGGTTGTTTTCCGTGGTTTCCCAAAAATATGAAATATTCAAATAAATGCTCGCAATGCTCGGTCATCGATCCTAAACAGTTCTGAGTGCTGAAAATGCTCAGAATAACTCTAATAAGTCTGGCGTAAATAATTGCAAGCTTTAAATACGAAGAAAAAAATGTGTTGGTCATCTGCAGAAAAAATAGTTTTTTCCAATTAGCTAGGCATAATATAATTCAAATGTGGCTTACATTTCTTGATGGTCTTGAAGCGTAGTAAACCTGGTCTGTACCAGATTTATCCATAAACATGCCCTATCGGACAAGCACGTATAATCCTTGTGTCCGCCGCCATCATATACCACAATTCGTCTAGTCAGACATAGTGGTAGTATCTTTTGACGTTTGAATTATCTGTTGTTCCATTTTAATATGGGCTTCTATCAAAGCCATAACAGTTTGTTTAAATAGGGTCAGATCTAAGTGATCTCTTCTTAGATATGTCAGTTGTAACATAACTCACGGTAATCTTATCAGTACAAGAAAAACACTGACAGTCTAAGCAATTAACGGCTGTTCTGAAGATCGTTCCCTGGGCATGGTTTATTATATCACCATCTACCATGCGCTAGGCAACTTGTAGTTTCCCTTGCGTAGACTAATGAACGCCACCGTTATAGACTAGTCTTCAGTGTACTGACAGATCGAAGTGGTTAACTAGTTACAAATATGAAAACTGACTTGAAATGGATTTAAATATCCAAGTATTAAGTTATTACTGGACTGTGACAAAGTACTAATTTCTAGACAAAGTCTAGCATATGTCCTTGTAGAAATATAAATATTTCCACCAATGTCTGTAGAAAAATCAATCACCTCAGTGATTCTCCTCGCCGTAAACTTACTAAGTTCCAACTCGTAACGCAGCACTTTTCGTGACTATCACGACTTTAAAAAGAACTTCTGCGTAGATCCGGCAACCATGTGCCTTGGCTCAGCGTAGATGCAACTTGCTCGCCAAGTGCTTGTGTTAGAATGAGCTGACCATGCCTCGGCCAGCTGGCTTTTATTCAAAACTGCCAGGGTCACGCGTCATCACGTTGTAATCTAGAAATCCTCATATCTCTTGAATCCCTGGTCCGATTTACTTGATACTAATTGCATTCTCTTTCATTTGGCCGTGCCAGTAATCTGATCCAAGTCTCAAGTCTCTACTCCATAGTTAACTATTTAATCAATAAATAGCCTCCACCTCTGCTATTACTCGCTACGTCACTTGACATCCAACTATCGGTAAATTCCTTCCAAATGCTTCGAGAAGCAATGTAGCGCGATATTCAAATATCTCAACTTTCAAAAGCGGCTACAGCCTTTCCCTTGATATCTAGGTGTCTGAATCTTGGAATACCCATTCCTAGAGTTGGGCACATCCACCCCACACCTAGCAAAAAATAAAAATTGAAAAATTTTTATTTTTCCTATCTACACATTAAATCATCTGGTTCTTGAATAATATATCTTCAAATTCGATGCATTGTAAGTTCCCACGATGTTACCAGTTCGTGTATTAGCTACTTCATAGCTTCCATTATTGTTTACTTCCACAATATTCAAAATCTTGAATTTCACCAGGTTTAGTATCAAAAATATCGTGATACTCTTCCAAAATTTTCCCTAGCTCTGGGGACTCCTTCTCAGTGTAGACTTCTCTCCCTTCAGCTTCATGAAAAATCAGAGACCATTGAGCATCTCCCTCGATGTCTTCCTCTTCTTTTCCCTCGAAGTTTATCTCTTCGGTATTCTTGAATCTAATCGTCTCTGTCTTCATATCTATCACTGCTTGATATTTCTGAATGAAATCTGCTCCCAATATCATGTCAAAAGCCGTGTCCTTCATTACAACAAATATATGTCGGAAATCATGTCCTCCAATCGTAATACATAAGTATAATTGTGTTTTACACAGAGATATCTTATTGGGTATTATTCCTTGGATCTTAATTCCTGATACTGGAATCTCCTCTAAATTCTCTTTGAACTTCCACAGAATATAAAGCTTCTCACTCACCTGACAAAGCATAGCCCCAGTATCGATCAAAGTATCGACAGGCATACCGAATACTTCGCATGATATGATTGGCATTCTAATTCTCGTACCCATTTCTTTTCGTTCGTCATTCTGTTGAATTAAGTCATCATCCTCTGCTTGCCATTTAATAATTCTGGAAGTGAAAGTGTTCAAAATTCTATCTTCTACTGTGAATTCGAAGTTTTTTTTTTGTCGTTACCATTCCCCCGGGATTGTTGTGTTCCCGATGGACCTGGTTCGTTGGGTCCCTGCTCCAAAAACTGCAAGTTATCTTGGTGTCTTGCTTCCAAATTTTTCCTCGTCTCCTTGTTGAACTCTTCATTGGACTGACGAGTATCCACATTCCCTCTGTTATTGTAGTTGTTTCTACCATAATATCTTCTTTCCTGGTACCTTCCTTGAGTATCTCGTGGTCTTCTCCATCGAGTATTGTATCGATTACCACCATCCGGTCTTGCATATGGCTTGTAACTGTATCTGTTACTGTACTGGTTCCATCCTCCTTTATTTGGATCTTCCCTCGGCGTTTTCTCTTCTCGCCCTTCTCGAATCTCTCGAGGTGTCTGAGAATAACTATCAGCCATAACAGCATACACAGCGTTGTTATTCTTTCCTCCCTTCTGATGGAAGAATTGAGCGTTTGTATGATCCAGCTTCTGTAATACTTCATCAAATTGTTCCATATTATAGATATCGGCAGCGATCAAAGTCCTCTGGACGTCTGCTGGAAACTGACGTATCAATGCAGTAATCAACTCGTTATCTGGCATCGGCGGATCTAAATGTTGGAGTTTAGACAGCTGTCCAGAAAAGTACGTAGAGTATCGAGTAGGTTGTGACGTAGAGAATCTCTTCGAATATAACTCTGCTCTGACTTGCTGTTGGGTTTCCGGGGACCAAAACTTTTTCAATAACCCACGAGAAAACTCCTCAAAAGTGGTTAGAGTGGATCTAAATGCTCTAAACCAAAGAAGTGCAGGACCTTCCCAAAACTTCCCTATCACTCGGATCTGTCTTTCTTTAGGGATCTTGGAATCTTTCAGGTAATCCCCTGCTTCTCTCAAAAATTCCACGGGTGTCACAGAATCTCGCCCTGAAAATTTAGAAGGCTTATCCTCTATATTCTTAAATACAGTTATGGGGTTGGATTGAAATACTGTCCTGACCTCATCCTGTCTTTGACTATCCGTGTCTCTAGCTCCTCCTAGATTTATCTGTATCTGTTCCTTTCCCCTTACATTTGGCATTTTTAACAGATGATCAGACTGTTTCTCGTCCTTGATTTGAGTTTTCATAGCCTCAAGTTCCTTCTGGTTTTCTTCTGCCATTTTCTTAATTGCTTCAGTTTCTTTAAAATTCTCCTTAACATCAGTGGATATCTGATTCATAACAGCCTCATGACTTTTCAATGACCCTGTCATATCTGATATGTCCTTCTGAGTTGCTTGGATATCTTTGGAAATTACTTCAATATGGGATGACAAAGATTCCCTAATCTCCTTGATTCCTTCTTGGTTCTCCAGCTTGAGTGTGTCTTTAATTTCATTGACAACTGTGGTTTTGATTTCAGTTTGCAACTCACTAATCACACCTTCTCTTATTTCTCCCATGACAAGTTCTTTGAATTGTTCCGTTAAACGTTGAACAACTAGAATTCCCATCTCATTACTCTCCTTCTTCACTCTGACTTCCAGGTTGACCATGTCTTCACCAACTTTCCTAAGACCATGTTCTATCCTATCAGCTAAGCTTTGAGATCGAAGATCGGCATCGCGAAATTTATCGTCCATTAAACTTGCGTTAGTAGCTAATGAAGTTTCGAGCTCATGTGTTTTTTCGCATAATTTATTCATTTTACTCTCAAGTGTCATTTTCAAAATTTCAGAATTCTCTTTAAATTTACTTTCCATTGAATTAAATTTACTATTTAAATTTTCTTTCAAGTTACCTTTTAAAGAATCAGAACTTTCTCTAAGTTTTTCATCTAAACTTTCCTTTAAGTTATCTTTCAACCTGCTTTCTAAAGAATCAGAATTTTCTTTAAGTTTAACATTCAAATTTTCTTTAAGTTTATTTTCTAAAGAATCAGAATTTTCTTTAAGTTTATCGTTTAAACTTTCTTTAAGTTTATTTTCTAAAGAATCAGAATTTTCTTTAAGTTTCTTTTCTAAAGCCTCAGTATTTTCTTTCATAATGGCTGCTACACGCAGTCCAGCCTCTTTTGAACTCTCCTCCAAACTCCTCATCATCCTCATCATTTCTTCCATAATTTCAATTATTATTCAAAACTTAGGGGTATACAACAGTGGCAAACACAAGCTTATAACTAGAACAAGAAATATGAATAGCTAATTGGAACACTCTAATAAAATGAGATTTGTCCTAATATCGACGTGATGGAAAAACAAAATTCTCTACTTTTACATATTACATTTACCACAATATCACAAGAAAAATATGCAAGTTCTCAAATATCCTCCACCTGGATTCTAATAATGTGTATGTCCAGTCATCGAACGTTTACTACTGAATTTACTTGACGCCCTAATGGTTAAGCCATTATCAAAATAATCAAACCCATTCTAATTATTAACCAGTTAAATTTTTACTTTTCCCCACTAATTGGGTTTCCTACTAATTTATTCATCCAAACCAGACATCTCTCAACTCCCAAAATATTTCTATAAAAATTATCACAATTTAAATCGGCATGCGATTGACCATGTCTAAATCGGGACCCACGTTCGAAGCCATTTCTCTCTCTATCTTATTTTATGTGCCCGTTTAGACCGGAGTCCGCACGACCACATATGCATTTTACCAATAATCAGTCAGCACGAGAGTCAAAATATCCCGGAGCGCCAGATGGGTTAAAGCAAATCGCAAAAACGACATCAAATTTAAAAAAATGCTTTGCTGATTTTTGGCTCAATGCAACAATAAGGATAGAAGGAGATTTAATTGGGTATGACACATCTGGTAAAATTATCTCAGTTTATTTTGAAGTTAAAATTGACTGCAAAGATGCTCAAAGCAGCATCATCCACGTGTGGCGATCCACACTCTTATTTACACATAATATACAGAAATTTTCCAAACACATTTGACAATCTTTTTGGAAACACAAGTCCGATTAATAGTCCTGTAGACTGTGTTCCAAAATTATTAATATTTAATTCCAGTTCAAAGTCAATTGTCTATACTGGAAATATCGTAGATCACTGTTTGAATATTTACATGATATTAACACTCGTAGAATAAATGTTCATAGAATTTTTAACTTTCACTTATTTTTCCAGTTTCAAAAATACATTGTCGAAAAAATATTATCATCATCGAAGCAACACAAATTATTTACATATATTAATAACATCTGAAAAGTATTTGACCTTGAGCATAGCATCGAAGAACTGTGCGAAGCACAAAAACAATTAATTGTTCTTCTGACATTTAACATTCGAGAAGTGACTCGATTATGAACTTCAAGTTCCTAACAAAATATATGATTTCTGAATCATCAACTTGATCAATAAATGGTTGAACCATTCAACTATTCAATTTTCCACTTGGGAACATTATTATAAAAATATTTATATTCATGGCCATTTTTAGCAACTTTCACAACTTGCAATTCTTCGACAGAATGCGGAAATAAGAATTGTAGTTTTATAATGAATTCATTTAGTTCATGGCACTAGGATTGAAAATATCCTTCAAATTATTCGTGGTTAAAGAATTATTTTTAAATTGGCAGTGGCCCATTCTATTATTTGTGTAAGAACACAATATTACAACAACGGCAAAGGTCTTCCTCTGAAAAAGAATAAACTACTATCATGACAAATCCGGGTTCTAGCAAAATCAAAGTCTAAATGGAATTCGTAAACAAGGTTGAAATAAGAACTGATGGTTTTAAGAAATAACCTTCGGGTCATTCATCCGACGAAATGTGTAGTTCCAATACTCCTACTATAAACCTGAGCCATCGAACCTGCTATTTGATTGATGCTCGAAAAAACCTCCTCATTCCTGCAACTTAAACATGCGCACCTGGGAATGGCATTTCAACTACTCCACACACATAAATTATCTTCCCAAAATTTATACAATAAATCAAGCCTCTGCTTGTTATCAACACTGGAAGATTTAGAAACTTACAAGTTTATTTTATTTTACCATTCAGTTCAACCCGTGAATTTACCATACTTATGAAAATCTTTATTTCACTTTCGAGTGTATTTACGTCATGATTTTATATAAATACAACAATATCCTATTTGATACAAATATCATTTGCTTCCCGTTTCATGCCTCTCCGTGTTATCTGAAAAATATACTTTGCTCAATGCAAATATCAACTGTTCAACCAGAACTGACATGTTGGTTGAATGCGGGCTTGCGCTAACCACTCTCCTTCGGAAAATCTCCTGTTCCAAACTAGAAATGATTAAACTACTTCATAGGCTCTTTCTCAATACATATGATTATTATAAAATATAATATCCAAGAATTATTTAGAAAAATTATGAAAATTATTATTATTATTATTAGTGGATTATTATTATTATTATTTATATCATTTTAAATATGTTTAATTATCATCTCATTATGTGAGAATCCACATGTTCGAACCTTCGAATATGGAAAAAGTATCCATTCCTCAACAAAAATAAATTATACTTTTACAGTTACATCGGCTGTTTTCCGTGGTTTCCCAAAAATATGAAATATTCAAATAAATGCTCGAAATGCTCGGTCATCGATCCTAAACTCTTCTGAGTGCTGAAAATGCTCAGAATAACTCTAATAAGTCTTGCGTAAATAATTGCAAGCTTTAAATACGAAGAAAAAAATGTGTTGATCATCTGCAGAAAAAATAGTTTGTTCCAATTAGCTAGGCATAATATAATTCAAATGTGGCTTACATTTCTTGATGGTCTTGAAGCGTAGTAAACCTGGTCTGTACCAGGTTTATCCATAAACATTCCCTATCGGACAAGCACGTATAATCCTTGTATCCGCCGCCATCATATACCCACAATTCGTCTAGTCAGACATAGTGGTAGTATCTTTTGACGTTTGAATTATCTGTTGTTCCATTTTAATATGGGCTTCTATCAAAGCCATAACAGTTTGTTTAAATAGGGTCAGATCTAAGTGATCTCTTCTTAGATATGTCAGTTGTAACATAACTCACGGTAATCTTATCAGTACAAGAAAAACACTGACAGTCTAAGCAATTAACGGCTGTTCTGAAGATCGTTCCCTGGGCATGGTTTATTATATCACCATCTACCATGCGCTAGGCAACTTGTAGTTTCCCTTGCGTAGACTAATGAACGCCACCGTTATAGACTAGTCTTCAGTGTACTGACAGATCGAAGTGGTTAACTAGTTACAAATATGAAAACTGACTTGAAATGGATTTAAATATCCAAGTATTAAGTTATTACTGGACTGTGACAAAGTACTAATTTCTAGACAAAGTCTAGCATATGTCCTTGTAGAAATATAAATATTTCCACCAATGTCTGTAGAAA
Organism: Meconema thalassinum; assembly: GCA_946902985.2. Lineage (NCBI taxonomy): Eukaryota > Metazoa > Arthropoda > Insecta > Orthoptera > Tettigoniidae > Meconema > Meconema thalassinum. Next base: position 778,421,436 of record OX336388.2, on the reverse strand, counting down.
AATCAATCACCTCAGTGATTCTCCTCGCCGTAAACTTACTAAGTTCCAACTCGTAACGCAGCACTTTTCGTGACTATCACGACTTTAAAAAGAACTTCTGCGTAGATCCGGCAACCATGTGCCTTGGCTCAGCGTAGATGCAACTTGCTCGCCAAGTGCTTGTGTTAGAATGAGCTGACCATGCCTCGGCCAGCTGGCTTTTATTCAAAACTGCCAGGGTCACGCGTCATCACGTTGTAATCTAGAAATCCTCATATCTCTTGAATCCCTGGTCCGATTTACTTGATACTAATTGCATTCTCTTTCATTTGGCCGTGCCAGTAATCTGATCCAAGTCTCAAGTCTCTACTCCATAGCTAACTATTTAATCAATAAATAGCCTCCACCTCTGCTATTACTCGCTACGTCACTTGACATCCAACTATCGGTAAATTCCTTCCAAATGCTTCGAGAAGCAATGTAGCGCGATATTCAAATATCTCAACTTTCAAAAGCGGCTACAGCCTTTCCCTTGATATCTAGGTGTCTGAATCTTGGAATACCCATTCCTAGAGTTGGGCACAGTACATAATCATTAACTAACGAAATATTAACAGACATACAGTAAACTAACCTCAACTAACGAAGTACATAATCATTAACTAACGAAATATTAACAGATGTCCTGCAAACTAACATCAACTAACGTTGTCCTATGCCCGCCTGTACACCTGGAGCGAAAGACAACCACATGCGAATCAGCAGTGAACACAGTGTTAGCGCGAGATCTCTCTCAGGGCGTTCTGGGTTTGGGCGACAATTACCAACACTGTGCTCACGCCGCTCGTAAAGGAAAAAGGAAAGACATGACATGCAATTGAGAATTGAAGACCATGTTTCAAGACGAACCAATTCACAAAAAAAAAAAAAAAAAAAATATATATATATATATATATATATATATATATATTTATGAAATTCCGCAATCTTGCAGAAGCAAAAAAATAGCACACGCATTCAATAGCACATTTTATGTCTCTCTTATATGAAAATAAAACATAGACGTATTTAAAATTGTCCATATCTTCACTATGTTTATGAATTACACTTCATTCTTTAATTTATACAAGTCGAGATGACATAAAATAAGTTTTCCCTATTATGTTGCATAGTTACTCTATTTTACTATTTACAAATAGTTCTGACATTACCACGGATTAGTTCACACGCGATTCTTCATTGAATTATTTAATAAACACACTTCTTAACGCAGTTATATCAAAATGTCATGATGACTATTACTTGCGCACAGCAGTTAGTTTTATAGCAGACAATTGAGAAAAATAATAATAATATCTGGTTTCGTGGAGTTAGCTAGACATATTCCTTCATAATTTTAAAGATCTAATGCAATGACCATGAATACATATGACCATAAAATTTGCATGAAAATATTGCATGTAATAATCCATAATAATTTGAGCTATCACATCACAGGGAAATCTTTAGGATTTTGAATACACAGAAGCATTATGGGACAGGAGACAATTCCCGCAACTCCCATTTTATTTTTTATCAAATCACACGGCTGTTGGCGGATTTCGGATACAACTCCTCTAATCTCCACTCAACACGAGGATCTAGGCCTCTTTAAACAACTTTTACAAAGTGCCTTAGCAATTTAACTTCTATTCTCAACATCCTAAAAGATAACAAATATTAAGCATTCAAATGGATATCAACAGTAATTATGATTCAATATTCTATCAGTAGCTTTCATGACTATTATTCATTTGGAATATCACTTCCATCATTATTTATAGAATTCAAGTTTATTATTATTTATTCAGAAGAAATATTTCTTCTTCTTCTTATGATTATTATTATTATTATTATTATGAGACATAATATTTTTCTGTCATGCAGAATAAAAATTATTTAATGCATCTCATCATTGAAAATCTTCTGCTTTATGAATTACGATAGGAATCCTCATATTATTTACTGCAAAAATGAAACATTGAGGATTGCACCTCGGCTGCAAGTCTACCCTGACTATATGAAAAAATTGCGCCTAGAAATATGCAACCATTCTAACTGTACAAGAGTTACTTAATAAAGAAAGTGAATTGGTCTATCAGAAGGGAGGAATATTCATGGCTCTCTGAAATGTTTGAGCTTGCGGAAGTCTACGTTATCATGTTTCCCTGGCTATCAGACCTCCCTCGATGCAGATCAACTCCACGCACCACGGATCTGAAAAGTTTAACATGGGGCATGATGTCGCTTTCAACTCCCCCGGTGCAGGTCGACTCCACGCACCACGGACCTGAGAAGTTGAAACGCAGGGCATTGGGGTATGTTCTGCTTGGCCTACGGACCTCAGCCGCAGGTGGCTTTATTCCTCGTTCCTAAGGACATCCTGGTCTGGTCTCCTCACATCCTGCCTTCTAGCCGCTAGTCATCCCCATGGATAGGGGTAATGAAATTATCGTATCTTGTACTGGTATCCATGCGCATAAGGCATGCTGCTAGTAATGTTCATGCTTAATAATGGATTTCACTGGTATGACCCCCCTGGTCTGACGGGACAGGCAAATAACAAAAATTCCAGGTGATAATGTCTTTGTGAATATAGGTGGAATCTGGCCTGATATTTCCCCGTATAAAAATATAAGTAGTGAGGGTAGCCTGTTAGCTTTTGCAAATGTTCGATTGCTAACTTATGAGGTGGTCCCAGTTCTTAACAGTTTTTTGTTGGTAGTGGGGATAATACACAAAACCACAGTGAAATACTTGTATAATACAATTCGCATTCACATATATTTTGATGTCTTGAAGTGTTCTATCAGGTGCAGAATTATAAGTTCGAAGCACTGTAAATTATGGCTATGTTTACCACCAACGTCGCACCTAGGCTATGTCCAACCGGACCGAGTAACGTCACACTAATTGCCTAGTTCGAAGGAGCACTCACTCATACTGACGTCGTATTCAACTACATCGGTGACACACACACACACACACTTCGTGGTTCGATGACGGGTCAGAATATGCCCGACTGTGTACTTGACCTGTGTCGAGGCCGAATTTTATACCGTCTCACGGGCGCATATCGATCATTCAACTCGCATTACGTAATGCCTGATCCTACATATCATTGTCTATGTTCATAGAACCCTCCAGAAGGTTTGTAATTTCCAACAGAATATCCTGAGTGAACAAGCATATTACTCCCCATACAATACTGAAGCGTTCAGATAAGTTTCTTGTATAACAAAAGCTTATATCGAATATGCCTTCAATATCCGCTAGCTACACGTGGAACATGTGGCCGGTTCAAAGCTTGCGTTGAGTTGGCAGCTAGACCTTGACTCGCTGACGTCACGAGCGCGCTCTCTTTAAACTCTCTCCGGACCACGACATCGTAAATGGGCACAGTACATAATCATTAACTAACAAAATATTAACAGACATACAGCAAACTAACCTCAACTAACGTTGTACATAATCATTAACTAACGAAATATTAACAGACATACAGCAAACTAATATCAACTAACGTTGTAAATAATCATTAACTAACGAAATATTAATATAAGTAGATAAACAGCAAACTAACACCAATAACGTTGTACATATTCACTAACTAACGAAATATTAACAAGTGCACAGCAAACTAACATTAACTAACGTTGTACATAATCATTAACTAACGAAATATTAACAGATGTACAGCAAACTAACATTAACTAACGTTGTGCATAATCAATAACTAACGACATATACACAGATATACAGCAAACTAACATCAACTAACGTTGTACATAATCATTAACTAACGAAATATTAACAGATATACAGGAAACTAACGTAAACTAACTTTGTACATAATCATTAACTAACGAAATATTAACAGATGTCCAGGAAACTAACATCAACTAACGTTGTACATAATCATTAACTAACGAAATATTAACAGATATACAGCAAACTAACATCAACTAACGTTGTACATAATCAATATCTAACGAAATATTAACAGATGTACAGCAAACTAACATCAACTAACGATGTACATAATAAATATCTAACGAAATATTAACAGATATACAACAAACTAACATCAACTAACGTTGTAGGCCTACATAAGCATTAACTAACGAAATATTAACAGATGCACAGCAAACTAACATCAACTAACGTTGTAAATAATCATTAACTAACGAAATATTAACAGATGTCCAGCAAACTAGCATCAACTAACGTTGTACATAATCATTAACTAACGAAATATTAACAGATGTCCAGCAAACTAGCATCAACTAACGTTGTACATAATCATTAACTAATGAAATATTAACAGACATACAGCAAACTAATATCAACTAACGTTGTAAATAAACATTAAGTAACGAAATATTAATATATGTAGATAAACAGCAAACTAACACCAATAACGTTGTACACAATCATTAACTAACGAAATAAAACAAAAGCACAGTAACCTAACATTAACTTACTTTGTACATAGTCATTAACTAACGAAATATTAACAGATGTACAGCAAACTAACATCAACTAACGTTGTACATAATCAATAACTAACGAAATATTAATCTATTAGTAAATAAACAGCAAATTATTTTCAACTAACTTTGTATATAATCATTAACTAACGAAATATAAACAGATATACAGCAAACTAACATCAACTAACGTTGTACATAATCATTAACTAACGAAATATTAACAGATATACAGCAAACTAACATTAACTGACGTTGTAAATAATCATTAACTAACGAAATATTAACAGATGTACAGCAAACTAACATCAACTAACGTTGTACATAATCAATAACTAACGAAATATTAATGTATAAGTAAATAAACAGCAAATTAACTTCAACTAACTTTGTATATAATCATTAACTAACGAAATATAAACAGATATACAGCAAACTAACATCAACTAACGTTGTACATAATCATTAACTAACAAAATATTAACAGATATACAGCAAACTAACATTAACTGACGTTGTAAATAATCATTAACTAACGAAATATTAACAGATATACAGCAAACTGACGTCAACTAAGGATGTACATAATCATTAACTAACGAAATATTTTAAATTTAATCGTATGGTGAATTACATAAAAACAAATCACAAATCCAAGTTCAAGTTTTGGAGCCATTCCACAGTACATTCTCGAAGATGAAACAGATCACTAGTGCTCCCGGAGTAGGCGTGTAGAGGGCAGCGCTGGATGATATGGTCCATGGTCTGTTCCTCCTCATTGCATTGACACAATGGGGAATCTATCCAACCCCACTTATGGCATAGGTAATTGCAACGGCCGTGCCTGGTTCTCAGTCTATTGAGGCGACACCATAATTTTCTAGGAAGGTCAAATCCTTGTATTTTCACCGTTGGGTTGATCTCCTGGGCACTAGTTCCAGACGTTGAGTTTGACCATTCGTCCTGCCAGCATTGGTTTATGTTGAATCGATTTGCCAGAAGTTGGTCGGCCAATAAACTGGTTGGTCTCCTCGAATGAAGTCGCATAGATCTTCTTTGCTTCTCTGATCAGAGCTTCCTTCCTCCTCAGGTGAGGTGGTGGAATGTGGCTGAGTACTGGTAGCCAGTGGCGAGGGGTTGATTTTATTGTGCCGGTTATGCAACGCATAGTTTCATTCAGCTTGGTATCCACTTTATGCACATGTGCACTTTCCAACCATACTGGAGCACAGTATTCCGCTGCAGAATAGACTAGACTGATACCCGTTAATCTTAAGCAGTCCGCCGTGGCTCCCCATGAACTACCGCAAAGCTTGTGCTGGATGTTATTTCTGGTGGAGATTTTGTGAGAGAGCTTGGTGAGGTGTTCTTTGTAGCTCAGAGTTCGGTCCAGCGTAACACCTAGGTATTTCGGGAATGGGTTGTATTTCAGTTTTTCACCATGAAATACAACATTTGGCTTGTAGTTTGCTAGTCGGTTGGCAAGATGGAAGCATGAAACCTCTGTCTTAGACATACTTGGGATCAGTCGCCAGGACTTGAAGAACGTTGACATTTTCTCCAGATCGGTTGTAAGAGTGCCTTCTGCATCTTCAAAAGTTCTGCTTTGAGCTACCAGTGCAATGTCATCTGCGTAAATATACTTAGTAGCTGTTGTTGGTGGCAAGTCATGAATGTACAGATTGAATAGAACTGGGGCCAAAACTGATCCTTGGGGTAGACCATTATTTAGCTTCCTTTTGCGACTTTTAGCATCATCTAGAAATACTACGAACTCTCTTTCACAAAGCATGTTAGAGATAAGATTTGCAATTTCCAAACAGGGGATAGCTTCCAGCACTTTGAGGATCAGTCCATGTCGCCAGACAGTATCATATGCGCTAGTCAGGTCGATAAAGACAGCTGTTGATTTTAGCTTCTTTTGAAACCCTGCTTCAATGTGAGTGGTGAGGGCTAAGACTTGATCAGTACAGCTTCGGTTTTTCCTGAATCCAGCTTGTTATGGTGGGGTTACAGCTTCAATGAGTGGTGCTATTAATATAAGTAGATAAACAGCAAATTAACTTCATCTAACTTTGTATATAATCATTAACTAACAAAATATTAACAGATATACAGCAAACTAACATCAACTAACGTTGTACATAATCATTAACTAACGAAATATTAATATAAGTATATAGACAGCAAATTAACTTCAACTAACTTTGTAATAATCATTAACGAAGGAAATATTAACAGATATACAGCAAACTAACATCAACTCACGTTGTACATATTCATTATCGAACTTTTATGATCTTCAGTCGGGCAACACGATTGTACCCAATTGTAATGGGTGGTTCCCTAATCCTGAAAAAAGTTTACATGCGATTGATAAATACACTTGGATGACCAGTTTCGATCGTAATGCGATCATCATCAGCTTCATCACACTAAAGGGCCATTAAATTATGTCTTCGAGTATGGGTGATGGTATTTACAATGTGTGCACTGCAGTAATAGTTGAACCCACACAACTAGTCAATATGTGTGAGATATATGTGAATATGTTAATATACTGAAAGTGGTGATAGACCTTCAAATATGCTTGCTTATGTCCGTGACGTCATTTTGGAAAATGTTACTCACAAGTTGTGATGGGATGAATCAATTATTACTGTTTTTTTTAAATCGTATGTCCTCGGGTGCTAGCTTTGTTATTTGACACCCAAAGCTTGCATGTCGAATTTCGTTGTTCGTTGAAGCACTGTGAAAGTCAAGGAGGTTAGATATCTAGGCTGCTTGAACACTATAGCGCTTTCTAGTAGAGGAATGAGGAACTTTGTGTTGGCGGAAAATCCCGAGATTAATTTTTCCATTATGAACACGGCCTACTGAATTCAAATGGGTTATTTGACATGCCAACATCGTATGACATGGTGTCGTAATTTTTGCCGCTTTTCAAACATCACTTCCCACGGCCAGGAGCTAACCTGCAAGCTTGGGGGTTGGTAGTCCGACACGTTGACCACTCGTCATCCGTGGCAAGCATTATTACTGATAATACCATACCAGCAAACTGGCCAGATAATTTTCTTGTGGACAAAGTGCGGAAAGGAAACTTTGTCATTGATATCGTAGCGTCCAACTTGAAAATGAACGGAACTTGTAGCTCACCCAAAGGATGTCCACTTGAAGCAGCTACAGCCTCTGGCGTGCCGAACATGTTTTCGGTCACTCCCGGCACTAAAAGCCATACGCTAAATAAATAAATCGCGGTATTTAGACCTCATGACCCATTCAGGCACAAAAAATGAAATAATATGCACCGTTGACAGAAGGTCAATAATAATAATAATCATTAAAATAATAATAATAATGATGATAATAATATTAATATTAATAATAATAATAATGCTGAAAAATCTTGGACCACGATCACTGCAGGAAATTACACAGATCATCCAAGAAGTCTGGCGAAGTGAAAAACTCCCAGATGATTGGAAATGCGCACTCATTCACCCACTCTACAAAAAAGGAGACAGATTGGATGTGAATAACTATAGAGGGATATCCCTCCTTTCTGTACCTTACAAAGTCTTCTCTGCTTGCCTCCTACAACGCACACAAGAACAGCTCAAGCCTCTCATTGGTGAATACCAGGCAGGGTTCAGACCAAACAGATCAAGTACTGAAAACAAATTTTCAACCTCAAGTCCACACTGAAACTTCGAGCTTTACGAAATCACCCAACCATCTGCGTATTCGTCGATTTTCAGAAAGCTTATGACTCTGTCGACCGCCTATCCCTCTTTAATATATTCGAAGAATACACGCTCGACCCGAAAACACGACGCCTCATCCAACAGACCGTATCTGAAACAACTTCCAAAGTCAAGTTCCTTGGTGAAGTATCTGAACCTTTCCTCATCGGGACAGGTGTACGGCAGAGTGATGGGCTCTCCCCTCTACTCTTTAATATCGTCCTAGAGAAGGTCGTCAAAGAATGGAGAAATGAACTGAGGAGTCGGAATACCTGGAAGCCCGTCATGCTAGGAAGGCAAACGGATAATATCGACGTGACATGCTTCGCTTTCGCGGATGATCTTGCAATCCTCTCCGCTGATGAACGAACGGCAATTCTTCAGATTGAGGTCTTAAAAGAGTGTGCTGAAAAGGTCGGACTACAAATTTCCTTCACAAAGACCGAGTTTATATCGACAAAACACATTCAAGCACAAAATTTACTCACAGAGTACGGTATGATAAACAGGGTTAATCAATTCAAGTATTTGGGTGAAATTATTGAACACACAGGTATGGAAAGAGTGGCGCAAAAATCTCGTGAACTTAAATTGCGGAAAGCATGCGGAAAAATCGCAAATATTTACAACAAGAAATGCATGAGCATCAACACCAAAATTCAACACTACACGACTGTCATCAAACCTGAGACACTTTACGCCAGCGAGACACTAAACCTCAACTACAAAGGGGATCTTGAGAACATCAAGAAGGCTGAGAGAAAAATCATCCGTAAAATATTGGGCCCTAAACTCACAGATGATGGATATCGTCTGCAATCACGCACAATCACAGAGAGATACTCTAACATCGAGTCAGATTTCCGCAAGCGACGACTGAGATTCTACGGCCACATTATGAGACTGAATGACGACCGGCTAACAAAGAGAATATTGACTTACTTACGAAAACTTAAAGTGACAACAGTCTGGGTTACGCAAGTCCAAATTGATCTCGAAAGTGCCAACATCATACCAATAGACATAGACGATCGAATGACATTCCGACATAAGATCCACAGTTGGGAAGTCACACATGAAGATCGACCAAGGAGACCAGGGAAAGGATGGACGGAGGAACGTCGAGTCCGACACAGTGAGATGATGAAGGAGTTCTGGAAGAACAAGAAGAACAGCACCAGAACATAATTTGCTTAATGTGATCCTTTGGGTCTAAACAATGTAAATAAATAAATAATAATAATAATAATAATTTAACAACTATGCTCTCGTCACTTGCCTTCATAAATATTTCATTCAAAAATCAAGAAGCCAACCCTTTATTTGCTGCAGGGTGTGTGGAACAGATATAATTTCAGAGTTATTATTCAGCAAGGCGCACATTGAGTTACCTGAACACCATAGTGAAGGGAGAATCAGAGACCGATGGGGGTGGTGGTGGTGATTACTGTTTTAAGGGATGGAACAACGAGGTCATCTGTCCATGCCCTTAGAAGAGACTATCCATATCAGTTGAGGTTGGAACACAATGACAGGTTAACCACGAATTTTTGGCGTAAGAGTGGCCACCTGTTCGCAGAAGCGACAGGTTTTTTATAGTGGCCACTCAAGATAGAGTGATTACCACAAAAATCCTCAGGAAACACGTAATCAAAGCACACGACCTAAGTGATGTGCTGAAACTGTGGGAATACAGGAGAGTGTATCGAGCACGTGGTAGATGGACACAGGGCATTGGCCCATACAGACTACAAAACAAGTCAGCAGGATTGTTGTTGTTTCATTTTAAGGGATTTGACATCTTGCTCATGTGCACCGTATACATGAATATGTGTGGCGGTTGTCTGATAACCTGTTTTGTTGTGATAGCTGTAGCAGTGTATTGCTGGGGTATCCTTAGTTGCACGTAGAGGGCTGTAGTTTGTAGATGACAATGAAAATCCACAGCCTGCTTCCAGTCTCCGACCGGGTTAGGGAATGGAATGAATGAAGCCCCCATCTAGCGGCGAGGATATGAACTATGCCGGCTGCCAAAGCTTGTCCCACTCCCCTGGGGCAATGATTAAATGAATGACAGATGAAATGAAATGATAGTGGAGAGTGTTGCTGGAATTAAATTGTGACAAGGAAAACCGGAGTACCCGGAGAAAAACCTGTCTGCCTCCGCTTTGACCAGCACAAATATCACATGGAGTGACCGGGATTTGAACCACGGACCCAGACTTGAGAGGCCGGCGTGCTGCCGCCTAAGCCATGGAAGCTCCTAGTTTGTAGATATTGCTAGTAATTTGAGGGAGAGGAATCCTCTAGAGGAGGAAAATAAAGGTGAGGAGATGTTAAGAATGTTGCTGGTGCCTTTTATAAGAAATAAGCAACCCGCTCTGGCTTCGCACGGTATCTTTAACGGCTTACCCAGCCTATACTAAGCTTGAAAGGCGCACGGACGGCAGGTCCCAGACGTAATTCAGAAAAGCCGAGGTTAACAGCGAAACTCCAAACACTTACTGTATACTCTTCTCTGAAGTCTTAACTCGACAGTTTGATGCTGTCCGAAGATGGGGTGATAGGATCACTCGCTAGCTCGTAAACTCGCTCCAAAGCTAGTTATTTAAATTTCCACTGAATGGAAATTGTTGGAAGAAATGTAAACGAAAAAACACTTATAGTGGGCGATGTATTAAAGATAGAGACATGCTGTCGCGTTTTGTTGGTAGAACCTTTCATGCTGAACAATTCTTACACTCATAGTATATACATATATATATATGTATATTAACGGTTTACCCCGCGTAAGCGTAAAAGGCGCACGGACGGCAGGGTTTTCTTCTTCTCCATTCACTGGAATCATTACTGCTCGAGTTCCTTCGGTCATAAATGAATGTTTTTCTACAGAAATCTTCCTCGAGAAATCCTTTACCGAATGGTGAAAACCGCATTCAAATCCACCCAGTGGTTCTCGAGATTACCCGTGACATTTAAGAATCGGGGACTTAGTTGTATACTATGTAGAGATTATACACGCAACTGTCAGTTTTATCAACATCCTATTTTTGCGTACATTCCTGATAAATTGATTGTTATTCGATACAAATTTAAGAAAATCCTTGGCAAAATCATTTGTATGGAGTACACTGCTCTATGGAAGTGAAAGTTGGACTCTGGGTAAATTGGAAAAGAATCGACTTGAAGCTGCTGAAATGTGGATATGACGGAAATTGACAAGAACGAGCTGGATGGAAAGAAAAACCAAACTGGAAGTCTTAAGGGAAGTCAAGGAAGAGAAGATTAATGAAGGAAATGGGAAAGAGAAGAATAAAATGTATTGGACATGTCATCAGACACAACACTTTCATCGTTAACATTCTAGAAGGAAAATGCTGGGAAAGAAAGGAAGAGGACGTCCTAGGACGAAGTATTTGGAAGACATCAAGAATAGAATGGGATGTGACAATTACATGGAACTGAAACGAACCGCCAACGACAGAAGAGTGTGGTTGCATCGACAAGGTATTAGCCTTTATAGAGTATGAATGAATTCGAAACAAATCTATTTTGCATTTTTTTTAATACCTTACCATCAGTTATTCAGCCTGGACTGTGCTGAGAATTTGGAAAGTTTTGAAATGTTGATTTTAATGTATCTTCTTCAACATTTATGTTGTTAATTCATATAAGGGCTTTTCGTCATCGTGTAGCCCCATGGACTTCGGTGTGTATATATACAGTTGACGCCACAGTTTTTGGCCGGTCATTTCCGGTTTCACAGTCGTAGAGAGGACGGGCTGCGAGCTTCACGCAAGTGCAATTGATACGTGAGCGGAAAGCAATTCATGTATCAATTTCACATGCCTGAGGTTCGCCACCTGCCTCTGTACGACTGCGCAATCGTGACTCACCGGCCAAAAACCGTGGCATGAACTGTATATTATATTGTATGTATAAATAGAATAGATAGAATTTGTCTAATAACCTTTGTTGTTGTTGTTGTTGTTGTTGATGATGATGATGATGATGATGATGATGATGATGATAATTGTTTTAAGGAGCCTAACATTTAGGTTATCGTCCCCTAATGGTGAAAGTTCAGATGAGAATGTAATGAAAACAACTAATACTAACTACCGTCTTACAAACTAGAACAAGAAATGGTAAACAAATAAAGGATAAGGCAAACAATGGACTGGAGGAAAAGAAATGCCCTCAACCCTCGAAGGAGGAGGATTGAGGGACTTGGAGGGAAGGAGAGCCATGAAAGGGAAAGAGGAGAGGGTCCGACCCGATTACCTCTGATCTGGAAAATGTCAAATTGCGATCAATGGCATTTGTCATTGGAACGTGTTTAGACGTCCATCATGAAACAACAACAGGTTTTCTTTTTGTCATGTGGCCTTCTGAGAGGCCGAGTGCAGGTCTTTCTAGTCGACGCCCGTGGTCGATCTGCGTGCCGGGATGAGAGATGGAATGGATGAAGGTAGATGAAACTGGGCAAGGATGTGGAAGGAAGTGGCCGTGGCCTGTCAGAAGGTACCGTCCCAGCATTTGCCTGGTGTTGACAATGGGGGAAACCACGGAAAAAATTTAAAGGACGGCCGACGGTGGGGATCGAACCCACGCGTCTACCTAGTCATCAGAGAGCTTGGCCCCATGACCTAACGCTGCGCTCGGTAACAAGAGGATAATCGAGTAAAGCAGCATGACAGCGCTAGGTTCTGCCAACTTTGGATTCCAAATGTTAAAGCAGAAATTTTCAGTAGTTTGCATCTTCCAGTTTTGAAGTATTTCAGTTATTCTTTGTACATAATTCATGGTTGGTTCCTCAGTTTAGGGGCTGCGACAACGCGGTCATGTAGCCCCGTGTACTTTGGGTGTGTGTAGAATCTGTCTGTTAACCGGCGTTAATTGTGATGACCATATTAGCGTGTTTTAACTGTTTTTAATTCAAGTAAGGACTACAGACGATAATTTCAAGTAGTTCCTACTTTCGCTACCAAATTCTACCGTCCACGACATCTAGCTGTGAACTTCGCTACTACTAGATGGCATCGCAACCAGCGCCCGGTGATGAACGTTGGAACTTAGAGCATTAATGGAACCTAACCTAAAAATTTTGGCTCCACACACGTGTAGTTAGTGGATGGTTCTTTTTCATGCCATAAATCTATGACATTGGACCGTCGGCTTTACTTCCCCTCCGAAGGAAGGTATACTGACGACTTCGGCCGGGTTTGAACCCGCGACCTTGGCCATAGAAGCTCAGCATGCTACCAACTACGCCACCGAAGCCACCTTATATCATGCAACTTCCTAATGTATATTTTATCCTGAAGAGATGTGTAGGCAAGGCCTACTGTTGGTGTGGAAAAAAATATTTTAAAATATTAATTCACACGTCTATGATATTAATTGCATAAATACTTCTTCGTTCGTAGATAGTCATTTGGTCGTATCGGAATCCCTTCTATGTCTATGACAATAGATTTGTGTCTTATTATTCGTCTTCAACGACTTTCCCCGATGCCCCAAGAATTTTTCCGTGTGTAAATACTGATATATTTGTTCTCCTTCCATCATTTCGTGTGTCTCAATCTTCATATATCTGATATCAACCAACATGGCCAACATTACATACTTTTCGCTTTCAAAACACAAGGGCCATAATTTCCACTGGCTACTTCACTTACACATCAGGGGGATAGTACATGCAATGGCCACGAACGCGATTATCTAGTTGTGGGAACAGGATCGGGCTGATCCTGTTGGAGGGAAAGTTAATCGAGATAACGTAATCTTGTTGCGTTTAGACGTCCCAACTGAATATGGATTAGGCCTGATCGGGATCGCAACCGGGCGTCCAAACGGGGTATAACAGAGCATTTTCTAGAAGTCTGTCCTCTTGGCTGGAGTTCATGTATGATGTTAACAAGAATGGCAGAACCACAAACAAGTCCTTCTCGCTGCGTTGAGATTTTAGATCAAGGAAATCTTCTGTTATTACTACCCAGCCAGCGAATTGTTGCCGGTGGCGGAAATCGGAACTAATACGCTCCACCCAGCCACATGTCTGCGATAGACGTGGGGTCGTCGCCAGCGAAACCTCATCGCATGTTGTGTGTGTGCATGGTTCGTGCGCTGTGCGTTGTGTTCTCTTTGTATGCCTGTACATGCGTTCCCTCTCTTGCGCCGCACCCGCCCGCAGCAGCCATAACGTGGCGAGCTGACGTAATGTATACACAACAGCCCCACTCCACGCCTAGCGGTAACAATTCCCAGACAGGGTAGTAACCACTAGCAAGGAGCAACATGTATTATTATTTTGGCCCGTATGGAGAAGATTCAGCTGTACGCACAACTTTTTTAATTTTGAATTGTCTGAAAATAAGAATCAATTTTTACGTAACATTATAAATTTGTATTTTGATTAATAGAAACCCCCAACCTACAGACCTTTTAAGTGTATGACCCTCCTGGTAAGTAAAACATTACGTCTTCAGTATTTTTTTCCACATGGGAATGAAGATACTCAGCACTAAGGTAGCAAACAGCTGACCAGTAACTCGGCACTCAGAAGGTCAAACACCTGCCGAAATTTCAGAACACCTTCTTTGATTTGGAGAAAAGAAACGCTGAAGAATTGTGAGCTAATTTACAAGGATTGCTTCGGTAGTATTCGATAACGATCCAGTAGTAAATGTGAAGGGGGAGAGAATGAGTCCCAACCAAATTAATATTGTAGCCTCGGTGGCGTAGTTGGTAGCATGATGAGCTTCTATGCCCAAGATCGCGGGCCCAAGTCCGGCCGGAGTCGTCGGATTTTTTAAGAGCGTTAAAAATCCCTCAGTAAGCCTTCCTTCGGAGGGGAAGTAAAGTCGGCGGTCCCATTTCATAGATTTATGGCATGTTAAAGAACCTTCCACTAATTACACCTGTGTGAAGCTAAATTGTAGAGGTTAAGAATGTAAACAACGCTCTTAGGTTCGTACGTTCGTTGCCAAGAGCGTGGCGTCTGGTAGCTAAGTTCTGAACTAGTAGTCGTCGACGGATGCGTTTGGCGGTAAATGTAGGAACTATTTGAAAAATTCATAAGTCTGCAGTCCCTACTTGAATTAAAAAACAGATAACACACACTAATACAGTAATCACAATTAACACCGGTTATCAGACAGATTCTACACGGGGCTACATGACCGCGTTGTCGCAGCCCCTATACTTAAGAACCAACCAACCAACCAGTCGGTTAACACAAAAAGCATTCCAATTACTGGAATATGTGAAACATAATCTGAAATAAATTACATGTGATTAAGATTTGTTACGGAATATTGAATAAGACTTAAGTTATGACTTGTTTCGCTCCGCAAGTGAGCATCATCAGATCTAAATACTGTATACAAGAAAAATAGCTACACAAAACACCACCGAACCTACAGTTACACCCACAGTCAGTCCCTGACCTGCAAAAACAAAATACAAGTGTGATAATTATTAGTCTACTGATATTATTTATATTAATTATGAGTGTTCATAACGCAACACTGAGGAATGTCTTCAAAGTTATCTTTTTTAAAGGAGCCTAAGTGAATTTACCTAGGTGTACGCTGAGAACTTAAACGGGAACACATACGCATGTAATGTTTCTTTTTATAAATCTAAATAAGTAAAGACTTGAAAATAAAGGAATAACGCTGCAAATGTACAGCACAAGTGGCGTAACTAGGATTTACTTCTGGAAGGGGATGAACGGAGTCAAATCTCAAGTAATTTCGTTTTGGTTTTGTGTTTGTTCTATTATACTTCTTTTTTCTTTGTGTTTTTTGTTTTCGTGTATGTTTCCTGCTTTTGCTTCTTTTTCGAATTTTGCTTCTTGCTTTCTGTTTTTTGTTTTTGTTTTTCTTTGTGTTTGTTTTCGGCTATTGATTTTGTTTTCTGCTTTTGAATTTGTTTTCTGCTTTTGCTTTCTGTTTTTGGTTTTTGGTTTGGTGTATGTTTCTTGCTTTTGCTTTAGTTTTTTGAATTTTGCTTTCTTTTTTCGTTTTTGATTTTGTGTTTGTTTTCCGCTTTTGTTTTTTGCTTTCTGTTTTTTGTTTTTGCTTTGTGATTTTTTGTTTGTTTTCTGCTTTTACTTTTGTTTTTGAATTTTGGTTTTGCTTTCTTTTTTCGTTTTTGATTTTGTGTTTGTTTTCCGCTTTTGTTTTTTGCTTTCTGTTTTTTGTTTTTGCTTTGTAATTTTGTGTTTGTTTTCTGCTTTTACTTTCGTTTTTGAATTTTGTTTTTGCTTTCTGTTTTATGTTTGTTTTGATTTTGTGTTGTTTTCTGCTTTCGCTTTTGTTCTCGAATATTGCTTTCTGTTTTTGTTTTCCTGTTTGTTTTCTGATTTTGCTTTTGTTTTTTGAATTATTCTTTCTGTTTTTGTTTGTTTTGATTTTGCGTTGTTTTCTGCTTTTGCTTTCGTTTTCGATATTGCTTTCTTTTTTGTTTTTGGTTTTCTGTTTGTTTTCTGCTTTTGCTTTTGTTTTTTGAATTTTTGTTTCTGTTTTTGTTTTTGCTTTGTGTTTTTGTGTTTGTTTTCAGCTTTTGTTTTTGCTTTTGTTTTTGAATTTTGCTTTTTGCTTTGTTTTTTGTTTTCGCGTTTGCTTTCTGCTTTGCTTTTGTTTTTGAATTTTGCTTTCTGTTTTTTTGTTTTGGTTTTGGCTCTTTAAATGCTTTTGCTTTATTTTTTAATTTTGCTTTTTGTGGGGGCCTAAATAAGGCTGTCAATGGAAGCAAACCTACTCGATAGCATTTTATACGTTTTATTTGGACCTCTCGGAAATGAACAGTTTTGTTAGGCTTAACACTAAACATTTTACACAAGTTAGTAGGGTAAAGATACATGTTCTCAAATTATATATATTTTTTATTTAGTCAATTTACCCTCTAGGTTGGTGGTTCCCACAGACTCAGCGAGGGAACTCACCACTACCGCCTCTATGGGCAGTGTCCTGGAGCCAGGAACATCGGTCGGGAAGGATACAACTGGGGAGCTATGATCAGCACTTCGCCCAGGCGACCTCACCTGCAAAGCGAACAGGGGCCTCATGAGGGATGGGAAGGAATGGAAGATTGGGATGGATAGGCGAGGAAGAGGGAAGGCGGCGGCCGTGGCCTTACAGTAGGTACTGCGCCCGAATAAACCCATCAGTACTTATATCCGCTGCAATGTAAAGGATTGCAGACATGTAAATTACCCAGCTCACAAACTTACCATGCCTACTAAGTAAAATTGGGAATTTCAGGAACATACAGGATAGATATTATTCGTAAGAAAATAGTACTACCAGCCAAGGTACAAATTTCTACTATCATTTACATTTAGAGCAAATCGAGAAACTCCAATCTCGAGGGGTGATAAGGTCTAATCTATAGTGAGCGCCTGTATCTATACCTCGCAGTACTATTTTCGACGATGACGACAATGAAAACGGTGTCAGTTAAGATAAAAGTTGACTGAGTCGCTAAAAAGCGCCAGCCGTTTATTGTGCTGAAACAAGTACAATAAAACTGGCTTCCTGCCTGAATATGGTGTCCCCTTGACACTCTCACAAAAATGAACTTCAAAAATAAACTTGCACGTGGCACTGATGTAATAAGAAATGTGAAACGGTGTGATACTAAGCATTACCCTACTTTATACAAATCCGCTTCAACTCTGAACCGTAGTTCCATATCTAAGCAAAATCATTCATTAACTATGTGCATATATACATTCATTTATGGTTCGCACAAATTATACACTCTATTGTGTCGAAAAGATTAAATTGTCTATCTTTCAATGAGTCTTTTATCTACTCAACTTCCTTAACAATCAAATAACAAACATACACCGCAACTATCGTGTTGAAAGTAATAAATACTCGTCTTAATCAATTGAACATAAGTGACGAACATTTAAGCTAAGCACTGTTCCTTTTATATTTTATCTATTCATTATAAAATACTGAAAAATTTCTGAAATTCTTTACTGTGTTAATAATTCTCTGATAAACGTGAATACTAGAAGTGCATGGCATTAACCTTCATTCTCACACTCCTCTTTCAAAGTTATACAACAATTACCTCATCTCTTAAACACCCTGTACAGAATCTTCCTTTAATACACTCAAATAACTTCACAATCATTGCGATCAATACTAGAAAAACTTGAGACTCCTCAGCCTCCTCTCGTAAAAATACGTAACTCATTTACGTCTATGTCTCCTTACTTTGCACGGTATTTCAACTATAAACTTCCATTTCAATACACTTTCTTCCTAACTTTAACATTCTTCTCTATCTTGATACAACTTCACCTCGTGCTTACAATTCCACTTCTGCAATAAATTTCTGTACTTTCACTTTCTGATCACCCTGTGATTTGGCTTTGTTAACTTTCTTTTTCACGTGTTTAAATTCAGTTTTACATTCAATTACAACCTTTAAAGAAATATCAGTAAGAATTCATATTTTTAGCAAATGATATAAGTTTGACTTCCTTCCATGAATATATTTGTTTAACAAACTCATCTATGCTTTTTAATGCTCTAAATTTCATTAGACATATGTGTATAAGAGTTCTCGTAATACTTTCGTTCATAATTAGTTGAAAATAAATTTCTGACACTCGAATCAACATCATGAGTTGTCGAAATATTCTTTACACTTCGTGACATAACTTCTTAAATATGCGGTACTTAAATTTGCTTCAATAAACTTCCTTTACTTCATTTACAATTATTCTCCTTCTTTAGTTCGTTCAACGTTATACTCCTTTTAAATAGTTCACTCTAAATTCTTTTAATAGTTTACCCTACATTCCTTTAAACAATTCATTCTACATTCCTTTAAATAGTTCATTCTATATTCCTTTAAAATAGTTCATTCTACATTCCTTGAAATAGTTCATTCTACATTCCATCGCTGCGATAAAACAGATTTAATTAGCTTAAATCTAACGCAATTTTGAAAAATTCTACACGGTTTGACTCTGAAATGACTTTAGCGTTAATAGCAGCGCTATGCAAAATTTCGTCCAAGTGACTGAAATTTTCAAGAACAAGAAAAATAACTCCTAAGAAAAATACGAAAAATTACTACTTCAAAAATTACATAATTTAATTATACTGACAAAATTATACTGTTGAAATAATACGAACAAAATTATACGGTTGGTCAATTGGATAATCACAGAACATAACTACAATTCTACATTATATAAGACAATCCTTCTCTACCTTGAGTTGACTCTGGTCAGGAGAATACCTTCATCTCGCCTGCCAAACCAAACGCGTCTCGGAGCTCATCGTATCGCCCACAGCTATGAAGACCGGTTTGTGTCAGAACCAGCTGGCCTCTTCCCCCAGTGGAACAAGGTCGGTGACGTCCTCGGTGAACGACCTCGCCGTGAAACAGTCCGCTCTGCCTGCACTCCGTCTCCCGTTCACTGCAAGTCGTCTGGCTTCGACTCCCCATCTCTTCAGAATTGACATCTCGTTTCTTCAGAATTGACATCTCGGTTCTTCAGAATTGACATCTCGGTTCTTCAGAATTGACATCTCGTCTCAGGTTGAAAATTGTCGTTCATACAAGCGTTTGCGAGTATTCAAGATGTATTAGAACTCTTGTAGAAAAGTAGAGGTTTGTTCGGTGATTTTGCGCATCACGTGGATGTTCTGCTGCGCCTTCCATAATAGTGAATTCTGGAATTCAACTGTACATCTTTGTAGTTTCCACTTCCCTATGCTTTAGCTTAGCACATGGTAATTCTCATTTCACTGATGATATATTTAAGACTTCCCCGTTGCTGCTTTGTAACTTGCATTTTTAATGTAATGTTCAAGTATGCGTTCAAACGTAGTAATAGTGAATATCTTCTTGTCGAAATGTATTTATGTATGCGATGTAAAAACAACTTTGTATTAAACACTGTAATACTCGGCTATATACTGTTCTATTCTGCGTGATAAATGTAGCTTGCTCCTCAAGTTACAGTCTTGCTGTACTACACTCTTCTTCACTTCCAACTTTGATAAAACGTAGCACTGTTATAATAATACTGGCTTCTTCTCGAGGTCTTGACTCGATGAAATCTCAAATTGGAAAGAACTCTCTCGTCCCGTTCTCTGCGCTCGGCAAGTTGCAGTCTCTGCCTCCCCTCTCGTGGTGTGACGTAACTTCTACCACCTCTCCTCACTTCAGTCCGTAGTTCGACCTTCGTCTCTTCCCCTCTTTCATGACGTAACTCTCGCTTCAAGTGGCGTGATGTCTCTCGCAATGTAGACCTCCCACATTCATATAATAGAATATATATCCATCTTTAAATCATTCCTTCTTTCTTGCCTTTCATAATTGCATAAGATGTATAGTATTTCACTCATTTCCATACAGATTTTCCCATATTTCTCGAATTTTTAATGAATAAAAGATTTTTATCCACTCTTTTATTTTTCCTGGGTCTTGGTTCATATCCAGATTGGTTCTTTGGTAATGGCATCAAATAAATTCTGGCGCATTTCCCCGTTGCTAATTTAAAGTAAAGTATAGCCTGTACTTTCTTTAATAACAGTAAATTTCTCTGTTCTTGAGACTGAATTTATTTATTTTACTGTATCTTTGCGTAAAATCTTTTTAATTTGGAATGGTTGAATTTTCCAATTTTTACAATTTTATAACAATTGTTACCGTAGACTGTATCTACTTTGAACGGTCCTCTGAAAAGGCTACTGAAATTGATATACACCTTCTTTAGTACGTCTGCTTTCACAGGAATCCTGACTAATACAAGGTCACCTTCTCGTAGCGGTCCACTGAATCTCTTCCCTTCTAAACGTTTGAATCTCTTCTCAGCCGCTTTGTTCAACTGGACTCTCGCTTCTTCGATTCTCTGGTCCATCGGTGGTTCGTTATCTTCCGGAATATTGAAGATTCCGTTCCATGGTCGTACGGGTTTCTCTTCAAAATGCAACATAACTGGAATATCGTTGGTCCTCTCATGTCTCGTGTTATTGATGCAAAATTCTACTAGTGGTACAATCTTCACCCAATTCGCATGATTATCCGCACTATACAAGCGAATGTACTTTGAAAATTCAAGCATTGTTCTTTCAATAGGATTCGTCTCTGGGCTTCGAACTGATGAAAATAGGTGAACAATATCCAACCTATCCATCGCTCCCTGAAATTCTGCAGAGGTAAATTGGGTTCCATGGTCTGTTAAAAGTCTTTCTGGTTTTCCCAACTTTGGAATAATGTTCCTCTCCAGGTGATATAAAACAGTTTTCGTTGTTGCTTTCTGCATTGGATTAAGCATTACAACTTTGGAAAATACATCCATTGTGACTAACACATATTGGTTTCCTCTGTCTCCTTTAGGTGCAGGTCCAAAGATATCCTGACTAAACAATTCCAGTGGTTTCGTAGGAATAATTGCTTTAGGTCTTTCCTTCAATAGTTCAGAATTATATTTGTTTTTCTGACACAGTTCACAAGATCTGATTACTATGGTTAGGGATTCTCTCATATTAATCCAATATAACTTTTCTAACATGGTATAGTATGTTTTGTCAACTCCTCCGTGGCCTATACTTTTGTGTACTAACCAAATTAGTGGCACAATAAGTTCTGGTGGAATGGCAACTCGTACTTTCGTGTGTCTAGTATCGATGTATTTACATACAGTTTCTCCCACGAGAATATAGTGTCTAGCTTTCCTTCTCGTCTCGAAGTATGAGGCGTGCCTCCTTGTCATTCTCCCTGACAAAAATGTATAAATGTTCCTGAATAGTGCATGCTTCTTTTGAAAAAGAGGAATTATTCTCAGTTTATCCAGCGTTTCCTGATCTTCTGCATCTGTCTGGATAACATTAATTCTCACATCCTTCTCAGGAATCGGATGTCTAGAAAGAATATCCGCTAGTAGGTTGTCTTTACCAGGAACATGGACTATCGTGGCATCAAATTGTTGCAAAAACATGGTCCATCTGGTCATCCTATCGCTTGACAAGTCTGACTTCAACATGAATTCCAGTGCTTTGTGATCCTTTCTGATTATAATCTTGTGTCCCAGCAATAATTTCTTCCAGTTTTGTAGAGCATTTATGACGGCTAAAGCTTCAAGCTCCGTCGTGAAATAATTCAGCTCGTGCGTGCGTAACTTCCTACTGCTGAATGGAATATAGTGATGATTGCCATCTTGATCCTTCTGATATAAGACTGCGCTAATACCAATTCGTGAAGCATCCGTTTCTATGATGAATGTTCTTTCAAAATCTGGGTACTCTAACTTGATGTTATCTCTGAGCATTTCCTTTGCTTGAATAAAGGCATTCTCAGCAGCTGCATCCCATTTCCATCTATTGTTTTTCTTTAGAAGCTCATGTAGTGGTGCCATGATCTCTGAATAACGTGGACAATGACTACTGAAAAACTGACAAAGACCCGCAAAAGCTCGGATGTCTTTGATTCTCTTGGGTTTGGGAAAGTTCAATATCGCTTCGATCTTATCTTCATTCGGGTGGTAACCGAATCTGTCTATAGTATGACCAAGAAAGTTGATCTTTTCTTGAAAGAAATGGCATTTATTCAATTTCACCTTGATGTTTGCACTTCTGAGGTTTTCAAATAGCTTCGTCAAATGCATGAAATGTGTCTCTGGCGTTTCTGAAGATATGATAATATCATCCACGTAGCAAATGGCAAATTATTTTACTTCATCACTCAACTTGTCATCCAAGGCTCTGATAAGTGCTGGACTTGAATTTACCAATACATATGGTACTCTCTGGTATACATAACAGGTTTGATTGAACATGAACCCTGTATAACATTTGCTGTCTTCTGTAAGCTCTATTTGATGAAATGCTGCAGTTAAATCAATCACTGAGAAACAGGTTTTATTCTTGAATCTCCTCAGTAGTTCTCTAATTTTTGGTGGCCTGTCGAATTCTTTCAGCAGAAGAGTATTTATGCCCCTGGCATCTAAACATAGTCTAAGACTACCATCTGCTTTCTTCACAACAGTGAGTGGGTTTAAATAAGGAGTGGCTTGCTTTCTTATAATCCCGTCTCTTTCCATGCCTTTTATGAGCTCTGTCACTTCAGCTTGATACTTCTCCGGTATTGGATACAATTTCTTCTGAAAAGGTGTGTCATCAGCGAGCTTGATCTGATATTTATATCCTCTGATTATGCCTGGTTTGTCATCAAATACGTCTGCATAAGTCGTGACCAATTCTTCTAATTTCTCCCTCTGATCTTCAAAATTCTCAATTTTTCTGCCATAGTGAGGTATTCCTTCTGCTTCAACTTCCATAACTATCTTCACAAGATTTTCTTCTGTAGTTTCGTCAATCAGACTACACTCATTCTCCTCCTTCTTCGTGTCCTCTGGTTGATGTTGTCCTTCATTGAATCTTATGTCTCCATTTCGTAAATCAATCACAGCTCCAGTCTTCGTTATAAAATTAATGCCTAAAATAGCATCGAAATTTATCTGGCTCAAGGCTATGAATATCTGCTCATATTTGTATTCATTTATGGAGAATTCCATTAATGCTTGGACTTTACATTTCATGGTCTTGTCGTTAAATACACCCCTGACTTTAATAGTTGAAACGGGCATTGCTATAAGTGAATTTCCACCCTTCAATCTGTGAAAACAGTTCTCTGATAAAATTGATGCTGTCGCTCCCGTATCTAGTAGTGTTCTCAGGCATTCTCCTTCTGATATAATTTCTATAATGGGTAATCTCGCTACTCTTCCTGTTTTCGGCTCTTCTCTTTCATACAGGAGATCTTCATTCTTGGCTTCATATAACTCATTGATCTGGATTTCATGTCTGGTTACGGTGCTGTTTTCTTCCTCCTTCACTTTTTGGAATTTGAAGTTTTTTTTTGTACCCCTCCTGGGTCTTCATTCCTCCGATCTCTGCTTGTTCCGGGCTGAGATTCTTGATTCTGGTCTCTCGCGTTCCTTTCTCTGAGATTCCTTAGGTATTCTTGACTTTCTCTTTCCCTATCATCGTAATACCTTCTTACATTGTTGTTATTTCTCCAACCTTGATTTTGTTGACTTTGCTGTTGTTGTTGTCTCGAATAATTATTCGTGTTCCTCCAGTTCTGATATCCCCGATATCTATAATTATTCGTAGGGTTATTTCGATTATAATATCCCTCTCTGCGATAATCATTGTTTCTGTTGTGGTAGCTATTTCTCCATCTTTGATTTTCATCCCATCTTTGATTTTGGTATGGCCTTCCTTCTCGAGGTCTCTGATAACCTGGTTGAAATCGATTTTGTCCATACATTCTTGATCTCGTTGGGCCTACTCCATTTTTGTTCTCTTCTGTCTGCTGCGTTTGATCGATGTGGATGGTGTGAATCTCTCTCTGTTCCTGATTTCTACCTCTCTGGTTTTGGTTTCCAGTTGAGTTGTTGGACACATTAGACGTGTGATCCAGTCTCCTCAAAATTTCTGCCATCCCCTCTAAAGTTTTTACATTTGCCGAAATGAGGTGCCTCCTAACTTCCGTTGGTAACTGGCATGAAATAGCATGAACCAAGTCTTCTTCCGCCAAAGGAGGTTGCAAATACTGCAAGCGTGCTAATTGTTTCGTGAAGAAACTTGCGTACTTCGTTGGACTAGAATAAGCATACTTTTTAGAGTAAATTTCGGCTCGTATGTCTTGTTGAAGTTCCTTGCTCCAAAATCGCTTCTGCAGAGCTATAGCGAATTCTTCAAATGTCTGATAAGTGTACCTGAAAGCTCTGTGCAAAATTAACGCTTCTGAGTCCAAGTATTTCTCAACGACCCTCATATGTCTTTCAAGAGGTATTCTATTGTCCTCTAAATACGATCTCATGTCTCTAAGAAACTCTACAGCAGTAATATTTCCTACTCCGCTGAATTTATTCGGCTTCTCATCATTATTCTTAATCACGATAACGTTGGCATTTGACCTACTCTGGTAAGGTTCAAAGTCTTCTCCAAGTTCCCCTATTTCTGTTTGAAATGGCTCTCGACTAAAGTTGAAATTGGACTTCGGAATCTGCTGTTGACTAACCACGCTTTCCTTATCCTCTTCTATCTTGTCTGTCCTAGCCTCTAATTTCCTTATTTCTTCTTTCAATTTTTCATCTCTTGCTTGAAAAAATCTCAAGTCCTTTCTGATGTCTTCCCTGACTTCAGCTCTTAACGTAGATGAAAATGTAGCATCCCCTATCGTAAGTGACCTTAATTGCTGTTCTATGTCGCTGGTTTCCTTATCCTGCTTTGATCGAATTTTCGCCAGTTCCGTGCTTATCTCATCGACTGTGCGTTTAACCTTGTCAAATTCATCTGAGTTATTTAAATCTGTTTTATTAACAATGTCTGTCAGCGTGGCTACATTATTAATTTGCAATGTATCTATCCGCTTAGATAGATCTTCCCGTACCTTACTAACATTTATATTTGAACATAACTCTATGGCTTTAATGTCATTTGCTAATTTATGATGAATTTCTGATACAATTTTAGTTGTGACTGTTACGACCTCCTCCTTCATGTCCGTAACTGCCTTTACAATAGAAGCATTTATATCCACATTAATACCCTCTTCAATCAGTTTACTTTGACCTTCCAACTTGACCTGTAATTCACCAACAGTGTCATTTAGACTGTCAAGTTGCTCCTTGAGTTTGTTCTGGGCACCTGAAATGTGTACATGATGAGTATTGTTATCTTCCTTAATGGAGCTAATACTAGCCTGTAATTTCTTTTCTAGCTCTATCATGTGATTACTGTTAGCTAATTGGACTTCTAACACCTTTCCTGCCATGTCGGATCTTAAATTTCCTACTTCTGTCTTCGTAAGATTTATGTCCTGTTTGACTTGATCAAATGAATTTTTAGCCTATTTTCAATTTTGAAAAAAATAGGCTTATGAGATCACCTTTTGTCCGCGTGTGTGTGTGCGTGTGCGTGTGTGTGTGTGTGTGTGATTCGTGTGTGTGTCCCCCCCTAATAAAATCTAAACGGCTGGAGCGATTTCAATGAAACCCGGAAAGTTCATAGCACTATTCCCGGCGACCTCGACGGTGTCCTTCAAATTTTGTTACGACTCACCAATCCAACATGGCGGCTGTGCGAAATATTTCACCAGCATTCAATATCTCCGAAACTATTACCGATATTACCCTGGCATTTTCTATGGTGATAGAGGGAACTACTATAAGTTCACTTATGTGACTTTTGAAAACCTGGTAACAACAAAACCAACATGGCGGCCAAGCGAATTTGCGACTTTTAAATAGACGTTTCTCGCGATTTGACCAACCAAACGCAATGAAACGTGGTACAGTATATGTTTATATACATTGTAATGCACCGACATCTAACTTCGTTCAATTGTTTACATAATCACAAGATGGCGGATGTGCGAAATATTTCACCGGCATTCTATATCTCTGAAACTATTAGCGGTAAACCCCTGAAATTTTGTACGGAGATAAAGGGCACTACTGGAAGTCCATCTATAAGACTTTCAAAAACCGGTTAACTACAAAACGAACATGACGGCCAAGCGAATTTGAAAATTTTAAATAGACCTTTCTCGCGATTTAATGTTCCAAGCGCACTGAAACCTGGCACAGGAAATATTTATACACATTGTAATCCACTGGTATCTAATTTAGTTCAATTGTTTACATAACCTCAAAATGGCGGCAGTGCGAATTTTAAAATTAAGATTTTATTTATTGTGATGTAGTCATGCGTTCGAAGTGAAAGTTTGAATAATGAACCTACGCAATAATTTTCCTTTAATGGTACATGACTCTATGGCCTATACATTTAACAATCCAACATGGCGACCATCCGAAATATTTAGACGATACTGAATATCTACGAATCTATTTAAGCAATCAAACTGCATTTTTTAATGTTCATAGGGGCTATGAACTTAAGTTCACCTATAGGACTTGAAATAACCTGGTGATCACAAATCCAACATGGCGGTGACGCGAATTAGAAATATTCACATGGACGTTTCTCGCAATTTAACCATCCGCGTGCAGTGAAACTTGGTACAGTAAATCCTTATACGAATGTTAATCCACTGGCATCTAATTTATTTCAATTGTTTCCATAACCACAAGATGGCAGCTTTGCGAAATGTTAAAATCTCCTTGTTACTTCTTGTGTCCTAATCATGCGATTGAAGTTTGAATGCTACACGTACACATTAATCTTCATGTAACAGTACATAACTCTTGGACCTACATCTATAAAATCAAACATGGCGACCATCCGAAATATTTAGTCGGTTCTCAATATCTGCAAATCTATTACAGCAATCAAACTGAAATTTTGTATTTTGATAGTGGCAAATAACATAAGTAGGATATATGAAAATAGGCTGTATAGTTCTTCGCGGAACTACTTGTTTAATTCTTCCTGTGCATGTCCTGCCCTTTCTAAAATTCTCTGAGCCTTTTCCTGATTTTTCCTAGCTTCTTCCTGAGCTTTTTCCTGATTTTTCCTAACCTCTTCATGAATTTTCCTAGCTTCTTCCTGAGCTACTCTTATTTCGGCTTGGATTTTTCTATCTTCTAATCTAGCCTGCTCTTGACTTAACCTGTCCTCCTCGCGAGCTTTTTCCTGAGCTAATCTCATCTCTGCTCTTATCCTATTTGCCTCTTCTTCTATTTTCCTGTCTTCCTCTCGTGCTCTTTCTAATGTTAGCCTAATCTCCTCCTGTGCTTTCTCTTGGGCTAACCTGATTTCCTCTCTTTCCTTTTCTCTAGCTAGTCTATCTTCCTTTCTGGCCTTTTCTAAAGCTAACTTAGCTTCTTCCTGTGCTAATGTTATACTAGCCTTAGTAAGTGTTTGAGCAACTGATAACTCTGCCTTGACTTCCGATTTTACAGTAGCTGCTGATTTCTGAATCTCGGCTTTCATCTGTTTAGTGTTGTTGTGTGTCAATTGGTGGAGGGCTTCAAGGTCTTTGGTCAACGTACTTTGACCTTCCTTCATGGTTTCGAGCATCGTTCTAATGAACGTCATGTCGTTCGCTGACATAATTCTTCTTTCTTGAGAATAAGGGAAGTATCAACTACAAAAATTACCAGTGAATATCCAGATTGACCAACGTATACATTTTATACCAGTGATGGAACATATTGAACATCTTAATCCTACATAAATCTATTTGAATCGCGAGTTATCTCGTATATCTTATCGTCCCATTTTACTGAACCGACATCGTTACATTCTATCATCCCACTTAACCTATGTTTAACAACATGAATTTACTTTTAAATTTAATATTACATGACAAATGTCGTTAGCTGGTTTTTAAAAAATATGCCTCACAACTATAATGTACTCCACTAATCTGCTGATGTTGTGTTCATCTCAACAATCATTAAATTTGGGATCGGCATTTTTCTTTTTCTCAAAACTAAATATGGCCTCACTCTCGAGTAGGTTCCAAACTGCTTCCCTCGAGTGCTCTTTCGAATGCTCTTTCGAGTGCCCCATGGATGGGCTTGCCATTTAAATAATTATCTATCTATATGCGCCCGAATAAACCCATCAGTACTTATATCCGCTGCAATGTAAAGGATTGCAGACATGTAAATTACCCAGCTCACAAACTTACCATGCCTACTAAGTAAAATTGGGAATTTCAGGAACATACAGGATAGATATTATTCGTAAGAAAATAGTACTACCAGCGAAGGTACAAATTTCTACTATCATTTACATTTAGAGCAAATCGAGAAACTCCAATCTCGAGGGGTGATAAGGTCTAATCTATAGTGAGCGCCTGTATCTATACCTCGCAGTACTATTTTCGACGATGACGACAATGAAAACGGTGTCAGTTAAGATAAAAGTTGACTGAGTCGCTAAAAAGCGCCAGCCGTTTATTGTGCTGAAACAAGTACAATAAAACTGGCTTCCTGCCTGAATATGGTGTCCCCTTGACACTCTCACAAAAATGAACTTCAAAAATAAACTTGCACGTGGCACTGATGTAATAAGAAATGTGAAACGGTGTGATACTAAGCATTACCCTACTTTATACAAATCCGCTTCAACTCTGAACCGTAGTTCCATATCTAAGCAAAATCATTCATTAACTATGTGCATATATACATTCATTTATGGTTCGCACAAATTATACACTCTATTGTGTCGAAAAGATTAAATTGTCTATCTTTCAATGAGTCTTTTATCTACTCAACTTCCTTAACAATCAAATAACAAACATACACCGCAACTATCGTGTTGAAAGTAATAAATACTCGTCTTAATCAATTGAACATAAGTGACGAACATTTAAGCTAAGCACTGTTCCTTTTATATTTTATCTATTCATTATAAAATACTGAAAAATTTCTGAAATTCTTTACTGTGTTAATAATTCTCTGATAAACGTGAATACTAGAAGTGCATGGCATTAACCTTCATTCTCACACTCCTCTTTCAAAGTTATACAACAATTACCTCATCTCTTAAACACCCTGTACAGAATCTTCCTTTAATACACTCAAATAACTTCACAGTCATTGCGATCAATACTAGAAAAACTTGAGACTCCTCAGCCTCCTCTCGTAAAAATACGTAACTCATTTACGTCTATGTCTCCTTACTTTGCACGGTATTTCAACTATAAACTTCCATTTCAATACACTTTCTTCCTAACTTTAACATTCTTCTCTATCTTGATACAACTTCACCTCGTGCTTACAATTCCACTTCTGCAATAAATTTCTGTACTTTCACTTTCTGATCACCCTGTGATTTAGCTTTGTTAACTTTCTTTTTCACGTGTTTAAATTCAGTTTTACATTCAATTACAACCTTTAAAGAAATATCAGTAAGAATTCATATTTTTAACAAATGATATAAGTTTGACTTCCTTCCATGAATATATTTGTTTAACAAATTCATCTATGCTTTTTAATGCTCTAAATTTCATTAGACATATGTGTATAAGAGTTCTCGTAATACTTTCGTTCATAATTAGTTGAAAATAAATTTCTGACACTCGAATCAACATCATGAGTTGTCGAAATATTCTTTACACTTCGTGACATAACTTCTTAAATATGCGGTACTTAAATTTGCTTCAATAAACTTCCTTTACTTCATTTACAATTATGCTCCTTCTTTAGTTCGTTCAACGTTATACTCCTTTTAAATAGTTCACTCTACATTCTTTTAATATTTCACCCTACATTCCTTTAAACAATTCATTTTACATTCCTTTAAATAGTTCATTCTATATTCGTTTAAAATAGTTCATTCTACATTCCTTGAAATAGTTCATTCTACATTCCATCGCTGCGATAAAACAGATTTAATTAGTTTAAATCTAACGCAAATATGAAAAATTCTACACGGTTTGACTCTGAAATGACTTTAGCGTTAATAGCAGCGCTATGCAAAATTTCGTCCAAGTGACTGAAATTTTCAAGAACAAGAAAAATAACTCCTAAGAAAAATACGAAAAATTACTACTTCAAAAATTACATAATTTAATTATACTGACAAAATTATACTGTTGAAATAATACGAACAAAATTATACGGTTGGTCAATTGGATAATCACAGAACATAACTACAATTCTACATTATATAAGACAATCCTTCTCTACCTTGAGTTGACTCTGGTCAGGAGAATACCTTCATCTCGCCTGCCAAACCAAACGTGTCTCGGAGCTCATCGTATCGCCCACAGCTATGAAGACCGGTTTGTGTCAGAACCAGCTGGCCTCTTCCCCCAGTGGAACAAGGTCGGTGACGTCCTCGGTGAACGACCTCGCCGTGAAACAGTCCGCTCTGCCTGCACTCCGTCTCCCGTTCACTGCAAGTCGTCTGGCTTCGACTCCCCATCTCTTCAGAATTGACATCTCGTTTCTTCAGAATTGACATCTCGGTTCTTCAGAATTGACATCTCGTCTCAGGTTGAAAATTGTCGTTCATACAAGCGTTTGCGAGTATTCAAGATGTATTAGAACTCTTGTAAAAAAGTAGAGGTTTGTTCGGTGATTTTGCGCATCACGTGGATGTTCTGCTGCGCCTTCCATAATAGTGAATTCTGGAATTCAACTGTACATCTTTGTAGTTTCCACTTCCCTATGCTTTAGCTTAGCACATGGTAATTCTCATTTCACTGATGATATATTTAAGACTTCCCCGTTGCTGCTTTGTAACTTGCATTTTTAATGTAATGTTCAAGTATGCGTTCAAACGTAGTAATAGTGAATATCTTCTTGTCGAAATGTATTTATGTATGCGATGTAAAAACAACGTTGTATTAAACACTGTAATACTCGGCTATATACTGTTCTATTCTGCGTGATAAATGTAGCTTGCTCCTCAAGTTACAGTCTTGCTGTACTACACTCTTCTTCACTTCCAACTTTGATAAAACGTAGCACTGTTATAATAATACTGGCTTCTTCTCGAGGTCTTGACTCGATGAAATCTCAAATTGGAAAGAACTCTCTCGTCCCGTTCTCTGCGCTCGGCAAGTTGCAGTCTCTGCCTCCCCTCTCGTGGTGTGACGTAACTTCTACCACCTCTCCTCACTTCAGTCCGTAGTTCGACCTTCGTCTCTTCCCCTCTTTCATGACGTAACTCTCGCTTCAAGTGGCGTGATGTCTCTCGCAATGTAGACCTCCCACATTCATATAATAGAATATATATCCATCTTTAAATCATTCCTTCTTTCTTGCCTTTCATAATTGCATAAGATGTATAGTATTTCACTCATTTCCATACAGATTTTCCCATATTTCTCGAATTTTTAATGAATAAAAGATTTTTATCCACTCTTTTATTTTTCCTGGGTCTTGGTTCATATCCAGATTGGTTCTTTGGTAATGGCATCAAATAAATTCTGGCGCAGTACCATCCCGAAGACGAAGTGAGAAACCACGGAAAACCACTTCGAGGATGGCTGAGGTGGGAATCGAACCCCCTCTACTCATTTGGACCACCCGAGGCTGAGCAGACCCCTTTCCAGTCCTCATACCACTTTTCAAATTTCGTGTCAGAGCCGGGAATCGAACCCAGGACCTCCGGGGCGGCAGCTAACCATGCTGACCGCTATGCTACGGACGCGACTTCTCAAATTATAAACGTACATAATCCGGTCGATTGTCATCAATCCATTTGTTTAAAATACAAATGTCATAAAATTGCGACTTTTAAAATTATTTGACTCCAGGGGGGGATTGGTTGGTTGGTTCCTCCGTTTAGGGGCTGCGACGACGCGGTCATGTGGCTCCGTGTACTTTGGCTGTGTGTAGAATCTGTCGGATAAACGGTGTTAATTGTGATGGCTGTATTAGTGTGTGTTATCTGCAATTCAGGTAAGGACTGGAGACATTCAATTTTCGAGTAGTTCCTACTTTTGCTACCAAATGCTACCTTCACCGACAACTAGTTCTGAATTTGGTTACTAGATGCCACTGCAGCCGGATCCTGGCGACGAACGTTGGAACTTAAGAGAGTCAAATCTAACCTATAATTTAGCTTCACGTTGTTGTTGTTTGATTCTTCAGTCTTTTGATTGGTTTGATGCAGCGCTCCATGCCTTCGTCCTGAGCTAATCGTTTCATCTCTACATAGCTACCACACCCTACGTACGAGGCAATCTGTTTAACATATTCTAACCTTGGTCTATCCCTACAGTTCTTGTCCTCGACCCTTCCTTCCTTCCATAACTAAGCCTGATATTCCTGGGTGTCTTAGTCTGTGTCCTACCAATCTATCTCTTCTCTTCATTAGCAGTCGCCAGAAACATCTCTCCTCTCCCACTCGTCTTAATACCTCTTCGTTTGTAACCCTATCTACCCATCTTTCTTCATCATTCCCCTGTAACACCACATTTCGAACTCTTCAATTATCCTCTTTTCTGGTGCACCAACAGTCCAAGTTTCACTTCCATAGAGCGCCACGCTCCAGACACAGGCCTTCAAAAATGACTTCCTAACACCTAAATCTATATTCGATGTCAACAGATTCCTTTTCTGTAGAAATGCTTTCCTTGCCTGAGCTAACCTACTTTTTATATCCTCTTTGCTTCGTCCATCACTGGTTATTTTGCTTCCTAAGTGCTTCACACAAGTGTAATTAGTGGAAGGTTCTTTATCATGCCATAAATCTATGACATGGGACCGCCGGTTTTACTTTCCCTCCGAAGGAAGGCATACTGAGGGATTTTTAACGCTCTTAAAAAATCCGACGACTTTGGCCTGGTTTGAACCCGCGACCTTGGGCATAGAAGCTCAGCATGCTTCGAAGTACGCCTCCGAAGCCGCCATTTTTGTTGTTGTTGTATGAGGGGCTTGGTCATCGTGGTCATTTGTGTGTGTGTGTATAGGATTTGTCTGATAACCTGTGTGGATGTGGTGCCTGTAGTAGTGTGTGTATTTGTAAATCAGTTTTATTTAAGCGTATGGCTTTTAGTGCCGGGAGTGTCCGAGGACATGTTCGGCTCGCCAGAGTTAGTAGCTGCTTCTAACCGGACACCCATGGGGTGAGCTACAAGTACCGTCGCGTGTGGAGTGTTGTCTGTGAAGGAAAGTGTGATTGTAAGGACTAGGAATTGGAAGGTAGCGGCTGTGGCCTATAGTTAGGGACCGACCCCGGCATTTGCCTGGAAGGAAGATGGGAAACCACAGAAAACCATCTTCAAGGCTGCCGGCGGGGGGATACGAACCTCCTCGCCTCCCGGATGTGAGCGACTGCCTGTAGCCACGCCGTAACGACCACGGCTAACTCACCTGTAAATCAGGTGGGGATTAGTAAGGAAGTGGCCGTGGCCTTAGTTTAGGAACCATCTCGGCGTGCGCCTGGAGTAGATGTGGGAATTCACGGCAAACCACTTTCAGAATGGTTGAGGTGGGAATGAACCCAATTATGTTAGCCACTACGCAACGAGGCAGACTAAATAAATAAATGTTATGCACAGTAGATAGACCAGTTCGACCCAAGTTCCTGTCCAGGAATGCTCTGTCCTAATTACCAGCCTTTAGCGGTGTGAGCGACTGAACTCGCTGATTCATGTATTATCCCTCGTCTCCCTCAGGACGGTACTGACTGGCACGAGCCTCCCTCCCTCTGATACACCGCCAGTACCTTGATGGGCCAAGCTCTCTAAATACAGTACGTTACTTACTAATGAACTTAATAAGGTAATTGTCATCTGCTAGGATGTCTTCAGGAACGATTTCTCAAGAAGTAAAAGTGTCTCATATGCCTGCTACACAATATCATTTCCTTCCTTGATGATGGCGCACGTCAAAGTAATCAAAAGTAGAGGTAGTAAGCAAGAAATAATAAAGGAAGGAAGGAACAAAGGAAGGCAGGAGGAAAGGAAGGTGGGAAGGATGGATGTAAGGAACAAAGGAAGGAACAAAGGAAGACAGTAGGAAAGGAAGGTGGGAAGGATGGAGGTAAGGAACAAAGGAAGGCAAGAGGAAAGGAAGGTGGGAAGGATGGAGGTAAGGAACGAAGGAAGGCAGGAGGAAAGGAAGGTGGGAAGGATGGAGGTAAGGAACAAAGGAAGGAACAAAGGAAGACAGGAAGGTGGGAAGGATGGAGGTAAGGAACAAAGGAAGGAACAATGGAAGGCAGGAAGAAAGGAAGGTGGGAAGAATGGAGGTAAGGAACAAAGGAAGGCAGGAAGAAAGGAAGGTGGGAAGGATGGAGGTAAGGAACAAAGAAAGGCAGGAGGAAAGGAAGGTGGGAAGGATGGAGGTAAGGAACAAAGAAAGGAACAACGGAAGGCAGGAAAAAGGA
This sequence comes from Meconema thalassinum, assembly GCA_946902985.2. Taxonomy (NCBI): domain Eukaryota; kingdom Metazoa; phylum Arthropoda; class Insecta; order Orthoptera; family Tettigoniidae; genus Meconema; species Meconema thalassinum. Next base: position 778,386,369 of record OX336388.2, on the reverse strand, counting down.
AGGTGGGAAGGATGGAGGTAAGGAACAAAGGAAGGCAGGAGGAAAGGAAGGTGGGAAGAGTGGAGGTAAGGAACAAAGGAAGGAACAAAGGAAGGCAGGAAGAAAGGAAGGTGGGAAGGATGGAGGTAAGGAACAAAGGAAGGCAGGAGGAAAGGAAGGTGGGAAGGATGGAAGTAAGGAACAAAGGAAGGAACAAAGGAAGGCAGGAGGAAAGGAAGGTGGGAAGGATGGAGGTAAGGAACAAAGGAAGGAACAAAGGAGGGCAGGAAGAAAGGAAGGTGGGAAGGATGGAGGTAAGGAACAAAGGAAGGCAGGAAGAAAGGAAGGTGGGAAGGATGGAGGTAAGGAACAAATGAAGGAACAAAGGAAGGCAGGAAGAAAGGAAGGTGGGAAGGATGGAGGTAAGGAACAAAGGAAGGCAGGAGGAAAGGAAGGAGGGAAGGATGGAGGTAAGGAATAAAGGAAGGCAGGAAGAAAGGAAGGTGGGAAGGATGGAGGTAAGGAACAAAGGAAGGAACAAAGGAAGGCAGGAGGAAAGGAAGGTGGAAAGGATGGAGGTAAGGAAGAAAGGAAGGTGGGAAGGATGGAGGTAAGGAACAAAGGAAGGCAGGAAGAAAGGAAGGTGGGAAGGATGGAGGTAAGGGACAAAGGAAGGAACAAAGGAAGGCAGGAGGAAAGGAAGGTGGGAAGGAAGGAGGTAAGGAACAAAGGAAGGCAGGAAGAAAGGAAGGTGGGAAGGATGGAGGTAAGGAACAAAGGAAGGCAGGAGGAAAGGAAGGTGGGAAGGATGGAGGTAAGGAACAAAGGAAGGCAGGAGGAATGGAAGGTGGGAAGGATGGAGGTAAGGAACAAAGGAAGGCAGGAAGAAAGGAAGGTGGGAAGGATGGAGGTAAGGAACAAAGGAAGGCAGGAGGAAAGGAAGGTGGGAAGGATGGAGGTAAGGAACAAAGGAAGGCAGGAGGAAAGGAATGTGGGAAGGATGGAGGCAAGGAACAAAGGAAGGAACAAAGGAAGGCAGGAAGAAAGGAAGGTGGGAAGGATGGAGGTAAGGAACAAAGAAAGGAACAACGGAAGGCAGGAAAAAGGAAGGTGGGAAGGATGGAGGTAAGGAACGAAGGAAGGCAGGAGGAAAGGAAGGTGGGAAGAGTGGAGGTAAGGAACAAAGAAAGGAACAACGGAAGGCAGGAAAAAGGAAGGTGGGAAGGATGGAGGTAAGGAACAAAGGAAGGCAGGAGGAAAGGAAGGTGAAAGAGTGGAGGTAAGGAACAAAGGAAGGAACAAAGGAAGGCAGGAAGAAAGGAAGGTGGGAAGGATGGAGGTAAGGAACAAAGGAAGGCAGGAGGAAAGGAAGGTGGGAAGGATGGAAGTAAGGAACAAAGGAAGGAACAAAGGAAGGCAGGGGGAAAGGAAGGTGGGAAGGATGGAGGTAAGGAACAAAGGAAGGAACAAAGGAGGGCAGGAAGAAAGGAAGGTGGGAAGGATGGAGGTAAGGAACAAAGGAAGGCAGGAAGAAAGGAAGGTGGGAAGGATGGAGGTAAGGAACAAATGAAGGAACAAAGGAAGGCAGGAAGAAAGGAAGGTGGGAAGGATGGAGGTAAGGAACAAAGGAAGGCAGGAGGAAAGGAAGGAGGGAAGGATGGAGGTAAGGAATAAAGGAAGGCAGGAAGAAAGGAAGGTGGGAAGGATGGAGGTAAGGAACAAAGGAAGGAACAAAGGAAGGCAGGAGGAAAGGAAGGTGGAAAGGATGGAGGTAAGGAAGAAAGGAAGGTGGGAAGGATGGAGGTAAGGAACAAAGGAAGGCAGGAAGAAAGGAAGGTGGTAAGGATGGAGGTAAGGAACAAAGGAAGGAACAAAGGAAGGCAGGAGGAAAGGAAGGTGGGAAGGAAGGAGGTAAGGAACAAAGGAAGGCAGGAAGAAAGGAAGGTGGGAAGGATGGAGGTAAGGAACAAAGGAAGGCAGGAGGAAAGGAAGGTGGGAAGGATGGAGGTAAGGAACAAAGGAAGGCAGGAGGAATGGAAGGTGGGAAGGATGGAGGTAAGGAACAAAGGAAGGCAGGAAGAAAGGAAGGTGGGAAGGATGGAGGTAAGGAACAAAGGAAGGCAGGAGGAAAGGAAGGTGGGAAGGATGGAGGTAAGGAACAAAGGAAGGCAGGAGGAAAGGAAGGTGGGAAGGATGGAGGTAAGGAACAAAGGAAGGAACAAAGGAAGGCAGGAAGAAAGGAAGGTGGGAAGGATGGAGGTAAGGAACAAAGGAAGGAACAAAGGAGGGCAGGAAGAAAGGAAGGTGGGAACGATGGAGGTAAGGAACAAAGGAAGGCAGGAAGGAAGGAAGGTGGGAAGGATGGAGGTAAGGAACAAAGGAAGGCAGGAAGAAAGGAAGGTGGGAAGGATGGAGGTAAGGAACAAAGGAAGGCAGGAAGGAAGGAAGGTGGGAAGGATGGAGGTAAGGAAGGAACAAAGGAGGGAAGGAAGGAAGGAAGGAAGGAAGGAAGGAACATAGGAAGGATTGAAGGAAAGATTGAAGGAAGGATTGGAGGAAGGACGGCAGGAGTACCATCTGTCATCCGCAGAAATGATTCGGTTGATGGGCACTAAGAGTCGCGCCCTTCCTCCAGCGGGTTTCCTTGTAGAGCACATTCACTCACAACTAATCGCCACCCTGACCAATATACAGTAAATGTATTTCTCAATCATTTGTATTTGGCTTATAACTTCGCTGTCAGGGAGAGTCATTGATTTCAGTATCCAGTATCCCTTTTCATGATATTTCTACGTTTTCTACACAATTATTTAGTGGACATATGATTTGTTCATGACTACTTACGATTGAGTTCTTCTCAGTTATACATTGCTTATTATCTGAAGAAATTAATGCCATAAATTGTTTTAATTTTTATGAAAATTAACAATTTTCAACTAACTTACCCCTAAAATCACACGGAACAAAATATGAAATTCTCCAGTCCTATTGTTAATCCGAATAATCAAGCAACATCACCGACTTGGTGTTGAATCTTAGGATATGGAGAGCTCACGTCCAGACAGTGTTCGTAAGGTCGACAGCACCGTAACCAATGCGCCAGTCCCGACCTCGTACACGGTGTGTGCTTCTAGTTGATCCAACAGGCTCGTTTAGTGCTAGATCAGTAGGATGCCCACAACTCTTGGTCGGATTTGGAGGATGGGAGAACCTAACCCTTTAAGGCAGACCTGGAATACAATACAAAATAATAATCTAGGCGGGACGAGAGAAAAGAACAACACATGTTTATAGATAGATCATAACGTTTTTATTTCTGCATTTTAAACCAAAGAAAAGTTCCAGGATACAAATGGTAGAAAACAGAATACACCTTCATTATTTGTTGTAGGAGGAAGGAGTATGTGAAAAGTGATGGTTAGTTGGTTGGTTCCTCAGTTTAGGGGCTGCGACAACGCGGTCATGTAGCCCCGTGTACTTTTGATTGTGTGTAGAATCTGTCTGATAACCGGTGTTAATTGTGATGGCTGTATTAGTGTGTGTATCTGTTTTTTTTAATTTAGGTACAGACTGCCACTTTGAATTTTTCAAATAGTTCCTACTTTTGCCTTCAAACGCAACCGTCAACGACTACTAGGTTTAGTTCAGAACTTAGCTACTAGACGCCACCGCAGTCGGCTCTTGGCAACGAACGTAGAAACCTAAGGGCGTTGTTTACATTCTTAACCTATCCAATTTACCTTCACACAGGTGTAATTAGTGGAAGGTTCTTTAGCATGCCATAAATCTATGACATGGGACCGCCGGCTTTACTTCCCCTCCGAAGGAAGGCATACTGAGGGATTTTTAACGCTCTTAAAAATCCGACGGTTTCGGCCGGGTTTTTGTAACAAGTGAAACTGTGACTTCTAAAAGTTTTTTATATTCCGTTTGAAAGTGGGATGAGCTGATTCTTAGTAGCGTAGCTAAATAGTGGTTTGTCAATCTATTTTTGACGCTATTTTTGCGAAGCTTCATTGTAGAAAACACCTGTTCACAGATTTAGGAAGATGCGAACATGGCAGTTATCTTCTGTGCTTGAGAATTCAAATTTGGGAAGCTTGATATTGGTAGGGCCTTGCAGAACTCAATTTTCGAAACGTTGAGGAATAGTTGCTTTAATTCGTTGTTACATTGTAACTTGATCAGTTCTAGCTGCAGCTCTGATTTTACTGTTTCACAGTCAACATTAAATGGTATGCTGAAAACGTTCTAGCCCTGTTCAAAAAGTTTGAAGTTCTGAAATCTTCATTCAAATTCGTTGTGGAGATTTTTCGCACAAAAAGATTTACACAAAACTCATAAACACAATGAGATTGAAATAGTTTTCACTTAGGAACTCAGATCAGGGAATATGACCTATGTGTAATTGTAGGTAGTACAATTCGAAACCATGTCGCGGGCCGGATTAGACTAGCTCAAGGGCCGCACTTGGCCCGCGCGCCCTACTTTGTCCATGACTTCTTTAAGGGATAGAGATCTCTATATAAACCACCTGTTTATATTTATGCTGATAGTTAATCTTTAAGACAAATGTCGGAGAATTCTCATGCCGAAGTGCTAGTATTTCTAAACATCAAATATGCCTATATATTTGACGTAATGTGTTGGATGAAATAAAATAAAAACTAAAAACGTTAACAATTGAAGTGTAAAAATGGAGTATAAATATAGACAAAAAAATCATAAAAATAAAATTACCATAATGAAAGAAATATAAAATGAAAATAATGAATATAACTATAAAAAATATGAAAATAATTGTAAAAATCATTGGGAAATTAGATAATTATTTATTTAAATAAAAGATATAAAAATTAAATCTATAAGAACATAAATTGAAAATTAAAAGTAAATATGTAAACATTAAAATTAAAGAAACAAAAAATAAGATTATCAATCCCTCTCTTTATTATTCTCCTAAGGTCCCATTCCAGTTTTGTACCGAAAATAAGGTCCCATTAACACCAACCTACACATATGAGGTACCTACAGGTTCAGCATAACCCAATGCGTACGCGAAACGCACTCACTTACTCTTTAAATGCCTCACAATTAAATAAATACCTTAAAACGTGTATATTTACAATGAAATAATGAAAGAATGCAACACGGTAACCATGGTAACAAAATCTCGCAGGTCCATCTATTTCCGTAAGACGCAATGCAATTCCAATTATTACATTACTGTGAAAGTTTCCAGACGGTTATAAGGTTATCACGGAACCAAATTAAGCTGTAAAATTCATCAATACATACAGTATAATTCGCTTAAGGGGGTCAAGGGGCACTCTAGATTTTTTTCTCGCAATTTTCACGTGTGAGTGTGGTACGGAAGTTTTTCTTTTCACCTGACTATAAAGGGTCTCCGAAAACCACATTTAATGGCCCTTAAATTAACAGTGTCTGTGATATTCCCAGAAAACTAACTTCGCTCTGATATACCTACGAAGGAATGACAAACCCCTAACCACTGCAACAGTAGCTGAATTGATAAAGTCTGATTATTCATACCAGGGATAAATCAGTCATAGCATTCATGATTGAGATTTTGGTAAGTGTACTCTTTACAACTAGAATATTCGCGGGCGAAGCCGCGACGGTTGATGCTAGTAATTATAATAATTATAATAAATTAAAATGTAAAAACACTTAAAAATAAAACAATAGTTTTGCTCTATAAAGTATTAATATCAACAATGATTGGGATCTGAAAAGAATTAAATTTAAGTTCAACATGACTTGCGACTTATATTAATCTGCTAGCTCGTATACCAGGACCAGACAGCTGTGTGCAAACTAGGGCTGGAAATAGGCGATGTTCGGTCAATCGATTTAATAGAAAACGATTAATCGATTATTATACCGACCGTTAAATCGATTAATCGACTAACCGAAGAATCGATTAATTGATTAGTATCCCCCATGGGCTCACATCTAGTGGGACGTGGGTTGGCGACCACGGGGCCCCAGCTGAGTCCGGCATTGCTTCCACCTACTTGTGCCGGGCTCCTCTCCGTCTTCTTTCCTGTCGACCTTACTTGGTCAACTCTTACTCTCTTCCGACCCCGACGGTATTAGGGTATCCGAGGCGTAGGGAGTCTCTTCCTTTGCCACCTTAATTGGCCCTTGTCTCATCTTTTCTGATACCCTCCTTCTGCGAGGGGTCAGCCATCTTTTTCCTTTCATGTTACCTCCTGCCTTCTGCTCAAAGCCCTTAAGGAGGCCGGTTGTATGTAGCCCCACCACTTCTGGTGCACCCTAGATATTGCTACACCCTCAGGGGCTCACGGCTGGTGAGTTCGGGAGTTGGCGACCTCGAGGGATTCCTGAGCTGGGTCCGGTTTTCCCCATTTTATCCCTTACCTGTGGGGGCAGACCCTCTCCTCTTTCCCTTTCCTATCTGCCTTTCATGGCTCTCCTTCCTTCAAAGTCCCTCAATCCTCATTCTTCGAGGGTTGAGGGCATTTCTTTCCTCCTCTCCTTTATTTGCCTTATTCTCCTTTTGTTTTCCATTTCTTCTTCTAGTATATAAGTTAGTAGTTAGTTTTAGTATTTGTTTTACATTTCATTATCATCTTCACGATCACCCAAACCATTAGGGGCCGATAACCTAGATATTAGGCCCCTTAAAACAACAATTATCATCATCATCATCATCATCAATTGATTAGTAATCACGAGATAAGAAAGCAGTTCAAATAAAAGGTCATCGCTTAAGTTGAGCTACACTTATTTTCGGAATGATATATAGAAATCTATAAAAGTTACTTTTTGCCTAAAAAGTGTCCGTCCTTGTTTATCTTAACAACAACCAATTAAGAGTCAATGGCAGTGGAAGGACAAAGGCCCTGAATGCCATTACTCAGCACCACCCATACCTCAGTAGTTTCCATACAATCACAGCCTTGAATGAGACTGAGACATCGGTGAAAAGCCACATTTTACTCTAGCCTGAGCCAACAGGCAATTGCAAATGTACTGCATTCATCAAGAGATGGCAAACAGGCAGAGTTGTTTGGTTCCTCAGTTTAGGGGCTGCGACAACGCGGTCATGTAGCCCCGTGTACTTTGGGTGTGTGTAGAATCTGTCTGGTAACCGGTGTTAATTGTGATGACTGTATTAGTGTGTGTATCTGTTTTTTAGGTAGATTTCATTAGAAAGCTAACTATTGCAATGGATACCATGTTTCGACTTCCGGAAAATTTCGACATATCTTCGTGTTTCACATCCCCCAGACCCCAAAACCACTGTCAGTTCAAAAGTTTATATATAATTTATATACACACATCAAAAAAAGTTTTGCATCACCTCGGTTCCCAGATCTCCGTCATATAGACGTTGACTGTGTATATTGTATCAAAGATACAGTCCCTTTGACTGTTCATAGATGTCACTAAAACTGCTCAAAGATGTAAACAACCATGCATGAGCAGGGCCTATTAGACGGAGGGGGTACGACAGCCGATCAGTTCCAGTCATTCCACCAGGACGAAGGTACGCTGCTCATGTTGTCTGTAGTTCTACCATGCCTAGAAGGTCAATACCGCAGTTCGATCGCGTCCGCATTGTTACTTTGTGTCAAGAAGGGCTCTCAACAAGGGAAGTTTCCAGGCGTCTCAGAGTGAACCAAAGCGATGTTGTTCGGACATGGAGGAGGTACAGAGATACAGGAACTGTCGATGACAGGCCTCGCTCAGGCCGCCCAAGGGCTATTACTGTAGTGGATGACCGCTACTTACGGATTGCCGCTCGGAGGAACCCTGACAGCAATGCCACCATGTTGAATAATGCGTTTCGTTCAGCCACAGGACGTCGTGTTTCAACTCAAACTGTGCGCAATAGGCTGCATGATGCGCAACTTCACTCCCGACGTCCATGGCGAGGTCCAGCTTTGCAACCCCGACACCATGCAGCGCGGTACAGATGGGCCCAACAACATGCTGAATGGACCCCACAGAATTGGCATCACGTTCTCTTCACCGATGAGTGTCGCATATGCCTTCAACCAGACAATCGTCGGAGACGTGTTTGGAGGCACCCTGGTCAGGCTGAACGTCTTAGACACACTGTCCAGCGAGTGCAGCAAGGTGGTGGTTCCCTGATGTTTTGGGGTGGCATTATGTGGGGCCGACGTACGCCACTGGTGGTCATGGAAGGCTCCGAAACGGCTTTACGATATCTGAATGACATCCTCCGACCCATAGTGCACCCATATCGGCAGAATATTGGAGAGGCATTTGTCTTCATGGACGACAATTCTCGACCTCATCGTGCACATCTTGTGAATGCGTTCCTTCAAGATAACGACATCACTCGACTACAGTGGCCAGCATGTTCGCCAGACATGAACCCTATCGAACATGCCTGGGATATGTTGAAAAGGGCTGTTTATGGACGTCTTGACCCACCAACCACTCTGAGAGATTTACGCCGAATTGTCGTTGAGGAGTGGGACAATTTGGACCAACAGTGTCTTGATGAACTTGTGGATAGTATGCCACGACGAATACAGGCATGCATCAATGCAAGAGGACGTGCTACTGGGTATTAGAGGTAGTGGTGTGTACTGCAATCTGGACCACAAATGCTGAAAGTCTAGCTGTATGATGGTACAACATGCAATGTGTGGGTCTCATGAGCAATAAAACGAGCTGAAATGTTGTTTGTGTTGATCTCTATTCCCTTTGTATTTAAAGGTTCCGGAACTCTTGGAACCGAGGTGATGCAAAACTTTTTTTGATGTGTGTATATATATATGTATATCAGTTTCTTGTGGACACGATAACTGCCGTAATTTTGTACCAATCACTTTGAATTTTTTATCGAATATGTATACCTATAAAATCTCGGTCGAGTTTGTTACTGGGTTAAATCGGTCGAAAGGGGTGAAAATGGGGGGCTATTTTCGAAAAAGTGAAATATTGCTATAACTCTCTTAATATGTGAAATATCGAATCCGTTCAAATTTCATACTATGTGTCGGATAAAGACCAAAAATTTATGTTTGAAGAGTTTTTTATAGCACCAACCATTGACCAAAGGTGGTGGGAAAAAGTGGGGTTTTCGGGAAACATTAATCATATCTCTCTCAATAGGCACAATATCAAAACCGTACAAAATGGACAATATTCCCCTAATAATTACCTAAAACTTTTGTCTGAAAGACTTTTTGATATGACCCACCATTACGCCAAGGGATGAGAAAAATGATTTCGGAATTATAAGAAAATGCCAAAAGCTATCAGTGGTTGCCTTGGCAACACTACTAAATTGATAAGGGATGAGCCATCAGACGTTGCCATGAGAACGCACTTGCACGAGATCAGATTCAGATTTCCATCTGACTAATAAGTGTGAAGCGGCTTCGGTGGCATAACTGGTAGCATGCTGAACTTCTATGCCCAAGGTCGCGGGTTCAAAGCCGGCCAAAGTAGTCGGATTTTCTAAGAGCGCTAAAAATCCCTCAGTATGCTTTCCTTTTGGAGGGGAAGTTCAAACGTTCGTTGCGAGTTGCTGGTTGCGGTGGCATCTAGTAGCCAAGTTCACAGCTGGGTGTCGTTGACGGTAGTATCTGGTAGCAACATTAGGAACTACTGCTTGAAATTGATCGTCTGCAGTCCTTACCTGAATTACAGACTAATACAGCCATCACAATTCACACCGTTCATCAGACAGATTCTACACTCACCCAAAGTACACGGGGTTACATGACCGCGTTGTCGCAGCCCCTAAACTGAGGAACCAACCAAAATCTCTTCGGGAGATATAATTTTGCATGAAGAAGTAACAGACCGTTACATCGTTACACATCAGTGTCGAAACCTTGCATAAGGACAGTGTGACCACAAGTATAATAATGGACTCCAAATGACAAGAAGGTTACCGTCATCATAAGACAATAAAATGCTTAAAATATGCATAAAATGACGAAAAACAAAGTTAATTAATCTCCAATTATAAAATACTTTCTCGCAATAAATGAGGTCTGATCCTTCTACGAAAACCTGCATATTCTGCCTATTTTCGCCTATCCCCAAGTATGTCCGGTGAAATCTACCTCCACCTTCCGGCGTGCCAAGAGGACTTTTTTAAATTCTAGTAAGGACTGCAACTTTGAATTTTTCAAATAGTTTCTACTTTTGCCGCCAAATGCCACCGTCAACGACTACTAGGCCTAGTTCAGAACTTAGCTACCAGACGCCACCGCAGTCGTCTCTTGGCAACGAACGTAGCAACCTAAGAGCGTTGTTTACATTCTTAACCTATACAATTTAGTTTCACACAGGTGTAATTAGTGGAAAGTTCTTTAACATGCCATAAATCTATGACATGGGACCGCCGGCTTTACTTCCCCTCCGAAGGAAGGCATACTGAGGGATTTTTAACGCTCTTAAAAAATCCCACGGCTTCGGCCGGGTTTGAACCCGCTATCTTGGGCATAGAAGCTCAGCATGCTACCGACTACGCCACCGAAGCCGCCTGAAACAGGCAGCGTAATACGTTATAAACACGTAAATAAAGAGCAACACCATTCTTTGCTGATAATCTCTTGTGATTTGTGGAGTGGGCAATGCCTGAATACAGAAGTTCCTGAAATCCACCCAGTCCACTACCTACAAGAAAAAGGTTGTTCGCTGGCTGCTTCAATGTAAATTACGTGCCATATATTCATACGCGAGTAGTTGCTGGGAAACTAAACCTGACATGAACGCAACGCAAAGATTGTGTGTCAGATTAGAATAACAATAATAGCGACTTTTAGCACGTCATTGCAGCAATTAGCAGATCCTACAATGAGCTGAGAGTTTTATGACCTTTGCATGAAGACATAATGAGATAATTTCGAGAATAATCGCACAGTATAACGGGTTACACAAGCTAGTAACACTTGGGAATATACAGGGATTGCTGTAATTATCCCTGTCAGTTAAAAATACACTCCAGTAAACTTGGAAATTATCTGTTTCAACACAGTTACATTATTTCGTTGTTCACTGCAACATCGTGGTCATGTAGTCCAGTGTACCTGGGCGAGTGTAGAATTTGTCTGATAACCTGTGTCACTGTGATGTCTGTATTAGTGTGTGCATTTGTAATTGAGGCAGGATTTAGGTAGGAAGCGGCCGTGGCCTTAAGTTAGGTAACATCCTGGCATGTGCCTGGAGTAGAAGTGGGAAACCACGGAAAACCACTTCCAAGATGGCTGAGGCAAGAATCGAACCCGCTTCTCCTTATTTTTGCCTCATGAGGTTAAGTGTACCCCGTTCCAAATCTCAGTCCAGAATTACATTTCTTGGCAGAGCCGGAAATCGAATCCGGGCCTCCACGAAGAGAGCGAAGAATGCCAGTCACTACGCGACCAGGCGGTCAGTTGCCTTTCCTTTCTTGCCGAGCTACAACATTATTGAAACTGAACACTTTTCACTTTTCTAACGTCAATATATTTGAACATACGTCTATCATCATCATCATCATCATCATCATCACCAAATATATATTATTTCAGTAGTATAGATCCCTCCAGCGGCACTCACAAGCAATCGATCATGGCAAATGAGCATTCAAAAGAAAGAGAATAGACATTATCCGTGACAAATTGCACTATAATTTCATAAATATCCATAATTTGTTTAAAAAACGACTTAAAAAACCGTCAACTATTACTAGTTCAGAGCTTGGATACTAGATGCCACCGCAGTCGGCTCCTGGCGACGAACGTTGGAACCTAAGAGCGTTTGTCAAATGTTTAAACTATAATTTAGCTTCACACAGGTGTAATTAGTGGAAGGTTCTTTAACATGGCATAAATCTATGACATGGGACCGCCGGCTCTACTTTCCCTCCGAAGGAAGGCATACTGAGGGAGTTTTAACGCTCCTGAAAATCCGATGACTTTGGCCGGGTTAGAACCCACGATCTTGGGCATAGAAGCTCAGCATGCTACCAACTACGCCATCAAAACCGCTAAAGACTTCTGATACTTAGGAAGCAAATTAACCAGTGATGGATGAAGCAAAGAGGATATAAAAAGTAGGTTGGTCCAGGCATGGAAAGAATTTCTACAGAAAAGGAATCTGTTGACATCGAATATAGATTTAGGTGTTACGAAGTAATTTTTAAAGCCTTTGTCTGGAGCGTGGCGCTCTATGGAAGTGAAACTTGGACTATTGGTGCAGCAGAAGAGAGGAGAATTGAAGCGTTTGAAATGTGGCGTTACAGGAGAATGATTAAGATCAGATAGGTAGATAGGGTAACAAATGAAGAGGTATTAAGACGAGCGGGAGAGGAAAGATGTTTCAGGCGACTTCTAATGAACAGAAGAGATAGGTTGGTAGGACACATACTAAGACCCCCAGGAATAGCAAGCTTAGTTATGGAAGGAAAGGTCGAGGAAAAGAACTGTAGGGGTAGACCAAGGTTAGAATATGTTAAACAGATTGCCTCGGATGTAGGGTGTGGTAGCTACATAGATATGAAACGATTAGCTCAGGACAGGGAGGAATGGAGAGCTGCATCAAACCAGTCAAAAGACTGAAGACTCAAACAACAACAACGGTAAGTTAATGGGAAAATACGAAAACCATTTTCAGGATGGGTGAGGTAGGATTTGAGCCCACACTCTCCTAGTGCCAGCGAGGTACGAGGTAGCCCCTCGGCCACCTTGGCCAGTTTTAGAGATTTTAATGGTTTAAGTGTGGGGTGCAGGAACATGGTTTACTCTATAGCATGTACTGGGAAGCAGTAGTCCGGAAGCTTGAGGTTCAAATACCAGAGCTGCCTGCTTCCATGCTCAATGTGTTTCTTCCCAGGAGTTTTCAATGGGATAGTCACTTGTTTCAAGTTGCAGGGCATCTAGCTCATAAAATGCATAGATATTAACCCTTATGAAGTATGGTATTAAATAGTTTATCCACGATGTCGAAATGTAAATATTATATGTCTGAAAACTGTATCATAATGAGGGTCATTATAACACTATTTTTCATTATTTAACAGTTTCTTCCACCAATCAGAGCTCACGAAACAGTTGTGTGACCAATTAGGTAAGGATAGCATCGCACCTGCGCTCACTTCCACGGCCTTCTATTTTAAATCTCACTGCGTGACTTCTAGTGTCATAGTGGGGTATTCCAGGAGGCCATGGTATTCTCTGCGTCCCGTGCGCTCCGTTCAGTACATAAAACTGGCGAAATCTCGACAGATATTTATGAATATTTATGTTCGAACATAAAATATTTATAATTATCGTCGAACATAAACAGTCGTATGCAACTCGCCTATAATGGTAATAAGACACTCGTATGGAAGCGAAGTGAGTACTAATCCGTGTTGACTGATATTAATCTCAGATTATAAACACCGCCTTGTCAAACACTTAAAAACGTTTAATATTTAAATTTAATACAATGATACCCTCGTCATCGTAGATTGAAATAATAAAAGAATCTTAAAAACTATCTTAACAAACACCAAAGTAAATATGAATATCCTTACAAAGAACACATTAAAATTTAAATAAAATGAAAGGTCACAAAGAACCAAGAAAAATACATAAAAGAAACAAGACTAAAGTTAATATAAATCTACCTTAATATAAGGTGCGTTCAAAAAGTAACGAGCGGGAGGCTGGAATGCGCAAACCGGTGACTACATCGGCTAATCGTGGCGTGTGTAACGAGGTGTGGTTCCGACCAGAGCGTGGAAGGTCACAGCCCGTCGCTAGAGGGCACGCGTGCTCGTCACGTGACGATACAAAGCCAGCAGCAGCATGCATCAATCGTCCAACGCTGCCAGTTGCATTGCAAACAGTGACATGGAGGCGTCAACCGAAGAGCAAAGATGTGTTGTTCGGTTTCTGACAGCGGAAGGAGTAGGGGGAACGGACATTCATCGCCGAATGTCACAAGTGTACGACGAACACTGCATGTCCCTTGCAAGGGTCAAGGCGTGGCACAGGCTCTTCAGGGAAGGACGGGTGTCGTTAGCTGATGCTGCCCTTTCTGGGGCACCTCCCTGCATTACCGATGACAACGTCCAGCTGGTTGATGCACTCATTACCCAGGACCGCCGAGTGACAGTGAACGCCACAGCCGCCGTGGTCGCTCCACGACAATGCACGACCTCATACGGCCAACACAGTCGCGGCACTCCTGCAGAAATTCAAATGGGAGGTTCTCGGCCACCCTCCATACAGTCCAGACCTCTCTCCCTGTGATTATGCCATGTTTGGTCCCCTGAAAAGGGCTCTGCGGGGCCAACGATTCACCTCGGACGCCAACGTCCAGCTGTACGTGCGGAACTGGTTGACATCGCAGCCCAGGGACTTTTATGAGATAGCCATTCATCGCCTCGTGTCACAGTGGGACAAGTGCCTCAACAGCCAGGGCCAATACTTCTAACATACAGATACTGGTTTCTGTAATTATGCCTCGGGGTCGTTACTTTTTGAACGCAGCTTATATATTATCTATATTATACTTCTTCATTATGGTTTAATATAATAATATAATGAATCGGATCTCCTGTTGATTGCAAAAAAGATGTTTTTTCACGTATAAAGAAGATTTATATTAACTTAAGTCTTGTTTCTTTTATGTCTTTTTGTGACATTTCATTTTATTCAAATTCCAATGTGTTCTTTGTAGGATCCATTTTCACTTTCGTATTTGTTAACATAGTTTTTAAGATTCTTTTATTATTTCAATCTTTGCTGACGAGGGTATCATTGTGTACCGAAACATGTACGTATTAATTGAAATATTAAACGTTTTTAAGTGTTTGTCAATGCGGCCATTATAATTTGAGATCTAGCTCATAATAATTACATTTTTCTACCGTTAACACAATAACATACAAATATCATACACACCAGTAGATGAGGCAGATTAAAGCAACAACAATAAACTCATCCCGTCCGACAGAATGGTCACAACAGATATAGCCTATCTTGGCTTTCTAACCCCAGGACAATGGGTTCTATTCCAGAACAGTCCGATGGCATTTAAGGGCGTTTTAATGCGGCAATCTTATGTCAGTCGACATAAAATTACGTTAAATACCCCCAACATGATCCGACATCCCCGGTGTCTTTCAAGCCACAGCAGTTACAAAAGGGAAGCCATTAAGCTCATAAGCAATGACGTTCTATTACCGTATAAAGTAGCCTGCACACTATCAAAAAAAATCCATCGGGACAGGTGAATACTTCGTCAGAATAATAGGCTACAGGACATCATTCTGCAAATCACGTCTTAGAATAGACCTATTTGGAGGCGGGTTCGATGGCGTAGTTGGTAGCATGCTGAGCTTCTATACCCGAGATCGCGGGTTCAAACCCGGCCGAAGTCGTCGGATTTTTAAGAGCGTTAAAACCCCTCAGTATGCCATCCTTCGGAGGGGAGTAAAGCCGGCGGTCCCATGCCATAGATTTATGGCATGAAAAAGAACCTTCCACTAATTACACTTGTGGAAGCTAAAATTTGTAGGTTAGTTTGATAACGCTCTATTAGTTCCGACGTTCACCGTCAGGTGCTGACTGCGATGCCATCTAGTAGCCAAGTCTGCAATCTAGGTGTCGTGGATGGTAGCGTTTGGTAGCAAAAGTAGGAACCACTTGAAAATTGAATGTGTGCAGTCCCGACTTGAATTAAGAACAGATAACACACTAATACAGCCATCACAATTATCACCGGTTATCAGACAGATTCTACACACACCCAAAGTACACGGGGCTACATGACCGCGTTGTCGCAGCCCCTAAACTAAGGAACCAACCAACCAGACCTATTTGCATTACTTCACTGTTTGGACCTAGCCCCTGTTACTTTTCAGTTCAGTTTAAGTTATGAAAGATTCCCTTCATTGAAACATCGGAACTCTACATCCTAACAGGATTACACAATAAAGGAAGAAGGGTCACCCGAATGGGCATTAATTTCACTATATTCACTAAGTGATTTTGTTCCTTTGTGGCAGGGGTGCCCAACCTTTTTTTTTTACTAAGGGTCACATTGAAAATAGTTGGGGGACCTTACAGGCCAATAACACTCCGAGGTGTTTGGGGGTTATGGATTTTGTTTAAATATAGGTGCAAAATTGTGAGTTTTGTGGCTGTCTAGGCTTAGTTTTCGTAGTATTGTCACCGTTTTCTATATTTATTTATAGTGGATAGGCTTGGCAAATATGGGCATCAAAACGTTTATCTTATAACAAGGACCGCTAAAATGACTTTCTTTCTCCTGGAAATTAAACATTGATAACTTACAGCCTTTCCCATTCCAACAAAGCATGGAGCAACCTCAAACTCATAACGGTTTACGTACTGTGCAGCTTCGCAGCAAACCCTGTAAATGCCCATATTTGCCAAACTCTTAGGGTAATATGGGCACATTTCCTGGGAATATGGGCATAGGCGATTAAAGGATAATTAGAGCAACTGGCATGGATACATTCATTTTGTATTGTACAAGTTATAATCTAGGAATCACTTGTGTTGAGTTGGGTAATGTATCAACATAAAACTTGCCCAAATTATGTGTTACAAAGAAAAACAATATTGATTCAACACAACTCGTCATATGAGAGCATTCTGAGGCATGAACAAAACATTCACTACACTCTTCACAATAGAAAGAATCTCCTTTCATCTGAACGCATTCCTCATGAACAGGATCCACAACACTTAGCCCATTTCTGCCTTTCATTTTCATCATAATAGTTCCCCTTACAAACCGGACAAATACAGGAAACTTCGTTGCTCGTTATGGCTTTAGGCTTAGGCCTACACTTGGCAGTTCCCCTACTGGGTCCCTCGATAGCTCTTTTCTGCGCAGAAGCTAGATTTTCTTCACTTGTAAGTTCTCTTGCAGTGCACTTACGTCTTCCCCGGTTACTGGTCGTCGTCTTCAGTTTTGGAACTGGACTAATTTCCTTAAGAAATGCTGTAGCTCTCCCTGTCGGCGAGGATGGAACAGATGTAGGAAGCGAGGATGGTCCAGGATTAGAAATGGAGGATGAGGGAAGAGTAGATACGCTGGAAACAGGCCGCGAGGGTGGCCCTGAATTTGAGTTTGATGATCGACCAGGCAGAGCTTCAACAGGCGTTTCATCGATGGGTTGCATCAGATTTTCACCATTGTTAGACAGTGCGTCCCCAATGTTAGCGCTGTTTGGGATCTCAGTCATATTTAGAGGCCAAATTCCGGTTGCTTGGAATCCATTTACAGCAGTCCCAGTTGTAGCTGATTTCATCCAAGCCTTGCGCAGGATTAAGCAGAATTCAATTTTCGTAAATGAGCAACCATGGCGTCTCACAAAAATAAACGCTTCTTCGTAGAACCATTTCTTTAGCGGTTTGAAGAATGACCTATCTGTCGGCCGTAACCAATGAGTAGTATGAGGAGGCAAGCACAAGAGCGACAGACCATTGTCAACACAGTGCTGAAGCATTTCCAAATTTCTACTTTGAGAATCATGCCCGTCAACAAGAAGTATTCCAGGAGCAGAAAGACTTATATTGAAGAAATAAATAATATGTCTGATGAAATCAGAGAATATATCTGTGTTTATATAGCCACTGTCGCTAGTGTACACGTAACTTCCTGATGGAAGCTCTCCCCGGTATTCAGCATGCTGCCTTTTTCCTTTAAAATTGACAGTGGGTGGCATGAAATTTCCAATGGCATTGCAGCATGCGAGGACTGTCACAGTTTCTCCCTTTTCTTTAGGGCTAATTGAGTGAATGTTCTTTATTCCTTTTTCACACAGAAAATGGCCACCCCTCGTGTTCATATGGAGTCCGGACTCATCAGCATTAAATATTCTATCCGGTTTGTTTAGCAGATTCAGATGTCATTTTTTGCTCAAGAATGTCAAAAAAATTCCCTATACTACCTCTATTCATACCCAGTGCCCGATTTATAGAGAGATTCTCTTCCTTTCGCACAGTGAGTCTTGGATGTCTCTTTAGAAATGAATACATCCATTCCCATCCTGCTATTTTTCTTGCCTTGTTAAATCTGTGATTTACACCAAATCTTTCCATAAAGTCAAAAGTCAGAATCCTTAGTTCTGTCCTAGTAAGTCCGAACCCACATTGTTGTCGCAGAATCAGGTAACTTTGCAACTCACTCTCTGCTTCAATCTCCATCTCCGGTTTCCGGCCGAGCTTCGGCACCTCGAATTCATCTTTCGACAAATACCGTTGCAAAGTTAGTCTAGGCACATTATAAGTCCTAGATGCTTGTAACTGGTTACAATCACCATTTCTTACAGCTATTACAGCACGAGACATATCCTCTTTATCGCATTTTTGGTAGATACCCGCTCGTTCATCCCGATTTCGTATCATATTCTGGAAAAAGAGTAGCCTAAATTAAAATTTAAAAAATTAATTAATGTAATTTTTGTGAAACGACATGCTATAATAATTAATTAGCATAATAACAAAGATTGTTGTAAAAGTAATGAATAATACATCTCACTTAGTACACCTCAAGTAAATAAAAATGTGATTTGTTGATGCCCATATTACCTACAATGTAACTGCCCATTATTACCGCAGTGACACTTTTCAGAAGTTGGCACTACACGGAAAGAACTCACCCCCAAGCGCTTGGCCTCTCGCATCAGCTTGTGCTACACTAAACTTGAAAGCCGGCCGTAACACAAATCCTTCACAAATAAACTAATTTTGTGTGTAGTGCCCTAATTCAATTAACCGAGATATTATAACAACTCTATTTTGGAAGAGTAAACTTGTCTACTTACCTAGAAACTTGCTCTTTTCTGTTCCTATAAGCACCACACAACGAAACGTACAACTCACACAGCAGCCATGACGCCTCAGCATTACCTGTGAGTCAGAGCGCATGCGCCTACTCGTTTCTTTTGCGTGAAATATGGGCAATTTCTTAAATATGCCCACATGACGAATAGAAGGACCTAGTGTGAGGACTCCGCCATTATAGCACGGTAGTTTGTGGTCCCGCCGCTACAAGCACTGCAAGCGATAATGTCCCAACAACGTGTACCAGGGTAGTAGGCACTACAAGCACGCCATCAAAAAACAGCAGTTGAAAAACGAGCAACAGCAACAACTCCATAAACCCATCCCCTAACTCCTCTCCCTCTCACCAACACTTCCCCCAAACAATCCCAGCACTCTATATCAAATCCTACAGCTTTTAATCACGCCAGCAGCACAATAAACTTAATAAATCCAGGCTTAAGAACAGACCAAAAAACTACACTTTAAGCTAAACCAAATTCACTTCTCAGCTCGACATAAGCCATAATACAAGTTACAACCTATACAAAACATACTCTCCCTACTGTTTTACAACTATTAAACGAACTATTCGAACTCAAAACCTAAAAACCCTGAAACGGGAGCTGATTTAAAAACGCAATAGCCTAGCCCGATTACGCCTCCGGCAGTGCTACCGCATATGCATTCATAACTTCACAATAACTTCAAATTACGGCTAAGTGACCCATCTGCCTGAGTAGTTACAGGTGTTACCGGCTTGCCTGGGACGATGGGTCACCAAACCGGTATTTAAACTCAATTATTAAGCTTTAATTAACCAAATTCATAGGAAACAGATCAGACCAAAAAAACACACTTTAAGCTATACCAAATTCACTTCTCAGCTCGACATAAACTTGAATTCAACTTAAAACCTACACAAAACATACTCTCCTTCCTGTTTTACAACTATTAAACGAACTATTCGCACTCAAAACTGAAAAACCCGGAAATGGAAACTGGGGGCGTAGGCCTATATAGTTTTATTTGGGGGGTGGGACCAGGGCTTAGGGGACATGGTATAGGCCCAAATAATAGGGGGTCCGGGGTACTCCCCGGCAAACTTTTGTATAATTTGGTGCAAAATGATGAGTTTTAAAGCTATCTGGATTCAGTTTTTCAACCAATTTATTGTGATGTTTTATGTACGGTATGGTTAATGACAAACGCAACTAAGTTAATATCATTTTATCCATAATGTAGAATTTTGGGCTTATGCCGTGTTTTATTTACTCAAACTCGACGCGTTTCGAAAGAAACCATGTCTTTCTTCATCAGAAATAAACGGAAATACGACTACATTTTTGCTAAGAGAAAGCAACAAAGAAACTAAAAAAGGTTCCCTAAGATGAACAATGAAGTGTATCTAACATGTCCTTCGAGAAGTGTATGTGGCATTCTTTTCCAGGCCGAGAAAGTAATTACCGGAAAATTAAACTCAAAATCGATTAGGAGCGAAATATTTATGATTGTATCGATTCCAAAGAAACAATTTCAGTTGATCCTTCAAGAGCTGGCTGCTGTCTTCAGCATGTCATGGATAATATCTCCAGACTTGTTTATTTTGGGTGCCGATTCTTCTTCAGAACGAAAGAAATCCGCCGAGATTTGCAATCTCGAACATCCGCTAAGTGTTCACGCAAGCTTTCGAAAGTCCAGTACCGTAGCCGACAAAATGAATTGGTAAGTACGAGTATATATAGAGTGTTACTTTAAAGAGTTTATGTGTGCTTGTTTTAATATGCTGGGGATTAGCCTATGTGTTTTTTTTTTAAATCTGTGTCTGTATACTCCAGGAATCTGTGCGTTCCGTAACATGTAATGAACATCGTAATTCTTATTTCCATGAATTAAGTTATATTTTCCATTGTGCCCCGCCGTGCTATTTTAATTGTAACCGCTAATTACTTTTTAAAAACAGACAGCATTGGCTCAGCTGGCTAAAGCGCAGCATTAGGTGATGGGGCCAAGCTCTCTGCTGACTCGGTAGACGCGTGGGTTCGAGCCCCACCGTCGGCCGTCCTTGAAATGGTTTTCCGTGGTTTCCCATTTTCAACACCAGGCAAATGCTGGTACGGTACCTTCTGATAGGCCACGGCCGATTCCTTCCACATCCTTGCCCTGTTTCATTCATCCTCATCCATTCCATCTCTCATCCCGACGCGAAGGTCGCCCACGGGCGTCGAATAGAAAGACCTGCACTCGGCCTCTCAGGAGACCACACGACAAAAAAATATTTTTAAAAGAGTATTAGTTACAAAGTAATTCGTTTCCCTTAGCACCGTCCGTAAGATCAGCTGACGCCGGCAGTGTGGAACTTACCCACTCTAGCGCTGCCTGGCGAGGCGCGCTTGAACTTCAAGAGTCTTCTCACTTTCTCCTTCTATTCGTCATGATGCCCATATTACTTTAGTGCCCATATTTGCCAATTTACCCTAAGGAAAACATTTTTTTAAATAAATCCCTTTAAAATAGAAGTAACGATGATATTCAATACACATACAGCATGAATGACAAAGAGTTCATTTGACACAATTATTAATCGAATTATGAAATAAAGTTCATGATAATTTAGTTTAGTGCGACGAGTGGGAAAGCTTTGTACCGGAACTTAAAATCTCTCTCCACTTAGGATTGAACTTAGTTGTACCCTACCAATCATTAATAAGGATGTTAAGTGAGTCAATGACCTTGGGTAGGGGTGCGCGCGCACTGCTTTGTCCTGTTAGCTTTAGTTGTTTCCAAGTTTTGGCTACACGGCGCGGGCGCGGAGCGGCGGATCGGATAAAATATTCTCGCGGGCCGTGGGTTGGGCAGTCCTGCTTTATGGCATGTCGTTATATAGTACTTGGTACAGCTTTCGTCACACAGTACACATATACATTTGTTACTCGGGCTATGGTAAGATCTGGTTAAGAATATCTCATGATGGAAGCCATGAATGGCGAGTCTCGTTATTATGTGCAGTTGCTCTCGATTCTCGTTGGTCCTCGTTCTGTTCATCATGGTGTCAGTGATATAGAAGTCAGGTTCGATCTCTCTTCTCTGTGATTTCCTACACTCTCTAGATGGTCCAGTAGCTGGCAGTGATATTTTCAGCCTGTGGTCCTCTATGTAGAAGGTTTCCTTCGGTAGCTTGTATACCAATCTTGTAGGGGCCATCTTTCCAACTCTCAGCACATTGTCTATTATAAGAATCGTGACCCTGCACTTTCTATTCTTACGGGATAGCTAATTGTAAAGTGATCCCATAGTAAAACTCAGCAATTTTTTTCTAGGCTTGTGCCATGTCTTGTGTGGGGTTTCGCCTAGGACACCAAGCTGGCTTATCAGCAGGCTCTTGGTGATCCGCCCGGACCCCCACAGGAGTAACGAACTGCACGCTACCTCCCTTTTTATAAAGTGCACATGCGTCTCTTCGCCTCGAAAACTAAAAGCTCAAGCAGCGCGCAGTTCGCTACTCCTGTGGGGGTCCAGGCTGGGACACCAAGAACCCGCTGATGAGCCAGCTTGGTGTCCTAGGCGAAACCCCACACAAGACATGGCACAAACCTAGAAGAATTTCTGAGTTTTAATTCAGTGGCCGTCGAAGCCAAGATACCATCCTTTTGGAAGCCTTCATAGCCCATAGGGAGCTTATGGCTGCTTGAGCTTTTAGTTCTCGCAGTGAAGACGCGCTTTATAAAAAGGGAGGTAGCCCGCAGTTCGTTACTCCTATGGGGGTCCGGGCGGAGACATCCAGAGGCTGCTGATGAGACAGCTTGGTGTCCTAGGCGAAACCCCAAACAAGACACGGCACAAGCCTAGAAATAAAAAGAAAATTGCTGAGTTTTAATTCACTGGCCGTGAAAGCCAATATACCATCTTTTTTTTTATCCCATACTATTACTAGATCATGTCACCATGTGTCACAATGGGTGAGATGGTGGTATGGAATAGTGTCAAGGTTGTAGCTAGAGATAGGGCTGTCGGATTCCGGATCTTGTGCAGTATATGACTCTGATGGCCGAAGGAGGTTGCTGTAGTCTGCAGGATTATGCGCAGGCATTTGAGCTTGTTTACTACGTTTAATGGTTCGTTGTACAAGCGTTGGTTTTCCTTCTTTTCTGACTGCCATTTGGACTGTTATTTGAAGGTTAATTTTAAGGTGGTTTTCATTGGCCAATCTTTGTTGTTTTAGGACTCTAATAGGCCTACCATGTTATTTGCAGAGAGTAAGAGTGTCGTACTAGGGGTGACCTTTATTATACTGGTAATGTCTGCCGTGGTGATGCTGAATAGAAGCGGGCTTAAAGGGTCACCCTGCAAAACTCCGTTCAAAGTAATGAGACAGAGGTTTTGTTGTTGACGATGATGATGATGATGATGATGATGATGATGATGATGATGATAGTAGTTGTTGTATGGTGTTAGGTATCGTGGTGTCCGCCCAGGGACTCACATGTAGTGGGACGTGGGTTGGCGACCCAGCTGAGTCCAGCATTGCTTCCACTTACTTGTGGCGGGCTCCTCTCTGTCTTCTTTCCTGTCGACCTCTCTTAGTCGACTCTTGTTCTATTCCGACCCCGACAGTATTAGGGTATCCGAGGCCTAGGGAGTCTCTTCCTTTCCCACCTTAATTGGCCCTTGTCTCATCTTTCTTGATACCCTCCTTTTGCGAGGGGTCAGTCTTCTTTCTCTTTTCATGTTATCTCCGACCTTCTGCTCAAAGCCTCAAGGAGGCAGGGTGTGTGTAGTCACACCACTTCTGGTGCATCCTGGATGCTCACGGCTGGTGAGTTCGGGAGTTGGCGACCTCGAGGGATTCCTGAGCTGGGTCCGGTTTTTTTTTCCTTTTTCCACTGACTTTGGGGCAGGCCTCTCCTCTTTCACCTTTCCTATCTGCCTTTCATGGCTCTCCTTCCTTCCAATTCCCTCAATCCTCATTCTTCGAGCGTTGAGGGCATTTCTTTTCTTCCTGTCCTTTGTTTGCCTTATCCTTTATTGTTTAGCATTTCTTCTTCTAGTATGTGAGTCTGTAGTTAGTATTAGTTATAGTTTTCATCATCACCTCATCTTTTACTATCATCCAAACCATTAGGGGCCGATAACCTAGATGTTAGGCCCCTTAAAACAACAATTATGATGATCATCTTCGTATCGTGGTGTAGATCCTTTGAATTGTAGTCGTTTAGGCCATCTACTCTCCAATTTAATCGTTCCATTTTAACATGGATATACGTAATCTGAAAAATGAAATGAAAATCCACAGCCTGCTTCCAGTCATCGACCGGGTCAGGAATGGAATGAATGAAACCCCCATCTAGCGGCGAGGATATGAACTATGCCGGCTGCCGAGGCCTGACGCACTCCTCTGGGCAATGATTAAATGAATGACAGATGAAATGAAATCATAGTGGAGGGTGTTGCTGGAATGAAATTTTGACAGGGAACACCGGAGTACCCGGAGAATAGGCTGTCTGCCTCCGTTTTGTCCAGCACAGATCTCACATGGAGTGACCGGGATTTGAACCACGGACCCAGCGGTGAGAGGATGGCGTGCTGCCGCCTAAGCCACGGAGGCTTCGCGTAATCTGCAAAATATTGTTTCCAAATTTGGAATGCAAATCTCAACACATAAAACCAAAGTAATGGCATCCTTGCGCAATGAACCAATTCAGAGTAAAATCTGTGTAGGAAACATCATCATTGAACGGGTCGGGTCAACTGTGTTATCTATCTTGGTTACAACTTACCATTCCTGGATGAAAAAGACATGGCAGTCAAAATCTCAAAAAATTATTAAAATTACAGGAGTAATCTATCAAGATTTCAAGCCATCTCAGGTACAACAACACACTAGACTGAAAGTAAATCCAACTCTTGCTA
Source organism: Meconema thalassinum (assembly GCA_946902985.2). Lineage (NCBI taxonomy): Eukaryota > Metazoa > Arthropoda > Insecta > Orthoptera > Tettigoniidae > Meconema > Meconema thalassinum. The sequence continues at coordinate 778,361,671 of OX336388.2, read as the reverse complement.
GACCAGTTCTTGCATATGGAAGTGAAGCCTGGACCATCAGGAAGGCAGATGAAGAAGAGACTAACAGCAGCAGAAATGAGATTCATGAGATAAACTTCTGGTTACTCCTTACTCGATCATCGGAGGAATGAAGACATCCTGCAAAAAATTAACAAGTAGTTCCGTGAAGAACTAAAGCCTATTTTCATATATCCTACTTATGTTAATTGCCTCTATCAACATACAAATTTTCAGTTTGATTGTTGTTATAGATTCGTAGATATTGAGAACCGACTAAATATTTCGGATGGTCGCCATGTTGGATTTTTATATATAGATCTTAGAGTTTTGTACCATTACATGATGATTATTGTGCAGGTGTTTTATTCCAACTTCAATCGCATGATTAGGACAAAAGAAATAAAAACGAGATTTTAAAATTTCGCTCAGCCGCCATCTTGTGGTTAAGAAAATAATTTAAATGAATTAGATGCCGGTGGATTAAAATTTATACAAGCATATACCGTACCAAGTTTCACTGCGCTCGGATGGTTAATTCGCGAGAAACGTCCATTTGATTTTTTAAATTTCGCATCGCCGCCATGTTGGATTTGTGCTCACCAGGTTATTGAACGTCCCAAAGATGAACCTTTGTTTATAGGCTCTATACACATACAAAATTTCAGTTTGATTGCTGTCATAGATTAATAGAAATTGAGAACCGTCTAAATATTTCGGATGGTCGCCATGTTGGATTTTAATATTTGTAGGCCATAGAGTTATGTACTATTAGATGAGAATTATTGTGTACGTTCATTATTTAAACGTTGATTTCGATCGCATGATTAGTACACAAAAAATAAAAATAAAATTTAAAATTTCACACAGCCACCATCTTGATGTGATGTAAACAATTGAACTAAATTAGATGTCAGTGCATTGCAAGTTGTATAGTCATTTTCTGTACCAAGTTTCACTGATCTCAGGTGGTTAAATCGCGAGAAAAGTCTATTTAAATGTTTCACCTTCGCTAGGCCGCCATGTTTGTTTTGTTAACAGATTTTTGAAAGTCACATAGGTTATTTATTTCTCGTATGGCTTTTAGTGCCGGGAGTATCCGAGGACATGTTCGGCTCGCCTGATTATGTAGCTGCTTCCAGCGGACACCCTAAAGGGTGAGCTACAAGTTCCGTTCAATTTCAAGTAGTTCCAACTTTCAGCACCAGATATCAATGATACCTAGTGGTGAACGTTGGAATTTGGATAGAGCGTTCTGATGAAATCTAACCTAACAATTTTGCTTTACACAAGTTTAGTCTGTGAAAGGATCTTTTACATGCCATAAATCTGTGATATGGGACCGCCGGCTTTACTTCCCCTCCGAAGGAAGGCATACTGAGGGATTTTTAACGCTCTTAATAAATCCTACGACTTCGGCCGGGTTTGAACCCGCGACATAGAAGCTCAGCATGCTACCAACTACGCCACCGAAGCCGGTAAGCTCAAACTTATAATACAAATAAAGACATGTCCATGAATCTATGTTGCCGTCGGATTTTTTAAGAGTGTTGAAACAATCGCTCAGTATGCCTTCCTTCGGAGGGGAAGTAAAGCCGGCGGTCCCATGTCATAGATTTATGGCAGTAACTACTGTACACTTGTGTGAAGCTAAGATTTGTAGGTTAGATTTGATTAACGCTATTAAGTTCCAACGTTCGCCACCAGGTTCCGGTTGCGGTGGCATCTAGTAGGCAAGTTTGCAGCTAGGTGTCGTAGACGGTAGCATTTGGTAGCAAAAGTAGGAACTTCTTGAAATTGATCGTCTGCAGTCCTTACCTGTATTACAGATAACACACACGAATACAGCCATCACAATTAACGCCGGTTAACAGAAAATTTCTACACACACACACGAAGTACACGGGGCTACATGACCGCATTGTCGCAGCCCCTAAACTGAGGAACCAATCAACCAATCTGTTGGATAACTTGTGTGACTAAGGTATTTCTTTTAGTTTACTTATTTGTGATAGGAGCTAGGATTACGAAGTTTGGTATTATACAAGCACGTTTCTTGGAGTTGTTGATTATGTAGGGGAAGCAATATTGTGCTCATCACATACCCTAATCTCTCAATAGTTGAAAAGTGGGAAATCATTTGAGTCGTCCAGAGGCAAAACTCGTTTAATCCACTTGTGAATAAGGATCATGTCGTAATAGTACATTATGCAACGAGCCTATAATGGCAATAATTAAGACACGAGTAGGCTATGTCCATACGAGTGTCTTAATTACCATTATAGGCGAGTTGCATACGACTGTTTATGTTCGACGATAATTATTATAACTATTTTATGTTCGAACATGAATATTCATAAATATCTGTCGAGATTTTGCCAGTTTTATGTGCTGAACGGAGCGCATGGGACGCAGAGAATGCCTTGTATTTGACCATGGCCTCCTCGATTACTCTACTATGACACTAGGCCAGGCAGTGAAATTTAAATTAGAAGGCCGCGGAACTCAGCGCATCTAATTATCCAATTGGTCAAACAACTGTTTCTTGAGCTCTGATTGGTGGGAGAAACTGTTTCATAATGTAAAATAGTGTTATCATGAGCCTCATTATAGTACAGTTTTCTGACATATAATAGTCAGGGTAGAACTTAAAATTATTTATTACTTAGTTTATTTTGTTTTATTTTATTTTGTTTAATTTTATTTTATTTTGTTTTGTTTTTTTTATTTTGTTTTTATTTTGTTTTGTTTTGTTTTATTTTGATATTCTAGGAAACAAACATAAAACCAAAAACCAAAAACACGAACAAAAAGAAAAATTCGAAAACAAAAGCAAAAGCAGAAAACAAAAAACAAGAAGCACAAAGCAAAATTCAAAAAATGCAAAAGCAGAAAACAAACACAAAACCAAAACCAGGAAAGAAGAGCAAAAAGTAAAATTAATAAGCAAAAGCCCAAAGCAAAACACAAAACACAAAGCAAAAAGCAAACAGTAGAAAACAACAAACATGAAGCAAAGTCCAGAGAAACGTTTCTCATGAAAATGATTCTTATTCACAAGTGGATTAAACGAGTTTTGCAACTGGATGACTCGCTTGTAAGATGGCCGAGGTGGGAATCGAACACACCTCTTCTGGGAATACATGCCGTGCGTTTGGAACTCTACTTTGGATGATATTTTAAAAGTGGATTACACAAGTTGATGATCATAGATAGCTTCGATAAAGCAGAAACTGATGCGAATTGGTCATTTGAAGTCTTAGAAGAGTATTTTTCTGCAGAGCCGGGAATCGATCCCAGGACCTAGGATAGGAGACCACACAAGGCGGCAAACAGTATTTCCTCTGCTCTATGGAGCCACACTTACCTCAACCTTGCACATCTTCCTGCATTGCTCCAGTCATCCGGACACTTATGACATAACTCTCAAGGCAGCACATCTGTTACATGATATTGCTTGCAGTAAATACGAATGTTCTGTCAGACGGAATGGCAGAGGAAATACTGTTTGTTATTACAGTACTCGCAAGTGAGCTAACGCAAACACTAGGCTATCATACTTCGACAGTATACACTCTCTCGAACACTGTAAATCATCACTTCAACACTCCATAATCATATTATTTCAGTAGTATACAGTAGATCCCTCTTGCGGCGCTCACTAGTGACCATCGTGATAAATGAGCATTCAAAACAAAGAGAATAGACATTAGCAGTGACGAATTGCACTCGAATTTCATAAATATATATTATAATTTCTTTAAAAAAATACTTTAAAAAAATGTACGAAGTGTGCGATTTGCAGATACTGTTTTACGCTCCGTAATCGCTGTCCACTTCACATTTTAGCCGCTGTGATGCCTCTTTCATGTCATTTTTTACATTCTGAGGTCTTTCCTTTATCATTTTGCATGGATTTCAGAAACAGTAAATCAAAGGAATGAGTACTCAAATCGTATAATTTCATAAATATTGAAAAACCGGTGAGTATTATGATGATCCAATTTTCAGTGATTGACTTCTTAAGTTAGGGAACGTAGAACTTGGAATTGTGACTGAATTGTAAATAGTGTTCTAAATAAAAACCAAACTACCTTTCTCCTTAAGTCTCCCATTATAAACCCACCACATGGGATTGATGACTGCGATGTCCTAGCCCCTAAAAGAAACAACAACATACCGTACTGCCAAAGTGGTATTACCCATTCAAGACTTGATTGCCGTTGAGCGTGACTGCGCCAGCGTCTTGTTTATTGTAGCATGAGCCCCGCGGGGCGAAGCGGAGAGCACAGCGATGACACAGTGCAGTCTCCAGATAAGTCAAGCAGCATTGCATCAGATAAGAGTTACAGGAGCTCATGTCACCACGGACAGTTCAACGATGACTGAGGGTACTTGAGCTGTGTCATATCCTACTCGCGCAACTGTACCTGTCAACGATGCAGGCTGACGTGTGATACAAATAAACAAATAATAGTTCCCATCTCGACCGCCGGCAATCATTTCGTGAAAGGGTAAATGTTATGCTCCGGGAGCTCGCCTCTCTAGCGTAGAACATATGCAGATGTAAAGTGTGCCAGTGAAACATATGTGGGGCTTGCCCTTTTTCACTAGGCCTTCCATACTTGTGTTTCATTTATGATAAATAAATAGATAAATAATTAATTAAATAAATAAATAAATAAATAATAATAATAACAACAATAATAATAATACCACTTCTATCTCGATAATGTTGATTCAGCCATATTCAGAGTTTCTTTTCTCCTATTCCAGGAGAGATATTAGTTGGTTATTGGCTAGGGCCCGGATGTTGATGACGTAAAAAGGTTTAAAAAATGCACTTAACATTTTCAAAAATGACTTCATTAAATGACCTAAAAATTTGAAAAATGCACTATAAAATGGAGAGAATGCTCTTATAATTATGAACTCACCAATATTTCAAAAATTCGAAAAAATACACTATAAAATGGAAAAATAATAATAAACTCGCCAATATTTCAAAAATGTCATCTTAAGCTCAAACTGAAAAGTCAATCAAAATAGATTTCTAGCACTTAAAAAAATTTGACCTTGGTCAACAGAGCAGGTAAATATTCCATTCCGCTAACAACTGGTTTGCGACGAAAACAAGAGAAACTGTATACCTACGGAACCGTTCTTCTGCATCCAAGATATATATTTTTCTACTAATAGCAATACCGAAATATTTTATTTCAATATTTTAAAATATCTTGTATCAGCTACGAGCTTCTTCTTAACTGTGACAGACGTAACTCCCTCATATAAAGCTGTGACATGACTACATTGGAAGAAAATGACCTTAAAAGGCCGATTTCTCTAAAATATGACCAAAAATCTACCAAACTTAAAAAATGCTCTTAAAATGGAAAAATTGCAAAAATTGCAAAATGATGCAAAATAAAAATAACATATTTGAAGACGGGGTGGCCCGTCCGGAGTTTCTATGTACTTCAGAATTGTTTTAGGCAGCTCAGTAAAACGATGACATGTCATCAACATCCGGGCCCTATTGCTGTTTTAAGGGATGAAACAGCAGGGTCATCTGCCTCTAACGAGAGATGAAGTTATGCGACTTTTACATGTGCTTTAGAGCAGAGTTTCTCAAAGTATCCCGATCACCAGGGGTCCCCTATTAGCCTATAGAAATTTCAAAATATTTAAAAAAAAAATGACCCAAAAAATAAGCACATATGATTAACAAACCGAGAAGGCCTACGTAGATTTAAGCAAACAAAGCACTAACACAACGTATGCCTTTTTTCCACTACTTATTTGTGTGATGAGCCATTTTCAACGCTTTGCATCATTAAATTTATAAGAAGAAATCGTCTTACGAATGTTGAAGCAGCCTTCAGATTGATAATATCGATGATCCTCCCCAAACCCTTAGATATGACTAAATAAAAGAAACAGCGTCATACCTCCCATTGATACGTGTTGAACTTTCTTCATCATCGCTGACTTAAAATGTTGTGAAAGTTGGTCTACCATAATTTTTATTTTCAATATCTTAAGTCTATTTTCATTTATGAAACAAGATGTTCAGTAAAGAACATACAGCCTACTTTCTCCTACGTGCATGGGTATTGTTATGACTCTTAGTCCTTTTCAAGGAGTATAATTGCATGTTGGTTGTATTAGCTTGTTGAAATACAACTGCTATATTATACACGTTGATTGATTGAATCCTCACCTGAATTATAAATACAAACTATTATACAGCCATCACAATAACACAGGTTATCAGACAAAATCAACACACACACCCAAGTGCATGGGGCTAAATGACCATGATATTCAAGCCTCTCAAATGAAACAACAACAACAACAACAACAGCTTCCTACCCAAATCCTTCCTCGTTTAAAAGTACACACACTAGTACAGACATCACAGTGACACAGGTTATCAGAAAACTTATAAGCACACCCAAGTACACGGCGCTACGTGACCATGATGCCGCTAAGCCCCTAAAGAATCAACAATAACTGACTCTACCATGGACCAAGGACAACGGATTTAATCGCTGTAGTCGAGTGTTGAAATAAGTGGTGTTATAAGCATATATTCGATTGCAAATACACACTAGGCTATATGATATGCTTACCATTATAGCGTGTGAGTAGTTATAATAAATCAATTAATATAAAAAGACTACTGTCAAAAAAATTAGCTTACGCTGGGTAAACCGTTAAAGATACCGGGCGAAGCCAGGGTGTGTTGCTAGTTATATTATACTAGCTGAAGTACCCGTGCTTCGCTACTGGTCATAAATAGATTGAAATGTGAAGGTGACAGTTAAAACAGGGGATAGGCGAGGTGCTGCGCGGAGGGAAAGTTAGGATGGAACATTTTGTCCAGCTACACCGCTTGGCATTGACCTTGTTTTATAGCACACAATTAGGTTTTACTCGCTAACAGTTGGCGATACATGAAAAGTGATAAGGACCATTCGGATAGAAATTTAAATTTTAAACCTAGTATATGCCATCAAATGTTTGCTATTTCTTAGCGTTCTCTTTGTATTTGAAATTGAAATATGAAAGTTTGAAACCAAAGAGTGTAGTGACGTCACTAAAATGGTCGCCATCTTTAAATAGAATAGTTATTAACAAGAAATGTACATCCGCCTGAATCAATACTATAAAGAAAAAAATAATTTTGTCATTTAGACTTTCACGGCCCGTGTTACTATTCATAATGTTGAATTTTGGGCTTATGCCGTGTTTTATTATACTAAAATTCGACGCGTTTCGAAAGAAACCATGTCTTTCATCGTCAGGAATAATCTGGAATACGACAATGTTGCTAAGAGAAAGCAACGAAGAACATATAGAAGGTGCCCAAAGATGGACGCCATTATAGCCCCATGTTAGGGACAACGGAAAGCAGCAGTGAATTACTTTCTCAGGGTTCTGATAATAGGTAGCCAGGATTCACTAAGATTGTAGCCGGTGTCGCGGTTGAAATTATCTGGGTGTTTACGTATTTCAACCGCCTCCCTGATGATTCTGGGACGATATTGCTTTATACGGGCAAGAACATCCACTCCTTGGAACATGACATCATGGCCAGGTGTTAAAGCATGATCGGCAACAGCTGATTTATCAGGTTGAATGAGCCTGATACATCTATTATGTTCCTTAATGCGAGTGCATATTGTTCTCGAAAGTCTGCCCGATGTAAACCTTGCCACAAGTACAGGGAACTCTGTAGATACCCGGTTGTTGCAATTTAGGCAAACTGTCCTTAGTTGGTCGCAGGAGTTGCCTAATCTTAACAGAAGTTCCAAATACAGTCCGTATGTTGTACCGACGTAGGATTTTAGCAATACGATCCGTTGTGTTATGTATGTACGGAAGGTAAGCAGTTCCTCTTACATCTCTTTTCTCAACTGACGTCCTATTATTATTTGTTGGTTTCAGAACCGTAGAAATCAAAGCCTTGCTATAACCGTTGCTCTCAAAGGTGGTTCGCAGGGTGTTAATTTCTTCTTGTAAAGAAGACACTTCACAAATCCTCCTAGCCCTGGTAGTTAGAGTTGTAAGGATACCATGTTTCTGGGCAGGGTGATGGTGAGAACTTGCGTGGAGATATCTATTGGTGTGTGTTGGCTTACGAAAAACGCTGTGTCCTAAAGATCCATCCTCTTTCTTGGTGACGAGAACATCTAAAAAAGGTATTTTGCCGTCAGATTCCTCTTCCATGGTGAAACAAATAGAAGGGTGCTGGAGATTAAGGTGATCCAGGAAATGGCTAAGATTTTCCTCACCTTCCGTCCAAACAACGAACGTGTCATCCACATAACGCCACCAGATCTTCGGTTTGAAAGGAGCCGACGACAAAGCTTTCTCTTCAAAGTTCTCCATGAAGAAATTAGCCACAACAGGAGAGAGAGGACTCGACGTGGTGTCTCTGTTTACGAGAGTACCTATTGATGGTGTTATGTCTCTCATTAATGGCTTTTTTCCTGAAGACATCACAAGACTTTTTTATCACAGCATGACCTCCTCCTACTTTCTATGGAATGGGAATTTTTATGAGCAGACTGATGGTGTGGCCATGGGTAGTCCTCTCTCTCCTGTTGTGGCTAATTTCTTCATGGAGAACTTTGAAGAGAAAGCTTTGTCGTCGGCTCCTTTCAAACCGAAGATCTGGTGGCGTTATGTGGATGACACGTTCGTTGTTTGGACGGAAGGTGAGGAAAATCTTAGCCATTTCCTGGATCACCTTAATCTCCAGCACCCTTCTATTTGTTTCACCATGGAAAAGGAATCTGACGGCAAAATACCTTTTCTAGATGTTCTCGTCACCAAGAAAGAGGATGGATCTTTAGGACACAGCGTTTTTCGTAAGCCAACACACACCAATAGATATCTCCACGCAAGTTCTCACCATCACCCTGCCCAGAAACATGGTATCCTTACAACTCTAACTACCAGGGCTAGGAGGATTTGTGAAGTGTCTTCTTTACAAGAAGAAATTAACACCCTGCGAACCACCTTTGAGAGCAACGGTTATAGCAAGGCTTTGATTTCTACGGTTCTGAAACCAACAAATAATAATAGGACGTCAGTTGAGAAAAGAGATGTAAGAGGAACTGCTTACCTTCCGTACATACATAACACAACGGATCGTATTGCTAAAATCCTACGTCGGTACAACATACGGACTGTATTTGGAACTTCTGTTAAGATTAGGCAACTCCTGCGACCAACTAAGGACAGTTTGCCTAAATTGCAACAACCGGGTATCTACAGAGTTCCCTGTACTTGTGGCAAGGTTTACATCGGGCAGACTTTCGAGAACAATATGCACTCGCATTAAGGAACATAATAGATGTATCAGGCTCATTCAACCTGATAAATCAGCTGTTGCCGATCATGCTTTAACACCTGGCCATGATGTCATGTTCCAAGGAGTGGATGTTCTTGCCCGTATAAAGCAATATCGTCCCAGAATCATCAGGGAGGCGGTTGAAATACGTAAACACCCAGATAATTTCAACCGCGACACCGGCTACAATCTCAGTGAATCCTGGCTACCTATTATCAGAACCCTGAGAAAGTAATTCACTGCTGCTTTCCGTTGTCCCTAACATGGGGCTATAATGGCGTCCATCTTTGGGCACCTTCTATATGTTCTTCGTTGCTTTCTCTTAGCAACATTGTCGTATTCCAGATTATTCCTGACGATGAAAGACATGGTTTCTTTCGAAACGCGTCGAATTTTAGTATAATAAAACACGGCATAAGCCCAAAATTCAACATTATGAATAAAAAATTAATTATTTGACTTGTTTTCAGTACATGTTTCGAGGATTAATTACATTTTATCCCTTTCATCAGCTATTGAAAAAAAAAGCGTAGCACAGTAATAAGATACGTATTTAAACCTAATATGGTGCACCATAAAATTTAGGTTATAAGAACAGAATAAAATGAAATGAAATAGATAGTGACGGTGATCAGCTGCTCATGACAAATGGTAGTTCAGTATTCAAGCTTGAACTGGTAAATATGTAACACCAATACTTCACCAATCCGTGTAGGTCTATAACTAATGAAGAGCCTGTATGCTCGAAACATGTACTGAAAACAAGTCAAATAATTATTTTTTTCTTTATAGTATTGATTCAGGCGGATGTACATTTCTTGTTAATAACTATTCTAGCATATCAATACGGAACCACCATGAGTCATTTAAATAATGTAATCTTTAAATTGTGCAAAGTATTGAAATCAAAAGTAGCCTATATATTAACCAGGTAAATCAGCTACTTCCATGTAAAATTTCATGTAAATCGGACCAGTGGTTCTTTAGTGATTGATTAATACACAGACACACAGACATATACCATCTCACTTTTATATATTAGTATGGATGTAGTTTTTTCATGTACGAAAAACGTAGGATATTATTTACTTAGTAATTTGAAAGTACCCATGTTTAAGTACAGAAGGAGCCTGGTCATGGCTTCTAATGATTACTAGGAGAATTATTGGTGACGTCAGTTAGCTGTAGGTTTGCTACGGTACTGTATCTGTTGAGGGCAGTGAAGGAGGTAATGTTCTGTACAAATCATTTACTCTTATAATCATCTTTTTTAACGTATTGAGTGTACAGGGAGCTGCCGTAGTACCTCTAAACTGAACCCAACGACTTAAGTAGAAAAGAGGACGTGTTCATGGCGTGGTTAATCATTTGAGGTTACTGTTTTATTTTGGTTGCTACAAATTATTCTGGTTCTGTTAGTCTTACTGTATTTGATTTGTAATACAAACGATAGCCGGTACAGGTTAACACTGTCAACAATTAAAACAATGCAGCATAAAAACATTAGGATTAATAAAACATAAACGTCAACATATCAGTAGCAGAACACACCTTAAGGGAACCCGAACCCGCCTATACCTGCAATGTTAAATGTAGGGAACATTATCTCCTAAACTATAAATACTAGAAGAATCAAATTTTGACAGTGGTTTATTATACATATTTAACACCATGCATCATAGGGATATTAATATATGGGTATTTTCTGGGAAGATATTAATTAATAATTTTTGATTTTTTCAAAATATTTTTTTGGCTTAATATCATCGCCATAAAATCTGTCATAGATCGTGTTTGACAAAAAGGCTATGATAGAAGGTGTAGATTGATATTGTTTGCAATCCTTGAAAATTTGAAGTCTCTATCTTTAATAGTGTAGGATAAAATATTCCTTATAAGGCATAAAAATGGAATTGTGAAAAACGAGGTTCAAAGTTGAACTAAATTTCTAATGAAGTCCAGCACCATAAGAGTGTAACGTTTCGCGGCTAGTGCACAGCTTGTCCCATGCTTGGGTGACATGTTGTAACGTTTCATAGCTCGTGATATAAAATGAGTGCAGTAAATAGCTCGGTTAATAGGGCGCCAATCTCCAACAGACGGTTGTGAGATAAATTTATATTTATTAAATTGAGATTCTTTACTTTCGGGGGAGGGGCAACAGAGGCTAGCTGCAAAACATCTTATTCTATTTATTTTGACCTCTGGGAAGTCTAGCATGGGGTAAATATTGACTGAAAGTCATAGAAGTTAAAATAATTTATTAACAAATAGGATGAGATGAATGACGTCTTGCGACCTTCCAAACAGATAAAATAAAAAGGGGAAGTTATTTCTTTAAATTACTGAAGTTAATAGTATTTACGTCCGACTTGCAATTGACAAATATGCATGAGCTCACCGGGTTGTAGATCTTCCTGGGCGATGTTGGCGGAGGTATCTCGTTCCTGAAGTAGACATCTCGCGTGGTCTTCCATGGTCCCAAGTACCAATCCTACCTGATAAAGCTATCTGCCCACTAATTGCACAGATACTGTCGCCTAGCTGAGTGAATGGATTGGTTTCACTCGTCTCCGATATTCAGCGCAATGCTGGAAATATCCTAGCTAGTTCTCCACTGAGTTTACTAGTTGAACTTTATGAAATGTTGTAGGTGAATCTCAACAAGTGAGGTCCAAGTTTAGAATTTGACGTGCTTTCAAGTGAAAACATAATAATATTCTTCCTCTCCATACAGCTCTGTCCCGGCTTATATATGGCAATTATATCTCCCACCAGCAGTAGGGGATCTGCCAATTGCAATATCAAAGTATTGTCTACAGAAAGTGACGCTCCTTCCTTATTGGCCGAAGTAAGTCCTTTGTCACGCACCAAGTGGCTATATTGGGGTGAAGGTCTCTCCCCCAATGACACACTTCCATTTTGGTGTCATGTAGCGGTATCTTCCTTAAAAAATCACAAGGTTGCAGTTTTCTCGTCGTAAAACAATTTATTCTAAAAAGCTGTAGGGTCCATTGTTCCGACATCTTTTAGAATTAGCCTGTTGGCTACCGATGGTCTCTCCTGGTTGGGACTCCCTTTCCACTCTTCCGGCCTCTTCATAAGCTGTTTATGACGGGTCGAGCGGTATCTATTGTCAGTTGTTAGTTCCACAAGTGAGCTCAAGAAATATATTTATTGGGGAGGGGTTGTAAATTTACGGTTTGAAATCTCGGGTCGACGTCTAATTACAAGAATGGTTGAAAATGAACATATGATTTTATATTACCCTTAAACACAATAAATATATACTTGCACTATCGTTGCAATTGCACATCAATATAGTACTCTTATTTCAATTGTTTTGGGTGTGGTGTACAAACACCACAATCGCCCCCATGAGTCGACGAATAAATTCCCAATTTTGAGAATGACTCATCCCCTGAAAACAATTACACAACACTGAAATTCATATACACAATACACTTAAATCTTCAAATCAACAATACCTTTAAAATGTCATTTCTTTCAATGTTTCCTGTTATCCAGTTTGTCTGAACTTATTTCACTCTTAGGGCGTTCTTTATGACATACAACATTTCAACTGTAGAAGGTTGGATTTTACACGGATAATTGCACACGCATACACACGCAAAGTGTTTGCTCTTACAAAATGCAATTACAAGTCGGAGGATAAGATATGTCTTCTGCCTTGTGTAACACCATCTTTCAACAAAACATTACTCTTCCCAGTAGTCACTACTTACAGAAAATTTATTCTTAACAAAACTTCATGGTATCAAAATTAGACAACTTAGCGACATAGTGGTACACTCTATCTAACCAACTACCTGCGCTCCTACCAGCCTATATATCCTTATATTATTTCAATGCGTTACCATTACTGTTATTCTAACACTATTATTATAACCATCCTACACAATCTTACTCACAAATCTAAATCATATTCACACCCTGTATCTTAATCATAATTATTTGAAATACACCCTTAATTCTTCTCCACCTCATGTAATTACTGTCATTGCTTCTGACATTACTTCAGAGTACAGTAGCTATCAATGCTTTCTCTCACAAACTACTGGTAAACCGCTACTCAATTTAAATTTCTCACGAATTCGTCTTATCTTACTTACCTCTTTCTCTTCCTTGAATCCTACCATCATTAACTCAATTAACTTCGAATTTTAACAAATTCCTTTCAATAACTTATAAATATTAAGCCAACCATTTATTATTATTATTATTATTATTATTAGTTTTACTTTCATGTGTGCCGGACAACAACACAACACACCATCAATTCGCTATCGCTCATCATCAGTAACATTTACAAGTGGTTTAACTGGGTATTTAGCCTTGCAATATATTTGGCTGTGTTCTAAAACTTGCGTATTAAGATCTTGAAACTATAACTTGGATCATCTCTTGGGTGTACTCCCTCATTACTCTGTTTCCTTGTGTGCATACATTCGCTATTTTTATACTTCAAAACTCCCAACATCTACCGAGTACTTCACGTAGTCACGTAGACACCACAAAAACCTCCTCAAAACTCCCAACATCTACGAGTACTTCACGTATTCACGTAGACACCACAAAAACCTCCTCAAAACTCCCAACATCTACGAGTACTTCACGTATTCACGTAGACACCACAAAAACCTCCTGCTCAGAGTTATTAATCTCCTCTGGCATACTTACTTCTCCAAAACCTTCCTCCACCATAACTTCATTTGGCCACTTACCAACCTGAAACCTCATTGCTCAACGGCATTAAACCTCGCTGGGATCCTTATATATTACCTCACTCACGTCATTTACGTGTAATTTACACACACACATACATACTTACACACACATCCATCTCCAAGATCCAGATGTCCTATAGTTTAATACTTCCTTATTTCCATCATATGTTGGTTATTTCACACCATGCCTTACCATCCATCACTCCTAAACCACTTCTAAATTTCTCCGACTGTAGTCACTGATGTCTTCGCTGTTCTCAAATGAAATTTCTTTTCTGCATATCAATACTTACTTCAATTCATTAATTTTATTCTCATTATATCACATCATCTTAAATCAGTCACGAATCTCTACATTATTATTATTATCATCATTATGGTTGTCATAATAGTTCTTATTTTCATTAGGTTACTTACCACGTCTCATTACTTTCTCAGATATCCTTAGGATACTTACTTCTGCAGACTACGCACATTTTAACACAGTATATAATTATCTATCGATAAGCGGTTCACCGTCTGTACCTAGTTTATAAGCATAAGCTTTTATTTGCTGCTCCCTCACTGTTTCATACAACTCTGAACTGATACCAGATTTCAGGCTTCAAAAATCTACCAAAATTTTAATCTACGCCCCCCACACTTCTATTTAAACAATGAGCTAACATGCTCCACTATCTTAATCGCTATTAATACTCTTTACCTCTTTATTGTAGTATATAATTTTAATATCTACGTCATAACTCCCTAATTTAATTACATTAAATAAATACACTTTAACTACACGACTAAGTCTCCGACCTATCTTTACACTCCACTATTCGTTTAAGATTCCTTGTTCTATTGCTCTCATTTCTTTCATTCTCCCTGGTTTAATTGTTACTCTTTCTTCTCTTCTCATAATAATAGTCTCTGCTTCCTCATTACTAGGCCTATATTTATCTATGGTAAGGCTACTCTTAGTCTCTCCTCCTAACGTTTCACCTAACATCTCTACTTCTAACCTCCATTCCAAATAGTAATCTTCATCCTTATCTTTATATCTCTTTCTAATCTCATCTAACAATGTGACCTGGCTTTTCCGCTTTGTCCTACTCCTACCAATTTTAACTTCCGTCATCTGCTTTCCGCGTTCACTGTAATCTACCTGCTGGCTTTGTGCTAGCACACGCATCTCCATCTCAGCTAAGTTTACGTAACTAGAAACTGCCCCTACTTTAGGAAGACTTTTCCTAATGTCCTGCTCTATTTCCACTATCCTACTTTCAACATTTACTCCAACCTGATTGTTCTCCTCTTTAACAACTTCCTGGATTCTACAATCCTGAGTACCTATTGTTTCCTCTACCTCCCATATTTCTACTCCTAACTGTTCTTCAAACATATTCTCCTCTCTCATTCTCTGATCTATCATCTCTTCCTCCAGTTCCTCAACTCTCTCCTCTAACTGTTTATTAGGCTTACATAATTTGTCATGACCTATATCTACTTTCTGCTCTACTTCTGATCTCATTTCAGCTAATCTTTTCTCCTCCTGATTCTGTATTTCTAATCTACTCTCATCTTCATTCACTTCCTCCCTTTTCTGTTCTACCTCTCGCTCTTTCTCACATAAACTACTATTGACTATTTCTAGCTTCTTATCTTCTTCTCTTTCCTTGTCCAGCACCTGCCATCTTTGGATGAGTTCGACATTCTGTTTTATTAACGCCTCCAATGCTAGTGTATTTTGGTCTAATTTCTGACCAAGTTTCTGATTGTTCGCGAGCATCTCTCCCATCATCTTGATTAACCTTTCTTCCAATGTATCTGATTCTATATTTATGTTTTTGCTCTTTTCTAGGTCTTCCGCGCCCCCCATCGTACTATTCTGTGATTCAACCGACTTGTCTACCTCACCGCAACTCTGAGCATTGTTACTCCCGCTAGCTAAGTCCTTTTCCACTACCTCTGCATCGGTAACTTTAACTGTGTTACCACTACGTAACGTCATCATCTCGTTCTCATCTCCCATGATTCACTTTACATATACTTTATTATTATGAAAAACAATTAATTTTATTTCCAAATGCAATTTACTAATTTTATTTATTTCTTTAAGGTGTTTTATAGCTTTCGATCCCCACGTTGGGCGCCATGTTTTAACGTTTCGCGGCTAGTGCACAGCTTGTCCCATGCTTGGGTGACATGTTGTAACGTTTCATAGCTCGTGATATAAAATGAGTGCAGTAAATAGCTCGGTCAATAGGGCGCCAATCTCCAACAGACGGTTGTGAGATAAATTTATATTTATTAAATTGAGATTCTTTACTTTCGGGGGAGGGGCAACAGAGGCTAGCTGCAAAACACCTTATTCTATTTATTTTGTCCTCTGGGAAGTCTAGCATGGGGTAAATATTGACTGAAAGTCATAGAAGTTAAAATAATTTATTAACAAATAGGATGAGATGAATGACGTCTTGCGACCTTCCAAACAGATAAAATAAAAAGGGGAAGTTATTTCTTTAAATTACTGAAGTTAATAGTATTTACGTCCGACTTGCAATTGACAAATATGCATGAGCTCACCGGGTTGTAGATCTTCCTGGGCGATGTTGGCGGAGGTATCTCGTTCCTGAAGTAGACATCTCGCGTGGTCTTCCATGGTCCCAAGTACCAATCCTACCTGATAAAGCTATCTGCCCACTAATTGCACAGATACTGTCGCCTAGCTGAGTGAATGGAATGGTTTCACTCGTCTCCGATATTCAGCGCAATGCTGGAAATATCCTAGCTAGTTCTCCACTGAGTTTACTAGTTGAACTTTATGAAATGTTGTAGGTGAATCTCAACAAGTGAGGTCCAAGTTTAGAATTTGACGTGCTTTCAAGTGAAAACATAATAATATTCTTCCTCTCCATACAGCTCTGTCCCGGCTTATATATGGCAATTATATCTCCCACCAGCAGTAGGGGATCTGCCAATTGCAATATCAAAGTGTTGTCTACAGAAAGTGACGCTCCTTCCTTATTGGCCGAAGTAAGTCCTTTGTCACGCACCAAGTGGCTATATTGGGGTGAAGGTCTCTCCCCCAATGACACACTTCCATTTTTGTGTCATGTAGCGGTATCTTCCTTAAAAATCACAATGTTGCAGTTTTCTCGTCGTAAAACAATTTATTCTAAAAAGCTGTAGGGTCCATTGTTCCGACATCTTTTAGAATTAGCCTGTTGGCTACCGATGGTCTCTCCTGGTTGGGACTCCCTGTCCACTCTTCCGGCCTCTTCATAAGCTGTTTATGACGGGTCGAGCGGTATCTATTGTCAGTTGTTAGTTCCACAAGTGAGCTCAAGAAATATATTTATTGGGGAGGGGTTGTAAATTTACGGTTTGAAATCTCGGTTCGACGTCTAATTACAAGAATGGATGAAAATGAACATATGATTTTATATTACCCTTAAACACAATAAAT
Source organism: Meconema thalassinum (assembly GCA_946902985.2). NCBI lineage: Eukaryota > Metazoa > Arthropoda > Insecta > Orthoptera > Tettigoniidae > Meconema > Meconema thalassinum. The sequence goes on along the minus strand of OX336388.2, from coordinate 778,344,114 downwards.
ATATACTTGCACTATCGTTGCAATTGCACATCAATATAGTACTCTTATTTCAATTGTTTTGGGTGTGGTGTACAAACACCACAAGAGGGGTTATCAGTGTCACTAGACATCTCCTCATCTAGCCTTCTCTTTACAGCTTTCATTCTTTATCTAGCTTTCCTCTCAGACTCCTTTTCTTTTCTTTCAGCATTCCGTTTTCTCTCATTGTCTATTGACATCATCGCATTGACCATGTACTTTCCTGCCGTCAGTCCCATCTTCTGCAGCACATCACACTTTTTAATGTTTCCATTGTTGTAGGTGGCAATGGCATCATGTACTCCAAAGTGAAGAGTGTAAATTTCCACAAACACATTTTTTGAGAATCTGGTCCAAATTACATTATTCACACTCTCATTTTGATTTTGAGTGCGACAATGTAGACATTTTTTCAAAAGTTCAGTTTGAGATAAATCTGTGAAAATTGGCTTAATTGTCTTCGTGACAGCTTCTGGTCGACTGTGAAGATGCTTGTATACATGTTCAGATCCCTGATATTTGTTATTCTTGCACCAGGAATTGAGACCTTGAGGGCGTAAGCCATGAAGTGGTTTCTCGTCAGTCGATAGGGTGTGGAAGTACAATGCCCTAATTACAGCTTTCAACAATGTGTGATATTGTCATAGTGTCACTACTTCTGTACCTTCCTGTAGGCTTTTTCTTCTTATAAACTCTGTTATTAAATCGAGGCATGTTTTGAAAGTTACAGTTTCACAAAAGAAATGCAGTACAAATCTTGAGCTAGGCCTAACCACCAAATTACTCAATGTCAACAATAGTAGGCTATCCAAGGAATACAAAATGCAAACAAAATAATTGCCTATCGGAAAATGTAGCCAACACAAGAAATATGTCCTACATGCATAGGCCTACTATCTCCTTGGAAAGACCGAGAGATTTGTGTATGTTTCCAGTGAGTACGTATCCATGGAAATGAAATGTGGTGACGCGCACTACAGCACATTATTGAAAAATTAATTTTTAATATTTGGAGTTGAGTTACAGGGGAGATTAATATGTCATTTTAAAGGGGAAAGTCTGTAGTATTTTATTTTATAATAATCTGTAAAACGAAAATGTCATCATTTTTAGAGTCCGGGTTCCCTCCTTAACGAGAGTATAACGCAACAATACAATATATTGCGCGTGATACCTTCCGTCATAAGGTAAAGATTCAAAATCTCCCGTAACAGCACCAACATCAAGAGTATGACATTAGACCCAAAATGTCACATTTAGGCGACCACGTGGATTACCGGCTAACATTCTCGGCTGTCGCCTTGGAGGTCCGAGTTTGAATCCCGGCTCTGCCAATAAATTTTAATTTTGGTCTGAGAGCTGGAAGGGGGTACACTGCACCTCCCGCGGCAAAACTTGGAAGATGTTTTCCGTGGTTTCCCACTTCTATTGGAAGCAAATACAGGGATAGGTTCTAACTGAAGGCAACAGCAACCTCCTTTTTAATTGTCACCTGAATTACTAATACACACACTACTACAGCCATCACAGTAACACAAGTTATCAGAAAAAATCATACACACTTAAGTTCATGGGGCTACACGGCCATAATGTCGCCAAGCCTCTAAATGAATCAACAATAACAGAATCATTTAAGCTCATTTATTCTTAATACTAAGTTTCGTGATATCTATAGCCGTTGTTACGTTAGGTCGCGTGCAGGGTTAGCCGATGTATTTTTATTTTTTTTATTTGAATTCCCTACACCGACCCCTGTAATTTTTGTTTTAAACTACGTATTCAGATTTTTATGGCGTTCAGGTTCCTAATGTTCTTATCGTGGTTTGGATAGAAAATGGAGGCCCATGGCCTGGCGTTTACGTCTTGAGCTACTGTAGTCATGGAGAAAATGGAGGGGCATGGCCCCTTACAGCGACAGGTGGAAACCTGGTGATCACTTCTTGAGGTACTGTTGCCGTTGAGAAAATTGAGTGGCATGGTCTCTTACCGAGGGACCCGTCTTGTGCTACTATTGCCATGGAGATGGCCGGCCTTGTCATTCCTTCATAAGTTAATTTTCTGACTTTATTAGCCTCTGTTCGAGTGCAAATAGGCCGATATCAGAAGCATGAGAAAGACTATCGAAAATTCATGTAGCCAGTGGTTTCTTCTGGGTCCAGAACCTTGAGTATGCAAAATTTGGTTGAGATTGGTAGTACGGTGTAGATTTGTATACAGAACATATATATATATACCCACATACAGCCCAGTCATTGGGCAAATGCGTGTTGATCGACTGAAGAGTTACAAGTAACACTTACTACTTGTAAAGCATAAACATCCCCAATTCTCCGAAGTTATGACTCACTGTAATGTACCAAAGAGCAGTTGATTACGATCCATGGTCACCTTCATCTCATGGTTCATAAACATTGTATTTAAAGCAGAGCGCAAGGACAGACGCACGCGTCGTCTTCAGCAGGCTCTGTTAGCCAAGCCGAACATGACTGAGTGATGCGATAATTGTGGCACACACCAAGGAAACAAAGCCTAGCCACATGGCTTGCCACGGTGGGTGAGTGGTTATCGTGTCAGACTACCAACCCCAAGCTTGCAGGTTCGCTCCTGTGAGTTTTGAAAGGCGACAAAAATCACGGCACGCATGTTAAATAACCCATTTGAATTCAGTAGGCCGTGTTCATAATGGCAAAATTAATCTTGGGATTTTCCGCCAACTCAAAGTTCTTCCATTCTCTACTAGAAAGCGCTATAGTGTCAAGGAGTTAGTTATTGTTGTTTTAAGGGGTGGAACTACGAGGTCATCGGCCCCTAACGGAGTGTCAAGGAGCTTAGATATCAAACCTCCTTGACTTACATAGCGTTCCAAGGAACGACAAAATTCGACATGCAAGCTTCCCTCTGGGTGCAAATAACAAAGTTTTCACCCGGCACCTGAGGCCAGACGATATTATTATTATTATTATTATTATTATTATTATTATTATTATTATTATTATCACCATTTGCCGGATACGATGCACTGATTTTGGCAGTTTCTCTACCCCGCAGCGTAGCCATGCTCGTTAAATCCTACACCACGGTCGCTCGGGCAGCTGCAGCAACCACCTGGTGTAAAGGCTAGCATTCTTGGCTGTCGTCCTGAAGATCCGGGTTCGATTGCCTGTTCAGCTAAGAAATTTTGATTCTGATCTGAGGGTTGGAACGGGATACCCTCAGACTCAGCCTCGTGAGGCAAAACTGAGAAGATAATGGTAATTAATACTGTTATTGGTTTTGCGCCTCTCTTAACATCTGCGGCTTTTAGAGACGCCGGGGTGTCGGAATTTTGTCCCAAATGGGATCTTAAACGTGCCAGTAAATGTACTGACAGGACTCACTCACATTAGTGCACCCTCATATGCCAGCTGACTGCACCAGGATTCGATCCTGCAACCTTGAGTCCAGCAAGCGAGAACGTTACCGCTGAGCCACGCACCCAGCTGAAACGGAGAAGAGGAGAGTTCGATTTTTCATTCAGATATAAAAATTATATTCATGCAGAATTTCAACCTAATCGGTTGCGTAGTTCTTGCGCGAAAGAGCAAGATACCATTTGATTTATAGGTAGACTGTGCTGTGAATAGTAGTAGTAGTAATAATAATAATAGGCTATCGCTAGAGCCCTGCGCGGATAAACAAAACGTTATCCACATCCGCCCCGCATCCGCACATTTGTTACCCAAATCCGCTGACATTACAACAATATTTTTTAGCCTACTTTTCACATTTTGCAAAAATGAGGAAAAAGTAGACTTATGAGATCGGGCAAATGTGTGTCTGTCTGTCTGTCCTTATGTCTGTCTGTCAACTCCTATCAACTCCTAAACGGCTGCAGCAATCGAAACAAAATTTGGTAGGAGTAAAGATCTATACCTGAATATCTCACGGCCATATTTGAAAATGATGTCTGTGCTACCAACTGCTGAAAAATCGCAATTGAAATTTGAGCTCCATGTTGGATATCTTGGAAGGTATGAATGGGACCTACTTCAAAATTGGCACACGTATAGATAATAATATTGCAGTTTAATTTCCAGGAGGCCATACATGTCAGTGTTGCCAAAATGATTATAAGCCTGCTGATAGGTCGAAATTTTAAATGCGTATAACTTCTACACTATCAATTGGATTTCAACCAAATTTCGTATGTGCTATGTGTACATAAACAGATATGACTGAGCGTATTCTTAAGAGCCACCAGGGCTGCCAACTGTTAATAAATGCTCTCATTTTTTAAAATCCAAATACCCATATGTCAGTAAGTATGCAAGCCGACAGCTTTAAACTATGCACACGTATAGTACCTGGCATTCTATATTAATTTGGAGTAACTTATATACGTCAGTGCTACCAACATGATTATAAGCCTGCTGAGAGGTCCAACTTTAAATACATGTAACTTCTATACTATCATTTGGATTTCAACCAAATTTCGTGTGTACTATGTATACCATAACGGATATGACTATGCCGATTCTTAAGAGTAACCAGGGCTGCCAACTGTTAATAAATACTATCTCTATTTTTGTTACCCTAATATCTATATATCAGAAAGTATGCAAGCCAATAGCTCTAACCATTGCACACGTATAGTACCTGGCATTCTAGATTAATTTGGAGTAACTAATATAGGCTTACGCCAGTGCTGCCAACATGATTCTAAGCCTGCTGATAGGTCCAATTTTAAAATTCATGTAACTTCTATACTAACTAATGGATTTTATTCAAAATTGACACAACAATAGATCATATTCTTTCAGATTATTTCTGACCAATACATGTATGTCATTGTTGCTAACATGATTTTACGCGCGCTGTTAGATCCAATGTTTAACTGCATGTAACGACCATGGTATCCATTGGACTTCAACCAAATTTGTATTCTGTACCTTAAGATATGGAACTAATAATATATTCAGTTACCAGGGCTGCCAACTGTAGTTCTCTATTAGGCTACATTATGCCAGGTATGCAGTATTTCGAATTAATTAGAAATTTCGATATTACCAACTTAATTTCGTCATTATTCTAGATAGATCCATATAGATTAATCATTGGCATGAATCTTAAATTTTATGAAAAGTAGGCTCTTTAGTTCGTCACGGAACTTCTTGTTAATTTATTAGATAAAGCATAAAGTATTAAACCAACATATTTAGATATTTAAGGAGAAATTCGTTCCGCTAACCTAGGCTTTGTGTGAATCGCAAGACAATGTTGACTGAGTTTTGTCCCTCTGAGTAACGGCAAGTGAAACAGCGGGAGCACTTAGTCGTCGGATATACCCACGCTGGGAAGCGCAGATATAAAGGACGTTTGTTGTTGTTGTGTTATAATTCAACACTAATTGAGAGTATTTCCATGACTGACTTCCCCCACTTATCTATTATTCTCATACAATCCACGCGAAAGCAAATAGGGAAATAACAAGAAACGTGAAAGGCGCAGATATTAGCAAGAACTAAAATTATCTAAAAAAGAAGGAAAGGAAGGAAGATTGTAGTTTTACGTGACCGTGAATCTTGTGATTATGAGCCACGGGACCTCCTTTTTACGTGGAATCCGAACCACAGGACATGGCATTTCATTTCGAAAATCTCACATGCATTGACCGGGAATCTAACCCGGACCGCCTTGGTGAGAGGCATACAGCTGGACCGCCGAGCCACCACGCCCTCCAATATTAAAAAAAAAAAAAAAAGGAGACAGTCAGTCTGAAAGACTGGACTTTATATCATTTTAAATGCTACAAATACTGAAAAATGTTAGAAAGTTACAAGTCATGAGGGAGCTGGAGCGTGCGGTGAAAGGAGGGAGCTGGCTGAATGACGTCACGCTCGCCGTGTCGTTGCCGTCTTGTAACTCCAGAGCTCACCAGTGAACTCAGTACACATGCACCAAGCGGTACTATGACGTCACACACCTCAGTGCATTCTCGGTACATTTCGTGACGTCGCCGTAACGTAACGAGAAGTCAACTAGATCATTTAAAATGATTTTAAAAAAAGATCAACATTGTATTCTAAAAACTATCCGCAAATTTACCCGAAACATTATCTGCAGCTTAACCGCTATCCGCAAAGTCATGCAAACTATATCCGCATCCGCGCTGGGCTTTATCTATCACTCGTTTTCGAGTAAGATTGTCTTCTAAAGGTGAGTTCTTAGATCACTATATAGGGTGTCATTTGAGTAGACTACCCTTAAGGGGCGTGTAGGGGATGGGTATAGGATCAATTTGAGCTAGGGAACCTGGGGTCGTAACGGCCTCCTAACCCCAGAAAACAGGTCTGTTTCAGGCCCTCCGCCCCTGTAAAGTAGGCAAGTGCGCAGGCTCTCCTTCGCTGCCAACGGTCTTGGCGAGACCACCGCCCAACGCTGCGTTAGCCGAGTGCTGCATTCCTCTTGCCAATCGATAGTTCCGACGTCTTTAACTACTACAGAAACACACGTAACTCATTGATACTAATAATCAAAAAGCAATTAATTTACAGAACCAACGATAGTTTTTTTAAATCAACACAGAATAAACATGCACTGTGACTACGCCCCCTCCTGCCCCTCTAAAAATGAAGAAAACGAAAAAAAATGAAGACATGGCACACCAGGAGAAACGAAATCGAGACCACCGGGGCACCGCGCCTCGCCACTATCCTCTCGGCTAACGCAGCGTTGAGCGGTGTTCGCGCCAACACCGTTGACAGCGAAACGGAGCCTGACCTCAGAGCAACACAGTACTCCAACCAAATTGCATGCGCGCCATGCCTTACCTTACACATGCTAAGCTTCTATGCCCAAGATCGCGGATTCAAACCCGGCCGAAGTCGTCGGAATTTTAAGTGCGTTAAAAATCCCTCAGTATGCCTTTCTTCGGAGTGGAAGTAAAGCCGGCGGTCCCATGCGATAGATTTATGGCATGTAAAAGAACCTTTCACTAATTACACTTGTGTAAAGCTAAATTATAGGTTATGTTTGACTAACACTCTTAGGTTCCAACGATCGTAACCAAGTTCAGAACTAGTTGTCGTTGACGGTGGCTTTTGGTAGCAAAAGTAGGAACTACTTGAAAATTGAATGTTTGCTATCCTTACTTGAATTAAAAGTAGATAACACACACCAATACAGCCATCACAATCAACACCGGTTATCAGACAGATTCTACACACACCCAAAGTACACGGGGCTACATGACCGCGTTGTGGCAGCCGCTAAACTGAGGAACCAACCAACCATCGGTGACTTACCGCTTTATTTGAAATCAATTTCAACTTTTTTGTAGTTACGATAGGTGGCCAGCAGAATGCACCATAAATCATTTCCGAAAAAAATGTACTCACTCCGTTCTTTCCGTGGGGTCTTCATATCTTACTACCGTAATTATAATAATTTTATTAATGCTGCCAATGGCCATTTATTTATTTTCAGGACGCGTCAGGGAAAGGTTTGTGGTAGGAAATCAGCCGTGGGCCTGTTAAAAGGAACCGTCCTGGCATTTGTCTGGTGGGGAAAATGGAGAACCACGAAAACCAATTTCAGGACGGCCGAGGTGGGATTTAAACTCATGCTCTCCGATAGCAGCGAGGCACGAGGTAGCGCATTAACGCCCTCCGGCCACCGCATCCGGTAATTACAGACAATAGGCCTACTAGCGGACCCGTGCGAGAAATCTCGCATGTTCATAAGTCACAATTTCCCCAATAGGTTTATAATGAGAGACTTATTTTCCTACAGCAACAGGATCTGCAAATCGCACATTTCGTATATATTTTAAAGTCATTTATTAAAGAAATTATAGATATTTATGAACTGTTTCCGAAATCCATGCAAAATGATAAAGGAAAGACCTCAGAATGTTAAAATGACATGAAACAGGCGTCACAGCGGCCAAAATGTGAAGGGGACAGCAATTATGGAGCGTATTTTCCTACAGCAACAGTATCTGCAAATCGCACACTTTGTACATTTTTTAAAGTCACCTTTTAAAGAAATTATAGACATTTATGAAATTAGAGTGCAATTCGTCACTGCTAATGTCTATTCTCTTTCATTTGAATGCTGATTGGTCACGATCGGTCGCTTGTGAGCGCCGCAGGAGGGATCTATACTATTGAAATAATATATATGATGATGAAGATGATGATGATAGGCAGTAGTAAAACGGTATTAGTTTTATGTATGAACTGTAGAGCAGTAGTTAGCGTTGCTAGCTGCCACCTGGAGGTTGGGGTTCGATTCTAGGATCTGCCAAGAATTTTAATTGCGGTTTGAGGTACTGTTACGGTATCGTTGCCACTAAAGTAACTAAGGGGTATCATTTTAGAGGACATGAGTTTGAACTTCTTCGTGAGTAACTGTTAGTGTGCTAGGCTTAAGCCTGAAGGGTTTCAGGTTCGATACCAATTCTCATTTAGTGAATTTCCCACGCTCTGGGATGGAGCGATTGTGACAGTCTTCATAATTTTTCCACCCTCCCTTATGACGCGTAGTTCACCCAAGGGCGTCATATTGAAAGATCTACCACAAGACCTTTTGCGGAGACCACACGGCATTCTGTGCCATTTCATCGCAAGAAACATCGCAGTTAGTCAGTTGTTACGTTATACAGTGTTTATTGGCGTTGTTATTATTAAAGACTTGCGCGGATGCGGAGATCCGCGGATAATGTTTGGAGAGAAATTGTGGATAATTTTCAGAATACAATCCGAACTTGTTTTATATCATTACTACAGTAAAGCCATCATTACTTCCGACTTGACGTTTCAGTGTTACCCTGGAGTTATCTAGCGGTCAGAAGGAAAATCACTTTAACTAACCAATCACAGGCAGTCATTCATATCGATATATCACGACAAATCGAGTCTCGTTCGCGATGTCGGGATTTAGTGAACGAAACTCTAGCCTAGCACTGAAACGTCAAATCGGAAATAATGATGGATTTACTATAGGACCTGCATGTTTATGTCATATCATATATTTCCGTTATGTCTTTTTTTTTTCATGACGAATGTAAGATGATGATTTAAGCTAATCTCATTAATCATAATTAAAACTTAAACAGTTAATGCAGCCAAGTGGCCATAGGTTTACGAAAAATACTATTTATAAAAACTTAATTTCTATTGATTCGCATAATTACTGATTGCCCTTGTTCTTTTTGTACAGGTTTCCAAGTGGTCATAGTGATCGCATGCATGTCCACACAGTTGACACTTGCATGTAATTGAGGGCTCTTTATATGCCTTGTTGTGACAAATGATGTGATGGAAGCCATGTACTGCCATTCTTGTATAGACGTGACGCATTTCAAAGTTTGCTTTCGTCCATGATCGATCAATCATGGCGCCAGATGCAACAAAAAAAACTCCGGAAATACGTCTTCTCGCTTTTGGATGAATGTTGCCAATAGGTTCTCTGATGCATTTGTGTTGGGTAGATGTATGTGTGTCCTAAGATCTTCTATGAGGGAGGATTCTCTTGCCAGGAGATAAACTAATCTGGATCTTGTTGTCTTTGAAACTCCAATATTGATTTCTTAATGTATAGCCTACTGCTTTTACTCTTTCTAATATGGAGAGGTTTTTCATTGAGAGATACGGCCAGATAATTTCTAAGCCACACGTCAATATTGGCAGTATTTTTGCTTTAAATAGAGACATTGCTGTCTCTAATCTGAGGGATCTTATATAACTTATTTCATGCATAGCCATTATTGCAGGTGTAGCTTTTTCTAATACATGTTCTGTGAAACACTTAGCGGTTGTTTGAAATGCGACTCCTAGATACTTGAAATCTGGAGTGATCCTTAGTTGCTGTCCTTGTATGTAGATTTTTGCTGTTGCAGGAACTTTTTCTCCATTCCGGAATACCATCATTTCTGTTTTTAGAACATTTATTTCAAACTCCGAACAGGAAAGGGTTGCAACTCTGGCTGTGTAACATTCATTTTAAACATAACACATGACTTGACTTACAAAGCCTAAGTGAGCGACTTTCTCCTCAAATGCCTAAATACACGGGTTGGTTTTTTAGTTTTGGCACCTTAGTTATAACTGGATTAATAACTCACTTAGATGGTTCCAAGTTTCACAGGCCCTCGATGTAGTCCCCACCGTTGCGTACAACGTGTTCCCAGCGATGCGGAAGTCGTTGGATCCCGTTGGTACTGCCTAATCTATTGATGGTACGAAGAGAGCGCTCGGCAGCCTGCTCAACGTCTTCAATGGTACGGAAGCGCTCCCCGCGCATTGTCATCTTCATGTTCGGGATGAGATCATAGTCGCAGGGACTGATGTCGGGAGAATATGGGGGGTGATAGGGGACCTCCCAGCCCCAGCGATCCAACAATGCCTGCTATGTGTGCCCTAGCATTGTCATGCAGAACGATGGGCGGTGTAACCATGTGGTGGCGCCGTTTCCTTCTCAGAGCTCCTCGGAGATGGTCTTGCAGAAACGAACAATAGTACGCTGCATTAACGGTTTGCCCTCGGGGAACAGTATGGCAGCACTTCCGCATCGCTGGGAACACGTTGTACGCAACGGTGGGGACCACATCGAGGGCCTGTGAAACTTGGAACCATCTAAGTGAGTTGTTAATCCAGTTATAACTAAGGTGCCAAAACTAAAAAACCAACCCATGTATGTTGCCTTAATAATTTATGCTTTATCTAATTAAAATATTATTGTAATGCCAGTAGATTCAGATGACAAACGTGCGAATGCAGAAAAAAGACGTGGGGATGCGGATAGCGTTTTGTTTATCCTCGCAGGGCTCTAGTTATTATGTCTGCTGTCTTGGACAGAAGATGGACTTGTGACCCCATCCATACATGCTTTATGTTACTTTTCCAGACTGCTACGATCGAGTGGCCATTGGGCAGCGCATTCCCGCTGGTGACGTCACACGCTCAGTGGCGCTACAGATGGTGAAGGCTTGCGAGAAGGAGTGTAATATGGAGCTAGACAAGTGTGGGGCCTTCAGCTTTGGGTAAGTGATTCATTGTACTGGCATTAAGCTCAGTAGGCTATAATAACGTTCCGAGCGTTTGTTCAACCCATTGTAACCCACCAAAAACCACTTCCAGGATGGCTGAAGTGGGAATCGAACCCTCCTGATGTTCACGAAGTTGAGTGTACCTCGCTCCAGCTCTCAGACTGAATTAAGTTCCCACATCTAGTGGGACGAGGGTTGGCCACCACGGGACCCCAGCTGAGTCCGGCATTGCTTCCACTTACTTGTGCCGGGCTCCTCTCCGTCTTCCCTCTCATCCTCTCTTGGTCAACTCTTGTTCTCTTCCAACCCCGACAGTATTAGGGTATCCGAGGCCTAGGGAGTCTCTCCCTTTCCCACCTTAATTGGCCCTTCTCTCATCTTTTCTGATTCCCTCCTCCTTCTAGGGATCAGACTTCTTTTTTTTTCTTTTCATTACAGTTCCTTTTCTCTTTACGTTTCCCGCTCTGTTTTTCTGAATTGGCTCCCCATGTCTCTAAATACATTTTGTGAGTATTTTGAATCTCAACCACAGTTTGTAAGTATTTTAAATGTACATTGCATTTTGTCAGTACGGTATTTTTAATCACGGGCTTCCACATATTGTGAGTATTTTGAATCCACCATACATTCTGTAAGCAGTTTCAATGTAAATTGCATTGTGTAAGTATTTTGAATTCCAATTGCACTTTGTGAGTATTTTGAATCTGAACTGGCCTTTTTCAATCTAACTTGCATTGTGTATTTTGAATTTCAATTTTGTGAGTATTTCGTATCTGTACCTTAACTACATTTTGTGCGTATTTTTCAATCTAAATTCCTTTTGTGAGTATTTTCCTTCTGAATTACCTTTTGTAAGTATTTCCACTCTACATTTTGTGAGTATTTTTCTTCTTTATTACCGGTACCTTTGGTGAGTATTTCCACTCTATATTTCATGAGTCCTTTCAATCTGAGTTCCATTTTGTCAGTATTTTCAGTCCAGCTTTTTTTTTCGTTATGGTTTCCATTCCATTGTCATTCTCGCTGTCACCCAGACTATTAGGGGCTGATAACCTAGATGTTAGGCCCCTAACAACACTCATCATCAAATTAAGTGTCTCGGCTGAGATGGACTTCAGAAGTAACAGCCAAGAATACTTGCCACTGCGCCACGAGGTGGATAGAAGGATTATAAAAGTGGTTTATTATTATTATTTTTAAAATTAATGCAGCCAATGGCCATTTATTTTACTTTCAGGGAAGGGATTTTGAAATGAACCGTCCCGGCATTTGCCTGATGGTGAAAATGGGAAACCGCGAAAACTATTTCAGGACAGCCGAGGTGGGATTCGACCTTACGCTCTCCCGATGCCAGCGAGGACGAGGTATCGTGTTAACGCTCTTGGTCACCACATTGCTTATGCAGTCAGCAAGACTCACGCGCTTTGCATACTGCCTATGTCAGGAGTTCCATAATTTTCTTATATTCCAACCGGTTGAGAACGACTCGAAGTAGCATTTTGTTGTTGTTGTTTCATTTGAGGAACTTGTACATCGTGTTCATCAGCCCCGTATACTTGGGTATGTGTATTACATGTCTGATACCCTGTGTTGTTGTGGTGTATGTAGTAGAGAGTGAGTGTGTATTTGCAATACAGGTGAGGATTAGGGGAAAAGGCGATCATGGCCCTAAGCTAGGAACTATCCCAGCATTTGCCTGTAGTAAATTGAATTGTATGGACTCCGTCTTGAGGAAAGAATTCATGATGATTAAATATAAAACAAAAATATTGGAATGCAGCTGAAATAACTCAGAAACCTCTATGTACATCAAATTGGCAGGTGAAAAGCTAAAGGAAGTGGGATATTTATGTTATTTAGGAAGCAAAATAACCAGTGATGGGCGAAGCAAAGAGGATATAAAAAGTAGGTTAGCTCAGGCAAGGAAAGCATTTCTACAGAAAAGGAATCTGTTGACATCGAATATAGATTTAGGTATTAGGAAGTCATTTTTGAAAGCCTTTGTCTGGAGCTTGGACTATTGGTGCAGCAGAAAAGAGGAGAATTTAAGCGTTTGAAATGTGGTGTTACAGGAGAACGATGAAGATCAGATGGGTAGATAAGGTTACACACGAAGAGGTATTAAGACGAGTGGGAGAGGAGAGATGTTTCTGGCGACTGCTAATGAAGAGAAGAGATAGGTTGGTAGGACACTTACTAAGACATCGAGGAATAGCAAGCTTAATTATGGAAAGAAGGGTCGAGGACAAGAACTGTAGGGGTAGACTAAGGTTAGAATATGTTAAACAGATTGCCTCGGATGTAGGGTGTGGCAGCTATGTAGAGATGAAACGATTAGCTCAGGACAGGGATGCATCAAACCAGTCAAAAGACTGAATACTCAAACAGAATTATTGGGGAACCACCGTAAACCACTTCCAGGATGGCTGAGGTGGGAATCAATCCCTCCTCTTTAGTTTTGACTCACGAAGTTAGGTGTACCACGCTCCAGCCCTCAGACTGAATTAAGTTTCTTGGCTGAGACGGACAGCCAAGGATGCTAGCCACTGCGCCACGACGCGGACGGAAGGACAATAAAGGTGGCTTCAAGAAATAAGGTAACAAGACCTACGACGGAGACATATTCCCCTCGTTGTTTAATATTCCTCAAGGGCTGAACCAGGAGACAACACCCTTATCGTGCAGCCCTTAGACCAGGGGTTCTCAAGAGTGTGGCGTACAATTATATAAGTATGCCACGAAGTAAATATTACATTGGGAAAGTAATAATGATGACGATTATGATAATTGCTGTTTTAAGGGGCCTAACAGCTAGGTTATTGGCCGCTAATGGTTTGGGTGAGAGTGAAAGATCAGATGAGAATCAAAACTGTAACGAATACTAACTACAGACGCACATACTAGAAGAAGAAATGGTAAACAAATAAAGGATAAGGCAAATAAAGGACAGGAAGAAACGAAATGCCCTCAACCCTCGAAGAATGAGGATTGAGGGACTTGGAAGGAAGGAGAGTCATGAAAGGCAGATAGGAAAGGGGAAAGAAGAGAGAGCCCTTCCAAAGTCAGAGGTAAAAGGGGACAAAACGGATCCAGCTCGGGAATCCCTCAGGGTCGCCAACTCCCAAACTCACCAGCCGTGATCCCCTGAGGTTGTAGCAATATCCAGGGTGCACCTGAAGTGGTTGGGCTACATACACCCTGCCTCGTTGAGGCCCTTGAGCAAGACGCAGGAGATAACATGAAAAGAAAAAGAAGGCTGACCCCTATAAGAATGAGGGATCAGGAAATATGAGACAAGGCCCAAATAAGGCGGGAAAAGAAAATACTCTCTAGGCCTCGGATACCCTAATACCGTCGGGGTCGGAAGAGAACAAGAGTTGACCAAGGATAGAAGAAGACGCTGAGGAGCCCGACACAAGTAAGTGGAAGCAATGCCGGACTCAGCTGGGGTCCCGTGGTCCCCAACCACACACGTCCTACTAGATGTGAGCCCCAGGAGGGTGTCCTACAGACACCACAACTACGTAAGTTATCAGACAAATTCTGCATACATTCAAGTATATGGGACTAAATGACCAAGATGTCCAACCCCTCAAATGAAACAACAACAATAAATAATATTGCTATTGCACTCAATACCATGGGGCTCCCTACGGTATCCAAAATGTTTACTTCCTTGCTAGTAGAGCCCTGACTGATATTCGCCGTGAGGTAGCAACATATTCACAACATCAGGCGGCTTCGGTGGCGTAGTCGGTAGCATGCTGATCTTCTATGCCCAAGGTCGCGGGTTCAAACCTGGCTGAAGTCGTCAAATTTTTTAAGAGCGTTAAAAATCCCTCAGTATGCCTTCCTTCGGAGGGGAAGTAAAGACGGCGGGCCCATGTCATAGATTTATGGCATGTAAAAGAACCTTCCACTAACTCCACTTGTGTGAGGCCAAAATTTGTAGGTTAGAATTGATAACGCTCTATTAGTTCCAACGTTCGCCGCCATGTGCTGACTACGATGCCATCTAGTAGCGAAGTTCACAAACTAGGTGTCGTGGACGGTAGCATTTGGTAGCAAAACTAGGAACTACTTGAAATTATTGTCTGCAGTCCTTACTTGAATTAAAACAGATAACACACACTAATACAGTCATCACAATTAACACCGGTTATCAGACAGATTCTACACACACACAAAGTACACGGGGCTACATGACCGCGTTGTCGCAGCCCCTAAACTGAGTAACCAACCAACCAACCATGGTCACCCTCCTTTAGATCATCAGCCACCATCAGCTTGATTGAAATACTCGTAGCTTCCTAATCAACTACGCCACTCAAAGTGGATCAGAAGAAAGTGAGGCTTGTTAGCTGGAAATGTAGATATCCAGATCACTCGGAACGCTCAATAATTGAACATAAACTACCCCCCCCCCCCCCGTCATGGAGAGAGTTGGACAACCGTAAGTACATAAATAGACTGTGGACCACTTCATTTAATAGTTTTGATACGCATGGCGAATGTAATGTTGTTTGCAGACGATGTCGTGATCTGGGGCGAGGATGAGATGGAGGTACAAGAACAGTTAGACGTAATAAATGAAAAGATTGAGCAATGGGGATTGAAGATAAATGTGGAGAAGAGAAAAACAGTGGTGATGAGTAGAGGTAAGAAAGAAGGAAAAGGAATAATCAAAGTAGGAGATAAGGAATTGGAAGTAGTGAAACACTTCAAATACTTGGGAAGTAAACCGACTGAAGATGGAAGACTAGATTTGGAAATTAGCAGAAGAATACAACTCGGGAGTGCTTTCTACCAACAAGTAAGGGGACTAGTATGGAACAAGGATATACCAATTAAGGCTAAAGAAGTTATGTACAAAGCATATTATGTTCCTATAATGACATATGCAGCAGAAACTTGGACAATGACTAAGAGGGATTAGAGCAGAGTACAAGCAGCTGAGATTAGATTCCTGAGAAGTATGGTCCAGAAAACGAGGAGAGACAGAGTGAAAAATGAAAATATACGGAAAGATCTGGGAGTACAGAAACTAAATTACAAACTGGAGCAAAACAGGTTGAGATGGTTTGGACATGTCAAACGGATGAATGAAGTAAGGCTACCAAGCCGAGCACTGGAACGACGGATGACAGGGAAGAGAGGACGAGGAAGACCAAGAATGCGTTGGATGGACTCGGTGAAGTATAGCATTATAAACCGGAA
This sequence comes from Meconema thalassinum, assembly GCA_946902985.2. Classification (NCBI taxonomy): domain Eukaryota; kingdom Metazoa; phylum Arthropoda; class Insecta; order Orthoptera; family Tettigoniidae; genus Meconema; species Meconema thalassinum. The sequence goes on along the minus strand of OX336388.2, from coordinate 778,327,850 downwards.
CCTGGATTGGAACACTGTGTCGGAAGAGGGATGGTGGAACGACAGAACAAAGTGGACAGGAATCATATTTGCCCCCACCCTGGTGTCAGCTGGAAAAGGGGAAATGAAGATGATGAATACGCATAATATGCAAACTTATATGATAAGGAAATTGTCTGGTTATTCGCATAATATGTAATTGTATGTATTGTTTTGGTCGCCTCCGTGGTGTAGTGGTTAGCATGTTCAGCTGCCACCCAAAAGGTCCGTGGTTCGATTTCCGGCTCTGCCACGAAATTTGAAAAGTGGTATGAGAACTGGTACGTGGTCTCCTCAGCCTCGGGTGGTCCAAATGAGTAGAAGGGGTTCGATTCCCACCTCAGCCATCCTTGAAGTGGTTTTCTGTGGTTTCCCACTTCGTCTTCGGGCAAATGCCGGGATGATACCTAACGTAATGCCACGGCCAACTCCTCTCCTCTTCCTTGTCTATCCCTCCCAATATCCCCATCCCTTCATCAGGCCCCTGTTCGCTTTGCAGGTGAGGCCACCTGGGTGACGTGCTAGACACACTCCCCAGTTGTATCCCCGACTCAGAGTCTCAAGCTCCAGGACACTGCCAGTGGCAGTAGAGGTGGGATCCCTCGCTTAGTCCGTGGGAAAAGCCAACCCTGGAGGGTAAGCGATAAAGAAAGAAAGAAAGAAAGAAAGAAAGAAAGGTATTGTTCTTTCTGTGCACCACAAGGCATGATATCACAGACACATTATGCTGCAGGCTAGTGATAGAGCTAACGTTTATTATGGCGAAGTCCATAGACTGCGAAGCGAGTTGTCGTATCCACTCCACTGTAGTCATAGTTGTTGTAGCGTAGAAGTCCATCCAGAGGTAATCTCCTTTTCTCTTAAGTTCTTGTAGCACGTCGTCCTATGAGGGTGTTGATGGCAATTGCAGCTGGTACTGTAGATCTTCGATATAGAAAGTTTATCTAGGTATGTAGACGTGAGAGGGCGTACTTCAGAATACACAGTATTTTTTCAGGAAATACCACTCAAGGAAGTAAGACATCCTTCAAGATAGACAGAGTCTTTGTGACTGTGTAGAAGAACAAGCCACGTGATACCTTAAAATGTACAAGTCCTGAACTGGCACTGTCTACAAACAATGGCATAAGTGCAGCCAGATTCTGGACACAGACTGTTTAATAGTGTACTGTCCTTTTCTTATCTTCTTCTTCTTAAGCGCGAATGGGTCACTAGGACCACGCGGAATCAACATTTTTTCGACCTTCCATCTTGTCTAGTAGTTCTTCATTTTTAAGGACTGTGCAAGTTTCTGTTCCACCTTCCATGTACATCGTGTATGTTTCTGTCTTTCTTCCTCCTCAAATCTCCGTGTTTGGAAGATATTTCAGATTTCGTATCGATCTTGTAAATTTGTCGACCGTAATTCAACAAGGTCTTTCTCGATGTGTCTGTACCATTTTGATCTAGTAGTTCACTTTTGCAGATATTTGAAAATGCTATAGGAAAGCCTAATAGAAGTCATTCTTTCCAAATGTCCTGTAAATAGTATTCGTTGTATTCGCATTGCATCTGCGGTTTTGGGAATTCCTTGATAAATTTCACAATTGGGTTTAAGGTAATGAATTCCGTTTTTAAGTTTCTATCCTAACAATTTTCTAGTAATTTTTCTTTCGTTAAGCTCTATGTTTTCCTTTAATAATTTGTATTGAAGATGGAGAGTTTCTGATGCATTATAATTCCAGGAAAGGAATAATATTAATAATAATAATAATGATATAATACTTTATTGCAATTTGACAATATATATTGTATTAGGCACCAGCGCATGCAATTTTATAGAAACAGGGAACATTGTTTGCATAATACCATTCAGTAGATAGTCATCAACAGTAATTTATATTTGTTTCTTCGAACCAAGATCTCCATAACTATGGACTCAAAAGACATGAGCATCTTATATTCCTATTCCTGGACGCAGTTTATTATACAGTTTGATACTCATGGCAATATGGCTTTCCAGGCTCTTCTGGAGTCCTGGTGTTGTGTTGTGTTGTGTTGTACATATGAACCTTTGAAAGTTGTGTTGATTTTCCTTTTAGACACTGCGACCCCCTTTACAGGCTGAGCATTTTGGCGACCCCCAAGTTTTAACGTTAAAACAATAATTAAAAAGTACAATGAGTTGTATTCATAAAAAACACTTGTTACTAATATTAATAAACATCAATTCAAAACTGGTTGAATCCAAACAAATTCAAGCTTCTCATTAATAGAATAAAAAACGTTTAGATTTAATACAATGTGAGTTTATTCTTCTTTTAATAAAAAAAACTACAGCAACAACTCATTTTATTACTTTTCCTCCGTATCTCGCCACCCACCAAGACACACCCTGCGACTCCCCTAGTGGGTTGCGATCCACCGGTTGAGAATCCGTGTCCTAGAGCAAGCATATAGTCCATTCTACATTTGAGACCACACAATAAGAGGGAAGAGTTATCAATCCAAAGTCTGTGAATGCTCAGTGTTCCCTTACATCTTTTCTTGCAATTAAACGGATGTATTTCTTCGTTATTACAAATAAACACTGTAACCCCAAAGTGGTACAATATAATTTGCATGCCTATGGAAGAGACAGTAATATGCACTTATTAACAATGGATAAAGAGGAATGGAGTTAGTTATAAAATCCCGTTTACCAGCTCTTGATGGATGCAGTATTTTTGCATTTGTCTGTTGGCACAGGATAGAATAAAATGTGGCTTTTCACCAATGTCACAGTCTCATTCATGGCTGTGATTATATGGAAGCTACTGAGGTATGAGTGGTGCTGAGTAATGGCCTTCAGGGCACAACTAGTGCTTTTGGATGCTGTGAAAGGTTATACTCGTTGAGTTGGTACTACTGTACCGACTCAGTGAGGAAAGCAATGGCAAAGTACTTCACTCCTCACCTTGCTTAGTTCGCCTCATTATAGTGCTCCCTTTGGATTTTGTGGGTTTCAGCCCACATAACCACCGGGTGAGTTAGCCGTGGTCATTACGGCGTGACTGCTGGCAGTCGCTCACATCCGGTTGGCGAGGAGGTTCGAATTCCCCCGCCGGCAACCTTGAAGATGGTCCTCTGTGGTTTCCCATCTTCCTTCCAGGCAAATGCCGGGGTTGGTCCGTAACTATAGGCCACAGCCGCTACCTTCCAACTCCTCGACCTTCCATTCCAACTTTCCTCCCCAACGGTACTTGTAGCTCACCCATTGGGTGTCCGTCTCGAAGCAGCTACAAAACTGGCGAGCCGAACATGTCCTCGGACACTCCCGGCACTAAAAGCCATACGATAAAAAAAAACTCACATAACTGATGGTGGCACTTTTTGAGGATCCAATCAGCCTCCAGGCTAACTACTGAACAGACAGACACAAACATTTTATTTAGTTGGAAAGCAGTTTCCATCTTCTGAATTGTTAATGTTATGGATTTTCATTCATTAACAATTTCTGCGAACCACTAATCCGAGGTATTTTATTTTATTCTTAAAATTTGGTATTGTTGTGTTCTTATGTGTTCTTTGTATAACATGGTTTTGTTTTTTCTATATAATTAGTGCTACTGACTACCATTAATGTGTTGATCTGTCTAATGTGTGGTTCTCCACAGAATCAGCAGTGAGGGCAATGGGACGTGTCTGTTGGCTCGTATTCTGCCACCCAGAGGAACACTCATGGAGGACCCTGACTATGACAGCTACGTCAAGAAGGACGAGTGTCGCGTCCTACCACCCCCGAGTTACCCGCTAAATGGCAATCGACCATCACCCACCGCCCCTAGCAGACCACAACCCCCCGACATTATGGGTAAGTTCATTGATGCTTTCGAGCTCTGGTGTTGGAGAAGGATACTGTGTATTCCTTGGACAGCCAAGAAGACAAATGCATGGGTGATTGAAAAAATCAAACCAGATGTGTCTCTTGAAGCATTGATAACAAGATTACAGCTGCCATATTTTGGACACATTATGAGACGTTGTGATTCGTTGGAAAAGACAATATTATGCTTGGAAAGGTGGAAGGGTCTCCGAGACGAGGGTGGTACGGCAAGCATTGAAATGGATCAAGGCCGCACTAGATAGACAGGCCACAAGGTTCCGGCCGTGACGTCACAGAAGTGGCCCACGTTCAGCACGGCAGTGTACGGCCCACTCTCACTGTCACCTTGGTATTGTTCATTTATTGAACCTTATCGATGTATTTGAACAAGCTTTCAATTGTAGTTGTATTTACGCTTGTGTACTACACGAGTTTTATGCAGGGGGGAAAGTGCCAGGTCATTTTATGTACCAATATTACCTCAATAGACATTTCCTTACGTAAATTTAAGCTGACAACTGTCATTTTTAACGGCTGTCATTTGTAACGGAACACAATTTGATGTAGAAGATTAAAACCCATAATACCTATAAAAATAGTTTTAATGATTCTAGGCAAATACAGTACATGATAGAAATTCACAATAATAGCCTGGAATCTTTATTAAAAATTTGGATTCTGCTTAAAACTTACAGTATCTAACAATTCCAAAGTTTCAATTTATCAATTTTTCTTTTCTTTGGCGATTTATGGGTGTCCTTACTTGAGGATTTCTTCTTCTTAGCCATGAGTTTGTCTTCGATAACTTTTATATAGTTATTCAATAATATATTACAAAAGATGCCTATACATTTGTCAACAATTTTTTTAAAACTACTTCCACAATCACTGCATGTTTCAACACGACGTTTTCATTCTCCAGAACATTGTTGACAAGCAAAATCAGAATGTTTCGTCGAGAGTCGCATTGTAAAAATATAGATTTATACTTATGACGTAGGTTATAATTATATTAAATAATTTAAATTGTGTGATGAAAATGTTAACAATACAATCTGAAGGATATTTCAAAGCTCTCCTGTCGATTACATTGAAACAATAATTTTCTTCTGGTTTTAACACATCTGACGTTACATTATCATTATTAAACAATAAAACATCTTGACAACTTCTACATGTACAGTTTTTCATAATTATTTTACAAATATATCCGCCAATATAAACTAGACCTAACAAAATATTATCACATACAATAACATCATTAAACTCAACCTCCACACTTTCAAAATGTGAAATTTCTGTAGTTTTGAAGCTTTTACAATCAGAGCTCTGGCAATCCACATACTTAATGAAATATCACTTATAGGGATATCTGCGTGTTTAGCAGAGTGTGCATTTATTACCGTTAGGGCTTTTAATTTTCGTTCTGACTCAAGGACTTGCTTCTCATATGGTAGCAGGCACCACTCATTTGCCTGTACTGCCCAAATGTTGCTTCTAATTCATCAGTATGAAACTTCCCTAACAATACATGGGCTACTTGAATCCTAAACTTGTTTTCAAGAAATTTACCAACTCCAAAATAGTTTTACAGTGTGAACTAAAGCTGTTTGAGTTTCATTAGTAAGTTTTCCATGACGAGTCTCTTTTTTGTGTGTGTGTGATCTCCCCTTGAACAGGATGATTATCCCACCTAATTAAACAGGTTATAAACTTGCGCAGAAATAAAACATTGCGTTACAATGAGGGCCGTTAAATCTATCGCCTTTGAAAGCATGCTTAACACAGATTCTTCCGTCACTGAAGAATTATTTATAAAAATACAGCTGTGCTTTTAAAATCATTTGTATTTTTTATTTTGCCAAAGTTTTTTAAAGCGGCGACATTTTTCTCGTCGAACAGTTTAGAACAAAGGTTTACATTTTGTCACTCTAAAGCAGTTGGGTACAAAACGTTTTGGTTCAGGGCAGGAGCAAGCTTAACTACATTATCCTCTTCTCCTCTATGAAGCTGTTTAAGGTGACCGACACTAGTAAAACACTTTTTGTCTGACTCAGGGTTGTTAAAGTCAGGGAACACAAAAGTTTGTAAGTTATCAGCTTGGTTAAGCCAGTTATTTCTTAAGCTTATAAATAAATGAACAGAATGAAACATTACAAAAATCTTTTGCGTTTCGTCAAATGGGTTTTGAAAAGTGGTTTATTAATTGCCTTTGCATAACTTTTCAAACATTTTCCTGTTAACACTGTTATTATTATAGAGTATTATAGAGTTTCAAATGGTCACGTTTTACAGTTAAAATAGACACATTGGGTCTTTTAACAGAATCCTCCCTAATTATGAACCTTTCGTCTAAGTGTTTTATGCAAACAACAGAGCCAGTTTCCCAAAATTGTCTTCATACTTTTCATGGCTTAAATATGTTTGGTTGGTTGGTTGGTTCCTTAGTTTAGGGGCTGCGACAACGCGGTCATGTAGCCCCGTGTACTTAGGGTGTGTGTAGAATCTGTCTGATAACCGGTGATAATTGTGATGACTGTATTAGTGTGTGTTATCTGTTTTTTAATTCATGTAAGGACTGCAGACGATAATATCAAGTAGTTCCTACTTTCGCTACTAAATGCTACCGTCCACGTCACCTAGCTGTGAACTTGCTACTACTAGATGCCATCGCTGTCAGCACCTGGCGGCAAACGTTGGAACTAATATAGCGTTATCAATCTAAGCTATAAATTTTGGCTTCACACAAGTGTAGTTAGTGGAAGGTTCAATTTCATGCCAGAAATCTATGACATGGGACCGCCGGCTTTACTTCCCATCCTAAGGAAGGCATACTGGGGATTTTTAACGCTCTGAAAAAAAACCGACGACCTCGACCGGGTCTGAACCCACGACGTTGAGCATAGAAGCTCAGCATATTACCAACTGTGCCACCGAAGCCACCTTAAATATGTTAGCAATGCACTAAAATTACTTCAAATGGGCAGTATAACCAAGAGTCTTAATTATATTCTCTTAGTAACTCAAAGTATAATGGTATATTTTCTTTCAGGCCAGTGAATTAAACTCAGCAAATTTTCTAGGTTTGTGCCGTGTCTTGTGTGGGGTTTCGCCTAGGATAGCAAGCTGGCTCATCAGCGGGCTCTTAGTGTCCCCGCCCGGTGTGCTGAGTTTTAATTCACTGGCCGTGAAAGCCAATATACCATCTTTTTGGGAGCCTTCATAGGGAGATTAAGGCTGCTTGAGCTTTTAGCTCTTGCAGTAAAGTGGCACAGGTGCGCTGCATAAAAAGGGAGGTGGCACGCAGTTAACACACAAATTCTAAGGAATTAGCTCAAAGAATTACCTAGCTGTACCAAGCAATTTTTCATGCAACCCAAGAGACAAAGGACCTGATTTAGGTCGAAGGTCCCATAGGGTTCTGCCAGTTTGCTACTCCTGTGGTGGTCCGGGCGGGGGACATCAAAATCCCGCTGATGAGCTAGCTTGGTGTCCTAGGCGAAACCCCACAAACCTAGAAGAATTGCTGAGTTTCAAAGTATAATGTTGTGTTGTTTTTTTAGTTTTTTTTGGTGTTAATTTCCTCTAACCGAGGAGCTTTGCTAATGCAACATGCGACACGTTTTGCTTTGAATACCTTGCTCTACTTTTCGTGTGGATTTAGAGCAGAGGGATTTGGAGTCTTTTTACTGATGATCCGCTCTTGAACTATTGAATCATGAACTATGGATTGAAATCACCTGACTTAGAGGGCACATTCCAAAGTCAATGATAAAATAGAGAACGGACCTAGCTCTGGTATCACTCGGAATCCCCAATTCTGAAAGTTTCCTGAAGCAATTCCTTATGGGGAATAAAATGTTTAGGGGCTGCAACAACACGGTCATGTAGCCCCGTGTACTTTGGGTGTGTGTAGAATTTGTCTGATGACCGGTGTTAATTGTGATGACTGTATTAGGGTGTGTTATCTGTGTTTTAATTCAAGTAAGGACTGCAGACATTCCATTTTCAAGTAGTCCCTACTTTTGCTACTAAATGTTACCGTCCACGACACTTAGCTGCTGATTTGACTAATAGATGCCATCGCAGTCAGCACCTGGCGGCGAACGTTGGAACCAATATAGCGTTATCAATCTAACCTACAAATTTTGGCTTCACACAAGTGTAGTTAGTGGAAAGTTATTTTAAATGCCGTAAATGTATGGCAAGGGACCGCCGGTTTTACTTCCCCTCCGAAGGAAGGCATACTGAGGGATTTTGAGCGCTCTTAGGAAAATCCGACGACTTGGGCCGGGGTTGAACCCATGGCCTTGGGCATAGAAGTTCAGCATGCTACCAACTACGCCACCGAAGCCGCTTTTATTTGATTGCAAAATTTGCACACCTCTGTAGTAGGTTTTTCTCCAAAGGAGAGATTCGGAATTTCGGCGCCAATGTGCAAAAAACATTGACGACTAGATCGCGTGTAGGGGATGTTGCCATTAGAGCTGGCAATAAGTGATGTTCGGTAATAACCGAATAATAGATTAATTGATTAGTGGACACGAGATAAAAAGTTTAAATGAGAAGTCATCGCTTAAGTTGAATTAGGCTTATTTTCGGAATGACGTATAGAAATCTATAAAAGTAATTTTTGCATAAATATACAAAGTGTCCTTCCTTGTTTATGTTAACAATAAAGAAATAAGAGTCAGTGACCGTGGAAGGACAAACAACAATCACATTGCGAAGGGTTTCAAAAATAGAAAACGAAGAGTTTTCAGCAAAATATTTTGAATTATTGTTCAATGTTTACAATTTATACACGGAATATTTTTGTTTTACTTTGCTTTAGCCTAGTTTTCACAAAAAAGGTACCGGTACATTATTTTAATTAAAGGTCAGTTTTGCTTCTCTGAGAGCGTAGTGAAAGGAGCGAAGTATATCGATTAATCAACAAAACAATTAATCGACCAACCGATTAAACGAACAATCGATTATTCAATTAAACGCACAATCTATAAATCGTTGTTTGTAGCAATTACTGGATTTTTAGCCTATTTTCATTTAATGAAAAAAAAAAGATTATGAGATCACCTTTTGTCCGTGTGTGTGTGTGTATCCCCTAATAACTTCTAAACGGCTGGAGCGATTTCAATATAACTCGGTAAGGTCATAGTACAATTATGGCTGACCCCGACTGTGCCCTTCAAATTTAATTACGTCTCACCAATCCAACATGGCGGCAGTGCGAAATATTTCACCTACATTCTATATCACCGAAACTATTACTGATATCACCCTGAAATTTTGAACGGTGATAAAGAGCACTACTAGAAGTTCACCTATGAAATTTTCAAAATCCTGTTAAATACAAAACCAACATGGCGGCCAAGAGACGTGGAAACTTTTAAATAGACTTCTCTCGCGATTTAACCATCCAAATGCAATGAAACATGGTACAGCAAATGTTTATACACATTGTAATGCACTGGTATCTAATTTATTTCAATTGTTTACATAACCTCGAGATGGAGTCTGTGCAAAATATTTCGCTGGCATTCTATATCTCCGAAACTATTACTGATATCACCCTGGAATTTTGTACGGTGATAAAGGGTACTATTAGAAGTTCAGCTATAAGACTTCCAAAAACACTTGTAAAATACAAAACGAACATGGCGGCCAAGCGAAGGTGAAACATTTTAATAGACTTTTCTCGCGATTTAACCATCTGAGTGCGGTGAAACTTGGTACAGTACATGTTTATACACATTGTAATACACTGGCATCTACTTTGGTTCAATTGTTCACATATCCTAAAAATGGCGGCTGTGCGAAATTTTAACATCTCGTTTTTATTTCTTGTGTATTAATCATGCGATTAAAGTAAACGTTTGAATAATGAACATAAAAAATAGTCATCTAATAGTCCATAACTCTATGGCCTAAATATATAAAAATACAACGTGGCGACCATCTGAAATATTTAGATGGTTCTCAATATCTACGAATCTATTACTGCAATCAAACTGAAATATTGTATGTTGATAGAGGCAATTAACATAAGTAGGTTATATGAAAATAGGCTGTATAGCTCTTCGCGGAACTATTCGATAACTGAAATTAATCGATTAAATGTACCAGCCTAAGTTGCCAGGGAAACCACACAGCGATGCTAACTGGTCACGTGCTTTTGACGGACTAATTGCTTTGTGTAGTTGCCAGCAGTGTGCATTAGCCGCTTCCGGGATAAGTTTAAACAAAGGTAACGTGCTTACGGTTGGATTGCCCATTGTAATCGCTCAAGGGGAGAGACAGAAAAAATACAAGAATCATTTGATTGGCGAAGATATACTAGATGGACTCTGTCCAACATTATTATCACACACTCCTAGTTAGCCAATTGAAAGATCGTCCCGTTGTAACAGGTTTCTAATGCCCCATACGTTGAGCGACAAATGTTGCAGTTTAGCTAGCCCACAATGTTGGGAGATAAATGTAATTGTTTACCTTTGCCTAAGCTATGTTGTTTTAATGGGCGCCAAGACCTCAATGCAATGCTGAAATCTAAATTTGTATTTAACATCGTCTAGCTCTGGTAGAACACCTTCAAGAATCTATTCACTCAGATCGTGGTATGATGTGATCATTAACCCAACAAACAATTGTATCAGGAGAAGGAATTGGTCTATATCTAATGCTACCTACTGAAAGCAAAGATTGCATTGTAAAAGAAATGAATTTATTATATAAAACAAGTATAGAAAAATTAATAATAACAATAAGTATAAAATTTAAATTGGAGCGTTGCGATTTTAATATTACCGAAAGAAAATTACGTGAAAACGGAGTCTGATAAATTGATTTTACTCTTATTTCCAAGCTATGAAGTTACTGAAATATGAAATGTAAAACAAAGAAAAATGAGAGATTGCGTATTTCTGCGTCATTTGCGCTTACCACTGGAAATTGCTAAAGCATTTCCCTCGTACTGGATGATGCTGTGTGCTTCCCACAGTCTCCTGGACGTCGCCATCTTCTTCGTTATTTGATGATATTCTGGTAGATTAGGTAATTCTATGGTCCGTACATCGGACCCAAACACTCGTCCAACCACACTGTTTAAGTTTTACAAAAGTTAGTCCTCCACTCCACGGAACATCGGAGCGACTCCCGCGTGCAAGCGTACTCATTAAGTTCTACACAGATAGTCCTCGTTTCACGGCGCGCTGAACGATATATGCACCTCTCGGCTCCCCCACTCTTCAGTCGACTCCTAGCTTACGTGGTCTCCACTGATTGGCTGCACCCTACGCGCTAGATCCCCACCTCTGGCTCATTACACTCGGCGGGAGGGTTCCGTTCCAACTATTCGCCTCTTCTAGACGCTGCAACTCCGGTTGCGTAATACTTCTCGACAGGAATCAGCTTGTACTTGAATTCCCAGTGAGTCATGTCTCTCAATATATCCTAACTGACGAAAACTCCGTAAAATTCCGCAATCACATAATTTTCTATGATATTGTCGTTCGTAATAATTTGCTTGATAGAGTTTTCTAAGACATAGAAAACCTATCTGTATGCTTATAATTTTTATAAAATGCTCCGAAAATATCTAAATAATAATTATAATAAATTAATAATAATAATAAATTAACATGAAAAATTCTCTTGGCTGAACAATTTGCCGCGTAAATAAATATAGAATGGCTTCCTACTGACTTATGCCAGTTGCATAAAAACCCCTCGAAAAACACGTTACATATTCGCCTCGGATCATCGGATGATTTACCGTGACGACGGTCCATTATCCGATTATCCCAGACACGTTAATAAACTCCATCCAAAATACATATTACATAAATGAAATCACCCTAAATTACAGATATATACACTCATAATTTTTCTTCACGCACTTTGCGTCAAAGTTTGTTGTCACTATGGATTGCACTTTGCAACCAGTCCAATGTTTTACATATAGAATAGTGTTCCACGGATATTTCCGCCTCTCAAATTTCTCTATGTTGGAGAAATAGACATAATTAATGTGTGAGCACTATGTATTTATGATGTCATATCACACGCATTGAAGGTGTTCTGATATATTTATATCACCATAGATCTTCCTAATTTCACTGGAGGTTCCTTCCTTATTGAGAAATTAATTCCACTTATCACTGAGCACAAGATCACACTATTGTGGCAGCGCCTCGTGACCATAATACTTAATCTCTCTTTTTAAAAGATTAAATTAATATTGACTTCTGAAAAAAAAAACCAGTAAATGCGCATTACATATAACACCAAATATTTCTGTGCCGTAATCGCCCTGTCTTGTTAAGTTCCCGTAGACCATATTCTACTTAATACTAGTTCTCAACACAGACCATTTCTCCTCACACAAATAATACCATTATACAAATTGCCTTAAATTACACACTTACAAATCTTACATGGCGAGGCCGTAAACAGAAATCACGTGTGCTGATATGTATGAGTTTCATGAAGGACTGTCTCGCATCCTGATGGCCCATCTTTTGCCTCGTGGACGCCTTAAGCAAAAATACCCTGTCCAAGCGCTCACCCATCTCTTGGAGGCAAATGGAAATTCACCAGCGCTACCAAATTCTGGCCTTGGTGTATCGAGACATTTTAGTGCTCAAGAGCGTCCGACAATCCCGTCATATTTCCCTGTACCTTAAAAATTCTCATTTACTTACATACTACCCCCCTGTGTGACTTCTGATACGCCTGCCTGGAAGACCAGATCCTCCCACGCACCAAATACCACACTTACTCATTTGATAGGCTGGCTCGCCAGCTAAACACACTCGCTTTATGACACATATTTTCGTAGACTATGTATATTATACGTCCCGTATAATCTGTTTCCCTCACTATTCTCCAGCACATATGCTGTTTTCCCAATACGTTTGAACTATAAATGTTTCTGCGTCACCTGCTTCCAACCTTGCATGTGGCTCCCTTTAAATGAACGTCATCACGTTGCTCTACCTACCTATTTCTTAGTGTCTGTAACGATGCCCTGTTGCTACTGTCCACACATGCACATATTAAAATACCGTCCTCTGCTTTAACCACAGGATAATCCCTACATAAATTAGTGTCCCTCGATAGCATGTCTGCAAGAATGTTATCTTTACCTTTAATATATTTTACTGTGAATTCGTATTCCTGCAGAGCAAGAATCCACCTACTAACTCTGTTAGAACTGAGTTTACAAGTCCTCATATACAGTAATGCATGGTGATCTGTGTGGATCTCAAATTTCCCCCCTACTAAATACATTCTAAATTTCCCTAAACTGAAAACAATACCTAAAAGCTCTAACTCAGTAATCGTGTATCTTTTCTCTGCTGCTGTCAGTCCTCGCGAGGCTAAAGATACAATGCACAGATTACCCTTATCATCTTTCTGACATAATACTCCAGCAATGCCTATATGTGAAGCATCTGTCATAACCACATATTCCATATCTTTTAACGGATATTTCAGCACTACAGCTTTCTCAAATCCTTCCGTCAGCGCTCTAAAAGCCTGTTCATGCTTGGACTCCCATCTCCACCGAGTCCCACTTTTAATCAATTCCCTGAATGGTTCTACCAACCCTGAGTATTTAAGAACGAACCTCCTGAAAAAGTTGCAAATTCCCAGGTAAGTTTTTAACTGTTTAACATTCTGTGGCACCTCTGCGTGAAGTATCTTATTAACCCTACTTTCTTCTGGTGTTACACCTCTACTCGACACTCTATGACCTAAAAATGTCACTTCTGACTGACAGAATGACGACTTAGACAGCTTCAAAGTGAACCCTGCCTGATCTAACTTCTGAAAAACTATATCTAAATGACGTAGATGCTCCTCAAAACTGCGTGAACTAATTACCATATCATCTATGTAAATGGTTACAAACTCTCCTGTGTCATCCCCTAATGCGATGTTTAAAGCCCTAATTAAAGCTGCTGAACTACTCTTTAACCCATAAGGTGTTCTACAAAATTGATAAAGGTTATATTTATGACTAAAAGCTGTAAATGGTCTATCTTCGTACATAAGTGGCACTTGCCAAAAACTGGAACTCAAATCTACACAAGTGAAATACTTCTTCCCCTCAAATGTTTGCATTAATTCCTCTATTGACATAGATTTCAGCTGATCTGAACTAATTCTACTGTTAACCAAACGAGCGTCTAAACAAATACGAACTGTGCCGTCGGTCTTGGGTACCGTGATCAAAGAATTAACATATGGACTGTTAGAGTGCTCAATAATCCCATCTTCAAGCATCTGATTAATTTGTGCCTCAACTGCACTCTGATAAGCGAAAGGTACAGGATATCTATGTCCTGTGAATACTGACCTATCAATAACGTTCAATGAATGGGTATAGCAATTGGCCATACCAATGCGATCCTCAAAAACTCTCCTATTACACCATAACACATCATAGAGCCGAACACATTGTTCCACCTCTATATCTCCCTGAAATGCAGCATCACGTAACGAGTCCTCTAGGCTTCCGTTCGTAATCACACTGCCCACAAAACATGGAGAACCCCGCTCTACGGCTGGCGATATCTCATTTAAAGTACAAATCACACCTACAATACTACTTCTCTGAATTTGGTCATTGAACGCTACTTCTACTTCAGAATCTCCCCATTTAAATTTCAAACTCCCTACATCATAACATAAGTTACCAGACACTCTACTTAGCCACTCTGAACCCAAGATAACACTGAATACTAAATTTGGAATTACAAGACAAATCTGCTTCTCTACATGATTATTAATTTTAATGTCTACTAAAACTTGCTTAGAAATTACTTTAGACCTCTTCCCAACAGCTGTGATAACAAAAGTGCTTTTAATTGGCATCTCCTCAAAATTTACTCCAGTTCCTTTCATTTTATCATAAAATGCACTACTTATGCAACGCTTCATACAACCACTATCAATTAAAACATCTGTGTACGCCTCGGACACGTTAAATTTAACTATGGGGCTCTTACTAACCACTTCCTGAATAATACCTTCATCATTTAGTTCATGTAATAATTCATTTCTTACATTTAGGTCATAGGGTTCCTGTATAATTGTATGGACAGGGCATGCTACAGACTGAGATTCTGACCTTACTTGGCAGCCTGGTTCGCGTTTAAAGAACCGCTACAGCTGGCCGTAGTACTACTAACTACTGAACTGGTCTGGTTGTTCTGGGCTGTGTTGTCATTGTTTGGCTGTATATTACTACCACTAGGCTGTCCTCTTCCTTGACCCCTATTCTGGTTGTAATTATTGTCATTATAATTTCTCCCTTGATTTCCCCTGAAATCATTGTTTCTCCCTTGATTTCCCCTGTAATTATTGTTCCTCCCTTGATTTCCCCTGAAATCATTGTTCCTCCCTTGATACTGATTACCATAGCCATTTCCTCTGTTCTGATTTAGCTGATTATTATTATTTCTATTTTGAGCGTTGGCTCCTTCACCACCGTTCCCTTGAACTTCTTGATGCCTGGCTTCATTAGGTCTGTTATTATTATTACCCTGGTTCCGATTGAAATTGTCCTCATAACCCCCTCTCCCTAGTGCATCAAATGTGCTTAACAAATTTTCTACTTGTGATATAGTCTTTACATTCTGGATACAAGCAGCCTCCTTGATCCTATAGGGAAAGTGCCTAAGTAGCAACCTCACCACATCACTTTCCTCCTTCAAGCCATCCAGATATTTACACACTAATACCTGCCCTAAAAAGTATTCGGTCATGGTGGAGCTTCCTTTAGGGTTATATTTACCACACACTACTCCCTCACGATGCTGCGACTGAATAACCTCATTCCAGAACTTTTCACAGAATTTCATTTTAAAATCATTAATATCAGTAAACTTGTCTCTATAGACAACAAACCAATTCCTCGTTTCCCCCACAAACACTTGTTCTAAAATTTCAACTACCTGGCACCACTCAATACTACCATTTTCCAACCTCTCCCCGAATTTATTTTCTATAGTGTTCATGAACTCCATTGGGCACCCCTGTCGATTGCTGAACTTACCCAGTTCTACCTCCCTGTGTGTGCTATTCACAAAAACTGGCCTATTCTGACTATTTTCTTGCCTGATCCTAGCTTTTAATTTTAATTCTAATTCTGCGATTTTCTCTTCAGCCTTCCTCTCAATACTGTTTACTGTTAATTTAATGCTTCCTTCTGATTCTTCTACCTTATCATATAGCTTTGCTTGTTTCTCCTCAATCTTGCTAATGCTCTCTCTATTACTCTCTCTTAAATCATTTACTTCTGCAACTATTTGTGAGTGGACTTTCTCAATTCTACCCCCCAGCTGTTCCTTAACCTCTTTAGTAGCTACCTGAATTTTGTCAATTTCTCCCCCCAATTGCTTTTTGACCTGCTGTGTTTCCAGTTGCACTAGTTCTTTTAAATTTTCAGCCTGTGTACTGATTCTAATTTCCAATCCTCCTGTACTTTTCCTAATTTTCTGTCTACATCTGCAATAATCTCTTTAGCCTTTTCTTCCATCACCTCTAATCAGTTCGAATTTGTCACTCATTTCCCTACTGTTTTGTTCTAATTTAGCATTTAAAGTTTCAGTACTCTCTCTATTTTCCTTACTGTTTTGTTCTAATCTGGCGTTTAAAGTCTCATTACTCTCTCTATTTTCCCTACTGTTTTGTTCTAATCTGGCGTTTAAAGTATCATTACTCTCTCTATTTTCCCTACTGTTTTGTTCTAATTTAGCATTTAAGGCATCTGTACTTTCTTTATTTTCCCTACTGTTTTGTTCTAATTTAGTGCTGTTTTGTTCCAGTTTAGCATTTAAAGCGTCTGTACTTTCTTTATTTTCCCTACTGTTTTGTTCTAATTTAGCATTTAAGGCATCACTACTAACTTTGTTCTGATACATAAACTCGAGAAGTAAAGTTTTTAATTCTGGTTGGCCGCCTACACTCCCTGTTTCAGTATCGGGATTTACCTCCGCTACCCCGGTACTACCATTACTCGACATACTGCTCGTATCATCACTCTCCAGTTGATGACCACTACGTAACCTCATCTGTCTTTCTTTCTCATCCCCCATAATGATATACACTGATAAAGACAAATAACCCCCAAAATACAGGCACAGAAATATATACCCTTCTCCTTCCACAAATGCTATTAGGTTTTCATCCCCAAGTTGTCGGCGACAATTGTAGCAGGTTTCTAATGCCCCATACGTTGAGCGACAAATGTTGCAGTTTAGCTAGCCCACAATGTTGGGAGATAAATGTAATTGTTTACCTTTGCCTAAGCTATGTTGTTTTAATGTGCGCCAAGACCTCAATGCAATGCTGAAATCTAAATTTGTATTTAACATCGTCTAGCTCTGGTAGAACACCTTCAAGAATCTATTCACTCAGATCGTGGTATGATGTGATCATTAACCCAACAAACAATTGTATCAGGAGAGGGAATTGGTCTATATCTAATGCTATCTACTGAAAGCAAAGATTGCATTGTAAAAGAAATGAATTTATTATATAAAACAAGTATAGCAAAATTAATAATAACAATAAGTATAAAATTTAAATTGGAGCGTTGCGATTTTAATATTACCGAAAGAAAATTACGTGAAAACGGAGTCTGATAAATTCATTTTACTCTTATTTCCAAGCTATGAAGTTACTGACATATGAAATGTAAAACAAAGAAAAATGAGAGATTGCGTATTTCTGCGTCATTTGCGCTTACCACTGGAAATTTCTAAAGCATTTCCCTCGTACTGGATGATGCTGTGTGCTTCCCACAGTCTCCTGGACGTCGCCATCTTCTTCGTTATTTAATGATATTCTGGTAGATTAGATAATTCTATGGTCCGTACATCGGACCCAAACACTCGTCCAACCACACTGGTTAAGTTTTACAAAAGTTAGTCCTCAACTCCACGGAACATCGGAGCGACTCCCGCGTGCAAGCGTACTCGTTAAGTTCTACACAGATAGTCCTCGTTTCACGGCGCGCTGAACGATATATGCACCTCTCGGCTCCCCCACTCTTCAGCCGACTCCTAGCTTACGTGGTCTCCACTGATTGGCTGCACCCTACGCGCTAGATCCCCACCTCTGGCTCATTACACTCGGCGGGAGGGTTCCGTTCCAACTATTCGCCTCTTCTAGACGCTGCAACTCCGCTTGCGTAATACTTCTCGACAGGAATCAGCTTGTACTTGAATTCCCAGTGAGTCATGTCTCTCAATATATCCTAACTGACGAAAACTCCGTAAAATTCCGCAATCACATAATTTTCTATGATATTGTCGTTCGTAATAATTTGCTTGATAGAGTTTTCTAAGACATAGAAAACCTATCTGTATGCTTATAATTTTTATAAAATGCTCCGAAAATATCTAAATAATAATTATAATAAATTAATAATAATAATAATAAATTAACATGAAAAATTCTCTTGGCTGAACAATTTGCCGCGTAAATAAATATAGAATGGCTTCCTACTGACTTATGCCAGTTGCATAAAAACCCCTCGAAAAACACGTTACACCGTAATAATGTTAGTAAACTCGGGTGGTGGAGGACCTGGAACACCGTAGCGTGATCTAAGAAAGCATCTGTGAATAGAACCATTGTTTTCATTTTCTTTTCGTATCAGTTTGAAGGGCTTGTTCTGCCAACGTTAAACAAACCAAGATTATGGAACCATTGAAGTTATCTAATATTTTACAGCTGACATTTCCGCATGGGGACTGGAAGAATTAACGTATAAAAACCAAGCGTACTAATTATATATATTTTTTTTAGAAGTTGCCAGTTTTTACACAAACGTTTTGTAGAAGCAGTATGATACAGTATAATAAAGTATCTCACTAAGTTTTGTCTAGCTATTGAAAGTAGTTTTTCAGATACAAGAACACTATTGTTAAAACGTCATTTTGAGAAAATCAGGTTTAAAACTTGGAGTGATAATAACTCATTCAAAGTTTTGAATTAGGCTCAAAATCACCCAGAAGCAAAGTCAGGATCCTATTTCTTGTCCAACTCATTCTCTACAAACCTTTTCCTTCGGGCTGACCTGGCTTCTTTGGTGTTCAACGTGGTACTTTCGGGGTGCTGAGGTTACAAATAAGGAACAACATTTAAGATGGTATTTAAGTGGCATCTGAGTGGTACAGATAGAGTGGAATATTAAAAACAACTCTTGAGATGGTATTTAAGTGGTACTACAGGGAAATAAGGTGGGGAATTAATAACAACATCTTAAGTGGTGTGTAAGTGATACAAAAGGGTACTGAGATGACAAATGAGGACCAACTACTAAGGTGGACTTTAAGTGAAAATAAAGAAAGATAAGGTGGCAAATTAAGATCAGTTTCTAAACTGGTATTCAAGTGTCATCTAAGTGATACTTAAAGGAAATTAAGGTGGTAAATTAGGAACAACTTCTAAGGTGGCATTTAAGTGTCATATATATATATATATACCGTATATACGGAACTAAAGGGATACAATGTGGAAAATTAAGAACAAATTCTAAGGTGGTATTGAAATGGTATCTAAGAGGAAAATAGGTGTAAAATAAGGAATAACTTCTAAGGCGGTATCTCAGTGGCATATAAGATGCAGGAAGGGGAAATAAGGTGGCAAATTGAGGACAACGAAGGTGGTATTTAGGTGGCATATTATGTGGCACAAAGGGACAAGTGAGGTGGCATTTAAGAACAACTTCTAAGGTGGTATTGACGTGGCACCATGGGGACATAAATGGCAAATTAAGAAAGGGGCAGTTAAGCGGTACATAGGGGTTTGAGGACAATAAGATAACAATTAAGGGATAAAGTTTTAAGTGTGATAATTAACTAATAGGCTACATGTAACTTTTTTCCAGGAGTGTGTTTACATATTTATAACTTGTACCCCGCCCAATTCATTGGGCACAATCGGGTTGACCGACTGAAAAGCTGCAAAAGACAATTTTAAGATAGTATTTTGGTGACACTGACGGAGGAGTAAGTTGCTCTACAAATCAGCATTACGCGGCATGTTCGACGCTGTTTAGTGGGAATATTAGGCTGAAGCCGACTGGGCTGCAGAATCAGAGCTAAAACACATTTTACGGAAGAATAGGTGGCAGACGAAGCGATTATTCTATAAATTGGATCTGTATAAGGAACGAATTATTCTTCTACCATTGATTTTTATCCCCGATAGAAAAGTAGTAGGTAAAATGGGAGGATGCGGTGTTATCCAATTGAGGGAAATCGAGTGTTAAAACGTTTTATTTGACACACATAATCAGCCACGTCAAGATCAAGATATATTGTACAGTATTATTCATATATCCAGACAACCTTTCGATGATTGTTAATATTTCAAGCCACACACAAAGAAAAGTCAAAATTTTACCCTAATATGAATAAGTTAGACGAAAACACTCTGACAAGTTCGGAAGAGGGTAAATTGAGTAGAACAGTTCGGCAGGGGACATCCAATAGTTGTAAGATGTAGTAGCCTAGGTAATGTTGGATTTATTTATTTTTTCATTTTATTTTGCAATGCGTCACCAGAACGAAACCCTATTGGCAAAGAAACGTTATTACATTATTATCATATTATTATTACTAATATAAAATAATATAAAAATGACCATGCTAGCCCGATTTCTTATTGACGATGTAATTATAATAAAATTTATGTTCGACCCTATTATATGTCAGAAAACTGTATCATAATGATGGTCATTATAACACTATTTTTTCATTATGAAACAGTTTCTCCCACCAGTCACAGCTCAAGAAAGAGCTGTTTGACCAATTAGATAAGGATAACATCGCACCTGCGCTGAGTTCCACGGCCTTCTAATTTAAATTTCACTGCGTTGCGAGTGTCATAGTGAGGTATTCCAGGACATGGTCAAATACAAGGTATTCTCTGCTCTGTTCAGTACATAAAACTGGTGAAATCTCGACAGATATTTATGAATATTTATATTCGAACATAAAATAGTTATAATTATCGTCGAACATAAACAGTCGTATGCAACTCGCCTATAATGGTAATTAAGGCACTCGTGTCTTAATTTCCATTATAGGCTCGTTGCATAATATTCTATTATATAACCCTAAGTCGATATATATTGTACATTAAAACCGTACTGGTTTCAGTCACATTGCGACCTTCCTCAGGGTAATTTAGGACCTGTACAAATTGCAAGAACATACACTTAATATAAATTTCGCCATAACAGCAAGCCTACTTATATTGTTTGCTATTTCTCTCTATACAGATTTCTCTACCTCGCAAATAGCCTACATACCAAACTATCAGTCATAACCTATCTAGTTATATATCAACTTATCTAGTTTCACATCCACGTGTTATTCTATAGTCTTTATAAATCTTTATCCGTTCTGTTTTCTAGTTGTTGTTTTTTTTTCTCTCATTTCAATTTCTTCTTTTTAGATCTCTTCTATTCCTCGCTGTTTTTATCAAGACTTTTTCATGTTATTCTTAACACATTTTGTAACAGATCTGGTTTTCTAAATTTTAATTTGTGACCTATTGGAACAAGAATATTTTTAGAATCCTCTGTTATGGCAAAATTTATATTAAGTGTATGTTCTTGCACATTTCCATATCCTCAATTACGCTGGGAAAGGTCACAGTGGACTCAAACCGGTACGGTTTTAATCATATTATTATTATTACTATTATTATTATTGTTCCTGGTCACGCTGTCCGAAAGCACTGACGCGTTAGCTCGTGCTTGGCTGGCATCGGGAGATCGTGGGTTCAAACCTCACGATGACTGGCTGCGTGGCTCGCGCCTGCTGTGCCCAAGGTTGCAGAATAGAATCCTGGCGCAGTAAGTTGGCATTTGAAGGTGCGCAAATGCGAGGGGGCCGTGTAAGTAGATTTACTGGCACGTTGGAGATCCCCCTTGGGGCAAAATTCCGGTACCCGGGCGTCTCTAAACGTCGCAGTAGTTAAAAGGAACGTAAAACCAATAAAAGGGGCAGATGACCTCGTAGTTCCACCCTGTAAAACAACAATAACTAACACTAACTAAAATCAAATAAAATTAATCTTCGAACCTCACCTGGGCCGTCCTGAAAATGGTTGTCCGTGGTTTCCCATTTTTAACCCCAGGCAAATGTCGGGACTGTTCCTTTCAACAGATCACGACCAAATTCCTTCCAAAATCCCTTCCCTGACCTTTCCTTTATTAGACCTAAGTTAGCGATTGCCTGGGCGATCGGCCTGTCACTATCCCCAGTTGTATCCGATGATAAAGTGTGTTTAGCTCCCAGATAGACTTAGGACGGACGATAAACGATAAAATATATATTTTTTTAAATAAAAATATACCGGTAGTAGGCCTAAGATATTTTTATAAAAATCGCTTATACAAACCCACGCTTTCCCGATGGCTGCGAGGTACGAGGTATTGCTCTATTATAGTTATTATTACTGTGGTTCAGAATGCTGTACTTCATTACCGTACGACGAAAGATTAAAACTACTTAATAGGCCTACCAAAGTTGTGCTTCTGCAAATGATACATAGGATACGGTACTGTAGATTAATATCTAACGTGCGCTTGGAGCGTTATCGCGCCGTTAGATTGGATCCTAACACTAATTCGATACTCAGAACCATACATTACTTTTATAACAGCATAATTATTCAACATAAACAGAATGTATGCTCTACATGGGTATAAGTACTACTACTGAACCTGCTACCTAATCGTCGGGGGTGTAACTCAGTGGTAGAGTGTCTGCTTCGCATGCAGAAAGTCCTGGGTTCAAATCCCAGCTCCTCCAAGAATTTTTGCTTTCACTTTTTGGTTTTATGTGTCAGTGAATGGTTTAAATAATTCTATTCAAACATTGCAATCGCTGTAAACGGAAGTAAAGAATGGCAAAAACGTATTGTTTTGGCGCAAGTGCGTATTGATTGATCGGATGAAGTGTGTTTGTAATACAAATGACGGCCTTCAAAGACCAGAAATATGAGATATGATTACATTATTTTATAATGAACCACCGTATAATTAAAAGTCAAGATACCGGCACGACTGAAAGATGAAAGCTGGTTTGGCTGGGGTGACCCAAAATAAGAGGGCAAGCCAAATTAAGCTTGCGTTGTTCATGAAATCTTTAAAAGATGTTCTAAATGAGACAGTTTTGAACTCCCATTCGAGTGATCCTAAAGAATTATTAGATAAGTCGGAGAAAGTGTGTGTTGTTAACCAGAATAAATATTCTAAATTAGCAAGTGCCAATGCATATTGCATATTGTCACATAACCTCTTGAGACCGAGATCCTAATTACCTTGTACTTATTAAGATTCGTTTTACGAAAGTTCATCATACCTTATTGGTCCTATCCTGGCGAATAGAGCTGACTATCATACGGCCTCAGTGAATTTAGCACGGTTAGATATAACAGCAATATCCCATATTAGAATTTTTTTTTTTTCAAATCTCAGGACATATACCCCAACACTCAACCCGATTAACAACAGTCCTCACAATAACATAAGAAATTCCATTTAAGTAGAACTGATGACCGAGCTGTCCCTTCTACAAGCAACAACAGCAACAACTTGGAAATACTTCAGAGCTCTACTGTTGTAGCCTAGCGCGTTCTGTCGACATAAGTTGCAACTCGTTCCTACGCGAGAGACATCTGGTAGCGAGTGGTTAAACTTAATGCTATACCTGAAGTGCCACTAGATGGATCTAACGTGTCAATTCAACTCGTCTGTTGGAAACTGACGTCGCCTTTTGCCTTGCTTTCGCCCCACTAAATATCGGCTAATATTTCGACTGTAGGAGAGGGATAGGAACAAAACGGGCTGTAATTCACTACGAACGGGTCTCACCTTACCGGCAGTGGCGTCAGGAGCTCTTCGTAACCACCGGCGCAAGAGAATATGGACTCACCATTTGTGTTTCTATACTACTAACATTCACTTAGTTTCATTGTTTATAAGAATTGTACCCGCATTTCCAAATAGAAACGAGAACAAAAAGCAACCCACCCAGCGTTCTTGGTTGTTGTCTGTTGTCTCCGAGATCCAGGTTTGATTCCCAGCTCCGCCAAGAAATTTAATTCTGGTGTGAGGGTTGTAACGGGGTACAGTCTACCACGTGAGGCAGAACTGAGAAGAGATTGGTTCGATTCCCACCTCAGCCACGCCAGAAGTGGTTTTGCGTGTTTCTACTCCAAAAAAGGCTGGGATGATACTTCAATTATGGCTACAGCTGTCTACAACACAAATTCACGCTCCAATTACAAATAAACACACTAGTAATATGCATTTATAACAATAATGATCAAATAAATTCCGCGCACACTCAAGTACTCGGGGATACACGACCAAGATATCGCAAAGTCTCTAAACTAATTAACAACAATACAAAAACAATTCGAGCAATAGCGCTCCAAAATTAGATGGATTGACCGAAATTGCGAACATAATCGGATAAGCCCTATATCCATAAGAGCAGAGATTCAGTTATAGGCCTAGCCTACATTTATAGTCTGCCTCGTTATGTACCGGTAGTGACTAAACTGGCTAGCATTCTTGGCTGTCTCCAAGGACGCCCGGGTTTGATTTCCGGCTCTGCCAAGAAATGTATTTCTGGTCTGAGGGCTGGAACTCAGTCTCATGGGGTAAAACTGCTTTTCAGCCATCCTGGAAGTAGTTTTCCGTGGTTTCCACTTCTACTCCAGGTAAACCTAAGGTCGCGACTGCTTCGTATCCAAATTCTGCCTCAATTACAAAATACACACACTAGTTCAGACATCACAGTGACACAGGCCATCAGACAAATTCCACACACACCCAAGTATACGGGGCTACACGGCCACGATGTCGCAAAACCCCTAAACGAATCAACAACAGCAGTCATACATTTAGATCTAAATACAGAGGAAACGTCAAATGTTCTGAATAAAATTTAGCCTACACTTGGGAAAATGAATACTGACAGGGGGGCAGATGACCTCGCTGTTCCGCCCCTTAAAGCCACAACAACCAATCAATCAATACCGTGAGTGCAGTACAGTTAAATTATGTGAGTCTCGTTCGAAATTCACATTATTTCCAACGCAACTAATAAATCATCATCGCGCCACATAGGCGCAGTTGTTCTGGTCAAACCCCTCCCATGACGTCACTGCCTAACAGTGGAGGCTGATAAGACTCAGCCACACCACGGCCTTTGTTTAACCCTTTATAGGGCAGAACTACTGTATTATTAATATATTTTATTTGTATTTATTTGATTATTTTATCCTAATTTTAGTTTATTAATTCTATTTGGTATTATCTTTTTATTTTTATGTTTATATATTTTTATCATTTTAGTATATATAATTTTTATGGTCTTAATTTTTTTTATTTCTGATTTTATAAGCTTATTTATTAGCCTATTTTCATTTTATGAAAAAATAGGCTTATGAGATCACCTTTTGTCCGTGTTTGTGAGAGAGAGTGCGTAATGTGTGTGTCTGTGTGTGTGTGTGTCTCCCTAAAACGTCTAAATGGCTGGAGTTTTTTTTTTTTTTTGCGGGCACACATTCTTATTCACTGACAGAAAACATGTACATATACAGATGTTGTATCAAAATACAGGGTGAATCCCACATAAGATAAACTCGTGCGTGGGCTTGATGAACACAATTTCTTAATTTATTTGCAACATGGTATTTGACTGATAATAATAAGAAAAGTTTATAGTAAAGGCATTAATTATAAGGATACTAAAATAAAAGAAGACGATACTGTCGACCAAAGTATTATGTGTACTCGAGTTTGAAGGTTGTTTGTGACGTAACCAATAGACATACATAAAATCCAATAACATCATTATTTTCGTCGTTCTATTTTACGTGAGTTCATGTAGGTTTGGAATTTCTATTTTATATCTTAATATTTTTTATCGCAGTTGGAACACAAAAAGTGCCCGTTTTTAAGCGTGTTTCAACCATGCGTCACATTTAAAAATTATTATCTCACAAACCCTTCATTGTATCGAATCCAAATTTTAACACAAGATACATTGGAATGATGTATAACTGGTTTATTCATTTCAAAATTTTGCGTGTCCAAGAAACAATGTTGCTATCATTTGTCTAAGGTAACGTTTTCTCGGCTTGGGGTGGTTGGAATATGTAGTTCTTGGTCGCGTTATATTCCTTATACATCAAAAAGTTATGCTGTATGACTTTAAAATACGTAAATTAATTCACTTATTTTATATTGGTTTTATATTTGAACGGGGAAATACGACCTCGCCTCGCTCGGCAGTGATGGGCTCCATCTCAGCAACGCTGTACAGCCTACCCCGGAGCGGCTGGCAGGTGAATCATGCCTTATTTCCACGAACAAATACAAACCGATATAAAATAAGTGAATTAATTTACGTATTTCACAGTCATACAGCATAACTTCTAGATGTATAATGATTACAACGCGAACAAGAGCTATATTTTCCAACCACCCCGAGCCGAGAAAAAGTTACCTTACAAAAATGATAACAACTTTGTTTCTTGGACTCATAAAATGTTGAAATTAATAAACCAGTTATAAAACATTCCAATGTATATTGTGTTAAAATTTGCATTCGATCTGATGACGGGGTTTGGAGATAATAATTCTTAAATGTGACGCATGGTTGAAACACGCTTAAAAACGGGCACATTTTGTGTTCTAACTGCGGTAAAAAAATATTAAAATATAAATTAAAAATTCCAAACCTACATGAACTAACGTAAAATAGAACGGCAAAAATGATGATGTTATTGGATTTTATGTAGGTCTATTGGTTACTTCACAAACAACCTTCAAACTCGAGTGCACATAATACTTTGGTCGACAGTAGTTCAGTTGATGAAAGTTTACATTGCAACAGGCTTCTTTTTCTTTTATATTGAGGCTTTTATTTACTTTCCCAATGAATAGTATGTATTTATAACGTTATCTACCCTGTTTTTGATGAAGGTTGATGGCTTTTAGTGTATAATGTTTGCAGTGAAAGACACGTTACTAATTTTATTAGAAATTCCCTTCAGTAGGTGGAAAGATGAAGACAAAAAGGGATTTATTAATTAATTTATTAATTTGTGGGCGGCCAAAGAAATTAATAGAACTGTGCACTAAAGAAATAAAACGGGAAAGTCCTATAGCCTTCATCGCAAGGGATCTTGGTTCGAACAGTTCACATAGTTGTGCAGTAGTTATAGAACTGTTCTGTTGGCCTTGCTTACTATACAGTAACAGTAACAAATTTCCAAAACATTACGCGCGGGTTGGACAAACACAAAGACAGTGAGCAACATTTAAAGAACCAGTTAACACTTAGAACACGCACACAAGCACGATATTTGAGACTTTACGGAAAATGCAAGACTAAGTGCACTTAAATGTAATGTGAATGTGACTTTAAATAGGCAGATCCTGGGACTTGTGATTAGAGTTGTTCTATACTTAAGTTTACAGGAACTCTCTTCTAGAGGAGGGCCGATAACCTAGATGTTAGGCCTCTTAAAGCAACAATTATCATCATCATCATCGCCTTCTAGAGGACATGACAAGACCTCTTTAAACCGTGTGCGCTTTAAGGAATTATTGAAGATACTGATATCTGAAAAGCCCTTAGAACCTCAAAATTATTAAAATAAAATTCAAAGTGTGTTCCCTGGAAATAACTGATGCAACATCAGAGTACATCAGAGATCATATTAAGGACCGACTTAATAATGTTAGAGCCTCCGTGGCTTAGGCGGCAGCACGCCGGCCTCTGACCGCTGGGTCCGTGGTTCAAATCCCGGTCACTCCATGTGAGATCTGTGCTGGACAAAACGCAGGCAGACAGGTTTTTCTCCGGGTACTCCGGTTTTCCCTGTCAAAAATTTCATTCCAGCAACACTCTCCACTATCATTTCATTTCATCTGTCATTCATTTCATCATTGCCCCAGAGGTGTGCGTCAGGCCTCGGCAGCCGGCACAGTTCATATCCTCGCTGCTAGATGGGGGGGGCTTCATTCATTCCATTCCTGACCCGATCGGAGACTAGAAGCAGGCTGTGGATTTTCATTTTTTTCTTAATAATGTTCCGCTTTTTTCTATGCTAACGCATGGCTGTAATAAATTACAATTCTTAAATAAGTCTTATAGATTCCGACAAATTTGAGCTGTATAACAAACATATTCAACAATAGGCCTACCCCACATTTAAGAAATGAACTGTCACTCTTTTATGCTCATGAATCCTACATCGTAAAAATAGTTGGGAGAAATACATCAAGAACTCCGTGAATAGAAGAGACTTACGAACTTTTGCTTAAGGACACCACGTACTCTTGCATGATGAAAATATCGATTGTTTGATTTTGGCGCCATAAAATTCTTCATTCTTTTCTGAATCCAAATATATATAGTTTTTGGGGGTTTTGATGTCTACAACTACCTTAAATTCGTTTTTTTTAAATTAGCGTCCCATGCTCTGAATAATTCACTTTTAACTTTGCCAGCTGTTTTCCGTTAATACTCAATTTCCATGTTTAGGTACCAATAACTAGGAAACCATTTAAGATAGAGGGCTATTTTTTTTACATTAACTTGCCTAATGGAGTACTTGAATATTAACCTATTTGCACTTCCAAAACATATTAGGCATGGATTGGGAAGAGAAAAATTAATACATATTTTTGAATAAATTTAAATAGAAAGAGTTCGGATTCTTTTTTCTTGCATTCTGTCCCAATAATAATGAAACAAAGTGGTTACCGGTACTCATCTGCCATAATCCATTCCAAGTGTGTGAACAGAATTTGAGAATATTTGATTGAAAAACAACTGAGAAATGTGTACCTGAAGCAAATTATACAACATTTTTTTGAAAATGTATCTGTCCAAATTTGTATTCATTTCACACATCCTATAAAAGCAAAGTAGCACTACATGGTCATAAACAGCTCAGAATATACCGCTTCTTATATGTGACAAGAATCATAGCTGTTCCTTTAGCATAAATCCAGAAAATACTTAGTAAAGTGATGCCACAAAAATAGACTTTTTCATCGTGTAAGAGTACGTGGTGACCTTAATTGGGTACTGGCAATACCTTCTACAAGTGAATCAGTACAACGCAGTTTCTCTTGTTTGAAAAGATTCAATACTTTTGCATGTAACACAATATCTCACTCCAGAATTACATCATTGGCTATCTCCATAAATCGTGAATTGTAGTTGAAATTGATTGAAGACCTTCTAGGAGGACACCAAAGATAAGATTGCCAACCTTAGAGAACGGAGAATTCATTTAAGCTATAAAAATAAGCGAGTTTGACTTTTTAGTGCGATAACTTATGTTTGGTTTGGTTTTAAGTGCTAGGATTTTAGTAGATATTTTAGCATTAAAATAGGAAAAGTATGTCAATATTCACAAACGCAAACATCATGCACTGATGAAATTAGGAGTTTGGCTCTTCACCTGATATTTCATCTGCGAGCCGCCACTGCATTATATCCTAAAATAGCAAATGGTATATCCTCAATGAGCTGAGTTTCAGACAGTATAATGACATCTGGTTTATGATCAAGTTGATCGAGCATAACTAGCATACTTTCAAAATTTGTTATCATGCCACATATATTTAGGTGCATGATTTTAATTCCCAGACCCACAGTAAAGCTAATTAATTTGTTCAAGTCTTGAGTACTGTTTACAATGTTTGAAGTAATATCTTGGAAATTAAGGTCTACTTCGTTATCTGATTTCATACCGTAAGTTAGTTGTTTTATTTCAGGGTACTTCCATAATTACTTTACACTCACTTAGAAACAGAATTTCATGAAATATTGATTGATCACTTGGCTCAGGCAAACATACCTTTAGTTTCCTTGATTCCCATGAACTGTTGGTAGGTCAGCTGCAGTCTTGATTTGTAGAATCGGGCTGTTTTCATTTTTCCTCATGAAGATCTTCCCGTTCCTGGTCCATGCGAATTTATAATTCATTGTCCGGTTTGAATTCCTGGCAAGCCAATATAAGTTTTGGTTGTCTTTGGTTAAATGTTCATTTATATACACTGGCGAGTCTCCGTTGATCTTGATATCTGTGCAAAGAAGTTTCCCATGTTTGCGTTTTTTGCTCATGATCATGTTTTTAGTTTGGCGGGAATAAATTTTTGCTACTATGAGGGGCGTTTTCTTCTTTCCATCCTTATCTGTAAAGGATGGAAGTCGGTGGCAATATCCAATGTCCCTATCGGTATCAACTTCAACACCAACTGCACCTGCCACTTGAGCCACAATATTATACACATTCTCGTGTTCGGAGACTGGTATCCCGGCGATTTCAAGGTTGTAATTCTTGGAGTATTGCTGCAAGTCATTAACTTGCCTTTTAAGATGCCCATTTTCCTCTTTAAGCAAGCCATTCTCAACTTTAGTGTTGTTAACCTCTTGGGTGAGTTGGTCAATGCAGGATTTTAGTGTGATATTTTGCTCCAATAGTTCATCATTTATTTTTATTGATACTCCAGAGAGTTACAAACATCTTTTAGCTCTTGTTGCATATTGTTAACTGCTTCACATAAGCTTGCGGTGTCCGGTTTGACCTTATTCGGCTGAAAACTAGATGTAGCTGTCCTGATTGAATTTGGGTTATGTTTGCATTGTTTACAATGCCACAGAATTTCGCCCGGATTTGCAATCATTGCTTTAAAAACGGCGTTCGTCACACGAGCACAGTTTAGATGAAACACTTCACCACACTTTCCGTCACATTGTACGAAATTTTCATTCTCCTTCAGAGAAACTTTACAGGAGGTACATATAACATTACTATTCTTGGGCGCCATGTTAGCTGCAAATCCCTCAGTAAGGTCATAGTACTATTTTGACCGACCCCGAACATGCCCTTTCAAATTTTATTACGTCTCACCAATCCAACATGGCTGATGCGCGAAATATTCCACCGGCATTCTATATCTCGGAAACTATTACCTATATCACCCTGAAATGTTGATCGGTGATAAAGGGCACTACTACAAGTTTATCTATGTAACTTTCAAAACCTTATCAATTACAAAACGAACATGGCGGCCAAGTGAAGTTGAAATATTTTAATAGACTTTTCTCGCGATTTAACCATCTGAGCGCAGTGAAATATGGTACAGTAAATGTTTATAGATATTTTAATGCTCTGACTGGCATCTAATTTAGTTCAATTGTTTTCATAATCTCAAGATGGTGGCTATGCGAAATTTTAAGATTACGTTTTTATTTCTTGTGTCATAATCATGCGATGGAAGTGAAAGTTTGAATAATGAACCTACGTAATAATTTTCCTTTAATGGTAGGCCTACATAACTATATGGCCTATACATATAACAATGCAACATGGCGACCATCCGAAATATTTTTAGACGGTTCTCAATATCTACGAATCTATTACAGCAATCAAACTGAAATTTTGTATGTTGATAGAGGCTATTAACATAAGTAGGATGTATGAATATAGGCTGTATATTTCTTCACGGAACTACTTGTTTAGTGTTCAGGCTAAGTTTCTGAGAAATATGTAGAATTACCGTATTACTTGAGTAGGCTACCGTTTGTGAACTCTTAATTCAGTTTTGAACTTAAACAGTTTAATATAATTTTGATCCCATCCCAAATAAGATTATTAATATTTTGCATTTATCACTTCCATCGATAAAGTGCAGTGACCTGAACGTCCGGTGCACTCGGACCGAAATAACACTTCCACTCCTGGCATACATGAAACTTCAACTTTCAAACAATATGGAACACTGAAGTGAAAGATAACAAAGCCATTACGCTTTTTTCTTGCCAGGATGAAAAGCCTATCAAATCGGCGCGTGGCACTAAGATGGTTAGGCCTAACGGCCACGTGCACAAACTATAGGTTCCAAGTCCGGACTGGTTTATTTTTATAACATGGCGACGATAGATAGTTCTAGTTCTCTGTTTGGTTGGTTCCTTAGTTTAGGGGCTCTGACAACGCGTCATGTAGCCCCGTGTACTTAGGGTGAGCGTAGAATCTGTCTGACAACCGATGTTAATTGTGATGGCTGTATTAGTGTGTGTTATCTGTGATTCAGGTAAGGACCGCAGACGATCAATTTTTTCAAGTAGTTCCTACTTTTGCTACCAAATGCTACCGTCCACGACACCTAGCTGTGGACGTGGCTACTAAATGACATCGCAGTCAGCACCTGGTGGCGAACGTTGGAACTAAAGCGTTATCAAACTAACCTACAAATGTTAGCATCCACAAGTGTAGTTAGTGGAAGGTTCTTTTACATGCAATAAATCTATGACATGGGCCCCCCGGCTTTACTTCCCCTCCTAAGGAAGGCATACTGAGGGATTTTTAACGCTCTTAAAAATCTGACGACTTCGGCCGGGTTTGATCCCGCGATCTCGGGCATAGAAGCTCAGCATGCTAGCAACTATGCCACCGAAGCCGCTGTTCTAATACTCTAAGTTTCCTCATTAACCACCGGCTCGCTGGGCGGTAATTTTACAGTTCATGTCTGCTGAAGCCAGGACTTTCCAAGCTCGAGGCACAGCGTTGTCAACTCTCACCGTAGCCACTGACAGCAAGCAGTGAGACTGTGTGCAACTGTGCAACACTGGAGACCTGACAAACGAGTCGGACTTCGAACTCTACGTGGAGTAACAGAGGAACTGGTCAACAGTGAACAAACATAAATACGGTTACTGTCGGCTCGTGGTACGGCGTAACGTTTTAGCTGCGGGTCATTAACGAGGAGATTTGCTGATAATATCGTCATTTTGGCCGACATGCCTGAGGATTTGAATGAGTTTTTGAATG
The DNA here is from genome assembly GCA_946902985.2 of Meconema thalassinum. Classification (NCBI taxonomy): domain Eukaryota; kingdom Metazoa; phylum Arthropoda; class Insecta; order Orthoptera; family Tettigoniidae; genus Meconema; species Meconema thalassinum. Next base: position 778,295,083 of record OX336388.2, on the reverse strand, counting down.
GAATGGACTCCGTCTTGAGGAAAGAATTCATGATGAAAATTAATAAATGTAAAACAAAAATATTGGAATGCAGACGAAATAGATCAGAAACCTCTAAACATCAAATTGGCAGGTGAAAAGCTAAAGGAGGAAGGAGACTTCTGTTACTTAGGAAGCAAAATAACCAGTGATGGACGAAACAAAGAGGATATAAAAAGTAGGTTGGCTCAGCCAAGGAAAGCATTTCTACAAAAAAGGAATCTGTTGACATCGAATATAGATTTAGGTATTAGGAAATCATTTTTGAAGGCCTTTGTCTGGAGCGTGGCGCTCTATGGAAGTGAAACTTGGACTATTGGTGCAGCAGAAAAGAGGAGAATTGAAGCGTTTGAAATGTGGTGTTACAGGAGAATGATGAGGATCAGATGGGTAGATAGGGTTACAAACGAAGAGGTATTAAGACGAGTGGGAGAGGAGAGATGTTTCTGGCGACTGCTAATGAAGAGAAGAGATAGGTTGGTAGGACACATACGAAGACACTCAAGAATAGCAAGCTTAGTTATGGAAGGAAGGGTCGAGGACAAGAACTGTATGGGTAGACCAAGGTTAGAATATGTTAAACAGATTGCCTGGATATAGGGTGTGGTAGCTATGTACAGCTAAAACGATTAGCTCTGGACAGGGAGGCATGGCGGGCTGCATCAAACCAGTCGAAAGACTGAGGACTCAAAAAACAACAACAACATTAACGAGAAATTTGAGAGATCTATATTGTAGGATGAAGGGGAGGGGGGTCAGATCGGGGAATTGCCAGACGGCATTCATGGTCAGTGTCTATCGTGTCAACAAGCACTTCGCCCTGGTCAGCTTTCGTACATCGAAAATTAGGTCTTTTATTAAATGAAAATTTTCAACTAAGGTTTATGGGAAAATCGAACTATCGAGACTCGAAATATCTAATCTCTACTGTAGTATTATACAGTATGGATGTCGTGGCTTCGGTGGCGTAGTTGGTATGCCCAAGATCGCGGGTTCAAACCCGGCTGAAGTCGTCGAATATTTTAAGAGCGGTAAAAAATCCTCAGTACGCCTTCCTTCAGAGGGGAAATAGATTTATGGCATGTAAAAGAACCTTCCACTAACTACAATAGTATGCTAACCTAAATTTGTAGTTGGATTTGATTAATGCTCTATTAAGTCCCAATGTTTGCCGACAGTTGCCGGTTGCGCTGGCATATAGTAGTTAAGTTCACAGATAGATTTCGTTGACGGTAGTATTTGGTAGTAAAAGTAGGAACTAGTTGAAATTGATCGTCTGCAGTCCTTACCTGAATCACAGATAACACACACTAATACAGTCAACACAATTAACATCGGTTATCAGACAGACTCTACACATACCCTAAGTACACGGTGCTTCATGACCGCGTTGTCGCAGCCCCTAAACTGAGGAACCAACCAACCAGTATGGGTGTCTTCGTTACACTGCGTAAGAATCACTGTTTGTGGGGAGATGATGTGGTGATGAATATTAAGGAGTCTACTCCCTTGAAACACAGTACAATATGAATGCTACAGTACGTCGGTTTTAGAGAAATGGAAGAAACAAACAAAATACAACACAGGGAGCTGCAGCAAGTCCCGATATCAAAGGTTCGAATCCCGGCGCTGAAAGCGACTATCCTGAGTGTGGTTTTACCCCCATTTATTTCCACATTCCCTCCAGGCAAATACTGGGATAATAATAATAATAATAATAATAATAATAATATCGTGTGGCCTCGGGTGCCGGGTGCAAGCTTTGTTAATTGACACCCAGAGAGCAGCTTGCGTGTCGAATTTAATGCTCCTTGGAGCGCTATGAATGTCAAGGAGGTTAGATAGCCTATCTAAGCTCCTTGGCGCTATACCGCTTTCTAGTAGAGAACTGAAGAACTTTGTGTTGGCGGAAAATCCCGAGATTAATTTTGCCATTAAGAACTCGGCCTACTGAATTCAAATGGGTTCCTTAACATGCCTACACCGTATGACATGAGTATGGTGATTTTTGTCGCCTTTCAAAAATCACTTACCATGGCCAGGAGCGAACCTGCAATCTTGGGGTTGGTAGTCCGAGACTATAACCACACACCCACCGTGGCAAGCAATACTGGGATAATACCTTATTTCAAGTCCCGAGACAACTACCCCATCCCTACCTTAATAATTAGAGCTACGCACAGTACTACAGTCACCACAGAAATACAGATTATCAGACACATTCAACGCACACCCAAGTACAGGGGGTAGAAAACAAAAGATGGCCCAATACAAATAAAAAACAAGAAGTTCCGTGACGAAGTAAAGAGCCTACTTTTCTTAAAATGATTAATGATTAATCTATATGGATCTATCTAGAATAATGACGAAATTAAGTTGGTAATATCGAAATTTCTAATTAAGTTCGAAATACTGTATACCTGGCATAATGTAGCCTAATAGAGCACTACAGTTGGCAGCCCTGGTGACTGAATATATTGTTAGTTTCATCTCTTAAGGTACAGAATACAAAGTTTGGTTGAAGTCAAATGGATGGCATGGACGTTACATGCAGTTAAACATTGGATCAAACAGCGCGCGTAAAACCATGTTGGCAACAATGTCATGCATGTGTTGGTCAGAAATAATCTGAAATAATATGATCTGTTGTTGTGCCAATTTTGAATGAAATCCATTAGTTAGTATAGAAGTTACATGCAATTTAAAATTGGACCTACCAGTAGGATTAGAATCATGTTGGCAGCACTGACGTATATTAGTTACTCCAAATTAATCTAGAATGCCAGGTACTATACGTGTGCAAAGTTTAGAGCTATTGGCTTGTATATTTTCTGATATATTGATATTAGGGTAACAAAAATAGAGACAGCATTTATTAACAGTTGGCAGCCCTGGCGCTCTGTCATATCTGTTATGGTACAGATAGCACATACGAAATTTGGTTGAAATCCAAATGATAGTATAGGAGTTACATGTATTTAAAGTTGGACCTCACAGCAGGCTTAGAATCATGTTGGTAGCACTGACGTATATAAGTTACTCCAAATTAATATATAATGTCAGGTACTATACGTGTGCATAGTTTAAATCTGTCGGCTAGCATACTTTCTGATATATTGGTATTTGGATAAAATAAATTGAGAGCATTTATTAACAGTTGGCAGCCCTGGTGGCTCTTAAGAATACAATCAGTCATATCTGTTTATGTTCACATGGCACATACGAAATTTGGTTGAATTTCAATTGATAGTGTAGAAGTTATATGCATTTAAAAATTGGACTTATCAGCAGGCTTATAATCATTTTGGCAACACTGCCATGCATGGCCTCCTGGAAATTAAACTGAAATATTAAGTTATTATCTATACATGTGCCAATTTTGCAATAGCTCTCATTCATATCTTCCAAGATATCCAACATGGAGCCCAAATTCCAATTGAGATTTTTCAGCATTTGGTAGCACTGACATTATTTTCAAATGCGGCATTGAGATATTCAGGTATCGATTTTTACTTCTACCAAATTTTGTTTCGATTGCTGCAGCCGTTTAGGAGTTGATAGGGGACACACACACACACAGCCAGACAGAGACACACATTTGCCCGGATCGATCTCATAAGTCTACTTTTTCCTCATTTTTGCAAAATGTGAAAAGTAGACTAACAACAACCTAATTGTCAATCTGCAGCCGTGCTTGAAATTCCAGCAGCCAAATTACGGTACTGACTGTTGGGAACGTCTGCAACACTCACTAGTAGCTTGCTCCTCACTGGAGAAATGGAGTGTCATCTTAGTTTGAGCTATCGAAGGGAATATATCTATTGAATGATTAAGTAGGCTATAGTGAGTAATTGTATATAAATCATACATTAACTTCCATTTCTAGCCCGCCAAAGAGAATAGATTAATATTGCCTGACTTAAGGGAAGCAATTTATTGTTGTGATAATCTTTGATAGAAGCTTAATTTCAACTGCGGTAGAATTGAGACGGCTAAAATTTGAAGATATAGTATTTTATTACCTACAGTATCTATCTATCTATCTTATTTTAGAACTTAAAAGGCTCATTCTGGTTGAGTATTGATAATCTAATTACTAATGACTTATTACTGATTATAAAGCACATCAGTGACTTTAACATACCGGCACTCAATTTACTATTTTTTCCCCCATTTTTCTTTTTATACGTACTTGAGTCACATTTCTACCAGTGCATATGTTGGTGTAGTACAGTTCGTTAGCTTAATTACTTCAACCAGAGCATTCTATTTGCAGGGTATTGTTTCAGCACAAATGACTTAATTGATTTTGTACGTCTGCATCACTGGTGAAGTATTGAAGAGTTGTAAACGTTTCCATTTTTACTGCTGGATTCCAGCAACGGGTTTTCATTGTGTTCACAACTATTGCTGCCGTGCAGAGCTAATACTTTTAATGCTTCATTAGCGTCTGTTGACCATAGTGAAGCGTGTGTTTGTTTTCAAGACTTTAGCCACGTTTATCCACGTCATATTGTGTTGTTTTGGGAATTCAATTTTTGCCATCCTTCTTTGTGGTGCACCATATAAGGTAAAACAAGGGACTTTTTAATGTGTCTTTGACATTTGTTTATTCATATCGGCTGATGAAGGGGCCAAAAACAATTAGGCCTTGAAACAATAAAAAGTATTGATTAGGCGGAACTTTCAACCTATTTATTACCTATCTATCTATCTATATACGTATCTATCAATTAACATCCTTTCGCGAAATTTCCGATAGTTATCAATGACTTTTCACGAATTTTGTGAATGAATGATAATAACTTTTATCAGTTTTTGTAATCACCAGAAAAACAAGAGCGTACTTTTCTTAAAATTTAAGATTCATGCCAATGATTATTCTTTATGGATCTATCTAGAATAATGACGAAATTAAGTTGGTAATATAGACATTTCAAATTAGTTCGATATACTGTATACCTGACATAATGTAGCCTAATGTAGCCTAATAGAGCACTACAGTTGGCAACCCTGGTGAACTGAATATATTCTTAGTTCCATCTCTTAAGGTACAGAATACAAAATTTGGTTGAAGTTCAATGGATAGCATGGACGTTGCATGCAGTTGAACATTAGATCTAACAGTGCGCGTAAAATCATGTTGGCAACATTGTCATGCATGTATTGGTCAGAAATAATCTGAAATAATACGATCTATTGTTGTGCCAATTTTGAATGAAATCCATTAGTTAGTATAGAAGTTACATGAATTTAAAGTTGGACGTCTCAGCAGGCTTGGAATCATGTTGGTAGCACTGACGTATTCAAGTTACTCCAAATTAATATAGAATATCAGGTACTATACGTGTGCATAGTTTAAAGCTGTCGGCTTGCATACTTTCTGATATATTGCTATTTGGATAAAAGAAATTGAGAGCATTTATTAACAGTTGGCAGCCCTGGTGTATCTTATGAATACGCTCAGTCATATCTGTTTATGTACACATAGCACATACACAATTTGGTTGACTTTCAATTGATAGTGTAGAAGTTATATGCATTTAAAAATTGGACCTATCAGCAGGCTTATAATCATTTTTGCAACACTGCTATGTAGGGCCTCCTAGAAATTAAACTGAAATATTATTATCTAAATGTGTGCCAATTTTGAAATAGCTCCCATTCATATCTTCCAAGATATCCAACATGGAGCTCAAATTTCAATTGCGATTTTTCAGCAGTTGGTAGCACTGACATCCTTTTCAAATACGGCATTGAGATATTCAGGTATCGATCTTTACTCCTACCAAATTTTGTTTCGATTGCTGCAGCCGTTTAGGAGTTGATAGGACACGCACACACACACACACAAACAGACAGAAGGACAGACAGACACACACACATTTGCCCGGATCGATCTCATAAGTCTACTTTTTCCTCATTTTTGCAAAATGTGAAAAGTAGGCTAAAACTCTCTCTCTCTTGTTAGGGGGCAGATGACCCTGCTGTTCCACCCCTTAAGTTAAAACAACAATTATCTGAAGAATATCTCTGATGATGACCAAGGAACTTTTCCGCTGCATGACTTTAATGTATGTCACTGCATTTAATCATCACTCACATGATACTAAATCTTAATTACATAGCGTTCTTTGTTTTTGTCATCATGGACCTTCTACTGTTTGTGTCCTGGGATGATAAAATAATAGACTTATTAGCCTTGGGCAGAATCGTGATGTCAACGCGCTCACAAAAAGTGAGTACTCGTGTCCTCGAGTCAGCTTGTTAATTACTCTAAGTATTGTCACTTGAAGCTTGCATAATGTTATCTCCTGTTTGGTGAGATACTGGTAATGGCAACTCGAGATTACTTCATATCTACACATCACGCCACTGTGCGTCCTCTTTCTACCGGGGAGAGGGAACTAATCCAGTGTCCGCGGAGGAAGGACTAAGGGACAGGTTCTCCATATTTCGTCAAAATGTTAACAAACCAATTAAGGCCGTTAACGGACGATTATCAAAATGTCGTGGTTCACCAAGCTATAACAATCCATTAGCTTCTCTAACGAGCCATTAAAACTAATTGCTCTGTCAACATACTGTAGAATTACGACTTGACGATCGATTTACCTGGCATTCAAATCCAAAATGGAGCGTGCGTTAATCTTTATTCTGAACGATGACGAGGTTTTTGATGATGATGATGATAATTGTTGTTTTAAGGGGCCTAACATCTAGGCTTGAAGACGTGCTAGATTTTCGATGACCACTAACTTAAAAAAGAACGAAGGAATTACTTTAATGAATGCGGCGAAACAGAATTTATCATGAGATTTCGGTTGTCAAAACCTTCGGTGTTGAATGTTCTACCTGGAAATCCCATCTGACAAGTAAGATATGTACCATTTCTTATTTACGTGTAAGATTGTGCGCTGCTTTACTGTATAGCACATGCAGTTAATTTAATAAAAGACTACCTAGACGTCATAGCATCAGTCGTCTTTATTTTCAACGACTCCACGATACTTTTCCACCAGGTAGATAAGTACGTTTCTTTCATTTAAAGAAAATCTCGCAGTGCCCGGCTCTTCTTCCTCTTTTCCTCATCAGCCATGTTTGTTTCTAAGCAAGGAGTATGTAACTTTCAATCTTTTTGCAGTTAACGGCCTGCTTGATTACACCAAAGAATATTCAAATATCGCCACAATCATCACATTTCAATGAATTTTGTACAGCCCTTAAACATAACGATTCGTTTGATAATGCCAATCGGCGAATGTGCTGGTGGAACGCCAACGAGTCTAATTCCGATGTTACAGTCTTTCCGTTCGGCCATGATACCCAGAGGATTAAGGGACTTCTCGGAACTCAACTGACGTCACTCATCACCCTCCCGACCCGATCGCCGGACCGACCGGTGGCGAACAATGACTCACCTATTGGCGTTGTCCCACAGCACTAAAACTGTTCTTATTTCAAGTTTAAATTTACAATATTGAATATTTTTTGAATTCTAATAAAATTCTAAAGAAAATGAGTCCAAACTCGACTGAAATGCTTCATATCCACAGTCTGATAGTCGGTCAAAAATGATGACGTATTTCGTGCCGTAACTGTTTGTAGTATGAGCCTCCGTGGCTTGGGTGGCAGCACGCCGCCCTCTCACTGCTGGGTCCGTTGTTCAAATCCCAGCCACTCCATGTGAGATTTGTACTGGACAAAACGGAGGCAGGCAGGTTTTTCTCCGGGTACCGGTGTTCCCTGTCAAAAATTTAATTCCAGCAACACTTTCCACTATCATTTCAAATCATTGCCTCAGTGGAGTGCGACAGGCTTCGGCAGCCGGCACAGTTCATAGCCTCGCCGCGAGATGGGGGCTTCATTCATTCCATCCCTGACCCGGTCGGTCGACTGGAAGCAATTGTTTGTAGTAAATGACTCATAGTTATCTGTTGCAAGACAATCATAAATGACATATAATAAACTAGCTGACCCGGCAGACGTTGTCCTGCCAACCATGGAAAGTGTTGTAACTTTGTTTCTTGAAGTGCTTTTGGATACACAATATTTTTTCAATTTCTGTTAACTGCCTCTAAACTATCGTGAAATGAATTAACTAATCTAGAAACATTCGTGGGAGCGTGCACATCAACTCTCCAAAGTTTCATCGAAATCGGATAAATGACATATAACGCATACGGGATTTTGTTTAAATGATTCGTGCGCTGTCACTCATTTGCTGAATCTACTCGTGCTCCACCAACTGTGAAATGGATTTACTAAGTTAGAAAGCTTCATGTAAGTGTACACAACAACCCTTCAGAGTTTCATCGCAATCGATGAGTAGTATATGAACGCATACGGGATTTTATTGGAACGCTTCGCGCGTCGTCACTCATTTGTTACATCTACTCCTGCGCTACCAATATTGTAAAATGGATTTACCAAGTTGAACACATTCCCTGGCGTGTACACAACAACTCATCAATGTTTCATCGGAATCGGATGAATGACATATGAATGCATACGGGATTTTCTTTAAACGATTAGCGTGCCGTCACTCATCTGTTGAATCTACTCATGCGCTACCTACTTTAAAATAGATTTATTAAGCCTGAAACCTTCTCTGGAGTGTACTCAATGATTCACCAAGGTTTCATCGCAATCGGATGAATGATATATGACCGCATACGGGACATTGTGGAAACGATTCGCGCGCCATCGCTCATTTGTTGAATCTACTCGTGCGCTACTTATTAAAAACTGGATTTACTAAGCCAGAAACCTTTCCTGGAGTGTACACAACAATTCACCAGAGTTTCATCGCAATCGGATAAATGGAATATGAATGCATATTGTTGTTGAAACGATTCGCGCGCCTTCGCACATTTGTTGAATCTACTCGTGCGCTACCTATTGTAAAATAAATTTACTAAGCCAGAAACCTTTACTGGGGTGTACACAACAATTCACCAAAGTTTCATCGCAATCGGATAAATGGTATATGGACGCATACGGTACTTTGTTGAAATGATTCGCGTGCCGTCACTAATATGTTGAATCTACTCGTGCGCTACCTATTGTAAAATGGATTTATTAAGCCAGAAACCTTCCGTAGGGTGTACTTATCATCTCACCCAAGTTTCATCGTCATCGGACGAGTGGTATTTGAACGCATACGGGACCTTACTGAAACGCTTCGCGCGCCGTCGCTCATTTGTTGAATCTACTCGTGCGCAACCTCCTGTGAAATGGATTTACTAACTTAGAAACCCTCACGTGAATGTACACAACATCTCACCCAAGTTTCATTGCAATCGGATGAATGGTATATGAACGCATACGGGACTTTGTTTAAACGTTCGTGCGTCATTGCTCATTTGTTGAATCTACTCGTGCTCTACCTATTGTAAAATGGATTTACAAATCCAGATGCCTCCCCTGGAGTGTACACAACATCTCACCCAAGTTTCATCGCTATCGGACGAATGGTATTTGAACGCATACGGGACCTTGTTGAAACGCTTCGCACGTCGTCGCTCATTTGTTGAATCTACTCGTGCGCAACCGCCTGTGAAATGGATTTACTAAGTTAGAAACCTTCACGTAAGTGTACACAACAACTCATCCAAGTTTCATCTCAATCGATGAATGGTATATGGATTTTGTTGAAACGCTTCGCACGTCGTCGCTCATTTGTTGAATCTACTCGTGCGCAACCGCCTGTGAAATGGATTTACTATGTTAGAAACCTTCACGTAAGTGTACACAACAACTCATCCAAGTTTCATCTCAATCGATGAATGGTATATGGATTTTGTTGAAACGCTTCGCGCGTCGTCACTCATTTGTTGAATCTAGTCGTGCGCTACCTATTGTAAAATTGATTTACTAAGCCAGAAGCCTTCCCTGGAGTGTACACAACATTTCACTCAAGTTTCATCGCTATCGGACGAATGGTATTTGAACGCATACGGGACCTTGTTGAAACGCTTCGCGCGTCGTCGCTCATTTGTTGAATCTACTCGTGCTTAACCTCCTGTGAAATGGATTTACTAAGTTAGAAACCTTCACGTAAGTGTACATAACATCTCATCAAAGTTTCATCGCAATCGATGAATGGTATATAAACTTATACGGGATTTTGTTGAAACGTTTCGCGCGTCGTCGCTCATTTGTTGAATCTTCTCGTGCGCTACCAATTGTAAAATGAATTTACTAAGCCAGAAGCTTCCCTGGAGTGTACACAACATCTCACTCAAGTTTCATCGCTATCGGACGAATGGTATTTGAACGCATACGGGACCTTTTTGAAACGCTTCGCGCGTTGTCGCTCATTTGTTGAATCTAGTCGTGCGCTATCTATTGTAAAATGGATTTACTAAGCCAAACACCTTCCCTGGAGTGCACTCAACATCTCACCCAAGATTCATAACAATCGGATGAATGGTACATGAACGCATACGGGACTTTGAAACGCTCTAACGTGCAGAGACGAACAGTAGAATTCGACATCACTGCCACCTTTGGTATAAAACACAACTTTCCGCCATGGGCGGAGTGTATGTTATGGCGGTAGTTGCACAGGATGCGACCAGGTGGCTCTAACGTGCGGAGACTAACAGTCCAAAAGCATCACTGTTTACTAAGGTTAGCGGTTTCCATGACGACTGTTTATGACTGTATATTGTGGTTCTAAAATTGTGTGTAAATTGTGGTTCTAAAAATCTAAAATTCCACCTACCTGGTCAAATTGTGAATCTAAACCATACATGGACCCACCCTAACATACATACAAAATTTCATCGAAATCTGCCCAGCCATTTAGGAGGAGTTCAGTCACATACACACGTGTCGAATAATTATATATATATAATGATGATAGGGCTCGGATTTTTAGGTAAATAAATATTTTTATGTAAGTACATATTTTAAGCATTTTTTCTATATTAGCACATAAAAAGACATAATATTTACATTTTTAAAAATCAGTTTGGTAGATCTTTCAGGTTATTGCATTTATTTTCTTGTTACTTCAACGGGGAAGAATCTGTGAGCTATCTAATCTTCATGCAGAGCGTATGTCAGCTTGCAAATGTGTTATTCTTAACTTATCGCCCCGTGCCACTCACTGTAGAAGCCGGGGATTTCCTTGTCCATAGTCATATTGCACTACGTGCTAGACCACCCCCTCCCCCAGCTACCTGGAACCAGTGTCACTCACATGCAGTTCATTTCAGTGTAAGGCAGTTCTACGATGCCTAAAGTAAAAACAACTACAAGTTATCGTTTGTTACAGAATTTAAAGATAATTTTACTTCTGATGAGGGCGTTCTGGTCTGCCAACCATGTGGGAAAGCAATCATGGCTGAACAGCGATCTCAAGTTACACAACACCTCGAGGGCAAGAAACATATTGTCGCAGTTTCGCGCCTTCAGAATAAGTGTTTCGTGATAATCGTCGGTCATTTGTGATGGACAACCTGAAGATGTATCTCGTGTATTGTACTGCTTCAGCAGTCAGTGAGACATAACATAAATTGCATATTGTTTATATTCACACTAATAAACTAAATTATAACTTAATTAAATATTTTACTTTTTGTCACATATTTCAGGTATTTTTAATACATAAAAATAAACATTTTCCCGATTTTTAGCACCTAAAAATCCGAGCCCTAATAATAAACGACAGTTTAAGAAGTAAGAAGTCCGAGTTTGGACTCATTTTCTTTAGAATTTTATGTAGAATTCAAAAAACTTGAAAATTGTAAATTTAAACATGAAATCAGAAAAGTTTTAGTGCTGTGGGACAGCGTCAGTAGGTGAGTCATTGTTCGCCACCGGCCGGTCCGGCGAGCGGGTCGGGAGGGTGAGTTGAGTCCCGACGAGAAGAAAAAGACAGAAAAATATATTTTTCTCTATTTTGCCAATTTCTAATTTTTTTTATCAAGAAATTATTGTACTTGTGAGTGTTAAAAGTAACTCCTCAATATTGATCCTCTCAAAAATAATACAGTTACACATTTATATACAAATGCGTATACAATATTTGCAAGAAATGATAACTTACTGATTTAATGTCAGTAAGAACAATCTTCACCAGACTACTTGAATGAGTAATTTCCAGTTATTCAAGGCAAAACTAAAATTCCCTGAGTTTCATTATAATACCCAGATAATTCACTGAGTGTCATTATAATATCCAGATAATTCCCTGAATTTTCCCAGTTTTAAAAATTCCCTGAGAATTCCCTGTTTTCCATGTTTTTCAGAGAAGTAGACACCCTGAATTGTTAGTTCGTGACATAGATATCTAAATGAAAATGAAAATCCACAGTCTGCTTCCAGTCTCCGACCGGGTCAGGAATGGAATGAATGAAGCCCCCATCTAGCGGCGAGGATATGAACTGAGCCGGCTGCCGAGGCCTGACGCACTCCTCTGGGGCAATGATTAAATGAATGACAGATGAAATGAAATGATAGTGGAGAGTGTTGCTGGAATGACATTTTACAGGGAAAACCGGAGTACCCGGAGAAAAACCTGTCTGCCTCCGTTTGTCCAGCACAGATCTCACATGGAGTGACTGGGATTTGAACCACGGACCCAGCGGTGAGAGGCCGGTGTGCTGCCGCCTAAGCCACGGAGGCTTCACATAGATATCTAAATTACCTTTTAATTTTAAGTCTGCCTCGTTGCGTAGTGACTAGTGTTCTTGGCTGTCTCTGCGGAGGCCCGGATTCGATTCCCAAATCTTCCAAGAAATTGAATTCTGGCCTGAGGGCTGGAACGGACTACACTCAGCCTCGTGAGGCAAAACTAAGTAGGCAGGTTCAATTCCTACCTCAGCCATCTTGGAAGTGGTTTTCCGTGGTTTCACCACTTCCACTCCAGGCAAATGCCAGGATGGTACCTAACTCAAGGAAACGGCCGCTTCCTACCTAAATACTACCTCGATTAATAATAATCTTATAGTGTCAAGGAACTTAGATATATAACATCCTTGACTTTCATAGCGCTTCAAGGAGCGATAGATTTCGACATGCAAGTTGCCCTCTGGGTGTCAAATAACAAAGCTTGCACCCGGCACCCGAGGCCATACGGTATTATTATTATTATTATTAGTAGTAGTAGTAGTAGTAGTAGTAGTAGTAGTAGTAGTAGTAGTATATAGCGGCTTCGGTGGCGTAGTTGGTAGCATGCTGAATTGTTGTGCCCAAGATAGCGGGTTTAAACCCGGCCGAAGTCGTCGGATTTTTTAAGAGCGTTAAAATTCTTTCAGCATGCCTTCCTTCGGAGGAGAAGTCAAGCCGGCGGTCCCATGTCATAGATTTGTGGCATGTAAAAGATCCTTTCACAGACTAAACTTGTGTAAAGCTAAATTGTTCGATTAGATTTCGTCGGAACGCTCTATCAAAGTTCCAACGGTCACCACTAGGTATCATTGATACCTGGTAGCGAAAGTTGGAACTACTTGAAATTGAACGGAACATGTAGCTCACCCTATGGGTGTCCGCTGGAAGCAGCTACAGACTCAGGCGAGCCGAACATGTCCTCGGACACTCCCGGCGCTAAAAGCCATACGATAAATAAATAAATAAATAAATAAATAAATAAATAAACAAATTATAATATAATAATGTTACCGGATAAGTTAGCTGTGGTCGTTACGGAATGGCTGCAGGCACTCGCTCACATACGGGAGGCGAGGAGGTTCGAATCCCCCACCAGCAACTTTGAAGATGGTCTTCTGTGGTTTCCCATCTTCCTTTCAGGCAAATAACGGGGTTGGTCCCTAACTATAGGCCACAGCCGCTACCTTCCAATTCCTAGTCTTCACATTCACACTTTCCTCCCCAGACAACACTCCACACGCGATGGTACTTGTAGCTCACCCCATCGGTGTCCGCATAGGTCTGGCGAGTCGAACATGTCCTAGGACACTCCCGGCACTAGAAGCCATACCCTAAAACGAAAAAAATTGGTTTTTACGTCCCTTATAACTACTGCGGCTTTTAGAGACAACGGGGTACCGGAATTTTGCCCCGAAGGGGATCTTTAACGTGCCAGTAAATCTAGTGACACAGCTCCCTCACATTAGCGCACCCTCAAATACCAACTAACCGAACCGGAATTCCATCCTGCAACCTTGGGCTCAGCCCTACCTCGATTACAAGTACACACATTAGTACAGGCATCACAGTGACACAGGTCATCAGACAACTCCTACACATACCCAAGTACACGGGGCTACATGACCACGATGATGCAAAGCCCCTCAACAACTTTCCATTTTAAACCTTCTATTGTTTAGAGACGCATCATATTGTCGATGAAACGGTACGTTATAGAAGCCAATAAGACACATAACCACAATAAGATGCATTAGTATTATTACAGATGACATTATTGGCATACTTTCTTTCCATCAATCTAAATCGTGCACCACGGCCATGAGGGCAGCTGCAGCAAGTCCGGAGATTACAAGTTCGAATCCCGGCGCTGACAGCAGCTATCATGAGTGTGGGTTTTCCCCGTTTTTTTCATACTCCCTCCGGGAAAACGCCGCTTAGTTCAAATCTCGGGGCTCCTACCTCATCCCTGTCTCTAATACAGGTAAACAAACTACTACAGTAATTACTAGGGACTGGATTTTTTGAAAATGCATATGCGCATATTGAATTTTTTGCATATTCTGAACATAACAGCATATTTTAGCATGTACAGTTGAAATTAAGTACAATTTAAAAGATCTTGAACGAAATACGCCTGCATGTTGGACATCCCTTCTAAGCAACTTTCAGAGAAACAGATAACGAGATTACAGTACTCGTACTTTACGCAATGCTGCCTGGACCTATATGAAGAAGGGTATGGGGTGGGACATTCCTTTCACTATCTCGACAGTCAGTAGCCCGGGGTTAGTTTTGTGAGCGAGTTTCTTCAGTTAATGTGTTACTTTATTCTTAGTCTGCATATCCTTAACTCAAAATGCCTAAAGAGAAGAGCAGCAGGAAGTATTAATTAAAACAGTGGGTGTCAGGCAATGGTGATTATTCAACTGATAGCTAGGGCCCGTAATTTGTCTCCTGTAAACACTGACAAACTTGCAATTATCTATTGTGATGCTTCTTTCTGCAGTGAATGATACATGCATAACGTGGGTGAATAAGATTGGCTTATTGTTCAGTTTCAATTTTAATGCATAATTGCATGCATATTTTAATCGTTCTCAGTGCATAAATGTCCGGTCCCTACACTCACAGATACACAGGTTATCATTCGCGTTCAAAACACACCCAACTACATGGGGATGATGACCAACATGTCCCTAGTCCCCCAATTTAATTTATAAGGCGCGTTCAAAAAGTAACGAGCTGGAGGCTGGAATGCGCAAACCGGTGACGACATCGGCTATTCGTGGCGTGTGTAACGAGGTGTGGTTCCGACCAGAGCGTGGAAGGTCACAGCCCGTCGCTAAAGGGCACGCGTGCACGTCACGTGACGATACAAAGCGAGCAGCAGCATGCATCAATCATCCGACACTGACAGTCGCATTGCAAACAGTGACATGTAGGCGTCAACCGAAGAGCAAAGAGGTGTGTTCGGTTTCTGACAGCGAAAGGAGTAGGAGGAACGGACATTCATCGATGTCCCTTGCAAGGGTCAATGCGTGGCACAAGCGCTTCAGGGAAGGACGGGTGTCGTTAGCCGATGATGCGCGGTCTGGGGCACCCCCCTGCATTACCGATGACATCGTCCAGTTGGTTGATGCACTCATTGCCCAGGACCGCCGAGTGACAGTGAACGCCATAGCCGCCGTGGTCGGATTGAGCCTCGGAAGTGTGCACACCATCATGAAGGAACAACTGCACCTGCGCAAAGTGTGTGCCCAATGGGAGGTTCTCGGCCACCCTCCATACAGTCCAGACCTCTCTCCCTGTGATTGCGCCATGTTTGGTCCCCTGAAAAGGGCTCTGCGGGGCCAACGATTCACCTCGGACGCCAACGTCCAGCTGTACGTGCGGAACTGGTTCACATCGCAGCCCAGGGAATTTTATGAGACAGCCATTCACCGCCTCGTATTACAGTGGGACAAGTGCCTCAACAGCCAGGGCCAATACTTCTAACATACAGGTACTGGTTTCTGTAATTATGCCTCGGGGTCGTTACTTTTTGAACTCACCTTATACAATAGTAACCTAAACATGGGATCAGCTTGTAACACTGGAAAATACGGCTACAAAACATGAAATAGTACAGACAACCACGTGGTGTAGTGATTAGCGTTGTTCCTGGATTCGAAGCCTGACTCTGCTAAGACAAATAGTGAGATACGATCTTCGAAATAGTGAACATGAACTCCAACAACAAAATGAAAGAGTCACAGTGTGGTAATGTGTTATCGATTGAGTCCATTGTGTACCATGCGCATCAGCAAATTAACTTGTTTACAGCATCACTGATCCACCGCTACGAACATGGATGTAACTAGCACGTTTGGCACGGGTTGGGGAGCAACGCGCTTGTACACTAGTGTCCAAAAGTTCAGCATAAGTTAACGAATAAGCAGGGCAACAGGAAATAGACCACAAATCTCACGGCATATGCACCTATCAACCTTGAGTGTTCGCTCTGTATAGGACAGGAGTATTTCCTGCTTTGACTACCGGCGTAACCGCAAGGTAAACACAGCCAGTGCCTGCGCCCCATATTCCCTCAGTCATGTTTGCACTGTTATAGCGTGCGGAGTGTAGCCTCGTGGAGAAACGTGACAACATAATGGCACAACAACGCCATTTGAACCCCGTTTTGCAGGGTAGAATACTCGGCTGCCTGGAAGCAGGCCAGACACGGACCGAAGTTGCCGTTTCCTTGAATGAGCCACACACTGCCATTTCCAGACTTTGGAGACGATTTCGAGACACAGGAGATGTTGGTCGTAGGCCAGTACCGGGTCGACCAAGAGTAACCACCCCATAGCAGGACCTATATCTGGCCCTAGCAGCCCGACGTAATCGGAGTGCATCTGTACAATATTGTCGGCGGAGCTTGGAGCAGTCTCAGGGGTTGCCGTTTCCCGGCAAACTGTGTACCGGAGGCTCAGAACAGCAGGAATGTTTGCCAGACGTCCAGCGGTGTGCGTCCCGCTCACACCAGCACAGAGACGGACCCGTTTACTGTGGAGCCGTCAACGTCATAACTGGACCATGAATGAATGGAGGCATGTGCTCTTCACAGATGAATCCCGCTTCAGTTTGTAGAACGAATCCCGTCTCACAATAATCTGGAGAGAACTGGGTAGCCGATACACCCACAGGAACATTGTGGAACGGGATTAGTATGGTGGTGGTGGTGTCATTGTGTGGGGGTGGCATCATGTTGAATGGTCATACGGACCTGCACATCTTCACGGGTGGTCCGAGGAACACTGTGAACGCTCGGAGATACAGGGATGAGGTACTGAGACCACATGTTCGACTCTTCAGAGGTGCGGTTGGTCCAGACTTCCTCTTAATGGACGATAATGCCCGACCGCACCGCGCTGCTATGATGGATGAATTTCTGGCTGGGGAAGACATTCATCGCATGGACTGGCCAGCGAGGTCTGCGGATCTGTATCCTATAGAACAAGCCTGGGCTACATTGGGGAGGTGAATTGCATCAGTCATCCTCCACCAAGGACCCTCCAAGACCTTCACATTACCCTTTCGGAGGAATGGGATCGACTGCCACAAGAGCTCGCCATACACCCTATTGACTGCGTATTTAGTTGTGGAAGACATTGCCAAGTTTTGTTAGTTGTTGTTAGAACCTTTCTGACACTGTGTTTTTGGACAAGTTGTGTGACATATGGTGTGTGATTCAGCAATCCGTCTGACATTCCTATCAGGCGGTATGGACTCGTTAAGTGATTATGCTCAACTTTTGGACACTAGTGTGGTTATGGTTAATGCATTGCGCGGATGCGGATATGCGCAAAATTTTTCACGTTGCGGATATAGTTTGCATTTTTTTTAGTTTGGTTGATTGGTTGGTTGGTTCCTCAGTTTAAGGGGTGCGACAACCCGGTCTTGTAGCCCCGTGTACTTTGGGTGTGTGTAGAATCTGTCTGATAACCGGTGTTAATTGTGATGACTGTATTCGTGTGTGTTATCTGTTTTAAATTCAAGTAAGGACTACAGACATTGAATTTTTCAAGTAGTTCCTACTTTTTCCGCCAAACGCCACCGTCAACGGCTACTAGGTCAGAACGTGGCTACTAGATGCCACCGCAGTCAGCTCCTGGCGACGAACGTAGGTACCTAAGAGCGTTGTTTAAACTTAACCTATATAATATAGTTTCACACAGGTGTAATTAATGGAAGGTTCGTTGATATGTCATAAATCTATGACATTGGACCGCCGGCTTTACTTCCCCTCTGAAGGAAGGCATACTGAGGGATTTTCTCAACGCTCTTAAAAAATCCGTCGACTTGGGCCAGGTTTGAACCCGCGATCTTGGGCATAGTAGCTCAACATGCTACCAACTACGCCACCGAAGCCGCATTGGTTTTTTTTTATTTAAGTTTGGTAGAGCTCTTCAAGGCTCATAATTTGAAAACTTTCCGGGTCCTTTAGCTATTCATCGTTTATCACAATTGAGGAATTCGCTTAATTTTACTTCGTCTGCTAAGAATTTTTTTCGTCATTAAAACATATCAATGATATTTTGTTTTACTTCTGCAAAACCGTATATAGACACTTTTCTAAAACGCAGTGTAAAATCAGCTCGGAGGTGTACTGGGCTGCGGTGCACGTAGCCACGTCATTTCCCGCGCTTACCTTATCGTGTTGTTGTGTGATATGATCTTAAACGTGTGTGTTTGTTACGGTTTATCAAGGTCACCTGTTGGCAGGCAGGCAGGCACGGATGCTCCGCGCAATGCAGGCCAAGGCTGCGGCGGGCGATAACAATGGTCAGTGGGGGTAAGGAGTACTGGCCCTCATATCACACCCACCACGGGAAGCGTAACCCATATCCCTACTTAGGCTACAGTACTGTACTTCTGTGTGAATCTTTGCTTCGTTTTGAGACATTTAAGTGGTTTTGCGTTTTCATGTCATCCAACAATCTCCTTTTAGTGGAAATTTAAATTACCTGCTGCGGAGCGAGTTTACGAGATAGTGAACGAGCCTATCACCCCAACTTCGGCCAACATCAAACTGTCGAGTTGGTTCCTTAGCTTAGGGGCTGCGACAACGCGGTCATGTAGCCCCGTGTATTTGGGTGTGTGTATAATCTGTCTGATAACCGGTGTTAATTGTGATGACTGTATTAGTGTGTGTTATCTGTTAAATTCAAGTATGGACTGCAGGCAATAATTTCAAGTAGTTTCTACATATGCTACCAAATGCTACCGTCCAAATTACCTAGCTTGCGGACTTGACTACTAGATGGCATCGCAGTCAGCACCTGGCGGCGAACGTTGGAACTAATAGAGCGTTATCAATTCTAACCTACAAATTTTGGCTTCACACAAGTGTAGTTAGTTGAAGGTTCTTATTCATGCCATAAATCTACGACATGGTACCGCCGGCTTACTTCCCCTCTGAAGGAAGGCATAATGAGGGATTTTTAACGCTGTTAAAAAATCCGACGACTTTGGCTGGGTTTAAACCAGTGACTTACGCATAGAAGCTCAGCTTGCTACCAACTACGCCACCGTAGCCGCCTCGTATCGAGTTAAGACTACAGAGAAGAGTATAATGTGTTTGGAGTTTCGCTGTTCACCTCGGCTTTTCAGAATTGCGTCTGGTACCTCCATCCGTGCGCCTTTTAAGCTTATGCTGCGTAACCGGTTAAAGATACCGGGCGAAGCCGGGGCTGGTTGCTAGTATGTCTAATAAACATGGGGCCTATAGCACCTACTTGGTGAGATTTGAACACGTGTTAGCCTATTTTCATTTTATGAAAAAATAGGCTTATGAGATCACCTCTTGTCCGTGTGTGTGTGTATGAGTCCCTAATGACTTCTAAAAGTCTGGAGCGATTTCAATGAAACTCGGTAAGGTTATAGTACTATTTTGGCCGACCCCGACCGTGCCCTTCAAATTTTATTACGTCTCACCAATCCAACATGGCGGCTGTGTGAAATATTTCACCGGCGTTCTATATATCCGAAACTATTGCTGATATCACCCTGAAATTTTGTACGCTGATAAAGGGCACTACTTGACGTTTACCTATATGTCTTTCAAAAACCTGTTAACTAAAAAACGAACATGGCGGCCAAGCAAATTTGAAATATTTAAATAGACTTTCCTCGCCATTTAACCATTCGAACGCAATGAAACTTGGTACAGCAAATTACTATAAAAATTTCAATGCACTGACATGTAATTTAGTTCTATTGTTTACATAGCCTCAAGATGGCGGCTGTGCAAAATTTTAAAATCAAGTTTCTATTTCTTGTGTTCTAATCATGCGATCGAAATCAACGTTTAAATAATGAACGTACACAATAATCCTCATCTAATAGTACATAACCCTATGGTATTCATATATTAAAATCCAACATGGCGACCATCCGAAATATTTCGACAGTTCTCAATCTATTAATCTAAGACAGCAATCAAACTCAAAGTTTATATGTGATAGAGGCAATTAACATGAGTGGGATATATGAAAATAGGCGGTATAGTTCATCACGGAACTACTTGTTTGTTTTGTTTTTGGAGGGCATAGACTGTCTGTGGGTGTCACTGTAAGTTTGAAAGTGTTTTGTAGAACTAATAATGGAATGTTGTTGGCTTTAAGTCCCTTTTAATTATTGCGGCTTTTAGAGACGCCAGGAAGCCGGAATTTGTCCCGAAGGGGATCTTTAACGTGCCAGTAAATCTACTGAGACGGCTCCCTCAAATGCCAACTGACTGTGCCAGGATTTGATCCTGCAACCTTGGGAACAGCAGGCAAGAACGCTACCGCTGAGCCACGCAGCCAGTCGTTTTGTAAAACTTCTGTATTTGTCTTGTAGATTTGGATCTGATGATGCTGGCTTGATGAGGGAAACATGTGAAGACCACACGCAAAGAACGGGGTAATGGCGCATTCTGGTGGCCAGCCATCGTTACTACAGATCAGATGACATTAATTTCAAAAATAAAGCGAAATGTCACCAAGATACAGAGGTTTTTATTTTTAGTGGAACCGGAAAGAACATCCCATATCCTCTCACTTTTTCATAATTTAACTTTTGTTGTTATTTGTATATACGGTATGTGCTTCCTTCATAAGAAATACATTTGGAGAAATAACGATAGGCCTATTGCTTGCACTCAATTGGGGGTGTTTTTGGCCTATTTTCATTTTATGAAAAAAAAAAAAGGTTTATGAGATCACCTTTTGTCCGTATGTATGTGTGCGTATGTGTGTGTGTCCTCCCTAATAACTTTTAAACGGCTGGGGAGATTTCAATGAAACTGCGTAAAGTTTAAGCAAAATTTAGGCCGACCCCGACCGTGGCCTTCACATTTTATTACGTCTCACCAATCCAACATGGCGGCTGTGCGAAATATTTCACCAGCATTCAAAATCTCCGAAACTATTACTGATATCAACCTAACATTTTGTACGGTGATAATGAAACCTACTACAGGTTCATCTATGAGACTTTCAAAAACCTGGTAACTACAAAACCAACATGGCGGCCAAGCGAAGTTGAGACTTTTAAATAGACGTTTCTCACGATTTAACCATCCAAACGCAATGAAACTTGGTCCAGCAACTACTCATATACATTGTAATGCACCGACATCTAATTTAGTCCAATTGTTTACCTAACCTCAAGATGGCGGCTGTGCGAAATGTTTTACCGGCATTCTATATCTCCGAAACTATTTCTGATATCACCCTGAAATTTTCTACGGTGATACAGGGCACAACTACAAGTTTATATTTGTAAGTTTCAAAAACCTGTAGAGTACAAAACGAACATGGCGGCCAAGCGAAGTAGAAACATTTTAATAGACTTATCTCGCGATTTAACCATCTGAGCGGAGTGAAATATGGTATATTAAATGTTTATACATTGTGTAATGCACTGGCATCTAATTTAGTTCAATTGTTTAGATAACCTCAAGATGGCGGTTGTGTGAAATTTTAGAATTAAGTTTTAATTTCTTGTGTCGTAATCATGCAATGGAAGTGAAAGTTTGAATAATGAACCTACGCAATAATTTTTCTTTAACGGTACATAACTCTATGGCCTATACATATGAAAATCCAACATGGCGACCATCCGAAATATTTAGACGTTTCTCAATATCTACGAATATTTTACAGCAATCAAACTGAAATTCTTTATGTTCATAGAGGTTGTGAACATAAGTTCAACTATAGGACTTTCAATAACCTGGTGAGTGCTAATCCAACATGGCGGCGACACGAAGTAAAAATATTAAATGGACGATTCTCGCGATTCAACCATCCGAGTGAAGTGAAACTCGGTACGGTAAATGCTTGGTAGGCTATACAAATGTTAATCTACTGGCATATAATTTATTTCCATTGTTTTCATAACCAGAAGATGGCAGCTGTGCAAAATTTTAAAATCTCATTTTCACTTCTTGTGTACTAATCATGCAATTGAAGTTTTAATACTACACCTACACAATAATCTTCGTTTAATAGTACATAACTCTAAGACCTGCATATATAAAAATCCAACATGGCAACCATCCGAAATATTAGATGGTTCTCAATATCTACGAATCTATTACAATCAAACTGAAATTTTGTATGTTGATAGAGGCAATTAACATAAGTAGGATATATGAAAATAGGCTTTAGTTCTTCACGGAACTTCTTGTTAAGTGTTTATTTTTAGTGTTGGAAGATTAAATTGGCTCTCCTGAAAAATTTACATAATAGGACTTACCCCGTTCTTCCCGTGGAGTCTTCATGTCATCTCTTTGTTTTCTCCTTCTTCGAAAGTCTATAACAATATATACAGTGTGCTCACAAAGTCCGTAAACCCCCACTCATTATTATTTATTTCTATTGTCAGTACATATACAAATGTACTTACATCTTAGGAATCTAAAATATCCGTATGTGTCCCTCCATGGTATCTGCAAATCAGAATACGCCACCATGTTCTGATGCTCATATTAAGCAACATCCTTGGGAGTCACTGTTTGCAAAACATCGCGCACTGCATTTTGCAGATCATCAATTCCAACGTTGTCGTACAGCCACTGTGAAATATTCCACCGTTTCTACTTTTCACGGCATGTCATATTTGTGCAAATCTTCACATTATTAATTGATTTCCCATTAACTTTACGATTTTTTTTAGCGTAAGGCTTTTAGTGCCAGGAGTGTCCGAGGAGATGTTCGGCTCGCCAGAGTTAGTAGCTGCTTCTAGCGGACACCCATGGGGTGAGCTACAAGTACCGTCGCGTGTGGAGTGTTTTCTGAATGTAAGGACTAGGAATTGGAAGGTAGCGGCTGTGGCATATAGTTAGGGACGAACCCCAGCATTTGCCTGGAAGAAAGATGGGAAACCAGAGAAAACCATCTTCAAGGTTGCCGGCGGGAGCATTCGAATCTCTTCGCCTCCCGGATGTGAGCGACTGCCTGCAGCCACGCCGTAACAACCACGGCTAACTCACCCGGTAACTTGACGCTAATGAGCCCACACAGCGGGCAGCAAACGTTCCTCAATCGTATACTCACTTGTATCAGCCATTCTTTCAGTATCCTGACACCGACGGCTGCCAACAATCGCTAACAATGGGTACCTGACAATTTAAGTGGAAATAAATAAATAATGATATATGTACTGGCGATGGAAATCAGTAAAAATAAAAATAATAATAATAATAATAATAATAATATAAGATGAAAAATGTGACGTGGAGAGACAGGATATCGAACACCAGGGTTCTCGACACCGTGAACCAACGGAGGTCAATCCTACGCACAATCCGTAAACGTCGTCTCGCGTGGTGGGGTCACACAATGCGCCACTCCAATTTAATGAGAACTGTGGCAGAAGGGTTCATTGAGGGAAAACATCCATGAGGAAGACCTAGAAATACCTTTCTTAAACAAATTATAAACGACACCCAAGTACAGAATTATAATTCAATGAAGGAAGCGGCAAATGACAGGACGTTCTGGACATGTTTTTATGGCAACTGACCAATGAATAATAATAATAATAATAATAATATACAGTTAGCCACTGATGAGGAATGTACAGCCATCAAGCTTCAGCAGTGGACGCAGAATGCTCTGCACGGTCGTCATCCGTATGATCTCAACCAGAAACATGTCGACATTGATGCGTCGAACAGCTGGTTGACTCATGAGGACCTATTCACTGAGACCGAAGGATTCATGGTTGCAATCCAGGATCAAGTTGTGGCTACCAAAAACTATCTTAAATATACAGTTAAGGCAAATATTCAGGATAATAAATGCCGAAGATGCCAACTAGAACCGGAAACGATCCAACATATTACAGGAGGCTGCCAAGCAATCTCCTGTACTGTTTACTTGAAAAGTCACAACCAAGTGGCCAAAATAATGCACCTACACCTTGCTCAAAAGCACTTATTATTTGAAAATACGTTGTCTTACTATCAGTATGTTCCTGACGTCGTTTTGGAAACCCCTACTTACAAGTTGTTATGGGACCGATCAGTTATCTTATCTTACATTCTTATATATATATAAAAAGGAATGTCTGTCTGTTCGTCTTTTATGCGTTCATAAACCATTCATCCGATTGCGATCAAATTTTGGTGAGTTGTTGTAAACACTTTCGGGATGTTCATAGGCATAGTTAATCCATTTCTCAATAGATAGTGCGCGAATAGTTTAAACAAATGCGTAATGGCGATGCGTTCATATACAATTCATCCGATTGCGATCAAATTTTGGTGAGTTGTCGTGCACAGTCCCGGAAAAGTTATAGGCGTAGTAAATCCAATTTACAATAGATGGCACGCGAGTAGCTTCAACAAAATGGCGTGTGTTTGTTTCAAGAAAGTCCCACATGCGTTCATATACCATTCATCCCATTGCGATGAAACTTGGGTGAGATGTTCTGTACACTTCAGGTAAGGTTTCTGGCTTAGTAAATCTACTTAGCAATAGGTAGCGCACGAGTAGATTCAACAAATGAGCGACGACGGGTGAAGCGTTTCAACAAAGTCCTATATGCGTTCACATACCAATCGTCAGAAAGCGATGAAACTTGGGTGAGAGGTTATGTACACTACAGGCAAGGTTTCTGACTTAGTAAATCCATGTTATAATAGGTAGCGCACAAGTAGATTCAACAAATGAGCGACGACGTGCGAAGCGTTTCAACAAAGTCCCGTATGCGCTCATATACTATTCGTCTGATAGCGATGAAACTTGAGTGAGATGTTGTGTACTTCAGGGAAGGTTTCTGGGTTAGTAAATCCACTTTACAATAGGTATCACACAAGTAGATTAAACAAATGAGCGACGACGCACGAAGTGTTTCAATATAGTCCCGTATGCGTTCATATACCATTCGTCCGATAGCGACTAAATTTGGGTGAGTTGTTGTGTACACTCCAAGGAAAGTTTCAGGCTTAGTAAATCCATTTTACAATAGGTATCGCACAAGTAGATTAAACAAACGAGCGACGATGCGCGAAGTGTTTCAACATAGTCCCGTATGCGTTCATATACCCTTCGTCCGATAGCGATGAAACTTGGGTGAGATGTTGTGTACACTTCTGGGAAGGTTTCTGGCTTAGTAAATCCTTTTTACAATAGGTAGCGCATGAGTAGATCCAACAAATGAGTAACAGCGCACGTATCGTTTTAAAAAAAATCCGTATGCATTCTTATACCATTCATGCGATTGCAATGAAATTTGGAGAAATGCTGTTTCCACTCCCGCAAAGATTTCTGATTTAGTAAATCCATTTTACAAAATGTAGCGCACGAGTAGATTCAATAATGAGCGACAGCGCGTCAATCGTTTCAACAAAGTCCCTTATGCGTTCATATTCCATTCATCCGATTATGATAAAACTTTGGTGAGTTGAGTACAGTCCTGAGAAGGTGTATGCATTAGTAAATCCGTTTTTCAATGGGTGGCGCACAAGTAGATTCAACAAATGAGTGACGGCGCGCGAATCGTTTAAAAAAATCCCGTATGCGTTCATATGCCATTCATCCGATTGCGGTGAAACTTTAATGAGTTGTTGTGTACACGCCAGGGAAGGTTTTCGGCTTAGTAAATCCATTTTACAATAGGTAGCGTACGAGTATATTCAACAAATGGGTGACGGCTGTCGAATCGTTTCAACAAAGTCACGTACTAGTTCATATACCATTCATTTCATTGTGGTGAAACTTTGGTGAGTTGTTGAGCACGCTCCCATGATTTTTTTGAGGTAGTAAATCAATTTTACAATAGTTTAGAGGTGGTTAACGGAAAAAGAAAAAAATATTGGGAATCCAAAAGCACTTCAACAAACAAAGCTACAACGCCAACACTTTCTTTGATTGGCATTGCAACGCATGCCGGGTACAGCTAGTTACTGATAAAATCATGCCAGCAACCCGGCCAGATATCGTTCTTGTGGACAAAGTGCGGAAGAGAACCTTTCTCATTGATATTGCAGTGCCCAATTCCCATAATCTGCAACAAACCTGCTTTGTGATGAACATCAAGTATCTGCTCTTGGCTGAGGAAATACGGCAAATGTGGAGACAGGAAAATGTAGTGGTTCTGTCCATAGTCATTTCTTCTACCGGCATCATCCCTAAATCATTGGCTCGCATAGAAATATTGGGAATACGGCAAATGTGGAGACAGGGAAGTGTAGTGGTTCTGCCCATAGTCATTTCTTCTACCGGCATCATCCCTAAATCATTGGCTCGCATTAATATTGGGAATACGGCAAATATGGAGTCACGAAAGTGTAGTGGTCTATCCATAGTCATTTCTTCTACCGGCATCATCCCTAAATCATTGGCTCGCATATAAATATTGGGAATACGGCAAATATGGAGACAGGGAAGTGTAGTGGTTCTGCCCATAGTCATTTCTTCTACCGGCATCATCCCTAAATCATTGGCTCGCATTAATATTGGGAATACGGCAAATATGGAGTCACGAAAGTGTAGTGGTCTGTCCATAGTCATTTCTTGTACCGGCATCATCCCTAAATCATTGGCTCGCAATCTGGAAATATTGGGAATACATCCTGGTCTACATATCACCATGCAAAAAGCCGTCATTTTGGTGACCTGTTCCATTGTTCGCTCGTTTCTTAATGTGCCACCCTAAGAGAAGTTGTCATACCGTCTTGCAAACAAGCCGACGATATGTTGATTTGTCCCACGTTTGTGGTGAAATGAATGTGGCAACAATATATATATATATATTTATTCGTTAGGCCAACTATGGACCCCGTTTGACAGCTTTTACATTACTTCTTCACTCTCTGCCAATATCTCTTCCCACTTCCTTCTTCTGTTCCTCCGTGTAAGATCTCCATTTCCTCGCTGACAACTCCCCTGTCTCCTGGAAACCTGTAAACTCCTTAAACCTGGGAGAGGTGGCGCTTACTTGAGCAACGTTAGAGGTGGCGCGGGGTCATTTTGACCCCTCCCAATTATTTATCAGTAGTAACGACAATTATTTCGTTTATGCTACCGGTACTTTTTTTTTGCGTATGGCTTTTAGTGCCGGGAGTGTCCGAGGACATGTTCGCCTCGCCAGTTTTGTAGCTGCTTCGAGACGGACACCCAATGGGTGAGCTACAAGTACCGTTGGGGAGGAAAGTTGGAAAGGAAGGTCGAGGAGTTGGAAGGTAGCAGCTGTGGCCTATAGAGAGGGACCAACCGCGGCATTTTCCTGGAAGGAAGATGGGAAACCACAGAAGCCCATCTTCAAGGTTGCCGGCGAGGGGATTCGAACCTCCTCGCCTCCCGGATGTGAGCGACTGCCAGCAGTCATGCCGTAACGACCACGGCTAACTCACCCGGTGTTTATGCTACTGATATGGCATGAAAACATTCACTGAACTAATGAGCAAGTATACTTGTCTAAATTGGAAGTCATGAACATATTATAAGCGGCTATTTACACTATAATAGAAATGGTGCGGATCTGACAGGTAATCATCTATTTTTATGAAATATCTGATAGTTCCTACTTCAGTTTGCCTATTAACAATATCGAAATCAATGATTAGACATGTTTTAGATAATGTAGGATTCTAGTTTTTAAACATTGACATATTTTAGAGAAGTCTTTGTTGTATTGTGCTCCATTTTGTTACTATATTTGCCAGTAAGAATACACATCCAATGAGAAAGAGGCATATCATCGTCACTTTCTTCATATTTTTCTTCGTCTGCACTCTGCTCAGCACCACCTTAAGATTCTGCTATTTCTAGTTCGTCTTCATTATCACTGTTTTCACCTCCTAATATGTCTTCCTCTTCGACGTTTTGCAGAAGAGAATACACCATGGATTCTTGCTCTTCGTAGTTCAGACAATTCATAATGTTAGATTTTAACACTTAACTGCACGCAATTCTATTTCGCGATCAGACGGCTACATTCTCATGGAGTACACATAAGACTGCAACTGCTGTTCACTCTTCCAGCGGTACTGGTGGCGCGGGATCTTTCAGAACACATTGCAACATGGCTCGATAAAAATACATTTGTCTCGGCCCTCATCCCTTCCACTAATAGGCGGGCGGGCATCAATTCCACCCTGGAATTCCAGTCAGGTAGCAAGGGTTACCTCAATTCCACCCGGTCCTCCAAGGGACCCAGAAATGAGTTCCTCAACTCCGCCCAGGCTTTTCCCCCAAATGTCATAACCCTCCTGCTCGTATACCAAGGGCCGGGGTTATAGTTTGAAATGAAGTAAAGATTTATGTGATTTTAAGATACTGATTTTTCTTATTTTATTACATTTCCTGCCCATATTTTTATTTAACAACAGTGATTAATATCTAGCTCTTTATGTATTATGTTTATATCTGATTTAACGAATGAGCGGACTGACTTCAGAGCGTTTGACCGATGGCGTGGTGGTGTTCGCAAGACATTGTTGTGCCATTGGTCAACCGCTCTGATGTCAAGTCCGCTCATTCGTTAAATCAGTTATAAAGTGTTTAGCACATTATAACTTATATGGCAGAAAATACAAGTGATTTAAAATTAATCATAATATTCTTTTAAATAAGTCTACCAAGTTTTCTATTTTTATCTACAAATTTTATACATTGTTTTTAACATGTGCATAATTAAATGTTTGTATGTTTTTTGACCTCGTCAGACATTATTAAATTAAATTTAGATAATATTAGGTGTATAATTTGAACCTAAAAGAATACTTTAGATATCAGTTGCGGATGCTGAAAATACTGTTTTCCAGCCTAGAATGGAAAAATCAGCTGCATTCAAGAATTCGCTCATGCGCTGCATAAGGTGTTAGACCCGGCCCTTGGTTTGTGAGCAGGAGGGTTATGGCATTTGTTTACGTCATTGGGGATAACCCCTTTGCCGACCCCTTGTCAAAGCCTGAGCGGAGTTGAGGAACTTATTTTTGGGTTCCTTGGAGGACCGGGTGGAATTGAGGAAAATCAGGCGGAATTGATGTTCGACCTAATAGGCTCCTGCCCTCAGACAATAGATAAGGCATGTGGGGAAAGGTATGTGGCAGGTTTGGTCTGTGTGTAGTAAAAGGTAGAAACCCCAGCTTAACGAAACAGCGTGGGGTCACAAAGCACCCCGCGCCACCTCTCCCGGGTTAACCAGTCGTCTAAATCGCTCTCTGTCCATTATGTCTTCTTCTTCCACCCCCATCCGATCCAAGTCCAATCTCACTTCCAGAAACCATTTCGGCTCCGTCTTCCTCTTCCTGAAGAATTCAAAAATCCCCTCCGTCAATCTGGTACTGTTCATCCTCATCAAATGTCCATACAACTGTATTTTCCTTTTTCTCATTAGGGCTACGACTCCTTCTGTCCTCTCTCCATCCTTGACATTTGGGCCTGGGATTTCACGGAGAATTTTACTTTCTCTCTTCCGGATCAGGTGACAACAACAACAACAACAACAACAATAATAATAATAATAATAATAATAATTATTATAATAATACCTACTTTGTACAGAAGGCGTCACAACCACGAATTGTACAAGCACGTGGAGAAGATCAGTGACACGATTCGAAAAAGAAGGATTGCCTTTTATAGCCACGTGACACGAATGAGCCCAGGCAGGATATCAAAACGGATATTGACGTACTTTCAAGATAAGAAAACCAAAGGGGCATGGTTTACGGAAGTTGAGAAAGATCTACGTGAAATGGAAATTTCCCCTAAAGATATCCAGGAGCGTGTTCCACTTCAGGAAAAACTACGTACCCACGTAGGTTTCCAGGAAAAGCCAAAGCTGAAGACAGGGAAGGTGTGGTCCCAAGAGAGAAAGGAACAACACCGGAGACGAATGCGGGAACACTGGGCGGTAGTTAGAGCTCGGAAGAAGAGACAGTTGAACTGGCGTGGTCCCTAGTTGGCCGAATCGAAGAAAGAAGAAGAAGAATACCTACTTTGTGCACACACTGTATATCTTAATCACATGTAATTTATTTCAGGTTATTTCTTCACATATTTCAGTAATTATAATGATTTTCTGTTGGCGGACAGAAAGTTTGCACATGTTTAAGAGCTGTGTTATTGACCTGGGCGTGCACATTTCTTCCCACTTGCGTAGTATAATGTATGTTCGTGATCGACAACAACAAGTACCGTTCACATAAATACGTGACGTGACGAAACCTGTCTTCTCAGCTGTTACAACAAATTAGATTATTATAAGATTACACCGGAGCGTAACATGACTCAGGCAGGATCCTTAATGGTGCCAACAAATGTATGAAATTCTGATTTGAGAGCTGGAGCGGAGTTGGTTGGTTGGTTCCTTAGTTTATGGGCTGCAACAACACGGCCATGTAGCCCCGTGTACTTTGGGTGTGTGTAGAATCAGTCAGATAACCGGTGTTAATTTTGTGATGACTGTATTAGTATGTGTTATTTGTTTTAAATTCAACTAAAGACTGCAGACGATAATTTCAAGTAGTTCCAACTTTCGCTACCGTCCACGACACCTAGCTGTGAACTTGGCTACTAATATATGCCACTGCAACCAGCGCCTGGTGACGAACGTTGGAAATTAAGAGCATTAATCAAACCTAAACCTACAAATTTTGCTTCACACAAGTTAAGTTAGTGGAAGGTTCTTTTACATGCCATAAATCTATGACATGGGCCCACCGGCTTTACTTCCCCTCCGAAGGAAGGCATACTGAGGAATATTTAACGCTCTTAAAAAATCCGACGACTTCGTCCGGGTTTGAACCCGCGACCTTGGGCATAGAAGCCGCTCTGGAGCGGGTTATATTCAGCCTCGTGAGGCATTACTGAGAAAAGGAGGATGCGATTCCTACCTCAGACATCCTGGAAGTGTTTAACCGTACTTTTCCAGGCAAATGCCAGGATGGTACCTCAAATTAAGGCCACGGCCGCCTCCTAGTCTCAATTACAAATACGCACTCTAATGCAGGCACGTCAACCTCTTGGTGTACTAGTTAGAATTCTTGGCAGTCACCTCCGAGGTCTGGGCTCGATTTCCGGCTCTGCCAAGGAATTCAGTTCTGATCTGAGGCCTGGAACGGGGTCAACTTAGCCTCGTGAGGTAAACCTGAGAAGAGGTAGATTCGATTCCCACCTCAGCCATCCTGAAAATAGTTTTCCATGGTTTTCACTTCAACTACAGGCGAATGCCGATATGGTTCCTAACTTAAGGCCAAGGCCGCCTTCTTCCAAATTCTCATCTTATTTGCAAATACACACACTAGTACTACTACAGACACCACAATAATACAGGTTATCAGACATAGATTTATGGCATGTAAAAGAACACTTGTGTGAAGCTAAATAGGTTGGATTTGACTAACGCTCTTAGGTTCGAACGTTCGTCACCAGGAGACGACTGCGGAGGCATCTAGTAACCATGTTCACAACTAGTTGTCTTCGACGGTGGCGTTTGGTGGCAAAAGCAAGAACTACTTGAAAATTGAATGTCTGCAGTACTTACTTGAATTAAAAACAGATAACACACACTAATACAGCAATCACAAATAACACCGGTTATCACACAGATTCTACACACACCCAAAGTACACGGGGCCACATGACCGCTTTGTCGCAGCCCCTAAACTGAGGAACCAACCAACCAGGTTATCAGACAATTAATTCTACACATACACCTAAGTTTACTGGGCTGAATGACCACGATGTCCAAGCTCCTCCAATGAAGCAACAACAAAACTTTGCTGTTGGTCGCGAGATTAACGGTCACTTAAAACTACAAGCTTTCTTCCTTCCTTTCTTACGTAGGGTGGCTGATCATGGTCACACGCCGTGACGTAAATTAAATAGGCAATACTTCCAGCATTAGTGATCAGCGAGACACATACACAGCCCCTGCCGGACGAACTATTGTTCGTTGACAAGTGACCCTGCTTATACGGTTGTTATTGTTGTTGTTGTTGTTTTAGTTATGAACTAGGGACACACTGATCTTCTAATCCCGTGCGTTTATATGTGTGATACTTATCGAGGAACTGTATTAGTGTTGTCTTCCAGGAGGAAGCTTACAATGTGTGGTAGCCGCCTTTTGTGTTCTCGGGCCACGTATCGAGGCTTCAGTCGAAAGGCCCTGGGATCGATTACCGGCTCTGTAAATATAATTTAATCGGTCGGAGCTGAAAAGCATTAAGTCAATTTCACTACTTTTCATTGACAGAACAGAACTTAACAAACACACTATATTAGTAGGGCACGGATTTTTAGGTGCTAAAAATCGGGGAAATATTTAATTTTTATGTTAAAAAAAACCTGAAATATGTGACAAAAAAGTAAAAATATTTAATTATAATTTAGTTTATTAATGTGAATATAAACAATATGCAGTACTCACAAATGTAATTTATTCTATGTCTCACTGACTGCTGAAGCATTACAATACAGAACGAGATATATCTTCAGCTTGTCCATCACAAATGACCGACGATTATCGCGAAACTGCGGCAATATGGTTCTTGCCCTTAAGGTGCTGTGTAACTTGAGATCGCTGTTCAGCCTTGATTGCTTTCCCACATGGTTGGCAGAACAGAACGCCCCCATCAGAAGTAAAATTATCTGGAAATCCCCGGCTTATACAGTGAGTGGCTCGGGGCGACAAGTTAAGAATAACACAGTTGCAAGCTGACATACGCTCTGAATGAAGATTAGATAGCTCACAGGTTCATCCCCGTTGAAGTAAAACAGAACAAAAATGCAATAAACTGAAAGATCATACTAATTTTTTTTAATGTAAATATTATGTCTGTTTATGTGCTAATAAGTGAAAAGCAGGAATTTATGTATTTATAGAAAAAATGCTTAAAATATGTATTTACATTAAAAATATTTATTTACCTAAAAATCCGAGCCCTATTTATTAGTCATCTAAGTTTTGAAACAACTATTCAGGTTATATTTGTGTTAGTGGAATATCAATTTTAATTTAGTAAACATATTTCCAAATCAATTTTGCAAGCGTGTCTTAATGCCTATCGGCGGCTTCGGTGGCGCAGTCGGTAGCATGCTGAGCTTCTATGCCCAAGATAGCGAGTTCAAACCCGGCCGAAGCCGCTGAATTTTTAAGAGCGTTAAAAATCCCTCAGTATGCCTTCCTTGGGAGGGGAAGTAAAGCCGGCGGTCCCATGTCATAGATTTATGGCATGTTAAAGAACCTTCCACTAATTATACCTGTGTGAAGCTAAATTGGATAGGTTAAGAATGTAAACAACGCTCTTAGGTTGCTACGTTCGTTGCCAAGAGCCGACTGTGGTGGCGTCTAGTAGCTAAGTTCTGAACTTGGCCTAGTATTCGTTGACGGTGGCGCTTGGCGGCAAAAGTAGGAACTATTTGAAAAATTCTAAGTTGCAGTACTTAAATTAAAAAACAGATAACACTAATACAGCCATCACAATTAACACCGGTTATCAGACAGATTCTACACACATCCAAAGTACACGGGGCTACATGACCGCGTTGTCGCAGCCCCTAAACTTAAGAACCAACCAACCAACCTTAATGCCTTTCAGCTGCGGGGTCAGTTTAGTGCGGCATGAAGCCATCCAGGATGAATATTTCACAGGATATTTTACTTCAAAATGGATTTGTAACATAAAATACACCTAAACCCTGTACAAATGAAATTTATAATAGCACTGTAACACGCGGGAATCTTGCAGTGTGACCAACATTAAGTAGGGAACACGGCGCTGAAAGGCAGCAAGTCGTTGACTTAATGATTTTCTCCTCTGATCGCACTACATGTAGCAGTGATATTTGGCTTAAACCCACAAAACCAATAGTTTTGTGATGGATTTTGCCTTGCCAGTGATCTTCCGTGCTTTTTCTCCTGATGAAAATGTTTTCTGTGGGTAGCTTAAACCGAAGGCTGACTTAATTCTTTCCTATGCCGTTCCAAGGCCCTTGGGTCAATACTTCAGAATACTAATTCTTTAAAAAAATATTGATAGTCAGTCTGAAAGACTAGACTTTATATAACTTTAAATGCTACAAATGCTACAAGTGCTGAAAAATGCTGGGTGAAAGTCTCACGATCATGCAGCAAACTGCGTGAACTCAAAGTCCATTAGCAAGTGCAAACCAAGGTCAAAGGAGGTAGCTGGCTGGATGACGTCACGCTCACCGGAGCGCGCGGGGAGCTCAAGCGGTACTATGACGTCACACACCTCAGTGCATTCTCGGTACATTTCGTCCCGTCACCATAACGTAACGCCAGACCTCAGCGTAACGACGAAGTCGACAAGATCATTTAAAATGATAAAAATGACCATTTTTGACTTAATGCTTTTCAGCTCCGACCGATTCAATTGTTGTCTGATGATTGGAATGGGGTTGGCTCAGTCTAGCGAGGCATCACAATGACACAGGTTATCATACAGTTTCCACACACGCTAAAAGATACATGAAGCTAAAATGACAAAGATGTCGCAGGCCCCAAACTGAATCAACAACATGCTGTTGTTAATTTGTCTTAAGGGCTTGGGACACTTTTGTCATCAGCCCCGTATACTTGGGAATGTGTTCAATTTGTTTGATAACCTGTGCTAATGTGGTGACTGTAACTAAGGTAAGGAATGAGGTTGGTGCATCGGGAATTGAAATAAAATACTACACCATCAATTACCTGTGTGAAAAAAATATTGGATGTGTGCAACTACGATGCGCGGCGATATTTGAGCGTGACGATGTATTCTGGGACTGATTTGTTTAAACTGTCGATCTTGCGAAATTTCACCGTACATATTTTAACTATGTATTTTTCGGAACGGGAAGTTCACAGGCGAAATGAAGAAAAGCCGAGTTGCACTTCCAGCGAAACTTCAAACACAACCACTCTTCTCTGAAGTTTTAACTCAACACGACTTGACAGTTTGCTGCTGGCTGTATCTGGGATAATATGTTCGCCCGCTAGCTAGGCTGTAACTGGGGTGATAGACTCGCCCCTAGCCAGCTCGTAAACTGTCGCCTCGGTATTTGCATGAGATTGTTGGAAGAAATGAAAACGTAAAAACACTTGCCGGTATAGTGGGCGATGTATTGAAGATAGAGATATGCTCTCGCGGACTATTTTGTAGAACTTTCATGCTGAACAATTCTTAAACTCATAGTATATAGATATTTTTCATGGTTTGCCCAGCGTAAGCTTAAAAAGCGCACGGACGCCATGTGGTTTTTTTCGACGTTTTCACTGAAATCGTTACTGCTCGGGTTCCTTCTATCATAAATACATTATTTTCTACAAAAACCTTCCTCGAGATATC
The DNA here is from genome assembly GCA_946902985.2 of Meconema thalassinum. NCBI lineage: Eukaryota > Metazoa > Arthropoda > Insecta > Orthoptera > Tettigoniidae > Meconema > Meconema thalassinum. The sequence goes on along the minus strand of OX336388.2, from coordinate 778,259,109 downwards.
CTTTACAGAATGGTGAAAACCGCATCAACATCCATCCAGAGGTTCACCCGTGACATCCAAAGACGACAGTAGTGACACTCGAGTGCAGCAACAGAAGAGAGAGAGAGAGAGCACTCAGCAACAGAAGAGAGAAGAGAAACCACACTCAGGATAGCCGCAATCAACGCCTGGATTCAAACCTCCGGCTGCCTAGCGCGGTCGTGGTGAGCGCGATGAATCAACAACAAAAGACTCTCAATAAAAGATTGGTTACTTTTGTGAGTTCATGACAGGATAGTTCCGAGCTTATGCTAAAGTTTAAATTATTATCGAAAGCGCTCCTCAAAAAGAAAAGGCTGCATACGATAATTACACGCAAACCATAATTGGGAGAGGGGGTGATGGGTGGAAATTAGTTTATAGCTACGTTAGAAGGCGGAAGGGAAATTCCAATGATTTTTCTATGATAATGTCCGAAGATGGTTAATTAATTACTGAGAAACAGGCAATTGCTAATGAATTAAATATATGGTATGGTAGTGTGTTTAATGAATTTAATAGCCGTGTGTTGGACCTTAACTATGATTCTGATAGCTCACCTTTACGAATAAACCAATCGTTGATTCTGGCAAGAATTAAAAAGCTACGTAGAAATATATCGAAAGTCCCAGACAATATTTGAGGAGATGTGCAAAAACTGGGAGGTACAGCCATTGGGCGATACTTGGGGGTGCTGTTTAATGTATCAATTAATAACACACAAATACCCGAAGACTGGAAAAGGGCTCTAATGGTTCCAATATTCAAGGGAGGGAACAGATTGGTAATGAGAATCTATAGACCTGTTAGCCTCACATCCATCATATGTAAACTGATGGAGCACCTTATTTCTGATTATTTAAGGGAAGAGTCAGGAAAGTTGTCATGGCTTAATGGGAGGCAACACGGATTTAAACATGGGTACTCATGTGAGAGGCAAATGTTATCACTCCTTCATGATATTAGTGACTCGCGTGACGGGGTTAAATTCATTAAACACACTACCATACCATGTATTTAATTCATTAGCAATTGGCCGTTTCTCAGTAATTAATTCACCATCTCCACAAGTTGACGCTGTAATAGATTTTGCGAAGGCATTTGATGTCGTCCCACATAACATACTACTCCGTAAATTGGCAACAACGAAGATTGACAAAAGAGTAATTTTATGGATTCAAGAGTCCTTGACTGGTTGCTCGCCAAAGGTTAAAATAGGTAGTCTAATGTATTCTCGGAGGACATTTTGATAACGTCAGGAGTCCCTCAGGGTAGTGTGATTGGTCCCATGTTATTTCTGGCACTTATTAACGAACTACCGACTGTTTGCGGATGATTGTGTAATATACCAAAAAAATCAAACATCACAAGACAACGCTCAATTACAAATTGACTTCAACCTGGTTCATAAATGGGCGGTTGACAACAAAATGAAGATAAATACGAGTACATGTAGTCTCATGAGAATAGGGAGAGGGCGAAGGCATCATTTTCAATATAATATCGGCTCGGAAATACTTGTAGAAGAAGACTCGTACAAATACTTGGGCAACCATGTAAGGAATGATGTGGAATGTGGGTTGAGTCGTCTCCAGAGCGTACAAAGCACTTCATTTTGTAATGTGGGTATTAAAAGGCAGTAGCTCTACCGCAAAGAATTAGGCCAATCTTGGAATACGGCTCAGCGGTTTGGGACCCATATCAGGCAGGGCTCATCAATTAGCTGGAGATGGTACAAAGGAAGGTTTGTGCTGACGATTTTAATCCTAATGATTTTAATCCTCACAAAAGTAAAGATAGGAAAACTAGGGTGGAATCTCTGGAAGATAGAAGGACGAAATCCAGACTACGCGCTTATGTTTAACACTTACACTAATCGGCCAGCACGGGGAGAAGTAAGCAAACCTACCTGAGCATGGCAGATCATCCACATAAAGTCCAGGTCCGACCACAGCGTACAAATTATGGGAAATATTCTTTCATTAACCGTGGTATTGATAATTGGAACTATTTACCTGCCTCAGTCTTAGAGCCTTTCCCCAAACATATTGATGTGTTTAACAGAAGATTGTAATTACTACAGCTCCTAAATTGCGAATTGTGTATATTGTGTTTGATGTTACTGTTGGTGATTTTCTGTATTTCTGTATTTGTACAATTTGCCACTGGGGAATTACCCCCATTTTCAAATATATAATAATAATAATAATAATAATAATAATAATAATAATAATAATAATAATAATAATAATAATAATAACAACAAAACTTAGCGCTAAACATATTATTAAGGCAGTTAACACATTTGCAATGCCCGTAGTTATACACTCCTTTGGTATCATCAGGTGGACTCAAACTGAGCTGCACGATCTGCAACGAAAAACATCGGTGCTTTTATCACGCCATCGTATGCACCATCCAAAATCAGCAACAGAGCGCCTGACTCTACCTCGGTCTGAAGGTGGTAGAGGACTTATAGACATCATGAATCTTCATACAAAACAAGTGACAACTCTCCGTGCATTTTTCCAAAAGAAAGGACTGTATCTTCAGTTGATGATAATTACACACCACTCCATCTGTCGTCTTTAGGTTCAGCAGTAAACGAAGTGAAAACTACTGAATACAAGATCGGGCATTGGAAACAGAAGGCGCTTCATGGGAAGTTTCCACAAGAGTTGGACCAGCCTCACATCGACAAGTTAGCGTCGCACGCATGGCTGACCCATTCGGTTCTCTTTCCGGAACAACAACAACAACAACCCCTGGCACTATACAGCCCATGACGGGCTAAGGCCGACCAAGCGACCGCTGTCCAGCCATTTGGCCAGCAGATATTGGGGTGACGCGTGATCAGCGCATCGGGTCCCCTCGGCCGTTAATCTTGGTATTCGTGATCGAGGCGCTGTCTCACTGTCAGACAGCTACTCAATTGTCCTCACGAGGCTGAGTGCACCCCGTTCCAACCCTCACGTCAGTTTTAAAATCCCTGACGGAGCCGGGGATCGTACCCGGGGCCTCCGGGTGAGAGGCAGGCACGCTACCCCAACACCACGGGGCCGGCTTCTCGTTCCGGAAACAGAGGGATTTGTTGTAGCTATCCAAGACCAAGTTGTTGCTACTAGAAGTTATCGGAAATTCATTCATAGAAGATCCAGCAAAAGAGAGTGAGAAGTGTCGCCGCTGTGGCAAATGTAGTGAGACCATTCAACACATAATATCAGGTTGTTCCCACCTTGCAACACTGACTACAAACATCGACACGATCAAGTTGCCAACATTGACCACTAGAAACTGGCCTTGAAGTACAAACTTCTTCAAAGCTCCGTCTCCTATTGGAAATACACACCATCCGCAGTACTCGAAAATGCCACACACAAGCTCTACTGGGACAGAGGAGTTGTGACAGATGTTGCAGTCAGTAACAACCGGCCAGGTATCATTGTCATCAATAAATATACAGAGTGGCATTACTGATAGATATCGCATGTCCCAACACTCAAAACATCCAAACAACAGCTGCTACTAAAATATCTAAGTACCCAGAGCTAGCAATTGAGATAAAGCAGATGTGGAAACTTGAGTCGGTGACTACCATCCCAATAATTGTATCGTGTACTGGTGTTATACCCAAAACTCTCCACAGTAGTCTATCAATATTGAATCTACACCCGCAGATATATATTGAACTACAGAAGGCAGTTCTGTTAAACACCTGCCATATTGTCAGGAAGTTCCTTGGTGAAAATACAATCGCCGAACACTCAGCAAGGCTCTAAGATGATTGAGAAGGAAATTTAGCTCATTCTAGAAATGAGGGAGACTCGTGAAGAGTCCGGACACGAAATTAATGTAATGTGAGGTTCCTATAATTTACATACATTGTATTTCAGTACAGATGGTTCCTTGCTAAGGCCGAACCAGGCTGTAATATAAAATGTAACCGGCATCTGCCGTGTTAATGGTGCCAAAAAATAAACATCAATAATAATAATAATAATAATAATAATAATAATAATAATAATAATAATGTGAAGTGGTGAGTTATTGTTGATTTATTCAGGGGCTTTGGGACATCGTTGTCATGTATCCCCATGTACTTGAGTGTGTGACGAAATTTTGTCTGGTAACCTGTGTTATTTTGATGGCTGTATTAGTGTGTGTGTTTGTAAGTCAAGTAGTGTTGGGAAGGAGACCGACGTGGCTTTAAGTTAAGAATCATCCAGGCATTTTCCTGGAGTAGAAGTGGGAAACCATGGAAAACATTTGTTTGTTTCTTGCCGGTTGCTCCAGCAGATCGTACATAAACCCATGGCTAACAGGCAAATCAAATTGAGGGTATAGCCTACTTGATCATTATACAAAATTCATGATGAAAATCAATAAATAATGTTATTGGTTTTACGTCCCTGTTAACTGATGAGGCTTTTAGAGACGCGGGGTGCTTGAATTTCGCCCCGAAGGGGCTCTTTAACGTGCCTGTAAATCTACTGACACGGCTCCCCTCGCATTAGCGCACCCTCAAATGTCAACTGGCTAAACTGTAAAAAAAAAAAAAAAAAAAAAAATGGAATGGAGCCGAAATAAATCAGAAACTCCTATTAGCAGATGAAATGCTAAAGGAAGTAGGAAATTTCTGCTACTTAGGGAACAAAGAGGATATGAAACGTAGGCAGGCTCGAAAGCAGAAATAAAGTTTGTTGACATCAAATATAGATTTAGGTATCAGGAAGCCATTTTTGAAAGCTTTTGTCTGGAGTGAAACTTGGACTATTGGTGCAGCAGAAAAGAGGAGAATAGAAGCATTTGAAATGTGGTGTTACAGGAGAATGATGATGATCAGATGGGTAGATAGAGTGACAAATGAGGGCGGCTTCGGTGGCGTAGTCGGTAGCATGCTGAGCTTCTATGCCCAAGATCGCGGGTCCAAACCCGGCCGAAGCCGTCGTATTTTTTAAGAACGTTAAAAATCCCTCAGTATGCCTTCCTTCGGAGGGGAAGTAAAGCCGGCGGTCCCATGTCATAGATTATGGCATGTAGAAGAACCTTTCACTAATGACACTTGTGTGAAGCTAAATTATAGGTTAGATTTGACTAACACTCTTAGGTTCGAACGTTCGTCGCCAGGAGCCGACTACAGTGGCATCTAGTAATCAATTTCAGAACTAGTAGTCGTTGACGGTGACTTTTGCTAACAAAAGTAGGAACTACATGAAAATCCAACGTCTTACTTGAATTAAAAACAGATAACACACACTAATACAGTCATCACAATTAACACCGGTTATCAGACAGATTCTACACACACCCAAAGTACACGGGGCTACATGATCACGTTGTCGCAGCCCCTAAACTGAGGAGCCAACCAACCAGAGTGACAAATGAAGAGGTATTAAGACGAATGGAAGAGGAGAGATGTTTCTGGCGACTGCTAATGAAGAGAAGAGATAGGTTGGTAGGACACTTACTATGACACCCAAGAATAGTAAACTTAGTTATGGAAGGAAGGGTTGAGGACAAGAACTGTAGGGGTAGACCAAGGTTAGAATATGTTAAACAGATTGACTCGGATGTAGGGTGTGGTAGCTATGTAGAATTGAAATGATGAGCTCAGAACAAGGAGGCGTGGAGAGCTACATCAAAACAGTCAAAAGACTGAAGACTCAAACACACAACTCATCGAGGAAAATTCAAACTTGGAGCCGAAATTTTCAAATACATCAGACATAAAACCTACTTTACGCACAGAGACGCAGGGCTAATAGATAGTCATTGTCATGTGGGCATTGATCACCTTTTTTTGATTCGTGAGACCATTTTACGTTCACAATGCATGTCCTTAGCCACGCCTGGAAGACTCACTTTTTCTGGTGTGAAGACGTCCCGCAGAGAAGTGACGCAGGACATCATACTGTAATTTGTCACCACGCTTGGTGATGTAATGATGGAGTTTGGCCGGAAGTCTCCAGAGCCCTCCCTCCCTTATGTAAATGAGCGCACTTACTCTCCATGGCCTCCTGCCTGATGTGACAAAGATGACGTCACAGACCTTGCCACAAAACATAACAATATAATGGCACTTCGAGAGCTTCCATTTGTACTCGCTCTCAATGAGGGTTCGCTTGGCAAAGACCAAGTCTCTGGTGTCAGGGATGATCTCAATAAATAAGGGATGCCTGAACATTTAGAACGTTCCGCAAAAACTTAATGTTTATCCAGGATGAGCTCGGTATTTGCCTTCGTTTAAAATCATAGGCTTTTTATTAGGTAGATAATGTTTTATGCTTACTGGAGTATAATATAACTTACTGATTTTATTGCGCCTATAATTGCCTATTTTCATAATGTGTGCCTTTTCGTATCAGTATGCCTTCCTTCAGAGGGGATGTAAAGCCGGCGGTCACATGTCATAGATTTATGGCATGTTAAAGAACCTTCCACTAATTACACCTGTGTGAACCTAAATTGTATAGGTTAAGAATGTAAACAACGCTCTTAGGTTCCTAAGTTCGTTCCCAAGAGCCGAATGCGGTGACGTCTGATAGCTAAGTTCTGAACTAGTAGTCGTTGACGGTGGCGTTTGCGGCAAAAGTAGGAACTACTTGAAAATTGATCGTCTGCAGTCCTTACTTGAATTAAAACAGATACACTAATACAGTCATCACAATTAACACCGGTTATCAGACAGATTCTACACACACCCAAAGTACACGGGGCTACATGACCGCGTTGTCGCAGCCCCTAAACTTAAGAACCAACCAACCTTTCCGTAGCCTAAGGGCCTATTATGTCGTTTTCTTTACAATGAGTGATTTTATCGAGATTTTCACCTGCTGTGATTTCATTATTTTTTATCTTTGGTGTTTATTTATTAATATCATTAATTAATGTGAGTTAACCTTTGTATCTCTACATACTATATAACAAAGTCCCCGATTCTTGGATGTTCCGGGTAATCTCGAGAACCACTGGATGGATTTTGATGCAGTTTTCACCATTCTGTAAAGGATTTCTCGAGGAAGGTTTCTGTAGAAAAACATTCATTTATAACCAAAGGATGCCGAGCAGGAACGATTTTAGTGATTCGAGCCAAAGAAAATCATGCCGTTCATGTGCCTTTTAAGCTTACGCTGGGTAAACCGTTAAAATATCTACACACATCAAAAAAAGTTTTGCATCACCTCGGTTCCAAGAGTTCCGGAACCTTTAAATACAAAGGGAATAGAGATCAACACAAACAACATTTCAGCTCGTTTTATTGCTCATGAGACCCACACATTGCATGTTGTACCATCATACAGCTAGACTTTCAGCATTTGTGGTCCAGATTGCAGTACACACCACTACCTCTAATACCCAGTAGCACGTCCTCTTGCATTGATGCATGCCTGTATTCGCCGTGGCATACTATCCACAAGTTCATCAATACACTGTTGGTCCAAATTGTCCCACTCCTCAACGACAATTCGGCGTAAATCTCTCAGAGTGGTTGGTGGGTCAAGACGTCCATAAACAGCCCTTTTCAACATATCCCAGGCATGTTCGATAGGGTTCATGTCTGGCGAACATGCTGGCCACTGTAGTCGAGCGATGTCGTTATCTTGAAGGAACGCATTCACAAGATGTGCACGATGAGGTCGAGAATTGTCGTCCATGAAGACAAATGCCTCTCCAATATTCTGCCGATATGGGTGCACTATGGGTCGGAGGATGTCATTCAGGTATCGTAAAGCCGTTTCGGAGCCTTCCATGACCACCAGTGGCGTACGTCGGCCCCACATAATGCCACCCCAAAACATCAGGGAACCACCACCTTGCTGCACTCGCTGGACAGTGTGTCTATGACGTTCAGCCTGACCAGGGTGCCTCCAAACACGTCTCCGACGATTGTCTGGTTGAAGGCATATGCGACACTCATCGGTGAAGAGAACGTGATGCCAATTCCGTGGGGTCCATTCAGCATGTTGTTGGGCCCATCTGTACCGCGCTGCATGGTGTCGGGGTTGCAAAGCTGGACCTCGCCATGGACGTCGGGAGTGAAGTTGCGCATCATGCAGCCTATTGCGCACAGTTTGAGTTGAAACACGACGTCCTGTGGCTGAACGAAACGCATTATTCAATATGGTGGCATTGCTGTCAGGGTTCCTCCGAGCGGCAATCCGTAAGTAGCGGTCATCCACTACAGTAGTAGCCCTTGGGCGGCCTGAGCGAGGCCTGTCATCGACAGTTCCTGTATCTCTGTACCTCCTCCATGTCCGAACAACATCGCTTTGGTTCACTCTGAGACGCCTGGAAACTTCCCTTGTTGAGAGCCCTTCTTGACACAAAGTAACAATGCGGACGCGATCGAACTGCGGTATTGACCTTCTAGGCATGGTAGAACTACAGACAACATGAGCAGCGTACCTTCGTCCTGGTGGAATGACTGGAACTGATCGGCTGTCGTACCCCCTCCGTCTAATAGGCATGGTTGTTTACATCTTTGAGCAGTTTTAGTGACATCTATGAACAGTCAAAGGGACTGTATCTTTGATACAATATACACAGTCAACGTCTATATGCCGGAGATCTGGGAACCGAGGTGATGCAAAACTTTTTTTGATGTGTGTATATACAGTACAGTAATATGAGTGTAAGAATTGTTCATCATGAAAGGTTCTACAAAAACGTCCGGGACAGCATATCTCTATCTTCAACTAGTTAACTAACTAACTAACTAACTAACTGCAAAAAGCTTAAAAGTTACATACTCCTTCCTTAAAAACAAACATGGCTGATGAGGAAAAGAGCAACAAGAGCCGGGGACTGTGAAATTTTCTGTAAATGAACGAAACATACTTACCCACCCTTATCCACTTGGTGGATGAGGATCGTTAAATCGTTGAAAATAAGAGGGCTGATGCTGCAACATCTAGGTAGTCTTTTATTAAATTAACTAGGATGTGCTATACCGTAATGCATCACACAATATTACACGTTAAATAGAAATGGTACATATCTTACTTGTTAGATGGGAATTCTAGGTAGAACATTAAACACAGAAGGATTTGGCAACCGAAATATCATGATGAATTCTGTGTCGTCGCATTCATTAAAGTAATTCCTTCGTTATTTATAAGTTAGTGGTCGAAGAAAATCTAGCACGTCTTCAAAAACGTCATCATCGTTCTGAATAACGTTTAACGCACGCTCCATTTTGGATTTGAATGCTATGTAAATCGACCGTCAAGTCGTTAATTCTATGTTGACAGATCAATTAGTTTTAATGGCTCGTTAGGGAAGCTAATTGATTGTTATAGTTTGGTGAACCACATTTTGGTAATCGTCCGTTAACGGCCTTAATTGGTTTGTTAACATTTTGACGAACCTTGGTGAACCCGGCCCTAAGTGTCTTTAAGATTTCATTTCTTCCAGTAATAACAGTGTTTTCTTTACAATGCTTGACAATCAGAAATGTTGTTCTTTTGTGAAATAGTATCTTTAATGAACAGTAAATATATTTGGACATCCCTGCTTCATGAGTGACACGAAAATGATGATTCGACTCGACTTCTTCACTTCTGAGGGAGAGAGAAGAGAATGTTTGTTGGATTCTATTTATTCGTTACGGCCGACTATGCGTCACGTTTGACAGTTTTTACATTATTTGATGTCTTCACTCTCTGCCAATATCTCTTCATTCTCTCTGCCACTTCCTTCTTCTGTTCCTCCGTATAAGATCTTCCTTTCCTCACTGACAACTCCCCTGTCCCCCTGGAAACCTGCAAAACCCTTCTAAATCACTCTCTGTCCATTATGTCTTCTTCTTTCACCCCCATCCGATCCAAGTCTAATCTCACTTCCTGAAACCGTTTCGGCTCCGTCTTCCTCTTCCTGAAGAATTCAAAAATCCTCTTCGTCAATCTGGCACTGTTCATCCTCACCAAGTGTCCATAGAACTGTATTCTCCTTTTTCTCATTAAGGCTACGACTCCTTCTGTCTTCAGGTATAGTTCATTATTAGGTTTGAGTCTCCTCTCTCCATCCTTGACATTTGGGCCTAGAATTTCTCGGAGCATTTTCCTTTCCCCCTTCTGGATGCCTCGAGGCCACCCTTCCCAATCATGTCTAGTGTTTCTGCTGTATACAGGTCTGACAACAATAGGCTATCTAAGTGTCGGAATTTATTAGTAGTAGTAGTAGTAGTAGTATTATATAAATAATTCATGTTTCTTGGGCTAATGCCGTGTGTATTTAGATTAGAACCATACGTTTCGGAGAAACCTTGCCTCCTTTCTCAATGGAAATCAAACAATGTGGCCAAAGAAAGTATATCAATGAGATTACAAAAAATACAAAAAATATAGATAAATTCCTCGGTTCGTCACCAGAGAGCAGCTGCCAGAAATTACTGTATGGACCATGGTAGAACGGCGGACAGAGTAGTGAGTAAGGAGAAGGTAAAGGGGGCGGGGTGAAAATATAGAGACTCCTCGAAGAATGAGGATGTCCAAAAGAAGAGGGGGGGGGCGGAGGGGGTTTCTAATCTAAATACACACGGCATTAGCCCAAAAAACATGAATTATTTATATAATCCGGGCCGTGAAAGCCTTAATATACACATTAATATTATACTTACTTACTCTTTGACGCTACGGTCCTTGCAGAACCTTGGTCCCCGCAACTACTGTATCTTCTTCCAAAGCTCTCTGTCGATTGCCTTGGTCCTCCATCTCCTTACTCCCATGGTACGTAGATCGTCCTTCACTTCCTCGATCCACCGCTTTCTTGGTCTACCTCTATGTCGTCTACCTCCTGGATGCCTCCCCAGCACTTTCTTAGGTTCTTCTACTTTTTCCTGGCTGAAGTAGGCTTTTCACATTCCAAGTCGCTAATACCAATCCATAACCAATTCCTCCCTCAGGTCGTTTTTCCGTTTTATCCGTCAGGTGGTGCTCAAAGTGTCAATAAGGTTGAGAAAACCTGCTCCTCATATTCCTTCGAGTTTTGGCTCTAAGCTCAAGAAGTAAACAACTAGACCGCCCATTCGATAGGTTTTAGAAATAACATACGAGTATAAAGGCGTCCTGAGAACGGTTTCCATAGTTCCCCATTTTCACCACCAGGCAAATGCCGGGAGGCTACCTTTCAACAGATCCCCAACCGACTTCCTTACAAAATCCATTTCCCGTATGCACCCTTAATTAGACCCAATTTAGCGGTCGCCTGGACGATCGGCCTGTCTCCATCCCCAGTTGTAACTGCTGACAAAGTGTGTTCAGCTCCCAGACACCGTCCTTGTGACGGTAGAGGAATGATCCCTCTCAGAGTCCATGAGTGAAGACGAGCTGGGAGAATAAGCCATTAAAAAGAAATATTTGGCGGCTTCGGTGGCGTAGTCGGTAGCATGCTGAGCTTCTATGCCCAAGATCGTGGATTCAAACCCGGCCGAAGTCGTCGTATTTTTAAGAGCGTTAAAAATTCCTCAATATGCCTTCCTTCGGAGGGGAAGTAAAGCCGGCGGTCCCATGTCATAGATCTATGGCATGTTAAAGAACCTTCCACTAATTACACCTGAGTGAAGCAAAATTGTATAAGTTAAGAATGTAAACAACGCTCTTAGGTCCCTTCGTTCGTTGCCAAGAGTCGACTGCGGTGACGTCTGGTAGCTAAGATCTGAACTAGTAGTCGTTGACGGTGGCGTTTGGCGGCAAAAGTAGAGACGATTAAAAAAATTGAAAAGTCTGCAGTCCTTACTTAGATTAATAAACAGATAACACACACTAATACAGTCATCACAAATAACACCGGTTATCAGACAGATTCTACACACACCCAAAGTACACGGGGCTACATGACCGCGTTGTCGCAGCCCCTAAACTTAAGAACCAACCAACCAAAAAGAAATAATAATGTTAATGAAAATCCACAGCCTGCTTCCAGTCTCCGACCGGGTCAGGAATGGAATGAATGAAGCCCCCATCTAGCGGCGAGGATATGAACTGTGCCGGCTGCCGAGGCCTGACGCACTCCTCTGGGGCAATGATTAAATGAATGACAGATGAAATGAAATGATAGTGGAGAGTGTTGCTGGAATGAAATGTTGACAGAGAAAACCGGAGTACCCGGAGAAAAACCTGTCTGCCTCCGTTTTGTCCAGCACAGATCTCACATGGAGTGACGAGGATTTGGACCACGGACCCAGCGGTGAGAGGCCGGCGTGCTGCCGCCTGAGCCACGGAGGCTCAAATAATGTTAACAAACGTTTGATGCTTTTCAGTCGGTCTACACGATTGTACCCAAATGAGATGGGTTATTCCCTAATCCTAAAAAATATTACACGAGGTTAATAAATACACTTGGATGAGCAGTTTCGATCGTCAAGCGATCATCATCAGATCCACTACACTTAGGCTATAAAATCTATGTCTGAAAATATGGGTGAAGATATTTATAATGTATACACTTATATAGTTTCAGTATTAGTAATGCAACTCGTCAGTATTTGTTAGTTGTGGTCTATGTGATGTTTTGTTGAGATACTGTTTGGAAGGAACTTGTTTACTAAGGCAACACTGAAAAATGGCTTCAAACACCATAATTAATAATGTTATTTGTTTTACGTCCCTTTTAACTACTCTGGCTTTTAGAGTTGCCGGGGTGGCGGAATTTCGCCCCGAAGGGGATCTTTAACGTGCCAGTGAATCTACTGGCACGGCTCCCTCATATTTGTGCATCCTCAAATACCAGCTGACTGCGCCAGGATTTGATCCTGCAACCTTGGGAACAGCAAGCGAGATCGTTACCGCTGAGCTACACAGTCAGCTGATTAAAAATAAAGTAGGGAAAGCCCCAAATATTAAGGAAGGTATGCTAGAGCACGATACTAAGATGAGCTACCAGAGGGTACGGAACAATCTCATGTTGTGGGGTAGAAAACGGAACGGAGGGGTATTTCTTATCGCATAACAGCGCGGGTAAATATGGGGAACATTGTTCCATTTAGGAGTTGCTGTTCTCAGCTCGGAGCCTATTTCTTGTTGTGTCACACCCCACAAGAACTATAAAATAATAATGTAATTGGGTTTCACGTGCCTTTTAACTGCTGTTAATCAGACCGTGCGGTTCACCGATGCTCCTTACTTCTCAATGTACAGAGGTGTGCATATTAATAGAATTTAGATTCTTCACATTATTTTCTTCTAAATCATTTTATTGACCAGCCGGTGACACAATTTTTATCATACTTGGTAATGTAAGACTTATAACATTTCCGTAAGGAATTGCGGCCTAGAATTTCCAGAATTGGAGATCTGAGGGCTGCTTTTGAGTCCGTTTTCTCGCTTTTCAATGACTTTGGAATGTATCCTCTAAATCGGGTGATTTCAATCCATGGTACACGAACCTATATCATTTGGGTACAATCATGGTGACCGACTGAAAAGCATAAAACGTTTGTTAACATTATTAACATCATTATTTCTTTTTAATCGCTTATTCTCCCAGCTCGTCTTCACTCACGGACTCTGCGAGGGATCATTCCTCTACCGTCACAAGGACGAAGTCTGGGAGCTGAACACACTTTGCCAGCAGATACAACTGGGGCTGGTGACAGGCCGATCGTCCAGGCGACCGCTAACTTGGGTCTAATTAAGGGCGCGTAAGGGAATGTATTTTGGAAGAAAGTAGGTTGGGGATCTGTTGAAAGGTAGCGTCCCAGCATTTGCCTGGTGGTGAAAATGGGGAACTATGGAAACCGTTCTCAGGACGCCTTTATATGCTTCTAAAACCTATCGAATGGGCGGTCTAGTTGTTGTCTTCTTGAGCTTAGAGCCAAAACTCGAAGGAATGTGTGGAGCAGCTGTTATCGACCTTTTTTGACACTATCATGCCAGGTACCCAAACACCATTAAACCGAATATAATAATAATAATAGGCCTACATTCCGACAATGAGATAGGCCTACTGTTGTCAGACCTGAAAACATTTTTACTGATGGTTCGCTCTCGAATCCCTCAGCTCTAAATTCACACGAAAAATAGAATACAGTTCTCAAAACAAAACAAAACATATTCCATTTTGCATTAGCGAGGCTCACCTTTTAGTGAAAATTCAAAATTGTCATTTCAATGTGAGTTTCTTAACAGAAAATATAATTAACACTATTGGTTAAACATTTGAAGTAATTTCAGAGCATTGCAAACGGTTTTACTGCATTAAGTCATGAAAAGTAAAAAAAATGAAATGTTGGAAAACTGGAATCTAGTCTAACAAGTCTGTCTATTTTAATGGCACTGCGAATAAAATAATCTTCAACAAAATGTCGCAAATATTGTCAGCCTTGAGCACAAGAAGTACGGCGGGGTGTATAAAGGATATCTTCAATCCGTGTTCCGCGGACCACTGCAGCCCTTTCCCAAATGTCCAGTGCACATCGTGACTAGCATTCCTTGCTTTCTTGACTGTCACTGCGGATGCCCGGGTTCTATTCCACCTCAGTCAAACAAGAAGTGGTTTCCCCACTTCTATTCCAGGCAAATGACAGTTAGTACCTAAATCGGCCACGACCGAACACTATTATTCCCTCGATGTGACTGCAGACTAATACGAGGGAAAACTAATAGTGTTCAGTATGCTTGCAGTGCATTAGTACCATACGGGATGCAAGCAGAGAAATACCGACCTTCCTGATAAGAATGCTGGTTGGGCTGCATAAAACAATATTACTAGGGGCAGTTGATTCGCTGGTATAAAACATGGATCACTATCCCAGTACGGTTCAAACAGGGTGTACCAAACGCCTACTCATAGCGCAACTCGGTACAGCTACAATATTACTAGGGGCAGTTGATTCGCTGGTATAAAACATGGATCACTATCCCAGTACGGTTCAAACAGGGTGTACCAAACGCCTACTCATAGCGCAACTCGGTACAGCTACAATATTACTAGGGGCAGTTGATTCGCTGGTATAAAACATGGATCACTATCCCAGTACGGTTCAAACAGGGTGTACCAAACGCCTACTCATAGCGCAACTCGGTACAGCTACAATAGCAGACAAGGTAAAAACGTAGAAGAATCCCTGAAGTTTATTTTTCAAGAAAAATACAATTCAATTTCAAAATGTGGTGTGCAATCTTACTATGGAAGTGATGATGGTTGTTACGGATAAAATGTCCATTGGCTTTCACGGGCAGTGAATGAAAACTCAGCAATTTTTCTAGGTTTGTGCTGTGTCTTGTGGAAGCCTTCATAGGGAGGTTATGGCTGCTTGAGCTTTTAGTTCTCGCAGTAAAGAGGCGCACGTGCGCTTTATATAGAGGGAGGTAGCGCGCAGTTCGCTACTACTCCTGTGGGGGGGGGGGTCCTGGCGGGGTCACCAAGAGCCCGCTGATGAGCCAGCTTGGTGTCCTGGGCGAAACCCCACACTAGACACGGCACAAACCTAGAAGAATTGCTGAGTTTTGTCCAGTTATACTTGAGTTGCTCCTAGTAGACGTCTTCCGCTTACCACACATCGGCGGGCATAAATACCAAGGCTTACATCACCCATGGTTTAAGTGGAGGTAGGCATCATATCAAGTTTGTAGAGCCGGTGACACGAGAAGAGTGTCATATCCGCTAACGAAACTGGAAGAAACGACATGTCATTTTTATTCCCTCCAGGGGCTCGTTTCTTTGGTTATTTGCCTGGAATCTCGATATGATTCTGCACGGAAGCTGGCGTTCCGCTTACTGGTCACTGTCTCGTCTCGCGCAATCTGTGTGACATCTCTGGGCCATGACGCCATGGCCTCCTAGCCCACCAATTTGAAGGCAATTGTATTGTTTCTTTTGTCTGCATTTTTCTTTATTAGCGCTATTGAGTCATCCCTACTCTACAAGTACGTTTACGATTTCTCTTGGCTTCAAACATTCTGGAAATTTGAAGACAATATTTTTTCAGTGTTGCCTGTACAAATTGTCTTTGCTGCTTTTCAGTCGGTCAACATGATTGTCCCCAATGGATTTGGTGGGGTACAAATCTATCTATACTAATATATAAAAATGAGATGGTGTGTGTCTGTGTATTACTCAATCACGCCAGAACCACTGGTCCGATTTACATGGAAGTAGCTGATTTACCTGGTTAACATATAGGCTACTTTTGATTTCGATAATTTGCACTGTTTAAAGATGACGACTATTTTAGTGACGTCACTACACCCTTTGGTTTCAAACTTTCATATTCCCATTTCAAATAAAAAGATAACGCTAAGAAATAGCAAACTTTTGATGGCATAAGTCCAGGACACCTTAAATAAGTTACTAGAAAACCAACATGGCCGCCACATTTGGTGTTGCCAACTTACATGATTTAACACCAAAAAGTCAGCACACACATCCATGTAACACGTATCGCAAATGATCCAAACTAAGTAAAGGCTCTTTTACGAAAATACGTTTTACATGAAGTTGTGAAGCAGTCCTTGCTCAAGTTAGGGACATCTTGGTCATCAGTCCTCGACAGTAACTCTTAAGCAGTATTATGGTAGTTTTTTTTTAGCGTATGGCTTTTAGTGCCGGGAGTGTCCGAGGACATGTTCGGCTCGCCAGTTTTGTAGCTGCTTCGAGACGGACACCCAATGGGTGAGCTACAAGTACCGTTGGGGAGGAATGTTGGATGGGAGGGTCGAGGAGTTGGAAGGTAGCGGCTGTGGCCTATAGTTAGGGACCAACCCCGACATTTGCCTGGAAAGAAGATGGGAAACCACAGAAGACCATCTTCAAGGTTGCCGGCGGGGGATTCGAACCTCCTCGCCTCCCGGATGTGAGCGACTGCCAACAGTCATGCCGCAACGACCTCGGCTAACTCACCCGGTATTATGGTAGTGAAGTTAACTTAAATTATCTCTTCTAGATTGATTTTTAAAGCATCATATAAAATGCATAAGAACAGAAACATTAATACTTACTCAATTATTTTCGCCAGGGAGCTAAAGATGAGCATGTTCATTTCTTCTTATAGGCTATATTTTTATAATTAGTCCAAAAATGCAGACCATTCTGTTTTGAGATGAGTGTTCAGAGAAGTATTTAGGAGTAGGAGAGAAATATAATAGTAGGGTACATATTAGCTTATTATTTCTTTATTTTTGATAAGTACCGTACTCATTTCTTGCATGTATTGGCAACTCAAACTAACACTTGGGGCGCTGCGGTCGGTCTGGATAAGTAGGGTAAAAATACTCAATAACACGCGTTTGATATGGAACACTTTTTATTTTTCGGTTATAATCAGTAAATGTGGTCCCTAAAATAATGACTGTTATTTTTGATTGTATATATGTATAACTGTGCGATACACGTGATCTAATTTGTGTGTTCCACTGGATTTTATGTGTCAATTGCATATTATCAAGCATCGGTTGTCTGCTGGTATCTGTTTTTGAGCAGTTCGAGTCATGGCGCTGTTACTTTAAAACCTATATTTGAGTTTGCTCACTGTACCATAGACTGTAGAAATTATTTGCTGCTTGGTAGGGCGAAGGGATGAGTTTAACTTGTATTAAAGCTCGGGGGACACAGGAATTGCTTGATTTAGTTGGTTATCTGGTGGGTTTGGTGTAGAATATCGGACTGGTAGCAGGTTCTCGCAGAGTAGATATTTACCCTGCGAAGTCAAATTAGGCCTATATGACTCGTAGTGGAATGGCTCGGATATCGCAGAGCGAGGTGATAGCGATTGGTAGGGTAATTGGAAATGAACTAGGGAGGGGGAAGGATACCTGACTGATGAAGCTTGGCTGTAGTCGGCTGGTGTAGGCCTAGCTGTCTTGGTACAGCTTGGCTCGGCGTAAACAGTGAACAACCCGTCCTGTCGTCAGTGAGTGTAGTGGTGAGTGGTCCAACCCGCTCCTGTTGCCCGTATTTATTTGGTATCGTCACCTTTTGGCTATTGCTATTTACATCTTTTGGAAAGTGATGAAAACTTATATCCGCAGCCCTCTTTTATGCATCGACTTACAGCCGTAAACTGAGCAATATACGTTGCTTTTACTCATTTTACACTCCATCAACGAGTAAAACTTATTACTTATGTATAAAGACACGAAGAAATTACCTCGATCTGCTTACGAATACAAGAAACCATATACAAACAGTCACCACGTGACAAATGTACCCTACTTTGTAAGTTTTTAATTTTTACCGCTAGATGTCATATCAGATAGCTGGAGTTGCCAATAGGCCTACATATATGAAGGCAGAATTGAGACAAGCTGTTGAAAGCCTGTTGGCAAATCCCTATTGAGATACAAGAAGATGGTTGATCCAATGCTTAGGCCTAAAACCATTCGAACTAGTCGTGGATTTTAGGGGCATTAGACTAATGGCAACTCGAAGATTTCGTCTTGGAATGGTAGAAAGCAGCAGTTGGTCGATTTTGGGGCTTTGTGACATCATGGTCATGTAGACCTGTGTACTTGGGCATGTGGAATTTGTCTGATAACCTGTGTTATTGTGATGGCTGGATTAGTGTGTGCATTTATTATTCAGATGAGGATTGGGAACGAGGTGGCCATGGCCTTAATTTAGGAACCATCCCGGCATTTGCCAGGAGTAGAAGCGTGGAAACCACTTCCAAGATGGCTAAGATAGGAATCGAACCCTCCTTTTCTCAGTTTTGCCTCATGAGGCTGAGTGTGCCTTGTTCCATCCCTCAGACCAAAATTAAAATTTCTTGGCAGAGCTGGAAATTGAACCTGGACCAACTGCCAAAAAATGCTAGCCGCACAACGCGAGATGGTTGGTAGAATAGTCTCCTGACCTCTCATCAACCGGCACATTAAAAGCCACTTGTAGAAAATTCAATGAATTCACTGAGAAATTGACGAGTTAAGTACAATCGTTGAAAGGCAAGCTTTATCGACGGAGTAATATCTTGAAAATTATAATTATAAGATACCAACACAAAACAATTTTCTGTGGAGAGCTGAGATATTTAAATTGCGAGAGCGGAATATATGAGAGGAAATTGAACTGAGGCAGCGTTGTCGCGAATGGGTACGTCCTCTACACTTCCACTCATTTCTACATGATCATAATAATAGCATTATCATGACGAATACAATACATAGTGTTATCACTGACCGAGTTCAAGTGCGCCCCGTTGTTGGCCAGCGCTAGTGGTGCAGACCCCCAACGCGATAGTCAACCGCAGTCAGCTGTTCAAAAATGGGATACGCGCTGGCCTGCGTAAACCTCTTTACGAAGGCTGCGGTTACGCTGATTACATCAAATGTTCAGTGCATATTCTAAAATAAAATAATAGCCTGCCTTCAACCAAAAATGTTCAAGGCAAAACGACATACGTAATAGAGGTAACACTTCAGGAGTGATGAACCAAGTAGAATACTTAACTTAGCCTAAATACCTTGTGTAATGATGAATAATAATTATGGAAGGGATGTCCTAATAGATGCTTTCTCCTTCGCTGTATGTAACCCACCCGCTATGCCCTTTTATAAAACGACATATACTGTAGTGAAATTTCAGATTAATTCTGTACCATGTATCACTCTTTTTTCTTTTTGCTTTCACTTTGATAATATATCATTTTCATACCTTATTTCATCTTCTGGAGGGAGGGGGGGGGGGACATTATCAATTTTAACTACTAACCTTGATCACTTCTGCACCGGATATATGTGCTAAATCACTTAAACATGTGTTTTTATTTATTGTATATTTAACAACCGCAGCCATGTTCGACAGCATATTTGGTATGTGAAACTGCCGCAGTGAGCGATCACATTGACGTCATTAGTTACCAACATATCCGATACTAAATAGGCCTACATTAGACGACACATGTAATGTTGTAATTATGTGAGAAAAAGAAATAAACGAGCTCTTCTTGGTTAGACGACTGACTGGACGAAACCATTCGTCGCTACTTGTTTAGACGACTGTCTGGACGAACATTACCGATTGCACTACAAGCAAGGAGGTCTGGGCATAAACCCCAGGTTAGGGTTGTTTTGTATGTAGAACAGTATTTACCACTGTAATGAACGCTGATCGCAAGAATTTCATGTTTCAAACTAATTGGGAAAAAACCAGCGCCTCACTGCCTAAAAGTTATTGGTCTAGGCACAAACCATGGGTTTGGATGAAAATTATTGATGCGTGTCTACCCCCACTGTGCGTGACAAAATCCAGGGGTGTTTGTATGGCCTAATGAATTAACAATTATTGGTTTAGACAAAAACAGCTTGCACAATCCATTGCGAACTGGTTCAAACCTGGCGCTATTTTGTTTCATGGTACCGCGCTTATACAAAGTAGTCCCGTAAGTGTGGGATTGGCAATACTGTACTTGTGCATAATTAACAGCGAAAATGGCAGACTCAGCTGGAATTCCATCTATATAAGTCGTGATCCTATTTGGGACATCCTGAGATCTGAAAAATGCACACTTTGTCACGAACCTGGAAGTAAAACGGATAAAGGGCACCTGCCACATTGCAACAAACTTGATGTGACTGCTAGAACTTCAGGAAACCTCACACAACTCTATTGGAATGCAAGAAAGCTGATGGATTGAAATCTGGGCTAGCCATAAGAAACAACAACAATGCTTTAATATGAAAAATTGAGGTGACGCGGGCCGCGTTAGCTAATATATAACACCCCCGGTTTTTGTCATGCACAGTGGGGGTAGTCAAGCATCAATAATCTTTATCCAGACCAATGGTTTTGCCTTTTATTTCATTATTCACGTCCAATGTCCAAGCTGTGTAGTATAGGCCTACGAGATCTATGAAATTTTTAGTTTTCTATTACCGTATAATGTATAGCCTACAAATATCGTTACCTGTGTGCTACTAATTCTAGCGCAGCCATCACAGCATACAGTCACAATCATGTCCGATGCAGGTGTATAAGCCACTTTCTACTTTCATTCAGAATTAATAATACAAGTAGGCTATAGCTGCGACCAATATTTATAACTTATTGCAACCAGTGGCTTCGCCCAAACCGTGTCATCTAACCAAGTAGCGAACAATGACTTTGTCTCACCCAACATTAGTACATCAGTAATTTTCACCCAGACATTCAGTGGCGCAGTAACTTACGTCGAGAACTAAAAGAGAGCTATGAGATATTGTTGGTATTCTCTGAAAATTTGCATATGTGACACTAGCGCAGTGCATATACCATGCACATGTGAGTATATGGCTCTTCAGAATGATGATTGATTCATGTTGCACAACCCTTGAAGTTCGTTGAAGGGCATCACACTACTCTGTTGCAACCATGACTGAAACAAATAAAAATAGGCCTAATATAAATATTTTATCTGCCTACTACTAAGTAGGCTATAGGTCAGTAGCCAAGTACATAAGTTATAAGCTTCATAAATAATCACCAATACATTCACTACCACCAACCGAGTGCGAATCATAGACTAGGCCTACTTCCAAGCCTAAGAGTTACATGTGCAATGTTTTATAATATTATGGCTGACGGCATTTGGAAGTCGAGAATAATATACATTACTATATTAGAAGGCGAATTGAACCTAAGAATACATTCCCGAGAGAGAACTTACATAGGCTATATTTTAGGTTATGTTTGAATTAGGCCTATACGGAAAATGCAGTCGGAAGACTATTTCAAAATTTCCAAAGACCATTAAGATTTTTTATTACGTTATTTGTGCTCTGACTGAATATAAAAATAAATAAAACAACGATTAAATAACTCTGTACTTTAAATTGTGTAGGTCTAGGCTAGGCCTACTTACTTAAATTGTAGTGATCTTTGTAGAGTTACTCCAATCCATCTCCAATCTTGTTCTCGTATTTTTTAGGCGTCATGATGAAATCTAAATAAGAATTTATCCAAAAATTAATTAAATAAAAGCTTCGAAACATCTCAGACAAGTGGATTTGACACACACATATCAAGAGTCTATAATAACTGTATAAACTGTTTTAATCGATGTATATTACTAGTACTTACCTTGTACAACTTGTTACAACTTCATTAGACTTGAATTTCCAAAGAAAACTGTGAAATTATTTAAATAATAAGTCATTAGTTACAGTCGTAATTATAATGTTGGCTGACTTTGTGAAAAATGCATTCTGGGAGTTATTGCCAGAAACATGTCGGCAACTGTGTGATACGGAATTTTACTGGTATTATGATCTTTGGAGATGGCGGGATTTTAGGCAGGGTTGGCGACAATGTGCTCGCACCTGAAAACAACTTACCTCAAGAAATGCAACCATAAACCAACATTTACGTAGGCATAGGGCACGGCTGTTAATGTTGCCTACCCTGTCTTGATCTAGTAACTCATTTAAGCTGTCCCAGACTTTTTTTTATGAGAGGTTTAAAATTTAATTTTCTATCCGAAAGGTCCTTATCACTTTTCGTGTAGCTCCAACGGTTAGCGAGTAAAACCTAAATTTGTGCTATAAAACACGGTCAATGCCAAGCGGTGTAGTTAGACAAAATGTTCCATCCTAACATTCCCTCCGCGCAGCACCTCGCCTATCCCCTGGTTTAACTGTCACCTTCACATTTTAATGTATTTATGACCCGTCGCGAAGAACGGGTACTTCAGCTAGTAGATAAAATATGTAAACACACTCCTGGGCAATTTGCCCATTGAAGTGTGATAACTACTTAATACAGGAGTGTGTTTACATATTTATAATTTTGTACCCCAATCATGTTGACCGACTGAAAAGCAGCAAACACAATTCATACATTCTAGTATTAATGTAGTTTTAATGGTGCTTTTTGACGTGAATACTCTACGTCTTTTATGTCTGGTGCTGTGTGATTGTTGTTTCAAGGGACGGAATATTGAGGACATCTGAACCTCAGTACCAGCTCGTTGTTGTTTTAAGGGTTAATAATACAAAGGTGTGCATTGCCGTCATAGCCAACTCCATTATAGACTGCTGGGAAATCAGGTTGGTTGGTTCCTTAGTTTAGGGGCTGCGACAACGCGGTCATGTAGTCCCGTGTACTTTGGGTGTGTCTAGAATCTGTCTGATAACCTGTGTTAATTGTGATGGCTGTATTAGTGTGTGTATCTGTAATTCAGGTAAGGACTCCAGACGGTCAATTTCAAGTAGTTCCTAGTTGCTACCAAATTCTACCGTCAGCGACACGTAGTTGCAAACTTGGCTACTAGATGCCACCGCAACCAGAATCTGGTGGCGAAAGTTGGAACTAATATAGCGTTAATCAAATTTAACCTACACATTTTATCTTCACACAAGTGTATGTAGTGGAATGTTCTTTTACATGCCATAAATCCATGACTTGGCCCACCGGCTTTACTTTCCCGCGACCTTGGCCATAGAAGCTCAGAACTACGCCCGGGAAATCAAGATAGTGGCATACAAATGGATCACATACTTCGTACAGTACTCATTGCTTTATATGTAACTATCAACCCGACCCGGCTTCGCCCGGGAGCAGTTATGAATGCATTACGTGATAAGCGCTTTTTTTTCAATGTCAATGAACAACAACCAATATCCGTTTTACGTCTCGGCATGATGGGTTAAAATCACTGACTGGACTATTCATTATATTATCATGGAGATGCATGTGCAACAAATTCTTGTCAGACGTAATTTAAGAATGGCGAGGTGCATGAAACACAAATCCCCCTTCCATCCAATCTTAACTTGACTGTGTATTTTGCGGAACGAAAAGCTCACAGGCGAAATGAAGAAAAGCCTAATTGCACTTCCAAGGAAACTCCAAACACAACTACTCTTCTCTAAAGTTTTTAACTCAACACGACTCGACAGTTTGCTGCTGGCTGTATCTGGGGCAATAAGCTCGAACGCTAGTTAAGGTGTAACTGGGGTGATAGACACGCCCCTGGCTAGCTTGTAAACTGTTGCCTCAGTAACTGAATGGAGATTGTTGGAAGAAATGAAAACGCAAAAACACTTATGGTAGGCGATGTATTGAAGATAGAGATATGCTCTCCCGGGCCTTTTTGTAGAACTTTTCATGCTGAACAATTCTTACGCTCATAGTATATAGATATTTTTAACAATTTGCCCAGCGTAAGCTTAAAAAGCGCACGGAAGCCAGTTTTTTTCTACCTTTTCATTGAAATCGTTAGTGCTTGACTTCCTTTGGTCATAAATAAATTATTTTCTACAGAAAACATCCTCGAGTAATCCTTTACAGAATGGTGAAAACCGCAACAAACAAACAAACAAAAAAACATTCAGTGTTTCTCGAGATTACCCGTGACATCCAAGAATCTGGGACTTGGTTTTATACTAAGTAGAGATAATACGCCAATCAGTATAATTTAATATAATATAATCCTCCTTCCGTCCAATCTTAAATTCACTGTGAATTTTGCGGAACGAAAAGTTCACAGGCGAAATGAGAGTTGCACTTCCAGGGAATGGTGAGGTGAATGAAACTCAAATCCCCCTTCCGTCCAATCTTAACTTGACTGTGTTTCAAAGGCGAAATGAAGAAAACCCGAGTCGCACTTCCAGGAAATCTCCAAACACTACCACCCTTCTCAATAGTCTTAATTCAACACGACCCAACGGTTTTCTACTGGCTGTATCTGGGGCAATAGGTTCGCCCGCTAGCTAGGCTGTAACAGGGATGATAGACTCGCCTTTAGCTAGCTTGTAAACTGTCGCCTCAGTAGTTGAATGGACATGGTTGGAAGAAATTAAAACATTAAAACACTTATAGTGGGCGATGTATCGAAGATAGACATATGCTCTCGCGGACTTTTTTTTGTAGAACTTTTCATGCTGAACAATTCTTACCCTCATAGTATTTAGATATGTTTAACGGTTTGTCCAGCGTAAGCTTACAAAGCGCTGGACGCCAGGTTTATTTTCAACTTTTCCACTGAAATCGTTACTGCTCGGCTTCCTTTCATCATAAATAAATTATTTTCTACAGAAATCATCCTCGAGATATCCTTCACAGATTGGTGAAAACCGCATCAAAATCCATCCAGTGGGTCTCAAGTTTACCCGTTAGTTTTATACTAAGTAGAGATTTTCTACAACTTGACATGTAGCGTAACACCAATATTGGAAATTCACGCTTCATGAAGCAAAGACGTAGTGGATATTCAAATGATGTCAAATTGCCTGATAAATCACCGAACGCTTCATTGAAATAATGAAATAGAAGTAGCAAAGCAGTGAAGATCATGAAATGTTGGTTGAAAGTCGACTCAATGTTGTATTTCTCTTAACATCCCACATTCGCCTCTTCTTCACCTCAGCCACCGACTGAGGAAGACTGTTTCCCATCGTCTACTTCCTTCAATTTTAGACGAGCGTAACTTATAATTATAACCTAATATTTTTTTCTCGACCTCTAAAATTCCCGCTTACACATCTAATCATCAGGTGTATAATTTGCTCAAGGTACTTTGTAGTGTGAGTAATGTTCCTGTCTCTTGTCAGATGTAGCACAATGAATGTAGACGTCAGTAGAAGCTGAGGGTTTCCATTAACATACATGACCATTATCACTCGGTAAACTATCCGGAAAGGTACATTCCTTGAAGTCCTAATGACATATCCCTTTCCAGACTCGACCAATTACACTGGTTGGTTGGTTCCTCAGTTTAGGGGCTGCGACAACGCGGTCATTTAGCCCCGTGTACTTTGGGTGTGTGTAGAATCTGTCTGATAACCGGTGTTATTTGTGATGACTATATTAGTGTGTTTCATCTGTAATTCAGATAAGGACTGCGGACGATCAATTTCAATTAGTTCCTTCTTTTGCTAGCAAATGCTACCACCAACGACACCTAGCCGCGAACTTGGCTACTATATTCCCCCGCAACCGACACCTGGTGGCGAAAATTTGAACTAATAGAGCGTTAATCAAATCTAACCTACAAATTAACTTCACACAATTGCAGTTAGTGGAAGGTTCTTTTACTGCCATTAGTCTATAATATGGGCCCGCCGGCTTTACTTCCCCTCCGAAGGAAGGCATACTGAGAGATTTTTAATGCTTTTAAAAATCTGACGACTTCGGCCGGGTTTGAGCCCGCGAACTTGGGCATAGAAACTCGGCATGCTACCGACTGCGCCACCGAAGCCGCTTACCAATTACAGTACAGCAAACATCAAACAGCATTCACACAAAACCTCGCGGCGTATCCGTGCTCGTTCAATTGTGCACCACGACCACATGGGCAGTTGAAGCACCTTCGGAGATCGCAGGTTCAAATCCTGCCTCCCGGCGTCTCAAACAGCCTCAGTAGTTGTTGTTGTTTGAGTCTTCAGTCTTTTGACTGGTTTGATGCAGCTCTCCATGCCTCCCTGTCCTGAGCTAATCGTTTCATCTCTACATAGCTCCGACACCCTACATCGGAGGCAATCTGTTTAACATATTCTAACCTTGGTCTACCCCTACAGTTTTTGTCCTCGACCCTTCCTTCCATAACTAAGCTTGCTATTCCTGGGTGTCTTAGTATGTGTCCTACCAACCTATCTCTTCTCTTCATTAGCAGTCGCCAGAAACATCTCTCCTCTCCCACTCGTCTTAATACCTCTTTGTTTGTAACCCTATCTACCCATCTGATCTTCATCATTCTCAGTAGTTAAGAGGAACGTAAAACAAATAACATCAATTATTATTATTAAAACTAAAATTTAAATATTATACTGAAAATGTGGGTATTAATAATTATAATTGACTAATGTATGTCTATTGTCTAGCCCTTATTATTCCCGTTTTTCAACAGAGTCGGGGATGAAATAAGAAGAAAGTCTATGTGCAGGATGATTTTTACGATCGAATGCCTTTCCTGACGCCAACCTCATGTGAGGAGATAATGAAAGATGAATGAAACTGGGCAAGGATGTGGAAGGAAGCGGCCGTGGCCTGTCAGACGGTACCGTCCCAGCATTGAAAATGGTAAACCACGGAATATCATTCCAAGGACGGCCGACGGTGAGGCTCGAACCCTGATCTAGGGCTTGATCTCATAGCCTAGCGCTGCGCGTTAGCAAGCGTAGCTGTCGCTGTTGGTAACTAATAATAATAATAATAATAAAATTTTGATTATCGATATGGAGCCGAAAACACGATTAATTATAAATATATATTGATTCGTTCAAAATTGATATTGATTTTTAAAGTGGTTGTGAAAACTCATGCCCTTCAAAGAGAAAATTACAACGTTCGAGACTGCTCCTAGCTGAAGTCCAACGACATTTCAATGACTGTTTTATATCCACTGTGACAGCAAGGAAAGCATATTATATCGTAAATAATTTTTTTCGCATTATCGATCCTGATCCTCGAATTCATAATCATTGAAAATTGTCTTGTGGTTGAAGTGTTATAAATTACCCAATCTTCTTCGGAAATACGACTGACCTCCTCAAAACTTCGTCTTCATTTTGCGAAGGTGAGAAGTTATGATCTTGTTGTTTACGAACAGCGAGAGAGTGAAATGCAAATGCTGCCCTGGATGTTACATAAGCCTAGCATGTCGCGCTGTTCAGTAAGAAGAAGCGCCGGCTACGGACATGAAGAAACTGTCCCCGTTGCTTAGCGACAGAACTCCTGTCCGCACGCTCCACAAGACCTACTGTAGCAAGTGGGTGATGACACAGTCAGTGATAACAATAGGACAGGAAGTATTGTCCAACCATATTCTCTGGTTTCTTTGTTTAACGATCCAAGTAGGCTACTCCTGCAGCGAAGATAAGAACTGGGAAAGGTATCGGATTTGCTTTCTACTCTTGAGTTTCCGATTGCTGACAAGTGAAACTGTCGTATCATTGACCTTTACTTTGAAGAGTTTTCAACAAAATGTCCTGCTGTACAGTCTTTTGTAGTCCCTACAGTTGTTTGGTCTTGGAATAAAGTACAGGGATAGGAGAGTGATCTATGATCTATACAGAAACCAGATGGCAGTTATTCGAACCGAATGCAGCCGAAGGAAGCTGAACCCCCGGTTGACGTCTAATTCGCAGGTGAAAAGCTAAAAGAAGCAGGAGCGTTCTGCTACTTAGGAAGCAAAGTAACCAGTGATGGACAAAGCAAAGAGGATATAAAAGTATAAAGTAGGTTGGATCAGGCAAGGAAATAATTTCTACAGAATACAAATCTCTTGACATCAAATATAGATTTAGGTATTACGAAGTGGTTTCCGAAAGTCTTTCTGGAGAGTGGCGCGCTATGGAAGTTTTTCGTGTGACCTCCTGAGAGGCCGAGTGCAGGTCTTTCTAGTCGACGCCCGTGGGCGACCTGCGCGTCGGGATGAGAGATGGAATGGATGAAGATGAATGAAACTAGGCAAGGATGTGGAAGGAAGCGGCCGTGGCCTGTCAGAAGGTACCGTCCCAGCATTTGCCTGGTGTTGAAAATGGAAAACCATTTCAAGGACGGCCGACGGTGGGGCTCGAACCCACGCGTCAACCGAGTCAGCAGAGAGCTTGGCCCCATGACCTAACGCTGCGCTTTGAGCGAGCATAGCCACTGCTGTCGGTGCTATGGAAGTGAAGTTTGGATTGTTGGTGCGGTAGAAAATAGGAGAATCGAAGCGTTTGAAATGTGGTGTTACAGGAGGATGATGTAGATCAGATGGGTAGAGAGAGTGACAAATGAAGAGGTATTAAGAAGAGTAGGACAGGAGAGATGTTTCTGGCGACTGCTAATGAAGAGAAGAGATAGGTTGATACAACACATACTAAGACACCTAGGAATAGAAAACTTAATTATCGAGGGAAGAGTCGAGGACAAGAACTGTACGGGTAGACCAAGGTTAGAATATGTTAAGCAGATATCCTCGGATGTTAAGTGCGGTTGCTATGTAGAGATGAAAAGATTAGCTTAGGACAGGGGCCGTGGATGGTTGCATCGCACGGGTCAAATGACTGAAGACTCAAACACAATACAGGTGACAAACATTCTGAACATTAATCAGTGGAGTGCTTTAGCTAATGAAACACTTGGGTTTCTCTTCCACACTCTCTCTAGACAAATGCCGAGATGGTAGCTTATTTCATTTCTCGGGGCACCAACCCAATTCCTTAATTACAGTCACCACAAAAACACATGTTATCAGGCATACACTAGGTACACAGTGCTGATGACCAAGATGTTTCTAGCCCTAAAATGAATTTGCAACATATTTTCTGATGATTGCCTCACACGTGGAAAACTTGTACAAATATGTGAGGAAGTTCCATCAGCGAATGGTGCTTCCCTTCGCTTTCCTGGCGCCCATGATACGAAAACTTTACCTTGCGCCACTCAAAATTGAAGAGCTAACTTCCAAAGTGTCTTAGATACATAAAAGGGTAGAAAGAAATCTGTTTTTTTTAATTATCACATCAATAATTTGAAATGGAGTCATCACTATAAGTTATTGTGATTTACTACTGTATTGTCTACGAAGAAACCTTGGTTTGCAGATGACACTCAAACTTATATTAGCCGATGATGTACTGGCTGCTGATCTCGCATCTGCTTTATAAGTGAGAGTGGGTTAGGGCCAGAAATCTACATTTCCCGTTGCACGTTCACTCAAAGCACTTGTTCTTTTTTAAAAATTGAATTGTATGTTTTCCACATATTTGTCTTTCTTTCTTCGTCATGCTTGACTAAGGAGCGCGATTGATGGCATTGCCTTTCTCTTCTCCCAAAATCTCTTCATCTTCTCGCTGTGGCTTCTCTTGCGATCTTGTGACCAGGTGTTGTTGGTGATAGTGCTGGATGGTCTGCAAAGCGGTGATTATCGACTAATTCACCGAACTTAGCTCTGTCGAGTACAATGTCATCTGTGATTCCTATTTCCTGAATATATTTTCCAACTTCAAGCAGCCAGGTGTTTTTAACTTTCATTGACAGGGCAAGGTTAAGAATCCTTTTGATCAGTCTCTGATTACCCATCCTGAGGATATGACTGTAAAATTTTAATCGTCTTTTCCTAAATGTGTCTGCGATTTTCTCCGAGTGCTGGTCTTGGATTTTCTTTTCATCCAGATTCCCCCTGTACACTGGTCCAATTTTTTTTCTTAGGATTTCCTTTTCTTGCTTTTCCACATCTCTAATTAATGATCTGCCCCCAATAATCAGCGTTTCAGAAGCATATAGTGCTTCAGGCTTGATTACAGTGATTTATTGCCGTAATTTTGCATTTATGGATATTGATTTTTTTATTATATCTGTTCCAAGTGAGTCGTAAGCTTTTTGCTTATTTTTGTTTATTATTATAATTATTAGTCTTATTTATTTTTTGTTTGATTTTCTTTAGGTCTACTCTAATATTTCGGCTTCCGCCTCAAAATTTAAACATAGGCTATATTCAAAATTTGTATAATTTAATCTATGTAAAGAGGGGAAGATATCCTAGTAGTTGAGCCCCTTTAAAGAATAATAACTAACTAGTGTACTCTCAACTTTGGTACTGATTTACAAAAGGAAGCAACAGGACCACACGATGTGAAGTGAAGACACTTTGGAGGTTAAATAAATCAATTTAGGATGGATTTAGTAAAGGAAAATGAAGTTTGACACAAAAAAAGAAGATTATTTTAAGTATTTTTCATTAATGTTGTTGATATGAAGGCAATTCATTGTGAGATTCAATTGATGTTGTTGTTATTGATTATTTAGGGGCTTTGCGACATCGTGGTCATGTAACCCTGTGTACTTGGGTGTATGTAGAATTTGTCCAATAACCTGTGTCACTATGATGTATGTACTAGTGTGTGTGTGGTAATTCTGATGAGGATTGGGAAAGAGGCACCCGTGGCCTTCATCTAAAAACCATCCCCTTATTCACCTGGAGTAGAAGTGGGAAACCACGGAAAACTACTTCCAGGACGGCTGAGATAGGAATCAAACACGCCTCTTCTCAGTTTTACCTCACGAGGAGCTGAGTGTACCCCGTTCCAGCCCTCAGACCAGAATTCAATTTCTTGACAGTGCCGAGAATCGAACCCAGACCTCTGCGGTGACAGCCAAGAATGCTAGCTTGCCACTGTCAACGAGGTGGACATGAGATTAGGATTTCATCATAAGGATATTCGTGTACTTGTTCATTGTTTGCATTTGCTAACAATGCAATCTGCCGAAATGGCATTGTACGGTCCAGCTCAGTAGTGCCAAACTTATATGAAATTGACTTTTAACTTGTCATCTTTTACTGGATGGTCTACATTCACAATCATTTTAACATGTGATACAAGCTGTTTAGGAGCACGATAAGTGTGAGATAAAATAAAATATAAAATATTTTGTCATAAAATATTGAAGTCATCAACTCTGGATTTGAATCACCTTGTTAATGACCTCACCAATTGGGAGAGCGGAAGTTAGGTGGCCATCCTGCACTATAGCTCACGTGATTGGAGTAATTTCTTCAGTACTGCCCAATTAGCTCATCCTCTAAAGCAGAGATGGCCAATCCTTTAAGGGCCAGGGTCGGATTCAGTACAAAATAATCTACATGGGCCGAAAATAACACAACACATGTTTACAAATAGATTATGAACTATTTATTTCTGAATGTTAAATCAAACAATACTTATGGGCTACACTGGTAGAAAACATAGGAAAAAAGAACACAGATTCTTCTTCTTCTTCTTCTTCTTGGTTCGTTGAGACCCCTTGGACCACGTGGTTGCTAACTCTGGCGAGCTTTCTTCTTAGCCCAGTATTCCTTCATGTTAGCACTATGAACACACCTTTATCATTTGTTAGAAGAGGAAGGAGTGTGTGACAAGTGAAACTGTGACTGTCCGTCTAAAAGTTTGCCATAATCTGGTTGAAACTGGCATGAGCTGATTCTTTGTAGCGCATCTAAATCCTGGTCTGTTAATCTATTTCTGCGACGCTTCATTGTAGAAAACACCTCTTCACAGATATAGTATTATTTTGTGCATGAGATTTCAAGTTTGGGAAGCTTGATTTTGGTAGGGCCTTGTGTAGAACTCAATGTTTGAAACGTTGAGGAATAGTTGCTTCAATTCTTTGTTACATTGTAACTCAATCAGTTCAAGCTGCTACTCTATAACACAAAACGTATAAACACGATGGGAATTGAAGCAGTTTTTCACTCCTAGGTACACAGAACAGGAAA
The DNA here is from genome assembly GCA_946902985.2 of Meconema thalassinum. Taxonomy (NCBI): domain Eukaryota; kingdom Metazoa; phylum Arthropoda; class Insecta; order Orthoptera; family Tettigoniidae; genus Meconema; species Meconema thalassinum. The sequence goes on along the minus strand of OX336388.2, from coordinate 778,226,981 downwards.
TATGACCTATTGCAATTGTAGATAATACAGGGTCTTTCACTCAAAGTGTGGCCAGCCCAGCGCTCGAGGTAGAACGTGCAGCTATAAAGGTCAGACGAGCATATCGCAGCGCGCTGCTGTCACAGCATATGTTATAATTAAGATAAGGAAGGAAGTGCTGTTGGATTGATGCTTCGGACTCTCGACCCTAAGCTCAGTGAGCTGTCTCTACGCGACGCGCTGCCGGCTGCACTTTGAGTGAAAGACCCTATAATTCGAAACCATGTCGCGGGCTGGATTAGACTAGCTCAAGGGCCGTATTTGGCCCGCGGGCCGTACTTTGCCCATGACTGCTCTAAACATTTAAAGTGTGGTTGAAGCTCATACTGATTGGTGAAGATAATCATCAACTGATTACTATATAGTGCAAGCCAAGCAGCTTAATACACAACGGCTGGAATGGGTTACTGATGTTTGGAGATTAGAGGTTAGGATGCGGATGCTGACAGTGACCATCCTGAGTATGGTTATCTTCGAGTTTTTTAACTCTCACGTGAGAAAATGCTGGGATGGTGCTTTATTTCAAATATCGTTCCACTAGCTGAAATTCTAAACCCTAATAATACAACTTCACCACACACATCTCTGTAGTATGCCTTCCTTGGGAGGGGAAGTAAAGCCGGCGGTTCCATGTCATAGTTTTATGGCATGTTGAAGAACCGTCCACTAATTACACCTGTGTGAAGATAAATTGCATAGGTTAAGAATGTAAACAACGCTCTTAGGATCCTACGTTCGTTGCCAAGAGCCGACTGTGGCTTCGTCTAGTAGCTAAGTTCTGAACTAGGCCTTGTAGTCGTTGACGGTGGCGTTTGGCGGCAAAAGAGGGAACTATTTGAAAAATTCAAATTTGGAGTCCTTACTTGAATTAAAAAACAGATAACACACATTATTACAGTCATCACAATTAACACCGGTTATCAGACACATTCTAGACACACCCAAAGTACACGGGGCTACATGACCGCGTTGTCGCAGCCCCTAAACTAAGGAACCAACCAACCAACATCTCTGAAGTGATCACAAGCCCATTATCAGATAAATGGTAACCACACCCAAGTACCCGGTACTGGTGACCATGATTTCCACATTTCCCCATACATCGGTCTTTTTTTCATATCGAGATAGTAAAAAAAAAGGCATTGATACACAGTAGGTCCACTTTAAATGTAATATAATGAACCGAATATTGGAGTAATTTAATGAAGCTAATCTTAGTTTTAAGGACTGGTGCATGGGTATTTTTAACCCGAGGCGTAAATAATGCTCTATATTTTCGTTTTGGTCAGCCCTTATTTCCTGTACCTTCCTTCCTAGCCTTGAACTTCACCCTGCAGAAGGAACATGTCCATAGCTTTTGGAACACTCAAGTTATTTCTATATTATTTACGGTTGGGTCAGATTTACCCATGGCGCCAGTTCTCACCTGACAATTTTCGTCTTACGTTAGTCGGGACAATCTGTAAAAAATAAGGGGGAAAATGCAACTATTTTTGTGCAGCACAATTGTTGTTGTTGATCTATGTTTAGGGTCTTGGGACACCTTGATCATCAGCTCCTTTGTTCAAACAATTGAGATGACTGCTTTGCCGCCAGTATCAAGGCCAATTATACTGTTACGAAAATTATTGGTTGGTTGGTTCCTCAGTTTAGGGGCTGCGACATGTAGCCCCGTGTACTTTGGGTGTGTGTAGAATCTGTCTGATAACCGGTGTTAATTGTGATGACTGTATTAGTGTGTGTTATCTGTTTTAATTCAAGTACTGCAACTTAGAATTTTTCAAATAGTTCCTATTTTGCCACCAAACGCCCCCATCAACGACTACTAGGCCTAGTTCAGAACTTAGCTACTAGACGCCACCGCAGTCGGCTCTTGGCAACGAACGTAGAAACCTAAGAGCGTTGTATACATTCTTAACCTATCCAATTTAGTTTCACACAGGTGTAATTAGTGGAAGGTTCTTTGACTTGCCATAAATCTATGACATGTGACCACCGGCTTTACTTCCCCTCCGAAGGAAGGCATACGGAGGGATTTTTAACGCTCTTAAAAAAGTCCGACGGCTTCGGCCAGGTTTGAACCCGCGATCTTGGACATAGAAGCTCAGCATGCTACCAACTACGCCACCGAAGCCGCCTTACGAAAATTATTGTCGTTTTATTTTGGGAATAGTTCATAGGAAGACACCGTATGTAAAATTACTACATTGAAATCCGTAAGACTACGACAAAAAGGGACACACTGGGTCAAAATGACCCGGCGTCAGTCCTCATGGGTTAAGAAGTTCATTATCTGCTTTTTAGCGCGATTGTTAGTCCTGAATGACGTGATTGAATCTTGAAACTCCCTGCAGGACATTTCTTTATGGTTTCGAAAATTGTTAACTTATTAGCATTTTACTCCTAGAGAAAAGCAGCAGAATAAGAGGAAGGGGCCCACGTATGAACCAGGACTATGTTAATGTGGAATTAAACATCCAATTATTCATTGCGATTCTCACTCTTTATGTTTCTTGTATTACTCTTTCTCCTCGTGGAGCAGTTATTATGACAGGCTGATAATACTTGGTGCCCAAGTTCATAGGATAAGAATTGGCCAGGATTATATCATGAGTAGAATTTTAGTAATTTATTTTATAAATTAAATGCTTTATTTTAATGAACAACGTTTATCGCCCAATTGTTAAAATTTCCACACACCTAAGTGGTAAGTTAACAATAAGTCCCATAGCAATTTCAAAATTTGGGTATGAGAAGAAAGTGCTGACAAAATATTGTGTATGTGAAGAATGTCCTGACAAAATATTGTGTATGTGAAAACCGAGCTGGCAAAAAAATGTATATGTAAAGAACGCGCTGATTTTTAGCCTAATTTTCAAATTTTGTAAAAATGAGGAACAAGTAGACTTATGAGATCGATCCGGGCAAATGTGTGTGTGTCTGTATTTCCTTCTGTCTGTTTGTCAGTCTGTCTGTGTATGTGTGTGTGTGTGTGTGTCCCTATCAACTCCTAAACGGCTGCAGCTGTTGTTGTTTGAGTCTTCAGTCTTTTGACTGGTTTGATGCAGCTCTCCATGCCTCCCTGTCCTGAGCTAATCGTTTCATCTCTACATAGCTCCGACACCCTACATCGGAGGCAATCTGTTTAACATATTCTAACCTTGGTCTACCCCTACAGTTTTTGTCCTCGACCCTTCCTTCCATAACTAAGCTTGCTATTCCTGGGTGTCTTAGTATGTGTCCTACCAACCTATCTCTTCTCTTCATTAGCAGTCGCCAGAAACATCTCTCCTCTCCCACTCGTCTTAATACCTCTTTGTTTGTAACCCTATCTACCCATCTGATCTTCATCATTCTCCTGTAACACCACATTTCAAATGCTTCAATTCTCCTCTTTTCTGCTGCACCAATAGTCCAAGTTTCACTTCCATAGAGCGCCACGCTCCAGATAAAGGCTTTCAAAAATGACTTCCTAATACCTAAATCTATATTCGATGTCAGCAGATTCCTTTTTTGTAGAAATGCTTTCTTTGCCTGAGCCAACCTACTTTTAATATCCTCTTTGCTTCGTCCATCACTGGTTATTCTGCTTCCTAAGTAACAGAAGTCTCCTACTTCCTTCAGCTTTTCACCTGCCAATTTGATCTCCATAGAGGTTTTTGATTTATTTCGGCTGCATTCCAGTATTTTTGTTTTACATTTATTTATTTTCATCATGAATTCTTTCCGTAAGACGGAGTCCATACCATTCAAAAACTCATTCAAATCCTCAGGCTTGTCGGCCAAGATGACGATGTCATCAGCAAATCTCAGAGTTGAAATTATTTCTCCTTGAATCTTCACTCCCACTTTAAATTTTTCTCTAATTTCCTTCATTGCTTGTTCAATGTAAAGATTGAAAAGTATGGGTGATAAGTTGAAGCCTTGCCTTACACCTTTCTGAATACCAGCTTCTCTCTCATGTCCTTCAACTCGAATGACTGCTGTCTGGTTTCTGTACAGATTGTATATCACCCTCCTATCCCTGTACTTTATTCCAATTGATTTCAAAATGTCAAACAATTTAGTCCAATCAACTTTATCAAAAGCCTTTTCTAAGTCTACAAAAGCCATGAACGTTCTCTTATCTTTCCTTATTCTACCTTCTAAAATCAGCCTAAGACTTAGTACAGCTTCCCTTGTTCCTACATTTCTCCTGAAACCAAACTGGTCTTCACCCAACTCCGTTTCTATCTGGCTTTCAATCCTCTTGTAAATTATTCTAGACAGGATCTTTGAAGCATGAGTAATCAAGCTGATTGTACGGTAATCTTCACATCTGTCAGCTCCCACTTTCTTTGGTATAGGGATGATTACATTCTTCTTGAAATCAGGGGGTACCTCACCTGTCTCATAAATCCTACACACCAAGTAAAATAACCTGATCGGACCTTCATCTCCTATGCAGCGTAGCAACTCAATCGGTATATCATCTATGCCTGGTGCTTTGTTCCTGCTTAAGTCTTCCAAAGCTCTATCAAATTCTGATCTCAATATTAAATCTCCTTTCGCATCCTCATCAATTTCCTCCTCCCTTTCCATTACATGATTCTCAATCTCCTTTCCCTTATACAAACTCTCTATGTAAGCTTTCCATCTCTCAACCTTTTCTTCCCTATCTGTTAGAGGCTTTCCATTTGTGTCCTTAATATTACAGCATTTAGTCTTCTTTTCCCCAAAAGTATTCTTAATCCTTCGATAAGCTGTGTCTACTTTTCCTAATTTCAGACAATTTTCTATACCTGCACATTTCTCTTTCAACCATTCTTCTTACGCTTCCTTGCACTTCTTGTTAACCTCATTTCTCAGACGTCTGTATTCTGCTTTCCCCTTTTCATCTCTTAGATTCTTGTGTTTCCGCCTTTCATCCATCAATTCTAGTATATCCTGAGTGATCCACGGTTTTCTACCTATTCTTTCTTTCCTACCAATGTTTTCTTCTGCGGATTTTGTTATTTCATTCTTCAAAAGTGCCCATTCGTCTGCAATTGAAGTTTGTTTAGGGTTTTTCATTAGTCCTTCCTTTATACTCTTCTAGAATCTTTCGTTTACATCCTTCTCTTTCAGTCTGTCTATTGCCCACCTTTTTGGCTTTTGACTTTTCTTCAGTTTCTTCAACTTTAATCTGCATTTCATTACAACCAGATTGTGATCAGAGTTTATGTCAGCACCAGGATATGTTTTACAATCCAAAATCTGGTTTCGAAACCTTTGCTTGACCATAATGAAGTCGATTTCGTAACGCCCTGTATCTCCTGGTCTCATCCATGTGTATATTCTTCTATTGTGGTTATTGAATAAGGTGTTAGCTATGACCAATTCATGCTCGGTGCAGAATTCTACCAGCCTGCTTCCTCGATCATTCCTTTCACCTAATCCGAAATCTCCTACTATCTTCCCTTCTCTCCCTTTTCCTACCACAGCATTCCAATCTCCCATTACTATAACATTTTCATCACCCTTGATATACCTCAGAATTTCGTCTATTTCTTCGTAGACCTTTTCAACATCCTCATCATCAGCTTGACTGGTAGGCATACAGACTTGTACCACTGTAGTGCACGTAGGTTTTGTATTGATTTTTGCTACAATAATCCGTTCACTATATTGCTCATAATATTCCACCCGCTGTCCAAGTTTCCTACTCAATATGAGGCCAACCCCTGCTTGGCCAGCCATTGTTTGATTTAGTGCTAATGACCCTATAGTCTCCTGACCAAAAGTCCTGTTCTTCCTGCCAGCGCATTTCACTAATCCCAACCAAATCCAACCTCAACCTATCCATTTCCCTTTCTAAGTTTTCTAACCTTCCACTTCCTAGCAGACTTCTAACATTCCACGCTCCGATCCGTAGAATGTCAGATTTCCTCTTAGTCATTTCTGTGATGTTAACCCCCTCTCGAGTAGTCCCCACCCGGAGATCCGAACGGGGGACTAGTTTACCTCCGGATTGAAATTTTACAAGGGAGGAGGCCATCATCACATGTAATTATGCATAGAGAGGTGCATATCCTCGGGAATAGCATACGGCTGTAGTTTCCCGTTGCTTTCAGCCGTGCAGCTATCAAAACCAAATTTGGTATGAGTAAAGATCTATACCTGAATATCTCACGGCCATATCTGAAAATGACATCAGTGCTACTAACTTCTGAAAAAATCACAATTGAAATTTGAGCTCTGTGTTGTATATCTCAGAAGTTATGGAAGCGAGCTGTTCCAAAATTAGCACACACAGAGATAATGACATATCAGATTAATTTTCAGGAGCCCATATATGACAGTGTTGCCAATATGATTCTAATCCTGCTGATAGGTCCAACATTTAAATGCATGTATCTTCTATACTATCAATGGGATTTCCACTAAATTTCATATGTGCTTTGCGTATCATAAGAGATATGATTATGTGTATTCTTGAGAGCCAGCAGGGCCGCCAACTGTTAATAAATGCTGTCCATATTTTTATTCTAATACCAATATATCAGAAAGCATGCAAGCCAATAGCTCTAAACTCCGCACACGTATAGTACCTGCCTTTCTAGATTAATTTGGAGTTACTGATAAACGTCGATGCAGCCAACATGATTCTAAGCCTGCTGGTAGGTTCAATTTTAAATTCATGTAACTTCTATACTACTAACAAATAGATTTCAACCAAATTTCGTATGTGCTTTGTGTACCATAACAGATATGAATACACGTATTCTTAAGAGCCATCAGGGCTGCCAACTGTTAATAAGTGCTCTCTCTAGACTTTTTTTTTTCCTAATTTCAATATAATGGAAAGTTTGCAAACCAACAGCTCTAAATTTTGCACACGTATAGTACCTGACATTCTAGACTAATTTGTAATAACTGATACATGTCAGTGCTACCAATATGATTCTAAGCCTGCTGATAGGTCCAATTTTAAATGATTGTAACATATATATTAACAAATGGATTTCATTCAAAATTGGGCCAATAATAGATCATAATATATCAGATTAATTCTAAGCAACACATACATGACACTGTTGCCAACATTATTTTATGAGCGCTGATAGACCCAATGTAACAGTTAATTTCTGATATAAAGATTATTCATTGGCATGAATCTTAAATTTTAAGAATAGTAGGCTCTTTATTTCGTCACGGATCTACTTGTTAAAATTTTAAATGACACTCGGAGACGCTAAAATTTACTCAATTAATAAAGGTAGTAATTCTTGCGAAGAGGAACGACAAAGAACGGAGACACAAGAGGTGCTCATCCCCAAGGACAGTAGGAAGTTCAACATCAAGATTATTCATGGTTCGTCACAAACATTAGCACGTCCGACAGTCGCCAAGGCTTCCCTTCTCTGAGGAGATGGCAGGAAGTTCAGATAACTGTGATAGATGGAGGTATTTCCTGGGAAGGGTATGGCGCTATTCCACTAGCAATTCAAGTTCCCGATACAGAAACGGAGTAGCTAAACGTTTTGGTCACATTCATGTTTTGAGGGTGTTATACAGTAAAAATATCTCAAGATCTTTTGGTGCAAGAACGGCGTGTTTCCGCTTGTTGGAGTTGTTTCCTGATAACCTGCGTTATTGTGATGGCTGGATTGGTATGCGTATTTGTAATTCAGGTGAGCATTGGGAAGGACGTGGCCGTGGCATTATGTTAGGAACCATCCCGGCATTCGCATGGAGTAGAAGTGGGGAAACCACGAAAAACCACTTCCAGAATGGTTGATGTGGGAATCGAACCCACCTCTTCTCAGTTTTGTCCCACGAGACTGAGTGTACCCCGTTCCAGCCCTCAAACCAGAATTACATTTCTTGGCAGAGCCGGGAATCGAACCCAGAACTCCGGGATTGCAGCTAAGAAAGATAGCTGCTACACCACGAGGTAGACCAAGGTTAGAATATGTTAAACAGATTGCCTCGGATTTAGGGTGTGGTAGCTATGTAGAGATGAAAAGATTAGCTCAGGACAAGGAGGCATGGAGAGCTGCATCAAGCCAGTCAAAAGACTGAAGACTCAAACAACAACAGCTACCACACCCTACATCTGAGGCAATCTGTTTAACATATTCTAACCTTGGTCTACCCCTACAGTTCTTATCCTCGACCCTTCCTTCCATAACTAAGCTTGCTATTCCTGAGTGTCTTAGTAAGTGTCCTACTAACCTATCTCTTCTCTTCATTAGCAGTCGCGACAAACAAAGTGAAAGAGGAGAGGGTCCGCCCCACAGGTAAGGGATAAAATGGGGAAAACCGGACCCAGCTGCGGAATCCCTCGGGGTCGCCAACTCCCGAACTCACCAGCCGTGAGCCCCTGAGGGTGTAGCATTATCTAGGGTGCACCAGAAGTGGTGGGGCTACATCACCCTGCCTCCTTGAGAGCCTTGTGCAGAAGGCAGGAGATAACATGAAAAGAAAAAGAAGAGCCCTCACAGAAGGAGGGTATCAGAAAAGATGAGACAAGGGCCAATTAAGGTGGGAAAGTGAAAGACTCCCTAGGCCTCGGATACCCTAATACCGTCGGGGTCGGAAGAGAACAAGAGTCAACCAAGTGAGGTCGACAGGAAAGAAGACGGAGAGGAGTCCAGCACAAGTAAGTGGAAGCAATGCCGGACTCGGCTGGGGCCTCGTGGTCGCCAACCGACGTCCCACTAGATGTGAGCCCTTGGGGGAAATATAATTTTGAAGATGTAGTAAACAGTACAGAGTACAGTCAGCCTGGATGAACTAGAAAAGGATTTCTGGAATTCGGTGTGACAAGAGACTCGGCATAAAAGTGAAAGGAAAAGCCTACAAGACAGCAGTAAGGCCAGCCATGTTATACGGAGCAGAGGCGTGGGCTACAACAAAGTCACAATGTAACAAACTGGATGTGGCGGAGATGAAGATGCTTAGATGTATGAGTGGTGTCACCGCATCAAAAATTAGAAAATCAGAGGAACTGTTAAAGTGACAGAAGCATCAAAGAAACTACAGGGGAGAAAAGACTGTTGTGGTATGGGCATATTATGTGAACGGACGACAGCTCTGTACGGAGGAGAGTAATGGATCTGGTTGTATAATAGATGGAACAAGAACTAGGGGCAGACCCAGAAGACGATGGACTGACAATATCCGAGAAGACCTGGAGGAGAAAAAGTTAGAGGAAAATTATGTGTGGGTGTGGAAAAAGTGGGAAAGAACGGCCCAAAACATCGACCCCGTTTGAAGTGGGATAAGATGAAGAAGAAGATGTAGTGGAAAAGGTGAAAACGGAGGACTTGCATTCTAAAAGGAGGATGCTAGCTCTACATATTTACACCTCTCTGCCCTGGAAATGAATCCTGAAAGAAACACTGGTGACATGTTGATCATCACGTGTCTATAATGTTTGTTACAACAGTGCTACAGTATGAGTGGTGCAAGCTTCCCCCTCCTGAGACTCGCGAGAGCTTATATGAACTCCGTCCTCGCCACCGTCCGTCACACGTACCGGTACCACGCTGCGCGCTGCCAGCACATCCCAGCGTCTCTGTGGTGTAATTAGCATTCTATCTTATTCTACTCTGCTCATCAGCATTTGCGGTCGATGGTGATTACTGTGAAATAACACGCGACTGTAATTACGAGTAATACGATTAGCTTTACTGCCATCGTTAATGTTATCGTGTTGGAAGTAATTCTTCAAAGCAACCTTAGTAATCGAAGTGTAATGCTTTTCAATCGGTCAACACAATTGTGCACAATTGTAATGAGTGATTCCCTAATCCTGAAAAAGAATTACATTAGATTAACAAATCTGAATAAATTAAAAAATCCATGTAATTATTTTTCAGGATTATGGAAACTTCAATCACAATTAGGTACTATCGTATTGACCGACTGAAAAGCATTAGATTTCGCCATCGTTGTTGCAAATACTAGAATAGAGAAGATAAAATTTGTTCAATTCAGCGCTATTTATTTCATTAGCTATGTAATAACTTTTCGTAGTTATCATCGCATTATTAACAACTGTACACTAAATTAATATGTTTTATGTCAAGTCCGTAATTGATTGAATATTGGCAAACTGAGAATACATCGGATATACTTTGATTGCTCATTTTTTTTAATTATTCTAGAGAAGTACATCTCGAAACGTTAGTACAATTCAAAGTAGCATTTGTGTTGTTAATATCTCGTATTATGTGCTAGCTAAATCGTGGTCATTTCCCTCTTTTACTTACGTGTGTGAGTATAGTTTTGTGGTTTGTGTATACTAAAGTGTGTATTGGTAATTCGGGCATTTGTCACAAGACTTGAAACAGCATTTGCCTGGAATCAAAGAGATAAACAGAAAAATCTGGCTGCTGTCAGTGACGAGGTTTGAATATAAACCTCTCAACAGTGTAGCCGCACATACCGTCTGAACTACGGCAGTAGATGAAGCGATTGTTGAGCACACTGCCCCAGTTTTTAAATCACATGGCTAATGTTACCTTGAAACTCTTCAAGAGATTGGATATGAATTGTAGCGATAGCTTCTTGAATCATCTGTGCGTATCGTGTTAAGTGGTCTTTGTAAGATTGTGTTTAGTTGTTGTTGTTGTTTTATTTAGGGGCTTTGCGACTTCGTGATCATTTAGCCCCGTGTATTAGTGTGTGTGAAATTAGTCTGATAACCTGTGTTATTGTGATCATTACTAGTGTGGGTATTTTTAAGTGCGGCTGGTATTGTAGGAGGCAACCGTGGCCTTAAGTTAGGCATTTGTGTGGAGAAGAAGTGGGGGAGAAACCCACGGAAAACCACTTCTAGGATGGCTGAGGTGGGAATCGAACCCTACTCTTTTCAGTTCTGCCTCACGAGGCTCAGTGTACCCCGTTCCAGACCAACATTCAATTTCTTGGCAGAGGCGGGAAGCAAAGCGGAACCTCCATGGTGGCAACCAAGAATGCTAGGATTGTGTTTAGTATCAAGGTGACCTGGGGAGTTTCCTGTCGATTAATATTGTGGCTTTCAGTCGCTCAACACTAATATCATTCCAATTACTGGAATATGTAAAGAGAAACAGATAAATTACATGTGATGTTTTCTTCTTCTTCTTCTTTATCATCATCATCATCATCATCATCAAAATCTTCTTCTTCTTCATCTTCTTCATCATCATATTCCTCTGATTCGTCATCAGGGGTCGTGGTGGCGCAGAGGTCAAGCCATTGGCTTCTCACCAAGGTGGACCGGGTTCGATTCCTGGCCAATGCATGTGGGATTTTCGAAGTGAAATGCCATGCCCTGTAGTTCGGTTTCCACGTAAAAAGGAGGTCCCGTGGCTCAAGATCACATGATTTTCGGTCACGTAAAACTAAAAGCTTCTTTCTTCTTCATCATCATCTTCTTCTTTTTCTTCTGCTTCTTCTCCTCCTTCATCTTTATCTTCATATTTTTCTTCTTCATCATCATCATCATCATCTTCTTCTTCTTCTTCTTCTTCTTCTTCTTCTTCTTCTTCTTCTTCTTCTTCAATAGTCCTTAACAATATCAAAAAGTCAAAAAAAAAAAAGTCAACCCCTGGCACTATCCAGCCCATGACGGGCTAAGGCCGACCAAGTGACCGCTGCCCAGCCATTTGGCCTGCAGATAATGGGGTGACGCGTGATCAGCGCGTCGGGTCCCCTCGGCCGTTAATCTTGGTATTCGTGATCGGGGCGCTGTCTCACTGTCAGACAGCTACTCAATTGTCCTCACGAGGCTGAGTGCACCCCGTTCCAACCCTCACGTCAGTTTTAAAATCCCTGACGGAGCCGGGGATCGAACCCGGGCCTCCGGGTGAGAGGCAGGCACGCTACCCCAACACCACGGGGCCGGCTGTCCTTAACAATATATACGTATAAATCCTAATCATATGTAACTTATTTCAGGTTCTTTCACATATTCCAGTAATTGTAATAATTTTTATTGACCGACTGAAAAGTACAATATCAATTGTTAATAAGGCAACACTTAGTAACCTATCGGCCTTTGGCTGCTGTGAATGAGAAGCATCACTGCATTACGTGAAGTGATCATGCACATTTCACATCCTGATAGTCATGCATATCGGTGTCACATTACCGGCAGGCTCTGCGCTTAGACCTGCTTCCACACACTGCACCGTTAGGTCGTAAACACCACGTCGCGTCGGGACGCGAGTCTACAGTTTTGGTTTCTACGTTACAGTGACTCGTGTGAGACATGAACTGTACCGTGTGAACATTGACTGATACAACATGTTCAAGTGGTTGACGCTGATTGCCTTAATCGGTGCATGTCGCACAGCTGATATCATCATCGTGGAAGAAGCTGAAGGTAAGTCACTTTCTGTTGTGGACTATTTTAGAAATATTTTGACATCGACTGGGAAATTTTCAGTTCAGTGAAAACTAGAGCTGATTTTAAATTAATCGATAACGACTAATCGACTAATTGAATAATAGATCAATTGACTAACCGATGATTCGATTAATTTATTAGTAGACACGAGATTAAAAAAATAATAATGTTATGGTTTAAACGTCCCTTTTAACTACTGGAACTCTGAAAGACGCCAGGGTGCCGGAAGTTTGCCCCGAAGGGAATCTTTAACGTGCCAGTTAATCTACTGTCACAGCACCCTTGCATTTGTTAACACTCAAATGCCAAGTGACTGATTCGATCCTGCAACCTTGGGCACAGCAAGCGAGAACGTTACCGCTGAGCCACGCAACCAGTCAAGAGATATGAAAAGAAGAGGTCATCGCTTAAGTTGAGTTACGCTTAGTTTCGGAATGATAGATAGAAATTTATAAAAGTTACTATTTGCCTAAATATAGTCTACAAAGTGTTATTCCATGTTTATGCTAACAATAACCAAATGAGAGTCAGCGACAGTGGAAGGACAAACAAAAATTAAATCTGGAAGGGTTTCGAAGATGAAAACGAAGAGTTTTGAGCATAGCTCTTGAATTCTTGTTCAATATTTATAATTAAGGACAGGAACAATTTTTGTTTTAGCCTAGTTTTCACAAAGAACTACAGTATATGAAACAATAATATATTTTAATTAATTAATAGAACATTATGCAACGATCCTCTAATGGCAATAATTAAGACACGAGTTATAATCCGTGGCGTGTCTACTTTAATTTTCACTTTCATTCAGTAATGTTACGAAGGAGCCAGGTGGGAAAGGAAAGATCCCGAAAAATACGCCAGTAATCAGAATTGTCTTTCCAAGAATACGTACGGCACGAGAAGCGGGGCGCCTCCGGGTGACAACTGGTTGGCTGCCAGTGATTGGCTGCAGATAAGTTCACGATCGTTCGTGAGCTGCGGCGGATTTCCCTATAAAAGGGAGCGCAGGGCTGTTCGAAGAGGTTGTTTTTGACGAGAGAGGTTGTTCGAGAGATATAGTACGACGAGAGTTTGTTGTCATCGTTGTTGCGAGAGCGGTACCTAATATGGCGGGACTTAATAAACGGCGCGTTGAAGATGAGAAACGACACTTTCAGTCAAAGTGGCAGGAAAGTTACTTTATTGTTTAACATAATGGAAAACTGCAGTGTGTTATCTGTTCTCAGGTCTTAGGTGTTTCGAAGGAGTATAACGTGAATAGACACTATACCAGCTTGCATAAATCAAAATACGATCAATACCTGGGAAGTGCCAGAAGTTGTGTGTTTAATGATTTGAAGCTGAAACTAACAAGACAGGAGAATATATTTCTGCAACCATCAAACACTGCTGGTTTAAAGGCATCTTATGAGGTATGTTTAGAGCTAGCTAAAAGTTAAAAGTCTTTCAGGGATGCTGAGCTCATTAAGAGATGTGCTGTAAAAATGGCACTTCATTTGGAGAAAATAGGATAGCTAAGGGACTTTGTTTTATATGTAACGGGGATTTTCGCTCACCCTCTCGCCTGCGCTGCGAGCCGGTCTCCCGCCAAGCACTTTGCCGTAATGCGCTTCTTGGCGCCACTATTGTCCCTCCATTGCAGTCTGCTGAGAGCTTTAACACCGTGAGGTTCAGTTTAGTCAATTGTTGACGTGTTTAGTGTTCAGTGTGCTGTTCCAATGCGATTTTCATTACGTAACATTGAAATTCCTATACTCAATGACTCAGTGCCGGGCGGGCGCCGAATTACGTCAAAGTGCTTGGCGGGAAACAGGCTCGCAACGTGCGCGACCGGGCGAGCGAAAATCCCCGTCACATGTAAAACAAAGTCCCTGTATTTTGAAACAGTTTCCTTGTTTCATCAGACAGTTAGTAGAAGAATTAATGATATGGCTGGTGAAGTTTCAGGTTCTCAAGAGCAGTTTGGAAAAATGTGAATTTTACTCTCCATAGTTGGCATAGGCCAGCTCCTTATCTTCGTCAGAATAATAAACGAAGAATTTGAAATTCATGAAGACGTGTTGGAATTAAGATCATTAGAAACCAGCAAAAGAGGTATTGACATATTCAACGCACTGAATGATATCGTTTCTAAATATGGAGGTTTTGTGAAGTGCTCTGGCATTGCAACAGATGGAGCTAAAGCATGGTTCGTCCTAACATTGGTTTAGTGGGACTATGTAAAGAAAAAGGATTGCATTTTTTGTTTTTCCACTGCATTATCCACCAGGAGGCGCTCTGTGGAAAAATTATAAGGCTCAATGAGACAAAGAAAACTGTTGTAAATATTGTAAATTTAATAAGGGGAGGCAATAAAGCCTGTAGACACAGAGCATTTATTGCATTCCTGGACAATTTGGAAGCTGAGTATGGTGACATTTAATTGTACTGTGAAGTGCGTTGGCCAAGTGCTGGAAATTGCTTGCAACAGTTTTTTGGGTTGAGGAATGGAATTCTTGCTTTTCTCAAAATTGAAAACATTGGGCATGAGTATCAAGAAAAACTGGAAGAAATCCAGTTTTTAAATAATCTTGCTTTCCTGACAGAGTTAACATCCCATCTAAATGCTTTAAACCTGAAACTACAAGGCAGAAAACGAAATATCTCCCAGCTTTATGGA
Organism: Meconema thalassinum; assembly: GCA_946902985.2. Lineage (NCBI taxonomy): Eukaryota > Metazoa > Arthropoda > Insecta > Orthoptera > Tettigoniidae > Meconema > Meconema thalassinum. The sequence goes on along the minus strand of OX336388.2, from coordinate 778,211,922 downwards.
CATATTGAGGGCTTCCGCAAAAAACTTATGCAATGTAAATTGCATTGAAGGCAAACAATATGGCACCTTCCCATCTTATCAGCAGTTGAGAAAAGAAAAAAAAATGTGACATACATTTTAGTATGTTTCATGAAATAATAATAGATATCAAGAAAGTGTTCCAGAACAGATTCCAGGATTTTGACTCCCTAAAACCAATATTTGCACTGTTCAACAACCCCATGGATATTGAAGAGAGTGATGTGCCCTGCGACTTTCAAATGGAAATTTGTGATCTTCAGGCAGACCCATTCTACCAGACTAAAAAGTGTGATGTCCCTGAACATTTCTGGAAACTGATTTCTAAAGAACGTTTTCCTGAACTGCTTAAATTCTCTCTGCAAGTGTTATCGCTGTTTATCCGTACGTATGCGTGCGAAAGTGCTCTCAAACAAATTAAATCAAAAACGAGAAATCGAATTGAAAGTTCTGCACTGGAATTGAGCCTGAGACTTTGCCTTACTGAACGTACAGTGGACATTGATACACTTGTATCAGGAAAGCAGGGCCAATCATCATTGATTTCTCGACAGTAAAATGAAGTGGTATATTAAACTAGCAATATTAAAATCCATTTAATATAATTTTTAATAAATGTTTTTGAGTAAAATAAGTAATACCTTTTCTTTCTGGAATGTCTCTGGCCCTCACATTCCTATACTAAAGTTTCATTGGCCCTCGGGTAACTAAAGGTTGGACCACCCTGGTCTAGCTGATCATTTTTGATTGTACGCCCGAAAGCTTCAAAAATTAGTTCAATCTATTAACTTACTACATCATTTCCCAAATTATTTTTCATCATTAGAAAATGTATTTTGGCTAATTTCAGTACCGGCACGTAAGAACATTTTATCGTACGATGAGCTCTCATTCAGCGTTACCTTTCCACTTCAGTATTTTATGAAAGTGAACAAAACAACATGGGCAAATGGAAATAAGGAAGTCTATCGATTTAGTAAGCGTTGGTTTTTAACAACTATGCATTATATTTGCAACATAGGAAAATATTTTAATCAATGAACTGTTTCCTTTTAAATTCCATTTTCCATCAATCATAGAAACCTTCGAAAAAATAACCCAGAATTCTGAAATTCTACAAAGAATTGACTAATTTAGGGATGCAATGTAGCCTATCCTAGAAGAATCTCAAAATTCCCTCAACCATACGCACTGTCCATAACTTACGTTTAATATTTATTATCGACGACTACACCGTCACATCTGTAGCATAACCTGCAATTTGACACTGAACATGATTGACGACTGCATTCTGTAGTCCACACTACATTTAATCTAGCATAGGGACATAAAGCATTTTTATGTTCGGAGATGCATTTACTAGCAGTCTCAACAAAACACCAAGAAAAACGTCTAGCCTATGGACATGTAAATACTTGATACCTTCGAGCATAAATACAGGCCTGTTCAGTGGAGTAAGGGATAGGGTAAATTATAATAATTTATAATAAATTCCAGCATTTCCATGTTTAATTATTTTTCTTTCATGTTTCGGAGTTGAGAGGAAACGTAGGCTAAAGAAATGCAAGTAATTAATTCAAGAATGTTAGGGTTATTTAGCAATGAATTAACATACGTATGGTAATAAATGCCCTATCCTTTTTTAAACGTCTCCTTACATCCATACGCGACACAGTAATACACCATTCTGACTTCGTAATGAATAGAACTCACTTTAAATAGCCCAATTCTATCATCACGTGTAGTATTTCAGTGTTCCAAACTACCGCAGTTCCCTTTAGTCAGCTGGTCGAGATGTTGGTTTCAACAAAGTGACGTCATCAGCCATCTATTGGATTTATGATCTAAGGCAGGGAGTATTAAAAGCCTAGAGCCATATAATTCCTTGTAATGGTACCGCAGTGAAGTGGAAGGTGGCCATGATATATTGAGTTTCACATCTGTGTATATTATCCTTTTGTGATGTTTCTTTGTTTGACTTGCTTTGTTAGATTTAATGGGAAGTGATGAAAAATAAATGGGCTTTTTGGTTGGTTGAAGAGAAGATGTAGTAAGTTGCTTATAAGGATGGACGTTGGAAAAGGAAAATTCTTGGACTTTGTATGGAGTGTTCGAGATGATTATTGGTTTTGATGGACGATGAAAAAGGAAAATATATGGTAATGATATATTACAAATTGGCTCTCCCTTTGTATGTGTATACGCACGGCCCCGATAACCTAAAAGAAGAAGTAAGTACGGATACAACCCTAACATGAAAGAAATATTATATAAGATTTATTTATCACAAAATATGTACAATAATGTGGGAGTGAGAGGGGGGGGGACGACATAAAAGCGTGTTATTTAGTGATAAATATCTTATGTAATATTTCTTTCAGGTTAGGTTGTATAAATACTTGTTTTAAAGGAAAAGAGGTCCGCTGTTCTCCTCTTAACCTTTATAAGGCAAAACTATTTTTTACTTTTTATGTGTCTCTACATTTTAATTTATTATAATTATTATAATTATTAATAATGTTATTTTTTGTTTCACTAATTTAATGTTTATTTATTTTTAATTTTCAATTTATGTCCTTATAGATTTAATTTTGATATTTTATTGAATTAAATAATTAACTAATTTTGAATTGATTTTTACTATTATTTTCATAATTGTTTATTATATTATGTTTATTATTTTAATTTTTATATTTCTTTTATTATTGTAATTCAATTTTTATGATATTTATTTATATATTTATATTTTATTTTTACACTTTAATTGTTAATGTTTTTAGTTTTAAACTTCTTCAAAATATTATCCAACACATTACGTCATGTAGATACGCATATACTGTAATATTTGATTTTTAGAAATACTAGCTTTTTGGTATGAAAATTCTCCAAACTTTGGCTGAAAGGTTCAACTATCAGCATCTTTCAAAGCATAAACTGTGCTTATGACAGGTGGTTAATATAGAGACCACTATCCCATAAACGGTTAATCCACATTCCATTTTCTCTCACGTGACCATAAATTTTCCAGAGAATTTTTGGTTTTTACTTTTCAATTTCTGAGGCATTTAAAGCTTCCGGCAAAACAACTGTCTTGTAGTGTCGTAATTTTGCATTACACGATATGATTCTTTTGCCTTTGATGCTAAATGTGTAGTCTCTGTACGGCGTATCTGGTTTCATCTCTGGTCTAAGTAATGATTGTCAGATCATATTATTAGATTTATATTGTAGATATAGATAAGGCATCGCGGATCTCGTCCTAGTACCAATAGTACTAAAAAAAAACGTAAATAATTACTAAAATCAAATTTATTCCAAAGTGTTAATAATTGATTTTGACAACACACGCCAGATGATATTTCAGAAACTGACGGTTAGTTCCTCAGTTTAGGGGCTGCGACAACGCGGTAATTAATTAATATTAATATCGTATGGCCTCGGGTGCCTGGTGCAAGCTTTGTTAATTGACACCCAGAGGGTAGCTTGCATGTCGAATTTCGTCGTTCCTTTGAACGCTATGAAAGTCAAGGAGGTTAGATATCTAAACTCCTTGACACTACAGCGCTTTCAAGTAGAGAATGGAGGAACTTTTTGTGTTGGCGGAAAATCTCGAGATTAATTTTGCCATTGAACACGGCCTACTGAATTCAAATGGGTTCTTTTTACATGCCAACAACGTATGACATGAGTATCGTGATTTTTGTCGCCTTCAAAAATCACTCACCATGGCCAGGGGCGAACCTGCAATCTTGGGGTTGGTAGTCCGACACTATAACCACTCACCCACCGTGGCAAGCTACAACGCGGTCATGTAGCCCCGTGTACTTTGGGTGTGTGTAGAATTTGTCTGAAAACCGGTGTTGATTGTGATGGCTGTATTAGTGTTTGTTAACTGTAATTCAAGTAAGGTCTGCAGACATTCAATTTTTTTCAAGTAGTTCCTACTTTTACTACCAAAGGCAATGGCAACTAGTTGTGAACTTGGTTACTAGATGCCACCGCAGTCAGCTCCTGTGATGAACGTTGGAACTTAAGAGCGTTAGTCAAATCTAACCTAAAATTTAGCTTAACACAAGTGTAATCAGTGGAAGGTTCTTTACATGCCATAAATCTATGACATGGAACCGTCGGCTTTTCTTCCCCTCCGAAGAAAGACATTCGGAGGGATTTTTACGCTCTTAAAAAATCCCACGACTTCGGCCGGGTTTGAACCCGCGACCTTGGGCATAGAAGCTCAGCATGCTACCAACTATGTCACCGAAGCCGCTTTTAGAAACCGAATTTATGTCACAAATAGGCTATGTAGTAATTTAGTTTCTATGTTAATATTTTGAAACCCTTTCCCTCAATTTAATCATGTTTACCACCAATCTTTTAATATTGCGGACTTAACTGAGTCTCCTCCAAGTGGAAAACAACTTCTAGAAAAGCTGAGGTGGGAATCGAACTCTGGATGTCTGTATCCAGAGTTTCAATACGTACCCCTAGACCACAGCGGGTAGCTTTTCTTAATGCAATTTAAACACGTATCTCACCATTTGGTAACTGTATGAGTATGTCTGTCTACCCCTTATTATTCCCGTTTCTACGGGGGCGGGGATACTATTACTGGTTTACATGCTGAAAGCCCTCATTTGCACACATGTTTTGTTATCATTTCTGAGACATCACGCTGTCATGTCAGTGGTTCTAACCGCACAGTGGAACTCTTGTAGTGCTACCAGGCGTCACGGGCATCCAATTTCTACACAAGAGCGCAATGTTAACTCAGTGTAATCCTACGGACAGTGGAGAGAATTATAATTATAATTTTCCATGTATTATGAAGGAAATTCAAGAACAAGCAGCAAAAATTGGCTTACGGATTTCCTTTGACAAAACGAAATTTATGACGGATATTAAAACTGCTCCGAATACACTCCCGAGTATTTACCCAACATAAAGTCTATCAGTGACTATAATTTAAGAAAGAAAGGAAAATACTCTGCGGATACCCAAATGTAGGTGAATGGATCAATGTAACTGGCAACGAAAGAAAATATATAGAAGACTACAGAAAATGGAAACTGCTTTCCATTGGACAAAACAAGATGTTCAGTAAAGAACATATAGCCTACTTTCTCCTAAATGCATGGGTACTGTTATAACGCTTTGTCCTTTTTAAGGAGTATAATTGAATGTTGGTTGTAGTAGCTTGTTTAAATACAACGTGCTATACGGATATTAAACATGAATATGAGGTGTCCTTTGCTAGTGCTACCTCTGTAAAAAATTTCATTCAATTCGGTTTCACCATGTTTGAATTGATATTGGGATTCGATTTTCACACATGCATGGCCGCTATCTGCAAACTATTGGGCTGATGACCTTGTAGTTCAGTCAAAAGATGCTTTCCACAAAAAGGTATATTGTTGCAAAATTTTCTCGAGATCAAATGATTAGGTTGGCCGTAATTTGATTTAAGCTTTTAATATTTGGGTGGCCGCCATTCTGTTTCCGTCAAGATGGCGGCGATATGAAATATGCCCTTTGCTAGTGCTACCTCTGTACCAACTTTTGTTCAATTCGGTTTCACCATGTTTGAATAGATAGGGGGAATCGATTTGCACACATACATGGCCGCCATATGCAAACTATTGGGCTGATGACCTTGTTGTTTAGTCAAAAGACGCTCGCCATATAAATATATGTTGTTGCAAAATTTGGTAGAGATCGGATTATTAGGTTAGTCGTAATTTAATTTAAGCTTTGAACATTTGGTTGGCCGCCATTACGTTTCCTTCAAGATGGCGGCGATATAAAACATGACACTGGAGTGCCCTTCACTAGTTCTACCTCTGTACCAAATTTCGTTCAATTCTGTTTCACCGTGTTCGAATTGATAGGGGGGGTCAGACATTCCGAGTACACACATTCACACACACACTCACACACACACTCACACACAAACAGACTCACAGACAGACACACAATTTTTGGCCCTGTGTCGATCTCATAAGTCTACTTTCATTTTTCTCAAAAATCGAAAGTAGGCTAAAATGTCTCTCTTGGAATTGTAAAATTCAACATTGTAAAACAGTAGTCTTACCTGCAGCCCTTTATGTAGCAGAGACACTTACCGTACAAGAGAATACACCGAGAAATCAATTGGAGATTAAGCAATGCAAAATCCTGCGAAAAATGTTGGGACCAAGAATAAAAGATGGAATTCACCTTCCAAAACCTAATGCTGACGTCTATTTGAAAAATACTAAAATCACAGACACAATCCGTTTGAGAAGGATACAATTCATGGAACATTTGGACAGAATGGACCCAACTAGGTATTGCAGAAAGAGGCAACAAGGTCCAATTGGTGCAAACAGGCGGAAAAGGACTTGGCTGAATTAGGTTTTCCCAATCTCAAGAATCGAGAGGAAATTATGAAAATTACTCATACACGAGGTTTTGAGGGAGAAGAGAGAAGACCTACCAGTCACGTCTGGTCGCAGCAACGACGACTCGCTCAATCGTTGCGCATGGAGAGTTATTGGGCAAACATCAAGGCCAATAAGTGTTGATTCCGCGTGGTCCTAGGAGACCCATTCGCGCCGAAGAAGAAGGAAATTAGAGAAAAAGTAGGAGTAAAGATTCAAGGAGAAATAATTTCAACTCTGAGATTTACTGATGACATTGTATTCTTAGCCATTTCACCAGATGATTCGTGTGAATTTTTAAATGGTATGGACTTCGTTTTGGGAAAAGAATCTATATATTTAAAACACTAAGGTGATTTTTGTTACAGCGAGATTGAGAAAACGTCTTAATTGATTAAATTCGTGATGCATTCTAACGAGAGCTCTTGGCATGTAGATTTGCAGAGTGTCTTTAAATATGATGATGATAATTGTTGCTTTAAGGGGCCTAACATCTAGGTTATCGGCCCCTAATGGTCTGGGTGATAGCGAAAATGACAATGTAATGGAAACCAGAACGAAAATTAAATGCAACAGAAAATACTTACAAAAAGGAACTCAAATTGAAACTACTCACAAAATGGAGAGCGTTAATACTTACAAAAGGGAATTTAGAACGAAAATACTTACAAAAGGAATAGATTGAAAAATACGCACAAAATGTAGGCTAGGTTCAAAATACGTACAAAATGCAATGTAGATTCGAAATACTTACAAAATGCAATTGAAATTCAAAATAATTACAAATTACAAATGAGATCGATAATACGTTCAAAATGCAATTGAGGTTCAATTTACTTACAAAATGCAATTGAAATTGAAAATACACAATGCAATTTAGATTGAAAATACACAATGCAATTTAGATTGAAAACCGCCAATTTCAGATTCTAAATACTCACAAAGTGCAATTGAAATTCAAAATACTTACAAAATGCAATTGAAATTGAAAATGCTTACAAAATGTATGGTAGATTCAAACTACTCATTCGGATGGACAATACTTACAAAATGCTATTTAGATTGAAAATACTTACAAAAGGTAATTTAGATTCAAAATACCCACAAAATGCAATTGAGAATCAATACCATACAATGCAATTTAGATTTAAAATTCTTGCAAAATGTGGTTTAGGCTGAAAATACTTACAAAATGCAATTGAAATTCAAAATACTCACTAAAAGGCCCTGCTCCTACATTGAAAGACGTACTAAAAAGCAATTTAGATTGACAATCTTCACAAAATGCAATTGAGAGTGTCTTTAAAAGGAAAATATATGGTAGGGTATATTTTGAAATTATTAAAGGAAAATGTAATATTTGTCGCTCCCGCGTTTTCGCACAATGACAATAATCCACCAGAGAAATGGCGGACCCCGCCGTGTCTTACTGAGGTCTTTGTTTATGACAATTAAAAAGGGGGGAAATATTGTTGTGGCTCTATAGCTCAAACTTTTAGACCAAGTATATGTGGAGGCAAATCACTTAATGGGCAGAGAGCTATAATCCTTCGACTTGATTTAACATCTTCCGCTAAAACACTCCAATTTTCCAATTTCCAATTCCCCTGGCGACTTTATCACAATCAATAAAGCTCAAGAGGAAACTCGGAAACGTGTAGTTCTCTATTTGCCTCATCAAGGTTTCAGTCATGGCCAGTTATATGTTGCGAAGTCGATCTTTCGAAGCCCTTAAAGTTGCAACAGTGTCAGAAAGTAATCGTTTAGGAAATGCATACTGTATAAGAGAATCCGTCAGTAAATATTTCCCCAATGACCGTCATGTTTTGACGGTATCAACTAGTTCATGATGAAAATCAATAAATGTAAAAGAAAAATAATGAAATACAGCTGAAATGAATCAGAAACCCCTATGGATGTCAAAATGGCAGGTGAAAAGCTAAAGGAAGTAGGAATCTTCTGTTACATAGGAAGCAAAATAACCAGTGATGGACGAAGCAAAGAGGATAAAGTAGGCTGGCTCAGGCAAGGAAAGTATTTCTACAGAAAAGAAGTTTGTTGACATCAAAATATAGAATAAGGTATTAGGTCATATTTGAAAGTCTTTGTCTGGAACGTGGCGCTCTATGGAAGTGAAACTTGGACTGTTGGCGCAGCAGAAAAGAATTGCAAGGCTCCGAAATCGCACCTGACATCCTGGTACGCAGGCATGACGGCTGGAGGAGCTGGACATCCCTGTGGCACTCGGAGTAGTAGTAGTAGCGAGGTGGGGCGTGTGCTGACTGGAGCACGCGGCACCTTCCCACCGGCCTTGAGTGCTTGGGCGGTCAGGGCTGTCCATTCCAACATGTACGGTACTCGCTACTTCCCATTGATTTATATGAGAGATTCGCCACATGATTTTGGAGCCTTGCCGTTCAATATGGCGGCTGATTCACCACACGTTGTCCTCTTATAGTACAACGATTGCGACCACGCAGTTTCAAGATAGGTTTCGCCTGTCTTACCTGATACTTCCCTTGTAAATAACAGAGCAGCAATTCACTAAATACAGTAATAAAATGGAAAATTTAAAAATTAGAACTTTTAATTTAAAATATTTAAAAAATAATCTTTAAAAACAACGCGATTCTTGTTCCAAAATTCATCAGCCTGCTCTCTGAAATGCGCATCCTCAATTGCGCAGATCTTGAGCGATAAAAAAATATCGACGTTGTACTAACGAATAATCAATATTTGTGAATTATCGAACGATTGTATCTCCCGCCAAACGATCGATTAGATGTGTTGTATTTCAAAAATGGCTGTATGTTGTTCTTGCATCCACGATTATGGCCAATAAAACGATGATTTTGGGAAAATTATTTCGTAGTTTCATTTGGCTGCGCTAATAAACAGGAAGGTCTAGGTGGTTTCATTTATTACTTTTACAGCAAGAGCAGTGAGATTATGTTTATCATCATCATCATCATCGTTTATTGCTTGCCACGGTGGGCGAGTGGTTAACGTGTCAGACTACCAACCCCAAGCTTGCAGGTTCGCTCCTGGCCGTAGTAAGTGATTTTTGAAAGGTGACAAAAATCACGACATGAATGTCATACGTTGTTGGCATGTTAAAGAACCCATTTGAATTCAGTAGGCCGTGTTCAATGGCAAAATTAATCTCGGGATTTTCCGCCAACACAAAGTTCCTCCATTCTCTACTAGAAAGCGCTGTAGTGTCAAGGAGCTTAGATATCTAACCTCCTTGACTTTCATAGCGTTCAAAGGAACGACAAAATTCGACATGCAAGCTGTCCTCTGGGTGTCAATTAACAAAGCTTGCACCCGGCACCGAGGCCATACAATATTATATTATATTATATTATATTATATTATATTATATTATATTATATTATATTATATTATATTATATTATATTATATTATATTATATTATATTATATTATTGTGAAGCCTCCGTGGCTTACGCGGCAGCACGCCGGCCTCTCACCCGCTGGGTCCGTGGTTCATATCCCGGTCACTCCATGTGAGATCTGTGCTGGACAAAACGGAGGCAGACGGGTTTTTCTCCGGGTACTCCGGTTTTCCCTGTCAAAATTTCATTCCAGTAACACTCTTCACTATCATTTCATTTCATCTGTCATTCATTTAATCATTGCCCCCAGAGGAGTGCGTCAGGCTGCGGCAGCCGGCACAGTCCATATCCTCGCCGCTAGATGGGGGGCTTCATTCATTCCATTCCTGACCCGGTCGGAGACTGGAAGCAGGCTGTGTTTTTTTTTCTTTCAATAAACAGGAAGGTTCTACGCGGTTTTATTTATTACTTTTACAGCAAGAGCAGTGAGGTTATGTTTATCATCATCATTTATTGCACAGCAGAAGAACAAAAGAAAGAAAAGAAGATAAAAAGTGATAACAAAGGAATCAGTCACGAAGGAGGAGGTATCTACTGCAGATAGCTGCCGGTCTCTAACTTCATCTTCCACCGCATTCGGCTCCACTTGCTGAAGTATTGCCAATACTCGATCCTTCCATCGCGTCCTGGGACGTACCCTCGGGCATCTTCCAGCAGGTTGTGAATGAAGGACTCTGTTTTGGATGGATTCATCAGCTCGAAAGATGTTTATATTGGTTTATTTCGTGTTGGCCACTAATTAACGAGGTTTTACTGTAATTAGTATTTAGTGTCCTTTTTAAATAAAAAGAAATTGGGACTCCAAGTGCAGTAGATAACACTTCCGTTTCGTTGTGAACGTGCGTACGTAGACGTAAATAAAATCTTGGTTGATCTAATTCTGTTCGTTAAGTCTGAAATCCGTTGAATCGAGGGTTTACTGTAATCACAATAAATACAATCCCCCCTCAGGGGCTCACATCTAGTGGGACGTGGGTTGGCGACCACGGAACCCCAGCTTGCTCTTCCTTGTGACGGGCTCCTTTCCGTCTTATTTCCTGTCGACCTCCCTTGGTCAACTCTTGTTCTTTTTCGGCCCCGACGGTATTATGGTATCCGAGGCGTAGGGAGTCTTTCACTTTCCCGCCTTCATTGGCTCTTGTCTCAACTTTCCTGATCCCTCATTCTTCTAGGGATCAGCCTTCTTTTCCTTTTCATTAGAGTTCCTTTTCTCTTTAAGATTCCCGTCCTGTCTTTACATTAGCCTACATGTTATGAGTTTTTTCGATCTTAACTCCATTTTGTAAGTATTTTCAATGTACATTGCATTTTGTCAGTACAGTATTTTGAATCGCGGGCTTCCACATATAGTGATTATTTTGAATCTACCGTACATTCTGTAAGCATTTTCAATTTCAATTGATTTTGTAAGTATTTTGAATTTCAATTGCATTTTTTACGTATTTTCAATTACAATTGCATTTTGTAAGTATTTTGAATTTCAATTGCATTTTGTGAGAATTTTGAATCTAACATTTTGTAAGTATTACCACTCTACATTTTGTGAGTCATTTCAATCTGAGTTCCATTTTGTAAGTATTTTCAGCTCAGCTTAATTTTCGTTATGGTGTCCATTTCCTTGTCATTTTCGCTATCACCCAGACCATTAGGGGTCAATAACCTAGATGTTAGGCCCCTTAAAACAACAATTATCATCATCATCAATAAATACAATCCGAGCTCCAGGTTCTCACAAGTTTAATTCTGTAACTGTCGTTATATTCTAAAGTTAATGCGCAGCAGCACTGACAAGTCTGTTTAAACATATCCATGATGTCATGATACCTGTCATTGAGAAGTGATTCTCAGGAGCCCAGATTACTGCACATTTTAGGCTCCACACAACGTTTTAGGCGATTATGTCATTTCTCTTGGGCCAGCATGACGAATCATTATTTCTCACTTAAAGTAGAACTCGGTTCCTTGAGGAATAATCGTGGAAGTCCTTGAAGTGGCGGAAGCGTTTAGCTCTGCTAGATTAAGATCAGCGCAGCGAGTGGCAGGAAAGTTAATTAAGCGGTCAAGTCAAGGCCTCCTGCATCCAGCCACCAGTTTTGGAGAGGATATAGACCTGCCGCTTTCTTATTGAATTTAAATGAGGCTTTGGCTTACTACTCTCTTACAACTATAGGACTTAACCTCTGAAACAGGGGGGGGGGGGGGGGGGTTCAATTCGTATATCAAACTGGTTTCTACAATTTTGGTTGGTTGGTTCCTTAGTTTAAGGGCTGCGACAACGCGGTCATGCAGCCCCGTGTACTACTTTGGGTGTATGTAGAATCTGTCTGATAACCGGTGTAAATTGTAATGACTGTATTAGTGTGTGTTATCTGTTTTCAATTCAAGTAAGGACTGCATACGATAATTTCAAGTAGTTCCTACTTTCGCTACCAAATACGACCGTCCACAACACCTAGCTGTGAACTTCGCTACTACTAGATGCCATCGTAACCAGTGCCCGGTGACGAACGTTGGATCATAAGAGCATTAATAAAACCTAACCTACAAATTTTGGCTTCACACAAGTGTAGTTAGTGGAAGGTTCTTTTTCATGCCATAAATCTACGACATGGGCCCACCGGCTTTACTTCCCCTCCGAAGGAAGGCATACTGAGAGATTTTAACGCTCTTAAAAATCCAACAACTTCGGCCGGGTTTGAACCCGCGACTTTGGGCATAGAAGCTCAGCATGCTACCGACTACGCCACCAAAGCCGCCTTCTGCAATTTTGACGACAAATAATAATTGTTGTTGCTAATTCATTTTATGGGCCTGGGACATCTTGGTCATCAGCCCCATTTACTTGGGTGTGTATTGAACTTGTCTGATAGCTTGTGTTTCCGTGATGACTGTAGTAATCTGTGTAGCTGTATTCGGGACAGAGATGTGGTAGGTGCTACAAGACTTGAAATAAGGTACTATGCTAGAATTCGCCTGGAGAGAGTGTGGAAAAACAACGGGGAAATACCATACTCAGGATAGCAGCTGTCAGCGCTGGGACTCGAACCTTAAATCTTGCTGCACCTCCCCATTGCAGTCGTGGTGCGCGATTCACAGGTGTCACGACACATAACATTCTGCTTCCCAGCGCCCCGTATATCACTCCTAAGTTAGAAATGACTGTTAAGTTATTTATTTTGAATTTTTGATTTTCATTTCCATTTTTTTTCTTTTGCATTTGCTTTGGTTTCATCTTTTATTTTAATTTGTATCTATATTTTTATTACTCTATTTTTAATTTTAATTTTTGTTATTAATTTTTTGTATTTTACTTTATTTTTATTCATTGAGTTGAGCCCCTATGAAGTTCGTGGTAACAACCACCTTCAGTTTAGTGTCTAGGTCTTGTTCTTGTTCTGGCTTCGACTTCCTGACAGTATCTTCTGACCCCAGCGACGACTGCCTGTTTATGTTCCTTGGACAAAGGTCCTCTCCGACTTCCGGAAGTTGATACCATTTTAAAACCTTGGTAGATGCTCACCAATCTCTAAATGTGTTCCAGTCAGCAATTTCTCGGTCTATTATTATTATTTGCTTATTTTTTTTAATATATAATTCAGTTTTAGCTTTTATTTTAATTTAATATTTCATTTTAATTTTGAATTTTAAATATATTTTGATTTTTAATTAATTTTTATTGGGAAATGAATGTCAAGTTTGAAGAGTTCGTTCGACTTCTAGAGCCAGAACTGAAAAGTGAAGCTTCTAATTTTTAGAATCTCTCTTTGCTTCTCACTGCACTCCTTTGGGTTAACTTTCAATCAGCATAATAAGGCTGTATATGCTGTAGTTCAACTACTACTGGCACCTGCTACTGTACATGGCGGATTGCTACGTGACGTTGCGTAATTTTATCTCTACTTAGTATAAAACAAAGTCCCCGATTTGAGTTTATTACGGGTAAACTCGAGAACCACTGGATGGATTCTGATGCGGTTTCCACCATTCTGTAAAGGATATCTCGAGGATTATTTCTGTAGAAAATAATTTATTTATGATCAAAGGAAGCCGAGCAGTAACGATTTCAGTAGAAAGATCGAAAAAAGAAAACTGGCGTCCGAGCGCTTTGTAAGCTTACGCTGGGCAAACCGTTAAAAATATCTCAATACTATGAGGGTAAGAATTGTTCAGCATGAAAAGTTCTACAAAAAAGTCCGCGAGAGCATATGTCTATCTTCAATACATCGCCCACTATAAGTTTTTTTACGTTTTAAAATCTTCCAAACTGTCCATTCAACTACTGAGGCGACAGAGTACGAGCTAGCTAAGGGCGAGTTTATCATCTCTGTTACAGCCTAGCTAGCGGGCGAACCTATTGCCCCAGATAGAAGCCAGCAGCAAACCGTCCAGTCGTGTTGAGTTAATGCTCCTGAGAAGGGTGGTTTTGTTTGGAGTTTCCCTGGAAGTGTAACTCGGGTTTTCTTCATTTCGCCTGTGAAACTCGGTCAAGTTAAGATTGGACGGAAGGGGGATTTGAGTTTCATTCACCTCGCCATTCCCTGGAAGTAGCCTACAACTCTCATTTCGCCTGTGAACTTTTCGTTCCGCAAAATTCACAGTCAATTTAGATTGGACGGAAGGGGGATTATATTATATTAAATTATACTGATTGGCGTATTATCTCTACTTAGTATAAAGCGAAGTCCCGATTCTTGGATGTTACATGCGAACTCGAGAACCACTGGATGGATTTACATGCGGTTTTCACCATTCTGTAAAGGATATCTCGAGGATGATTTCTGTAGAAAATAATGTATTTATGATCAAAGGAAGCCGAGCAGTAACGATTTCGGTGGAAAAGTAAAAAAAAACTGACGTCCGAGCGCTTTGTAAGCTTACGCTGGGCAAACTGTTAAAAATCTAAATACTATGAGTGTAAGAATTGTTCAGCATGAAAAGTTCTACGAAAAAGTCAGCGAGAGCATATGTCTATCTTCAATACATCGCCCACTATGAGTGTTTTTACGTTTTAATTTCTTTCAACCATGTCCATTCAAATACTGAGGCAACAGTTTACGAGCTATCTAAGGGCGAATCTATCATCCCTGTTACAGCCTAGCTAGCGGGCGAACCTATTGCCCCAGATACAGCCAGCAGCAAACCGTTGAGTCGTGTTGAATTAAGACTTCTGAGAAGGGTGGTTGTGTTTGGAGTTTCCCTGGAAGTGCAACTCGGGTTTTCTTCATTTTGCCTGTGAACTTTTCGTTTCGCAAAATTCACAGTCAAGTTAAGATTGGACGGAAGGGGAATTTGTGTTTCATGCACGTCGCCATTCTTAAATTACGTCTGACAAGAATTTGTTGCACATGCATCTCCATGATAATATAACTAATAGTCCAGTCAGTGATTTTAACCCATCATGCTTGATTACTCATGCTTCAAAGATCCTGTCTAGAATAATTTACAAGAGGATTGAAAGCCAGATAGAAACGGAGTTGGGTGAAGACCAGTTTGGTTTCAGGAGAAATGTAGGAACAAGGGAAGCTGTACTAAGTCTTAGGTTGATTTTGGAAGGTAGAATAAGGAAAGATAAGAGAACGTTCATGGCTTTGGTAGACTTAGAAAAGGCTTTTGATAACATTGATTGGACTAAATTGTTTGACATTTTGAAATCGATTGGAATAAAGTACAGGGATAGGAGGGTGATATACAATCTGTACAGAAACCAGACAGCAGTCATTCGAGTTGAAGGACATGAGAGAGAAGCTGGTATTCAGAAAGGTGTAAGGCAAGGCTGCAACTTATCACCCATACTTTTCAATCTTTACATTGAACAAGCAATGAAGGAAATTAGAGAAAAATTTAAAGTGGGAGTGAAGATTCAAGGAGAAATAATTTCAACTCTGAGATTTGCTGATGACATCGTCATCTTGGCCGACAAGCCTGAGTATTTGAATGAGTTTTTGAATGGTATGGACTCCGTCTTACGGAAAGAATTCATGATGAAAATAAATAAATAAATGTAAAACAAAAATACTGGAATGCAGCCGAAATAAATCAGAAACCTCTATGGAGATCAAATTGGCAGGTGAAAAGCTGAAGGAAGTAGGAGACTTCTGTTACTTAGGAAGCAGAATAACCAGTGATGGACGAAGCAAAGAAGATATTAAAAGTAGGTTGGCTCAGGCAAAGAAAGCATTTCTGCAAAAAAGGAATCTGCTGACATCGAATATAGATTTAGGTATTAGGAAGTCATTTTTGAAAGCCTTTGTCTGGAGCGTGGCGCTCTATGGAAGTGAAACTTGGACTATTGGTGCAGCAGAAAAGAGGAGAATTGAAGCATTTGAAATGTGGTGTTACAGGAGAATGATGAAGATCAGATGGGTAGATAGGGTTACAAACAAAGAGGTATTAAGACGAGTGGGAGAGGATAGATGTTTCTGGCGACTGCTAATGAAGAGAAGAGATAGGTTGGTAGGACACATACTAAGACACCCAGGAATAGCAAGCTTAGTTATGGAAGGAAGGGTCGAGGACAAAAACTGTAGGGGTAGACCAAGGTTAGAATATGTTAAACAGATTGCCTCGGATGTAGGGTGTCGGAGCTATGTAGAGATGAAACGATTAGCTCAGGACAGGGAGGCATGGACAGCTGCATCAAACCAGTCAAAAGACTGAAGACTCAAACAACAACAGCTGAGACGTAAAACGGATATTGGTCGTTGTTCATTGACACTGGAGAAAAAAAAATAGCGCATGTCTCGTAATGCATTCTCCCGGGCGAAGCCGGGTCGGGTTGCTAGTGTTAAATACATTAAAGAACCACGTGACCCTTATGATTTTGTTATTTTCCCTTCATTTATGGACTTGAAGCATCTTTGGCTATCAGTTCCCTGTACTTCAGGGTTAGGATTTTAGGTGCAAATTTCAGATGAAAAAAGGAAGGGAAAAGGTGCTCAAATAAGGTAAAAACAAGTAGTTCCGTGAAGAACTATACAGCCTACTTTCATATATCCTACTTATGTTAATTGCCTCTATCAACATACAAAATTTCAGTTTGATTGCTGTAATAGATTCGTAGATATTGAGAACCGTCTAAATATTTCTGATGGTCGCCATGTTGTATTGTTTTATGTGTAGGCCATAGAGTTATGTACCATTAAATGAAAATTATTGCGTAGGTCCATTATTCAAACTTTCACTTCGATCGCATGATTACGACACAAGAAATAAAACATAATTTTTAAATTTCGCACAGACGCCATCTTGAGGTTATGCAAACAATTGAACTAAATTAGATGCTAGTGCATTACAATGTGTATAAACATTCCCTTTACCAAGTTTCATTGCGTTTGGATGGGTAAATCGTGAGAAAAGTCTATTTAAAGGTTTCAACTTTGCTTGGCCGCCATGTTTGTTTTGTAGTCAACAGATTTTTGAAAGTCTCATAGGTGAACTTCTAGTAGTATCCTCTATCATCGTACAAAATGTAAGGGTGATATCGGTAATAGTTTCGGAGATATATAATGCCGGTGAACTATTTCGCACAGACATAATACAATTTTAAGGGCCCGGTCGGGTTCTGCCAAAATGGTGCTATGACCTTACCGACTTTCATTAAAATAGCTCCAACCGTTTACTAGTTATTAAGGGGGACACACACACATACGCACACACATACACACACACGGACAAAAGGTGATCTCATAAGCCTATTTTTTCATAAATGAAAATAGGCTAAAGAGGGACACAAAGGTGCTAGTTTATTCTTTTCTCTTTCCTCTATTCTAGTTTATTGAATTACAAACAAGTACATCAAATCACTCATCAAATGAAGGAAAAAACATGAAGCTGTTGTACTTCAAGACATTAAGCATCTCTACCTAGGTACATTTTTTAAAGTAAGTCTGTTTCTATTAGGAGATAGAATATCTTTGTAGGTAGATGCTAAAGCTTCTTTCGACATCCACAAATACCTGTCTGGCAAACCTTGTATTCACTCGGAATGGCAACTCTATAGATGTGGCGAATTCCACAATGTCTGGATTCTTCTGAAGACTAGGCTCAAGTTTGTCTTTGACAAAGCCATCTAACTGCTCCCTCACGAAAGTAAAAATATCCTATTGTTTTTCCTTTTCCAGACCTTGTTCTTCTAATCATTTAATAACTGCAGTCAGGTCCTTGTAACTATGGACACAATACCCTAGTTTTGTCTGAGAATTATATATTTTCCCCGTTAACAGAAGTTGCTGTGCCTTGGAAATTGCACCTTCGTCGGCAGGATCCGTAGAAAGCTTTGTCCAAATTCTCACACAACCTAGCAGTACACTCAATCCACGATGACCAGCGTGTAATGACCGGGAAGGGGCAGGCCAGTGGTATTCCAGTAGGCAACAACACGATTCGGAGCTTTCAGTAGAATCTTCTTCAAGGCAGACATAAATTGATTTGGGATGTCGTATTCGTTCCTTATGGATTCACAAACGCTGTGAAGGGCATGAACCAAGCATGTCACATGCTTCAACTTAGGAAATAAAGGTTTCAATTGGTTAACAGCTGCAAACTTGTGTGGAGCCTGGTCCGTAACCACAAGAAGAAGGTTTTCAAACTCGATACCAGTAGGCCAGAGTTTTTGGCAGAAGTCCATAATTAATTGTATTACTGTACTGGCATTGGATTTTCCGCCAAGATACTAGATAGTACTATAGTGTCAAGGAGCTTAAATATCTCATCTCCTTGACTTACATAGCGTTCCAAGGAACAACAAAATTCGATATGCAAGCTGCCCTTTGGGCGTTAAATAACAGAGCTTGCACCCGGCACCCGAGGTCATACGATGTTATTATTATTGGCTTTCTGAAGTTCATACATTAACATCACGGGCTTAACGTTCTCCCCTTCTAAGAGAATAACTAAAATGTTCAAAACATATCGTTCCATTGAGTCTATAGTTTCATCCACAATGATTCCCACATCGCAATCAGACCCCTTTCTCCTTGATTCTTTTTATGATTTCTCGGTAAACAGGCTCCATGTAGTTTCTTTTCTTAAAGTACTCTCATCGGGCAATGCCATCTTTGTTGGAGGTGTGCTTTCAACTTCCGCGCGGTGTTTACTGAAAGAGGTAGGCTTACTATTCACACGTACACAGCAAGTTGAGGAGACGTTAATTGAACGTTAAATATCTTATATTGATTAGAAATCTTATAAAATAAATTGTAATTAAACTTAAAATAAAGGGAGGGGGGGGGGAGGGGATAAAGGGTTTAAAAATGGGGAAAATGTGCGTGAAAAATGCCACTTTTCGCACCTAGAAGCAAAATTTCACACTGTGATATCTTTCCGAACAGCTTTAATTTACCCTAAGAAAAAAGATGCATGCCTAAACATCCTGACCCTGGACTCATCGTGTAGCCAGGCTGTTCCAGCCGAGCAACTCGCTCGTGAGCAGTGGAGTACTCGCCACCTTACGTGATTAAACCTGCAACATACAATACAGCTCTGCAGTGGGGGGCTGCCGTCACTTTGCGGTGGATACATCAAGATTGGCTGGAAGTGCATGGACTTGTACTATGACCTTCGTCCAGTGATGTTGTTGGCTATCACCCCCAGTCCCTCATCAACCGTGCTCCGAGCATCACTGCTGAGTACTCGCGTGTACTCATACTCAAACTCGTGGATTTGGAACAGCCTGGTGTAGGCTATTATGTGGCGATTGTAGCGGCATCCAATTTAGGGTTTAGAGTTGGATAATATCTCTTGTACTTGACATGCTCAACATTTGCTAAGTGTGTGTGTGGAAAGAACTGGGAAATAATATATTCTGGGCCGAGATTCGAAACTTGGATCTCCAACCTGTAGCTCCCCTTTGAAGGCGTGCACTGGGTAGTTGTTTCAAATGAGTGCATTGTGCACTTCAACTGGTCAGTGTCATCTTAAAATAGCGACTACGTCAGTAACGTGTGACCCAATCCTGCAGTGACGTTATGTGAAATAACGACTTCCGCAAGACCTTGCTCGAAATGTTGCATTTAAACATATTCCACACGTTGTGTTGTAAGTACTGTACCTCCAATACTGGCTTCAGCACCCTAAACGTACCAAATTCAACACACATTTCTAAACGTGTGTGTGATGTGTATGTCTCCGTAATAAAACCTAAAATGCAAAGACATCAATTGTGAGTTTCTTAACCTTTATAGGACAGAACGTTTTTCGAATGTTACGCTATGCTACGTTCGTTTTTTTGGTTGGTTGGTTCCTTAGTTTAGGGGCTGCGACAACGCGGTCATGTAGCCCCGTGTACTTTGGGTGTGTGTAGAATCTGTCTGATAACCGGTGTTAATTGTGATGACTGTATTAGTGTGTGTATCTGTTTTTTAATTCAAGTAGGGACTGGAACTTTGAATTTTCAAATAGCTCCTACTTTTGCCGCCAAACGCCACCGTCAACGACTACTAGGCCTAGTTCAGAACTAGCTACTAGACGCCACCGCAGTCGGCTCTTGGCAACGAACGTAGCAACCTAAGAGCGTTGTTTACATTCTTAACCTATCCAATTTAGTTTCACACAGGTGTAATTAGTGGAAAGATCTTTAACATGCCATAAATCTATGACATGGGACCGCCGGCTTTACTTCCCCTCCGAAGGAAGGCATACTGAGGGATTTTTAACGCTCTTAAAAAATCCGACGGCTTCGGCCGGGTTTGAACCCGCTATCTTGGGCATAGAAGCTCAGCATGCTACCAACTACGCCACCGAAGCCGCCACGTTCGTTTTTTATTAGCCAATTTCTATTTGTGAAATATAGGCTTATTAGCTCACCTCTTGTGAGTGTGTGTGATGAGTGTGTCCACCTAATAACATCAATACGGCTAAAGTGATTTCAATAAAACTATCTCGTCAGACCTCGACCGTGCCATTCAAAGTTTAAGTGTTATCAAACCGACATGGCGGCCACGCAAAATATTTTACCCGCATTCAGTAAGTTATCTCCGAAACTATTGCCAACATCAACCTCAAATTTTGTATGGTCATAGAGAATACTAAAATAAGTTTACCTATATTACTTTCCAAAATATGATAAGTACAAAACCAACGTGGCGGCCAAGCAAAATTATGATGTTAGAATAGCCTTTTCATGCAATTTACTCACCCGAGCGCAATGGCACATGACATCATAAATCTTTATTCAAGGCTAACTATACTGATATCTAATTTAATTCAATTCAATTGTTTTGAGAAACTCAACATGGCGGCTGTGGTACATTTTAAAAATCAGTTTTAATTCTTTGTATCTTAATTAAGCAATCGAAATGAAAGTTCGTAGTGAACCAACCTAACAATCTTTATATAATGGTAAGTTACATAAATCTATGGCCTATAAATAAAAACAATCCAACATGGTGGTCATGAGAAATATTTCATATGTTCTCAATATCTACGAATCTATTACAACAATCAAACTGAAATTTTGTTTGGCAATAGAGGCTATTAAAATAAAATCATCTATCTTGCTTTCAATAACCTGATGAATACTTAATCAACATGGCGGCCACGCGAATTTTGAAACTTTAAATGGGAATTTCTCGCAGCTTAATCATCCAAGCGCAATGAAACTTAACACAGTAGGTCTTTATACAAATCTTAATATAATGGTGTATAATTTAATTACATTTTAAGGGAAATTCAAGCTGGTGGCTGTATAAAGTTAAAAAAAAGATCA
Source organism: Meconema thalassinum (assembly GCA_946902985.2). NCBI lineage: Eukaryota > Metazoa > Arthropoda > Insecta > Orthoptera > Tettigoniidae > Meconema > Meconema thalassinum. Next base: position 778,190,367 of record OX336388.2, on the reverse strand, counting down.
CACTTTCAATTTTTTTAGTCCTATACAAGCGATCGAATTCGAAGTTTGTATAATTAGCTACCAAAATAATCTTCATCATCTGCTGGTATATAATTATATGGCCTACATATAAAACAATGCTTACATCCCATAAATTTCTCTCACACCAAATACACGGAGCTATATGACCCTTATGTCGCAGCCCCTAAAATAAGCAACAACAACACATACCCATGATATAACCACACTGAAGATATCCACTGTCAGTGCCAGGATTCAAACCACCGATCTCCGAACTTGATGCAACTCCCTATCGCGGAGTGAGTTATGCAAATATTTAGTAGATTTTAGAATGGCGAACAAGACCAGCCGTGGCAGTTACGTCATTCTCTAGATTTTAGACTACTCACTAGAATTCGACACCGGTACTGAAATGTGGAGACTATATTTTTGTGCTAATATACATGATGATGATTTTTGTTTTAAGGGGCCTAACATCTAGGTTATCGTCCCCTAGCTAATATACACGTATTTTTGATATTCTAATTATTAATTTTATAGTAGGCTATTCTTTAATGTTAAAATATCGTATGTAAAACAAATAATGAATATATATTTCGGAATCAGTTGTGCTAGAACTTGGCCTAAAATAGAAGAATAGTGCTTGGATACCAATAATAAAACTTGAAAATCGGAATTTGGCATCATTCTTCTTCTACGCGAATGGGTCTCCTAAGGCCACGCGGAATCAACACTTATTGGCCTTGATGTTCGCCCAATAACTCTTCGTGCGCAACGATTGAGCGAGTCTTCGTTGATGCGACCAGACGTGTCTGGTAGGTCTTCTCCCTTCTCCCTCAAAACCCCCTGTGAGTAATTTTCCTAATTTACTCTCGATCCTTGAGATTGGGAAAACCTAATTCAACCAAGTCCTTTTCGCCTGTTTGTACCAATTGGACCTTGTTGCCTTTTTCTGCAAAAACGGTATAGATTTTAAGTGTTAACCTAGTTGGGTCCATTTTGTCCAAATGTCCCATGAATTGGATCATTATGGTAATTAGGAACTCCAAAAATGTTAATCTTCTGACGCCTGTATTCAATTTCATCAGCTTTTTGGCGAATTCTTACATCTTGTGAATCTAGCCTTGAGTTGACTATGTGCTCTTGCATTTTTATTGAAACTGGCTTTTAGTATGCACTACAACCTTTTTGTGCCAAGTGACGGGACATCAGGAGTGTATTCTGCAATTCCAAGAAGGAATTCCGAGTTTTCATTGTAGTTTTAAGACCCTAAAATCCAAGACTAGTTGGAGTGGTTTCTAGTGTTAAGCATAGAAACAACCATTTTCTTGCGCCTCAAAAGGGGCGTGCTTCAACAACTTACACTAGCCCGCGCAGCGAAGGCGACTCTTTCCTCTATGCGATGTTCAGTGAATGCTATTTTCCACTGCGGGAAACAGATACAAACAAGCTCTGATCTCAAGGTCATTCCATTTCAATTGCTATTGTTAGTGTTCCGTTTTGCTGGTAACACTGACCTCATTGTGCGAACCCAGCTGAAGAAATGCTTTCAACTATCCATTGTATTCCTGTCCGAGTGCGTAACTTGAATGTGTGCCCCTCACGCCTTTCTGCTACTCCATGTCCCAATTCTTGCCATCATAATCTCAAATCAATACCAGTCTGTGGCAGCCGTACTAAAGCTCGCATTCATAAACAACCCTATAGTCATGATAATTATGCAAGTTTTGTACATAATTGAACTCAATTCCATTCAGGGGAGTTCCAATGGCCTATCTTCTTAATGTTAATATTTAATAAATTCATGTTCCTATTTCGTAGAAACTACTGGGTAGATTTAGATGAAATTTTATTGCCATAATTAGTGATCAATTCTTAGTACTTTAACACGGGCGTTTGGCGTTTCTACTATTGTGACCATAATACTATTTTTTTTCTTTAATCTCAAATTTTTCGTTAAAAAAATTAGTTATATCCATTTTTTTCATAATATATTTGAGCTAGAACAAAATCCCCGTGTTAAAATTTCATTTACAAGCCACGCTACAGGTGGTAAAAATTTGAGAGTTCTGTGATAAGTCTGTCTGTTTGGTAGTCAGCCCGAAGGCTGGTTGGATCCTCAAAAAGCACTGCCGTTACGTTATGTGAGTAGATACCCACAAAAACCCAAGGCAGCGCTATATTGAGGCGTTCTAGGCAAGAAGAGGAGTGTGATAAGTAACAACTGAAAAAAATATGGAACATTTATATGCAAAAAGTACGTTCTGAGAAAATGCCTTTGTATGTTCTAATTATCAATGTTTTCTAACGCGCACTGCATTATTTAAATAAATATTAGACATGTTTTGCAAATAACAAATATCAAGTGTTATACATAATTTTAAACGTCAAAGTATACATCGTATACAAATCTGAAAATTGACATTTTTTCATATTTTATCCATTGGAACCCCCCTTCTGCCCAAGGTAGCCAGTTGACCATCGTAATTTCGCAACCCTATGGATGTGTATCGTAAACTTGAGTCTTCAGGAAAGTTGTTAATTCTTTTTAAGGGGTTGGGACGTCTTGGCCATCAGCCTCGTGTACTTGGCTGTGTGTGCTCAATTTGTCTGCGTTTCTGTGCTGACTGTAGATGTGTGTGTAACTGTGGTTCTTAGGATCGGCAATGTGCCCCGGGGCTTGAAATAATTTTGCAGAAGGGAGTGTAGGAAAACTCATGATAGCCGCTTTTCGAGCCTCCGATCTTCCGACTCGTTGCAGTTTCCCATCGCAGTCGTGGTGAGCGCTTCCAGGCCAGCAGGGACGTTCCGCCTCTCTTCTAAAATATTCAATTCATTCGGTTCTCACTCAACCCTGGCGGCGTCAGTGGTGTAGTTGGTAGCTTGCTGAGTGTCTATACCCAAGGTCGCGGGTTCAAACCCGGCCGAAGTCATCGGATTTTTTAAGAGCGTTAAAATCCCTCAGTATGCCTTCCTGCATTGGGGAAGTAAAGCCGGCGGGACCATGTCATAGATGTATGACATGTAAAAGAACCTTCCGCTAACTAAACTTGTGTGTAGCAAAATGTGTAGGTTAGGTTTGATTAATGCTCTTAAGTTTCAAAGTTCGTCACCGGGCGTGTAAAGACTCACTTCCAGGAGCCAGACAATACAGGGTGTCTAAAAAATGTACTAACACTTTGAATGACTATAAAATGATTATTTATGAACAGAGACAAGTTTAAGGGCTTCAATTATAGAAGAGGCATGTAATTAAAGACTAATGTTCGCAAATGTTCAAATTGATCACCGTCAGTGTCCAGGAGTTCGGCAAACCGCCACCAACACACCGGACCATTGCTCGTATCAGAGAAAAATTTGAAGCAGATGGAACCGTTCACAACGTCAACAAGAAACGTTCTGGACGACCACGGACCAGTCCTACAAAAGAACAACAGGTACAGGAAGCTCTCACTCGATCCCCATCGAAATTACTACGACTAGCGGCTCGAGAGACAAACATCTCAAAAGATAGCGTACATCGCATCATGAAGCGTCTGCGCTGGAAATCCTACATTCCAACACGAAATTGGAAATTGACAGACAATGGCGCGAAATTCCAAATGAACTTTGTCGTAACGTTTGCGAATCCATTGCTTCGCGTTATCAGCTTTGTCTGGACACTGACGGTGATCAATTTGAACATTTGCGATCACGAGTCTTTAATTACATGTCTCCCTTATAATTGATCATTTTGTAATCATTCAAAGTGTTAGTACATTTTTGAGACACCCTGTACTTGTGCGTGATGTTCATCATGTGCCATTCGGTGTGTGAAAGATTTTATGCCAACAAAGATCGATTTCTCTCGCTGAGTATAGTGAAATGTGAACTAAATTACAATGTTTATGTATTTATTCGAAATGCACTCTCGTGCGCAATTAGCCTATACTATTATTATTAAGGGGCAGGTGACCTCGTAATTCCGCCCCTTAAAACAACAATAAATAACTAACTATTATTATTGTTATTGTTATTATTATTATTGTTACTATTATAATATTATCTTGGCTAACCCATGTCCTGCTATGAAGGTGGTCGCACGCTACCGTTCCTTCTCCTCCCCCTTATTCCCTGTCATAACCCTGTGTAAGGATACCGTCATATAGGACGGCTCTAATATTAGGAGTCCCGGATTTGACCCCCGTGTGTCACACATGACTCCTAGACATTCCTCTTTACCCCCTCTCTGCCACCTTTTATCGTCTTGGGATACGTATTGAAACTCCGATTCCAAAGGTTCTATTCCCAGCCCTGCCAAGAAATTTTAATTCCAGTATGAGGGTAGCGGTCAGCATGGTTAGCTGCCGCCCCGGAGGTCCTGGGTTCAATTCCTGGCTCTGCCACGAAATTTGAAAAGTGGTATGAGGACTGGAACGGGGTCTACTCAGCCTCGGGTGTTCCAAATGAGTAGAGAGGGTTCGATTCCCACCTCAGCCATCCTCGAAGTGGTTTTCCGTGATTTCCCACTTCGTCATCGGGCAAATGCCGGGATGATACTGAGACCGTATTTTGCATTGAGTCGGATCTATGTTGTACAGGAGTGTACTCAGATGAATTCCTGCGGCTCTATTTACAAGGCATACAGCGCATTGATACTCCTACAAAATGGAGGCAGGAGTAACGTCAATCTGATGCAACCTGACACATTTTGATACAGTATTTATGAAACAGAACAACAACTGGTAAATGCATTATATTAAAAGAAGAGGAAACTTGAGAGTAGTTTACACATAGATAAATGCATATGACAGAATATCAGAGTATTATCGAACACTGACCAGTGTCGGTATCGATTGTCAATGTCGTTTCGCAACGAACAGCATTATGGGTCTCGCAAGAGCAGTGTGAAAAATCTGACAAGGCAGAGAGATCAGATCACATTATACTTTGCTCGGGGTACAACACTCCTGTCTCTCGCAAGCAACGCGGTCGTTTACGTACTTAAAATGTAGACGTTCGACGCGAAGTTGAAACCAGTGCAGTTAGACAGTTCGTAACGCAGCATTTTTGTCTCGGCTTGTTACAGCTGGAGATTGTGTTAGTCTTCATTATTAAGGAGCAGTGAACTCAGTCTTCACTAGGACTTGTGAGTAGTAAGTGTTTGTTAGACTCTAAATATTGCATCATCATGACCAGAAATTGCGTAATCCTGATGACGTCATGGGATGACGTCATGGGTCCTTAGAGCGAGCACGTGGTCCAGGAGCGAGCATGTGCAGTGCACGTGTTAGCGTGGGAAGAGGTTGACCCTTTGGCTTGTTTGTGCGATGGTGATAAAAAGTTAATGGGTGTTGACGTCATGGAGGATGTTTATTAGGATGCTAACTGTCATCTGACACCCATGCGAGTGTGAGCACCAAAACAAAAGGTTATTCGCGGGTAGTGGGGTAGTGTATGTTCTCTTGCAAGTCGCGTGTGTGCTTGAATACGTATGGCTATGTTGGGAAATGTTTGGTGGCGGGCGAGGACTAGGGTTGAGTGAGGGTTCGTTTAAATGCTATTTTTCCCGCTCTATTTGATGGTGAGGTAATTTTTTAAAATGGGTGGAATTTGGAAACGCAATTTGAGGTAAACGTGCTTTTTTGACAATTTGGCGAATTTAATGAGCTTGTAAGGCTAGAACGATGCATATAGGGTGTCGTAGGACTTGTGGTGAACCACCCCTTGCTATGGACGGGAGTATATCCACCCCAAAATAAATCTACCCTTACCCGGAGGTTAAGTAGTGGTTATTTTTGTATGCATGCGCACTTGAGGGCTTTTGTAAGAGAGCGGAATTTTTAAAAGATTCTTTATAGATGAGGCTTTTTAAAAAATTTATTAAAAAAACAAAAAACTAATAGGTCATTCGATTTTTAGTATCTCGCTAACCAATAATGCGATGTAAACATATGGGGTGTCATAGGACTCGTAGTGAATTCTCCTTTTGTATGAATGAGGTATGTCAACCCCCAAAATAAAAACTACCCTTACCTGGGGTGAAAGAGCAATTTTTGTATGTATGCACACCGGTGGCTTTTGTCAAAAGGGTCTAACTACACATTTGTTAATATTTTCTGAACCCAGGATGGGATTTTCCCATAGGCAGTATCCTAGCACTTGGGGTGACACCTCGTTTTTGAAAGTATCATTCATTTATTTTCTTGTCAAAAGGGCCTAACTACACTTTTGTTAATATCTCGTGAACCAATCATGCTAGGGACTTGTATGAGGGGTCCTAGCACTTGGGGCGACGTCCCCCTTTATGGGGTGAAACTACCCCCCAAAATTGAAAACTCAATATCTTGGAAACTATGAACCCTAAAATTAGGCGTTATAGCTTTAAAAATAGGTGATGACATAGGCTTTTACCTGGATTGGTCATTTCACCCCTAAAACAGTAAATAGTCATGTTATGGGGAAAAAACGTGTTAAACACCTAAAAATGATAAATGAAACTAAGATCTTTTGTTTTTGATGAAAAATAGCAGGGGGGGTGAAAACTACCCCCAAATTGAAAAATCGATACCTTGGAAACTAAGAACCGTAAAATTATGTGTAATAGCTTAAAAAATTCGTTGTGACATAGGCTTTTACCCGGATAGATGATGTCACCCCTAAAACAGTAAATAGTGATTTTACAGTGGGGAAAAAGGTCTTAAACGGGTAAAAATGATAATTGAACCTAAGATCTTTTGTTTTTGATGAAAAATAGCAGGGGGGTGAAAACTACCCCCAAATTGAAAAATCGATACCTTGGAAACTAAGAACCGTAAAATTATGTGTAATAGCTTAAAAAATTCGTTGTGACATAGGCTTTTACCCGGATAGATGATGTCACCCCTAAAACAGTAAATAGTGATTTTACAGTGGGGAAAAAGGTCTTAAACGGGTAAAAATGATAATTGAACCTAAGATCTTTTGTTTTTGATGAAAAATAGCAGGGGGGTGAAAACTACCCCAAAATTGAAAAATCGATACCTTGGAAACTAAGAACCGTAAAATTATGTGTAATAGCTTAAAAAATTCGTTGTGACATAGGCTTTTACCCGGATAGATGATGTCACCCCTAAAACAGTAAATAGTGATTTTACAGTGGGGAAAAAGGTTTTAAACGGGTAAAAATGATAATTGAACCTAAGATCTTTTGTTTTTGATGAAAAATAGCAGGGGGGTGAAAACTACCCCAAAATTGAAAAATCGATACCTTGGAAACTAAGAACCGTAAAATTATGTGTAATAGCTTAAAAAATTCGTTGTGACATAGGCTTTTACCCGGATAGATGATGTCACCCCTAAAACAGTAAATAGTGATTTTACAGTGGGGAAAAAGGTTTTAAACGGGTAAAAATGATAATTGAACCTAAGATCTTTTGTTTTTGATGAAAAATAGCAGGGGGGTGAAAACTACCCCAAAATTGAAAAATCGATACCTTGGAAACTAAGAACCGTAAAATTATGTGTAATAGCTTAAAAAATTCGTTGTGACATAGGCTTTTACCCGGATAGATGATGTCACCCCTAAAACAGTAAATAGTGATTTTACAGTGGGGAAAAAGGTCTTAAACGGGTAAAAATGATAATTGAACCTAAGATCTTTTGTTTTTGATGAAAAATAGCAGGGGGGTGAAAACTACCCCGTATATGAAAGGAGTGTAGACTTATTGATGTTGCAGATTGGAAACAGTGAAAGTTATCACTTTTGTTTAATTAGAAATCTTGCTCGCCTTGTGCGTTCAAGCATCACTAGCACTCAGAGAAGGATTTATATATGTAGACGTTGTTTGTCATATTATCTTCTTGAGGATGAGTTAAATGTTCACTTTGCAGACTGTAAACAGTTTCCTGTTGCAAAAAGCATAATGCCGACTGATGAACAAAGATTTGTTAATTTTACAGAATTCCGAGTTAAAGATACAGTTCCATTTATAATATATGCAGACACTGAATGCGTTTTGTCTCCAATTTCCTCCTGTTTTCCAAATAGTGACATTCATAACTCTACTTTAACACATAAACATATTCCTTACAGCATTTCTTTATACCTTCATTGTAATTTCGATAGTGAATTGTGCAGTTTCAAGCTCTTTAGGGGAAATAATTGCATTGAATTGTTTGTAAAGGAACTTTATAGTATTGTGGATAAACTTCAAACATATTACTTATCGGTTAAGCCAATGTTAAAGATGACCGAAAATGAAGAAAGATTATTTTTGTCAAGTAAAATGTGTCACATTTGCGAGAAACCGATTGCAGTTAATGAACTCAAAGTACGCGATCATTGTCACTTAACTGGAAAATATAGAGGAAGCGCACACAATAGTTGTAATTTAAATTACAAAGTAACAAAGGTTTTGCCTATAGCATTTCATAATCTAACCGCCTATGATGGACATTTTATAATTAAAGAAATTTGCGAGAAACGTGATGGAGAGGTGTTACATAATCCTGGTCATATAAAATTGTTAGCGATGAATATGGAACGTTACAAAGGGTTTACAAAGTATGTACGGGCTAAGAATGGATTCATTCAGTTAAGATTTTTCGATACATATAATTTCTTGTCCTGTTCACTAGATCAATGTTCATCTTCGTTAAGCGAAGATTCAAAGCAAATAACACAACGTTATTTTAATGATGATGCACAGTTTCGACTTACTGCGAGAAAAGGTGTGTTTCCCTATGAATACGTCACGAGTATGGATGTTCTTAACGAAACTAAATTACCTGAAATATCCAAGTTTTATAGCAGCCTTAATGATCAAACAATATCGAATGAAGAGTATGAGTTTGCTCAATCGGTGTGGGAAACGTTTTCCTGTCAAACATTAGGAGAATACGCAGATTTGTATTTAAAAGTTGACACACTTCTTTTGGCGGGTGTCTTTGAAAATTTTAGATCGAATGGCATGGAAACTTATGGCATTGATGCAGCTCATTTTTACACTGCTCCATCTATGTCTTGGTGTGCTATGAAAAAGATAACCAACGTTCAACTTGAATTGCTTCAAGATATTGATATGTTACACTTTTTTGAACGATCTATTCGAGGAGGAAATGTTCAGTGTATAACACGACATGCGATTGCTAATAATAAGTATATGAAAACTTATGATGAGAAAAAGCAAGAGTCCTACATAATGTACTTTGACGTTAATAATTTGTATGGATATGCGATGATGGAATATCTTCCAACGGGTGGCTTTAAATGGATTGCAAATGTTGAAGGCTTTGATGTTTTAACTATTGATGATACTTCAGAAATTGGATATATTTTGGAAGTAGATTTGACTTATCCTCAAGAGTTACATGACAAACATTCAGATTACCCTCTATGTCCAGAAAAGTTGACAAAGCTAATGGCTACCCTAGATAATAAAGAACGTTATGTTTTGCATTATAGATTGTTAAAGCAATGTATTCAACTAGGAATGAAATTAGATCGTATTCACAGAATAATTGAATTCAATCAGAGCCAATGGCTAAAACCATATATTGATGTGAACACAGAGAAACGAAAACAAGCCAAAAATGATTTTGAAAAGAATTTTTATAAATTGATGAATAATGCAATTTTTGGTCGTTCACTGATGAATGTGAGGAAGTTAAGGGACATCAAATGGGTCACCAAATGGCATGGAGCTCGTGGTGGTAGGTCTTTAATAGCTAAGGCTAATTTTAAACATAGAATTATATTCGATGAACAATGTATGGTCATCGAGATGAGTAGACTAAAGATTTTTCACAATCAACCAGTATATGTTGGTGCATCTATATTAGATTTGTCTAAATGTAAAATGAATGACTTTCATTACAATGTTATTTTAGCAAATCCTGAATCAAATGTGAGGTTGTTATACACAGACACCGATAGTTTTATGTATATATTCTATTATGATATTTATGAGTTCATGAAACAACATTCAAATTTGTTTGATACTGGAAACTATGAAACAAACAATCCTTTTGGCATTGTGAGACAAAATAAAGGTGAAATTGGTTTAATGAAAGATGAAAATGCTGGAAGGATTGTTGAAGAATTTGTGGGGTTACGACCCAAAATGTATGCAATAAAATTGTGTGATGAAATGAATAGCTTGTGTAAGGCTAAAGGCATTAAGAAGAGTGTGAGTAAAAGTAAGAATATTGATGAGTATCGAAAGTGTCTTTATAACAGAGAAAAAGTCAACAAAGTTCAAGTTTGTATAATTTCAAAATCTCATTCTGTATTTACTGTTCGGCAAAATAAGTTGGCAATTTCATCAAACGAAGATAAAAGACACATAACTGAAAACGGAATTGATACTTTACCGTTTGGTCATTTTTCTCTGAAAAATGATTAGAAACAAATTGAGATTAAAGCAGTTCATCTCACTTACTTTATTTCTTTCACACACACACTTTTATGCTGGTAATAATACTAATTTTTGTGTGTTCCTTTGCTTATGAAATCCTAGACTAGGAGTTCCACATTCGACATGATAGCGGAGTTTCATCTCCCATAAACTCGTCTCTGAGGTGGGTGCCAGAAAAGGCATCCAGCTGTAAAAACCACACCCTCACATAGACTTTCATAACTTCTTACGTTGAGGTTCATAACACTACGTTGATTGATTTATCGGTTTCCTTTTCACAATTCCTGTCTATACATTCCTCTTGAAGGTTGCAAGATGCTTGCAAGGTTCCTAAAATGCAATTAAATTTAATAAATACCTTAAGATGGTTTGATTTGTTTAATGATATGGTGTTAATAGTATTTTTAGGTTTTGACTGGCTTTGCATTAAGAATTGACTAACCAAACATGAGTTACCTATCAGGGAAACATTTTGGCCACTATGTTGGCTATTGACCAGTGAGTTTAGCTGTTTATCATTTTTTTAAATCATAAACAACAGAGGGTTAAACGTATAGATAAACCGTGTGACCATGTTTGTTAAACAAGACATTATACCAGAGACAATTAGAATACTTATGTAGAGTTTACCAAAAATAATGTTGTGTAACAGTAAATGCTAGTCAACAGTTATACACTTCTAAAAAAAATCATCATACAATACCTGAGAGCTCTTCTAAAATTATTGATGTGTAACATGATTCCACTAACTTGCTATGTATTTTTTGGCTTGGGGGTGATTTTCAAGAAATGCAAATGGAACTGAAATGCAATACAAACAATGAGCGTGCCTGGTGGCTGAGATTGATACCACGACGTACTGTCGGTTATGTAGCTATGTGGAATGTATATCAAATATGGTTTACTTCAAGGTCTGGAGATCCCTACAATTCCTACAATAAATGATCTTGAAATGGTCATCCTATGGTGTGAAAATATTTATTAGGTATATATATATTTACTGAAAACAATTATGATTTATTAAATGTTTATATGTTTACAGTATTGTTATTTAATGTAAGCACTTGAGGCACTACCGACCAATGGGAAGCAAAAAGTGGGAGCATATATGGGATGAAATGTGGGAGCAAAGCAAATATAAAAAGTGGGAGCAAATATGCTAACAAATATGTCAACAAATATGCCGGCAAAAGTATATACACAATTCAAGATAGTTGAAAGTAAAGTATATACACAATTCAAGTTAGCATATTTGCTCCCACTTTTTATATTTGCTTTGCTCCCACATTTCATCCCATATATGCTCCCACTTTTTGCTTCCCATTGGTCGGTAGTGCCTCAAGTGCTTACATTAAATAACAATACTGTAAACATATAAACATTTAATAAATCATAATTGTTTTCAGTAAATATATATATACCTAATAAATATTTTCACACCATAGGATGACCATTTCAAGATCATTTATTGTAGGAATTGTAGGGATCTCCAGACCTTGAAGTAAACCATATTTGATATACATTCCACATAGCTACATAACCGACAGTACGTCGTGGTATCAATCTCAGCCACCAGGCACGCTCATTGTTTGTATTGCATTTCAGTTCTATTTGCATTTCTTGAAAATCACCCCCAAGCCAAAAAATACATAGCAAGTTAGTGGAATCATGTTACACATCAATAATTTTAGAAGAGCTCTCAGGTATTGTATGATGATTTTTTTTAGAAGTGTATAACTGTTGACTAGCATTTACTGTTACACAACATTATTTTTGGTAAACTCTACATAAGTATTCTAATTGTCTCTGGTATAATGTCTTGTTTAACAAACATGGTCACACGGTTTATCTATACGTTTAACCCTCTGTTGTTTATGATTTAAAAAAATGATAAACAGCTAAACTCACTGGTCAATAGCCAACATAGTGGCCAAAATGTTTCCCTGATAGGTAACTCATGTTTGGTTAGTCAATTCTTAATGCAAAGCCAGTCAAAACCTAAAAATACTATTAACACCATATCATTAAACAAATCAAACCATCTTAAGGTATTTATTAAATTTAATTGCATTTTAGGAACCTTGCAAGCATCTTGCAACCTTCAAGAGGAATGTATAGACAGGAATTGTGAAAAGGAAACCGATAAATCAATCAACGTAGTGTTATGAACCTCAACGTAAGAAGTTATGAAAGTCTATGTGAGGGTGTGGTTTTTACAGCTGGATGCCTTTTCTGGCACCCACCTCAGAGACGAGTTTATGGGAGATGAAACTCCGCTATCATGTCGAATGTGGAACTCCTAGTCTAGGATTTCATAAGCAAAGGAACACACAAAAATTAGTATTATTACCAGCATAAAAGTGTGTGTGTGAAAGAAATAAAGTAAGTGAGATGAACTGCTTTAATCTCAATTTGTTTCTAATCATTTTTCAGAGAAAAATGACCAAACGGTAAAGTATCAATTCCGTTTTCAGTTATGTGTCTTTTATCTTCGTTTGATGAAATTGCCAACTTATTTTGCCGAACAGTAAATACAGAATGAGATTTTGAAATTATACAAACTTGAACTTTGTTGACTTTTTCTCTGTTATAAAGACACTTTCGATACTCATCAATATTCTTACTTTTACTCACACTCTTCTTAATGCCTTTAGCCTTACACAAGCTATTCATTTCATCACACAATTTTATTGCATACATTTTGGGTCGTAACCCCACAAATTCTTCAACAATCCTTCCAGCATTTTCATCTTTCATTAAACCAATTTCACCTTTATTTTGTCTCACAATGCCAAAAGGATTGTTTGTTTCATAGTTTCCAGTATCAAACAAATTTGAATGTTGTTTCATGAACTCATAAATATCATAATAGAATATATACATAAAACTATCGGTGTCTGTGTATAACAACCTCACATTTGATTCAGGATTTGCTAAAATAACATTGTAATGAAAGTCATTCATTTTACATTTAGACAAATCTAATATAGATGCACCAACATATACTGGTTGATTGTGAAAAATCTTTAGTCTACTCATCTCGATGACCATACATTGTTCATCGAATATAATTCTATGTTTAAAATTAGCCTTAGCTATTAAAGACCTACCACCACGAGCTCCATGCCATTTGGTGACCCATTTGATGTCCCTTAACTTCCTCACATTCATCAGTGAACGACCAAAAATTGCATTATTCATCAATTTATAAAAATTCTTTTCAAAATCATTTTTGGCTTGTTTTCGTTTCTCTGTGTTCACATCAATATATGGTTTTAGCCATTGGCTCTGATTGAATTCAATTATTCTGTGAATACGATCTAATTTCATTCCTAGTTGAATACATTGCTTTAACAATCTATAATGCAAAACATAACGTTCTTTATTATCTAGGGTAGCCATTAGCTTTGTCAACTTTTCTGGACATAGAGGGTAATCTGAATGTTTGTCATGTAACTCTTGAGGATAAGTCAAATCTACTTCCAAAATATATCCAATTTCTGAAGTATCATCAATAGTTAAAACATCAAAGCCTTCAACATTTGCAATCCATTTAAAGCCACCCGTTGGAAGATATTCCATCATCGCATATCCATACAAATTATTAACGTCAAAGTACATTATGTAGGACTCTTGCTTTTTCTCATCATAAGTTTTCATATACTTATTATTAGCAATCGCATGTCGTGTTATACACTGAACATTTCCTCCTCGAATAGATCGTTCAAAAAAGTGTAACATATCAATATCTTGAAGCAATTCAAGTTGAACGTTGGTTATCTTTTTCATAGCACACCAAGACATAGATGGAGCAGTGTAAAAATGAGCTGCATCAATGCCATAAGTTTCCATGCCATTCGATCTAAAATTTTCAAAGACACCCGCCAAAAGAAGTGTGTCAACTTTTAAATACAAATCTGCGTATTCTCCTAATGTTTGACAGGAAAACGTTTCCCACACCGATTGAGCAAACTCATACTCTTCATTCGATATTGTTTGATCATTAAGGCTGCTATAAAACTTGGATATTTCAGGTAATTTAGTTTCGTTAAGAACATCCATACTCGTGACGTATTCATAGGGAAACACACCTTTTCTCGCAGTAAGTCGAAACTGTGCATCATCATTAAAATAACGTTGTGTTATTTGCTTTGAATCTTCGCTTAACGAAGATGAACATTGATCTAGTGAACAGGACAAGAAATTATATGTATCGAAAAATCTTAACTGAATGAATCCATTCTTAGCCCGTACATACTTTGTAAACCCTTTGTAACGTTCCATATTCATCGCTAACAATTTTATATGACCAGGATTATGTAACACCTCTCCATCACGTTTCTCGCAAATTTCTTTAATTATAAAATGTCCATCATAGGCGGTTAGATTATGAAATGCTATAGGCAAAACCTTTGTTACTTTGTAATTTAAATTACAACTATTGTGTGCGCTTCCTCTATATTTTCCAGTTAAGTGACAATGATCGCGTACTTTGAGTTCATTAACTGCAATCGGTTTCTCGCAAATGTGACACATTTTACTTGACAAAAATAATCTTTCTTCATTTTCGGTCATCTTTAACATTGGCTTAACCGATAAGTAATATGTTTGAAGTTTATCCACAATACTATAAAGTTCCTTTACAAACAATTCAATGCAATTATTTCCCCTAAAGAGCTTGAAACTGCACAATTCACTATCGAAATTACAATGAAGGTATAAAGAAATGCTGTAAGGAATATGTTTATGTGTTAAAGTAGAGTTATGAATGTCACTATTTGGAAAACAGGAGGAAATTGGAGACAAAACGCATTCAGTGTCTGCATATATTATAAATGGAACTGTATCTTTAACTCGGAATTCTGTAAAATTAACAAATCTTTGTTCATCAGTCGGCATTATGCTTTTTGCAACAGGAAACTGTTTACAGTCTGCAAAGTGAACATTTAACTCATCCTCAAGAAGATAATATGACAAACAACGTCTACATATATAAATCCTTCTCTGAGTGCTAGTGATGCTTGAACGCACAAGGCGAGCAAGATTTCTAATTAAACAAAAGTGATAACTTTCACTGTTTCCAATCTGCAACATCAATAAGTCTACACTCCTTTCATATACGGGGTAGTTTTCACCCCCCTGCTATTTTTCATCAAAAACAAAAGATCTTAGGTTCAATTATCATTTTTACCCGTTTAAGACCTTTTTCCCCACTGTAAAATCACTATTTACTGTTTTAGGGGTGACATCATCTATCCGGGTAAAAGCCTATGTCACAACGAATTTTTTAAGCTATTACACATAATTTTACGGTTCTTAGTTTCCAAGGTATCGATTTTTCAATTTTGGGGTAGTTTTCACCCCCCTGCTATTTTTCATCAAAAACAAAAGATCTTAGGTTCAATTATCATTTTTACCCGTTTAAAACCTTTTTCCCCACTGTAAAATCACTATTTACTGTTTTAGGGGTGACATCATCTATCCGGGTAAAAGCCTATGTCACAACGAATTTTTTAAGCTATTACACATAATTTTACGGTTCTTAGTTTCCAAGGTATCGATTTTTCAATTTTGGGGTAGTTTTCACCCCCCTGCTATTTTTCATCAAAAACAAAAGATCTTAGGTTCAATTATCATTTTTACCCGTTTAAAACCTTTTTCCCCACTGTAAAATCACTATTTACTGTTTTAGGGGTGACATCATCTATCCGGGTAAAAGCCTATGTCACAACGAATTTTTTAAGCTATTACACATAATTTTACGGTTCTTAGTTTCCAAGGTATCGATTTTTCAATTTTGGGGTAGTTTTCACCCCCCTGCTATTTTTCATCAAAAACAAAAGATCTTAGGTTCAATTATCATTTTTACCCGTTTAAGACCTTTTTCCCCACTGTAAAATCACTATTTACTGTTTTAGGGGTGACATCATCTATCCGGGTAAAAGCCTATGTCACAACGAATTTTTTAAGCTATTACACATAATTTTACGGTTCTTAGTTTCCAAGGTATCGATTTTTCAATTTGGGGGTAGTTTTCACCCCCCTGCTATTTTTCATCAAAAACAAAAGATCTTAGGTTCAATTATCATTTTTACCCGTTTAAGACCTTTTTCCCCACTGTAAAATCACTATTTACTGTTTTAGGGGTGACATCATCTATCCGGGTAAAAGCCTATGTCACAACGAATTTTTTAAGCTATTACACATAATTTTACGGTTCTTAGTTTCCAAGGTATCGATTTTTCAATTTGGGGGTAGTTTTCACCCCCCCTGCTATTTTTCATCAAAAACAAAAGATCTTAGTTTCATTTATCATTTTTAGGTGTTTAACACGTTTTTTCCCCATAACATGACTATTTACTGTTTTAGGGGTGAAATGACCAATCCAGGTAAAAGCCTATGTCATCACCTATTTTTAAAGCTATAACGCCTAATTTTAGGGTTCATAGTTTCCAAGATATTGAGTTTTCAATTTTGGGGGGGTAGTTTCACCCCATAAAGGGGGACGTCGCCCCAAGTGCTAGGACCCCTCATACAAGTCCCTAGCATGATTGGTTCACGAGATATTAACAAAAGTGTAGTTAGGCCCTTTTGACAAGAAAATAAATGAATGATACTTTCAAAAACGAGGTGTCACCCCAAGTGCTAGGATACTGCCTATGGGAAAATCCCATCCTGGGTTCAGAAAATATTAACAAATGTGTAGTTAGACCCTTTTGACAAAAGCCACCGGTGTGCATACATACAAAAATTGCTCTTTCACCCCAGGTAAGGGTAGTTTTTATTTTGGGGGTTGACATACCTCATTCATACAAAAGGAGAATTCACTACGAGTCCTATGACACCCCATATGTTTACATCGCATTATTGGTTAGCGAGATACTAAAAATCGAATGACCTATTAGTTTTTTGTTTTTTTAATAAATTTTTTAAAAAGCCTCATCTATAAAGAATCTTTTAAAAATTCCGCTCTCTTACAAAAGCCCTCAAGTGCGCATGCATACAAAAATAACCACTACTTAACCTCCGGGTAAGGGTAGATTTATTTTGGGGTGGATATACTCCCGTCCATAGCAAGGGGTGGTTCACCACAAGTCCTACGACACCCTATATGCATCGTTCTAGCCTTACAAGCTCATTAAATTCGCCAAATTGTCAAAAAAGCACGTTTACCTCAAATTGCGTTTCCAAATTCCACCCATTTTAAAAAATTACCTCACCATCAAATAGAGCGGGAAAAATAGCATTTAAACGAACCCTCACTCAACCCTAGTCCTCGCCCGCCACCAAACATTTCCCAACATAGCCATACGTATTCAAGCACACACGCGACTTGCAAGAGAACATACACTACCCCACTACCCGCGAATAACCTTTTGTTTTGGTGCTCACACTCGCATGGGTGTCAGATGACAGTTAGCATCCTAATAAACATCCTCCATGACGTCAACACCCATTAACTTTTTATCACCATCGCACAAACAAGCCAAAGGGTCAACCTCTTCCCACGCTAACACGTGCACTGCACATGCTCGCTCCTGGACCACGTGCTCGCTCTAAGGACCCATGACGTCATCCCATGACGTCATCAGGATTACGCAATTTCTGGTCATGATGATGCAATATTTAGAGTCTAACAAACACTTACTACTCTTGTGATATTTCAATGGCAATACAAGACTATATTCTACAATAGTTCAGTACAGTCTATATATTATAATCATGACTACAGAACAGAGGTTGAATGAACGAGTACTTCATCACGACATGTTAATGTCACGAATGGGCTAGAATGGAAAGAAGGAATGCAATACAATAGTGGAGTTGACCACCTAGGATGATCACTAACATCAATTATGAAATACTACAACAGCAGAAATCATTTTAAGAAGAGATGGAAGGCGCTTTGGAAAAGTTGACTGTACATTCATACTGTGACTACATGAACTATAATGGCATTCCACGAATAGGCTACAGAACATCATAGGAACGTGTGAGAACAATGAACTTGTTGCGCGAACAGCTGTTTTTTTTTTCAAACGTTCGGGATCGGGGTTCGGTTCTCTTCAAGATCCAGTCGTTTCGAGAACTACGCGACCTGATGAACGAGGGTTCAGTTCCAGAACGAGAACAGTGTGTTTTAAGCATATTCCAATTTCAACGAGATGGCATCGTACAAGGTAGCTGACAACCATTTTCACAAGTAGACAGTATGGATTAGACATACTCTAGAGTGTTCCTTTATCACCAATTTTTCTTAAGTAGTTAGAAAATGCATTCCAGGGCTAGACCCGATACTTCATCGCTTCTGTCTTGTAGTGTATTTTATTTTGTAGTTAACATTAATATTTTATAATGCTATTTTCAATGCATTACTTTACTATTTTTCTTATTACATTTTGGGAATTTAATAGAACAATATAGTTTGTTGAGAAGACACATATGAAGAGTAGGAAGAAGACTGCGATAACTTTATATAAGAATAGTTGTTAGCAAGCAGATGTCCAATATGCCACGTATATTTGAAGATTATTTGAATAGACACTTCTACAAATTTTGAACTTTGAATCTGAATACTTATGCATTACATGCAAGTTTCTTTAATAGACGTGTGGGTCTATTTTTCGTCGAGTGCAGTATAAATATGGAAACATAATGATTTCTAGAATGGATATTAGCGATTTTTGAATTAACTTTTGGCAATCCACAGCTTTTGAGATTTTCTTTTTGAATTTTTAGACACTTTTTAGTTCGTTCAGTTTTTCTATTTATTTTTTTCATGATTCGTTTGTTGAACTCCATCCTAGTTAAGCGTTAAATTCTAATGGTCTACGTGTACCTTCTTAAGACAGGCTCTTTACCATGTTGTAGTATATTTCGTGTTTCTTTGGGGGAGGATCTCCAGTCGAATTTTGTTTAGTAGAGGGCTGAATCGTTCTTTTTGCAGTGATCTATCTACAATTTCTTGAAAGAAATATTTATGAACATGAGAATATATTGAGAAATACATAAATATTATAGAAAGATTGTATAAAATATTTTCGTTACAAAATGAAATGATAATTCTGAAAATTCTCAAGCACTGTTATTTGAACAGCTGATTACATTATATTTGTCTCAGTTCTGATTTTAAAAAAACCATGATACTTTAACTTATGTTAATTTGAAGCATGATATTTTACGACTATTATGTAAAAGCTTATTTAATCTTAATAATGTTTGGAAAAATATCTACAAGCTATTGAGAGCTTATGTATGAATAAAGCAATGATTGTTTGCGGAATTTGATTGTAATAAGGGGATATTAGACATCGATGGATGGTCTATGTCATATTTTTCCAGTATAAATTAGCTATTGAGCTATTACTGAGTGCACTTATGTGTATATTTTGAACGTGCAGTATAGTCACGATTATAGATACTAGAAGGCTAGTATAAAGTTAATGAATCCAACATTTAAGTAAAACTAGCACCGTAATAATTAATCTAGAATGGATTGTTCGAATTGATGACATTTGTTTTTGAAGAAAGGTCTAATTGGAAAGACGAGTAATAATATTTGTATAATCATGTAATAATAATGACTGAAAGCTTAAGAGATAATAATATGATTAATTGTGAGATTTAAAATGTTGTTAATATTTTTATGCAATGACAATGCGTTCGATTAACTTAACCGTTCGTCGAATAAGACATGATTTGAACTTAACAAGTACACTAGAATGCTTATTGATGGAGTTGAATACATAAAACACGAATAATTTGAACGTGAACTAAAATGTAAAAATGTAAATATTGCCATAAACTTACAAGGGTTATTTAATGTGTGTAACAAGGGTATATAAACATGTTTAAAATTTATTAAGATTGTTTTACATGCGGTTATGATGCTATAATTTTAATAGTATTTTCAACAAGATTCGATGCTAATGTCATTAAGACGTGATTACGCTTCAGTGGAGGCAGATTATTTTTGTTCTGTGGAGAGGTATTCCACATTGCAGCAGTTTTTGGATAAATAAACTGTTGGTTGATTTTAAATGCTTCGGATGTCTTGGTCATTTATACTAGAAACAGGATGTGTGCTACGAGGACCAGTGGGTCAGTTTTTTAGAATGCCTAGCACCACGCACGAGATTAATTTAATTATTTTCAGAGTCTTGTTAGTTCACTATGAGCTATTTTTCGTTTTTATTTCATCAACCACTGGCATCTTCTTATCGCATTCTTTATAAGAGAGGTATCCTTACCCCTGGTTGATCCTAGTTTGTAGAGTTTTGGGGGGTATTTCAGCCGGGTGCTTCCAGATTCTACGATCCGGCTGTTCCATCGGATTTCAACAGGTAAGACCACGTGGATACGGGTACAATACCTAGTGTAAGGCCACGGCCGCCTCCTTCCCTCTTCCTTGCCTATCTATCCCAATCTTCCCTTCCCATCCCTCATGAGGCCCCTGTTCGCTTTGCAGGTGAGGCCGCCTGGGCGAAGTGCTGATCACATTCCCCAGTTGTATCCAATCCGACCAAGTGTTCTCAGCTCTAGGACACTACCTGGACAGGCGGTAGTGGTGAGTTCCCTCGCTGAGTCCGTGGGAACCACCAACCTGGAGGGTAAAATTGACTAAAAAAAGAAAACGAGGGTTGGATATGGTTATGTCGAAGGTATGCCAATTTCTGCAACTTGTCAATGTTTCAGACAACTCCACATGGTATCCAACATGCTACGTTTATGCACATTAATGTTATTTAATGCTGATATTAAACCTTTTGAAACACGCTTCAAGATGTTTCTATTTAACCTGTGTTCTCTTGGATGTTGACTACAAGGAGGTGTGTGTTTCAGCATGTTTCAGGAGACTGTTCGCCGGCAAGCGAGTGTCTGAGCGCCACGTGCGCAGCTCCATGCCTACACTGACTGTGGAGGCGTGCCAGCGGGAGTGCGCGTCCGAGAAACACTTCACGTGCGAGGGCTTCAACTACAGGTCAGTCACAGCCTTATCGATCAGTGTCAAGATGGCAGAAATGTCGAGCCTTCACTGTTCTGGTGATGCTCATTATTACAGCGGCATGCTTTACATCGACACCACTACAGTAAAAAATTCAGGTTTGAAGCTATATTGATCGTGTAATACACTAATATATTAATAATAATAATAATCATCATCATCATCATCAAAGTCCCACTCCAGTCACCCGGGTGTGGTTTACAAGCCTCCTCCACTCCTTTCTGTCCTTCCATTTTGCCAGTTCCATCACTTCTGCCACACCCAATCCAGCTTCAATAATGTCCTTCAAAATTTTGTCCAACCACCTTCTTCTCGGTCTTCCAACTGGTCTCTTTCCCTTGACTTCTCTTTCTAATTCCCTTCTTGCTACTCTTTCTTTACCCATTCTTTTTACATGTCCGAACCAACGTAACCTTGCTTTCTGTATCTTCTGATTTAACGGATCCATATTTAACTCTTCTCTGATTTTAATATTTTGAATTCTATCCCTTCTTGTCTTTTTAACTAAAGTTTTTAAAATTTCATTTCTACTGATTGTATCTTACTATTTGGCTTTTTATTCGTCACCAGTGTTTCCAGTCCATATGTTACAATTGGTATGAAATAATAATAATAGGTACAAAGAAGCAAGGTGTGAAGGTTGATTGCTTAGCGTTTGCGGATGACATGGCATTGCTAGTTGAAAATAAAGAAGAAATTAAAATAATGCTTGAAAAATTACACGAAATTGCAGGTAAAACGGGACTCAGGATCTCTTATGAAAAAACAGAATACATGGAATACAAACATGATAACGAAAAGCATTTAGAAACGAAATATGGGAAGATCAAGAGGTCGGATAAGTTTAAATATCTTGGTGAATGGATCCAGCCTAATGGACTGGATAATGCAGCAAACAAAGGGAGGATCAGAAAGATGGAATTAACTTATAAATTAGTACAGAATAGGTACAACAAAAGAACAATATCTTACGGAGCGAAGATAAGACACTATACAAGATGTATAACACAATTTACACTCGCCAAATCAATTCTTTACCTTACTAAAAATACTATAGGTACATGTTTCGAAAACTTGATATGTTTCCTTCTTCAGCCCATATGTTGGTGTGAAACATCATATGACATCGAAATCCTAACCAAAAATAAAAATACAGTTCGTACTTTTTCTCTTGTTCTTCATTTGTTGAGCCTGCGTCATTAGACATATTAATGTCAACCATGGAATAAGCACTTATTATTTGAAGTGATGAATGAGTTACGTAGAAACGTTCAATATTTATTCCTTGTAAGGATGATTGGGTGTGGTGTCAAGAAATTTTGATCAAGTCAGGATATATGTAGGAATTAATCTATTACGGCGGGGGTTGAGGAGGCAGTTTTCTTTTTTTGTTATTTAAATGATCTGCTAATGTATCAAATAATACGTTAGTCTCAAAGTTAATCTCGTTCAGATTATTGCATTCATTAGATCTCTGATAAGTGTTGATATGAATATTTTCCAAAACATTCATATAGCTGCCTTTCGATGCGTAATGCAAAATTTTGACATCATTATTTATGTCCGTGAACTTATGTCCCGTTTCTTCCATATGTACCGCCATGGCTGAGAATTTCCTGTTCTTTATGGCCGAAACATGCTCAGTATAACGAGTGCGTATGCTCCTACCTGATTGTCCCGCGTAGTTTGATTTGCAAAAATTACATCTGAACTCATAAATTCCCGATTTTAAATGTTTATCAATACTGTTAACTTTATTTGTGTTGAAAAATTTGTTGAAGTTTGAATTATTTGTTTTAAAGGCGATGCTCATATAATAATAATAATAATAATAATAATAATAATAATAATAATAATAATAATAATAATAATAATAATAATAATGTTATGGGGTTTACGTCCTTTTTAACTACTCTGGCACCGACAGCAGTGGCTACGCTCGCTAAATGCGCAGCGTTAGGTCATGGAGCCAAGCTTTCTGCTGACTCGCTAGACGCGTGGGTTCGAGTCCCACCGTCGGCTGGTCTTGATATGGTTTTCCGTGGTTTTCCATTTTCAACACCATGCAAATGCTGGGACGATACCACGGCCGCTTCCTTTCACATCCTTGCCCAGTTTCATTCATCGTCATCGATTCATCACGACGCACAGGTCGCACACGGGCGTCGACTAGAAAGACCTGCACTCGGCCTCCCAGGAGGCCACACGTAAAAAAAAACCTACTCTGGCTTTTAGAGACACCAGGGTGCCACCCCAAATGGGATCTTAAGTTTAAAAGGCGCACGGACAGCAGGTCCCAGAAGCAATTCAGAAAAGCTGAGGTGAACAGCGAAACTCCAAACACATATACTATTCTCTGCTGAAGTCTTATAATAATAATAATAATATCGTATGGCCTCGGATGCCGGGTGCAAGCTTTGTAATTTGACACCCAGAAGGTAGCTTGCATGTCGAATTTCGTTGTTCTTTGAATCACTATGAAAGTCAAGGAGGTTATATATGTAAGCTCCTTGAACACTATAGCGCTTTCTAGTAGAGAAATTAGGAACTTTGTGTTGGCGGAAACTCCCGAGATTAATTTTGCCATTATGAACACGGTCGACTGAATTCAAATGGGTCTTTGACATGCCAAGATCGTATGACATGCGTGTCGTATTTTTGCCGCCTTTCAAAAATAACTTACCACGCCCAGGAGCGAACCTGCAATCTTGGGGTTAGTAGACCGACACGCTATCCACTCACCCACCGTGGCAAGTCTTAACTCGACACGACTCAACAGTTTGATGCTGGCCGAAGCTGGGGTGATAAGCTCGCTCTCTAGCTCATAAACTCTCTCCGAAGCTGGTAATGTAAATATTCACTGAATAGAGATTGTTGGAAGAAATGAAAACGTCAATACTTTTTTTAGCGTATGGCTTTTAGTGCCGGGAGTGTCGGAGGACATGTTCGGCTTGCCAGGTTTGTAGCTGCTTCGAGACGGACACCCAATGGGTGAGCTACAAGTACCGTTGGGGAGGAAAGTTAGAATGTAAGGACGAGGAGTTGGAAGGTAGCGGCTGTGGCCTATAGTTAGGGACCAACCCCGGCATTTGCCTGGAAGGAAGTTGAGAAACCACAGAAGACCATATTGAAGGTTGCCGGCGGGGGGGATTCGAACCTTCTCGCCTCCCGGATGTGAGCGACTGTCAGCAGTCATGCCGTAACGACCACGGCTAACTCACCCGGTGTAAATACACTTATAGTGGGCGATGTATTAAAGACCGAGATATGCTGTTGCGGACCTTTTTGTAGAACTTTTCATGCTGAACAATTCTTACACTCGTAGTAATAGATATTTTTAACGGTTTACCCAGCGTAAGCTTAAAAGGTGCTTTGGACGGCAGGTTTTTCTTCGACTCGATTCACTGAAATCGTTACTGCTCGGCTTCCTTTGGCCATAAAGGAATGTTTTTCTACAGAAACCTTCCTCGAGAAATCCTTTACAGAATGGTGCAATCCGCATCAAAATCCATCCAGTGGTTCTCGAGATTACCCGTTACATCCAAGAATCGGGGTCTTTTTTATACTAGTCTTTGTAGAGATCAATGTATTTATTCGTTTGTTTGTTTGTTTGTTTGTTTGTATGTCACTGTCATATTTAATGAGCGAGCTGTCAGTATACTTGAAACTTAGTAGTCTATTTATCGCCGATGAGATGAATATTGACCAAATATCCTATCACTTTATTTCTGTCCGCTTGTTATGGTTTGGTGACATAACTACTAGTGCATTATGTAAAATTATTCTGATTAAAATTCCATGCAAGTTATTCATATTAAATCAGATTGGAATATAACAAGTATTATGAAATTATTTATTTTCAGAATTATTGCTTTTTAGAAAAATAGCTTTCAGAATTTGGTACTCGGAAAATTAGCAATAGGATGTTTCGGAAAAACGGACATTCGAAAAAATGTACGGGAAACATAATTATCTACCAGTTTACAGAGTTTCATTTTAAAATCTGATGTTTTGAGCAATAAAAAGCAGGATTCATTAGCAATTGAGAAAATTGTAAATTGTAAATTGTAAACCTTCAATTTCCTTACTACGTTAGATGGACAAATACAGTAAAAATGAGCATAACTACAGCTTCGTTAAAATAATAAATATATTATCCCATGTTTAATGTTTAATCATTAGGGTAGGAATTTTATGAAACCAAAAATATGCAAAGATCCAGCTTTACCATTAAATAATGAAAATAATTGGATTAATTCCTTCTGTCTGCAATACCCCCAGAGTTTGTAGTGTTGCTCGATATTTTCCCTGGGTGAGGCTATCTTCAGTCTCTCGTTTTGGATAGAGATTGAAGATCAAGTGCTGTTATTTCCCCCAGGGATGAGTTGCGAATATGCATTAAATCCAAAAAAGCACAAAATATGCATTTGCATATGTGCATATGTTTTTTCAAAAAATCCGTTTCCTAGTAATTGTCTTCATGTTGATAAATGTTTGATTTGGTAAATTGTTCCTTATATTTTCCCAAGATCCAACATTAACGTAAACGTTTAGTACGCTTCGATTCTTCAATCCTGGTAATTTAAAATCAAAAAATCAGTTTATTAATCACTTTAGAATGTACTACGAACTGAACACTTAATAAACCAGAATTTAACGGACACTTTTCCCCCGCCCTTCTGGATTCATGTTTGACTGAAACTCTGATCTATTCTCATTCCTGTCTTGACGGTTTCCCACACTCATTACATGACTAGCTCGCGTGTCAGTAAGTCTTTCACCCAAGGTGGGTTTAAGTAAGTGAAATAATGGACGACACTTGGAACTATTACCCAACCGGTAGAGAGATGTCGCGCCTCGGAAGGTTTGTGTGCGGGCGGGGTCTCAGGCGTGACAGATACATATCCATTACAACATTTTCAGCAACAGGGCCCAACAATTACCAGAAACACTGCTAATTTTTGTAGGTGGAGCCAGATACGCCCGGTAATAAGATTGCAGTGTTGCACAACGACCAGATTTCTTTAAGAAAAACAATTATTAATACCGTAATAATATTTATTTATCGTATGGCTTTTATGCCGGGAGTGTCCGAGGATATGTTCGGCTCGCCTGAGTCTGTAGCTGCTTCCAGCGGACACCCTTAGGGTGAGCTACAAGTTCCGTTCAATTTCAAGCAGTTCCAACTTTCGCTACCGGATATCAATGATACCTAGTGGTGAACGTTGGAACTTTGATAGAGCGTTTCGACGAAAACTAACCTAACAATTTAGCTTCACACATGTTTAGTCTGTGGAAGGATCTTTTACATGCCATAAATCTATGACATGGGACCGCCGGCTTGACTTCTCCTCCGAAGGAAGGCATACTGAAGGATTTTTAACGCTCTTAAAAATCCGACGACTTCGGCCGGGTTTGAACCCGCTATCTTCGGCACAGCAGTTCAGCATGCTACCAACTACGCCACCGAAGCCGCTAATAATATTTTAGTAATAAAAGCTATACGTTTCCTTTTATTTGATTGTATAGGAATTCATAATTTTGTTCTTTAATAATTCAGGAAATCTTATAGTAAGTTACTGTGAACTGTCTGAGAAAGCAAAGCGCGCCAACTGTCTAGGAGCGCTCGGCCGTTTGGTCGTTGCCAGCCCCAAGCACCGACCAGATCGCAATAGTGAAGGGTATGGCAGATATGCTAGACCAAGTAAGTCCTATCCCAACAGTTAACTCGGCTAGTCGTTGCCCGATGATTGCAACAAGGGAACCGAGGGGCGGACGGAGACATCCGAGATGCTCTGTCAACTGCCGATACTATGTCTTGCAATGTAATTTACACGTACTTGTGACACTCGCGGTTCTTTCTCACCCTCGTATATAACTTACAGAACGTTGTTTTGTTCTCGTCAAAGTTTTCATGTAGACTAACTTATAATCCATTTTAATCCGGTGACAATGTGATGTTCTATGAACTGCGGCTTTCGTGATGAATGAGGCACATCCGTTTTACCGCGCAATTAGCTTGTCACGGTGGGTGAGTGGATAGCGTGTCGGTCTACTAACCCCAAGATTGCAGGTTCGCTCCTGGCCGTGGTAAGTGATTTTTGAAAGGCGGCAAAAACACGACACGCATGTCATACGATGTTGGCATGTCAAAGAACCCATTTGAATTCAGTAGGCCGTGTTTTAATAATGTCAAAATTAATCTCGGGAGTTTCCGCCAACACAAAGTTCCTCATTTCTCTTCTAGAAAGCGCTATAGTGTTCAAGGAGCTTAGATATCTAACCTCCTTGACTTTCATAGTGATTCAAGGAACAACGAAATTCGACATGCAAGCTACCCTCTGGGTGTCAAATTACAAAGCTTGCACCCGGCACCCGAGGCCATACGATATTATTATTATTATTATTATTATTATTATTATTATTATTATTATTATTATTATTACCGCGCAATTGAAAAAGGAAGCTTGTAGTTTAACGTGACCGTTAATCTCGCGATCATAAGCCACGGGACCTCCGTTTTTCGTGGAATCCGAACCACTGGACATGGCATTTCACATCGAAAATCTCACATGCCGTGACCGGGAACCGAACCCGGTCCGCCTTGGTGAGAGGCATACAGCTTGACCGCCGCGCAATTGAATACAGTTTTCTCTGATATCAAGCAGTATTTTACTCTACCACCCAGCCCAACACCCAAACCAATTATCCGCCAGCCGCGACTGGATGGAGCTTCTTATGCACCATTTGTGTAACTTAGCAATTATTATGAAGTAAAATGTTATTAATATTAAGATCCGCCTTATCAATATTCATTTAACAGTCTTTAAGGCTCCTGTTCGCACTCTCAATCGAATGTACTGTAAATGGCAGATAGGTCGCGACAAAATGGGGATAGGCTTCATTATTGATATTATGATGTATTGAATGTTGTCAGGGCCGGATTTAGGTTTTATGCGCTCCTAGGCCCGTGGGATTTTACCGCCCCCTCTTCATACTATCGTGAAGTGTGGGGGTGGAAGGGGGGAAGGGGGAGAATTTAGACCTCAGAAATGTATTTGTGAAGATATTTTATTTTATTCTAATGTATTGTGAAGTAAAATCAATTTAATAAATTAAAATAATGAGAGAATCCACTGTGTATAAATTTGTATATATAAACTATAAATAAACAGGCCAACGAGATATTAAAATAAGTTTAAACCATTTAAGACTCATTATACACTTACAGGTCACTCCATGTGAGATCTGTGCTGGACAAAACGGAGGCAGACAGGTTTTTCTCCGGGTACTCCGGTTTTCCCTGTCAAAATTTCCTTCCAGCAACACTCTCCACTATCATTCCATTCCATCTGTCATTGATTTAATCATTGCACCAGAGTAGTGCGACAGGTTTCGGCAGCCGGCACAGTTCATATCCTCGCCGCTAGATAGGGGCTTCATTCATTCCATTTCTGACCCGGTCCGAGACTGGAAGCAGGCTGTGGCTTTTCTTTTCATACACTTACAGATATTCATATACATGTATATATACATATACACTACATCATAGAACCTACAACTATGCTTAATGAATTATTCTAATTAAACTGATATTAATATTCAAGACTTAAATCTTCTCCTAATAAATCATAAAGCATTCCTTTTCTTAAGCTGAAGTCCAAAAATCTGCTGTTGCAAAACATTTGTTGGAAAATGATGGCCACAATATAAAATGGAAAAGTGTCAAAATTTGGAAAGTTTAATTAAAATCATAAAATTATCCGAAATACGTGTATTGTAGTCTTTTCTGACCAAAAAAATGCGGATTAATTTTGCGCCCCTAGGCCGGGGCCTATGGGTAAATCCAGCCCTGAATGTTGTTGCCAATTCTTAGTGGTCTCTCGTCGAGAAACATGCAAATTTAGAAGCCAAACATGCGTGAAAGTACTAGAAACAGAAGATTTTATGTCCCCTGAAGCTTTATGCTTACAAAATGGTAATTTGAAAGAAGTACCTCACTGGACTCAAATTGAAATTCGGTCACCAGTTGCCGAGAAAAAGTTAATTTATTCGTGTACCTGTAAGGGTGGAAGTTCAGGAAAATGTTATAAGTATGCAGTCGGTACATTGCTTTACATATTTAGAAGATATAATAATGTTGCAGTCGATAAATCGAAGTCT
This sequence comes from Meconema thalassinum, assembly GCA_946902985.2. Classification (NCBI taxonomy): domain Eukaryota; kingdom Metazoa; phylum Arthropoda; class Insecta; order Orthoptera; family Tettigoniidae; genus Meconema; species Meconema thalassinum. The sequence continues at coordinate 778,160,823 of OX336388.2, read as the reverse complement.
GGATAAGTTTATTATAAAGGTTATTTCTTCTTTTCTTGTATGCACACGATTGAAAACTTAGAAGACATGAGCTCCACGGATTTGAAGCAGCAATGGGGCAAGTTAAGAAAAACACAACCACATGTTCGATAAAGTAAATTTTGATACATGAGAACAGCTGTTAAACTGACTCTGCAAAGTCGCCTAGTTCTATTTAGATACAGTATTTGTTTACTTGAATCTTTATATTACCCCATCTATCACCTGAATTACGCTACCGCTATTGAGGCTTCTTTACTCCTGTATATATTTTAAATGTGATCACGTTCTTCACTTAGTAAATGGCATACACTCTACTCGCAGCGAGACCTCCTTCAGCGTTAGGGCTAACCATGGATCAATTTTGCTGTTAAAGTGTGCGACCGATAACTTTTCCTTCACGTCTCTTCGGGCTGCTTTCTTGTGTCACTGTGTGTCCGTTTCGTTAAAAATAGTTCGATACATGAGGAGTTTCTGCAATTTATTCCTACCAACGATGCAGATAAAGTCAGCACGGTAGGCAAATTTTCCGAGTCAATAGTAGCCTAATGGCACATAATATCAATTTTATAAGCTGTCACGTATTGAGATGATGGGACCATTGCATCATTTCAGTTGTAATATTTAGTTACTGTTATCCATATTTTTAAATGCTTTTTTTCTGTATCTTGCTGGAAAATATTAAAATAGTTTTCATGCAAAGAGTGAGTTTATTTAATTATTGCTTTTCTGGATAATAATCGACATATCATTTTAACAATGTACTGTATGAATGAAATCCCCTCCCAACAGTATTCAATTATACAAGGTATATATGCGCCCCTATAAACACGGCAAGCTAAGCCGGCTGTGAATGGCGGAGATCGCGGGCGCGTGTACACGGTTCAGTCGGTAGTAGGCGCGCACTTTTAGAATTTTACCAAACAGTTTCAATAATGTATACTTAAGTGCTCATAGCCGATGCTTAAAATGGCCTCCCTCTCTTGTAACACACACCTGACATCTTCTGATGAAAGAATGGACAACAATCTCATCTAGTTTTTGTTCTCTAAGAACACAACGTTGTCTGTTTACTCTTTTATTATTTACGGAGCCTGTTTTCTTGAATCGTTTAGCGAGCCTCCTAATTTTACTGGCATTAGGCACAGGTCTTCCTGTAAACATGATTCGAAATCTTCGTCTTGTTTCAGAACAAGACCTTCTGCTATTCATATACGAATTACGGATATACACACGTTCGCACAATGTGAATTGGTGTCTAGGCATGACCAACAATCACAGTAATCACAATACTCACTAAACATGCAACACTAGCGTCTAAGTTTTGTAGCTACACGTCCATATGAATGACAAAACACGTGTGAACTAACGATATGAGTCAACAGAGCGCGCAAACCACCGGCTGAACCGTATACGTGCGCCCGCGATCTGCGCAAGTCAAAGCTGGCTTAGGTTGCTGTGTTTATCGGGGCGCACATAGGCCTAGATAATGACCCTGTACTATATATCACCATGTTTGTAGACATAGGGGACAAGTGGTAAGGTTACATCGTTAGTAACTTATTTAAGGTAATGCGGACTACGCATCTTTGTCTTTGGTTAGTTAGTTTATTATTGCTGTTTTAAGGGGTGGAACAACGAGGTCATCTGTCCCTTATTTCGTCTTTGTGGCCTTTAAGGTCACCACGTACTCTTACACGATGAAAAAGTCTATTTTTGGCATCACTTTACTAAGTATTTTCTGGGTTTATGCTAAAGGTACAGCTATGATTCTTGTCACATATAAGAAGCGGTATATCCTGAGCTGTTTTTGACCATGTAATGCTACTTTGCTTTTATAGGATGTGTGAAATGAATACAAATTTGGACAGATACATTTTCAAAAAAATGTTGTATAAGTTGCTTCAGGTACACATTTCTCAGTTGTTTTTCAATCAAATATTCTCAAATTTTGTTCACATACTTGGAATGGATCATGACAGATGAGTAACCACATTGTTTCATTATTATTGGGACAGAATGCAAGAAAAAAACGAACTCTTTCTTTTTAAATTTATTCAAAAATATGTAGGCCTATCCATTTTTCTCTTCCCAATCCATGCCTACTATGTTTTGGAAGTGAAAATAGGTTAACATTCAAGGACTCCATTAGGCAAGTTAATGTAAAAAAATTAGCCCTCTATCTTAAATGGTTTCCTAGTTATTGGTCCCTAAACATGAAAAATGAGTATTAACGGAAAACAGCTGGCAAAGTTAAAAGTGTATTATTCAGAGCATGGGACGCTCATTTTTAAAAAAGAATTTAAGGTAGTTGTAGACATAAAAACCCCAACAAACTATATATATTTGGATTCAGAAAAGAATGAAGAATTTGATGGCGCCAAAATCAAAAAATCGATTTTTTCATAATGCAAGAGTACGTGGTGTCCTTAAGTCCTGTGTACTTTGTATGTCAATAGATTAATGAGCAGCCGCCATTGGGAGTATCACAGCTATTGAGGATTGAAATCCAAGTATCTTTCAAGTCACCAACCGCTACTGGTGTATCTGTTCTCTCCTGTCGGCCATATTGGATAAGCGAAGGTCTTGTAACCTCCAAGACAGTTACGACACTTGCGGTGTACCGCAAGGAAGAAGGACTTTCAACGTCGGAAGCAGCCGTCAAGATGTCGCATCAGTGCAGAAAACAATCGCTGATGTAACGACCTATGATGCAACAATGTCATCTCTTTGAAACTTGAGAGAAAGTCCATATTTGTGTGTCGAAAAGAGTGGCCTATTGTTCGTGTCCTCATGTTGACATGTTTCGGTTAGGTGACTGTCTGCGTGATGTTCCTAATCTTTGTCTCCAGCTAATGGCAGATCCTATCTGAAGTAGCCTCTCGTTTCATCCACTTCTTTCTTCCCCCAAAGGCTCACCTCTTGGCATTGTTTTTTCATTTAAGGGCTTGGAAAATTGTGGTCATCAGCACGTGCGTAAAACCTATCTTACTGTGGTTTCTGTACAAGTGTGTGCATATTTTCCATTAAAGGAAGGTTTTGTTTAGAAGGCAGTCGTTGCCTTAAGTTTGTTACCATCCTGTAATTTGTTGTTGTTGATTCATTTCGGGGCTTTCGGACATCATGGTTATGTAAACCCATATATTTCGTGTATGTAATCTGTCTGACAACCTGTGTCATTTTGATGACTGTGTGTAGGCCTAGTAGGAAATGGTTAGGAGGCAGCCCTGACCTTAATTTAGGTAATACTAGCATTACCGGTACCCGTCATGACTTGGCTCGCAAAATGTTATAAACACTTTAAATTTAGCGACGACTCACTCATCAATCCCATGATTTATTTGTAGTTCACTTTTGAAGCAGCCCGCTTTACGATACGATCAAAAAGATAATGTAAGGCACCATGCTGAGTATTCTAATCGCTCTTGATAAGAGAACAGTTGTAAGTTAGACCGATTTGCTAGAATTGTATCTTCGTTCGTATACCATTTATCCCATTGCGATGTAACTTTGGTGAATTCTATGACCTTCCCGGGAGTGGGCACAAACACTCACCAAAGATTCATCGCAATCGAATGAATAGTATATGAACGCATACGCGCGACTCATTAGTTCAAACTACTCACACGCCATCTATTGTAAAATCGATCTACTAATTCAGAAACCTTCGCGGGAGTGGGCACAGCAATTCACCAACATTTCATCGCAACGGGATGAATGGTATATGATAGCATGCGGGACTTGGTAAAACGATTCGCGCGCCAACCTCATTTGTTGAAACAACTCACGTACCATCTATTATAAAATGGATTTAGTAATATTCTATAACTTTCCCAGAAGTGGCTCAACAATTCACCAAAGTTTCATTGCAATCGGATAAATAGTATGTGATCGCATGCGGGACTTGGTTGCAGCAATTCGCTCGCAAACACTCATTTGTTGAAACTAGTCACACACCATCTATTGCAAAATGGATTTTCTATAACCTTCCCAGAAGTGGCTCAAAAATTCACCAAAGTTTCATTGCAATCGGATGAATGGTAGTGTATATGATCGCATGCGGGACTTGATTGAAACGATTCGCGCGTCAACACTCATTTGTTGAAACTACTCGCGCACCATCTATTGTAAAATGGATTTAGTAATTCTATAACCTTTCCTGGAGTGTACACAACAGTTCACCAAAGTTTCATCGCAATCGGATGAATTGTATATGAACGCATACGGGACTTTGTTGAAACGATTCGCACGCCATCACTTCATTTGTTGAATCTACTCGTGCGCAAACCTATTGTAAAATGGATTTACTAAGCCAGAAACCTTCCCTGGAGTGTACACAACATCTCACCCAAGTTTCATCACTATCGGACGAATGGTTTATGAATGCATATGGGACTCTGTTGAAACGCTTCGCGCGTCATCGCTCATTTGTTGAATCTACTCATGCGCTACCTATTGTAATATGGATTTACTAAGCCATAAACCATCCTTGGAGTGTACTCAACATCTCACCCAAGTTTCATCGCAATCGGATGAATGGTATATGAACGCATACGGGACTCAGTTGAAGCGCTTCGCGCGTCGTCGCTCACTTGTTGAATCTACTCATGCGCTACCTATTGTAATATGGATTTACTAAGCCATAAACCATCCTTGGAGAGTACTCAACATCTCACCCAAGTTTCATCGCAATCGGATGAATGGTATATGAACGCATAGGGGTCATACACACATACAAACTATCACGTAACATTCCTTTTTATATAAAGAGAAGAAGATATAATAGATAATAGATTACCTGGAGTAGAAGTTGAAAACCACCGAAAACCACTTCTAGGATGGCTGAGGTAGGAATTGATCCCATCTCTTCTCAGTTCTGCCTCACAACGCTGATTAAAACCTATCCAGCTCTCAGACCAGAATTAAATTTCTTGGTAGAGCCGGGAATCGAACCCGGACCTGGAAGGTTCTTGTCACTACGCCAAGAGGTGAACTATCTTAAAAGCTATTGTTGTTGCTTATTTCAGAGGCTGCGACAACGTGGTCATATAGCCCCATGTATTTTGGTGTGTGTGGAATTTGTGTGATAATTAACCTATGTTTTTGTGATGGCAGTACTAGTGTATTTGTAAATTGGGTAAATCGATCGAGGAGGCCATGCATATGGTCTAGCTAATCAGAATAGGTTCATTCATGTCCCGACTGTGTAGTATACTCTGATTTACAAAAGTTGAACGGTGAACGCTGTCATCCGTTTGAAGGGTGAGGTGAGGAGTGGAGACGAGCGGGGTAACGGTCTCCATAGAAACAGCGAACAGTATTGCAATGTATGTCGACACATCAGTGAACACATAGTTTGAGGCAGTGATCTACTCTGCCTTGACTCGTCACGGGCATTAGAGCGCCAGGCAGTAGGGCTAACTTCCCCAGTATTTGTGTCTTCCTGCAAGCCTCTTTGAATGTTATGTGTCATGATCTGCCTCAGTGGCAACGCAGCATTTCCCCACGTGCTAGCTTTGACAGCTGTCAGCGTTCATTATTGGTAATACAAAGTATAGTATGGTGACTTCTTTTTCGATATTGTACGAAATCATTCTAACGCATGTTTACGATTCTTGTTGCAGGTTCGACGTTGGGGGCCTTGGTCGAGGTAGTTGTGAGTTGGTGTCGATTCCCTCGGAACGACTGGACCCAGCTCAAGACTTCTTTCCCGATCGGGACTACGATTACTATGAGCGGGATCGTAATGGTCCGCCTGGGTGTAGCAGCCAACAAGGAGGTCTTTATGGGGGCACTGATCCATACGGCCCTTGGGGGAATTCCGGTAAAGATTACGGTCAAGGAGGGGGAGGAGGCAGCGGTGGCTGGAGCTACGCTCAAGGTGGGCCTGGCGGCCAAGGCAGCCCGGGAGGATATGGCTATGGTGGTAGTTGGGGCCAGTATGGCCCTGGGCGTCCTGGAGGAAGTTCTGTAGGGCCCTATAGGCCAGAAGGCCCTGGAGGAAGTGCTGTACGGCCCTATAGGCCAGACGGTCCTGGAGGAAGCGCAGAAAGACCCTATGGTCAAGGAGGCCATGGAGGAACTGCTGTAGGACCGTACGGTCAAGGAGGCTATGGTGGATACGGCCAAGGAGGAGGGTATGGTTACGGAGGCTATGAAGGAGGGATCAGCAGGGGAGACAACTATGGCCCACCGTGGAACAGACCCCCACCAGTGTACAGACGTCCATGGAGACCTGAGAGACCACCTCCACGACCTTACGACTGGAAGGATGAGCGACCATCTCTGCCACCTCCACGACCTTACGACTGGAAGAATGAGCGACCTTCTCTTCCACCTCCACCACCCTGGAACAAAGAGCCAAGCATTGGACCGCCACCTCCAGGACCCACCCCAGATTTTGGACAGCAAGGTAGATAAAGCTTAACCATGTGCACTGGAGTAATGCTTAGTAATAATAATACGCTGTAGGCTGTTCCAAATCCACCAGTTTGAGTATGCGTACACGCGAGTACTCAGCAGTAATGCTCGGAACACGGTTGGAGAGGGTCTGGGGGTGAGAGTCAATACGTCACTGGACGAAGGTCATAGCACAAGTCCATGCACTTCCAGCCAGTCTTGATGTATCCACCGCGAAGTGATGGCAGCCCCCCACAGCAGAGCTGTATTGCATGTTGCAGGTTTACTCACGTAAGGCGGCGAGCGAGTTGCTCGGCTGGAACAGCCTGCGGCTAAGGTGTATGTTTCATAAAACTCAAGCTCCTAAACCAGAGGGAGTTGGAAGGTGTGGTTTATACCAAATTCTTCCAAATCGTCTCAATAGTACAGGAAAAATCTTGCATTTCTTGAAAAGTTAACGGAAATATATTTATTTGTTTATAAAGTGTTCTAAAACACATAAACAAGACGATAGCCCCTGGCATAGCCCGCATAGCACTAGAGCCAGGCGGGTAGTCTGTACACATGGGGCGCACACAACCCACAATTTGTTTTAAAATTGCGTTTAAACAAATAAAGATATTTATAGAAGCCCACATAACGGTAAAGCCAGGCGGGTGGTTTATACACATGTGAGAGTTCTCGCACGGGTCCGCTAGTACATAATAATTCACGTAAACATTCCCACAGTAGAATGTGCTAGAAACATCCAAAGGAGTGATCACTTGGACAGGGAGTTGGAAGCTTAAAAATGGTAACATAAACCTAACACTATGGATAAGTACGCGTTCTTAGTTCCTGCAGTCGTACTTTAACCTTCCGACGTCATACACAAACAATTACAACAAATATATCAATGCTTCTTATGGTTTAAAATTAATTTACAACAATAAAACAACAATAGTACAACAGAGCTATATTAAATAATAATAATATCGTATGGCCTCGGGTGCCGGGTGCAAGCTTTGTTAATTGACACCCAGAGGGCAGCTTGCATGCCGAATTTCGTCGTTCCTCTGAACGCTATGAAGGTTAGACACTACAGCGCTTTCTAGTAGAGAATGGAGGAACTTTGTGTTGGTGGAAAATCCCGAGATTAATTTTGCCATTGAACACGGCCTACTTAATTCAAATGGGTTCTTTAACATGCCAACAACGTATGACATCCACGTCGTGAATTTTGTCGCCTTTCAAAAATCACTTACAGCGACCAGGGGCGAACCTGCAATCTTGGGGTTTGTAATCCGACACGTTAACCACTCACCCACCGTGGAAAGCTAGAGCTATATTAAAATGTGCAGGCTGAACGCAAAATTACAGAAATCATTAATTGGCAAAAATACTCCGCAATAAAAAAAAACAGCCTTTGAACGTCCACGGTGACTTTCATGCCGTATATTGCCACTATTATTCTCGGAAAACACACTCATCTCACGAAAATACCGCGACCACCACTTCATGAAGTGACGGGCTGGACTTCCTGTCAGATAATGTACAAAATGAATTACACTATGTGGCGGCGAAATTTAGTCATGTCCTGAAATCATGCGTCAGATAGTGCTACTATCCCTTTTTACATCATATGCCGGCTTTTCATCAAGTGCCTAGGATTTTCATGAAATGACGAGTTTCACTATCTGACTATGACATCTAGAAAAACATTATCCGCACCGGCCCCGCATCCACACGACTGTTATCCGCATCCTACCCACATTCGCACAACCTTTATCTGCATTCACACGTTTCTTATCCGAATCTACTGGCATTACTACAGTATAATATTTTTAATTAGATAAAGCATAAAACAACACCTTTAGACATTTGAGGAGAAAGTCGTTCCCTTAGGCTATGTACTTTGTCAAGTGCATTTTCTTTTAAATGAATGCTATACAGCCAGAATTGCAACCATTTCCAGTTCGGAGTGTTATATATGCTTAATGACATAATTTGAATGAGTTTAGCTTAAATCATCATCTTACATCTGTCGTGAAAAATAAACATAACGGAAAAGTATGATCCCTCCCTATATTATTCTGCTAAGGTCCCATTCCAGTTTTGTACCGAAAATAAGGTCCTATTAACACCAACCTACACATATGGGGTACCTACAGGTTCAGTATAACCCAATGCGTAAGCGAAACGCACTCTCTTACTGTTTAAATGCCTCACAATTAAATAAATACCTTAAAACATGTATATTTATAATGAAAGAATGAAAGAATGCAACACGGTAACCATGGTAACGGAATCTCACAGGTCCTTCTATTTCTGTCAGACGCAATGCAATTCCAATTATTACAGTACTGTGAAAGTTTCCAGGCGGTTATAAGGTTATCACTGAACCAAATTAAGCTGTAAAATCCATCGATACATACAGTATAATGCGCTTATAAGGGGGTCAAGGGGCACTCTAGAATTTTTTCACGCAATTTTCACGTGTGAGTATGGTACGAAAGGTCTTTTTCACCCGACTATAAAGGGTCTCGAAAGCCACATTTAAAGGCCCTTAAATTAACAGTGTCTGTGATATTCCCAGAAAACTAACTTCGCTCTGATATACCTATTAAGGAATGACAAACCCCTAACCACTGCACCAGTAGCTGAATTGATAAAGTCTGATTATTCATACCAAGGATAAATCTGTCATAGCATTCATGATTGAGATTTTGCTAAGTGTACTCTTTACAACTAGAATATTCGCGGGCGAAGCCGCGACGGATAATGCTAGTATGTGATAAACGTCCAGGTCTTAGTAATAATATTCAACAAGTTCGTGTTGTATTCTATAAACTATCCGCAAATTTACTCCAAAAATTATCCGCAGCTTATTCGCCATCCGCACTGCCATGCAAACGATATCCGCATCCACGCAGGGCTTTACCTATAATCATCCCCTTGCAAAAGTACCCTAGTTGCTTTGGAGCGTTGTAGATGGTGTTGCACTGCTACCAAGTAGTCGTGTGATCCTTGTCCTCTGACATAAGACCATGCCAGTGAATATGCCAATATTCAAGAACGTTTTCAATGAGCCAAACACACTGGACATGTAGTGTAGTCTGACGAGTCACGACTTTGCTTCTTTTCAAACTATGCAAGTCTTCGAGGACACTAACGCGACGGCTCAATGAGGCTTTGAACTCGCAGTGTGTGGTTCTGTGATTCTAAGGGTTATTTCTTAGCAAGACTTGGGCCCACTCACCATGAATATCAACTACAATGTTCATTTCAATACTCGATGATCAAGAGTTGTTTATTCTTCAATATATTCATGATGAGTATGCTGTGGAAACTGTCCGCTAAATCACCCGATCTGAATGCCAGATCCTCCCCGCAATTTGGCGGCTCAACGGTATCTTGTCTCACTAGATAGTTTCAGTTGTAATTCGGCCTACACAAATTTGCTCAATATATCTGGGCAGGGGTACAATTCCTGGAAAATTTCGGTGAGAGGCGTGTTGCTTCCTCCTGTTGAAAACCTGCGTACTCCTGGTACTCAGAAATGAGCTGATCACAAGACCCACAAGTCTGATACTGCACACCACTTAGAGATCATGGTTTAAGTTCTTCTTGGTGAAGAACACACCATTCTCTGGATAGTCTTGCTGTTCTATGAGTTTGCGAGCTAATCATAGCAACTAAGTGTCGAATTACACCGTGTGTGCCTGAACTTGTTGAACTATGCACACGAGATATTTCACAACAGTTTGGTAAGGTAGTACTGTCTTGCGGCTCAGTAAAGGCAGTCTTGTGTTAGTGTTCCTTGTGTGTATTTCAGTGTGTTTCCAACGAGCTCGCGCTGGGTTTAAACTGATCGTGGCACAGTGTTGGTATTAGTGTTCCTTGCTGAAGATAGTCTTGTGTGTATTTCAGAGTACTTCCAACGAGCTCACTCTGAGTTCAAACTGGATCGTGGCACAGTGTTGGTATTAGTGTTTCTTGCTGAAGATAGTCTTGTGTGTATTTCAGAGTACTTCCAACGAGCTCACTCTGAGTTCAAACTGGATCGTGGCACAGTGTTGGTATTAGTGTTCCTTGCTGAAGATAGTCTTGTGTGTATTTCAGAGTACTTCCAACGAGCTCACTCTTGAGTTCAAACTGGATCGTGGCACAGTGTTGGTATTAGTGTTCCTTGCTGAAGATAGTCTTGTGTGTATTTCAGAGTACTTCCAACGAGCTCACTCTGAGTTCAAACTGGATCGTGGCACAGTGTTGGTATTAGTGTTCCTTGCTGAAGATAGTCTTGTGTGTATTTCAGAGTACTTCCAACGAGCTCACTCTGAGTTCAAACGGGATCGTGGCACAGTGTTGGTATTAGTGTTCCTTGCTGAAGATAGTCTTGTGTGTATTTCAGAGTACTTCCAACGAGCTCACTCTGAGTTCAAACTGGATCGTGGCACAGTGTTGGTATTAGTGTTCCTTGCTGAAGATAGTCTTGTGTGTATTTCAGAGTACTTCCAACGAGCTTACGCTGAGTTCAAACTGGATCGTGGCACAGTGTTGGTATTAGTGTTCCTTGCTGAAGATAGTCTTGTGTGTATTTCAGAGTGCTTCCAACGAGCTCGCGCTGGGTTCAGACTGGATCGTGGCACAGTGAAGGTGGAACACGCGGTACCCTCTCTGTACGACTGTGAACTAGAGTGCGCCAGGGAACGACGCTTCCTCTGCATGACCTTCAGTTTCCGCTACTCCCTGGAGCCGACGTACCCGCGCGACAACTGCCTATTGTCAGGTCGCCACATCAGGGAAATGGATTCCTACACTGATCTTCTACAGGACAGGGACTATGATGTGTACGTGCGCAACGAGGACGCGACAGCGTGCTCCGATGAGACCCCTCCTATCTTCAGACCCGACCCTGGGGCGAGTGGTGAGTGCATTGTTGTGTTTATGTATCTAGTTAGTTAGGTATAACTGCATCAGAACTAATTGACCCTTGTGAAAATCTAGTAGGAAGCTGAAGAGAGAGTCTGCTTTTCTCAGCCTGCTGGGTGCTGTCCACTGCGTCACCCGTCAGTCGTCAGAAGTACACTCGTGTTCCCGCAGCAACTATCACTCACTCACTCACTCACTCCCATGATAACAACCATTATTTATTTCACTCGTTACAAACTGTATTAGGTGATTAGAATAATTAAATGACACTAATACGTGTAATGGAATAATATTGTAACGAAAATTTTATGAATGTATAGTTCAACACTTTACTGTTAATAATCAACCATTCTTTCTGCGTGTTGTGGTACGATGCGTTGTCAATAACAAGCACTGAGTTGTGTTCAAAATTAGGGATCAACTTTTCTGTTAACCAACGAATATAATATTCACTGTTCATATCTTTGTGATAGTCCTTACTTCTTTCATGTGACTGGTAAATAAGTAGCACGTTGGGAACAACTGGCTGACTGCACCTCTCTGTTATAAATCTGTCACAAGAAGCAGCCTTTCTTCCTTCGCCCCTTCCTAACCCTCTTCTGCACTGCAAGCTGTCATTGAGCTTGAGGTAGGCCCAGTGGCCAGCTTCAGTTTCTCACTCTCGGGCCAATTTGTTCCGAGGGACTTATATTGTCTTTTGTAGATCTTCAGTCGGTCAACACGATTGTGCCCAATGAGTGCGCGGGGTACAAGATACAAATATGTAAATACAGTCCTGGAAGAAATTAGAATAGAATACAATACCCTCTGCTCCAAATCTCAGATAACCAGAGATTGGGACGAGAGTATTATTTATTGCAACCATCACCTGGTACATGCGATTATTACAGTGCTTACGTAAAATTTAAAACCTACAACTAATTTACATTGTAAACAATTAACAAGACACTAACAATGGCTATTAATTATCATCATCATCATCATTGATTTGCAGTCCTAAGACTGGTCAGTTGCCAAAAAAAACATGTCCAGAACGTCCTGTCATTTGCCGCATTCTTCATTGAATTATAATTGTGCTTGGGTGTCGTTTAGAATGTGTTTAAGGAAGCTATTTCTAGGTTAGTTGTAAACCCACCTCATTATAATATAATGTCTTCGAATACTTACATCCTCACACAATATTCTTGCTCCACAATTCTCTTAGCAAACTTACTTACAATACTGGCCAGGGTTGCCGTTCCTTCTTCTACACACCATACTTAACTCCACATAATGTTCTTGATACGACAAGTGCATTGAATACATTTTTATGAACTTTTAGTCAATATTCGGTAACTTCCTGGAAGAAATTACAAGTATTTGTTAATTATCACATTAAATGGGGCAATTTAGGATTACGCGTTTTGACACTCAAGTTCCTAATGTAAATTCCCTACTGTAATTCAATAGTATGTCGTTAGGTGGTTTTAATACGATTCGCAATCTGAATCTCATTATACGTTAGGTTTGTTTGGTGTTCAAGGTTTTCTGAATTACATGAGTAAAGGTGTATATGAACGTGGATACAATTTAGAATAACACAATATACAATATAATAATAAGAAATCAATTAACAAATTTTATCATGTTCTAGAAAAAACTAATTATAATGTTAACTTAACTTGGTGTCGTACTCCTCACGGCGATGTTGACTTATCGTCCTGCACACCGCTACTGACGCGGTGAGCTCTAAGCCTAACATAGTTAACATGTCATCCTGCGCGCCATTTGTTATCGGAAGATATAACTGAGGTTTGGAATGAATTATCGTTGTACTTCAACCAAACTAAATGAGGTTAGACCGTGGAACATTCCTCGCCACGCGTGGACCATAAGCCATTCAAACTAAGCGCTGATAGTTGTAAACCCACCTCATTCAATAACATACATCTTATCTAGGTTGGCAACACCCCACATAAACACATCGCACTGACTCTGCACAGCACATATGAACAGGGGGGAGGAAGGGAAAACCAGTGTCGTGAGATAACAGCCCATCTTAGTCGACCACACCTGGAGTAACAGTGAACACGAAAACTGCTCGTATCTCCATCATGTAAGACAACCAGATAAGTAGTAGCCTGTAATATTACAGTTTAACCATAGTTGATTTTTTACAACCATATAATCACTCCAAATTACAATCTCCGGATAGCTATCACCATTTAGCATTTCACCTAACATATATACTGCATTTAGCATACACTGACAGTTGCAGTACCAATACTGCAACTAAATAATTGTACATATTGTAAATATTTTCACCTGTATTTTCAAACCTAGATGTTATAGCCTTAGTGTAATGGATCCGATGATGATCGCTTGACGATCGAAAGTGGTCATCCTAGTGTATTTATTAATCTCATGTAATTTATTTCAGGATTAGGGCATAACCCAGCTCTTTTGGGTACATTCGTGTTGACCGACTGAAAAGCACCAAACTCTTGTTTACTAAGGCAACACTGAAAACAAGGCTTCAAACCCCACGATGTGTGTTTTTACAGTTGAATTTATTTTAATTATTATAATTATTAATAATGTTATCCCCACCCCCCTAATTTTAATGTTTATATATGTATTTTTAATTTTCAATTTATGTTCTTATAGATTTAATTTTGATATTTTTCTATTGAATTAATTAATTAACCAATTTCCAATTGATTTTACAAATATTTTCATTTCTGTAGTTATGTTTATTATTGTAATTTTATTTTTATTATTTTTATTTCTATATTTATATTTTATTTTTACACTTTAATTGTTAATATTTTTAGTTTTAATTCTTTTTTAAAATTTTATCCAACACATTACGTCAAGCAGATACGTATAAGGTGCGTTCAAAAAGTAACGACCCGGAGGCATAATTACAGAAACTAGTACCTGTATGTTAGAAGTATTGGCCCTGGCTGTTGAGGCACTTGTCCCACTGTGACACGAGGCGGTGAATGGCTGTCTCATAAAATGCACTGGGCTGCGATGTGAACAGCTGGGCGTCGGCGTCCGAGGTAAATCGTTGGCCCCGCAGAGCCCTTTTCAGGGGACCAAACATGCCGTAATCACAGGGAGAGAGGTCTGGACTGTATGGAGGGTGGCCGAGAACCTCCCATTTGAATTTCTGCAGGAGTGCCGCAACAGTGTTGGCCGTATGAGGTCGTGCATTGTCGTGGAGCGAGACGGCGGCTATGGCGTTCACTGTCACTCGGCGGTTCTGGGTAATGAGTGCATCAACCAGCTGGACGTTGTCGTCGGTAATGCCGGGGGTGCCCCAGACCGGGCATCACACCCGTCCTTCCCTGAAGCGCTTGTGCCACGCCTTGACCCTTGCAAGGGACATGCAGTGTTCGCCGTACACTTGTGACATTCGGCGATGAATGTCCGTTCCCCCTACTCCTTCCGCTATCAGAAACCGAACAACATCCCTTTGCTCTTCGGTTCACGTCTCCATGTCACTGTTTGCAATGCGACTGTCAGCGTTGGACGATTGATGCATGCTGCTGCTCGCTTTGTATCGTCACGTGACGTGCACGCGTGTCCTCTAGCGACGGGCTGTGACCTTCCACGCTCTGGTCGGAACCACACCTCGTTACACACACCACGATTAGCCGATGTCGTCACCGGTTTGCGCATTCCAGCCTCCGGCTCGTTACTTTTTGAACGCACCTTATATATACTATTTGATTTTTAGAAATACTAGCACTTCGGCATGAACATTCTCCGAAATTTGGTTTAAAGATTCAACTATCAGCATCTTTGAGAGCATAAACTGTCCTTATGACAGGTGGTTAATATAGAGACCACTATCCCATAAAGGGTTAAGGAAGAGTCAGGGAAGCAATTTTGGAAGGAATTCGACCGTGGACCTGTTGAAAGGAACTGTCTCGGATTTTGCCTTGGGGTAAAAATGGTAAACCACGGAAAACCATTTTCAGGACGACCAAGGTGGTATTCTAACTCACGCTCTCCCGATACCAGCGAGGAATGTGGTATCGCGTTAGCGACGTATTATTAGACAGAATTAATAGTATTTGTGCTTTTTGTTCATCTGAGTTACACAGCTTTTGTCGTAAAATAGCTCTTTTTTCCGTTCCGAAAAGCTCTATAAATATGTTGGGTTTGTTTTGCAGAATGCTTCCGGCGAGTGCGCAGTGGACAGCGGCTGGAGCGCTCGGTGGTGCGCGACTCCATCAACGCTCAGACCGTGGTGGAGTGTGAACTGGAGTGCCTCAGGTCCCGCTACTTCACCTGCCGGATCTTCAGCTTCAGGTATTTTGTATTTTCTACACAGGAACTAGGTTTCCTTAATCGAGGACAATTACCGATAGAGAAAAATCTGTTAAATGAAAATACATCTCATATGATTTTAGAACTTAAAAGGTTCATTCTGGTTCTGTATTGATAAACTAATTGAGTAATAAACAGGTTAAAGGTTCCGCCTGATCAATACTTTTATTAAATATGATGTGGTCTTTGGTGGGACATGTTTCAAGGCCTAATTATTTTTGGCCCCTTCATCAGCCGATATGAATTAATAAATGTCAATGACACAAGAAATGTATAGCGTAACACTATAACGTCTCTTGTGTAAAGGCTCATACTAGCCACGTTTTTCCACATCATATTGTGTTAATTTAGGCGTTCAATTTCCCATCCGTCTTTATGATGCACCATACAAGGTTTAATAACAAGGGAATTTTTAGTGTTACGCTATACATTTCTTGTGTCTTGGACATTTATTAATTCATATCGGCTGATGAAGGGGCCAAAAATAATTAGGCCTTGAAACATGTCCCAATAATGACCACACAGTGATCAATATTTAATAAAAAGTATTGATTAGGTGGAACCTTTAACCTGTTTATTATACATCTCATAGTCACTACGAAATTGTAATGGGCTACATATTACATTAGCCTGTTTACCATCTCTTGATGAATGCAGTACAATTGCATTTGTCTGTTGGCACAGGCTAGAGTAAAATGTGGCTCATGTTTCATTTATGGCTGTGTTTATATGGAAGCTGCAGAGGTATGAGTGGTGCTGAGTAATGGCCTTCAGGGCACAACCAGTGCCTGTGAATGCTGTGAAAGGTACTACTCATAGGGTTAGTACTATTGTTCTGACTCGGTGAGGAAAGCAATGGCAAACTACCTCACTCCTCACCTTGCCTAGTACGCCTCATTATAGTTTGTGGGTCCCTACCACATAATCTATAGTAGTGCTTTTTGAGGATCCAACCAGCCTCCAGGCTGACCACCTAACAGGCAGACATATTACCTCAATCAGGATCTAAAGTCAAAAATATTCCAATTCCAAAAACTGCTTAAGAATAGAAACACAAATGCAACTCATTCTTTGTTTTAGAAAGCTACGGCTCTACGGTATTTTCATTTTTTTCTTTCGTCTTCAAGTATCGTTTCATCCCCATATTCTAAATATTGTAAGCCTATTAGAGCTGACACTTTCTAACTGGGAAAAATCTACTGCCTAGGTCTTATAGACATGGGAAAGAGAGCTACATTAGGCAGTGCAAGGGAGTAAGCTACCGAAAGCGGTGAAATGATAGACCATCATAGTATCACGAGGACGCCAATGGTCAAATCCTAAACCACTTTCCTCTCGAGAACGTAGCCACCGCCGTATTGTTACTAGTTTATAATAAAGTATATTTTAAGAAATAGTTTAATTCATTAACATTTGTTTATATTTGAACATTTGTCTTTATAAATATAAATGTGAGTCAAATGATTGATTGAACTCATGTTTGCTCAGTAAACTACCGATTCGGTCTTTGTCAGGGATCATAGCAATAATAGTGTAGGCCGATAGCCCAGATATTAGCCTCTTAAAACAATAGTGATGCGTGCTACCCCCTAGTAGCAAGTTCGTTAATTGGATCAAAGTAGGTAAAGCACAACACAAATGGTCCTTTAAAGAAATATAGCTTTATTGCAGGTCAGAAAGTTACACCACACAATAAGCAAATAGAAACAATTAACTGTCTACCTCAAGTTTCTCCCTTATGGAGCACTCTCGCCTCTTCCACTCGCTCACGCAGTTAATCCCTCACTAATGAGACCGGTGTCCTCGGTAGAAATACCTGCAACACTTCCTTGAGTACACAAGCTACAGTTATTTACGATAGTCTGGCACTCACCACTAAATGCTTGAATATCGCACACTGCTTCGCTGTCCGCAGGCTAGGGAACAGTCCACTGGGTTTCGCAATTCACACAGCACTACAATAACCTCTGTCGCACAGTGAAAGACACTTGCTACAAAAACACAGTCCGTCCCTCGCTGGCCAGGTCGCTTTATATAGCGGGGCTGGTGACTCAATGGATATTTCCAGAGCAGATCAGGATTCACGGTTACTCGAGAATTCCATTACCGGGTGGGCCGCGAAGATTCGGGACCGTCTGTTTGTTACTGCCTGTCTTCTTGTTGCGCAAACCGCTGGTTAACACCAGGGCAGGGGGTAGCCCGAGGCGGACTGTGAGTCACGCAGCGAGGTGATGAAGCAACCGCGCAGCCGTAACAATAATTGTCATTGAGCGCACAAATATTTACAACGCAAATAGTTCTTGCATTGAAAAGGAAAACAATTGCTTAAAATTAACATTAAAAGAAAAAAATCACTGGCCTCTAAATGAATACACAGAAGTAGGCCTACTAGGTTTTCTCCCAAACATTGAATACTGTAGAATGATGGTTTTAGTTTTTAGTAAATTTACCAATCTATGACCATGAAATACCCGTTAGCTATTTGATTATAACATCCCAGTAGATGGTTATAATGATGCAATTGGATGAAGACTTCATAGACAGGTCCCTCGCTGATCACTTGTCGCAAATTCAGATCAGGAACATATTTATAATTTTGCTGGAAAGTATGTTCAAACTGCAAGTGGTAATTCACAAGATTAGAGTACTGTCAAATAATCGCTATCTATAATGCCACACCATCTACAGTACATGGCGTACACAGTACGTAATCTGGAGTCTAATGCTTCTACAGCCTGAGTTTGTAAATTGATTCTGTACAACATTATTTATAAACTGTGTATTTTTATGGAAAATATGATTGCGTGCTATTGTTTGTCAGTCGGCAAAACTATACATTGAATAAATTACTTACTTACTTACTTACTTATTTCCTTTCGCTCCGGGCGGAGCATACGGCATCCAAGAATGATTTCCAGTGGGCTCTGTTTGTACCCAAGTTCTTCACTTCCCTCCAAGTCTTTCCAGCTTTTCTGGCCTCCTCTTCAATGGTGCGTTTCCAGGTGTTCCTTGATCTTCCCCGTCTCCGAGCCCCTTGAGGATTCCAGTCCAGAGCTCCCCTTTCTACGGCATCATTCTGTTTCCGCAGAGTTTGCCCAATCCAGCCCCAATTCCTCCGTTTAATTTGGACTTCTATAGGTTGTTGGTTAGCCCTGCAGATGGCGCCACTAAAGAGCTCATTCCCTAACACAGAAAATAGCCTCGTCTTATCGGCAGGGCATAAGGCCTTAGTCAACCCAATGCCGCATCTTTATAACCCCACAACTTAAATGACCCGTCGCCGGGTGTCGGTCCCGGTTTAAATACTCTTAATTAGTTCGAGAAGGAACTAGGTTCAGAAACACATTCGGCACATCCATAATGTAAACATCAAAGAGAGAACAATGACATTCTGGAAGTCTTATTGTTGTTTTAAGGAGCCTAACATCGAAAATCCTCACTCTACACTTACAGTTCAATGTTATAACTGCCAAAGATTGTACCACAATGCTGCTAGTTGCCTTCACGAGACCCGCTGTAACAGATGTGGTGATCATCATCACCACACAGCTTGCAAGGTCGCACGTGACTGCCCTAAGTGCGTCAACTGTGGTGGGGCACATGCAGACTGGTATCTTGGGTGCAAATACATTAAAACAGCAATAAAACGTCGGCAGTCACAACTCAGACAACACACTAACTCTCCATCCCTCCCCTCATGTCACTAACACTTGCCCCGCCCTCTCGAACCCAGAACTCAGCCCTCACACATCTCCTCCAAGTACTCCAGCAATTAGCCATGATTCCTCTCTAAATTACCGTCATGCACTCCAACAGGAACCCAAGAACTCACTCCTTGCCCCACGGGGCCTGGTGCGTCTGCTCGAGGGTCCGGCCTCGGCCGGCTCACTTGGGATGGTGCGCTACGGTCCGTGGGTTCGGCCACTCTGCTCTGCCACACTTCGACTCACCTTATGCCTCTCTTGGCTTTAAAATTTAATGCCACACAGGCTTCAACTCCATTCTTACTTCCTACTTTCATAAATTCTTCGCCTCTCTGGCTTTTCGATTCCACTCTTTTGTGCTATATGCACCAGGTCATATTCTGACCAATAATGATGTTACAGGAAGTGACCAAACCCCTTTTTCAAACCAGTGCTTCTTAATCCCTATTCCGTCATTGATATAGCTCTCATGGCCCGTATGGGCTGAAAGGCTTTATAAAATGCACGCAAAGTAGCTGACTTTACGTCGCATGGTCTGTTTGTTTGTTTAGTTATCGGCGTCTGGAAGTATTTTGAAAACTAAAATGTACTAGTAACATAATTTCCGCGATTGACAAGTGTCAGAAAAATTCAACAATAGGCATCTGACTTAAACGAACCAATTACATATGAATTGCAGCCAATAGCCATAGCAGGGTATTTTAATTGAACGCTCGTGTGCACCCAGCAAGTTCGATTTCAAGTAGTTCCAACTTTGGCTACCAGATGCCCTCTGTCACTAACACCTAGCGGCGAGCGTTGAAACATGATAGAGCGTTTCTAACCAGCCAAATATAACCTGCACATTTGGCTACACACTACCAATTGTACTGGTAGGTTCTTTCACATGCCATAAATCTATGACATCGACCCGTTAGCTTTACTTCCCCTCCGAAGGAAGGCATACTGAAGGATTTTAACACTTTTAAACGAACCAATAATGACCAGTTAATATACTTCAATGTATTCACTACGAACAGTAAATATTTGATATAATGATTCAAGGTGTTGATATAGAATTATATAAAATATGCTAACAAATTATGTACACTTACAATGAGGTATCTTCGTCAAAATGCCTTTACTATAGGCTAATTACTCCTCTAAAGAAAGCCTCCGTGGCTTAGGCGGCAGCACGCTGGCCTCTCACCGCTGGGTCCGTGGTTCAAATCCCGGTCACTCCATGTGAGATCTGTGCTGGACAAAACGGAGGCAGACAGGTTTTTCTCCGGGCACTCCGGTTTTTCCTGTCAAAATGTCATTCCAGCAACACTCTCCACTATCATTTCATTTCATCTGTCATTCATTTAATCATAGCCCCAGAGGAGTGCGTCAGGCCTCGGCAGCCGGCACAGTTCATATCCTCGCCGCTAGATAGGGGCTTCATTCATCCCATTCTTGACCCGGTCGGAGACTGGAAGCAGGCTGTGGTTTTTCATTTTTCACTCCTCTAAGGAGACAGATTAAGTCCATCATATATACCACTTAGCCAAATCTAAAATACCGTACCTAATGCACACAGAAAAACTTATGGGCGACCGAGAACCACGCAGTGAATCCCCAAAGACAATAAATAAAAGTCCTCTCGGCACGCCGGAAGGCGGAGGTAGATTTCATTGGGCAAACTTGGGGATAGGCGAAAATCGGCAGAATATGCACGTTTCCGTAGAAGGATCAGACCTCATTTATTGCGAGAAAATATTTTATAATTGGAGCTTAATTAACTTTGTTTTTCGTCATTTCAAGCATATTTTAAACATTTTATTGTCTTATGGGGAAGGTAACCTTCTTGTCATTTGGGGTGCATTTTTATACTTGTGGTCACACTGTCCTTATGTAAGGTTTCGACATTGATGTGTAACTATGTAACGGTCTGTTACCTCTTCACGCAAAATTGTATCTCCCGCAGAGATTTTGGTTGGTTCCTCAGTTTAGGGACTGCGACAACGCGGTCATGTAACCCCGTGTACTTTGGGTGAGTGTAGAATCTGTCTGATAAACAGAGTGAATTGTGATGGCTGTATTAGTCTGTAATTCAGGTAATGACTGCAGACGGTCAATTTCAAGCAGTAGTTCCTATTGTTGCTACCTGATACTACAGTCAACGACACCTAGCCCTGAACTTGACTACGAGATACCACCGCAACCAGCAACTCGCAACGAACGTTGGATCTTCGCCCCCCCCCCCCCCCAAAGGAAAGCATACTGAGGGATTTTTAGCGCTCTTAGAAAATCCGACGACTTCGGCCGGGTTTGAACCCGCGAACTTGGGCATAGAAGTTCAGCATACTACCAGTTACGTCACCGAAGCCGCTTCTCACTTAGATGGAAAACTGAATGTCATCGCGTGCAAGTGCGTTGTCATGGCAACGTCTGATGGCTCATCCCTCATCAATTTAGTAGTGTTGTCATGGCAACCTCTGATAGCTCTTGGCACTTTCTTATAATTCCGAAATCATTTTTCTCATCCCTTGGCGTAATGGTGGGTCATATCAAAAATTCTTTCAGACAAAGATTTTAGGTAATTATTAGGGAAATATTGTCCATTTTGTAGGGTTCTGATATTGTGCCTATTAAGAGAGATATGATTAATGTTTCCCGAAAAACCCACTTTTTCCCACCCCTTTGGTCAATGGTTGGTGCTATCAAAAACCTCTTCAAACATAAAATTTTGGGCCTTATTCGACACTTAGTATTAACTTTGAATGGATTCGATATTTCAAATATTAAGAGAGTTATAGCGATATTTCACTTTTTCGAAAAAAAAAGCCCCTCATTTTCACCCCCGTCGACCGATTATGCCCATTAACGAACTCGACCGAGATTTTAAAGGGGTACATATTTTGTAAAAAATTCAAATTGATTGGTGCAAAATTGCGGTAGTTATCGTGTCCACAAGAAAGTGATATATGTATATATATACATATATACATATATACATAAATTATATATAAACATTTTAACTTACGGTGGTTTTGGGGTCTAGGGGATGTGAACGTGAAGATATGTCGAAATTTTCCGGAAGTCGAAGCATGGTACCCATTGCAATAGTTGGCTTTCTAATGAAATCTACCTAACATTTAAGTCACATTTCGTTTGTCACTCCTAAAGAATTTGCTTCTGAACATCCAATGCAAAATTTATGTAGTAGCGTCCTTCTTAAATCATACCTAGCAGGTGCTTTGAACATGATGGTTAAAACATTCACGTGTTCTTTTGAATAGTAAAATATTTCAATTACATTTACTGAGGAAAAATACTCGGGAGGTAAATCTTAAGAAATAGTGCATCACGTATAACTAAAAGGTGCCCAACGTGGAAGCTGAATATAAAACGTAACTATAAGTAGGTTTATTTTCTCATTAAAATCTTCCTCACATGTGTCACCTTTTTATGCTCTACTTTCCTGGTTAAAAGTAGAATAAGAAAGAAACCTGCACATATGTACACTCATTTATCGACTTCTCAATGAAAGTACACCTCACTATCTCTCTTGTAATTATCGTTTTCTTTCTTCCTTTCATGATCGTCACACGCGATCTGGATCTATAATAGCAATTCCTCTACATCATTCATCTGCCTTCAGTAACTCTTTCCTCGTATCGGGAACTAGAATTTGGAATAACTGTCCACGTGACGTTAGAAATTGTCCATCCATAACAACTTTCAAACGTAAATGTAAAAATTTCCTCTTGAATCCGTAGGCCAACTAGAACAATTTGTGTATGAATGTGTGAGTGAATGACCATAGTAAAACTCCATGTCTTGTTATTACTGTATGTAATTTGTATAGCTTAGTTATTATCACGCTGTTGCCAATTTAATTCTAGTATTTACGTTTTCCTAGTAGGCTATTTAAGTTTTGTAGGTTAAGAATAACATATATGAGTATTCATGTAAGTTGCACAGTGTGAGGTTAAGTGTAATAGAGATCATAGAGCCCTAACTTTGCCCCAATAAAGGCACCAATAAATAATAAATAAATATAATGCATCTAATTTAGACGCATTAAAATATGTTTCGAAGACTACTAAAACTCGTGATATAACGCAATAAAGTAAAGTAGACGAATATGATATGATAATGGTTTTATTCCCTGTTTCTCAGTGACTTCAAACAATAATGTTAGGAAATTATATTTTCACATCATGTTATTATGCCTCATGTTGCAGGTACGGCTCCCCGACTATCGGCGGGCCCTTGGACAGTTGCTTGCTCTCGGACTGGCCCCTGTTCGAGCTGCAACCCATCAGACACCTCCAAGACGATCTGTCCTTCGAGTTGTACGAGCGCGGCAGCTTCGGACACGGCTGTGAGCTGGACCGTCCTCCAGTACATGTGGGGAGGGAGCCTCCCCCTCCACCACCCCCTATTCCACCCCCAGCAAGACCGAGACCCGAGGATGACTGTAAGTCCTTTTATCACGTCATACTTAGTATTCTCCCGATTGAATAGTGTCTTGGGACACCTTGGTCTTCATACCCGTTGATTGTTGATGTGTTGATTGGATTCGTTAATAATATCGTGCTTCTTTAAATGCCAGTAGCCGGCACGGATTTGATGTTTGTTTTTTTTTTCTCTACTGCATCAAAGTGAGGTCTGTAATTGTATTGCGAGTTACAATCACAAGTAACGAAATGTCACTCTTTAAACTTGGTGTGGCAACAGCTGGTGAGAAGAGGGTTTCTTTCGCTCTCAGTAGCACAACAGCTGTGACCCCCTCCACTACATTCTTTCTCCTACCTTCCCCTCCCATACCTTGAGTTCGCGCAGATCTGCAGCATTAGGTATTAATATTACTCTCTAGGCTGCATGAAGTGGTCCAAGAATGGTCCGTCACATAACATTTAAGTGTTACCCGCTAAGCCTGTTTAAGATAGTCAGACTGCATATTGCAACGTAGTGGATTTTCACTTCTTCAGTGGCGTTGAAGCTCACAATTATGATGCCATGCTTCGACGATATCTACTGAGGTTTATTTTTATCCCTGAAACCGGGCAAGTTTAATTGATCAGCACAGGGCCAGGGGCGGATCTAGGGGAGGGCGAGGAGGGCGACCGCCCAGGGCCCCGCGGTCAGGGAGGCCCCGCGCCATGGATTTATAAAATTTAATTAATCAGCCTAATTAATTATACTTTTCAAACTTTTTTTTTTGTGCAGCTATGACCTCCCTTGACCGTTTAGAAAGTTTAGATTTCAGTGAAATAATAGAGGACTTCAGCCGGAAAAATCGCAAAGTAATATTTTAATACTTCATAGTTTAAATAATCTTCTTCAAGGGGACTTCAAGGTGTGTTTTTTTTCATATTATTAAAAAAATGTACTGAAGTGTATTCAAAATATTGTAACTATTCTTTATTTTATTATTATTACAAAACTAATTTCCATTTGATTTGATATTTTTTTATTTCCTATTGTTGTGGGCCCCACCTTATAATACCGCCCAGGGCCCCGCAAGGCCTGGATCCGCCACTGCACAGGGCATCGCAAGGAACGAACTACTACCACCGAACAATGCTGATGAACATGATTGTGAACTCTCGGGATTGAGACGATGCCAAAGTTTCGTAAAACTCAGTCACACTATACCACCATGAAGACACTAAATTTCTTCACAAACCAAAGAGAACTGTAAAGTGGAAACGCACCATGAACAATATCGAAAATCATTGTTCTTCTCCATAATAACACCCGAAATAACTGGCCAGCGGGCAACCAAAAAATCAGATCATGCCCTATCATCAGGTCATGATACCATGACGTGCAAGCCCTTACACACGCCAAATATCATTGGCCTAGGACCATAAGAAAAGCAGTACAAACAAACAGAATCCTGATAACGCCAATCGGGATACCGGTTACCAGCTTAACCATATATGGTTGCCAATCATTAAGAATATTGTAAGGTAATTTTCACCCCTCTACTTGTTTCAAAATTCAGCAAAATTTTCTGTCAGTTACTGCATTTTCTCCTCTCGCAGTTACAAATAAAAATGGTCAGCCACAACATTCAGTTCTTTTCCATTGTTGACAATAAATTATTCGCATTCTCTTCGGTAACTAGAGATTCCTGCCTTCATAAAGCTATTGATTTGACACAATCAATTATTATTAGTAGTAGTATTATCATACATATAACTGTACAAACCACCCATCCGGCTTTATTGTTATGCGAGTTCTACGCGACACAGTTTTGGCAGAGACTATCGTCTTGTATATTTGTTTAAACGCACTTTTGGAACGAATTGTGGATATTTATACGAAATCAGAGTGAACTGATGCGTGTAAGTTAATTCTCTTTCTTTTAAATCAGAGGTGGGCACAATTCGGCTCATTGAGCAGCTCTCCCGCTCCGGCAGGAGAAAGAGCAGAGTATGCGCTCTCACCGAAGTTAACCTTGTAGCTGCTTGCACAGCTTGCCGTTACAAGCGGCGCATCACAACAGTTTTATACTTGTGCCCTGTTTGTTGTGCATTACATTATTAGATTATGGTGCTACCTACATACGTTTAATTATATTCCTTTTATTAGGTTCTGTGTAGGAAACATAAATAATTACTTTGACAGCTGATAAGTACAAACTCCTTTGCCCACTACCGATAGTCCTGAAACTACAATAAGCCAACCTAACAACTTGTTTAGAACACAAGGAACGAAAAATTGTTGTAGGAGTACATAAATAAATACATGAATAAATATCATTCACCATAAACAAACTATAGGCCTATGTGTTCTTACATAATTCTGCAATGATGAGGAGGTGTGCATATCCTTTCGCTGAAGCAGACGGGTTACATTTGGAGCGATCGATCTTGCACTTGCAATTCGAAGAACGGCTGTGAGATGTGCGTCAGTTAGAATGGTTCTTCGTGGAGATTTATTTATCTTCATTAGAGAGAACAGTTTCTCACACAGATATGTTGAACCAAACATTGATTGGCAGTCATTTTGTGAATGTTTGGGAAATCTGTTTGCGAAAACTGTTCATAAAAATGTGCTAAGCTTGATCGTGATTTAGCGTACAGCCGTACACATAATATAGACCTACTCAGCCCGGTGCAATGCTGTACGTATGCTTGCGCCTTGACTGCGCATATTGCCATCGAGTCGTCCCAGCACAAACTATTAGCGAGCAGTCGGCTCCTTGGCTCCGCTCGCGCTCATGCAGTTGGCTCCAGGAGCTGCGCTCTCTCATTGACCACTTATGTTTTAAATGCTCATTATTTGTAATGATCGGTTATTTGTGAGCACCCCATGTGTATATACCACCCACCAGGCTTCACTGTTATGCGCGCTCAACGCAATACAGTTCTGACAGGAGCTATCATCTTGTTTATTTTGTTTAAATGCACTTTATAAACAAATAAATATAATTCGGTTTATTTTTCAAGAAATGCAAGATTTTTCCTGTAATAATGAGACGATTTGGAAGATTTTGGTACAAACTGCATCTTTCAACTCCCTCCGGTTTAAGAGGTTGAGTTTTGTGAAACTTACACCTTAGCGTTTTATATTACATGGTTATAATAATTATTATTATCATTAGTTTTGGCAAGGTTTTGCTCTATGTTTATAATAAACTCAATTTGTAGCAGAATAGCTGTATAATACCATTTAATGCTAATGATGAGTGTGTTTTTGCAGTGTGTTATGTAGGGTACGGCGGGCCCGCGCGACTTCTCCCCGGAGCGGTGAAGGACGGCATCTCCGTGCCCTCGGAGCTGGACTGCAAGGCGGAGTGCTCCAGAGCCAGGGAGACCTTCCGGTTCTACTGTGCGGCCCTTAGCTTCCGGTGAGTAACAACTTGTTACTGTTATTAGTAACGTTGTTACCCCCTCTTTATCGTAATGTAACGGTTATTAGTAACGCGTAACTCCCCCACCGTGATTATTTCGCTAACATGGCACAGTTGTAGTCAGATACATGTGAGGAAAGGAAGATCCTTATCTAGAACTGTACATGTTTTCATAATGAAGGTGCACTTGATTAATAGAGACTGGAGAGAATCATGAATAAGGTTTTTATAAACTCTTAATTGTATCCAGTTGATTAGCTCGGCGCGATGAAGCGCTGACAATGGATGTCAGAATTCGGGTGGTACAGGACTTGTATCCCATCATCGGACATTCTCTGATTTCTCCACTCTCTATTTACCATCCGAAAAGTCTGAAAGGGAGCAAATCTTCAGTACACGTTTAAATACAGTATTTATGTCCGACCCTGGCGAAATGTAAACATTATATGTCAGAAAACAGTACTGTAATGAGGCTCATTATAGTACAAGTTTTCATTATCATACAGTTTCTCCCACCAATCAGAGCTCAAGAAACAGATATTAGGTGAGGATAGAATCGCACCTGCGCTCAGTTCCATGGCCCCCTATTTTAAATTTCACTGTGTGGCGAGTGTCATAGTGAGGTATTCCAGGAGGCCATAGTCAAATACAAGGTATTCTCTGCGTCCCATGCGCTCTGTTCAGTACATAAAACTGGTGAAATCTCGACTGATATTTATGAATATTTATGTTCGAACATAAAATAGTTATAATTATCGTCGAACATAAACAGTCTTATGCAACTCGCCTATAATGGTAATTAAGACACTCCTATGGAAATTATAAAACTCGCTGCGCTCGTTTTATAAACATACTCGTCACACACTCTTTATCGTAAAGTAACTGTTATTAGTAAAGTTGTTACCCGCTCTTTATCGTATGGAAATGATAAAACTCGCTACGCTCGTTTTATAAACATACTCGTGTCTTAATTATTGCCATTATAGGCTCGTTGCATAATGTACTAACAGCGCCTGTTTCTATAAAGACGGGAAAATCAACAGGTTAGCCAAATTAAACCCGGAAATTTATCTCACCGTTTTCAAAGAAGAAATTCTGATTGTGATAGCATAATTCACTTTAGTCTGTTTGGTCCGTGAGTCTCTTAAAAGGGATTTACTCGCGAAGGATCAACAACTGTATGTCTTATGCTAAGTAAAAAAAGCCAAACATCTGGAACAAGAACTTGTTTGCAGGGTACACTCTAGTCCCCGGGACAACTCCCCGAACTGCCTGCTGTCTGACGTTGAACAGCGCGACTTGCGGCCTGGCCTGGACTACGTGCATGAGGCGGATCACTGGCTGTTCGCCTTCATCAGCCGTGACCCCAGATGTTCGCCTGAGGAGCATCACCACCATGAGCACTTCCGTAAGTTACCATTTACTGTCTTGGTTTGAAGTATTATTATTATTATTATTTTAGTTTACTGCCATTAG
This sequence comes from Meconema thalassinum, assembly GCA_946902985.2. Taxonomy (NCBI): domain Eukaryota; kingdom Metazoa; phylum Arthropoda; class Insecta; order Orthoptera; family Tettigoniidae; genus Meconema; species Meconema thalassinum. Next base: position 778,132,161 of record OX336388.2, on the reverse strand, counting down.
AGACCACGTTAAACAACTGTTACACAATCATAGAAGCCTTCCTTGCAGCCAAGTACCGTTGCATTATTTATCTGGCAGCCTGTCTCCTTTCCACTATCCACTGTTCAGGGTGTCTACTTCGTGAATGCTCTTGAAGTTATAGATCTGCTGCCGATATTATTGCTATTATTACTGTTATTATCATTATTATTATTAAGTATTATTATTATTATTAATACTAGTCCGGCTCCGTGGCTAAATGGTTAGCGCGCTAGGCTTTGGCCTGAAATTCCCCGGGTTCGATTCCCGGCCGAGCCATCTGGGATTTTAATCTCCTGGGGTTAATTCCCGTGGCTCGGGGACTGGGTGTATGTGCCGTCTTCATCATCACTTCATTCTAATTACGACGCGCAGGTCGCCCACGGGCGTCAACTAAAAAGGCATGCACTCGGCCTCTCCGGAGGCCTCACGAAAAAACAAGTACTATTATTATCATATTTTCACATCGTTATGCCCATCTAAGGAGCGCAAGAGAACTCATTTAACAAATGATGTTGATCTTTTCATCTCCCCAAATCTCTTCATCTGGACACTCAGGAGTTTCTTCCGTTGTTCATTCCATGGTGTACTAGTTCTGATTTTCTGATAGTTGTTGATAACTGTTCTGAATTTGAATCTGTCTTGTATGACTTCCTCTACGATGCCAACTTCCTGAAGATCTTCCACTATTTCCTTAAGCCAGTTGGTCTTGACTTTCATTTAGAGAGCAAGGTTAAAAATCCTCTTCGTCATTCTGTCATCGGTCATGCGAAGAATGTGGCCATAGAACGTTAATCGCCTTTTCCTGACTGTGTCGGTGATCCTTTCAGAGTGATGATATAGCTCCTGGGTAGATTATAGGCTAGGGAATAACCCACCCACCAAGGGAATATGATTAAGAGAAGGAAGTAGATTTGGGATTGGAAAAGAAGGATAGAAAAATAGGAGGAAAGTCCCACAAAAGTTATAAGTTGAGCTTTAAATACCCTTAGAAGCGGTTGCCACCGCAAATCTGTGCTCGGATACCTAAAGTGGGTACGAGCTTGGTCGAAGCTGACGGGAACCGCAGCTAAGACTTGGGCGGTCTGCAAGATAGGGGCTTTAGTATATTTCCTCCCAAGCATGTATAAAAGTACTATGGGGAAGGGTGATGGTCTGGCAAGACTGAGAGGAACAAATTTACTGTATGTCTTCTCAAAGAAATTGGGTTTTTCAAAATAATTCGAAGAATGCCAATGATTTAACTCAGGTTTGGTATTTTCAATTTCCAAAATTATGGAGTTCCTGTAAGGGCGACCAAGTGTCTCTAAGAAGGAAAATGATAAAAGATTATGCCTTATGGAGTAATCTTGTTGAAGGAACCTATGGTTGCATTGGAAAATGACTAAGCTTTTACTCAGCGAGGAGCCGGCTAAAAGTTTAGACACAAAGAAACATTTATCTTTTAGAAAACTGACCATAAGTTTTCGGAGAGGGTCTCCACAAGCAGGAAGCTGGCTTAGCGAGCTTTACTTGCCTTACTGGCCAATTAGAATTAGCTATTAAAGCTAAAAAGAACTTTAGTGAGGTGAAAATTAAGAGTTCTTGCTCAAATGCAACAACTGGTGAAAGCCCTGTTAATGATTTTAATGTCATTGAGTGAGGAGAGTCAAGGAAAACAGGATTTTGCCTAAACTTTGTATTCGCAAATGAAAAAGCGAAAAGATACGCTTCATTTATTTTACAATTAGAAGAAGTTTAAGGAAATTAACAATTATGCAATATAATTTTGACAAACATAGTTCATTTGAACTTTTGACAAATAGGGTCGCAGACCTCTCAACATTAAACAGTTGCTCCAGGCAATTGACAATTTACAAGGTTTCAAACCTTACATGTTTCTAAAATCTTTATAAGATTTAAACCAATAAACAATGAAATAATTAAAGCTTGAACGTGAATTGGAGTACAAAAAGTGTACCTTAAGAAATTCTTTAGAGAATGTTCTAGAGAAAATGACAATTTTGAAAATGACGATAATAACAACGTGAAAAATAAGATAGAAGTTCCTACAACTTCTTATATTTATACAGAATTAATATATGAGAATTATACAAAGGAGGACAGGTCACTTACTGTGAAACCTGGAGAAAGTGAAAAGGAAGTTTCTAGACTTCCTATGTTTAATTAGGAATCACGAGCAAAATGGGGCAGTTTCCATTTCGTGAAACCTGAACATGACTCTCTCAAGAGTTTAAGGAATTGTTTTTCCTGATTATAGGAAAAGAACAATGTGATTTAAAACTTGTATCAAACAAGCAATTATGCAGAATTTAATTAATGTTAAACTAGCAAAGTTGGAAGGGCACTTCGTGAGTAACACCTTATAGAAAGTTACAATTTTATAAATAATGGTTGTTAGTAGAAGGTTAAGGAAAGATCATTGGGATATAGGATCAATGTTCATGGCCGTATTTAATATAACCGGACGATCGCGACGCGGTAGATACGTGGAGCAAGCACTGATTATCACTATAGTCTGTAAAGATTGATGTAAAGTTCACTATAGAAACACTAAAGTTCATAAAAAAGAAAGTTATTGCAATTATGGAAAGAACTGATTGCACTATATAGGTGAGAGTCTATTTCTTGAAAAAATTGTGATTTACAATTAAATGCGCCATAGAATGTTCCAGAGGTTCCAGCGGTGGAAGAAAGTTAGCTATTACAAAAATTTGTAAGGAAGATTCCTCATTTTAAATATCATTGTCCCAAGTGAGCGAAAAACACTTGACGGCAAGACTCACAGATAGAGTACAAGATCTCGAAGGTTCCAGAACGACCTTAGCAGAAAAATGGGGTTGAGAAAATCCAACGGAGGAACTGGCTTTATAATTACAGACAGCGGGTATTAGATAATATCCCACGTAGCGAGAGTATTTCTCTTTGAATAGCTTAAGAAAAGCTCTTTTTAGTAAGGTTGGCTCATACAAGCAAAAGCTCAACATGGCAAATCCCACGAGGAATGATATTTGCCCCAAAGTAAATAATTTCACACTGTCTATAAATTATAATTAAAAGCACGTGGAAGTTAAAACCATGAAGATGAGGTTAAAACTTTTAAAAAGGTACTTATCTTGATTTCATGTTGAAGTCGAAGATTTCGATGATGATTACTTAGCCAACATGGCGTAGAAGAGGGTGAGCCTCTTGGTTTGAGGAGGCAAGATCGAGCGGAGCTTTGACTGATCGAGTCAACTGCAGACTGAGAAGTGAGACCTGCTCACCGGAGCACGGAGAGACCACGGAAGGGGAAAAGAGTGGGGGGTAGGAGACAAAAGGAGAACATATAAGCATTGCCAACTTAAATACAACAAATTGATCTCTTGCTGAGCTGATCTTCTAAGAGTTGATAACAAATGATACTAGCGCAGCATGGTGAGTAAAGAAGTAGACGTAGTCCTCTTGCTCAAGGAGAAAATAGCTGACGATGGTAACAGGATCTGGTGGCCAAATGGATAAGTAAGTCCTCTAGCACCAGGAAGAGTTGAGGAGCTTCAGAGATTCGCTGCAAGGTGACGCTAGGTGGATCACAGAAGTTATATATCTGAAACATACTTATGAAGACGTAAGAGACTTGCCCAACAAGGAGAAAACAGAAGATCACTGTTGGTGTTTGGCAAAGAGGAAGGAAGAAATTAACATGCAAGGAGCAGTAGACATTATATCTCAGGTACCGTGTATTCAAAGAATACACCATACTGGGGGGAAACACCAACAGAGAGCAAATAAGCAGTTACACATTTAATGGCAGCGGAGCGATCAAAGACAGTGGTCTTGTGATCGGTCCATTTGTGGTCAAGATTCTGGCCACCCTGACTCTCCCATCTCTCCCAGGGTAACATTCGGTCACCCTACCAGAAATCCATACTAGGGGGGGTGAAACATCCCTAACCAAGACCAAGTCCCCCACCCTAATGTCGGGACTGGAAAGAAACCACTTCTGTCTCCGTTGTAAGGAAGTTAAATATTCCAAGTTCCACCTTTTCCAAAAAGAATTACGGAGGGCTTCAAGTTTCCGCCAAGCGATAGGTAGATTAGAATCCCTGTAAGAATTGGGAAGAGGAGGAGGAGCAGAAAGAGAAGTGCCTATAAGGAAGTGACCAGGGGTGAGTGGAAGTAGGTCATCAGGGTCATTGGAAAGCGGAGTTAAGGGGCGAGAGTTAACAACACCTTCAATCAGAACAGACAGTGAATTGAATTCTTCGTAAGTCAGAATTCGATTACCTAAGACTTTTCTTAAATGACGTTTAGTGAGCTTTACGCAAGATTCCCACCTACCACCGTGATGAGGAGCGTAAGGAGGTATAAAGCGCCATTTGAAACCCTTTGAGTAGGAAAAATTAGAAATTTGTTCCATGGCAGGAGAGGAAGTAAGAGCTTTCTTCCACAGGGAAGCTGCGCCCTGAAAAGTGGAAGCGTTATCAGAGAACATCTCTGAAGGCACACCACGCCTAGCAGTGAAGCGAGAGACAGCTGATAGAAAATAAGAAGTAGAAGCATTCGTTACTAGTTCCAAGTGGATTGCGCCTGTAACCATGCAAACAAAGAGAGAAACATAAAGCTTACCAAACAATTTGCGTTTAGCTTCAGGAGAATTTCGTTGATATTGAAACGGACCCATATAGTCCACACCAGTTAAAGCAAATGGGCGTATAGGAGAAGAGCGAAAAGAGGGCAGATCGCTCATTAATTGAGTATTGATTTTAGGTTTAGCTTTAAAGCAAGGAATGCACTTATGAATTACAGAAGAAACGTCATGAATTCCATTTATAATCCAGTACTTTTCCCTTAAAAGGCAAAGCAGAGTGCGTGTACCAACATGCAGATTACGATAATGAAAGTCACGTATAATTAAAGAAGTAACGTGATGTTTGGAAGGCAAAATAACGGGATGCTTTTTGTCCTCAGAGAGTAAAGATTGCGAGAGCCTTCCACCTACCCTGAGTAACCCATGGTCATCAAGGAACGGGGCTAAAGCACGAAGACGGCTGGATTTGGGAAGATCTCTTTTAGAAGAAAGCAATGACAATTCAGAAGAAAAGGCTTCTTGCTGTGTCAGTTGTAAAACTTTAATGGTGGCGAAATTCAATTCATGATTGGTAAGGTGTGGCTTGGGGAGAAGAGGTTGGTCAACCACAAAATATTTCCATCTAAGGAGATAGGCGATAATTCGTATTAATTTATGAAAGGAAGAATAGCGGGACAACAAAGGATGAGATGCGTTGGAAACAAGACACGAGGCAATAGACAGAGGTACTTTAGCGTCAGGCAAGTTGGAGTTTGTAGCTGGAGGTTTAGCAGGCCATGAAGAAGAGTCTTTGATTAACCACGAGGGCCCATGCCAGTACAATTGGGAAGCTGCCAATTGAGAGGGTAAACAACCACGAGAGATAATGTCGGCTGGATTATCCGCACTGGGAACATGCCTCCATTGACATCCAGAAGAAAGAGTTTGAATTTTGGAAACCCTGTTTGCAACAAAAGTTTGCCAGTGAGAGGGGTTTTTGGCGATCCAAGAAAGGGCGATCATGGAATCGCTCCAGAGATAGATTTGCGAGAATTCGACCTTTAATACTTCCCGTAATTTCTTAACAAGTTCTGTAGCCATGAGTGCAGCGCACAGTTCGAGCCTAGGCAAAGTGATAGTTTTAAGAGGAGCGACCTTCGATTTGGCACAAACAAGGTTGGAAACTAGAGATCCATAGAGTGAATCGTGATAAACTAAATATGCACAGCAACCATAAGCTTTTTCGGAACTGTCCGCGAACACATGAAGGAAAAAAGATGCATTAGAATGAGAGCTGATTAAATTCCTGGGAATTTCAATGAGGGAAAGATCCAGCAAATTGCTGCGAAACGAGAGCCAACGATTCAGAAAAGAAAGAGGGACAGCGTCATCCCATTCACATTTAAGCGACCACAGCTCTTGCATGAAGAGTTTGGCTATAACGATAACTGGGGCAAGGAATTGAAGCGGATCAAAAATTTTTGCAATTTCAGAGAGGATTTGTCTTTTTGTATTAGGAAGCTCTTCTGCGAGCGTAACTTTATAGATAAGAGTGTCAGTGCTAGTGCACCAATGAACTCCTAAAGTTTTTATAGATTCGGAGTTTCCACAAATTTCGACAGAAGAGGGATCTACGTCTTCGATGGGAAATTGGGCGAGAAACTCAGGGGAGTTGGAGTTCCACTTATGAAGTGGGAAACTTCCATTCCTTAGTAATGCTTGAAGTTCTAAAGACACAAAAGAAGCTTCCTCCAAAGTAGAGAAGGACTGCAAGTAATCGTCAACATAGAATGACGTAGTTAGTGCTTCAGAGGCTTTGGGGTTAAATAAATGACCATCTTGAGAGGCTAGCAAGTGTAGGGATCGGATAGCAAGGAAAGCAGAGGGTTTTAAGCCATAAGTAACCGTTTTCAAGCGAAATACCTTAATGGGCTTATTGATTTCATCACGCCACAAGATTCTTTGAAGATCTCGTTGTTCTGGTTGAATTAACACTTGACGGTACATCTGTTTTATATCGGCTATGACAGCTATGGGAAATAATCGAAAGTTTAAAAGTATAGCAGATAAATCTGATTGAATAGCAGGACCAGAATAAAGAGTGTCGTTAAGGCTGTTGCCATTAACGTCGGGTGATGAACCATTGAAAACAACTCGAATTTTATCTTTTACAAGAGGGTTTTTCCACACGGGATGATGATTTAAATACACCGTTTCAATTGGGGGGTGCAATTCATCATCGGATTTGTTAACAACCTCCATATGATCTAAGCTTTCATACTCATCCATGAACTCAGTGTACTGCTTTTTGACAAGGGGTTCCTTTTTGAATTTGCTCTCGATAGCAAAGAGGGCTTTTCGAGCTTTAGGCTGAGAGTTAATAAGTTTGGGGGGATTGTGTAATCTTGGCATTTGAACAATGAACCGGCCATCAGAAGAACGAGTGGTCGTGTTCAAAAAAAGTTGCTCACAGAATTCATTTTCTGAAGAAGTTACATTAGGAGAATCAACATTTTCAAGCCTCCAAAACTGTTCCAGGTCAGTATTGGAGAAGTAACATTGCGATGCGGGTTGAGGAGAATAATGGGGAAGTTGCCCTGTGACGATCCATCCAAAATTAGTGTCTCTGGCGACCACGTTTGAGGATAACTTACGAACCTGTTTACGTAGGCAATTCCAGAAAACATTGGCACTAAAGAGTAGGTCAATAGGGTTTTGCATATTAAAACAAGGATCGGCTAGCCTTAAATGCGAGGGAATGTTTAACCCTGAAATATCCACGGAGTGACTTGGAGTGTCTTCTCCAATGCTATTAAGAATTAGACAATTAAGTTTATGAAAGTTGTTTCTATGACAAGTATCTCTTATAGTTAGCTTTGAGAATTGTAAAGCTTGCGATTTTGAGCTGTTGATGCCCGACACGTTGATAGAAGTGGGGTTTACAGGTAGGCCTAGTTTTCTAATCAAGGAATTGGACACAAAATCATGAGTTGCCGCTGAGTCTAGAAGACCGCTTGCACGGACCCAGTTGCCAAAGTTATCCTGAACGTCAATTTGGACAGTAGACAACAATACTTGCGCGCTGCGAATGGACTTAGCATTTTGAATATAAGATGAAGCATTAGAATTGTTAACACTATCATTTTTCGGCGAAGTAGATGCTGTCGATGACCTTGCCTGATCATGACGATGTAGCAAAGTATGATGAGCCTTTTCACAATGGTAACAAAGTCTTCTGGACTTACAGTTAGAAGCAGAATGCGTGGGCGCTAGGCAGTTGAAACAATGTTTGTTTTGAGCGACTAATTTTCGTCTGTCATCGACTGACATTTCTTTAAAAGATTTGCAAAGGTATAGGGCATGGGGATCTTTACAAAGTATGCACTTTACAGGTTCGTTTAAACTTTTGCGAGGTTCACTTTGCGTGTTTAAAACAATAGAGCTAGCGACACGACGTTCACTAGACCTAGTTGGGTAACCAGTGGAGTTTGATTTGAATTTGGATGAGCTGGACCCTGATTTTTGGGTATTAGACGCTGAGCGTTCGCTTTTGGGTTTGATGGACATTAATTCAAATTTGGAACTAGGAGATGAAGGTTCGCTCTGATTAGCTAGCGCGGTTAAAAGTTGGCATCTAGCGTTTACGAAAGTGACTAAATGCTCGTAAGAGTAGTCGTCTTCCTTAGAAAGTTCAATTTCCCAAGCTTTGAGGGTAGCAGCGTCAACTTTAGAAACTACTAAATGTATTAGGAAAGTATCCCAATGTTCAGTAGGCTGATCTAATTGGGACAAAGCTTTAACGTGGAGTTGGGTAGTGTCAATTAAAGTACGCAAACTAGTGACGTCATTGTGCTGTGACGCAGGTAGGTTAAATAGAGCCTTAATATGGCGTTGAATACGTAAACGTGAATTTCCATATCTTTCTTTTAATAAGTTAAAGGCAATGGGGTAATTTTCGGCACGCAGAGGAAGTGCTTCAACTAACTGCAAAGCTTGACCTCGAAGGATAGATCTCAAGTAATGAAACTTGTAAATGACTTGAATGTCTTCATTGTCATGAACAAGGGAGCAAAATAATTCATAGAAAGAATCCCAAGTGGATTAATCTCCAGAAAAATGGGGTAAATCAATTTTCGGTAAAGTAGGTTTGGGCTTGTGAGTGCCCTCACGGAAGGAAGTTTGGGGTTCGTGAAGGGAACCAAGAACAGAAGCGTCCTTTTTCTGCTCCTCTTCGAGTTGGCGTATTATTTTGAAAGCAGAACCTATGCCTTCGTAATATAAGTTTTCTACTTCGACTCGATCTTCTGTTTGATTGAGCATGCAAGTTTCAATTTCAGTTTGAATGTTACAGTAGTTTTCATAAGAACGTTCAAAATCCTTTACACGATGTTTCAACAAATCTAATTGCGCGTCTGAGGGATCTAATTCTTTTATGTACCTTCTGAATCGGGTAATTTGCCCTTTATAGGATGCTCGTTTAGAAGTAAGTTTTTCATCCTTATCCTTATCAGTGGGAGCCATATTAAAGAAGATAAATGAAAATGTAACTCACGAAACTGTGGAACCTCGGAAATGCTGTCAAGCTGGCAGCAGCGAATGAGTAGAAAGAATGGGACACACCATAGGAGACAGGAGCGGCCTCTTTCCCGTTCACAGGCTTTGCACGATGTGGTTATAGCTGAAATATTCAACACAGATATTAGAAATATGCAAAGTATTGTCAAATGACACTTTTTTAAAGAGAGAAAAGAAAAAATGGGCTCTCCCGGGTTTCGGCACCAATTTTTGGGTAGATTATAGGCTAGGGAATAACCCACCCACCAAGGGAAGATGATTAAGAGAAGGAAGTAGATTTGGGATTGGAAAAGAAGGATAGAAAAATAGGAGGAGAGTCCCACAAAAGTTATAAGTTGAGCTTTAAATACCCTTAGAAGCGGTTGCCACCGCAAATCTGTGCTCGGATACCTAAAGTGGGTACGAGCTTGGTCGAAGCTGACGGGAACCGCAGCTAAGACTTGGGCGGTCTGCAAGATAGGGGCTTTAGTATATTTCCTCCCAAGCATGTATAAAAGTACTATGGGGAAGGGTGATGGTCTGGCAAGACTGAGAGGAACAAATTTACTGTATGTCTTCTCAAAGAAATTGGGTTTTTCAAAATAATTCGAAGAATGCCAATGATTTAACTCAGGTTTGGTATTTTCAATTTCCAAAATTATGGAGTTCCTGTAAGGGCGACCAAGTGTCTCTAAGAAGGAAAATGATAAAAGATTATGCCTTATGGAGTAATCTTGTTGAAGGAACCTATGGTTGCATTGGAAAATGGCTAAGCTTTTACTCAGCGAGGAGCCGGCTAAAAGTTTAGACACAAAGAAACATTTATCTTTTAGAAAACTGACCATAAGTTTTCGGAGAGGGTCTCCACAAGCAGGAAGCTGGCTTAGCGAGCTTTACTTGCCTTACTGGCCAATTAGAATTAGCTATTAAAGCTAAAAAGAACTTTAGTGAGGTGAAAATTAAGAGTTCTTGCTCAAATGCAACAACTGGTGAAAGCCCTGTTAATGATTTTAATGTCATTGAGTGAGGAGAGTCAAGGAAAACAGGATTTTGCCTAAACTTTGTATTCGCAAATGAAAAAGTGAAAAGATACGCTTCATTTATTTTACAATTAGAAGAAGTTTAAGGAAATTAACAATTATGCAATATAATTTTGACAAACATAGTTCATTTGAACTTTTGACAAATAGGGTCGCAGACCTCTCAACATTAAACAGTTGCTCCAGGCAATTGACAATTTACAAGGTTTCAAACCTTACATGTTTCTAAAATCTTTATAAGATTTAAACCAATAAACAATGAAATAATTAAAGCTTGAACGTGAATTGGAGTACAAAAAGTGTACCTTAAGAAATTCTTTAGAGAATGTTCTAGAGAAAATGACAATTTTGAAAATGACGATAATAACAACGTGAAAAATAAGATAGAAGTTCCTACAACTTCTTATATTTATACAGAATTAATATATGAGAATTATACAAAGGAGGACAGGTCACTTACTGTGAAACCTGGAGAAAGTGAAAAGGAAGTTTCTAGACTTCCTATGTTTAATTAGGAATCACGAGCAAAATGGGGCAGTTTCCATTTCGTGAAACCTGAACATGACTCTCTCAAGAGTTTAAGGAATTGTTTTTCCTGATTATAGGAAAAGAACAATGTGATTTAAAACTTGTATCAAACAAGCAATTATGCAGAATTTAATTAATGTTAAACTAGCAAAGTTGGAAGGGCACTTCGTGAGTAACACCTTATAGAAAGTTACAATTTTATAAATAATGGTTGTTAGTAGAAGGTTAAGGAAAGATCATTGGGATATAGGATCAATGTTCATGGCCGTATTTAATATAACCGGACGATCGCGACGCGGTAGATACGTGGAGCAAGCACTGATTATCACTATAGTCTGTAAAGATTGATGTAAAGTTCACTATAGAAACACTAAAGTTCATAAAAAAGAAAGTTATTGCAATTATGGAAAGAACTGATTGCACTATATAGGTGAGAGTCTATTTCTTGAAAAAATTGTGATTTACAATTAAATGCGCCATAGAATGTTCCAGAGGTTCCAGCGGTGGAAGAAAGTTAGCTATTACAAAAATTTGTAAGGAAGATTCCTCATTTTAAATATCATTGTCCCAAGTGAGCGAAAAACACTTGACGGCAAGACTCACAGATAGAGTACAAGATCTCGAAGGTTCCAGAACGACCTTAGCAGAAAAATGGGGTTGAGAAAATCCAACGGAGGAACTGGCTTTATAATTACAGACAGCGGGTATTAGATAATATCCCACGTAACGAGAGTATTTCTCTTTGAATAGCTAAGAAAAGCTCTTTTTTAGTAAGGTTGGCTCATACAAGCAAAAGCTCAACATGGCAAATCCCACGAGGAATGATATTTGCCCCAAAGTAAATAATTTCACACTGTCTATAAATTATAATTAAAAGCACGTGGAAGTTAAAACCATGAAGATGAGGTTAAAACTTTTAAAAAGGTACTTATCTTGATTTCATGTTGAAGTCGAAGATTTCGATGATGATTACTTAGCCAACATGGCGTAGAAGAGGGTGAGCCTCTTGGTTTGAGGAGGCAAGCTCGAGCGGAGCTTTGACTGATCGAGTCAACTGCAGACTGAGAAGTGAGACCTGCTCACCAGAGCACGGAGAGACCACGGAAGGGGAAAAGAGTGGGGGTATGAGACAAAAGGAGAACATATAAGCATTGCCAACTTAAATACAACAAATTGATCTCTTGCTGAGCTGATCTTCTAAGAGTTGATAACAAATGATACTAGCGCAGCATGGTGAGTAAAGAAGTAGACGTAGTCCTCTTGCTCAAGGAGAAAATAGCTGACGATGGTAACAGGATCTGGTGGCCAAATGGATAAGTAAGTCCTCTAGCACCAGGAAGAGTTGAGGAGCTTCAGAGATTCGCTGCAAGGTGACGCTAGGTGGGTCACAGAAGTTATATATCTGAAACATACTTATGAAGACGTAAGAGACTTGCCCAACAAGGAGAAAACAGAAGATCACTGTTGGTGTTTGGCAAAGAGGAAGGAAGAAATGAACATGCAAGGAGCAGTAGACATTATATCTCAGGTACCGTGTATTCAAAGAATACACCAGCTCCTGAGAATTCCGTTTCATCCAGATTACCTCTACGTAGACTGGACCAAAGATTTTCCTCAATAGTTTCCTCTCTCGCTTCTCTATATCTTTAATAAGAGATCTGCCTCCAATGAGCAAGGTTTGATTACAGTGTTATAATATCTTAATTTAGTATTCCTGGATATTGATTTTTTGTTATATCTGTTCCATGTAATTCTATAGGCCTTCTGTAATTTTGAAATTCTCTCTTTATTTGCTAAACTTGAATTTATTTATTTATTTATTTATTTACATATGTTACGCCCTCATTGGAGCACTTAACCAAAATAAGTATATACATGTCTCAAAAACAATATTAAAGATTCAGCTTCTTGTTTTTCTTCTTTTCCCAAAACATTTTCATTCTAGTCGACCTTGCCGCTCTCTCTGCATCGCTTATGGTGTAAGTTTTGAGTGTAAAGGTTTTTAAGGGAAGTCGGATGTTCTTGTTTTTCAAGATATTCTTCTCATCTTTGTTAGCAATTTGGGACATTGTCAAGCCGAGTTCATCCAGATCATTTTGAATTTCCATAAACCAAGAGTTCTTTGTTTTACTTTTGAAAAAATAATTAAATAATACTTTTAATTGTCTGGTATCCGGCAGGCGTGAGATATGACCAAAAAAAAGCAATTCGCCTTTTTCGCATAGTATCGACTATAGACTCAGTTTCTTTAAGCGGCTTCGGTGGCGTAGTCGGTAGCATGCTGAACTGCTGTGCCCAAGATAGCGGGTTCAAACCCGGCTGAAGTCATCGGATTTTTAAGAGCGTTAAAATTCTTCAATATGCCTTCTTTCGGGGGACGTAAAGCCGGCGGGCCCTCGAAAAATTGCAATCGATTCCCACTTGTTGGCTCACTGTGCTGTATTATCTGTTCATTGGGTAACAATATGTTCAGATCATTCAATTAACCCAATAACCAAGCATACTATACAGGCATATGCCGCATGAACCATTCGGCCAATAACAGGCCAAAAATATCACGTTTGGAAATATCGCGATAGTCTCAATTAAATACATTCATAAAACAGTAGGCTACCATAAGTGGACCATACAAATTGCAATATGGTTAGCAGACTACATACCATAAAAAAATACGTTTCTCACAACATTATCCCACCTGAAAGCGGCATCTTATAACACTACACTTTTTTCACATCTTTATTCTTCTTTCACTGCAGTATTGAACCAAATTAAGTGAGTGTGACGAAGGCAGTTTAATAAGGTAGACTTCTTATATTCATAACATCATTTTTACTAGGGTAAGGTGGTACAATTTCGATCAGTTAAGACAAAGCATACTACCACGGGCGGAATGCAGAAGATAGAATGAATTTCAATAGTGGTACACGTTCCTTGAACTGTAGTGGATGTATTTTATATATATTACAAAATTACAGATGTTACTTTAGACACAAGAATAAAGAACATAATTTTGTGTAATTGATCGGAAATGTACCTCGTCGGGTACAATCATGATCACCTGGTGGTACAATTTCGATCACTGGCATCTTCCACATACAAAGTGTTTTTTCCAACTGAACCAACACACAATTCATGATACCACACATTACATTTCTGGCAACGAATCCAGTCACCTTTTTTCATTGATTGTTCACTATAATAGTTCACCAAACAAAATCCACACTCATTGTCGTTTGCTGGCGACCTCTTACTTGAAATACTATTTTTATCTACACTGGTAGTCCTGTGTTTACTCTTATCGTTATCTTTCTTCTGTGCGTGTTGAAAAAGACGTCTCTTGCTCCGGAGTTTTTCCAGATTTTCGTTGGAAGTGAGTCGAACTGATGTTTGCGTTTTCCTTTTACGTTGTGATACCTTTTTCTCTGGCGTAGGCAAAATAATTTTGACAGTGTCTTGTGGAGAGCTGTTGTTTGATCCTGGCGTTATGGTGTCGATCTTGTCTTCTCTTTCTCCGTTTGATAGTGTGATATGTCCCATTTCCAAACTGTTCATACTACTGGTAGTGGCTGAAAAGGCTGAAGAAATTGGGGACTCAAATAACGCTGCAGGAGCAAACTTTTCTTCTGGAACAATGTCCTTGGAGAATGGCATTATTCCTGTACACTCAAAACCTTTGACAGCAGATCCAACAGACGCCGATTTATTCCAGGCAGCAGCAAAAATAGGGCAGAATCTTGGTTTGGTTAGATTGTCATTAGGGTTACGATGAATCCACTCAGTTGTATTTCTGTGGTAGTGAGCCTTCAGGAACTTAAAGAATGTTCTGTCTAACGGTTGTAGAACATGTGTACTGTGTGGAGGCAATCCCAAAAGTTCTATCTCGTTCTCCCGACAGTATTCTACAGCTTTCAAGCTTGTATGGCTCCCATGATTATCGAGAATGATAAGCACTTTTCCTTTCGTTTTATATTTCTTAAAATGTTGAAGCCAGGTCATGAAAAGTTCCTCATTAATATATCCCGAATCACTCATTTCTACGATGGAACCAGGAGGTAATCCATCTTGAAATGCAGGGCGCTTCCTTACACCCTTAAAAATAACCATTGGTGGAATATACGAACCTGATGCATTCATACACGCAACCACTGTAACATTTTCTCCTCTTCCCACATTTGTTAATGAAACAATTTCACGTTTTCCCTTCCGACTGACTATTTTAGGAGGTCTGTTGTTGAGAGGAAAGCCGGACTCATCCATATTGTATATACACTCAGGTTTATCAAACATGTCATTTTCCTTCAGAACATCTTCCAAGTTTTGGAAATAATGACTTACCTCCACTTTGTTCAACCCTTCAGCTCTGGCTCGTGATAGACCTTCAGGTTTTCGAAGGCTTATATTCGGATATCTTCTCAAAAATGCTCGAAACCAGTCAATCCCTGCAATCTTATTTTCTAAGCTCCAGGGATGTTTGAGTTTGTTCGTTTCAGCTAACTCAAATGCAGCTCTCCTCACTTGGACAGGCGTCAGACCCAAACCTCGTTGCTCTAGACTCTGGACTAACGCCTCTTCCATTTCAGGTTTGAGCACAGTTGGATGTCCAATTCTGTCTCCAACTCGTTGATTTAATCCAGCTTGTATTTCCTTTTTATTTTTTACTTTGCCATGTAGCGTACTGAAAGGAATATCATATAATTCTGATGCACCTCGAATGCTTAGATGTCCATTAGTTACACTGTTCACCGCCGCTTCCATTGATACCTGACTCCACTTATTATATTTCTTATTTTCTGATCTTTTCCGCGGCATCTGAAATAAACGAATACATAATGATGAGAATGTGTAGATGACACACTTATCAATAAATTAACACGTAGGCTATTTGGAATTTTCTTTGAGTAATAAGCAATAACATTATTAACATTGTTTGACCTAATATCGATAAAGGGAGTGTTTGCTTCTGAATACCATGAACCATAAATATGAATTTGAGTTAGGAACCATATTGTTTATTTCTCAGATATTGGAAAGTTAACAACAGTGTACCATTATTGTCTCTGAATTTATACAACCGTTAGATGCTGAAATCCTTTGAAATACTCATAATTCATTTTTGCTTCGTAATAAGACTTAGGCTATATTCCAACACAAATATCTGGTTGAATCAATTCCGATCGAAATTGTACCAGTGTATCGAAGTTGTACCTCTCTGCTGATCGAAAATGTACTATTGGCATCACTGTATAAATCGTAATGTAGTACCCCACTATGACGAGAGATGGCAGCACATGTCAAGCAGCAGGTGTCTCTGGTAGTGCGAGCACAAGCGGAAATCAACAGCATGGTTCTAACCTCATAATATCATTGTTTGCCAGCGTGTAAAAACTAGGCAATTTTATAACAGAGTACAAAACTTAATAATTGAACTCACCTTGCTACAAAAAATATTCTGTATATCTGAAGCACAAACCGCTGTATTCGTGATGCAATCACACACAACTCGAGAAGACCTCCGCACTGTAATGGCATACACAGTCAAGTACTACCAACACTCCGAAGTGGTAAATATCCGCTAAACCTTAGTTTGATCGGAATTGTACCTATATCGAAATTGTACCACCTTACCCTACCATCTTCTTTCAAATATGTACAAGGCATTTAATCTATTTGTAAGCTTTTCATTTTATTTAAATTCAAACAATTTTTGTAAGGATATTCATTTCTATTTTGACTTTGTTAACCTTGTTTAAGATTTTAATATAATTCAAATACGCTGAAGAAAGTATCAATGGCATACCGAAACATGTACGTTTAATCATTCACTAAACATCATTTAAAGTTTTCACAGTATTGATAAGGCGTATTTCAATATTTCTTATTACAATCAGTCAATACGGATAAAAACTGTTACCATTTTTAAAATGGTTAACGCTTACGCATTCTTTTTTAAAGTGCCATAACCAATAAACCCGCAATAATGACTAACTGAACCCCGCGAAGCTGATTTCGCGTGCACTAATTATAGCTTCTCCGCTCGACGGCGTTAAGAGCTACAGCTATAGAACGGTATTGACCTGACAGCATTGGTTTAGGGGAGTTGGTTGATAATCTGATTTATCTTAATTGACCAGGATGTGGCCTGCTGCCGGAGGACACTAAGGAAATGCTTAAGGTGAAAGGTGAAGAGTAGTAAATTAATTGCTTAGGTAGGCCTAAGCTTGATAAAAGAAGATAGAAATACAATTCAGTAAAGAGCTAGAGGAGCTAGGTTTGAAAAAGACGTTATTTAAGAGTTCTGGGTCGTTTATAGCGACACCCGGTGGCTTGGTAGTCATCCAACCTGTGAATTAGAGGATCAGTGTTTGGCGTGTTTTTGATGTATAGTGCTGATTTGATGGAGCTGATAGTCAGCGTAAAGCTGAGCATTACGTTCAAACCACACAGCTCCGGATATCGTATTGAATTAACTGCAGTTTATTGATGTGTGCGAGGGCGTAGTCCCTCACTGGAAAGGCATACTCCATAACTGATCGCATAAGGGCGCAATATGCCTAGAGTTTGCTGAAATCATCTAGTTAGTCCCGGAGCCGCGATAACACCGCTTTCGCACTGTTTACTACGTTACTTCCTGGGCTAATGTAAGGCTGCAGTCTAAGGTGGTTCCCAGATACCGTACTTGGTAGCTGACTGTATCTTACCACTTCACGGAAGAAGGTGAGGTCGTGGACTTGAGTGAATTTACGTTTCTTAGTGAAAAGAGTGACAGAACTTTTAGAAACATTGAAAATCCACAGCCTGCTTCCAGTCTTCGACTGGGTCAGGAATGGAATGAATGAAGCCCCCATCTAGCGGCGAGGATATGAACTGTGCTGGCTGCCGAGGCCTGACGCACTCCTCTGGGGCAATGATTAAATGAATGACAGATGAAATGAAATGATAGTGGAGAGTGTTGCTGGAATTAAATTTTGACAGGGAAAACCGGAGTACCCGGAGAAAAACCTGTCTGCCTCCGTTTTGTCCAGCACAGATCTCACATGGCGTGACCGGGATTTGAACCACGGACCCAGCGGTGAGAGGCCAGCGTGCTGCTGCCTAAGCCACGGAGGCTTAACATTTAGAAACATTACATACGCCATTTCTCTAGCCTGGTCTCTAGAGTATTTAGGGCGTCTTGTAGGTTCTCTTCAACTCTATGTCCTCTCCAGAAAGTAGTAGAGATCACGGAATCGACTGCGTAAAGATAGAGACTGGTGTTATCCGCTTTAGGGACGTCAGAGACGTAGATATTAAATAAGTTGGGGGTGGGGGTAGATAACACTGCCCTGCGGTACACCGGCTTTTATATTCCTCAGCGTTGATTGGACGTCCTACACCTGGACATAGAATCGCATTTTCCTCCGTGGGTGGCTTAGGAATCTAGAGGAAAATTATTCAAAAGTACAAACCGTTTATTATAGGCTAAACTGGGCCCAGTTGTGTTACCACCCATGTTTTCCATCTTTTCAGAAAGTCTCATGAAAGGTAGCGCGAAATGTCGAAACTATGCACGCCCAACAGCATTCCTAATAATTTCTAGTGGATAATACATTAGTATCTCCATAGGTCACATTACGTTCATTTTTCAGCCGAACGAGACCACAGCGCTACCTGGAAGCATTTCACAGTGTCTGGTCGGCCATGTCGCCATGACAGCGTGTGCACTCAGAACAGAGAGGCAGGATTCTGGTCCTGTGAGCTGGAGGGTGGAGATGCAGGCGCCTTCGACTACTGCTGTAGGCCAGGGCATCAGTGTGGCTACTCCGAGGGCTACAGCTATCCTTGGTGAGTACTCCGTACCAACGTTGCCAGATCAAGCATCTCTGTATAAGAATTAGTGATGTAAAATTATTAAAATCATGATTCTCAAATTTAATATAACTTACTGCTGATTATATATTAATACTCGTATATTACTTAATATTAATTTTGGAGATTAATGATGACAAAGTTTCTTTCCTTTGATTTCTAGATTTGAAATAATATGGTGTGACGTTCTCTAACTCTTTAGTTATCCTTTCCTTTTTTAGCCTACTTTTCACATTTTGCAAAAATGAGGAAAAAGTAGACTTATGAGATCGGGCAAATGTCTGTCTGTCTGTCTGTCCTTCTGTATGTATGTATGTCTGTCTGTCCTTCTGTCGGTCTGTCTGGCTGGCTGTGTGTGTGTCCCCCCCTATCAACTCCTAAACCGCTGGAGCAATCGAAACAAAATTTGGTAGGAGTAAATGTCTACACCCGAATATCCGACGGCCATATTTGAAAATGACGTCAGTGCTACCAACTGCTAAAAAATCGCAATTGAAATTTGAGCTCCATGTTGGATATCTTGGAAGGTATGAATGGGAGCTATTTTAAAATTGGCACACGTATAGATAATAATATTGCAGTTTAATTTCCAGGAGGCCATACATGGCAGTGTTGCCAAAATGATTATAAGCCTGATGATTGGTCCAATTTTTAAATGCATATAACTTCTACACTATCAATTGGAATTCAACCAAATTTCGTATGTTGTATGTGTACATAACCCGATACGACTGAGCGTATTCTTGAGACCCACCAGGGCTGCCAACTGTTAATAAATGCTCCTAATTTATTTTATCCAAATACCAATATATCAGAAAGTATGCAAGCCGACAGCTTTAAATTATGCACACGTATAATACCTGACATTCTATATTAATTTGGAGTAACTTATATACGTCAGTGCTACCAACATGATTCTAAGCCTGCTGACAGGTCCAACTTTAAGTACATGTAACTTCCATACTATCATTTGGATTTCAACCAAATTTCGTATGTGCTATGTGTACCATAACAGATATGACTATGCGTATTCTTAAGAGCAACCAGGGCTGCCAACTGTTAATATGTGCTGTCCCTATTTTTGTTACCCTAATATCAATATACAGTATCAGAAAGTATGCAAGCCAATAGCTCTAAACTTTGCACACGTATAGTACCTGGCATTCTAGATGAATTTGGGGTAACTAATATACGTCAGTGCTGCCAACATGATTCTAAGCCTGCTGATAGGTCCAATTTTAAAATGCATGTAACTTCTATACTATCTGATGGATTTCATTCAAAATTGGCACAACAATAGATCATATTATTTCAGATTATTTCTGACCAATACGTGCATGACATTGTTGCCAACATGATTTTACGTGCGCTGTTAGATCCAATGTTTAACTGCATGTAACGTCCATGCTATTCATTGGACTTCAACCAAATTTTGTATTCTGTACCTTAAGAGATGGAACTAAGAATATATTCAGTCATCAGGTCTGCCAACTGTAGTGCTCTATTAGGCAACATTATGCAAGGTATACAGTATTTCGAACTAATTAGAAATTTTGATATTAGCAACTTAATTTCGTCATTAATCTAGATAGGTTCATATACTGTAGAATAATCATTGGCATCAAAAGTAGGCTTTTAGTTCGTCACGGAACTTCTTGTTTCTGTTGTGATTTTTCAGGCAAAGAGAAGATGAACTAAAAACAAAAGAAAGAAGGCTGTGAAAGTTTTGCTTTGTTATAAATTGTGTCATTACCGGCCGCGCTACCTCGTGCCTCGCTGGCATCGGGAGGGCGTGTGTTCGAATCCCATCTCGATCGTCCTGAAAATGGTTTTCGTGGTTTTCCATTTTCACCTCCAGGCAAATGCCGGGACGGTTCCTTTCAATAGGTCCACGGCCGATTTCCTTCCAATATCCCTTCCCTGACCCGTCCTGAAAGGAAAAATACATAGCTATTGGCTGCATTAATAACATTATTATTATAAATTGTATCATTACCTTGTAAAAGCCTCCGTGGCTTAGGCGGCAGCACGCCGGCCTCTCACCGCTGGGTCCGTGGTTCAAATCCCGGTCACTCCATGTGAGATCTGTGCTGGACAAAACGGAGGCAGACAGGTTTTTCTCCGGGTACTCCGGTTTTCCCTGTCAAAATTTCATTCCAGCAACACTCTCCACTATCATTTCATTTCATCTGTCATTCATTTAATCATTGCCCCAGAGGAGTGCGTCAGGACTCGGCAGTCGGCACAGTTCATATCCTCGCCGCTAGATGGGGGCTTCATTCATTCCATTCCTGACCCGGTCGGAGACTGGAAGGCAGGCAGTGGATTTTCATTTTCATTACCTTGTCTGTGATGAATAAAGCCAGTTTTGACGAATATTAGTAAGTCGGGTAGATTACATCTTCGATTCAACAATTGGTTTACAAGACCAGTGTCTTTACTTGAAGTACTAAAACAATGGCAAAAAAACGATCACTTGAAAAATTCAACATTACTGTCATTTAAATAATATGAACGGTATAGGCCTAGGACATGCTATTTATGCATGGAAGTTAATTGGTCTCCTGGATGCATTACCATTCTACATGTGATTGTTTTACTTAACAATAGCGATTCTTTGACAGGATGCTGTTTCCCGCGGAAAGATGTGCGTGCCACTTGTTGGCATAGGAAAAGATCAATGCAGCCATATCCTCAGTTGTTCTTG
The DNA here is from genome assembly GCA_946902985.2 of Meconema thalassinum. Lineage (NCBI taxonomy): Eukaryota > Metazoa > Arthropoda > Insecta > Orthoptera > Tettigoniidae > Meconema > Meconema thalassinum. Next base: position 778,110,920 of record OX336388.2, on the reverse strand, counting down.
TGCAATTCAGAAACAAATATACGCTTCAGGCCAGAAGATGTTGCCAGGGCAGTGGCTCTGATCGAAAATGGTGGCGCGCACACCCTTACGCTGGAAACAGCATCATGTCAATGAATCACTATTGTTAAGTGAAACAATGACATGAAGAATGGTAATACATCCAGGAAAACAATTAACCTTACTTCAATGCTATAAACAGTAAGTTATGTACTAGGCCTAGAGCGTTCATATTTATGATTTAAATGAAAGTAATGTTGAATTTCTCAAGTGATCGGTTTTCCTTGCCGGTCAGTGAAATTATAGTGTTTCAAAGTGGTATTTGAGTGTTTTGTTCTGATCGAAAACACTTGTTGGCAACATTTTTGAGTGTAGAATTTGTAGTTTTGATATTATTTTTGTTGTTATTTGTACATTTAAATATTCCTTGGCCTATATACTATTATATATATGAATTCGCTGGTTCTTTAATTTAGGTGCTGCGACAACGCCGGCATGTAGCCCCAAATACTGTATATGTATATTGCTGAATTGGATTAAATAAGAATGAAGATAATGAGAATAGGATATATAGGCGGCTTCTGTGGCGTAGCATGCTGAGCTTCTATGCCCAAGATCGCGGGTTCAAACCCGGCTGAAGTCGTTGGCTTTTTTTAAGAGCGTCAGAAATCCCTCAGGATGCCTTCCTTCGGAGGGGAAGTAAAACCGGCGGGCCCACGTCATAGATTTATTGCATGTAAAAGAACCGTCCACTAACTACAATTGTGTGGAGCTAAATTTCCAGGTTAGATTTGATTAATGCTCTATTAAGCTCCAACGTTCGACGCCAGGTGCTGGTTGCGGTGGCATCTAATAGCCATGTTTACATATAAGCGTGGTTGACGGTAGTATTTGGTACCAAAAGTAGGAACTACTTGAAAATGATCGTCTGCAGTCCTTACCTGAATTACAGATAACACACACTAATACAGCCATCACAATTAACACCGGTTATCAGACAGATTCTACACACACCCAAAGTACACGGGGCTACGTGACCGCGTTGTTGCAGCCCCTAAACTGAGGAACCAACCGAGAATAGGATAAGTTTTAATCGTCGTTATAATGTTTAATGAATATTATATCATATGAACAATAATTTATTATTATTATTATTCCTGGAATACCAAAATAAGGAATTATAACACTGTCGTAAGAACGGAATGACTCTTTGCCAGTGAATGCCTCTCGATGATCTGTAGCCTCGAAAAGTGCTGGAGAGAAGAATTCTAAGGAAAATTATGGGTGCAGTTTAGACTGAAGACGGATGGAAACTGTGAAGCAACAGAGAAGTCTACCAGAACGTGAAAATAATCTCAGAGACTATGCGGAAGAGGAGGCTGACATTCCTCGGACATCTATACAGAATGCACAAACATAGATTAACAAAATAGAGGAGTAACACCTCTTTAAAAAACCCTGGTCCAGCTGGCCCGGCTGGTAGTACCTTGTTAGGGTCCCTTGCCAGGGTTACGGTGAAGTACTCAACGGTACCTGCAGTGAAAGAGGTGAACTCTGGCACAGTGTGGTTGGCGGAAGGGGCAGCCTATTACTCAGGTTTAATAGGGCAGCCTGTTGTCCATAGTTATGATGGGCAGATTTTGGCCCAACGGCAAAATGACGGACGAGGAGCCAATCACTCTCATGGCTCCCAACGGTCATCGAGGCGGAAGAGGCCACGCCAGACGGACTGGCTGTAAAGGCGCACCTCAGTAGTACTTGAGTATGCGGCAGTTCGTTGCAGTCTCTGTGTTCGGTCCTGCATGTCTCATTCTTTGTGAGCCGCAGGATAAGGCTCAGAGATCATAGTGTGTGGGTCTCGTCCTGGCAAGCTGAGATCCACCCTAAACAAATTCACGCCAGTGGCACTTCTTCCGAACGTCACTTTTCCAAGTCCAACGGCGATGGGATATGGACGGTGGGGGCAGGTTATGGGTGTAACTGGAAGCCCCTAGTTCGGACCTGCACGTTGGCAGCAGATGTGTGATGGTCGTCTTCCGGAGACTCTGTGACTACTCAGGAATTCGGTCCTTCATCTGTGTTTGGGCAGGCCTATTTAGGATCACCGCTGCCCACCCCACATGGGGAAGGCCCTAGAAAAGGTGGGCTTAACATCAGAAGTCACAATCTTGGTCCGGCTGGGCAACCGCACTCAGAAGGTCACCCCTCATGCGGTCGAAACTCAAAAACAGTAAAGAATCGCAAATTGATTATTGGATCATGGAACATCAGAACTTTGCTTGATTTGGACAAAAACGTTAGACCTGAGAGAAGGTCAGCTCTCGTAACCCATGAGTTATCAAGACTCAACGTTGACATTGCTGCTCTCAGCGAAACTAGGCTGTCTTCCGAAGGCAAGATTACTGAATCTGGAACAGGATATACCATCTTCTGGAAAGGAAAGGAGGAGGGTGAATGTCGTATTCATTGTGTGGGCTTCGCTGTGAAGATCAAACTGGTAAATTATCACCAACTTACGCCCATTGCAATCAGCGAAAGGCTCATGACTCTCCACATACCACTCTCAGGAGGTTCCTTTATGACACTCATCTCTGCCTATGCTCCTACCTTAGATTCTGATGATGAAGTAAAGGCTCAGTTCTATAATCAGCTAAGTGAAATTATCTCCAAGGTACCATCTGCAGATAAACTCTTGATCCTCGGTGACTTCAATGCCAGAGTTGGGAAAGATCACAGACTATGGAATAATGTGATGGGCAAACAGGAACTTGGAGAATGTAATCCCAATGGACTGTTGCTTCTTGGTCTTTGTGCAGAACACGAACATTTCATTACCAACACGCAGTTCAGGCTACCTAACCGCTTCAAAACCACGTGGATGCATCCTCGTTCAAACATTGGCGCATTCTTGATTATATCATTACCCGGCAATGTGATAAGAAGGACACTCTTATTACCAGAACAGCAAGGAATATAGACGATTGTTGGACAGATCATCAACTTCTTATATGAAAGCTCAGGATATCCATCAGACCTAAACCACCTAGGAACATCAAAAATTTGCCAAGAAAGAAGTTTAATACATCCAAACTTCAGAATGAATCCGTGTATAAACATTTTGGAAACAGGATCGTCACCCAGTTATCAGAAAACCCAGTAACAAATGACATTCAGCAAGAATGGGCCACACTACAGAAGATTATCACACAGTCAGCTGAGGAAACCATTGGTTTTATAGTGCAGAAAAGACAAGACTGGTTTGATGACAACAATGAGGAAATTCTGTCTCTCATCAATGCCAAAAGGAATGCCTATCTTGCCCATCTTCAAGACCCAACTTCCAACACAAAGAGAGATAAACTACTGGAACTCAAGGGTAAATACCAGACGCAGATAAGGCAGATTAAAAATACTTGGTGGCAACAGAAGGCTCAGGAACTGCAGAGACTATCGGATGCTCGAGACTTGAGGAACTTCTATGCAGTACTCAAGGAAATATATCGACCATCTCGCTCATCATCAGGTACACTGAAAAGCGCTGATAATTCTACTACCTTTACTGATAGTCAAGAAATCTTGGAACGCTGGAAGGAGCACTTCTCCAATCTCCTAAATCGTCCATCAGCAGCTGCTGAAGACTTCCTTTGTGCTGTGCCGCAACAACATGAACAACTGTGGTTGGCGGTACCTCCTACTTATCATGAATTCAGTGCAGCTCTCACCCAATTGAAACCCAGAAAAGCACCTGGCCCAGATAACATCCCTCTGGAACTAATTCAAGCCGGAGGTCTTTCCCTCAAAACAAGGATTTTCACCCTTATCCTCAGAATATGGAAATCAAGAAAGGTACCTGGAGACCTAAAGAATGCCACTATCGTCACTATCTTTAAAAAGGGTTATCGCAGTGTTTGTGGCAACTACCGTGGTATATCACTGCTATCAATTGTGGGGAAGATTCTTGCAGGAATTCTACTTAACCACCTCAAGGTTATCTCTGAGAAGATCCTCCCAGAGTCACAATGCGGATTTAGAGCTTCCAGAAGCACAATTGACTTGATTTTCCGTGTGAGACAGCTACAAGAAAAATGTAGAGAACAACAGAATCCACTCTTCTTAGTCTTTTATGACTTGGAAAAGGCATTTGATTCGGTTCCAAGACCAGCCATGTGGGCGGTGCTGAAGCGGTTTGGTTGCCCTCAGCGTTTTGTAGATCTAATCAAGGCTCTCCATGATGGCATGACAGGTCAGGTTTGCCATCAGAATAAGATGTCCGATGAATTTCCTATTACCCATGGATAGAAACAAGGATGTGTACTGGCTGAAACGCTTTTCGCGCTGTACTTGGCTGCAATGCTTTTTGATTCACCCACAAACATCCCAGGTGTGGAGGTCAAGTATCGTTTTGATGGAGGGCTTTTCAACCTAACTCGTCTCCGCTCCTTGAGGAAAACTCAGGTTACTAAGGTTACTAACATGTTGTATGCAGATGATGCTGCGTCGCCAACTCTCACACTAGAAGAGCTGCAAGAGTCAGTTAATTGTTACAAAAGTGCATGTGATCGCTTTGGTCTTACCATAAATGTCAATATGACTAAAGTCTTGGCACAACCTTCACCAGGCACACCTCTTCCTCAGTTCAATATCTCCATCTCAAATTTGCCATTAGAGCAGGTAGACCACTTCTCGTACCTGGGCAGTACCATTTCTGTGGGCTGGACCTGTGAGCAGGATGTGGATAAGAGAATTGGCGCAGCCCATGCAGCATATGGACGATTAGCGCACCGGGTCTTCATGAATAAAGATCTGTCCATGAGTACAAAGCTTATGCTGTACAAAGCAGTAGTCATTTCTACATTGTTGTATGGCTGTGAAACGTGGACCCTTTACCGACGTGATCTTAGGAAGCTTGAGCGTTTCCACCTACAAAAACTTCGATCAATCCTGAGGATTAAATGGGAAGACCGCATTACCAATATTTCTGTTCTTGAAAAGGCTCAAATCAACAGCTTAAAATCATCCATGATAGGTCACCAATTTAGATGGATTGGTCATGTCCATTGGATGGATGATGTGAGATTACCTCGTCAAATGCTATATGGTGAGTTATGCTATGGCACCAGACCTCATGGTAGTCCTAAGAGGCGCTACAAGGACCGATTTAAGCAGACCCTGAAATTGATAGGTCTTGATTCACAAACCTGGGACATGCTGGCTGAAGATCGCTCAACTTGATGTCGTACCATCTCGGATACTGTAAAGACGTTTGAAAGGGATCGACGCACACATGAAGAGTCCAAGCGTCAAGCTAGGAAACTTCGAGCAGCCCAACCACGTCCTCCTCCAGCAATACTATGTGACTTATTTGGTCGCTTGTTCCATGCCAGGATTGGACTCTTTAGTCACCGTAAACACATCCACAAACTGGACTGAAGGAAGAAGGTTTATACTCGACTTCGAGTTAAAGCCGATGATGATGATGAGATTAACAATACAAATATTCGACTATCTCTGGAAGAAGAAGAGGACCACTACAACATGGACCAAGGAAGTTAGGAAAGATTTAGAAAAGTTGAACATCACAGAGTCTCAAATAACTAAATTTGAGAGCATTATGTTGTTTGAAGCCATTTTTCAGTGATGCCTAGTAAACAAAAGTTTGATGCTTTTCAGTCGGTCAACACGATTGTACCCAAAAGAGCTGGGTTATTCCCTAATCTTGAAAAAAAATACATAAGATCAATAAATACACTTGGATGACAAGTTTCGATCGTCAAGCGATCATCATCAGATCCATTACACTTAGGCTATAAAACCTATGTCTGAAAATATTGTTGAAAATATTTACAATATATACACTTATTTAGTAGCAGTATTAGTTGAGTTGCATTAGTATGAGTTGAATTATCTCAACTGATATTGCCGCTAAATAAGTTAAGTGATTGTAAATATTACTTACTTACTCCTTGACGCAACGGTCCTTGGTCTCCGCAACTATCTTCTTCCAAAGCTCTCTGTCGATTGCCTTGGTCCTCCATCTCCTGACTCCCATGGTACGTAGATCGTCCTGATCGTAAATATTTTCACCCATAGATTGTATAGCCTAAGTGTGATGGATCTGATGATGATCGAAACTGGTCATCCAAGTGTATTTATTAATCTCGTGTCATTTTCTTCAGGATTACGGAATAACCCATCCCATTTGGATACAATAGTGTTGACCGACTGAAAAGCATCAAACTTTTGTTTAAATTTAAGAGTAAAGTGAAAAATCTGGAAGAGTTGCAAGATGGAGGAATACCAGGGCTGGATTTACCAACAGGCCCCATAGGCCCCGGCTGAGGGGCGCAAAATTAATCCACAATTATGTTTGCCAGAAAATGTCCATAAAATGTTATAGACTACGTCCTTCAAATGTTTTGCTACAGCAGATTTTTCGACTTCTGCTTTAGAACAGGAATGTTTTATGATTTATTATGAGAAAATTGAAGTCTTGAATATTAATATCAGTTTAATTTGAATAATTCATTATGCATAGTTGTATGATGTAGTGTGTATGTATAGTGTATATGAGCCTTAAATGGTTTAAACTTATTTTATGTTCGACCCTGACTATTATGTGTCAGAAAACTGTATCATAATGATGGTCATTATAACACTATTTTTAGCCTACTTTTCACATTTTGCAAAAATGAGGAAAAAGTAGACTTATGAGATCGGGCAAATGTCTGTCTGTCCTTCTGTCTGTCTGTCTGTCTGTCTGTCTGTCTGTCCTTCTGTCTCACGGCCATATTTGAAAATGATGTCAGTGCTACCAACTGCTGAAAAATCGAAATTGAAATTTGAGCTCCATATTGGATATCTTGGAAGGTATGAATGGGAGCTATTTAAAAATTGGCACACGTATAGATAATAATATTGCAGTTTAATTTCCAGGAGGCCGTATATGGCAGTGTTGCCAAAATAATTATAAGCCTGCTGATAGGTCCAAATTTTAAATGCATATAACTTCTACACTATCAATTGGATTTCAACCAAATTTTGTATGTGCTATGTGTACATAAGCAGATATGACTGAGCGTATTCTTAAGAGCCACCAGGGCTGCCAACTGTTAATAAATGCTGTCAATTTTTTTATCCAAATACCCATATATCATAAAATATGCAAGCCGACATCTTTAAACTATGCACACGTATAGTACCCGACATTCTATATAAATTTGGAGTAATTTATATACGTCAGTGCTACCAACATGATTCTAAGCCTGCTGATAAGTCCAATTTTAAAATGCATGTAACTTCTATACTAACTAATGGATTTCATTCAAAATTGACAAGACAATAGATCATATTATTTCAGATTATTTCTGACCAATACATGTATGTCATTGTTGCCAACATGATTTTACGCGCGCTTTTCGATCCAATGTTTAACTGCATGTAACGTCCATGCTATCCATTGGACTTCAACCCAATTTTGTATTCTGTACCTTAAGAGATGGAACTAAGAATATATTCAGTCACCAGGGCTGCCAACTGTAGTTCTCTATTAGGCTGCATTATGCCAGGTATACAGTGTTTCGAACTAATTAGAAATTTCGATATTACCAACTTAATTTCGTCATTATTCTAGATAGATCCATATAGATTAATCATTGGCATGAATCTTAAATTTTAAGAAAAGTAGGCTCTTTAGTTCGTCACGGAATTTCTTGTTCATTATGAAACAGTTTCTCCCACCAATCACAGCTCAAGAAAGAGTTGTTTGACCAATTAGATAAGGTTAGCATCGCACCTGCGTGGAATTCCAAGGCCTTCTAAACGGCGTGGCCTACTGTCATAGTGGGGCAATCGAGGTGGCCATGGTCAAATACAAGGTATTCTCTGCGTCCCATTCGCTCTGTTCAGTACATAAAACTGGCGAAATCTCGACAGATATTCATGAATATTTATATTCGAACATAAAATAGTTATAATAATTATAGTCGAACATAAACAGTCGTATGCAACTCGCCTATAATGGTAATTAAGACACTCGTATGGAAATTATAAAACTCGCATACGGTCGTTTTATAAACATACTCGTGTCTTAATTATAGCCATTATAGGCTCGTTGCATAATGTACTATTAATATTTCGTTGTCCTATTTAATTATAGTTTATATTTACAAATTTATAAACAGTTGTTTCTCTCATTATTTTAACTTAATAAATTTATTTTACTTCACCATACATTAGAATAAAATAAAAATTACCTTCACAAATACATTTCTTATGTCTAAATTTTCCTTCCTTCACGATGATATAAAGAGAAGGCGGCAGAACCCCACGGGCCTAGGAGCGCATAAATTCTAAATCCGGCCCTGAGGAAAACCTAAGAGAAGTGGACGAACTTGGACAGAAGATCAAAGGAAACACGCCAGTGAACGCACGAAGGAATATTGGAGACAAAGGAAACTCCAGGCAAAGGAAAAGAAAAATAAATAAAGTTTTAGCGTTATCCTAAGTGGTCAATTCGCATGGGAAAAAAGCACATACAAAATCAATTGTAGGACATAATAAAACTATATTTATCAGAAATCTAACATAATTTGGATGAATATAACATCATTCAGACCAGGGTTCTCCAAATGTTTTGCCTACTGTCCACACTGAGTCTCCCACCAAGTCCCAAGTCAATTTTAGACCGTCATTCGTGTCTGGCAACACTGACACCGTGTCGCTGATATCCACTATTGGTGTTCCAGGTGCTACGTGGGCGAGGCCTCTCAGGACCAGTGGAGACCTTGCAGTGACCAGTACTACCCATACCCAGGACACGAGGAGGCTCACGGGCCGGGACCAGGGCCCAGCCATGGAGCATACGATAGTCACCATGGAGGACACGGCCCATACGGCGGGTAAGTGACTTTCACACTTGTCTCTAACATGCCACATGAGTGACGATACGTACGGTACAGCATAAAAATTGATATCAAATGAATGCCTTCATACAGTAGAGGTGTGATAGGTGTCACATCAGTATCGATACATAAACCATAAACAAGTTGTTCCGTGAAGAACTAAAAGCCTATTTGCATATATCCTGCTTATGTTAATTGCCTCTATTAACATACAAAATTTCAGTTTGATTGTTGTAATAGATTCGTAGATATTGAGAACTGTCTTAATACTTCGGATGGTCGCCATATTGGATTTTATATATGTAGGCCAAGGAGTTATATACTGTTAGATGAAGATTTTTGCGTATATTCATTATTCAAACGTTCAGTTCGATCGCATGATTAGGACACCATAAATAAAAACTTCATTTAAAATTTCGCACAGCCGCCACCTTGAGGTTATGTAAACAATTGAACTACTGTAAATTAGATATCAGTGCATTACAATGTGTATAAGCATTTGCCCTACCAAGTTTCACTGCGCTCGGATGGTTACTTCCCGAGAAACGTCAATTTAAATGTTTCAAATTTGCTTGGCCGCCATGTTCGTTTTGTACTTAACAGGTTTTTGAAAGGCACATAGGTGAACTTTTAGTAGTACCTTTTATCATCTTAAAAAATTTCCGGGTGATATCAGTAATAGTTTCCGAGATATAGAATGTCGGTGAAATAATTCGCACAGCCGCCATGTTGGATTGGTGAAACGTATTAAAATTTGAAGGGCACGATCGGGTTCGGACCAAATATTACTACATTATTACCGAGTTTCATTGAAATCTCTCCAGCCGTTTAGATTTTATTAGAGACACACACACATACGCACACACACACGGACAAAAGGTGATCTCATAAGCCTATTTCTTTCTTCTTTTTTTTTCATAAATGAAAATAGGCTAAAAATGATATCAAACGAATGCCTTCACACAGGAGTGGTGATATATTGTGTCCGTTTGGTCCCAGACGTCACGCGGTTGGCGGCTGAATTCAACCACAAACATACACAGACACACACCTGACATTATTTTCCAGACTAGTTCAAGCATGAGACTACGGGTATACTCGGAGCGTAGTGGGTTGGAATGTAAGTGTTAAGAACTACCCCAAGATACATGACAGCAAAAAGGAAACCCAAACTACGAACAGACAACCCAGATACTTACGCAAAAACAATCCTTTAGTGGTTTATTTTGTGCCAAAGATCCTTAACCTATACTCTATTGGAGGAATGATGTGCTATGCTTAATCTAATTAGACCCTCCTGAAATAAAAAAAAGTGACAGTCAGTCTGAAAGACTAGACTTTGTATCATTTTGGCTCGAAGCCAAAGACTCTTGACATGTTAGAAAATTATCTGCACAATACTTATCTTGCTTATCTTGTTTCAAATTACTCGCGAACGGCAAGTGCAAACCAAGGGCAAAGCAAAGTCAAGCGCGCGGGATGCCGCCACGCTCACCAGAGCGCGCTGGACGTGCCCCTTCCATCCAGTCTAAAAGCACTTATAGTGGGCGATGTATTGAAGATAGAGATATGCTATCGCGGACTTTTTGTAGAACTTTTCATGCTGACCAATTCTTACGCTCATAGTATATTGATATTTTTAACGGTTTTCCCAGCGTAAGCTTAATAAGCGCACGGACGCCAAGTTTGTTTTCGACTTTTTCACTGAAATCGTTACTGCTTGGCTTCCTTTGATCATACATAAATTATTTTCTACAGAATCTTTCCTCGAGATATCCTTTACAGAATGGTGAAAACCGCATCAAAATCCATCCAGTTTTTCTCGAGATTACCCGTGACATCCAAGAATCGGGGATTTTTGTCTTATACTAACGAAGTAGAGATTGTCGGGGAACACATGCACCGAGCGGTACTATGACGTCACACACCTCAGTGCATCTGGGTACATTTCGTCCCGTCACCGTAACGTAACGCCAGACCCCAGCGTAACGACGAAGTCGACAAGATCATTTAAAATGATAAAATCAACCTTCGATTCATCCTATAAATCCCCTTCAAGAGTCCTATCGCTAAAATAAACAACTAGCTAGGTAGTTGACACAAACAAAAAGATACAGTCAGTCTGAGAGACTAGACTTTATATCATTTTAAATGACGCATGCTACAAATGCTACACATGTTAGAAAGGCTCAGGAGGGCTTCTCAACAGACTCCATTACCCATTAACTTAGGCTTCCCGTGCACTCTGCTGCATGACGTCACGCACTCGCAGTCTCCGTATCGCATAACGCCAGACCCAGGAGTAAACTCAGACTCAACGGACCCTTCAACTTCGGCTTCCCGCGCGTGGGCTGCATGACGTCACGCACTCGCCGTCTCCGTTCGCATAACGCCAGACCCCAGGAGTAAACTCAGACTCAACAGACTCCATTACCCTTTAACTTAGTCTTACCGCGTGGGGGCTGCATGATGTCACGCACTCGCCGTCTCCGTTCGCATAACGCCAGACCCCAGGAGTAAACTCAGATTCGGTGCATAAGCACTGAACAACATGATGACGTCATACACGCCGTAACCGTGACGCATAACGGTAGACCGAAGCATAACGATGAAGTCGACAAGATCATTTGAAATGATAAAATCCCTAAATAGAAAAATACAAAATGTAAACAAAATGTTCCTAGTCACATCGATCCCTTGCATCGCGTGCTTGAGGGCTAAATATACCCTCATTTCACAAAACATTTACATAAAATACAACGAGTCGTGTGACTTCATCATTGTCGCTCGTTTGTTCATTAATTCCATCTGGTTTAGTCAACAACCAATATTTTACCAGATCCTTTTACCATCAGTAGTACAGTATCTCAAATATCGGTTATTTATTTGTTATAATCATGCTCAGCTAAGCTTGTCTGGTCATTATAAATTATTATGTACTCACTGTTTAACAAGTTATCTTTATGTCAACAGTCGTCTTATTTAACATGATGCACAATGTTCTTATTTAGGTTTCAGTTTGCGACAATTCCTGCCAGCTGAACATATTTTAAATTGCATTTTATACATGTTTAATGTCTCATCTTTTATTCGCTTGAGTATTAATTTTACAACAACACATCATTATAGCGCACTCTCACATTCGTAATGGCTTAATTTCAAACCCAGAAATACTCATATTTGAATTAATACTCTACATTTCCATTTATTTCAACATTTTACTGACTACGGTGGTAATATGTCACTATGACTCACTTGTGACATCAAACTATTCTCGTCGCTCTAATTAGTTATTAACGACTCATCCTACTCTAAATACTGTATGCTTTGTTCCTGACAGAGCTGCAACCCTCTCTACTACGAAGCTTGTTGAGCATGGTCCCCTGATCCTACTCTAAATGCCGTCTGCTTTGCAACTGACAGAGCTGCAACCCTCTCTACTACGAAGCTTGTTGAGCATGGCCCCCTGATCCTACTCTAAATACTGTCTGCTTTGCTCCTGACAGAGCTGCAACCCTCTCTACTACGAAGCTTGTTGAGCATGGCCCCCTGATCCTACTCTAAATACCACCTGCTTTGCTCCTGATAGAGCTGCAACCCTCTCTACTACGAAGCTTGTTGAGCATGGCCCCCTGATCCTACTCTAAATACCATCTGCTTTGCTCCTGATAGAGCTGCAACCCTCTCTACTACGAAGCTTGTTGAGCATGGCCCCCTGATCCTACTCTAAATACTGTATGCTTTGTTCCTGACAGAGCTGCAACCCTCTCTACTACGAGCTTTTTGAGCATGGCCCCCTGATCCTACTCTAAATGCCGTCTGCTTTGCAACTGACAGAGCTGCAACCCTCTCTACTACGAAGCTTGTTGAGCATGGTCCCCTGATCCTATTCTAAATACCATCTGCTTTGCTCCTGACACAGCTGCAACCCTCTCTACTACGAAGCTTGTTGAGCATGGGCCCCTGATCCTACTCTAAATACCATCTGCTTTGCTCCTGATAGAGCTGCAACCCTCTCTACTACGAAGCTTGTTGAGCATGGTCCCCTGACCCTACTCTAAATACTGTCTGCTTTGCTCCTGACAGAGCTGCAACCCTCTCTACTACGAAGCTTGTTGAGCATGGCCCCCTGATCCTACTCTAAATACCACCTGCTTTGCTCCTGATAGAGCTGCAACCCTCTCTACTACGAAGCTTGTTGAGCATGGCCCCCTGATCCTACTCTAAATACCATCTGCTTTGCTCCTGATAGAGCTGCAACCCTCTCTACTACGAAGCTTGTTGAGCATGGCCCCCTGATCCTACTCTAAATACCGTCTGCTTTGCTCCTGACAGAGCTGCAACCCTCTCTACTACGAAGCTTGTTGAGCATGGCCCCCTGATCCTACTCTAAATACCATCTGCTTTGCTCCTGACAGAGCTGCAACCCTCTCTACTACGAAGCTTGTTGAGCATGGCCCCCTGATCCTACTCTAAATACCGTCTGCTTTGCTCCTGATAGAGCTGCAACCTTCTCTACCTCAAACCTTATTGAGCATGGCCTCCTGATCCCACTCTAAATACCGCCTGCTTTCGTGCTTTGCTACTGACAGAGCTGCAACCTTCTCTATCTCAAACCTTGTTGAGCATGGCCTCCTGATCCCATTCTAAATACGGCCTGCTTTGCTACTGATAGAGCTGCAACCTTCTCTATCTCAAACCTTGCTGATCATGGCCCCCTGATCCCACTCTAAATACCGCCTGCTTTGCTACTGATAGAGCTGCAACCTTCTCTATCTCAAACCTTGTTGAGCATGGCCTCCTGATCCCACTCTAAATACGGCCTGCTTTGCTACTGATAGAGCTGCAACCTTTTCTATCTGAAACCTTGTTGATCATGGCCTCCTGATCCCAATCTAAATACGGCCTGCTTTGCTACTGACAGAGCTGCAACCTTCTCTATCTCAAACCTTGTTGATCATGGCCCCCTGATCCCACTCTAAATACCGCCAGCTTTGCTACTACCACAATCCTTGTTGATCATTGTCTCCTGATCCTACTCTAACTAAATGACGTATGTACACACTTCTTCTCGGCAGATACGACGAGGAGTATCCTGGGCCACCTCCTGGCCACGAAGTCCATCACTACAGTGACTACGGCCCCGCGCGCTACTGGCCCGTAGCCTATCTGCACCACGAGGCTCCACCCAACTCCACATACATGGACAAAGCTCGCCCGCATCTCGATGTCGGATTCGACAACTATGTTGACACATACCGCTCCGGGTTCGGCAAGAAGAAAATGTTACGATTAGATGACAATAATAACGGTACAAGAAAGACCGCAGAGAGAAACTTCATATTGGGAGTGTCCCTCACAACCAAGAACAATGACAGGAACTTCAAGCCCATCGCTCCCCAGGTAAGAGCAAATCTTTACTCAGAAACAGGGGATTGGTGGACACCCCCCAACCCCCCTCCCTTCCTCTCCTCCCCCCTCCCCTCCTCACCCCCTCCGAACTCCCTCATCCCTTTGAAATGTCCAACTGCTATTTACTATAAGCTATCTGTACTTCTAATTAAGGACCACCTCATGGTGGATGTCACCCTGGAGGTTCGGGTTCGATTCCCGACTCTGCCATGAAATTCTGTTCTAAAGGCTGGAAAGGGATATGCTCAGCCTCGTGAGGGAAAAACTGAGCCATCCAGGAAGTGTTTTTTCCGTGGTTTCCCATTTCTACTCCAGGGAAATGACGGGATGGTTAATAACTCAAGGTCACGGCCGCCTCCTTCCCAATCATATCCCCAATTTAATTTACAAAAGCACACACTAGGACAGCCATCACAATCACACCAGGTTGTCACACAAATTCCGCACACACACAAGTACACGGGGCTACGTGACCACGATGTCGCAAAGCCACCAAAATAAGCAACACTCACTCACTCACTCACTCTCTCAGAAGGCTTCTATGGAACACGAAGATCCCACGCTGATCTCACAAAATGTCTCCACGGAATTTTGATAATTAACAAAGCCGGAAATCGCCCCTCAAGGGGAAGGTCAAGAATACCACGGGGTTCTCAAATTAAGTTTGTTAGCCCGTTTCAATATTCCAAATAATAGCCGTGACCTTGTACGGTTAGTAAATTCACGGAGTTTTTTCCCTGAAAGAATCATTTTAATGGAAATTTCCTAATCGGGTTGTGTCAAAATTGTCACTGATGATGTTTCGGTTTAGGAGGGCGATATCAAAAGTCATCGGTATCATACGAAGAAAGAAGAGTTCTGTTTTGTTGCATATTTTAGTGGTTGCGACATCGTGGTCATATAGCTCCGGTGCAAGTAAATCTACTGACATGGCTCCCTCGCATTTGAGCACACTCAAATGCCAACTGACTGCACCGGGATTCAATTCTGCAACCTTGGGCACAGCTGGCGATAAGGTTGCCACTGAGCCACGCAAACAGTCGGTTGTACTTATCTGCTATTCAGGTAAGGACTGCAGACAATCAATTTCAAGTAGTTCCTACTTTTGCTACCAAATGCTACCGTCAACGACACCTAGCTGTGAACTTGGCTACTAGATGCCAGCGCAACCAGCACCTTGCGGCGAAAAATGGAACATAGAGCGTTAATCAAATCTAACCTATAAATTTTAGCTTCACACAATTGAAGTTATAGTAGTTAATTATTGTTGTTTTAAGGGGCGGAACACAATTGAAGTTAGTGGAAGGCTCTTTTACATATCATAAATCTATGGCGTGGGCCTGCCGGCTTTACTTCCCCTCTGAAGGAAGGCATACAGAAGGATTTTAACGCTCTTAGAAATCCGACGACTTCAGCCGGGTTTGAACCCGCGACCTTGGGTATAGCACTTCATCATGTTACCAACTACGCCACCGAAGTCGCTTATTTACTAATTCAAATGTATGAGTAAAAGTTTATACGGCGGTATTGAGTTTTGTAAACAAACAAAAAAAGGAAATTGCTATCGAATTTTATAGTGCATACATTTTTCATTTGTACGGCAAATTTTGCTTTTCTTTGTCCCAAGACTTCCTGAAGGCTACTAATAAACACGTAAATACTGTATGTGAGTGAATAACATAAATAATTAACAAAAACATCTACCCTTTACTATATCCTGTTTCTACGGAGTCTGGATGAGTAGGCTTATCTGTGGCGAATGGATTTATAACCGTATGCCCGTCCTGACACCATTCTCTAACAAACTCCACAGCATAGCTGTGCGTGTGGAATCGCCTGTAATGGGGAGCTGGAATTTGGGAGGTCGAAGGTTCGAATCCCTGCGCTGACAGCGTCATACCATGTGTGACTTTTTCCCGTGTTTTTTCTACACTATTTCCAGGTAAATACCGGGATGGTAACTTTTTTCAGGACGTGGTGGTACAGCAGTCATACTGCTTACCTACTACCAAGGCGGACCGGGATCGATTCCCATCTAATAAGGGACTTTTAACGTAAAATGTTACGTCCGGTGGTACTGATTCCAAGTAGAAGGGAGGTCCCATGGCATATGATCGTGAGATTGTTCTTACCTTTCGCCTAAGGGCAGATGATCTCGCTGTCCCGCCCCTTAAAACAAGAATAACTAACTAATAACTACCTTACGCCAAGACTGGGGCACCTACCCTAATCATAGACCAATAATAACACTGGTCTACAAAATTAAACTTGTTGTAAAACTCAGCAATTTTTCTAGGTGTGTGCCGTGTCTGGTGTGCGGTTTTACTTAGGACACCGAGGTGGCTCATCAGCGGGCTCATGGTGTCCCCGCCTGAACGCCCACAGGTATAGCGAACTGCGCGCTACCTCCCTTTTTATGAAGTGCACCTGTGCCTCTTCACTGCGAGAACTAAAAGCTTAAGCAGCCATAACCTCCGTTGAGCTTTTAGTTCTCGCAGTAAAGAGGCGCAGGTGTGCATCATAAAAAGGGAGGTAGCGCGCAGGTCGCTATACCTGTGGGCGTCCGGGGGAGGACACCAAGAGCCCGCTGATGAGCCAGCTTGGTGTCCTAGGCGAAACCCCACACAAGACACGGCACAAACCTAGAAGAATTGCTGAGTTTTGATTCACTGGCCGTGAAAGCCAATATACCATCAACTTGTTGTAATCATCAGAAATAAAACTATGCGTACAGAGATCGGTTTGCGACGATGTTTACGAAGATCCTGTCCAAATTGTTCCAGCACGTACAGTTTTACCAGTACAGTTGCATTGAAATCCGTCACTGTTGTATATACTGTATGATGACAAACATACCTTCTGTTATTGAAATATAGTTGACTAGCGGACCCGCGCGAGAAATATCGCATGTTCATAAACCTCACTTTCCCCAATAGGTTTATAATGAGAGACTTACGGAGAAAGGTTGTTATGTTTTTATTTCAACCAAATGATTATAGAACACTATTTACATTTCAGTCAGAATTCCAAGTTCTATGTTCCCTAACTTAAGAAGGCAATCACTGAAAATTGAATCATCACAACACTCACCGGTTATTCGATATTTATGAAATTATACGATTTGAGTACTCATTCCTTTGATTGTCTATTTCTGAAATCCATGCAAAATGATAGGCTAAAGGAAAGACATCAGAATGTTAAAATGACATGAAACAGGCGTCACAGCGGCCAAAATGTGAAGTGGACAGCAATATGGAGCGTGTTTTTCCTACAGCAACAGTATCTGCAAATCGCACGCTTGGTACATTTTTTTAGAGTAATTTTTTAAAGAAATTATAGATATTTATGAAATTAGAGTGCAATTTTTCACTGCTAATGTCTATTCTCTTTCATTTGAATGCTTATTTGTGACGATCGGTCGCTTGTGAGTGCCGCAAGAGGGATCTATACTACCGAAATAATATATATGATGATAAGCAGGGTATGACAACGGTGCTAATATAAAGGCCAAGTATAAGGGAGTGCAGACGCGAGTAAAATATATTAATAAACGAGCAATGTTCATGGCATGTGTTGCACATAATCTTAACTTACTATTGGGTGACATGGTTAAATGCAATAAGGACGCTATGACATGTTTTGGTATAGTTCAGCGTCTGTACAGTTTGTTTGTATCTTCCACGGAAAGGTGGGACATTTTGTGCGAACTATGTCCTGGCCTCCTCACACTAAAATCTATATCTACCACTAGATGGGAATGCTGAATTGACAGCGTCAAGCCCATCAGGTACCAGTTAGGGAAAGTAAACTAAGCATTAGAAAAAGTGGCAGAAACTACCAAAGATCCTGTTATCCGGTCAGAGGCCCAATCTTTGTTGCTTCATACAAGTTTGTATGAATTTGTTTTAAGCCTCGTTATCTGGTACGATATTTAATTTCTGTGAACTCAACAAGCAAAACTCTCCAATCTGAGAAGACTTCGTTAGATACGGCTTTAACCGAACTTCAGGGCCTAAAGCCATTTTTTCAAAATTATCGCAACACGGGCTTTAACAGTGCAATGTCCACCGCTAGAAAAATAATGGAAAATTTGGGCTATGCAAAGAAATTTTCTATTCGCCGTCAAGGCGATCGCAAAAGGTTCTTTGATGAAATAAATCAGCAAAATGATCAATGGATGGAAAAAACCGAACAGGAACTTCAAAAAGAAGCTGAAAATAAATTTCGGGTAAATTACTTTTTGTCCGTCGTAGATACTGCACTGAGCTACGTAGAAATTAGTTTTAACGAAGTATTTTTTTTTCGGAATACTTTGGATTTCTTTTCTATCCTTCGAAGCTTTCCAATTTGGAGGAAAAGCAATTGAAAGACCATTGTAACACGCTCTAATTTTCTAAAAGACGGGGAGCTTGAAGATTTGGATGTAGAAGATCTTTTTCTGACGCTGTTCCGTCATCTATAAAAAGTGTTTTAGGTGCACTGTAACGGCTATTAATTAATAAACAACATTGGTCCACTAACGAACGACATACACTTTGTATTGCCATGGGCGCCATCCACTATTTAGGTGGAAAGATGAACAATTTAACCTCGGCTTGCTCCTTCCTATTTAACACAACTCTTCTCTCAGGTGTGGGGTAATGAAACTTATTCATGCCAACTCTTTGCAATAATTGTCATGGAAAATGCAACACTGGGCCATATTGGCTTGATACATGCAGAAATAAAAGATGATCGGTAATTAGTTCGTATAATATCCACAATTGAGTCTTTGAACATTTACAGTAGTATTGACGGCTAATCTTTCTAATGACGAGGACTTGTATACAGTTGTAATACCTGTTTCGATGATCGGCGTTGGTGTATGCATAACTCCTGTTATGTCTTGGAGTCGGGATAGTTGGCTGACTTCGTAGCTGGGTGGCTGTTGGACTCCGGTCTTCTTCCATTTTCCGACAAAACACTGATTCTATTGTACTGTATGTACAGCTTATATCAAGTACTTAAATGATCGAACCACATGTCCTCTAATATGACATATGACTGCTAATGCCACTGAGAGTATCTGTAACTTCGACAGAAGTGTTGAGAATGAGTGAATCAATACTGACGACTCACTTCTGCCCACCGAAGAACGATAATGGATACCATTGCTTTGAATTTCCAGCTTATATAGGTGTCTGTTGTTGTTTACCAAATCTTCCTTTCTTGACACAATACACATTCATCAGGCCTTAATTGCTTCAACCAGATGACCTGTGATGGACTTGAGACATGATGAAGGATTTATATCTCCATTAAGATACAATGAGCCTCGTAAGCTCTATTCAATATAGTGGCTGGTGACATAAACTCCCTTGTAGCCCTTCTTAGATTTCCAGTCCTCAGGATTTATGGTATGACCCAACCACTCGTGGTATTGTCAGATCCAACTCGAAAACATCTATTGTTCAAACAGGTGTAGGCGACGACCACCCCTGCCTTCAGTGAAAAGAAATGGTTTCTTCATTGCCATATTCTTGTCCCGTCTCCATCATTCTAACTATACACTCTAACTAAACAATATGCCCAAAGTCTCATAAATTACATTTCCTTAAGCTATAGATATAATTTGACAATAATGAAATGGTCACCATCCCTTCTCCAGACACGGATAAGTAAACAACATACATCAAACTTTGACGTAAGCGTCACAATAAAGGAACCCTTATAATAAACATACAATGCTTGATCCAGGTTAAATTGTAATGGATCACATATCCATTACAGCACTACAGTACTTAACCCCGATAAAGGAGTCCTATCCTGATTTAACGACGGCCTATTGAATTATGCTTACAATTCCTGTAACGGTTGCGTCGGGGGAAAGGAGTTTTTCCATTTTGAAACTAATCAAAAACTATTTGCGATCAACGATGGCGTAGGAGCGTCTGTACGGTTTGGCTACTCTGTCAATCGAATGTGAAATGGCCAAAAAATTAGAAATGAACTATTTAATCAGCACTTTTGCTCTAGCAAAGGCCAGCAAAGCGCCTTTTACATAAATAAAAAGCTCTAAGTTCTAAACAAAAAAACAGAAATTATTATTTTTCTTCTTCTTGAAAAAAAAAGCCTGCCTTGTAGACCATGTTATTTCTCGAACAAAGGATCCGTTCAGCTCATATTTATCGGTGAAAGTAGACTTATAGCACTTTTAGTAGTTTAGTTTATGAAAAACAGTATAGCCGTAGAAATGTTGAAATATGTAAACGTGATTGCGTATTATTATTAATTATGTGCGTTTGGGTAAGAAAGTACATCAAGCACATGCTTCGTTTTCCATAATATAATATGTATGCCGATAAAATCACCTGTGTTAGCTCATTATATCAGGTTTCCATTGATATTGCTTGTTGCTTTTATCTGATCAGGTGCTTCCTGTATCCAATTTTATGCTTAACTTATCCTATTTGTTGAGGTTTGTTTAGAAACTAGAAATGTAATAAAATGAGTTTTAACTAGCCTAAAATTGTAATTTCTTTTAAAACATCTCCCTCCGTACAACACAGCCACTTACAGTCAAAAATTTGCATTTACTACCCCCTCCCCGCGAACTCATGCCTACTACTCTCGACCAAAGTATTATGTGCACTCGAGTTTGAAGGTTGTTTGTGAAGGAACCAATAGACCTACATACAATCCAATAACATCATCATTTTCGTCGTTCTATTTTACGTTAGCTCATGTAGGTTTGGAATTTTTAATTTATATTTTAATATTTTTTGTCGCAGTTGGAGCACAAAATGTGCACGTTTTTAAGCGTGTTTCAACCATGCGTCACATTTAAGAATTATTATCTCAAAAACCCGTCGTCAGATCGAATCCAAATTTTAGTACAATATACATTGGAATGTTGTATAACGGGTTTAATAATTTCAAAATTTTACGTGTCCAAGAAAAAAAGTTGTTATCATTTTTGTAAGGTAACTTTTTCTCGGCTCGGGGTGGTTGGAAAATGTAGTTCTTGGTCGCGATGTAATCCTCATTCATCAAAAAGTTATGCTGTATGACTGTGAAATACGTAAATTAACTCACTTATTTTATATCGGTTTGTATTTTTTGTAGGCGGAAATAACACATCGTTCACCAGCTACCCGCTCCCGGAAAAGCTTTACAGCGTTGCCGAAATGGAGCCTATCACGCATCATGGCGTGCCTCGCTCGGAAGTGATGGGCTCCATCACAGCAGCGCTGTACAGCTTTTCCTGGAGCGGGTAGCTGGTGAACTATGTGTTATTTCCGCCTACAAATACAAACCGATATAAAATAAGTGAGTTAATTTACGTATTTCACAGTCATACAACATAACTTTCTGTTGTATAAGGATTACATCGCGTCCAAGAACTACATTTTCTAACCACCCCGAGGCGAGAAAAAGTTACCTTACTTTTTTTCTTGGACACGCAAAATTTTGAAATTAATAAACCAGTTATACAGCATTCCAATGTATATTGTGTTAAAATTTGGATTCGATTTGATGACGGGTTTTTGAGATAATAATTCTTAAATGTGACGCATGGTTGAAACACGCTTAAAAACGAGCACTTTTTGTGTTCCAACTGCGATAAAAAATATTAAAATATAAATTAAAAATTCCAAACCTACATGAGCTAACGTAAAATAGAACGACGAAAATGATGATGTTATTGGATTGTATGTAGGTCTATTGGTTACTTCACAAACAACCTTCAAACTCGAGTACACATAATACGTTGGTCGACAGTAGGCCCCGCGCACATTCTCGCGCCAGACCCCGCGTTCCCTCGCGACGGCCCTGTGGGTAGGGGTTGAACAGGGCTTGAGTGAGAAGAAAGTGCTCCCTGGCGCTATAACACGAACTATCCCGAATGAAGGCGACCATTCCCTACAGCATATGCCAGCTAGCGGGGGCTCGATAGCCTGCAGAGCACCTGGCTCCGCTCCACCCAACCACCGATCGTTATTCGCAGTGCTATCATTTGATACATGAAGCTAGCGTCAGTTGGCAGCACTTGCGCTGTGTGTGTTATGGAAGTGGAAGTTAGTGTTTAATTTGCATCTCGTAACAGAGCCTTCATGTATTATACAGGGTCCGAGTGAAAAACCTGACAATTTTGAAATTACAGGGCTGTACGATACATAGACTAAGTACTTTCATTATACGCAGTGACGTAACGAGATACATGACGCTAGCGTCAGATAGCTGTGGTTGCGCTGTATGAAGTGTTTAATGCTGCTTTTACTGAATGGTGAATCAAATAAACTGCGTTATTTCTCCGATGGAAGTGGAACGGTGTAGGTCAGTGATCTTCAACCCGCGCCCCGCGGGCCGCTTGTGGCCCTCCGCGTAGTTTTCAGCAGCCCGAAAAACGATTTAGTTTCAATAATTCATATTTGATGGTATTTCGATAGCCACAACAGTGTTATGTTGATGTACCGTTGAAAAAAAGAACAAAGAGTTCAGAAGATTGCATCATTTTATTGATTTTTAATGTTATCATACTTCGTAGGCCATAGCAAGTGTGGCTACCCTGTGACTCAAGGTCAGTCAACTGAGACTGTTTTCCACGGTGCACTAATCAATCAGTATCACCTGATCTTTCCTAGCAAGTGTACGCTTGTTTATGTATTGTGAATAATGGCTATAGTCGTAACAAACGGAAAATTGCCGATGAGTAGCGAGTGTTCCAAGGAAAGTGGACTGACCTGTACTGTTTTGTAAATATAAAAAATAACCAGTTTGTTTAATTTGTAATGGATCTGTCTCCGTTATGAAATAGTACAATTTAAAGCGGCATTATGACGCCAAGCACGCCTCCAAGATCGACTCAATCCAAGGACAATTTCGAATAGATAAGATACGAGATTTAAAGAAAAAAATAGAAAGTCAACAACTCTCGTTTACTTGGCAAAACGCTGAAAGTGAATTAAGTGTTAAAGTTAGCTAGGCCTACATCATTTTTGAACAAATTGCTAACAAATCAAAACCATTTACGGATGGTGAGTTTGTAGAGCAGTGCATGGAATTGGCAGCTGAAATTCTATGCCCGAAACAAAAGCATTTGTTTTCAAAGGTTTGCTTATCTGGAGTTACTGGGATCTGAAGAATCGACGAATTAGCTCAGAATATTGAAAACACACTAAAAGACCGTCCTTCAAAGTTTGCTTTTTATTCAGTGGCGCTTGATGAGAGCACTAATATTATAGACACGGCTCAGTTAGCTATTTTTATTAGAGGAATCGACCAACACTTTTCCATTAATGCGGCCCTCAAGCCCTTCCATAACAACAATTTGGCCCTTGATTAAAATAAGGTTGAAGACCACTGGTGTAGGTAGTGTTTTATTCACTGTACCGTACCGGTGCATTTGTAGACAATGGCTTCCTGTATTATACAAGACATTTTGAATAAGCCATTTAAAACTCGTCCTTTCACCGAACAAACAGAAATCGTATTACGTGGCAGACCAACTCCTGATCTGCCTGAATTATCGATCAAACCAAAATCACATACACGTCATTTTCAATTAACTTCTTATAAATCATATGAGTGGCTTGCTGGAAGCACTGAACTAAATTCTCTTTTCTGTTGGAATTGTTTATTGGTGGGTCGGGATAGACGAAGCGACTTGACAAAATCAGGGTATACGAATATAGGTTCATTATACAAATCAATGACAGCACATGAATTAAGTGTGGGGCACATACGGTCAACTCTGATGCTCACAAAATTTGGAAGAATCAAAATAAAGGATGTTGTTAATGACCGTGTAACGGAGGAGATTTCTACTCACAATCAGAAAGTTCGACACAATAGGGAGCTTCTAAAGCGACTCATCAACGCTGTAACGTTCCTTGCCAAACAACAGTTGCCTTTTTATAGCCATGATATGGAACCAGCAAGTAATCGCGGAAACTTCGTAGAACTGTTAAAATATTCCTCGGAATATGATCCATTCTTAGGTGACCATTTGGAGAGTGCAAATTTTTTTGACGGAGCTTCAGATCAACTGCAGAACGATTTAATCAATGCTGTTGCTGCTTCACTGTTGATGGAGATTAAAGAAGAAATGAAAGGATCAACTTTTGTTGCTCTATTAGTTGATGGAACAAGTGACTCGTCACACAAAGCACAGTTACCGATAGTGCTACGATAGTCTATGTGTGTAATGGTGTGGTCAAAGAATGATTTGTTGGGTCTTGTGGAATGAGCTACGATCCCTTAGCTCCAGCTGATGCTGAACCAATCATGCAGTTTCTCGCTGACTTTTCCTGTGAAGGGAGACTTAGTCTATAGCACAATATTTTGGAAGGTCTGGCGCAATATCAGACACGGACTACATGAGTAAAGTGCAAGCCCTCGTGGAAAAGGCTCATCCTGAAGCACTTCTGGCCCATTGTTACGGTCATGCGCTTAATGTGCTATTAATGCAAAGTCTTTGCAAAATACCTGAGTGTAAAATATTCATTAGTTCTCTTAATGGAATTGGTACATTTTTTTCTGGATCGCCTAAAAGGGTCAAATTCATTGACGATTTTATGACATTTAGACTTCCTGGAATCTGCTCCAGCCAGTGGAATTTTAAGTCAGGACTTTTGAACACTGTATTTAAGAACACAGCAAACCTATGTGAGGTGTTCACTGAAATGTTGGAAAACACAGAAGAGATCAACGAAGAGATGCTAGCACCCGTCACTGGTTTTCTTCTTTGGTTGGAAGATTTTTCATTCTGCTGTTTTCTCAACATATTTGATAAGGTGTTGTCCAAAACGACTAATCAGTATAATACCCTAAGAGATCGTGCATTTGAACCCACGTACTGCTCGTATGAAATCTCCGATGTTTGGAAGTATGTGGTCGAGTTGAAAACTCAGTTCGAAACGATTTATAAACAAACTGTTGCGGAGGCTGGTGATCCTCCGAAGGTGAATATAAACCTCAAACTGTTATATTGCGAAATTCTCGACAATGTAAGCCAGCATCTGGAAGTTCGTTTCCAAGACCACAATAAAATGTATTTTTTACATTTATTGTCTAAAGAGTATTTTGAAGCACATGGTTCATTGTTTCCCGAAAAAGAAATGGATAATCTGCTGAAAATTTATTATAAATTTTTCGATAAAATGCGATTAAAAATGAATTGTCATGTAAAGTAGCGTGGAATTCCAGAACAAAAATCCATTTCAGTTGGCTGACTTGCTAAGCAAGTCCTCTGCCCTGATGGCCTGTTTCCCGCAAGTTTCACGTCTTGTTGAATTAATTTGTACATTCCCCATCTTCTTTCAAACAGACGAGGGTTCATTTCAGGCTTTAAAGAGAATTGAATCATTCTTTAGAAATGCTGGTAGCGAAATGAAAGTGCCAAACTTAGCAATTCTTTCTATAGAAACTCAGCTTTTGGAAGCTATCAAGCAGAAAGAAAGTTTCTTTAATAATGTCGTCCACCATTTTGCCCAGAAGGATCGAAGGGCGGAGTTCCAGTTTCGTTAATGCCAAAACCTCTCTATTTGGTAAGTTAATTTATTATTTTCTAATTAGCCTAATTGATAAT
The DNA here is from genome assembly GCA_946902985.2 of Meconema thalassinum. NCBI lineage: Eukaryota > Metazoa > Arthropoda > Insecta > Orthoptera > Tettigoniidae > Meconema > Meconema thalassinum. Next base: position 778,085,042 of record OX336388.2, on the reverse strand, counting down.
TTTCAGTCATTCAACACACATTTATGCCCAATTATATTAGGTGAGACACATTATTATATAACCACCCCCCACCCCCTTTGTAGTCTGTGCATGGTATTATTAATTACATTTTTTAGGTAGAGTATTACATATATTTTCTAGCTAATGTACCATATGTGTGTTGACCGACTGAGATTAGTTAGTTTTTGTTGTTTTAAGGGGAAGAACAGTGAGGTCATCTGCTCCTAGGACCGACTGAAAAGTCATCAATTAATTGTCAATTAGGCAACACTGAAAATGACTTAAAAGCTTTCCATTTTATTCTCTTACTTGAGTCTGAAAGAGTAAATAAGCTCCCAGTATTACAATCCGTAAGCTGGGAAAATGCGATTGAAAGTTCTCGTCTTGCCATGTGGTCTGAGAACGAGGTTGTCAAACTGCTCACTCCTACCGCCCGGACAAACAGTTACGGTACGGTAACTTTAGAATCAACAAGAGATGACACCGTTCAAGCCAGAGATACAGCTGACCAGGCACTGAAGCACGTTGATTGAGATTGCAACGCAGAGTAGGCCTATTATGACATCAACTATGCAAACATGGATTGGTCAAGAGGAGCAATATAAGAGGGGTGATGACTGACATGGAATTTCTGGCCAAATGTCAATCCTTTTGTCCAAGTTGTGACTGTTCCGGTCACAATGTTCCCAAACCCTTATTTGGTTGACTGCAAGAGAAGTCAGGTTAGGGTAATTTGTTCATATCATTCCTTTTCTTGCTCATCATCATCATTTAGGTTATAGGATTTCATTTTATTTAGTGTATATATCTTGTGTATCTCGGGGACTCAATCAGGAATATTTCATTTAATTTGTATGGGAGATGTCAGCATACAAGACAGCGGATTGTGTTAGGCAAGCTACAAGATGTTGCAACAGCAGGAAACTCTAGGCCAAATTTAGATTGGGCCGAGAATAACTTCCCTTGTCTTGAAGAAAGCTTTGTGTAAATTTGTGTAAGGTTCTGACGTCAGAGAAGAGTTTCGCGCCATGAGTTGTAAGAAATATACATGGGTTCGAGATTATTGGTGTATTTTGTATGGGTTGGAGGGTATCATGACCCTGGCGGAGAAAGACGAAAACATGTGTTTACAAGATGAGAGGTGGGTTTTTTCGTGTCAAGCGGGGCTTCACTTCTATTGTAGTGTCTGGTTGGAAAGGTCGCGTTCTCGTAATTTGGCGTAGGCCTATTTGGAGAAACAGTTTTGTTGAAAGCATGGCTTTCGAAAGTACTCGAAACGGCTACAAATCACAACGATGTTATCTCTGTTAGCACAATTCAAGTTGGGTACGGAAGCACATTCATTTCTCTCGCAGAGATGTGGCTATGTAAACCAGTAAACATCTCTAACCTCAAACCACGTGTGGAAAATCTTAGAAATGCTGGGGAGAACTGATCTATCGAGCATGTCTCGTAGATTATCTGCAAGATCGTCGATGAGTGAGTAACAAACATCTTTATATTCCAACATTCATTTTGGGTCACATGTTTTCGTCATTGCCGAGGAGAATTGAAGATAGGAAACCATAGTCTGTTCGACGAGAGTCCCCGCCATATGTTTAAAGTTGATATTAATACATATATTTTGAAGGTTATAATTAGTTTTCTTTAGAGGGAATTACACCTAATAGTTGAACGCCCAAATGATACCAGTTAGGTTGACCAAATGTGTGTCCAACACTCCACGACCCTGCCATTTCAATTGTGTGGTATATGATGAAGTACTTCCGATCAAAAATAGGAGGGTGATTTTGGGAAGTTTTAAATCAGTCGCCCAAGGAGGGCTAGTAATAAGTAACAAAGTGCACAGAGAATAAATGTAGGTAACGGCATACCGGTAGTAGTTGTCTCACTTGGTGACCCATTCCTCAGAGGGGCAATACACAGAGGAGGAGGAATCTTAAGCATAGGCTATACAGTCGTTTCGACAATAGATATGACTGTAGCCTCACAAGACCGCAAAGACGGAGCAATCCCATCATTGCTTTTATGGCTATGTATGGAGTATGGTAGGCCTACAGAATTTAAGATGCTGTACTGCACGTTTCAGCTACTATGACAGTAACAGATCATTAGGGCATGATATAGCATTAGGGAACACTCGGATCACTGCGTCAGGCAACCATTGTTGGTCTACTGTAGGCTAATATTATCTCCTTAGTTTAGAAAGGCTAGTTGATCGAATTAATTTTCAGGAGGAACCAAGTAATTTCGTTGACAGTCTTACTTTAATCCTCTTTGAAAACCAGTATCGGAGGTTATTGGTAGGGGTCAGTCACGTACGAGCTTTCAGTCTGAGCCCTCACCCCTTTCCCCCAGTGTAAATTTTGACTCAGCTCATCCCGCTCCAGAAGCAAACCCTAGTTAAGCCACTGAATAATTATAAGATACGGTAGTTAAATAGTTATATGAAAACAACTCTTTGATTTTTATTTTCCGACAGCCTTGGACAGTTGTTATTCTTCTTGCAGTTCTTAATATCTTATTTAAGGTAGCTTAGAGAAGTTACTTTTTCTATAATTATTTTCATAAGTTGGTGTGTGAGGCCAATGCTTCTGTCGTTAAAAGAATAGTTGAATAATACAAAATGTTATGAATATAATACAATTATGGGCAGACAAATGGTTTGCAGGATGTCACAAGTGTGTTTGGAGAGTATGAGCTAAGACCATGCAGTAGCTAGGTGATTCATCACTTACTGTCGACCAAAATATTATGTGCACTCGAGTTAGAAGATTGTTTGTGAAGTAACCAATAGACCTACATAAAATCCAATCACATCATCATTTTCGTCGTTCTATTTTACGTTAGTTCATGTAGGTTTGGAATTTTTAATTTATATTTTAATATTTTTTATCGCAGTTGAAACACAAAAAGTGCCCGTTTTTAAGCGTATTTCAACCATGCATCACATTTAAGAATTATCTCACAAACCCGTCATCAGATCGAATCCAAATTTTAACACAATATACAATGGAATGTTGTATAACTGGTCTATTAATTTCAAAATTTTGTGTGTTCAAGAACGAAAGTTGTTATCATTTTTGTAAGGTAACATTTTCTCGGCTCGGGGTCGTTGGAAAATGTAGTTCTTGGTTGCGTTGTAATCCTTATACGTCAAAAAGTTTTGCTGTATGACTGTGAAATACGTAAATTAATTCACTTATTTTATATCGGTTTGTACTTGTACGGGGAATTAAGACATGGTTCACCAGCTATCCGCTCCAAGAAATGCTGTACAGCGTTGCTGATATGGAGCCCATCACTTCCGAGCGAGGCGCGCCATGACGTGTGATGGGGCCCATCTTGGCAACGCTGTACAGCTTTCAGAGGAGCGGATAACTGGTGAACCATGTCTTAATTCCCCGTACAAATGCTAACCGATATAAAATAAGTGAATTGATTTACGTATTTCACAATCATACAGCATACCTTTTTGATGTATAAGGATTACAACGCGACCAAGAACTACATTTTCAAACCACCCCGAGCCGAGAAAAAGTTACCTTACAAAAATGATAACAACTTTGCTTCTTGGCACATAAAATTTTAAAATTAATAAACCAGTTATACAACATTCCAATGTATATTGTGTTAAAATTTGGATTCGATCTGATGACGGATTTGTGAGATAATAATTCTTAAATGTGACGCATGGTTGAAACACACTTAAAAACGGGCACTTTTTGTGTTCCAACTGCGATAAAAAATATTTAAATATGAATTTAAAAATTCCAAACCAACATGAACTAACATAAAATAGAACTACGAAAATGATGATGTTATTGGATTTTATGTAGGTCTATTGGTTACTTCACAAACAACCTTCAAACTCGAGTACACATAATATTTTGGTCGACAGTAGTTACCAGAGACCATCTTGTGAAATTACAACTACAGTGGCCTGTTAGGTGTTAGCCATTCAAGATTTGATTGCCGCTGAACTTGGGTGCACCAACGTTTGTTGTTTATTGCAGGAGGAGCCTAGTGGCACGAAGCGGAGACACTGCGATGACGGACTGCAGTCTGCACATAAATCAAGCAGCATTGTTCACTACAATCCTCGCAATAACACAGCTAAGCATCTCAGGAGGTTATGTCACCACGAACAGTTAAAAGATGACTGAGGCTACTGGAACTGAGTCATATCCTCTTCGCGCAACTGTACCTGTCAACCAAGAATGCTGACAGTGTGACACAAGTAAACAAAGAATAGTTTCCACCTCGACCGCCGGCAATCAAATCTCGAAAAGCTTAATACTAGTGTAGATCAATGGGATTGGTATTTTCATTTAAAAGGAAGTATTTCTGTTACTTTATACCTGAGATTTCCATGTTTTATTCTGAAGCTTTTCTGCGTGGATAGTGAATAGAGCATTGTAAGTCATATTTATGTATTTGCTTGCAGCTTTGGTGGCGTAGTTGGTAGCATGCTGAGCTTCTAAGCACAAGATCGTGGGTTCAAACCCAGCCAAAAGTCGTCGGATTTTTTTTACAGCGTTAAAAATTCCTCAGTATGCCTTCCTCATCATCATCTTCCTTCCAAGTATTGGGTCAAATGTCCCGTTACGGTCTTGCACTTTCCCTCCATCTCTTTATCGGACGTCCTATAGATCTATTTCCCCGTGGCTGGTAGCAAAGGATCTCCTTTGGTAATCTTCCATGTTCCATCCTTTGGACATGATGTTTCCAGTTCTCTTGGTAGTCACAAATGTATGCAGTTATTGGTTTCACTTTTAGTTCCTTCAGCACATCCTCTTTCCTCTTATGAGCCTGCTGTTCGGCGCATAAAGGTCATTTCGCGTGCTGTGAGTCTGGAGATGTCCTGACATCTTATTGTCCATGCCTCGCTGCCATAGCATAGGGTTGGTCTGGCTAATGTGTTATACAAACGCAAGCGTGTATGCCTTTGGACAAGAGATGGCTCCATGACGCCATTGATGATTCCTGTTGTTCTGGTATAATTTGTTATTTTTGCAGTTATGACTTCTTCTTCTCGAAAAGATAAATGATATCCTAAATACTTGAATTCGTTAACTCTTTCTAAAATTTTACCATCCAGACAAATTTTACTGGGGATAGGGTCCTTACCCTTAAAGGCCATTACTTTAGTCTTTTCAGTAGAAATGCACATGCTGAATTTTGATGCCACTTTCTGGAGATTAAATACTGACCACTGCAGATCATCTTCAGATGCTGCTACCAATGCAACATCATCAGCAAAGAGTATAGCATCTAAATTTTTAGATGCCTGCTGATAGATATTGAACCATGTCTTTCACACCTCCATTCCTTTATTAACTTATAGCATTCATGTAGATTATGAATAGCAATGGAGAGAGTCCACAGCCTTGTCTTACCCCTCTCCTTCGGAGGGGAAGTAAAGCCGGCGGTCCCATGTCAGATTTATGGCATGAAAAAGAAACTTTCTCTATCTACACTTGTGGAAGCTAAAATTTGTAGGTTAGTTTGATAATACTATATTAGTTCCAACGTTCACCGCCAGGTGCTGGCTGTGAAGGCATCTAGTAGCCAAGTCCACAGCTAGGTGTCATGGATGGAAGCATTTGGTAGGTTAAGTAGGAACTACTTGAAAAATTGATCGTCTGAAGTCCTACCTAAATCACAGATAACACACACTAATACAGCCAACACAATCAACACCGGTTATCAGAGAGATCTACACACACCCAAAGAACACGGGGCTACATGACCGCATTGCCGCAGCCCCTAAACTAAGGAACCAACCATGTATTTGCTTAAAGTGTTGAAATTCCAGGGGCAGATTACCTAGCTGTTCCACCCCATAAAAAAAAACAATAATAACTGTTATGATGCTATGTTTCAGGTGACAGACAACACGAAGAATAAAGATGAGATGCCATCATTTGAAGTTGTGGATGAGAAGAACGATAGCAGTGATAGTGATAAAGACAAAGATCAGGACAAGGATAAGACAAGTGAGAGTGGGTCTCTAGCATTGGCCAAGTTACAGCCTCGTGTAGCCCGTCCTCGTGGCGACGCCAAGGTCGTGCGTAGCATCACTCGGGACAACAAGGCATGGCGCTGGACATTGGAGGAAGACGACCTGACTCCTGTCAAGACTCTCATCCTACCTGTAGAGTTTCATCGAAAACCAGCGCAGCCAGAGGCCTTTCCCAAAGGAAAGGATACAAGTGAAAACTGAGCTCAAATAGGAAAGGTAAGGAAGGAATATGTACTTTAAAAAAAAAGTTTTGCTAGAAACCATACACATGTTGGTCTAAACAAATTTGTCACTGTATTAAGATAGCTGTTTCAAGTTTTATCATTTCAAATGATCTTGTTGACTTCGTCGTTATGCTTAGGTCCAACGTTATGCGTTACGGAGACGGAGACGGAAGTGACGTCATGCAGCCGCGCGGGAAGCGAGTGCGTGATGTCATGCAGCCACGCGGGAAGCAGAAGCTAATGGTTATTGGAGTCTGTTGAAAGAGTCCTGGGGCGTCGAGCGACCTGGGGCTTGGAGCGAAGCGAACACAAGAATACAGGGTGACTTCTAAAGAGATATACAAGATGCCATATAAGAATACAGGGTGCCTCCTAAAGCGGTGTGCAGGATGTCAGAGCAAAATACAGTACAAGATGCCAGATAACAATACAGAGTGACTCCTAAAGAGATATACAAGATGCCAGATAAGAATACAAGGTGACTCTTAAAGAGGTGTACAAGATGGCAGAAAAGAATACAGGGTGACTCCTAAAGAGGTGCACAAGATGTCACACAAGAATACAGGGTGACTCCTAAAGAGGTATACAAGATGTCACATAAGAATACAGGGTGACTCCTAAAGAGGTATACAAGATGTCACATAAGAATACAGGGTGACTTCCAAAGAGATATACAAGATGCCAGATAAGAATACAGGGTGCCTCCTAAAGAGGTGTGCAGGATATCAGAGCAAATTACAGGGTGACACTTAACAAGGTGTACAGTATGTTTGATTCATTTCAAATACAGGGTAACCCTTAAAGAGGTTTGCGAGATATCAGATTCAAATAATGGGTGACTCTTAAATGGTTGTAAAAGATGTCAGACTCAAATACAGGGTGACCCTTAAAGAGGTACCCGCGCGGGAAGCCAAAGTTAATGGGTAATGGAGTCTGTTGAAAGAGTCCTGGGGCTTCGAGCGAAGCGAGAAGCCCTCCTAATCCTTTCTAACATGTGTAGCATTTGTAGAATGCGTCATTTGAAATGATAGAACGTCTAGTCTTTCAGACTGGCTGTATTTTTTTAAAATCTTCTTGCATTATGCGTAACATTTTGGATCTGTATTGATACTAAGAAAGGATCATGAGTAAGATACCCAAAACAGAAAAACCTGGGGTGGATAAATAATTAAAGCTCTTCAAAGACAGTTTTGTTACACAGGCTGTTGAAATCTATGGTAAAACAAGTGCTACACAGAGAGAAAAGGAAACACCATGGTGGAATGATAGGGTCAAGACAGCAATAAAAGAAAGAAATATCATAAAGAAGAAATTAGACGGGGAAAAGCAACAAACTGGACATGTACGTAATGACACTGCAATTGAACATCTGTCTCAGGAATATCGGAATAAAAAGCTGGCTGTTAAAAGACTGGTCCAGGAAGAGAAGGATAAATGCTGGGTTGACTTTACCACCAGGTTAAAGGAGGATGGAACGGGCGTGGTGGCTCAGTGGTCAAGCTGTTGGCCTCTCACCAAGGCGGACTGGGTTCGATTCCCAGTCAATGCATGTGAGATTTTCGAAGTGAAATGCCATGTCCTGTGGTTCGGATTCCACGAAAAAAGGAGGTCCCGTGGCTCATGATCTAGAGCTTAACGGTCACGTTAAACTACAAGCTGCCTTCCTTCCTTTAAAGGAGGATGGCCAAGGCAATAAAAAACTACTGTATAGGGTGGTCAAGAATAAAAGGCGTGAGCATACTAATATTGTTGCTCTGGAAAATGATGATGGAAAGTTGTTAAGAACAAACCTCGAAGTTAGAAAGGAAATGAGGAAGCATTTCAACATGCTGCTGAATGTTGATGTTGACAACAGTAATGTTAGTGATGGCACAGTTGAAAAAATGCATGAGGACCAACAACCTTTAACATGGCTGGAAGTAGAGATGGCAGTGAAGAACATGCGAAATGGAAAGTCACCAAGGTTTGACGAATTAACCTCAGATATGATAAAGGCCGCTGGAACACCTGGCCTACAATGGATTTTCCGAGTACTGTCAGTCATCTGGGGGGAGAATAGTATTCCAGATGACTGAACGAGGGGAATCATTATCCCACTGTTCAAAAAGGGAAACCGCAAGATGTGTGGAAACTACAGGGACATTACTCTATCGCATACTCAGAAGCTGTTGGAAAAGATCTTAGAAAACAGATTGAGGAAGATAGTTGAACCCTTATTAGAAGAAGAACAGAATGGTTTCAGGAAAGGTCGAAGCACTGTTGATCTCATTTTTGCTGTAAGGATTTTGGCTGAGAAATATTGGCAACGTGGAAAGGATCTTGTGATGGTGTTTTTGGACATTGATAAGGCCTACGATAGTGTTCCCCGTAATAAGATCTGGAAATGTCTTGAAGATTTTAAATTGCCCTACTACCTGGTTGACAAAATAACGATGTTATATCGGAGTTGTTATAGTAGTGTGCAAATAGGAAATGGTCGTTCTGAATGGTTTCAGACAAAAAGGGGAATCCAGCAAGGAAGTGCTTTGTCACCACTAATATAAGTCACTGTTATGGACAGAGTTTTGAAATCTATTAAGGAAACTGCAAATGAATCACGAGCTTTGGTATTTGCAGATGAAGTGGTCTTATGGGGAGAAACAGAAGTGGAAGCACAGGAGAGACGTACTGCTTGGAACAACAAATTTAAAGAATTTAACCTGAAGATCAGCAAGGCCAAGACTGTTGAAATGACCATTAGCAGAGAGAGGAATAGTTCAAACATATATTTGGAGGGAGCAAAACTAGAATCCGTTTCTCACTTCCAGTATCTTGGAAGTATGGTCTCCAAGGATAACACCCTCAAACAAGAAATTCTAAACAGGACACAAAAAGCATCACATTTCTATAACTAAGTTTGGCACTTACTCTGGGACAAAAAATATACCCGTGACAGCAAAGGCAACGTTATATCACACCTACTTTGGTCCGATCCTTACTCATGGTAAGGAAACATGTACATTGCTAAGTAAGGATTACAGTAGAATTCAAGCCACAGAAATGAGATTTATTAGGACTATGAACCAAAGTACCAGGAGAGACAAGATCAGAAATGAGGTACACAGAGCAACAGCTGACATCAGGGTCCCTGTTACCAACTTTCTGGGGAAACTCAGACTTCAGTGGTATGGCCATGTAATGAGGAAGGATAGCTCTAGAACAGCTAAGAATTACTTCAACCTGGATGTCAGAGGGAAGAGACCAAGAGGAAGACCAAGGAGACGATGGATAGAGACAATTCAATCAGAGGTGGAGGAGAATGGTTTTAACTGGGACGATGTCCAAGAACAAATGGTGTACCAAGATCGGGCAAGATGGAGAGCGTTTGTTTGCCACACCCGGGAAACTGGAGATGGAAAATGATGATGATGATTGATTTACAATAGAATATAAAATCTATGAATTGATTACTAAAATTATTGTCCACCTATCAATACTTATATTTTTTTAATTTATTGTTTAATAGCGCATGTTTTTGGGAAGTGTATTCCTTCTTCAGCTACATTTTTGTGAAAACAAGCATATTCTTTATAAAATCTTGAAAAGTTTGTTCATTTTGAAAAATCTATGTGATTTGTTTTCTATTAGGATCTATACCAAATGGCTTTTGTTTATTATACCGTACCTTTAAAGTATGTTTCACAGAAGCTATTAAACAACTACCCGAATTTGAACAAATGTCTTAACATGAAAACATTTAAAAAGTAAGTTAATAGAATTCTTAAAATTTAAAATTAATGTATTATTTTCTCTATTATTATACATTATTTGAGTGGACTAAGTGAACTGTGTCTAGCATTTTGTTTAATTGACATAATAGAACCATTTTATTCTTCTTCCCTTTGTTGTGGAAAATTCTTATTGTTTAATTGTTTTTTAACATAGTCCTGTATAGAACTTACTGGACTTCATATGACAGTCAAAAGCGTCTTCTATCTAATTGTTGTTTTATGTTATTGTATGGTGGCCTTGTGCTCTTGTCGGCTGCTACTGTTCCTCCTGTCGCTTCCAGGACTACATGACCATGATGTCTCCAAGCCCTAAATGATTAACAACATATTCACTATATTAAATGCATTTCAGCCCTTTTACACTCGGAACGTTATTGTATCTCTGCATGATTGGCGCCTCTATAAATAACTCACTACTTAGATATGATTAGGTGATTAGGGACCGGATTTTTAGGTTTTCAAAATTTATTGTCATTTTAGATTTTCAAGAACATAAAATACAGTAGCTTTTTTTTAGGTGTCTAATAGGTAGAATAGGATTTTAAATAGGTTTTTATGTTTTAAGTATAGCAGAAGTTGACAAACTGTGCAAAGCTTAATATTAATGAATTGTTAATAGAAAATCAGATTGCAACGAGAGTGTAAATACTTTACATAATGATATGTCTTTAATCAAATTATCACCGAGAACTTCACACATTTAGGCAATATTTGCTCTCCTTAAATATGTTAACTATTCAAATTCAATAAAACCAAGGATGTCAGAGATGATGTTCACACTCTCGCCTGTTTAATTAACTTTGTTTATTTAGAGAATATATGGAACTTGGAAATTATTTTAATATCGTATGGCCTCGGGTGCCGGGTGCAAGCTTTGTTATTTGACACCCAAAGGGTAGCTTGCATGTCGAATTTCGTTGTTCCATGAAGCACTATGAAAGTCAAGGAGGTGAGATATCTAAGCTCCTTGAACACTCTAGCGCTTTCTAGTAGAGAAATGAGGAACTTTGTGTAGGCGGAAACTCCCAAGATTAATTTTGCCACTATGAACAGGGCCTACTGAATTCAAATGGGTTCTTTGACATGCCAACATCGTATGACATGGTGTCGTAATTTTTGCCGCCTTTCAAAAATCACTTACCACGGTCAGGAGCGAACCTGCAAGCTTGGGGTAAGTAGACCTACACGTTAACCACTCACCCACCGTGGAAATAATAAGAGATGTATTCCCATTCTCCTGACCGTTAATAACCAAACAAGATATAAGCATAAAAGTGCTGAAAGTATTTGATTTTTTTCTCAATCAACTAGAGCTAGGAATAAACACTGTCTTGTGGTTTACTTTTAATATTATAGACTATATAGAACAAAACTGCAATTAGGTATTTTTAGGTACTCACAGATCATTTAGTTTTGTTTTAGGTACTACAGAATTCATGAATATGGCTCGAGTGTGATTCGGGAAAAGTATTTTTGTATTTAGCAGTAAGATAAAAAATACCGTAGGTAAAAACCTGAGAATCCGGTCCCTAGTTATGATGAATGTGGAGATCATGATTAGTTAGCAGTGAGTTAACAATTTAACAGGTTAATAATTAATATCGTAGCTTTCAGTTGGTCAACACTAAATCATTCCAATTACTGGAATATGTGAAAAATAACCTGAAATAAATGACATGCGATTAAGATTTTACTGTCTGTAACAATACAGGGCGTCTCAAAAAATGTACTAACATTTTGAATGACTATAAAATGATTATTTATGAACAGAGACAAGTTTAAGGGCTTTTATTATAGAGGAGAGGTTATTTGGAATGATTTTTTGTTGACCAACTGAAAGCTACAATATTAATTGTTAATAAGGCGGAAGCTATCTTTAGTTTAACAGGTTTAATTTCACTTCGAAAATCTCACATGTAATGACCGTGAATCGAACCCGGTCTAATTTGGCAAGAGACAAACAGCTTGACCACTGTGTCACCACGCCCCCGAATTTTGTTAGTACAGTACAATGTAGAAACAAAAATATCACAAGCTATTGAAGATAATCTGACATTTAGAAATAATTGTTCACAATTTTATATTTGCTAAGTTCTTCGTTCAATCCCTCGCCTCAGGAATGGTATTTCCCCCTCCTAATACCTTGGCAGCATTATAACTTGAGATGGTCTTCACTCAGTAGAAATTACCAATAGGATTCAGAAGGGAGCTAATTTGTATCACCAAGTCAGGAATCTCCTTTGGGACAGTCAAATTCCTTTAATATCATAAACAACATTGTATAAGGCCTACTTTGTACCAACAATATATGGCCTGGAATCATGCACCATTAATAGGATAACTGCCGACTTCAGGCTGGGAAATGAAATTTCTGAGGACAATGCTTCAGAAAACGAGACGTGATAAGTTCAGGAATGAAAAGATCCGTGAAGACATACAAGTGAAACCAATTAAGGAAACTATAGCAACATCAAGGTTGGGATGATTTGGTCACTTGAAGAGGATGGATCTAAAGAGAGTAGCATGGAAATGGTTTGATAAGAACACAAAGTCGGTGGCGTAGTCGGTAACATGCTGAGCTTATATGCCCAAGATAGCGGGTTCAAACCCGGCCGAAGCCGTCGGATTTTTTAGAGCGTTAAAAATCCCTCAGTATGCCTTCCTTCGGAGGGGAAGTAAAGCCGGCGGTCACATGTTATAGCCTTCCACTAATTGCACCTGTGTGAAGCTAAATTGAATAGGTTAAGAATGTAAACAACGCTCTTAGGTTTCTACGTTCGTTGCCAAGCGGCAACTGTGGTGGCGTCTAGTAGTTAAGTTCTGAACTTGGCCTAGTAGTCGTTGACGGTGGCGCTTGGCGGCAAAAGTAGGAACTATTTGAAAAATTATAAGTTGCAGTTGTTAAAATTAAAAAACAGATTACACACACTAATACAGTCATCACAATTAACACCGGTTATCAGACAGATTCTACTCACACCCAAAGTACACGGGGCTACATGACCGCGTTGTCGCAGCCCCTAAACTTAAGAACCAACCAAGAATATAAAAGGAAAGTGACCTAGGTGAAGACCAAGGACACGATGGAAGATAGAAGAGTGGAATTGTGGAAAGTTGATAAGAAGAATTATACTTGCATAGACTGAAATGGAGAGCGCTCTTACACCGCACCCAGGAAATTGGAGACGGTTAAATGATGATGATGATGAAAATAGTAAAAACAAATTCGTGGGGGAAATACCTGAGTAAATATGGTAGTATTGTCCTAGTAGCAATGGTTAAAAAGTGTGTTGAGAAAATGTCATTATCCTGATTTGAGAGAGAGAAAACACTTCCAGCTTTACCCATTTAAAAAAATTGACTAAGATTTCTTGTCCAGTATCTCATGAGGTAGTGTGTTCTGTTTCAGAATCTCATGCCCCATGCTGCCAGCGCTGTGCTTGACTGTGGTGAGGATGTCTCACTGCTCCTGAGTTGGCGCTGCTTGCTGTGGTCCTCAGCTCATCACTGCCATTGTGTGTAACTCCAAGGATCGTCGTTGTTTTACCCAAAGACTCTGTGTTGTGAAAGTACTGTAGTAACAAATTAGTGTTTGGAAACGTGTTCCCCATTTCAGAAAGGGATGTTGAAAATAATGTCACGATGGCTCTACTCTGTATATACTCGAGACTTTTATCATGCCACTGTTTGACACAGTGGTGTGGAAGCTAGAAATGAGGACCTCAGCATAAAGCACTTGATTAGCATGCTCTTTATGTAACTGTGTTACATGCTTCATTTTGTACCCTGTCTTTGTACCAAAAAAAATTAATGAAAAAGTGCACATTATAACCAACTTTGTTAGTAATTGATTAACTTCCATTACCTCCTATTATTATTATTAGTGCATGATGTTACAATTGACTATCGGGTCACAAAATATATAAATATATATAAGAAAACGAAGAAATGTGAAAAAGGCTTCGGGAATGTGGTAGCCTCTCACAGACGTATGTCCAGTCTCTCCAACCAAGTGAGTGTGCGTCAGGGGTCAAACGATGGAGGTCTTCGATTGATCCAGAGAATACTCGCAAAGGGCACTCCTTCACAATGTGCATGATGGTTTGCACTTCAGAACCACAGTCACAAGCAGGAGACTTCAGCCAACCCCACTGGTGGAGAACAGAAGCACTTCTTCCAACACCACAGCGTATCCTGATAAGTTTGGTCCAGGTGGAGCGAGGGAGATTGAACCCAGCCAGTTTTATTGTTGGATCCCTGGTAGAAATGCCAGATGGGTGTGATTGAGACCTCCTGTCATTAAAGGGCCCCATAAACGCACAGTGAACTCTTGAATGCGCATCTCAGGCACGTCAGTGATGAGTGCACATGTGTGGACGCCACTTCCAGTCTAGGAGTTTCAGCAAACTTGAAATCTTGAGTGACTAGTTCCAAGAATTTGCAAGTGCTTTGTTGCATATATACAAGTACGTGTTAAAAATAGCAGAAAATTGGCAGATGCCTAACGAACTAATGCAAGATTTCATTGAACTGTATCGACAGCACGAATGTCTATGGAAATTTATAGTAGTGCTTATGTACCTTCATGTACTCCTCTTTCGGCTCCTCATATAGAATCCTGCAGGTTTCCGGTACAATAAACCAAAGAGGCTGTGGCCGCTGTGGAGATATTGCAGTTGAAAATTTTTGGGCTTCATAAGATCTCATTTCTACAGAAAAGGAATCTGTTGACATCGAATATAGATATAGGTATTAGGAAGTCATTTTTGAAGGTCTTTGCCTGTAGCATGGCACTCTATTGAAGTCAAACTTGGACTATTGGTGCAGCAGAAAAGAGGAGAATTGAAGCGTTTGAAATGTGGTGTTACAGGAGAATGATGACAGGGAGGCATGAAGGGCTACATCAAACCAGTCAAAAGACTGAAGACTCAAACAACAACAACAAGATCAGCCAGTCCTTAATATTCTCTAAGTAGGAATTAAATGCTCCTTGCATAACGGTAGATCTAAGCATAACGAGGAGGGGGCGTGGTGGCTCAGCGGTCTAGCTGTATGCCTCTCACCAAGGCGGTCCGGGTTCGATTCCCGGTCAATGCATGTGAGATTTTCGAAGTGAAATGCCATGTCCTGTGGTTCGGATTCCACGTAAAAAGGAGGTCCCGTGGCTCATGATCTCAAGATTAACGGTCACGTTAAACTACAAGCTTCCTTTCCTTTCCTTTAAGCATAACGATGAAGTCGTCAAGATAATTTGAAATGATAAAACCATTATCGGGATGGCTGTTGTCACCACCAGGATTCAAACCTTTTATCTCCAGAACTTCCAGCTTTTCCTTCCAGTTGTGGTGCATCACTTATTGCACACTGCTACACTGTAGGGTCTGATTTATTTATTTATTTATTTATTTATTTATTTATCGTATGGCGTTTAGTGCCGGGAGTGTCCGAGGACATGTTCGGCTCACCTGAGTCTGTAGCTGCTTCCAGCGGACACCCTAAAGGGTGAGCTACAAGTTCCGTTCAATTTCAAGTAGTTCCAACTTTCGCCACCAGATATCAATGATACCTAGTGGTGAACGTTGGAACTTTGATAGAGCGTTCTGAGAAGAAAAGCAACCACCAATAAATACAGTGTGCTACCCCAATTTTCTATTCACTCTGCTGGCAGCAAAGCATTCGAAGTAACATAATCTAATAACTGAAAGCTCCTCGGTCAAGTCAAAACAGGTTATGAAAGGAAGGAATCTTGTAGTGGCTCTAAACCTAATGGTCATAAAAATGATGATGATGATGATGATGATGATGATGATGATGATGATGATGAAGAAGAAGAAGAAAATGAGGTTTTTGACAAATAAACTATCTCAGTAATTGACAGAAAACATCGGGCTGTAGATTTGCTAGATATGTAGTCATCCTACAACTTCGGACATCATAGCTGTAAGTTCTGTGCACTTATCGCATGTAAGTATGACTGATAAAAGTGGGAAGGGTGCAAGGGCCATATTAATAGGCTTTTTGAAACTTAGTTGGTGGTGAAAGAGCTATTGGAGAGAGCACAGTGCTCTTTCTTGACACATGCTTAGGTAGTGTGACATTTTGCTTTGAACTAAGTTCCCTGTGATGTCTTATCACATTGTAGCAATTGGATTGGTTCATTTCCTTAATGATTCTCTGTGTTGTTTATTTTTTACTGTCACCTTCATTTTGCTATTAGTCATTTTAGTATATGCATTGTCACTGAGTTTGATAATGAATAAATAAATATCACAGTGTTAGCAGACCTGGCCGGCCCCGTGGTGTTGGGGTAGCGTGACTGCCTCTCACTCGGAGGCCCCGGGTTCGATCCCCGGCTCCGTCAGGGATTTTAAAACTGACGTGAGGGTTGGAACGGGGTGCACTCAGCCACGTGAGGACAGTTGAGTAGCTGTCTGACAGTGAGACAGCGCCCCGATCACGAACACCAAGATTAACGGCCGAGGGGACCCGACGCGCTGATCACGCGTCACCCCAATATCTGCAGGCCAAATGGCTGGGCAGCGGTCGCTTAGTCGGCCTTAGCCCGTCATGGGCTGTATAGTGCCAGGGGTTGACTTTTTTTTTTGTTTTTTGTTAGCAGACCTGGCAACTTAGGGAGACTTTGGCTTTGAAGCCAATTTTCAGTGCTGCCTTATCAGGACCGGCGCAAAGCCCATGCGACACATGCGGGCGCATGGGGTGCCGCGCCGGTAAAAGCCAGCATCTTTTTCATTTTTCGTTCTAAAATCATATTTTGATTTTGTAGCGCTATAGAACTGAAATATAAACTTTGGCTCCCCTGAATATGTAGCAATATTAAGCATTAAATCTCGACATTTTATTGAGATATTTAATCCCAATATCATTTGGAATATGGTATTTATAATGCTTTTAGTAACATTTTATATGGTATTTTGAATTTCAGTTTCAAATAGGAACATTATATTTCTAATAATTTTTGGTCGGTAATAGAAAATTCATCTAATTAAAAAACTCTCTCTCTCCAGCAAAGATTTTTTTATAAGTTTTAATTGCCATGAAGTATCAAGGTAAACACTATTGATACTGGTTCAATTTTGAAAGACTTTGCCTTAAGGCGAGGAAAGTATGTTTTTGTTCATAAGAAGTCTTTTCTTCTTCTGCGCGAATGGGTCTCCTAGGACCAGGCGGAATCAACACCTCTTGGCCTTGATGTTTGCCCAATAACTCTTCATGCGCAACGATTGAGCTAGTCTTCGTTGCTGCGACTAGACGTGTCTGGTAGGTCTTCTCTCTTCTGCCTCAAAACCCAGTGTATTAGTAATTTTCCTAATTTCCACTCGATCCTTGAGATTGGGAAAACCTAATTCAGCCAAGTCCTTTTCCGCCTGTTTGTACCAATTGGACCTTGTTGCCTTTTTCTGCAAAAATGTATAGATTTTATTTGTTAACCTAGTTGAGTCCATTCTGTCCAAATGTCCCATGAATTGGATCCTTCTCATACGGATTATGTCTGTGATTTTAGTAATTTTTAAATAGATGTCAGCATTAGGTTTCGGAAGGTGAATTCCATCTTTAATTCTTGGTCCCAAATTTTTTTATGATACAGTAATTGTTCTTCTATTAGTCAATTTTTAATTTAATGTAAATACAAAACACAATTATTTATTTTAATTTGTAATGAACAATAAAATTATTACATCGCATTAATTAAAAGGGTCGCCTCCGTAGTGTAGCGGTCAGCATAGTTAGCTGCCGCCCCGGAGGTCCTGGGTTCGATTCCCGGCTCTGCCACGAAATTTGAAAAGTGGTATGAGGACTGGAACGGGGTCTACTCAGCCTCGGGTGGCCCAAATGAGTAGAGGGGGTTCGATTCCCACCTCAGCCATCCTCGAAGTGGTTTTCCGTGGTTTCCCACTTCGTCTTCGGGCAAATGCCGGGATGGTTCCTACTGTAAGGCCACGGCTGCCTCCTTCCCACTTCCTTGCCTTTGCAGGTGAGGCCGTCTGGGCGTAGGGCTGGTCACACACCCCAGTTGTATCCCTGACTCAGAGTCTCAAGCTCCAG
This sequence comes from Meconema thalassinum, assembly GCA_946902985.2. Classification (NCBI taxonomy): domain Eukaryota; kingdom Metazoa; phylum Arthropoda; class Insecta; order Orthoptera; family Tettigoniidae; genus Meconema; species Meconema thalassinum. The sequence goes on along the minus strand of OX336388.2, from coordinate 778,066,959 downwards.
GACACTGCCCTCAGTGGCGGTAGAGGTGGGATCCCTAGCTTAGTCCGTGGGAAAAGCCAACCCTGGAGGCTAAAACGATAACGAAAATAAAAATAAAAGACGAATAGACTAAGTTCTTAAGAGAGGGGCGCCAAACCCTGATCTCACAAGTTCCAAAATAATACCTTGAACCGGCCCTGTGCCTTATTAACAATTAATATTGTAGCTCTCAGTCGGTCAATACAAAAAACATGAAATAAATTAGCCTACATGTGATTAATATTTATATATATTGTTAAGGACTGCTGAAGGAGAAGAAGAAGAAAACTAAGGGATTGAAGTGATAGAAGCCATTTTATCAGTGTTGCCTAGTTCTAATAAAGAAAGCTTCCTTTATTAAAACTAAGGGACGACATGCTTGGCTCATCAAGTGTTCTTCTTCTTCTTCTTCAATAGTCCTTAACAAAAATCACATGTAATTTAGGCCTATTTCCATTTTTTTTCCACATATTCCAGTAAATGGAATGATTTCTGTGTTGACCGACTGAGAGCTACAATATTAATTATAACTGAATGATAAATCGACCGGGAAAGCCGGGTATTACTACTACTACTGTCGACCAAAATATTATGTGCACTCGAGTTTGAAGGCTGTTTGTGAAGTAATCAATAGACCTACATAAACTTCAGCAACATCATCTTTTTCGTCGTTCTATTTTACGTTAGCTCATGTAGGTTTGGAATTTTTAATTTATATTTTAATATTTTTTATCGCAGTTGGAACACAAAAAGTGCTCGTTTTTAAGCGTGTTTCAACCATGCGTCACATTTAAGAATCATTATCCCACAAACCCGTCATCAGATCGAATCCAAATTTTAACACAATATACATTGGAATGTTGTATAACTGAATTTTGTGTGCCCAAGAAACAAAGTTGTCATCATTTTTGTAAGATAACTTTTTCTCGGCTCGGTGTCGTTAGAAAATGTAGTTCTTGGTCGCGTTGTAATCCTTATACATCAAAAAGATATGCTGTATGACTGTGAAATACGTAAATTAATTCACTTATTTTATATTGGTTGGTTGGTTCCTTAGTTTAGGGGCTGCGACAACGTGGTCGTGTAGCCCCGTGTACTTTGGGTGTGTGTAGAATCTGTCAGATAACCAGTGTTAATTGTGATGACTGTATTAGTGTGTGTATCTGTTTTTTTAAATTCCAGTAGGGACTGCAACATTGAATTTTTCAAATAGTTCCTACTTTTGCCGCCAAACGCCACCGTCATCGACTACTAGGCCTAGTTCAGAACTAGCTACTAGACGCCACCGCAGTCGGCTCTTGGCAACGAACGTAGCAACCTAAGAGCGTTGTTTACATTCTTAACCTATACAATTTAGTTTCACACAGGTGTAATTAGTGGGAAGATCTTTAACATGCCATAAATCTATGACATGGGACCGCCGGCTTTACTTCCCCTCCGAAGGAAGGCATACTGAGGGATTTTTAACGCTCTTAAAAAATCCGACGGCTTCGGCCGGGTTTGAACCCGCTATCTTGGGCATAGAAGCTCAGCATGCTACCAACTACGCCACCGAACCCGCTATTTTTTATATTGGTTTGTATTTGTACGGGGAATGCTGTACAGCGTTGCTGAGATGGAGCCCATCACTTCCGAGCGAGGTGCGCCATGACTTTTTGATGTATAAGGATTACAACTCGACCAAGAACTACATTTTCCAACGACCCCGAGCCGAGAAAAAGTTACCTTACAAAACTTATAATAACTTTCTTTCTTGGGCACACAAAATTTTGAAATTAATAAATCAGTTATACAACATTCCAATGTATATTGTGTTAAATTTTGAATTCGATCTGATGCCTTTTTTTTAGATAATAATTCTTAAATGTGATGCATGGTTGGAACACGCTTAAAAACGGGCACTTTTTTGATCCAACTGCGATAAAAAAAATTAAAATATAAATTAAAAATTCCAAACCTACATGAACTAACGTAAAATAGAACGATGAAAATTATGATGTTATTGGATTTTATGTAGGTCTATTGGTTACTTCACAAACAACCTTCAAACTCGAGTACACATAATATTTTGGTCGACAGTAGTCTTCTATAAAACGTCGGTCCATTGAGTGATCTTGAAATTGCATGTGACTTAAAATATACATTACTGTATCCTGATTTGGTAGTTTCCCAATATGAAATTTGGTTGAAATTATATCCAGGGATCTCCTCATGATAGTAAAACAGCCAAACAGACACTTAAATTAAAAACCTCTTGTATTGTATTGTCTTGACATGAAATGGATCAATATGAAAGAAAATTAAAAAATGCAAAAGAAATGAATAAACTGACTGTAGGTGAACTTAAAATGTTATACACACATCAAAAAAAGTTTTGCATCACCTCGGTTCCCAGATCTCCGGCATATAGACGTTGACTGTGTATATTGTATCAAAGATACAGTCCCTTTGACTGTTCATAGATGTCACTAAAACTGCTCAAAGATGTAAACAACCATGCATGAGCAGGGCCTATGAGACGGAGGGGGTACGACAGCCGATCAGTTCCAGTCATTCCACCAGGACGAAGGTACGCTGCTCATGTTGTCTGTAGTTCTACCATGCCTAGAAGGTCAATACCGCAGTTCGATCGCGTCCGCATTGTTACTTTGTGTCAAGAAGGGCTCTCAACAAGGGAAGTTTCCAGGCGTCTCAGAGTGAACCAAAGCGATGTTGTTCGGACATGGAGGAGGTACAGAGATACAGGAACTGTCGATGACAGGCCTCGCTCAGGCCGCCCAAGGGCTACTACTGTAGTGGATGACCGCTACTTACGGATTGCCGCTCGGAGGAACCCTGACAGCAATGCCACCATGTTGAATAATGCGTTTCGTTCAGCCACAGGACGTCGTGTTTCAACTCAAACTGTGCGCAATAGGCTGCATGATGCGCAACTTCACTCCCGACGTCCATGGCGAGGTCCAGCTTTGCAACCCCGACACCATGCAGCGCGGTACAGATGGGCCCAACAACATGCTGAATGGACCCCACAGAATTGGCATCACGTTCTCTTCACCGATGAGTGTCGCATATGCCTTCAACCAGACAATCGTCGGAGACGTGTTTGGAGGCACCCTGGTCAGGCTGAACGTCTTAGACACACTGTCCAGCGAGTGCAGCAAGGTGGTGGTTCCCTGATGTTTTGGGGTGGCATTATGTGGGGCCGACGTACGCCACTGGTGGTCATGGAAGGCTCCGAAACGGCTTTACGATACCTGAATGACATCCTCCGACCCATAGTGCACCCATATCGGCAGAATATTGGAGAGGCATTTGTCTTCATGGACGACAATTCTCGACCTCATCGTGCACATCTTGTGAATGCGTTCCTTCAAGATAACGACATCGCTCGACTACAGTGGCCAGCATGTTCGCCAGACATGAACCCTATCGAACATGCCTGGGATATGTTGAAAAGGGCTGTTTATGGACGTCTTGACCCACCAACCACTCTGAGAGATTTACGCCGAATTGTCGTTGAGGAGTGGGACAATTTGGACCAACAGTGTCTTGATGAACTTGTGGATAGTATGCCACGACGAATACAGGCATGCATCAATGCAAGAGGACGTGCTACTGGGTATTAGAGGTAGTGGTGTGTACTGCAATCTGGACCACAAATGCTGAAAGTCTAGCTGTATGATGGTACAACATGCAATGTGTGGGTCTCATGAGCAATAAAACGAGCTGAAATGTTGTTTGTGTTGATCTCGATTCCCTTTGTATTTAAAGGTTCCGGAACTCTTGGAACCGAGGTGATGCAAAACTTTTTTTGATGTGTGTATGTGAAGATTATGGACAATCCAATTTGTTTGGCATCCCCATGATGATGAATGAAATGAAGATATACGATGAAGAAATATTATAAAGAAGAAGAGAAGAGGCTTCATCAAAGTGACAGAAAATGCTAGAGACCTGACATAAACACTTCAAGGCCACCACTCCTCAATCACTAACTGTAACATTTAAAATGTTTAAACCAACCTGAACAACTCAGTGCATTTAAAACCAGCAACGTGCCAAGTATGTTGGTCTCAGAAGTCAAGTAGGTTTATACTGTTTGCCAGTCAACCCTGAAATATTTGTCTATGCCTTGACCAAACAGCCTCTTGGCTATTAGGGTGTGTTGTGCGCATTGAGTTCAAGGCATATACTGTAGATGTAAGATAGAGAGTTAAAATGTTATGATGCCTTCAGGATTCAAACTTGAAATCTATGGTTTTAGAGGGCCAATTCTCTACCATGAGCTAATGCAACACGACAATCAACTCTTGTGACAAGGCTGACACACGAGCACAAAAAAAAAAATCTTCCCCCTTCCCTTTCCTATAAGGAGGCAAAACAAGATGACCGTACTGTTCTTCCTCTTAAAACAACAATAACTAACATCTTATATTGACAAATTTATATTTATAATTCAACTCATTATGTAGTCCAGGGGTTCTCAACCGGTGGGTCACGACCTCCTGGGGGGGTCGCGAGATATGGAGAAAAAGTTTTAAACAAGAAGTTCCGTGACGAACTAAAGAGCCTACTTTTCTTAAAATTTAAGATTCATGCCAATGAATAATCTTTATGGACCTATGTAGAATAATGACGAAATGAATTTGGTAATATCGAAATGTCTAATTAGTTCGAAATATACCTGGCATGATGTAGCCTGATAGAGCACTACAGTTGGCAGCCCTGGCGACTGAATATATTCTTAGTTCCATCTCTTAAGGTACAGAATACAAAACTTGGTTGAAGTCCAATGGATAGCATGGACGTCACATGCAGTTAGACATTGGACCTATCAGCGCATGTAAAATCATATTGGCAACAATGCCATGCATGTGTTGGTCAGAAATAATTTGAAATATTATGATGTATTGTTGTGCCAATTTGGGATGAAATCCATTTGTTAGTATAGAAGTTACTGGAATTTTAAAATTGGACCTATCAGCAGGCTTAGAATCATGTTGGTAGCACTGACATACATTAGTTGCTCCAAATTAATCTAGAATGTCAAGAACTATACACGCGCAAAGTTTCGAGCTGTTGGCTTGCATACTTTCTGATATATTGATATTAGGGTAAAATATATAAACACCATTTATTAACAGTTGGCAGCCCTGATTGCTCTAAAGAATATGCACAGTCATATCTGTTATGGTACACATAGCACATTCGAAATTTGGTCGAAATCCAATTGATAGTATAGAAGATACATGTAATTAAAAATTGGTCCTTTCAGCAGGCTTAGAATCATGTTGGTAGCACTGACATACATTAGTTGCTCCAAATTAATCTAGAATGTTGGGCACTATGCGTGTGCAAAGTTTAAAGCTGTAGGCTCGCATACTTTCTGACATATTGGTATTTGGATTTTAAAAAAATAGAGAGAGCATTTATTGACAGCTGGCAGCCCTGGTGGCTCTTTAGAATACGCTCAGTCATATCTATTTATGTACACATAGTACATACGAAATTTGGTTGAAATCCAATTGATAATGTAGGAATTATATGCATTTAAAATTTGGACCTATCAGTAGGCTTAAAATCATTTTGGCAACACTGTCATGTATGGCCTCCTGAAGTATTATTATCTATATGTGTACCAATTTTGGAATAGTTCCCATGTATACATTCCAAGATATCCAACATGGAGCTCAAATTTCAATTGCGATTTTTTAGCTGTTGGTAGCACTGACATCATTTTCAAGTATGACATTGAGATGTCCCGGTATGGATCTTTACTCAAACCAAATTTGGTTTCGATAGCTGCAGCCATTTAGGAGTTGATAGGGGGGGGGGACACACACATAGACAGACAGAAGGACAGACAGACAGACATTTTCCCGGATCGATCTCATAAGTCTACTTTTTCCTCATTTTTGCAAAATGTGAAGAGTAGGCTAAAAATTAGTTATTGCTGTAGTTTCTTTGTAAAAAAAAAAAGAATACTTTCACATTGTACTTAAATTTTACATTTTTTAATTCTATTAATGAGAAACTTGAGCTTGTTTGGAATTAACTAGTTTTTGAATGTCTGGATTGATTTTCGTAACACACAAAACAATGTCACTTTCCAGTGTTAAACGATTTCTTGATTTGGATTTTAAATTCACCATTATGGAGAATCCTTGTCCACAGTTGTAAGATGTAACGCTTTTGTGGACAGTTCTGGGTATTTGTCGGCACAAGCATTGTTAAAAGTCTGTTTTACTGACTGATCACTTGAAATCTCTAACGTTAAAACTTGGGGGGGTTGGCAAAATACTCAGCCTAAAAGGGGGGTCGCAGTGTCTAAAAGGTTTAGAGTCAATAAGTCTCGATACTAAAGTTCACATACATGGTAAGCACATGCAGCTGATATCTATGATGCCTTATGTCTCTAAAAAGAAAAAACAAAATACATTAGGCTAACACATACTGTAGACCCAGGCAGTGGCAGCCCTTGTGTCTGTTAACTTCATAGAATAATCCTCTAATTATAGTTTATTCCAGAGTGTTACCTCAGATAACACAGTTATAATTTAACCCAGTTGTGGTGTACTTGTAGCAAACTAATGTCAACCACTCACAACTCTGTAAATGTGTATGCAATTGAGTACACTGGTGTGTTATGGGCAGGGCTAACCAGGTAATCATTTAGAATAGGTCATCCTGACATGCTGATAACCTAAACAACCTTCCAGTAGTATATCCAACCACCTCGTGGTGTAGCGGCTAACATTCCTGCTGTCGCCCCAGAGGTCCGGGTTCGATTTCTGACTCTGCCTAGAAAATGAATACTGATCTGACGGCTAGAACAGGGTACAATCAACCTCATGAGGCAAAACTCAGAAGAGACAGATTCGATTCCCACCTCAGCCATCCTAGAAGTGGTTTGTCATTCCTATTCCAGGCAAATGCCAGGATGGTCCCTAACGTAAGGCCGCGTCCATCCCAATCCTAGTCTCAATTACAAATACACACACACTAATACTGACACCACAATAACACATGTTATCCTACATTTTAAATACCCAAGTACACTGGGCTAAATGGCCATGATGTCACAAAGCCCCTAAATAAATTAACAAGTAGTATATCCAAGGTAGGGAGAAGGTTTGGGAAGCAATGGAAAACATGGGAGTGGAAAAAGGGACTGTAGACAGAGTGAAGGAGATGTATTGTGGAATTATGAGTTGTGTGAAAGTTGGAGGGGAAAGAACAGACTGGTTCAGACAAATGAGTGGCCTGAAACAGGGTAGTGCACTGTCACCCCTTCTCTTTATTTTGGTTATTGACGAGGTAATGACACGGGTAGCAGGAAAGATAGGAGAAGATAAGATGAAAGCAATGGTGTTTTCAGATGATCTCATGGTCTGGGGAAACAAGGAGGAGGAAATTCAGGAGCAACTGAAGGCTTGGGAAGAAACAGTGGGAGAGCACGGATGGAAGTCCAACATCAGTAAATGTGAGATCCTGTTAACGACCAGGAAAGGGGACAGACCAATGAGTGGGATAACACTTGGAGGTGGACAGCTGAAGAAGGTGGAAAGTCTCAAGTACTTGGGAAGTATAGTGGAGGAAAATGGGAGAAATGACAAAGAGATTACAGAATGTGGCAGACAGGCAGAAGCATTTCTGAGAAGCATTAGGAGCTTAGTGTGGAATAAAGATGTCCCACAAAAAAGCAAGGAAGTGTTATACAGAAGCTACTATATCCCGGTACTGACCTATGCATCAGAAACGTGGATAATGAAGAAAAGAGACATAAGCAGAATACAGGCAGGTGAAATGAAGCTCCTACGAAGTAGGATCAGAGTAACAAGAAGAGACAGGGTGAGGAATGAAAAGGTCAGGGAAATAGTGAAAGAGGAGCCCTTGCAGTGTAGGATTGAGACATCAAGACTGAGGTGGTATGGACACTTAAAGAGAATGAAAGAGAAGACGATTCCTAAGAGGATACATGACATGCAGATGCAGAAGAAACGACCAAGGGAAGACCAAGAGATAGATGGCTGAAAGGAGTGGAGGAATGTGTCAAGAAGAGAGGCGAGGACTGGACTAGAGTGACAGCGGAGAGGTGGTGGGAAGAAAGGACTAAGTGGCGAGGCTTATGTTCCCAACAGACCCAGCCTGGGGCTGGAACCTGTACAAGATGAAGATGATGATGATATCCAAGGTGAGGGATCTGTCTGTCAGGTAGTCAACCCAGAAGCTGGTTTGATCCTCAAAACGTACTGCTAGAGATTAGGTACCCACAAAAACCTAAGGCAGCACTATAATGAGGCATACTAGGCAAGATGAGGAGTGAGGTAGTTTTCCATTGCTTTCCTCACTGAGTCAGAACAATAGCACTGACCCTATGAGTAGAATCTTTCACAGTAAACACAGGCACTAACTGTGCCCTGAATGTCATTACTCAGCACCACTCATACCTCAAAGCTTCCATATAATCACAGCCATTAGTGGGGCTGAGACATCGGTGGAAAGTCACATTCTACTCTAGCCTGTCCAACAGACAAATGCAAATGTACTGCATTCATAAAGAGATGGTAAATAGACTTCCTTAAACTACCTCAATTTGTATTACCGTATTGTATGAGTTCTAAATACATTACTGACAAGTGAAATTTAAATACTACAGTCGACCAAAAAATGTTTTGTTAACATTTCAGACAGTGAATACCAGAAAATCTTCTATATTTTTGCAATGTATGTTAAAGGGTTTCACCCGTGGTTTCATAAACAGGTTTTTGATACCCCTTGATTAGACCCCACTATGATAGCAAGCTGCATACTATTGCATATACCATTCTTGAAGCATGTTGTAGTGCCTCTTGGCTTAAGCTTAGCATTATTCCTCCCTACAGACATCCCAGTTCACTATCCTTCTCTATAACTCCTCATATTCCTCAAAACAGCATTGCAATCTGCACATTAGTTTTCTGTGCATGAATATTTATGGGCTCTCACATTCATATCCCAACAGGTGGCATACATGTCACAAAATATATCAATGTCAATAATAATATTTATTAATCTATAGGATATAAATAAAATCATATTATTTTGAATTTCAGATAAATTTTGTGATTATTGGACTGTCTATTACAGCATCACACCAAAGCTACTAGAGTGAATAAAATAATAATGGCATTCAAAGTGAAAACATCCCCAGAATTTGTATATTCTCCTAATTTTTGTATAGCCTACTTATAAAGGGTGAGGGAGTTTAGAGGACATCTTTAAATAATCTTTTGCTCTTTTATTCAAAATGGTCAACCTTATTTAGCAGATGTACAAAATAAGATTCATTGAAATTGTCTTTTTCTATGATAAAACAAAATCTGATTGAGACAAATAAATTTTAAAAAATGGTCTGGGAGGAGGAATATAGAATACCCTGAAAGAGGGTCAACATTATCAGTTTCTATAGTGCCTAAAATATGATAAAAGAGTTCAGAATTATAACATCCAATCCTCATCTAAATCTTGTATAATTATCAGTGATAATTAGCAAAATAAAATAATAGATGCATCAAACATTCAACGACAAGCAGGAGGCAGGTAACATAACAATAAGAATAATAATGATTGGTGAACAGTTATTTGACTATTTCTGGAACAAGAAGACCACTACAACATGGATTAAAGAAACTCGGAAAGACCTTGAAAGATCTAACATCCCGGAGGCCCAAATGTTAGAAAGGGATATGTTTCGAAACAGTGTACATGATCTGGAAGGGTTTGAAGACAAAATAAGTGCTACAAAGACCGGAAGAGCTTGGACGGAAAACCAACGGCAGCAGCACAGCGAACGTATGAAGGAGTACTGGAGGCAGAGGAAATTCCTTACAAAGCAGATATAGTGAAATTGTAGCGTGATCCTAAGTGGCCAATTCGCAAATTTAAAAAATAATTATTGGAAAACAAACAGAGTCCACACACACTCCTAGCATACGTATCTTACGCAAGGAATGTGAGTGTATTCTTCTTCTTGGGGTCATTGGGGCCAACTGAGGACCACAACTTTTCACTAGGGTCCTTTGCTCCCTTGTGGCTCCGAACACTTTCATTTTCTGGTTGTGTGGCAACTTTCTCTCATCTGTCCACTTGGGTCTGGTGGTCCCTGATTTCCTCTCGCTAGTGAGAAACAGTAGGAAGACACCCTTTGATATTGTTTTATCCCTTGGTTGGGGGTGGGATAAACAGGGTAGTGTAGGTGTGCTAATTTAGAGGGCTGCTTCCGAATTAGGGTAGTTTCCCGTGATTGGGAGAGACTACCAGTGTAGTGTGTTGGTGTGAGTGCTTAAGCTATTGGGGGCGTCTCTGCAGGATGCAATTACCTGCCAGGGGATGAATGTCTAAGTGCAGGCTGCTAATCTAGCCTGCTAATTGAGTAGAGTGAGCAATTCAGCGAATGTGCAGAGTCAATGACTCGGCACTCTGCAGTCGAGTCGCTTGCTCGAGTACAATAGAACCTGACGATGCAGTTATTGGCCTCTACGGTCAGGGGCAATTATGACTAAGGTCAGGTTGGGTATAAGGTTGTAAAATGGAGTGTGATTAGTAATAAATGTGTATGCTTACAGGCCATGTGTTTATTGGCCAGTAGATGTGATGTGATGTCCCTCTTGGGGAGTTTAAACAAATATAAAATGTAGTACAATTTGTAAGGTGTACAGTTGTTCAGGGTAGGTGTTTACAAAGATAAAGGACTCTGAGCACAGCTAGATCTCACCTTGTGAAGAGCTGGAACGGACCTCGTCGGGCAGGGCCGCTGGCCAAGAACAGAACAGAACAGATGATGGGGTTCCTCCGGGCCTAGGCTTTAAGGCCTTCCCCCACTGCCTGGTCAGCATTTCCTCATAGCTGTCGCTCCATTTACCGTGTTTATGTTTATATTTCGTAAGCGTGGCCGTCAGCAGTATGTCGGGCCCGCTTGTGTCTGAAGAAATGCATGAGGCTTATGGTCTGCCTATGCGGGTAGTTTTGGTAAAAGATGGCGGGGTGGGTCTCAGGGGGTACTGCCCCCGGGCTGTACAAGTCCCCTTCGTCGTTTGTTCGCGTCCTCGCGAACGGGAAATAGAGTGGGCGTGTCGTTGTAATGATGTTTCCTCGTTTTCTTCTTGTCCCTCGTCTTCTTCTTCTTCTTCTTCTTCTTCTTCTTCAGTGTAGGTGTCGAGTAGGTGTATCGATGTCGTATTATCCTGGTGGTGATGTGAGTTTAGCGTGTGCTCAGATGGGGTGGGTTATGGGTATATACATAGTTCATTGTTCATCTAAAATTAATCGTTATGAAAGTTGACATTGAAAGTAAAAATACAGAAAAATACATGTTCTTGATGTTATTGCTGTTAACGAAAAGAAATAAACATAGATATATGTGTATTGGTGCTATGCAGGAAGGAAAAAAAACATGGTTGGACGGGTGGTTGTGTCATCCGACGCTGTGTGGGAAAAAAATTGCTCCCTGCACGTACCTTGTGTCTATAAAGTATAAAAGATGGAAGAAAATAGAAAAACAGGTGCCCCAGGGTATAAGTTAAAGGTATATCAGAATGGTTTATTGTTGTTGGGATGAAACGGGACACCTTCACAAATTTTATCGTTAGTAGAATAGAAAGGAAAGAGGCAAAAGTGTGTATAAACGTGTTTGGTGTCTATGTGTGGCAATAGTAAATTCATGTCCACATTTTATCATGATGCATAGTAGTGCTAACAATATTAATAATAAGAATAACAATAGTGACAATAATCATTGTTCTAATAATAAACCTTATCATTTACGAGCTCGGTACCTTTCTCTGTTGCTTTCATCTGGCCTTTCTCATACTTTCTCCTATTATCCGCCGATTCGTACATACCTTTCAACCTTCATTTCTTTCACCTGTACCTGCAGTTTAGTGGCTAAACCGTTCAACCGTTATACCCTCGTGAGTTTCTCCCCGTGGGTAGGAAAAATTCACCTTGATGGCTAGGACAGACGCTCACAAGGCTGCGTCTCTCCTGGCTATCGTTTTCCGCTTATCATTTAAGCGTTCTTTGTGTGTGGTTGCGTCAGCATCGCTCGGTGCCCCACGGTCACTTGACGTTGCTGACTGCGGCACCGTCGCCTTAAGGGCGCGACTGAAATAGTTTAGGAACAGTGTATTTGTGTGTGGCATAATTTAGTGTAGGGTATGTGTGTTTGGGGGCTATATTTACAAGGGGTGAATGCATATATGTCTGCTTTTTCTGAAAAATGAAATATATTAGTGCAGTTCATGCGCCATCGTGCGCACCAGTTTTGGATCTTGGTGAATGTGCAAAGGTGGATTACATGCATTTATCAGAATACCCTTTATCTCTGGTATTGTTCATAGATCTTAATATATGGCGCCACTCAATCTAACTTAGTCTAAGGTGGCCGTATTCTATCATGCTGCTAGTTTCTACTCTTTGTTTATGTGTGTTTTTGTGTGTCTCCCCAGTGTGTACTCATTGTGTGAAGTGTGTATGTGACGTCGGTGGTCCACCTTACATTTACCATGGTCATTTGTGCCCCCACGATGCCGCAGTGGTGGAGCTCTTTGCTGAAAGAAAAGGCATGTAAATTAAGCACATGTGGTCGGTAAGCTTCAGTTGCTGTACCTGCGATATCACTTCGGACGTTTCGCGTATATATGCCGCGTTCACATTAATGTGCCGTTGGATGTTGTTCGGACTTACCCTGTAAGGTGCCGAACGCCATATGTCACGTTCGCGTCGCATACGCGTGTTTCCGCAACGTGTTGTCGGTCTTACCCTGGTAACGGTTTTAGTTTCCAGGTGCCGAACGCTCTGTGTTCGTAATGTGTTGTCGGTCTTACCCTGGTAACGGTTTTAGTTGCCAGGTCCGAAAGCTCTATCTTAATTAAAAAGTGTTTAACCTAAGTTATAATAATTAATACTTAAGTGGGAAAAAATAATTTGTATTTACAAGCCGAAATGGTCCTTAGTCTAGTGCCGAAATGTGCTGTGGCTGCTGTTTTACAACAGTGCTTATTAAATTTGCTTAAATCTAAGTTGCCTTTTAAATGGAACTGTATCTTATATACTAGAATTTTGATCGGAGGCTCGTCCCGGTCGGTTTCCCTTCCGGGGGGCCCTTGTGACCTCCTGCCGGGACCGGAACCCAGCAGGGGCCCGTAGTCCCCTCCTCTTAAACTAACTGTCGACTTTCCTCTCTTAGTAATTAATATAGGCCTGTGCACTTGCGTTGCTTAGAAGCAAACGCCTCGCGCGGATATCCTTTCCGTTGATCTTATACATGCCTGTGTTGGCATTCTGGTTGATAAATGTACATGCTTATACTGGCATTATTCGCCATTTCATATTTATCAATCGGTGGCCCAGGCCGCTGTGAGGTGCCCGCCGCATTCCTCATTTACATCTCTGGCTTCTCGCTGCGTCACCATTTAAGCTCTGGAGACTCGCTGTCATCCATTTATGTGGGCACGGGACATCGTTCAGGAAAAAATCATCCGATAAAATAATATCATCCGGGAATTTAGCGTCCGGGAATCCTCTTTGCCCCATATCCGGATGAGGTCTTGCGTGGCCAGGGGTTGTCCCGCTGGACCCTTGGCACACCATCTTCACCTCCTCGAATGGAAGACTCGCTCCCCGCCATAGGAACGCTACCTATATTACAACTAGCTAAGAGTCTAGTCCTAATGTGGTCGTCTCTAGGTTCGTCTCCTGAGTCTAGTGTGAAGCTGGCTAATTCTCCTACTAGCCGTCAAAATTCTCCCCTGCAGGTCTGGCTTCGATGACCGTAGCGCATAATGGGTATAACCTTCTCCGACACGGGGGCAGGCTAGGCACATCCGAGATCTCGACGTTTGCCCGCACTAAGTCATCGTTGCTTCGACCTTTCGTCTGTCAGTCATTAAACTGGGTCAGGCCTCATTACCGCCTTCTCCAGCTCTGTTCTTGTGTGGCGATTCTGCACTCCATTTACCTTCTCATCACCATCTAGTGTGATGTCAGATTCCTTTAAAAAAGTGTGATATGTAAATATGATTGTGTGTACCATGTAATTATGTAAAAAAAATTGTGTTCTGGGGTTGTAGAATCTTCGAGATGCAGTGGCTACTTTAGGCTTGTCATTGCCGTGTCGGATTTCCAGCGTTGATGCCTTGGTATTTTCCTAGAGGTGTTAGTAGGTTTGTAGGGTGTTTGGTCCCTTGTTATTAGGATCCGGAGGTGTTATTTGCTGAATGTGGTTAGAGCGTGGTAGGAGGGGGTCGTGTATCGTTGGACTCCATGTTTATGGTGGCCGTGAGCCGATGATGCTGTTAGGAGGTATTTACTGTGAGTGGATGGGGCGGGTTTTTCCCAGGTGTGCAAAATTTAAAAATGTCATGCGGGTGTAATAATAATACAATCCCTGGTGTGTGGATAGGATATTTCATGCATTTGGATGGATGTGAGGCGTGTCCGCTCTCACTTGAGGATAAGGCCTGTGCTGGGATACGATAAGTTTATGTCCCTTGCATGCGGGATTATTTAATAAAATACTTGTTAGTATAAGTGTGGCCTCATCTATCTACACAGAGATGTGCATTGCCGCTTGATATTGGTTTCCGACTCACCCCTAATACTCAGGTGTAGGCGTTTGGGGCCAAGGTGTAGCATACCTTAATTTATTAGAAGCATGAAGTCTATCAACCCCGATGTATATTTTGAAATGTAGTGCAGCTGTTTTATGTATCTGTATGTCTGTGTTGGATAGTGTTGTAGGTGACAGGGTATGTAGGAAGGAGGGTGCTGGGATGGTAGCCCGTAGTTGGTACCATGGCCATCCTGATGGCATTATCCATATCTACTCCTGTTGTAGTGTGTCATCCTCTCTTAGTCACTATGTGTTCTCTACCCGCTCCTTGGGATGTACGCTGGCTAAGTTGAGATGCCATAAAGCATCTACTCTCTCCTAAAATACCAGTCTGTGGGTCTGTGATACCTACGTTGTGTGAGAATATTTGTGTCTGTGGGCATCGCCCGCGGGCTGCCCTTAGGATGTTTAAGTGCGGTGACGCTGTGACGTCACGGCCTAACCTGGTCTTCTGTTCATGACGTTGGGGTAGCATGTGATTGTAAGTATAAATTGGCATAGCCTGATCGCCTGTAATGATTTTTAGAGATAAAAAAAAACAAGAGAAGAAATTATTAGGAGGGGGTTTGTTCCCTCCTGGAATCTGTCTGTATCCGCCCCTGAGTGTTGGGCGCGTGTAGGAAGGAAGTGGCCGTGGTTGTAATTAGCGCGGATGTGTGTGTGAGGTCGCCTATCGCTGACGTCGGCTGGCGCGTGGGATGTTATCGGAGAAGGCTTTATCTCGTGTCGCGTGGCTAATTGTCAGGTGCCGCGTGTCGCGTGTTATCACCCTTGTAGACATGTTCCTAGTGTCGGTAATGGTAGGCGTATGGTAGCCTGTATTCCCGAGATTAATCCGGCCAACAGTATTTGTGTACTATTGGATGCAGAGCCTATTGTAATGGCGCTCTCCTTTCTGTATTAACATCCGTGTTACTGTATGTCGTTATTGTTATTGTTTTTGTGCCAGTGTCATCATGTCTGCATGTCATTGTCACGTCATGTTATTATAAGAATGCCTACCGACAACAGTGTGTCGCAACGCGCAGGAATTCGCTTATTTGCAACGCAGTGTTTTTTGCGTATTTGTTTTGTGTCCTTGTATACAGAAAGTCTTTAATGGTATGTATGAAGGCTAACGAAACGTGACTTTCGCCACTGTCTGTATGTTGACATGTGTTTTCATTCCTGTAAGGCCAAGGTGCTACCTTGTCAACATTTTTCCGCTTACAAGCTTGTTTGGGAATTTGTTTCCGCGATTCGTTCTCCATTGTGACTTGTTCTATCATTTTATGTCCGGGGTAATCCAAATTGCCATGATTTTTGGCCGTAGAAATGTGGTGTTACCTGTTTCGTGTGGGCGTTTGTTTGTGTCCGTGGCGCCCCCCGTATTCAGGTGTCGGGCGCTATGGTTCAAAAAAAGTGTCTTGTGGTCTCCGTAGAGGCCTGGCGTTCCCGGTACGTCCCCTATTGGCAGTGCCGGGGTCGCTAATGCCCTAAGTAGGCTTATTATAGCGAGTACCTTCGAACGAACCTACGTTCCTGTATGTTAAAGAACCTTCCTGCGTTCATGATTGTGTGGCTCAATCGTTTATGTGCTTGTGTGTGGCATTAGTACAATTCATCTGCCCTCCCTAGTGTATGTTTAAAGCGTGTACACAGTAATAATATGCCATTCATATTCGTATAAAACATTCTTATGCCTATCTTCACTCTTAGTTATACTCTATGGGGCACAGTGTCTATATGGGACCCTATGGTTTTCTGTATGGGATTGCGTAGTCATGCTGTCTGTGCGATGCCGCCCGTGTGATTGTCTGTCCCCGTGTCCATATTCCTGGTTTAATTTTAACGTACTTGCGAATTGCCTTAATTTTGGCCAGTTTCCGTCTAGGTGGGAGTGAATTTTCCCCTGTAAATGTGTCTATCTGGTCTCTAGTCGCGCTGGCTTAGTTTTCTGGCTTTCCATGTTGAAAAACCTGTGTGTTGGATTTAACTGATCTTTCGTCGGTCGACAGTTTTGGTTTTCACGGCGTCCGGTTTTGTTGGGTATTCGGACCCGTGATCCCGTGTAGCGCTCCGGGTTTTATGTCTGCGTTGTCTGTTGGGATTTTGTGCGTCCCTAGTGTGGCCTTTAATTGTGTTGTCGCGCCAAAAGCCGTTGGCTAGCTTCCTTTTTGGCACGTTTGTATCGTGTTTCTGTGCGTTGAATGTGTTAGGCCCTGATGCATACCTTATACCTTTCGGTAGCCTAAGCTGCTGGAGGCTGTAGACCGTCTATTATGTATGTAATATGTTTGGTACGGGCATGCAGGCTTGACGCAACCCACAAAGGTATGGTATCTGTTCTGTGCTTGCGCCTATGCCTTGGGCTAATGCCTCGGGACCACAATTTCTGTGTTCTATGTACCATGGCGTGTATTGTATGTTTGAAATACGCGTGCGAAAATGTACATTAGTGTGAGTGTTTTGTGTAATTCAGAACGTCCCTCGTTCTTTAATTTCGGGAATTATACGGCTTTGAAAATGGCGTGAATGATTGTGTATATTACTGCCAGGGCGAGAGCGCTCCTAGCCTGTCTGGTACCTGCGAATGTCGCATGTCCATTTATGTCTTATCGCTGACTGGCGATAGTGTCAAGTTTCAATGGCGTGGGACGTTCCTGCTGCTAGTGTAGCGGTCTGCTTATCGCATGTGTTGGGAAAATGTGCGTGAGTTTGCTGACACGCTTTTCTATTGTGAGCATACATGGTGTGCCTTTGGTTCCTCGTCATGTAAAAAAAACCTACCTCTGTTCATATATATTGTGTCCCCAAATTTTGTGTTATTGTTGGTCTGATGCGAATATATTCCTGTTCTTGATATGTCTCTGTGAGTACGTGATGTATTTATGTACGTGTATCTCCGGGCTTCTAGTCGCGTGTCTGGTTACTAGATGTCGGAGGCGGTTTTATTATTTTATGCATATTAATCCCTGTTAGCGTGACTGTCCCTTATTGCTGTATCCTCCAATTGGATGGCTACCTGACCTTGCGTTCCTGGTATTCAGAAGGTCGCGGGTTTGAGACCGTCTTTATTCAGGATGATCATTCCTGTTGCCTTTTGGGCCTGTGTCTCTGTGACAGTTTTGACAGTGTTATTGACTCTTTTATGGTAACTATGTTTACTGTGTGACCTCAAAAATATATTACAGTATTTTCCCTTGAACTGTGAGTGTTATCTCATGGTATTTACGCTTAGATTGAGCGCTGTCATAGGGGACAAGGAAAATTCGTGCTATGGACAGTG
Source organism: Meconema thalassinum (assembly GCA_946902985.2). Taxonomy (NCBI): domain Eukaryota; kingdom Metazoa; phylum Arthropoda; class Insecta; order Orthoptera; family Tettigoniidae; genus Meconema; species Meconema thalassinum. The sequence goes on along the minus strand of OX336388.2, from coordinate 778,049,020 downwards.
TAAGAAATAATGTACACCTATGGATCAAATATATATATACGCATGCAAATTGTACAGTTTTGTGCATGTGTTTTTGTGTGTTTACCCTCTACAGGGGTAGAACCTGTCTTTTTGTGTTAATTGTGTATACGCGCCCCCGTGAGGGTCTTGGGAACGTTTATCCATGGGCTTGTGTGGTCAGTGAATTTCACTATTGTGCGCGCCCCCTCACCCGTCGGGGTGAATTACTGCGCCCTGTTATGAGGGCATAGGCCTCAGGTTCCCATTGAGGTGCTTCTTTACTATCTTTCAGGGGTGTTTTAAGTAAAGCAGGCCTAAGCCTACGTTCCCCGTAGTGCCTGTTAATAGGCGTAGGTATGCTGGCGCCTGAAGGGCTGTGTTGGCTCCGCGCTATTCTATTAGTGTCTGTGCACGTGTATACCCTCCTGTTTGCCTGGCCGCGTGGGGTGGGCGGTAAAATTTCCCTTAAACCCCGTGTACGTGGTTTCGGAGGCAGGATAGTGCGTGCAGGCGTGTGTGTTACATGCTGATGAACTGCCAGCAATCCCCCTGTATGTCTTTGCACTGGGGGTGCACATGTTGGTGTCCGCTTCCATTCTGGTGAGATCGCCCTCTGAACTGGCGGTAGGGGTTGTGTAATTGTCTGTGAGCGCTCTTGCAATGTATTGGAGGGTAGTCTGACCGATTTCTGGCCTATGGCCACGGTAGACTCCTTCCCATGTGTAGCGGTACGGGTATATTTATGGACCTGTTCGCAAATTGCTGTGTTGACGTGTTTGCGTCCTATACAGTTCTGTGGCTGCCAACTGGAGAAACGCCTGTTCGCGAATAAGCTCCCTGTATTGGGCATATAAAATTGTGTAGTGCACCCTTATCCTCTCTAGGGTTGTGTTATTCATTGTAGGGCCATGTGTAGTGATTAATCGGTCGTATATCCTGTTCCTTCGGACATGGCTCCTGTTGAGGTGTTCGTGTATGTTACTTAAGTGTCTGTGTGCGCATCTCAATTGCGCTGTCCGACCCTCTGACGGGGTGCATGGCTGCTTGCCCTGTATTGCTCCAACCATTGTCTGGAGTGCCCGTATTTGTGCCTGTCTCCTTTGTATATGCCTCTGGCACCTTAGTAATAATGTGAATAATATTGGTGTACCCCTATTGCCTCTATGGCTTACAATCCCTGTTGCTTCTGCATGTGGTGCCATTCTGAGCTAAGTGTGGGTATAAAAAGAAATGTGTGCGGCTTCTAATGTATTAGATTTCTGATTCTTCCCAGGGGGGGGTGTTTTGACTAAAATTTCCCTCGTGTTCCTAGAGTGAAGGGGAAAATATAATGCTGTCACCCAAAAAAAAAATTCAACTGTTGCTTGGCTGCTTGCGGTACGGATCGCTCTACCACGAGGGCTCGTTGTTTGAGTCCCTTACCCTTATTTTGCGTGGTAGCCGCGCCTCCACCAAATATGTTTTATCCCTTGGTTGGGGGTGGGATAAACAGGGTAGTGTAGGTGTGCTAATTTAGAGGGCTGCTTCCGAATTAGGGTAGTTTCCCGTGATTGGGAGAGACTACCAGTGTAGTGTGTTGGTGTGAGTGCTTAAGCTATTGGGGGCGTCTCTGCAGGATGCAATTACCTGCCAGGGGATGAATGTCTAAGTGCAGGCTGCTAATCTAGCCTGCTAATTGAGTAGAGTGAGCAATTCAGCGAATGTGCAGTCAGTGACTCGGCACTCTGCAGTCGAGTCGCTTGCTCGAGTACAATAGAACCTGACGATGCAGGTATTGGCCTCTGCGGTCAGGGGCAATTATGACTAAGGTCAGGTTGGGTATAAGGATGTAAAATGGAGTGTGATTAGTAATAAATGTGTATGCTTACTGACCATGTGTTAATTGGCCAGTAGATGTGATGTGATGTCCCTCTTGGGGAGTTTAAACAAATATAAAATGTAGTACAATTTGTAAGGTGTACAGTTGTTCAGGGTAGGTGTTTACAAAGATAAAGGACTCTGAGCACAGCTAGATCTCACCTTGTGAAGAGCTGGAACGGACCTCGTCGGGCAGGGCCGCTGGCCAAGAACAGAACAGAACAGATGATGGGGTTCCTCCGGGCCTAGGCTTTAAGGCCTTCCCCCACTGCCTGGTCAGCATTTCCTCATAGCTGTCGCTCCATTTACCGTGTTTATGTTTATATTTCGTAAGCGTGGCCGTCAGCAGTATGCCGGGCCCGCTTGTGTCTGAAGAAATGCATGAGGCTTATGGTCTGCCTATGCGGGTAGTTTTGGTAAAAGATGGCGGGGTGGGTCTCAGGGGGTACTGCCCCCGGGCGGTAAAATATGGCTAGTTGGAGTTGCGATCAGACGTCCCTGGTCTATGATGGAATTCCCAGTTGCTCCAGGTCAGACATTACTGAGGTGATCCACTTGTTCTTGGAGGCCTTCCATTGATCTGTCACAGTTAAGATCCTGTTGGTTAGTGTGCAGGGGTTCACACGGGCCAAGTACTGACCATTAAAGGTTAACCGGCGTTTTCTCATGGATGTGACTATATCTTCCTAGAGTTCTTACAGCTTATTGTTGTATCTGATTCTGTAGGTGCCATCTTTTTCTCTTATGGGCCCAAGAGTATCCTCCTCAGGATTGTCCTCTCCTTGAGCTCAAGTTTCCAAAGTGGACCTTCCTTATTCATTAAGAGACTCTCTGAGGCATAGAGTACAGAGATGATTGTATAATTTCTTTTTCTTGCATACGTAGGAGGAGGAGAAATGCATTCACGCACATAGTGTCGGACTCCTGAGTGGCAGACTACCGACTAAAACTCCCCCCGTGACTTCTGGAACCGTTTAACATATTACACCCTCTGTCTGAAAAGTTTGGTGAATGGGCTATATTACGAACGGATTGTTAACTTACCTGAAACAGCCGTTACTGTCCTTCGTAATAATCCCCGTGGATGGTTATGCACTTCTGACAACGACTGAACAAGTCCTGGAAACTCCTGGCATAGTCTTCTTTAGGAATAGCCTTCAGTTTGGGTCATCAAAACTCAAAATCGAAAGCAAGGGAGAAGCATGAATTTATGCAACCCGCCTCGCACACCTGATAGACGGGCGGCAGTGAGATGGGTGAATTTATGCAACCTAACATGCACACCTGTTCATCGGGTGGCAGTGAGAAGGGTGAATGTTCCGTGGAATGGAAAGGTCCTGAAAACCGTGGAATGAATGGTCCTGAAAACCATCGTCACGGGTGACGAGACCTGGTGTCTGAGGTACGACCTCGAAGGCAAGCGGCAAGTATCGGGGTCCAGGGTCGCCGAAAAGCCCTGAAGGGCCAGAGGTTATTGCATATTTCGGACATCCAACGCAATGTGACGACCCAACTGAAGACTATCCCTCAGGAAGACTATGCTAGGACTTGTACAGCCGTTCTAAGAAGTGCATAACCATCCACGGGGATTAGTTCGAAGGATAGTAACGGCTGTTTCAGGTAAGCCAACAATCCGTTCGTAATATAGACCCATTCACCAAACTTTTCAGACAGAGGGTATACTTCAAGCTAGGACCATATTCTAGGACACTTGTCCTCAACTAATTTTCATTCGTGACTGTCCATATCATGTTTCTTCATATTTTTTTCGTACTGTAGATAGATAGATAGATATTTATTCAATTAATTCCAAAGTGCCATAGGCTCGTACAGAGGAATTGTACAGTAATATGTGCGTTTACACACCAAGGAAGAAAATTTTGTAGGTAACACAAATTGATGAATAAGAGCATAGGCCTGTTAGTAAAGTTGATACTATATCTAAGATTGTTTAGACCAAGGTCTCTTAAAATGATAAGCACTTAGGATTTTAAGCTTATTTGATGTATTAAGATGCATCGAATTTTTCCCACAATACTTTCATAGTTTTTCTCTTAAATACTGACAAAGTTGGTGCACTTTTTACTTCATCGGGAAGTTTATTATATGACTGTGATGCAGAGAACTTGAAGAGTGAATGATATATAAGGCTACGTCCTTCGCATGCCTAGTTCCATAAGAATGATTGTCTGAGTTCAAGATGTAGGGAGAGCTATAGAGTATTGTGTTGTGTTTAATCTAGTATATTAGCATAGCTGCTCGGAGATCTGCACTTATGCTGAGGGGTAGAATTTTACTTCTGATGTACAGATCTTTTACTGGAGTGCAGTAAGGAAGGTTAAATATGTTTCTAATAGCCCTATTCTGAATAGTCATTAAATCATTCAGTGTGAATTTCCTGCAGTGAGCCCAAATAACATTTAAATATTGGAGCTTGCTATGTACAAGTGAATAGTAGATTTGTTTTACAAGGTTTAGCGGAATAAGATACCGAAGTTTCCTTAGGACCCCTACTATAGATGAGAGTTTCTTGGCAATTTGTTCAACGTGTTCAATCCAGGTCAGGTGTTTGTCGATGATTAGACCTAAATACTTTGCCTGATTAACCTCTTTTATTTCAATATTATTTATATATATTTTGTCATGTGTGATTTCTTTCATGCTTTGTTTTGAAATGACCATGTAATTGGTCTTCTGTAGGTTCATTGTTAATTTATTGGCCTGGAACCATTGCGAGAGAGTATTTATATCTTGTTGCACATTTCGTATGATTTCAATTATGTCTTTCCCAGTGTAGAAGATATTTGTATCATCTGCATACAATTTGATATGCCCTCTCAAATTACATTCCACAATATCATTTATATAAATTAAGAATAATGTAGGTCCAAGTATAGATCCTTGTGGAACTACATGAGTTATATATTTTCCTGAACTTATGCATTTATTCAAAGCTACATGCTGCTTTCTTCCAATAAGGTAGCTTTGGAACCATTTTAGTGCTATACCTCGGATACCAGCATTTTCTAATTTTGATAACAGTATTTTATGATCTACTGTATCAAAGGCTTTTGTGAGATCAATAAATAACCCAACTGCCATATTATTTTTTTCAATAGTTTCTTGTAGCATTTATATTAGGTCAATAGTTGCTGCCTCAGTACTAGAATTTTCCCTGAATCCATATTGCATATTATGAAAGAATGTATTCTTATTGAGAAATGAAAGCAATCTTGTTTTTACCACTTCTTCCAGAATTTTTGAAACTACCGATAAAATAGAAACAGGTCTATAATTATTTGGATTTCTTTTGTCACCACCCTTAAATATAGGAACTACTTTGGCCACTTTTAAGTCATCTGGTATCATGCCAGTAACTAAGGACTCATTAATCATTTCAACCAAGATTTTAATAAATGATTGCATATTGTTTTTAATGAAATTTGTCTTGATCCTATCTAAACCACAGCTCTTTTTATTCTTTAAATTTGTGATGATGGACTTCACCTCTGCTTCATCTGTTGGATATAAGTAGAGGGAATTTGACTGATTGTGGTCCTTACTTGGGATTTCCTTCTGTTCAGGAATAGCTTTTGCTAGACTTCTTCAGGAGTTCTAATACTACTAAACTCCTTAAGTCAAGGTGAATTTATAATTGACTAGCAGAAGTACCCATTCTTCGAACGGTCTTCGGTAATAATAACCAGACGTATTCAATTGAGCTACTGTTGCAATGGTTAGGGGCTTGTTATCTGTTTGTCGACAAAGAAAAATGATTAGTTAAAATATGCTCTGAAACTATATTTACCTAACGTGTACTTCCTGGCGTGAAAATAAAATTGGAAACCTCGTAGACGAAAGGCAATACACGTCACATAAAAACTGATCCTCACTGTTGTGTCAAGTCCGCATCCAGAGGAAGACCCCTTTAATAAATTATAAAGGCTTGTGGTGCATGAAAATTGAGGTTTTTTTAGCTTTCAATGGCCCAAATTCCTAAAAGCAAAAAATAAAATAAAAAGGAAACTATTTCAATTCAGGAATTTTTGAAAATAATGTTGCTGTTTGAAGATATAATAGACCTTCTGTACGACATATCGCACGTTTAAGTCTTGTGAAAAAATCTAGGGTACCCCTTGACCCCCTTAAGCGCATTGATGAATTTTACAGATTTTGTTGGTTCCGTGATAACCTTATAGCCATTTGCAAACTTTCACAGAAATTAGTAAATGTAGTGGCATTATTTCTTGCAGAAATAGATGGAAAGTTGGATGTAACTTATTGAGACACTGTTGTCATGGTTACTAGCTTGCATTCCTACATTAGTTTATTAAATGAAATTAGTTTTCTGGGAATCTCAGAAACTCTTGGTTTTAGAGCCATAAAATGTAGTTTTCGGGGACCCTTTACGGCTGTTTAGGGGCCCTGAGTTATGTTTCTGACACCAAGGGGCTGAAATAAGCTTCGTCTCGTCGTTGTAGGCCGTAATATAATAATAATAATAATAATAATAATAATATAACAATATAGGGATAGGGATATAATAGACCTTCCGTACCACACCAGCATGTGTAAATAGCGTGAAAAAATCTAGAGTACCCCTTGACCCCGTTAAGCGCATTATATGTATTGATGAATTGTACAGCTTAATTTGGTTCCGTTATAACCTCATAGCCGTTTGCAAACTACTGTATCTCAGTAATGTAATAAATGGAATTGTTTTGCGTCTTACAGCAATAGATGGACCTGTGAGATTCCGTTGCCATGGTTACCGGCTTGCATTCTTTCGTTATTGTATGAAATAAAACAAGATGTTCAGGAAAGAACATATAGCCTACTTTCTCCTAAATGTATGGGTATAGTTATAACTCTTTGTCTTTATCATCTCCTAATTTCTTCCAATTCGAAGTGCAAATTGGCACACTGGATTTGAGGAGTGGCGTTCAAATAATTTACCCCAGCATTTTGCAATTTCATCAGTAAACACTCCAAACAACGTAGGTATTCAGTTTATTAACACCGACTACTTACAATAATTTAAACTTCGTTTCTCTAAACGTATCACTGGGAGAAACATATTTAATATAACTATTACACAGCTAATTTGTAATCGCGCACGGCTAACGAGAAAGACAGGCCATGGCGCGTAAAACCAAACCCTTCTGTGACGTAGGCAATGTACCGGTACTGCTTGATGATGCTTGTACGTTTAAGTCGAGAGCAATTCATAAGCAGCAGAAATGCAATATTTTATATCAATCTTCATAAAATGGACGCAGTTAAGATGTTCCGTGTGTTTTCAAACACGATAAATTATACTGTATAGGTTTGCAAAACTACGCCTATTGAAGTTACTCCTTACATAAATCCACGCGAACTAGGATTCAAAGGTTCGTTGTGTCTTTAATAGCTGCAACGAACAGGCTACAGTAAGTAGAGCTGTAGATTCTGTGACCTTCGTTGTGAGTTAAATTATGTGCACATTAGTATAATTAGATCAAAGAATCTTGCAGCACAGTATAGATATCATTAACTTATTGTTGTTTCAAGGGGCGGAACATAAATTAATTCGTTTATAGAAGAGATCTGCGGAATACACTACCCACCGACTAACGACTTGCATCAATACCTTCTATGAAGACAAGTGATAAATGAATACCAACGTTTATACAGGTTCAATGATGTAGACAAGATGACTAGGTACCACACCGGCAGTAAAACGATGACCAGGCAGTGGTGCAACAGAACTACATTGCTGACGTCACGAAAACTCACCAGAGCCAGTCATTCTCGTTGGTCGTGATAATCGTGCCTTATCTTGGGGATGTGTACCCTCTATCGGCAAAAATAATAACCTTCGCAATTATACTGTAGACATGGGTTCACTAACTGGCCGGTAGAGAGCATAGCTCGGATCTAGACGGCTGTGGTTACCAATAACATAGTTCAAGTAATTACTCTTAGATGTCACTCCGGTGGTGAATGTTGTTTTAATTAAATATATATTTTCCATTTCAAAATGCACCATATAATGCTTTATTTTATAACGTCTCAGTACTCAAGAAATAATAAATATTTAAAAAAAATCAAGAAAAAAAGTCCAACTCTGATAGAATTTGAACCACGGCCAGCCTGGCGAAAGACTAACGCGCTGACCACGCAGCCAATCGTGCACACTCTATTAGATCGTTAGGAACCAATACATATACCACGTTATAGCAAATCATGACTTGGACTAAACGATTTATTTACTGGAGTATATTTTAAACCGAGTTCATTTCATAGAAAGTTCATATATTTGTTACCACTAGCCTATATTGCATGCAACATACTGAAATTAATAAAATATAGGTCATAACGAGAGATCAGCTGCCATCTTGTCAAATAACCGAGACGACTCAGCTTTTTAAAATCACTTCTAGACTATAATATTAAAATATCTATATATTTAAAACACTAAGCTGTTTTTTGTACACACGAGATTGTGAAAACGACTTAACCGATTGGCTTCGTAAATCATTCTAACGAAAGCTCTTGGCATGCAGATTTGCAGGGTGTCTTTCAAATAAACAAATATGTTATCATATATTTTTAAATTTATAAACAAAACTGCAAAATTATTGGCTCAAGCGCATGCGCAGAATCACCTTGGTTAATGACAGACATGGCGGATGTCCACCGCGTTTTAATGTAATAGTTATTTATAAGAATTATAATAAAGGAAGGGAATATCGAATATGAAGTTTCCACGATATAAACAGGAATAGAATATTATAAAGGACGGGAAATGTAGAAGAACTTATACTGACTGTTGAGTGTGAATGTTGCTTAAGTACCTTAATATTGCGCTACAACTGCAGTGATTCGGTAGCTCAGATGGCAGCGCTGAAGTCTTAGTTTGTGCATCGCCCAATGAGAGCAGTTCGAATCCCACCTCCGCCACATATTTTTATTTCCCAATTATTCTTTCTGGCTATTGGTAATACATTGTCTTAACATATTTTACTTTTATTATTCCCGTAAAGTAAGGAATTCGCCACGATTTACGTTCCCATACACTTTTAAATGATTAAATAAAATATGGCCATAATCGCTTTCGCCATGAGAGACAATTGACGAACATAATTCATTTGATGGACTCAGACATCGTGGTCACTCATCCCCGTCTACTTTAGTGTGTGTGTGTGTGTGTCAAATTTTCTCTGATAACCTGTGTTATTGTGATGGCTGTACTGATGTGTGCATTTGTAATTAAAGTGGGGAATGGGAAATTGACGACCGAGGCTTTAAGTTAGGAACTATCCCGGTATTTACCTGCAGTGGAAGTGGCAAACCACGGAAAAGCACATCCTAGATTGTTGAGATGGGAATCGAACCTTGCCCTTCTTAGTTTTGCCTCAAGAGTGCGCCCCGTTCCAGCCCTCAGACCAGAATTACATTTCTAGAGAAATGGCGGATAAAGGATCCTCCGTATCGTAGTGTGATCTTTGTTTTTTAGAATTAAAAAGAGGGGATTGAAGAACTTCAACAGGCGTTTGAGTTCGTTTGTTGTTTAAGTAACTTAATATTGCTTTCGAAGTCTGTTTGTCTGGGTGGCTCAGGGGTAACATTGCGGACCCAGGAATGAATTTAGCATAGTCGAAGGAGTTCACATCTCACCTCAGACATGTATTTCTATTTCCTAATTATTCTTTCTGGCTATTGGTAATTCATTGTCTTAACATATTTTACTTTTATTATTCCCGTACAGTAAGGAATTATCCTCGATTTGCATTGCCATATACTTTTAAATTATTAAATAAAAGATGGCCACAATCGCTTTCGCCATGAGACACAATTGACGAATATAATTCATTTGATGGACTCAGACATCGTGGTCACTCAGGCCCGTCTACTTTGGTGTGTGTGTAAATTTTTCTATGATAACCTGTGTTATTGTGATGCCTTTACTGATGTGTGCATTTGTAATTCATGTGGGGAATGGAGAATTGACGACCGAGGCTTTAAGTTAGGAACTATCCCGGTATTTACCTTCAGTGGACGTGGCAAACCACGGAAAACCACATGCCAGATTGTTGAAATAGGAATCTAACCTTGCTCTCCTTAGTTTTGCCTCAAGAGTGCACCCCGTACCAGTCCTCAGACCAGAATTAAATTTCTTGGCAAACCAGGGTTCGAACCCGGAATCCGGGGCGATAGCTCAGAATTTAGCCTTAAGATTTGGCTTCCCTGTGTTTATACGATTTTTGACAAGCACTGAACATATAGTCTAACCCTTAAACTCTCCATTACGGTGGCTGTCGAAGTGAGTCTATGCTCATTCCAGTAGTTGGCGAAGTATGCTCCCTTGCTTAATTTACTGTCATGGAAATGCAAAGGATTGTACCTACAACAGGTGATGGAAATTGCTTATTTAAAGCAGTTTCGTACTGTTTATTCCAAAATGCAGAACGTCATCCTGAGCTGCTTCTGCAAGCAAATTGCAAAAATTGGTGTTGGCATGAATAATTATAAGGATTTTATTATTGGCGATCAGTATCATCGCATTCTCATCAGCAACAAACTTGAGAATGAAAGTATCTGAACTTCACTGTATAAATGAATATTATTGTTTAATGATTATTTGTTTAGAGTACATAACAATGACTCTAACCACGCTGTTGATTTTGGCAATGGAAGTATTATGTGCCATTTAATATTTGGCGGCTGCGTTGATGCAGGCCACTATAGTGTTATTGAATATGACGCTAATTTGGAGAAAAATGCTACAATAAATATATCCATTTGACGAAAAAGAACATTAGCCACAAAAAAGTGGGAAATCGAAGAAAAATACGAAGCCACTTTTAAAATCTAATATAAATATGCCATTTCAGAAACAATTCCAGATATTATGCCGTACAGTGTAGGATCCTTGACGAACAAATGTAAACATTGTTCTGCACTGTATTTCTGTAGCGAGAAATCTACGCTTGGTTACTTTGACCTTTGGTGTTGTAATGGCAAAATTGATCTTACTAAATATAAAATATTTGACAGACTGCAACAATTTTTCACTGGAAATGATACCTCAAGGAATTTAGGAGAGAATAATCGGCAGTACAACAAATGCTATGTCCTTGGTTTCATTTGGTGCCAATGTCACTGTGCCACATGCATACGGTCCATATTGTTTTAAAATGTATGGAATTGCACATCATCGCATTTCTTCGTTAATGTATATTCCAAAATTATAAGCGACGGTTCTTGCGGCCAGTTGTATATATTAGACTCCTCAGAATTCTTGAATTCCTTGGAATTAAGTGATTTGCTTCCACATACTCCAAACGATTGACCCATAGTTATGCTCCTTAGAAAACTGAAGTTTCCTAAGGGCTCATAAATACTACCATATTAATTATAAGAAATGTGTACGAAAATTGCTTGAATTTGGAAATAATAAGTGCAGTTAAAATCAGGCGGATGATCTAACCCTTCGATTTGATTCCATATTAATTATAAGAAATATGCATGAAAATGCTTGGATTTGGAAATAAGTGCAGTTAAAATTAGGCAGAGAGGTCTAATCCTTCGACTTGATTTAACACCATAGGATAAACCAATCAATTTCTTTTAAGAGGCAACATTTTCCGATTCGCTTGGCATACTTTATCACAATCAATAAAGCTCAATGGGGAACTCTGGAATCTTTTGACGCTCTTAAAGTATCAATAGCGCCAAAAAATAATTGTACAAAGAACGTACAATGAAGAAAATGGAAATTGCAACATCCAGAAGGAGTGGTGCTACATTGCTGCAATTGAACATACAGGACGAGTGTTCGGTTGTGATTCCATGATTACACTTTCAGGGCAATCTGACCGCAAGTTTAGACAACAATCAATACTGAATGTGCCCACCACGAGCTGCAATACATTGATGAATTCGGCGAGGCATGGAGTCAATAAGGCCCTGGATCGCTTCCTGAGGAATTGTGGCCCATGCTTGCTGCACTGCACGGGTCAGTTATTCCAGAGTTATGGGTGGCTGAGGACGGTTGGCCAGTTGTCGACCCATCATGTCCCACACATGCTCAATAGGGCTGAGGTCCGGGGATCTGGAGGGCCATTCTAAGGTTGTGATGTCTGGAGATGCGTGCAGTGTGAACCCGGGCATTGTCCTGCTGAAACATCCCATTACCAATGTTCGCCATCATAGGGACAACCACTGGATTGAGTACCCTATCAACATACTGTCGAGCAGTCATAGTGCCCTCAACAGGCACTAATTGTGATTTCACATTAACGCCAAGAGCTCCCCAGACCATAATGCTTGGTGTTGGCCCCGTGTGCCTCTCGACAATAAGGTCTGGGCGGCTCCTCTTCCCGGTATGTCGGTGCACACGATTCTGGCGATCACTGCGGGCAAGACAGAAGCGCGATTCATCACTAAAGACGACCCTATGCCATTCGTCGACCCACGTCGATCGTTCTCGACACCAGGCCAGCCTTACACGTCGTTGTTGTGGGGTCAATGGAACACCTTCTGCAGGGACACGGGATCGTAAGCCAGCTGCACGCAGGCGATTACCAACTGTTAGTTGTGTAACGTGGGGTGCCACAGCTGCTCGAATTTGCGCTGTTGTTGCATGGGGTTCCATCCGGGCCATCCGAATGATGCGGCGATCCTCTCTCACAGTTGTCTGTCGCTGTGGGCCTGTGCCAGGTCTACGAGTGTGGGTACCTTTATTTGACCACTGCTGCCATACACGTTGTACCGTAGATGCCTGTCGGCCAACACGTGCAGCGCCAGTGCTTAGCGATAATCCAGCCTCACACAGCCCAATTATCCGACCCTTCTCAAACGGCGACAGTTGTTGATAGCGTGCTCTTCTCTGTCGTCGAGGCATGTTTGACGGGGAACACTTCACTGCACAGACTGCAAGTCAACTACGCTACACCGGTGTCCGTATACTGGAGTTGAATCCTCCGCGACCAATCACGTGGGGAGACCTGTAGCAACAATCCAATGGGTCTGAAACTTTGATCGTTTACATACCTACAAGGCATCGTTCCATATCTTGAAAATCAACACAAACGACCAATGCCTTCATGGTGTTGCAATTTCCATTTTCTTCAGTGTATATAAGAAAATTCTTCAGTAAATATTTTCTTATTGACCGTCATGTATTGACGGGTTTCAACTAGTAAACTTTTAATTTCAAACGGGCCACGTCGTTTCAAACAGATTAAACGATTCTTGGTTCGATAGTCGGAACTGGTGGGTCCCATGTTAAGGATTATAAAGTTTGCATAATTCACACGGCCGCCATTCTGAAATGGTACGGTTGATGACCTCGTAGTTTGGGCACAAGACGCGCCTCATATGAAGGAACGTTGTTACCAAATTTGGTAAAGATCCGATTATTAGTTTGGTTGTAATGCATTATTACGTTTTGACCATTTGAGTGGCCGCCATTAAGTTCTGGTAAAGATGGCGGCGATATAAAACATGACACTGAGGTGCCCTTTGCCAGTGCTACCTCTGTACCAAATTTCGTTCAATTCGGTTTCACCGTGTTCGAATTGATAGGGGTGGACAGACATTCAGAGTACACACTCACACACACACACACAGACTCATACACACACAGACTCACACACACACATACACACACTTTTTTCGCCCTGTAGTGATCTCATAAGTCTACTTTCATTTTTTGCAAAAATCGAAAGTAGGCTAATTAGTTTTCTGGAAATATCTCAAAAACTGTTGGTTTTAGGGCCTTATAATGTGGTTTTTGGGGTCCCTTTAGGGCCCCTGCGTTTCGTTTCTCACATTGAGGTGCTGAAAATGAGCTTTGTCTCGCCCTTCTACGCCTATTTCAGCAAGTATTTTAAGGGGTAGGCCCCCTTTTATGAGACGTACAGAGAAGAGTTACATCAATGATTAGTGTTGTGCCCCTGAAGGATATCTGTACCAAATTTTACGTTGATCCACCCAGCCGTTCTCGAGTTATAAGGTAACAAACAACTTTGTCCACAGACAGACAAACAGACAGACAGACAGAATTTTTTTCACGTGCATTCGTCATAAAACAGCCTGAAACGCGTAAATAACGCAAATTTCCGTAGAAATTCAGAAAAAACAGACAAACTTTCATTTTTATATGATAGGGAATCTTCTTCAGGAGCTCTAATACTACTAAACTCCTTAAGTCAAGGTGAATTTATAATTGATCTCTTGGCATCCGAAAAACTGCTTGGTTACACAGTAAACCTAAGCAAAAAGCTTCAGCGAACTGATTTAGATTTATCGTCTGCAATTACACACGCTGAAACTGTGATTGAAAGCTTAAAATCTCTAAGAAACAAGTAGTTCCGTGAAGAACTATACAGCCTATTTTCATATATCCTGCTCATGTTAATTGCCTCTATCAACATACAAAATTTCAGTTTAATTGCTGTAACAGATTCGTAGATATTGAGAACCGTCTAAATATTTCAGATGGTCGCCAGGTTGGATTTTTATTTTTGTACTATTACATTAAGATTATTGTGTACGTGTGGTATTCAAACTTCAATCGCATGATTAGAACACAAGAAGTAAAAAACGATATTTTAAAATTACGCACAGCAGCCATCTTGTAATTATGCAAACAATTGAAATAAATTAGATGCCAGTGGATCAACATTTGTATAAGCATTTAACGTGCAACGTTTCACGGCACTCGCATAGTTAATTCGCGAGAAACGTCCATTTAAATATTTATACTTCGCGTCGCCGCCATGTTGGATTTGTGCTCACCAGGTTACTGAAAGTCCTATAGGTGAACATATGTTCATAGTCTCTATGAACATTTAAAAAATTCAGTTTGGTTGCTGTAAAAGATTCATAGATATTGAGAACCGTCTAAATATTTCGTAAGCTCGCCATTTAGGATTGTTATAAGTATAGGCCATAAAGTTATGTACCGTTCAAGGACAATTATTGTCTAGGTTCATTATTCAAACTTTCACTTCGATCGCATGATTACGACACAAGAAATAAAAACTTAATTTTAAAATTTCGCACAGCCGCCATCTTTAGGTTATGTAAACAATTGAACTAAATTAGACTCCAGTGCATTACAATGTGTATCAACATTTGCTGTCCAAGTTTCATTACGTTTGGATAGTTAAATCGCGAGAAAAGTCTATTTAAAAGTCTCAACTTTGCTTGACCGCCATGTTGGTTTTGTAGTCACCAGGTTTTTAAAAGTCTCATAGGTGAACTTCTAGTAGTGCCCTTTATCACCGTACACAATTTCAGGAGTAATAGTTTCGGAGATATTGAATGCTAGTGTAATATATCGCACAGCCGCCATGTTGGATTGGTGAGACCTAACAAAATTTGAAGGGCACGGTCGAGGTCGCCGGAAATAGTGCTATGAACTTACCGAGTTTCATTGAAATCGCTCTAGCCGTTTAGATTTTATTAGGGACACACACACACACCTCACACACACACACACCTCTCACACACACACACACACGCGCGCGCGCGCGCGCGCGCCCACACACACGGACAAAAGGTGATCTCATAAGCCTATTTTTTCAAAATTGAAAATAGGCTAAAAATGCAGATCAAGAATTTCACTCGTTGATTGAAGAAGCTACCAAAATTGCTAATAACTGCGGTTCAATAATTTCGATGCCTCGAACAGTTGGAAGAAAACTGAACAGAAGCAACATACCAGCAGAAACTCCAGAATTATACTATAAAAGATCTGTTTTCATCCCTTGGATTGACTCTTTCATTATTTCATCTCGATTCATCAAGCATAAAGACTTATTAAAGAGTTTTGAGTGCTTACTGCCATCAGCCAATGCATCACATACACATAAAGAAACCTTCCAAGAAAAGAATGCAACTTGATTTCTTACAGCTGTGTAATTTGTATAAGAATGACATAATTGAAAGTGGAGGAAACAACAAAGGCCTGCTTATGGCTGAGTTTGAACTGTGGTATAAGAGCTCGAAGACGCACGCTAATATCCATAAAAACGCAATCGATGTGTTGAATATAGGTGACAAGGACTTGTTTCATAATATCCACACATTGTTAAGAATTTTGTGTACGGTACCATCCCTGTGACTACAAGCACTACTGAGAGGTCATTTTCTACACTCCGTCGGCTGAAAACATACCTTATACTCTGTGAGCTGCCAGAAGAGGATTGACAGTTCTCGCTTCGCCATGTGGTCAGGAAACAAGGTTGCCAAACAGGTAGAATAACAAGCGATTACACTGTACAAGCTAGAGATACAGCTGACCAGGCACTGACGCACGTGGGCTTCAATATTGCAACGCAGAGTATTATGACATCAACTATGCGGACATGGATTGGTCAAGAGGCAGAGAGGTGATGACTGACGTGGAACTTCCGGCCAAATGTCAATCCTCTTCAGGCAGCTCACAGAGTATAGGAATGCCATAGGTGCAGACAGGCTGACTGGACTAGCAGCACTGAATATTCACCGGGAAATTGAAGTCACCACTACAGAGGTAGTTTTCGTTTTGAAAAAATCTGCTAGGCGGCTGGATTTTGTTCTGTGAAATTTGAGTTTCCACTTTATTCAAACAACGTTAATGTTAATTCATTAATACATGATTTGTATTCAACTATTTGTTTAAACTTGCATTCAGCCTGTGTAATTAAGTTCAACTTGAACTTCTAGAAATGTTTAAGATTTTTAGCCTACTTTTCACATTTTGCAAAAATGAGGAAAAAGTAGACTTATGAGATCGATCCGGGAAAATGTGTGTCTGTCTGTCTGTCTGGCTGTGTGTATGTGTCCCCCCCCCCCCCCCCTATCAACTCCTAAACGGCTGCAGCAATCAAAACCAAATTTAGTATGAGTAAAGATGTGCACCGGAATATCTCACGTCCATATTTGAAACTGATGTCAGTGCTACCAACTGCTGAAAAAACGCACTAGAAATTTGAGCTCCATGTTGGATATCTCGCAAGGTATGCATGGGAGCTATTCCAAAATTGGTACATATGCAGATAATACTATTTCAGTTTAATTTCCAGGAGGCCAAAAATGACAGTGTTGCCAAAATGATTTTAAGCCTTCTGATAGGTCCAATGTTTAAATGCATATAACTTCTACACAATCAATTGGATTTCAACCAAATTTTGTATGTAATATCTGTACATAAACAGATATGATTGAGCGTATTCTTAAGAGCCACCAGGGCTGCCAACTGTTAATAATTGCTCTCTCTATTTTTTTTATCCAAATACCAATATATCAGAAAGTATGCAAGCCAACAGCTTTAAACTAAGCACACGTATATTCTGACATTTTAGATTAATTTTGAGTAACTTATATACGTCAGTTCTACCAACATGATTATAAGCCTGCTGATAGTACCAATTTTTAAATACATGTAACTTCTATACTATCAGTTGGAATACAACCAAATTTCGTATGTGCTATGTGTACCATAACAGAACGACTGTAAGTATTGTTAAGAGCAATCAGGGCTGCCAACTGTTAATAAATGCTGTCTATATTTTCTTTTACCCTAATATCAATATATCAGAAAGTATGCAAGCCAACTGCTCTATACTTTGCACACGTATAGCACCTGACATTGTAGATTAATTTGGAGTAATTAATACAAGGCAGTGCTGCCAACATGATTCTATGCCTGCTGATATGTCCAATTTTAAAATACATGTACCGGTAACTTCTATACTAACAAATGGATTTCATCCAAAATTGGCACAACAAGATATCATAATATTTCAGATTATTTCTGACCAGCACACGCATGGTATTGTTGGCAACATGCTTTTACGGGTGCTGATAGATCCAGTGTCTAACTGCATGTAACGTTCATTGGACTTCAACCTAATTTTGTATTCTGTACCTTAAGAGATGGAACTAAGAATATATTCAGTCACCAGGGCTGCCAACTGTAGTGCTCTATTAGGCTACATTATACCAGGTATATTTTGAACTAATTTGATATTTCGATATTACCAACTTAATTTTGTCATTATTCTAGATAGGTTCATATACTGTAGAATAATCATTGGCATGAAAAGTAGGCTGTATAGTTCTTCACGGAACTTCTTGTTTATTATAATGTTAGTTATTAAGGAAAATTAAAATAACTTATATAATTTCACTTACAGTACATAAAATATTTGTTACAATCCATAACACTATGGTATACAATTACATCTCGTAATTTTTAAAATGTAATTTTTAGTTCCAATTAAATTTACATATTCAAAATCAAAATGTTATTATTAATTATGTCATTATTATTTCCTAAAACCTATACAAGTTCTTGGTATAAACAACTCAAAACTTAGTAAATGATTGCAGATAATTGATGTTACACATCAATCTGACGATCCTGGTTGCTGGATATATAGTTTTGATAATAGTGAGCAGAGCAATCCAGTCGTTATCACTCTAATTGTGATCAAAAGTTAATTCTTGATAAAAATCATGCAGTTCCTTTTTATTACTTGCATAACCTTAGCTCAATGGTACTGTAACTAAAATTTGTATAAAACCAATGCACATTTTGCTTAAATAATCTCCAGTCCAATAGCATTTTTTATTGGTTTTATCAGATCATTCTACAGTATGTTTGATCTTATAGAATATCCTTGTATGCATATGATCTCAAATATACATATTTACATACAAGTCTAATAATGGACACATTCTCCTTCCATAGCTGAAATCATGTTATTGAGGAAAGCCCCCTCCAAACCAAAAGTCTGGGTGCGCCCCTGATTGCTGACATTTGATATTTTATAACTTAATTCTGAATTGTTTAGTGACACGTGATCTATTAAGGTAGCTGCAGTTTCACAAAGTCGTGTAGCGTATTTAGTGTTGCGCTGTTTAAAACCATAGCATGCTATTAGATTTAGATATTTCCTTCTTAATTGATCATCAGCTAGGACATCAATGTTGGTATCTCCGAGGAAGATGCATAATTTATTGTTTATCTGGCTAAGAAAACTTTCAAATGAATTTAAGAAGGGTATGGCATTGCTTCTATTAGGGTTATATGCTGCAATAATATCAATGCTTTTATATGTGAACTATTACTTTTAACATCATCTCCAGTGGCGGTTCTAGAAGCTTAAATCTGGGGGGGCCCAGACATTTTCCCGGATCGATCTCATTAGTCTACTTTTTCCTCATTTTTGCAAAATGAGAAAAGTAGGCTAAAAACTATCATTGGTAAAAACAAATAGCATATTTCACTGTCACATAAATGTATTCTTCTGTTTCCACTGGCAAACTGGTTCACTATATCAGAAGGGTCGTGAAGTAATTTTCCACTTAATTCTCTTTCAATTGAAAGAATTGCAAGATTGGAAAGCCTCTTTGTTGTCATTGTTGCTCTTAAATAAGATTTTATTCGTTTCACGACAGAGAAACTGCGCTCATCAGAAGCAGATGACACAGGAAGAGTCAGCATCAACTTGAAAAATAATTGTAGCTGTGGAAAAGCAACTTCCATTTTCAGAAGTTCAGAAAAAAAGAATGAGGAAGTGTTTGGATATTTGCCTCTAAATACATTCTTAGCTTAACTGATTTCAGACTGTAGCACCTTACGGTCTGTGAAGATTAGATTATACTTTTCACAGAACGTGAGAATATACATATTCAAAATTTAAAAAGTTTTCACTTCTTGGGTTACAGGCATCCATTGCATTGCACACAAAATCATTTTCAGTAAATCTACACAGTAACTCTTCTACCATGTTGTCTAATATTTCAAAAAGATTTCTTTTACATGTCTCTGATAATGTGACATTTTCCTCTTCTTTCTCCGCAGAGACTGGCATTAATAAAACGTAGTCTGAAAAGTTCTTCGGAATACTTGAGACTCTAGATTGCTTATAAACTTTCACGCCTAACGACTGAACAGAGTCACATGTAACCGCCCATAGTTCCTTAAAATAATCATCATTTCGTTTTTCTTGCAACGATTTTACAAGACCATTGATCAATCTATGTGCCCCTCCGAAGTCCACATGTTTTTGTTGTAAGAACATAGAGGCTCTATTGGCAAGCTCGAGAATATCAGAAAAGATTTGTAACACAAACATCACCTTCACTTTACAAAGCTGTTTCAACAAACCTTTTGCTTCTGCCGCCTCTTTCTTGTTAGCTGACTTTGAAAAATATTCTAGAGCTGCTTTAACTGAAGCAAAACTTTTCTGAAAATACATTACTCCTCTATATTTACATACCCATCACGTGTCACTTTGAAGAGGTATCTCTAAAACACGTTCTCCTGGATGAAGATCACTCTGTATCTCAACAAACTTTTGATATCATACAGTAGATACAGACTGAAAAGCATAAATTGCTTCCAGTAAACCAAAAGTGTCCCCTACCACGTCTACAAACCGGCTTTGAAACGTCCACCAAAACTAAATTTAAGCGATGTGCATAACAATGCACGTAAACACACGGGTTATTGACCTTTTGTCGCAATAAACGTTGCACACCGTTTATCTTCTCCGACATAACCGCGGCTCCATCATATGCTTGTCCAATGCACTTACATGGATCGAAACCCACTGAAACAAGGTACTCTAAAGCTGAATTAGCTATACTTTCAGCATTCAGTTGAGACAAATGTATTAAACCAACGAAACGCTCCTCTATAGAATTTTGCCCTACATATCTGACACATACGGACATCTGTTCCACTTTACTAACAACTCTAACTTCATCCAGGATTAAGGAAACATAACCATTGTTATATTTTTTCATCTCTCCTCCAATATGTTCAACTATTATATTAGCTGAGATATCAAGAAATTCATTTTGAGAATCTTTAGATGAGTAAGTTGCATTCTTTGGTAGACTGATTACTTGTGCTTTCACTTTCTAGTTTAATTACATTTAAAATTTCATCAAAATTCCCTTTATTATTAACACTATCATCATCCGAAACTGTTTGGCGATGACCTCTAAGCCCAATGTCTTGCCGAGCACAAAGTAATGCGACTTGGGCCATTGTTGCCACAGCTGAGCGGTTACGCAATATAACCAGAGGTTTCTCGCTTAGCTTCGAAATCACTGTGCTGCTATGTTCACTTACCAGAAAACTGTTTCATTTTACTATTGAAGATTTATAACATTCAGTATCAGCATGCTTTGCATGTTTTTTTCATATTCTTTTCCAATTGCAAAATCCAGATTTACTGAAAACATGTTCAGCATGCTTGAATCAGATTGAACAAAATGACGACACAGAAAACAGCATCTTTGTTCTCAGAGTATTCAATAAATGTATACCTATCAAACCATTTACTGTTAAAACTTCTGTTCTTATTGTATAGTAACGTTTGTTTATAAACTGATTTACATGGTTGGCATGGACCATCATAGATCGATGCACTGATATAAAATGGTACTGGTTCGTCTATATTAGAAACAGTTGCACTCACATTTTTGTCACAGAGTTGGGGAGATATCGATGCACTTGTATCGCATGGAGGTACATAGGAAACTTCTGAACTTGCATGTCATAAAGTTGGGAAAAGAGTTTAATACTCTTGGTGTAAGCACTACGCATTTTAAAAATATTATATTTATACATGATTTCAATTATGTGTTTAAATTACATATAATAAAATATATAAATCTTGAAATTGAAAGAAAAATTAACTTAATTAAATGCCTTAGTTTGTTTTATATCAGATAAATTGTATCTGTAAATTATCAATTTATTTAGTAACCAAGGAATTTTAAAATAATTATTTTAGTAAAACTGCCCCCCCCCCCCCGGACCAGGGCTAGAACCGCCTCTGATCATCTCTGAATACCTCAATTCACATCAAACTATGATTCATTTCACACTTTCTTTTAACATTCACTTTCCATTTGTGTGATACATAAATACCCAGACCCCCACCAACTTTGTCATCTAGATGAGCAAACACGCTTGTGAAATTGTTGAAGTTATAAAAATCTGCCTCATTACTTTTCACCCAGGTTTCTGTAACTACCAATACATCTATCTGACCTATCATCTGCACGAGAATTTCAATGTCATCAAGCTTATTCCGAATACTTCTGCTATTAATGTACAAACACCTAACCTCTCCACCTAATTCTAATGAGTTTATGCATGCACTTATTGTTCGAAGAATTTCTTCAGTGTAATCAGCCTTATTGTTCCAGTGCGACTTATCCTGAAGCATCATTTCCACGATGTTGTCTGGGGAAATCTATTGTCCAATCTCCTTTTCAAGTAATTCCCTCTTATCAATCCACCTCTTGTAGGAGAAAAGGGGGTGTTGGGCATCATCAATAGCTTAAGAACAATAGATGCATTGTTGGGAATATAGGCTACCTTCCTCATCTTCTAGAGGTACGACCAAAAATACCCATGTCCAGTCTGAAGTTGGGTCAGATAATACTTATCTCTCCATGCTTCCTCTCTGTACAGCGTTGTACCTGAGAGATCAGCCTTCTAGTCCAACGGCTCCATTCTCCTACTTCCCAGCTGTTCTGCCATCTTCGAAACGTCTGCACTCTTGCATCCTGGTGCGCAGTTTATAATAATAACACTTTTATTACTTTATTCTGAAGGGCAACCTTTCAGAATTAATCAATTCTTTACTTGACCTATAGATGGTAAAGACATCGATAACATTAGCCAACTAATGATTCATCTGCGTACTGCTGCACGGCTGAAAGAAATGGGAAACTACAGTTGTAATTTTTATTTTATTTTTAATAGAATTGTCCGTCATTCAATACCTTCTTTTACTTATTATAATAGCCTAGTGGTACATGTTTTGGGCTTCATCAGACATAATCAACAATTTGGTCACGATCGTACTTACATCAAATAACATCTAAAACAGTAAAATGTAAAACATATACCACTAGGCTATTAAAATAAGTAAAAGAAGGTATTGATTGACGGAAATTCTATTAAATATAATAAACTAGCATAGTCATTATGGACCAAAAAATGGAGGAAGTAAACCCCAAATTACAGTTGTAATGTTCTTCCCAAGGAAATGCACATCTCTATGCACAGTCAGATGTGATAATGGCCTCCTCTCTTATAAAATTCCAATCCGGAGGTAACTAGTCTCCCATTAGGATCTCAGGGTGGGGACTACTCAAGAGGAGGTTGACATCACAGAAGTGACAAAGAGGAAATCTGACATTATACGAATCGGAGCATGGAATGTTAGAAATCTGATTGGCAGTGGATGGTTAGAAAACTTAGAAAGAGAAATGGATAGGTTGAGGTTGGATTTGGTTGGGATTAGTGAAGTGCGCTGGCAGGAAGAACTGGGCGTTTGATCAGGAGACTATAGAATCATTAGCACTACAGTAAAACAAACAACTAGAATAAATTACAAGAGACAGAAGACAGACAGAAACCGAGTTGGGTGAAGACCAGTTTGCTTTCAGGAGAAACGTAGCAACAAGGGAAGCTGTACTAAGTCTTAGGCTGATCTTGAAAGTTAGAAAAAGGAAAGATAAGAGAACGTTCAAGACATTTGTGGACTTTGAAAAGGTTTTTGACAACATTTATCAGAGTTGTTTGACATTTTTTGAAAAGGATTGTAATTGAGTGCAGTGATAGGGGTACAGTTATTTGAGCCAAAGGACATGAGGTAGAGCTGGTATTTAGAAAGGTGTAAAGCAAGGCTGCGGCTGATCACCCATACTTTTCAATATATACATTGAACAAGCAATGAAGGAAATTAGAGAAAAATTTTAAGTAGGAGTAAAGATTCAAGGAGAAATAATTTCAACTCTGTGATTTGCTGACGAAATTATCATCTTATCCCATTCACCAGTGTATTTGAATGTGTTATTAAATGGTATGGAGTCCATCTTGAGGAAAGAATTCATGGTGAAAATCAATAAATATAAAACAAAACTAATAGAATGCAGCCTAAATAAATCAGAAACCCCCATTGGCGTCAAATCGGCAAATGAAATGCTAAAGGAAGTAGGAGACTTCTGCTACTTAGGAATCAAAATAACTAGCGATGGACGGAGCAAAGAGGATATAAAAAGTAGGTTGACTCAGGCAAGAAAAGCATTTCTACAGAAAAGAAATCTATTGACATCAAATGTAGATATAGGTATTAGAAAGTCATTTTTGAGAGCCTTTGTCTGGAGCATGGTGCTCTATGGTAGTGAAACTTGGACTATTGGTGCAGCAGAAAAGAGGAGAATAGAAGTGTTTGAAATGTGGTGTTACAGGAGAATGATGAAGATCAGCTGGGTAGATAGGGTTACAAACGAAGAGGTATTAACACTAGTGGAAGAGGAGAGATGTTTCTAGCGACTGCTAATGAAGAGAAGAGACAGGTTGGTAGGACAAATACTAAGACACCCAGGAATAGCAAAGTTAGTTATGGAAGGAAGGGAGCGGACAAGTTCTGTAGGGGTAGACCAAGGTTAGAATATGTTAAACAGATTGCCTCGGATTATGATGTGGTAGCTATGGAGAGATGATATGATTAGCTCAGGACAGGGGGGTTAGGAGAGCTGCATCAAACCAGTCAAAAGACTGAAGATTCAAAATAACAATTATAATAATTATAATAATAATAATATACAGTGATATGTCTTACTAATCTGACAGGAAGTCAGATAATCTGTAAGACATAATAATAACAAAAAGAAGAAGAAAATAGGATGCCTATTTAGGAGTGAGAAAAGCCATGAAAGGCAGAATACCATTGGGGTTGAAAGGTAATTAGAATCGACCAGAAGAGGTCAGAGAGATGTAAAAGAGTAACAAGATGTAAATAAGTATCAACAAAGTCAAACTCAACTCAGAGTACCTGTACCATGGTTGCTAAACACATTCCATAGGTTGAAACCACTCGGGAATTAAATCGATGATTCTTTTAGGGGCTTTGTGACATCGTGGTCATGTGCCCCATGTATTTAGGTGTGAGTAGAATTTCTCTGGTGTCACTGTGATTTCTGTACCGGTACTAGTGTGTGTATTTGTAATTGAGGTAGAATTTGTGTAGGAAGCGGCCGTGGCCTTAAGTTAGGTACCACACTGGCATTTGCTTGGATAGAAGTGTGAAGCCACGGAAAACCACTTCCAGGATGGCTGAATTAGGAATTTAACCCGCCTCTTCCTAGTTTTGCTTTACGAGGCTGAGTTTACCCCATTCCAGCTCTCAGTCCAGAATTAAATTTCTTAGCAGAGCCGGGAATCGAACCCGGTTGATAATGTGCATGTTGAACCAGTGCTCGATTTCTAGAAACAGAGGTGCTGGAACTGTAACCATCTGGGGAGGAGTATTCCAAGTTATTGGCCTGAATAAAAGAAATCTTTGGTTATACAAGTACAAACACTTGAACAATCTTATTATATAATAGGTCTATGCTAAGCAGTGGTGGATCCATAGGTTCACCTCGGAGGGGGCACTCTAGGATTTCAGAGTAGCAACAGGAAATATGTAATAAAATTACTAAATTTTTATTTAATCTACACACACTACACATAACATCCAACCACCAGATTTTATAATTCTACAAGAAATTCATTATATTAAAATGGATTATTGGTTTCAGTTTCAAGTCATTGTCATTATGTAAAATAAATAATTATTCTACAGAATATGTACATTTCCACATTTTAATGCACATTACACAGTCTAATATGTATTAAAAACATTTGCAATCACAGTGACTATCTGAAGACAATATACAAGTCTACTACACAAATGTTACAAGATATGTACTGTATATAGTACCAACATTGTCAGTCACTGAGTCACTACTAGTCACATAAATATAAATACAAAAACAATTGTATTGAATACTGATTGGGATTCTATTTGGTGACTATCCTAGGCAAAATACATGCCTATTACAAAATAAAATCCAGGCGATTATTCGTTTACCCCTTTAGAGAAACGTTCTACAATTTTTTCAACGTCAACATTTATATCACGGTGAACAAATAACAGACACAAGCCATTCAACCTTTCCTCTGTCATTCGCGTTCGTAGCCATGATTTAACAAGTTGCAGGCTGCTAAAAGATCTCTCTACACTTGCACCACTGTCGATGTAGCGATTATATTAACAGTGTTGCCATTACATACTATATGATAACAAACATTGACCACATTCATGAATGCAGGCAATAGAGCAAAGATTTTACTTGCAGTGCAGTTTGGAGAAACAATCATTTTATCAGCAATATCAATGTAGCAGACAACTGGTTTTTCGGAGGGGGCACTTGCCCCTGGTGCCCCCCTCTGGATCCGCCACTGATGCTAAGGTGTATGTTTCACAAAACTCAAGCTCCTAAACCAGAGGGAGTTAAAAGGTGTGGTTTGCACCAAAATCTTCCAAATCATCCCAATAGTACAGGAAAAATCTTGCATTTCTTGAAAAGTCAATGGATATATATTAATTTGTTTATGAAGTGCTTAAACAAATAATAAGACGATAGCCCCTGGCATCGCGTACAGCCCGCATAGCACTAGAGCCGGGCGGGTAGTCTGTACACATGGGGTGCACACAACCCATTATGCGAGAGTTCTTACACGGGTTCGCTAGTATTTATTTAATTCCTAATGTTATTTTGCAAAACAAGTACAAAAATATGCTGTAGAAAAATAATAAAAGCACTAAAAAAGTACAGTTTCATGATTGTTTAAATTGTCTGCCCATTATAAAAGATTGTCCAAAACTTGAAAATGTTTTCATCATGCTTCATGTCTCTTGACCTCTCTTTACTCTTGACGGCTAATGCTGAATGGTGTCCAGACACAATCCAAGAGTCAACAAACTTAGCTGAGTTTAAAAGCCAAAGAGAAGGACCATTGATCTTTACAAACAACAACTGTTGCAATATTCAGTGATGATTTCTATGGTTTAATAATGAGGTTCATCTGTGAGAAACCTCTTTAAATAAATGACTTTCCTTTCCTAAAGAGAGGTACTGGTACCATTCAACCTTGGGTGTGTGTGTAATTTTTCTGATTGCCTGTGTTACTGTCAAGACTATTAGTGTGTGTATTTGTAATTCATATGAGGATTGGGAAGGAGGCGACCATGGCCTTAATTTAGGAACCGTCCCGGCATTTGCCTAGTGTAGAAGAGGCCTATGATAGTGTGTGTAGGGAGAAGGTTTGGAAAGCAATGGAAAACATGGGAGTGGAAAAAGGGTGAAGGAGATGTATTGTGGAAGTGTGAGTTGTGTGAAAGTTGGAGGGGAAAGAACAGACTGGTTCAGACAAATGAGTGGCCTGAAACAGGGTAGTGCGCTGTCACCCCTTCTCTTTATTGTGGTTATCGACGAGGTAATGACACGGGTAGCAGGAAAGATAGGAGAAGATAAGATGAAAGCAACAGTGTTTGCAGATGATCTCATGGTCTGGAGAAACAAGGAGGAGGAAATTCAGGAGCAACTGAAGGCTTGGGAAGAAACAGTGGGAGAGTACGGATGGAAGTTCAACATCAGTAAATGTGAGATCCTGTTAACGAACAGGAAAAAGGACAGACCAATGAGTGGGATAATACTTGGAGGTGGACAGCTGAAGAAGGTGGGAAGTCTCAAGTACTTGGGAAGTATAGTGGAGGAAAATGGGAGAAATAACAAAGAGATTACGGAACGTGGCAGACAAGCAGAAGCATTTCTGAGAAGCATTAGGAGCTTAGTGTGGAATAAAGATGTCCCACAAAAAAGCAAGGAAGTGCCCAGAAGCTACTATATCCCGATACTATGCTTCAGAAACGCGGATAATGAAGAAAAGAGACATAAGCAGAATACAGGCAAGTGAAATGAAGTTCCTGCGAAGTAGGATCAGAGTAACAAGAATAGACAGGGTGAGGAATGAAAAGGTCAGGGAAATAGTGAAAGAGGAGCCCTGGCAAGGTAGGATTGAGACATCAAGACTGAGGTGGTATGGACACTTAAAGAGAATGGAAGAGAAGAAGATTCCCAAGAGGATACATGAGATGCAGATGCAGAAGAAACGCCTAAGGGGAAGACCAAGAGATAGATGGCTGAAAGGAGTGGAGGAATGTGTCAAGAAGAGAGGCGAGGACTGGACCAGAGTGACAGCGGAGAGGTGGTGGGAGGAAAGGACTAAGTGGCGAGGCTTATGATCCAAACAGAACCAGCCTGGGGCTGGAAACTGTACAAGATGATGATGATGAAGAAGAGGGAAACCATGGAAAACCACTTCCAGGATGAGATGAGAATTGAACCCGCCTCTTCTCAGTTTTGCCTCATGAGGCTGAGTGTACCCCATTCTAGCCCTCAGACCAGAATTTAATTTCTTGACAGAGACGGAAATCAAACCCGGTCCTCAGCGGTGACAAAGATGAATGAAACTGGGTTGTTGGTGGTGGTTATTTTGGAGACTGCAACTTCGAGGTCATATAACCCCATGTATTTGGGTACAGTATATGTGGAACTTGTAAAAAGCCTCCGTGGCTTAGGCGGCAGCACGCCGGCCTCTCACCGCTGGGTCCGTGGTTCAAATCCCGGTCACTCCATGTGAGATCTGTGCTGGACAAAACGGAGGCAGACAGGTTTTTCTCCGGGTACTCGGGTTCTCCCTGTCAAAATTTAATTCCAGCAACACTCTCCACTATCATTTCATCTGTCATTCATTTAATCATTGCCCCAGAGGAGTGTGTCAGGCCTCGGCAGCCGGCACAGTTCATATCCTGGCCGCTAGATGAGGGCTTCATTCATTCCATTCCTGACCCGGTTAGAGACTGGAAGCAGGCTGTGGATTTTCAGTTTCATCTGTGGAACTTGTGTGATGACTGATTCTGATGGCTGTTATTAATTAATGTTATTATTGCTTTAAGGGATGTATGTGATGGCTGTACCAATGTATGTATTTGTAAATTGGGGATAGGATTGGGAAGGAGGCAGTCATGGCCTTAAGTTAGGAACCATCCCAGCATTTTCCTGGAGTAGAAGTGGGGATATTATGGAAAATCACTTCCAAGATGGCTGAGATGGGAATCGAACCCTCCTCTTCTCAGTATTGCCTCATGAGGCTGAGTGTACCCACATTCCAGCCCTCACACTAGAATTAAAATTTCTTGGCAGAATCAGGAAACGAACTTGGACCTATCCCAGCATTTACCAGGAGATGAAAATGGGAATCCACAGAAAACCATTTCAAGGACAGTTGACAGAGGAGCTGAAACCCACTCATCAGCCAAGTCCGCAGATATCCTGACCCTGTTTAATGGTACTGTAATAATAATAACAATCAATAACAATAATATCCAATTGTATCTTAAACAACTTATTCTAGTTGAATATAAAATTTTAAAAAAAATGTAGCCGAAGGTATTTCAGATTTACCAATAGTACTACTTTTAAATACATTTAGTGAGAATGCCAACAGTGAATTCTACACAATAAAATGACTTGAGAATGAGTTTTAGCAGATTTAGGGCAGATGACCTCTATGTTCCGCCCCTTAAAACAACAATCACCACCACTCATCACCTGTTCTAACAAATAAGTCATGTACTGAAGGGTATAAATGAATGTAAGTGAATATAAATGGTTCGAGAGATACGGTACTGATTTGTTTATACAGAAATGTCAAAATTACGTACCGTATCATCGTTGCGTTGTATTGCAATAATAGACCTATTATTGAGAAAAATCAGTCCATAGGAACTATTTTATCTTCTCTTTGATAACAAAGTTTCATGAAAGTACAGCATTCTTTGATTGTCGGCATTCTTTGCCTGGAAACTTCAGAAGTGAGTGTTTAAAACTACATGTTCTCTTAGAATTATGCTTTTCTTCTCCCAGAAATATTTTTTGTGATAGGTGTCTGTTTGAAGTTTAGTTATTACGTCACGAAGTTTACATCTGTTATCTTTGTTTACAAACATAGTGCAGGATTGACAGTAATGCGGCAGGTTGAAGGGAGGAACTGTCATATCTCAGTTTCGTATCACTTCAGTGCCACTTTTCTAATTATAAGTTGAAAGTGCAAATCGTTGTAAGTTACCCTTTTCAGCAAGTTAATCACGGTTTGATATGCTTTGCAGTTAACTTATGTGAATGAGATGAGGATAATGAGCTTTTCACAATTATACATAAAGG
This sequence comes from Meconema thalassinum, assembly GCA_946902985.2. NCBI lineage: Eukaryota > Metazoa > Arthropoda > Insecta > Orthoptera > Tettigoniidae > Meconema > Meconema thalassinum. The sequence goes on along the minus strand of OX336388.2, from coordinate 778,019,035 downwards.
AGGCAAATGAATGGAGCATAATGAACGTAATGGCCGTCATTCTGTGGCCCTAATTGGCTTAGTGGATTTTGTCGTTCAAGTATGAGCTACAGAAGAGCATGGCATATGTAGGTCTGGATTTGCAGTTCATTGATTTCCTCGCTTTGCGAAGTGAATGGGACATATTTGTGTCTTGTAATGTCTCATTCGAGGTAATTTAATTCTATTGGTTCCATTATTTGTTATTGCATTTGAAAAGTGTTGCCGTCGTATTATTACTAGATATATTATGTCTTTTTTAAAGATTTGTTTTATTCCCGTTCCCTTGATACCATAACCTCACAGTTCAGCACTGGTGTTAGTGTAATGGTGTTGTTTATTCAATTTCTGCAGTCTAGTTAAACATCAATACATGAAGTGAGGTTTGTTGAGTGTTTTCTAAGTTGTTTACTTCCTGAAGCATAGAAACTGAAGTAGCTTATAGCCTAATGGTTCTATTATTGTTGTGTGGTTTTTCAGCAGTGGAAGTAATGCATGCAGCATTGCAAAGCTTTTTGAAAGTGAGCTGACAACTCAGAGTTGCAATGCCGTGTAGAAGGCAGCTATGGCTTGTGTGTCTGAAGATGCTGTTCGCAGAACCTGTGGGTTTCAAGTAAGCATTAATTCCTCCATTTCTCTATGAAAGAAGGGGCAGATGACCTCGTAGTTCTGCCCTTAAAATAGCAATAACTAACTCTTTATGAAAGTATTCAACAAATGCTCCATGTTCTTACATCATTGACTTCTGGACAGGTTTTAGGCCTGGAAGACCTGTTATGCTCTGTTCAAGGATTTCTGTGCCACTTTTTCATTGGACAACTTTAATGACCTTGTTCCATTTCTATAGTGCGACGAGTTTAACTGAAGCCCCAGAAAATATGCGAACCACTAGGCTTCCCCCTTCTCCCTCACCACTCCCTGCGACAACAGTGCCCTCACTGTGGGCTTCAGTTGCACTTCCTGAGCTATACACAATCATTGCTTTAGTTATAAATCTTCTATATATTCTGTTGATATAAGTTTGACAGTTATGTTACAACCAACTGATTAATGTTAAGTTCTTACAATTTTTCCATGCTCTCTTTAGCCCTTTCTAGCCTATTGTAGCATGCAGAATTTATTATGAGCCTCATTTTAAAAACTTCTTAGGCTATGTTATCCCTATATTCCGAAGCTCTTCAAAAGAGCTAACTTGTTCGGTTTTCAAGTGATCTACATTCACGCTATAGTCATCACTATAATAATTTTATTAATGCAACCAATGGCCATGTATTTCTCTTTTCAGGACGGGTCAGGGAAGGGATTATGAAAGGAAATCGGCAGTGGACCTATTGAAAGGAACCGTCCCGGCATTTACCTGGTAGTGAAAATGGGAAACCACGAAAACCATTTTCAGGACGGCCGAGGTGGGATTTGAACTCACGCTCTCCCAATGCCAGCGAGACACGAGGTAGCGAGTTAGCGCTCTCGGCCACCGCGGCCGGTGTAGTCATCACTATAAGACGAGAAGAATTCTTAATAATGGAGAAATATCTCTAGGTCTTGGGGAATGCAAGTTAGCTTCGGACATGTCGGGTTTGTCATATTGGAACTCATGTCGTATAAATGGCAAACTGTCATAAAAATTGTACAAATTCATTATAGGAATCGATGGTATAATTGAGCAGATGAAGTTGAACTTTGTGTATTATTGCATTTTTTTATCACCAATATGATTGCATTTGGCATTGGATTGAATTTGTAACATTAAGCACTCAATATGAACCATAGAGTCGCTTCCTATTGTGGTGGTGGTAAAGTTGGGGTATACCGAGCTATACTCTGTATTACGAAAGGTGAACGGTGACGGCTGTCATCCGCTCTAAGGGTGAGGTGTGGGAAAGTGATGTGCGGGGTAATGGTCTCTATGGCAACAGCCAGCGGTGAGCACTTGGCTTGAGGCAGTGTTCTACTGTGCCTTGACCTGTCACTGTCATTTCGGGTACGGCTGACACACCACAGACTGCCAGGCAAGGGGGCTAACTTCGCCAGTATTTGTGTATTCTTGGAATGTCCACCTGTCCCAGTGGAAACGCAGCATTTCCCAACGTGCTAGCTTTGACAGACGTCAGCGTTCATTATTCGTAATACCGACTAGAGTATGGGAAGGCTTTACACACAAAAACATGCCTAACGTGGAGCTTACACCCTAGATCCCATTGCTTATAGTAAGACCAAACCCCATGGCACCACAGCCCTTGGGGGTCCTTGGCCTACCAAGCCAGATTGTGGGTTGACACATGGTCAGCGGGTTGGGTCCTCTCAGCTGTTAACCTTGGTTTTCCTGACCGGGGCACTGCCTCACTGTCAGCAATGGTGCCCTTTAAAAAGTTATGGGTTGGTGCAGTTTCATTTAAAGAGCTAATAGTTGGCTAGTGACTAAAACAGGACTTAAAAGTTCAAAGTGGGGAGATGCCCTCAAATTGCAGTGTAACATTATTCCAGTAAGGGGCGTGGTGGCGCAGCGGTCTAGCTGTTGGCGTCTCACCAAGGCGGACCGGGTTCGATTCCTGGTCAATGCATGTGAGATTTTCGAAGTGAAATGCCATGTCCTGTGGTTTGGATTCCACGTAAAAAGGAGGTCCCGTGGCTCATGATCGTGAGATTAACGGTCACGTTAAACTACAAGCTTCCTTCCTTATTCCAGTAAGAGCTCTTCTCGGACAAAATCGATGCGATACTCACCGACCTTGGGTATTGTCACCACGGGGAGCACCTAAGAAACCACAGGCACCATCATGTAAGGCAGCTGTTTGCGAAAGCTTTGGAGAATAATAATTTTGAAGTTGGTGAGGAGTTCCACTACATTGCTGTGCTGAAGGAGAAAGCTCTTTTCGTATAGCCTAGATATCGTCATGAATGATGGACAGGGCCCAAGGAAGGGGAATTATTGACCCCATAGCGAGATTCTAAAAGAATCAAAATCAGCCTTCAGCAGTCAATCTTGAGAAGAGTCAAATATATGAACCAACCATACACAGCGGTCAAGCTGTTGGCTTCTCACCATGACATATTGGGTTGGATTCCCAGCATACAGCACTAAGGACTTACGATAAGAAGCTGTAGGACAAATCTGATGTCAGTTTGTTAAATTCATACAGATCCAGTCATAATGTGCAGGGATACCGCGCTATACATTCCAGAAAGGTCATCCCAAATATGGAGGAACCACCTGTATAACATTAATAACCGATATGTTTCAAAATTTTTCCTCACATTGTCCTTAATTATTATAAACTCTTCTCTGTTTTGTGGAAGATATCCTTAGTTTCTCTTTATTATTTGTTCTTAATTTGATATGCTTTGTCTTTGTTGGCAAACCATAATTGATTGAAAATTTATTCTAAAAATAACAATACTTATTTAGTAGGTAGATAGCATTCATCAGAATCGCACTCTGATTTAATATGAACAACAAAATTAAATAGGTTAAATATTATCCCTCAACTAGCTACATAAACAAATGCAATTATACCTCATTTGAATAATAACAACCTATGCAGCTTTGAAATGTGATGTGATAACAGTAGGCTACGTAAAATCAAAATAAGGGGCAGATGACCTCGTGGTTCCGCCCCTTAAAACAACAATAACTAACTAAACTCAAAATAAAAACTCTTTCCTTGCAGTCAGAACACTTAGCACTCATACATTCCTTGTGGTTCAAAACCTCATATGCCACTAAAAGTTGGGAATCAACAATTTCACTGTAAGTTAATTATGTAGTACACATTCTTTATTACTCAATATGGGTCAGTCATGTTTGTGGGTCCAGAGATCACCAGCAGGAAAGATATAACACTGATAAAGGTACAGGGAACATAATTTCTTTTGGTGCAGACTTGAGAGTTTATTATCTGTTCTTCTGGCGATATAGGACTCGTAAACATGCTGAGTAGAATGAATATGTGCTATATAATTATCGTGAAATTAATGATTTCTGACAGATAAAACCAATTATTAAGTTTTGAACCATGAGGAATATATACGAATGCTATTTTTCTAGCTATAAGGTTAGAGGGTAGAACTTGACAATAGCTAGTCCTTAGGAAAAAATTCTTAAGACTACTGAAATTTGCCAAAATTCCTGTGGTAATGGACAGGAAAAAATCTGGAGATGATGTAGTAACAGATGTTTTACTCCTCCGCTGTCTATAACCCACCTGCCGTCTCAAATTTAATCACGACTTATATAACACCGGAAGCCACATATGCAGCAGAAACATTATTCCATCTAAATGAACATTCTAAAACAGACAGATTACAGAAGATCGAAAGGCGAATTGGAAGAACTTGTATCAATAAAGGATATAAAAAAGATGGCGAATAATACCTAACAATATGGTCTATAACAACCTAGACCCCATTACTGATAGTATGCGAAAGAAAAGACTAGGATTATTTGGGCACATCATGAGAATGCCAGATTCACGTCTTCTAAAACAACTAGTACAGTACAATCTTGCTTCAAAAAACACAACTGGATGCCGATGGTTAAAAGAAATCAGAGAGGACTTAAAAGAAATTGGCCCAACAACAGAAGATGCTGCAAATAAGAAAAGTTTAACTACAGCACTTAAAAATATGATGTTTCATTTTCCACTCGCAAAAAAGAAAATTCCTACAAGAATATTTTCCGCCCAAGAAAGGGCAAGACGATCAATACAATGAAGAAGTACTGGGAGGACCGCAAGGCTCGTACAGTTCCTACATGTCGACGAACTAATGCTTGGTTAAAGTGGATCCTATGTGGTCTCAAAAGGCGAAGAAGAAGATGAAATTCCAGCTGGGTCGGCCAGTTTGCACTTGATTTAGCAACAAGTCCAGTATTGCCAACCCCACGCATTCTGTACTACTTCATATCTGGTATCGTAAAACAAAAGAGCGCCGTCAAGTTAATGTGAAAGTGTGGCAAGTTTCAGTCTTATGTTAGACATGGATTGTGTGAGTTAACAATCTCCAATTTTGATTAAGAATATCTTAACACATCAATAATTTTCATCCAACCCAATGATTTTTGCCTAGCCCAATATTTTCATCCAACCCAATGATTTTTGCCTAGCCCAATATTTTCATCCAGACCAATGGTTTTTTCCTAGTTGTTGTTGTTTGAGTCTTCAGTCTTTTGACTGGTTTGATGCAGCCCTCCAAGCCTCCCTGTTTTGAGCTAATCGTTTCATCTCTACATAGCTACCACACCCTACATCTGAGGCAATCTGTTTAACATATTCTAACCTTGGTCTACCCCTACAGTTTTTGTCCTCGACCCTTCCTTCCATAACTAAGCTTGCTATTCCTGGGTGTCTTAGTATGTGTCCTACAAACTTATCTTTTCTCTTCATTAGCAGTCGCCAGAAACATCTCTCCTCTCCGACTATTCTTAATACCTCTTCGTTTGTAACCCTATCTACCCATCTGATCTTCATCATTCTTCTGTAACACCACATTTCAAATGCTTCAATTCTCCTCTTTTCTGCTGCACCAATAGTCCAAGTTTCACTTCCATAGAGCGCCACGCTCTAGACAAAGGCCTTCAAAAATTACTTCCTAATACCTAAATCTATATTCGATGTCAACAGATTCCTTTTCTGTAGAAATGCTTTCCTTAGATAACCTACTTTTTATATCCTGGTTGCTTTGTCCATCACTGGTTATTTTGCTTCCTAAGTAACAGAAGTCTCCTACTTCCTTTAGTTTTATCATTTCAAATGATCTTGTCGACTTCATCGTTATGCTCTGGTCTACCGTTATGCGTTATGGTTACGGCGTGTATGACGTCATCATGTTGTTCTGTGCATAAGGAACGAGTCTTGAGTTTACTCCTGGGGTCTGGCGTTATTCGATATGGTGAGGTCTGGCGTTATTCGATACGGAGACGGCGAGTGCGTGACGTCATGCAGCAGAGTGCACCCCGCTCTCCGTTCCCCGCGCAGGAAGCCTAAGTTAAAGGGTAATGGAATCTGCTGAGTCTGAGTTTACTCCTGGGGTCAGGCGTTATGCGATACGGTGTCGGCGAGTGCGTGATGTCATTCTAATGCTTTTTACAATGGCATAACAATGCAATGATACTAAAATTCAACAGTTTTGGATATTAGAATATAATATCTTCGTTTCGTCAGCATTAAAGGAGGCAATCCAATTTAGGCTTCTTTTTTCAGGTTGTCTCAACGTTAAAGCAGGATTTCTCTTCAAGAACCCATACAACCAATATTTGCCTGCTAGACCTTTAGCTTTATTGAAATTATGGGGAATCTTATTCTCCTCTGCAAACTTGAACGCAAACCGTCTGATAAGCTTGGGCGTTAAGCCGTCAAATAATTTTGCCAATGTCAAAACGTATTCGGATAGTTGTTACTCCATTTCGTTAGTACAAAGAGGTTTACGGCCTAGACGAGGTAGAAGAAGCCTATTTTGCAGCACTGCTTTCGTACGGTTGACTCGGAAATGTTGAAATGTCTCCCCACTTCCCTTACATCCGACAGTAGTGGCTACGCTAGCTAAAGCGCAGCGTTAGGCCATGGGGCCAAGCTCTCTGCTGACTCGGTAGACGCGTGGGTTCGAGCCCCACCGTCGGCCGTCCTTGAAATGGTTTTCCGTGGTTTCCCATTTTCAACACCAGGCAAATGCTGGGACGGTACCTTCTGACAGGCCACGGCCGCTTCCTTCCACATCCTTGCCCAGTTTCATTCATCTTCATCCATTCCATCTCTCATCCCGACGCGCAGGTCGCCCACGGGCGTCGACTAGAAAGACCTGCACTCGGCCTCTCAGAAGGTCACACGAAAAAAAAAAAAAAAACTTCCCTTATTTTTCCTCCCATCATCCCTAATTGCACGAAGAGCTTTCTGCATATGTTCTGCTGGGTAGGAGTTTTTCTCATTTTTCCGAGTATAATTTCTTGGCATCTGGAGAACAAACACGAAATATTTTGCCATTCATTTCGCGTTGTATTTACTTGTAACATATGTTCTGCACACCATTACCCCTCTCTGCCTTTAAAACGTAACTCACTGAATCCCGGTAAACTAATCTATTATATTGAACAATAAATACATGCAAAAACACTGTAAAAACTAGCATTTAAAAGTACATTTAATTTTAAATAATTGAATCACAACAGAACTGTAGGCTTACCTTCTAATTTGCTGGCTACGGAAAATAACATGCAACGTGTAAAGTTTCTTCATCCAAGCCTCACGGCTGTCACATAGCAACTGGCATCATGCTGACTGTCCCTATCTGATAGGTACGATGACAGCTTAAGGGTAGCAGGAAACTGAGTTGCTAGTTGTACTATCAACTCGAAAAACATAGGTGCGCACAATTACCCAACTTTCCCCATGATATTCAACAAGTTCGGATTGTATTCTAAAAATTATCCGCAAATGTACTTCAAACATTATCTGCAAGGCCATGCAAACTATATCCGCATGGCGAAAAATGTTGCGAATATCCGCATCCGCGCAGGGCTTTTCTTATAACTACCATAAAAGACATTGGCTGTTGCTATGGAGATTGACTTCAAGCTTGCCACAGTTCTTCTGCACCTCACTTGCTAAACATACTGAAGAGAAACATAATTACAGGTAACACTCGTGTTGAAACACATGTAACATACATGATTTCCTAGAAAAATTTGGTCCTTTCTAAATAGAATAAGAAAAAATTGTGGCAGATGCGCGGACTCTCTTCACAGGTGGGGGAAAATTCCATCTCCGAAATGTACCTGCGGTACTGAAAAAGAAACTATTCAGCATATCACACAAGATTGTCCACTAACAGCCTTCTCTGGGGCTTCAGTTGAGTTCCTGATGGCTACACAAAAATGCATCGTCTACATAAAGGATGTAAATCTGACATTGTGACCTATCTGAGTTCAGCCTTGTATGTAGTTACTTTTTTTCAATGCTGTTTTAATTATCTTTATATTATAATATGTATTGTGATATGTTTTGTACCATACACTAAATAAATAAACCCAACCGGATAAGGAAAGAAAACAGCTCCAATCTTCTTGGTCTTCTTGAAATGGAATGATAGGATAGTTCCATACTGAGCCCAACAAGGAACAAAACTAAGTGTGCCAGAGATGAAGAAAGAGGAGCAGATAGGCACCGTAGAGGTGTGAACAGATGTATTCCCGAAAAGAAATGTCCTACCGAGCCCCTGAGATAGTACGTCACTTTCCATCCCAACATGAAATTCGGGAAGGGAGTAGGTACACGAGGTAATCAACTAACTACAGAAAGAACGAAATGAACAAAAGTTAAGGTGAGAAGTTTGATAAGGAACTCATGTAATCAAAATAAACAGAATTAACACATGGGCAAGAGGAACAAATACAAACTAAATAAATGGGGGGGGGGGGGTTGGAGTGAAAACCAACATCAAAGCGACATGAAAGAATAAATTATGATATTAATATGGTGTGAGGGAAAGATTACAGGCTAACATCAATCAGTGTGAAAATGGAATATTAGTAAAGTAAGCACTAATGTTTGGAACTGAATGTTCCCAAACACGAAAACATGAAGAGAAGTGAAGATGGTGATCAGATACCGAAGAGAAGTAACTCTCACACATCATAGTCAGCTAAAGAAAATTCACACGTAGCATAATGAGATTAGAAAACTATCAGGAAGTCACGAAACACAAAGTGAACCAGGAGAAAATAGCGAGAGTGCAGCATGATAAAGACAGGATATTTCCTGATTGTCTGAAAAATGCAATGGCAGTCCAAATCTATGAGAGAGGAGATACATTTTGTCCTGGTGTGTATCATTGGTGCCATGACATATTTCTTATGTGCTGATAGAACCTTTAATAGTGTAACCTATGCAATAAAAATTGAGAAATGTTGGAAAAGTAAGTGTCATAGTTGCAGTGGAATAAACTGGCCATAAACAGCAACAGAACAGAAGATATTTATAATTGTAACACTTTCTCAGCAGTAAAAGCTCACTTGCACTTACATTTTTATGCTTACTTACCAAAGGATTCACTACTATTTGTTTTGTTACCGCATGGCAGCTTTGTCAGGTGAATAGTTATGACAACATAGTTACATAATATAGTGCACAGAAGTGATTTATTTTAGCAACCGGGTGGAAAATAGTCTTAGCATCAATCGTGGCGAAATTGCTGCGGGTATTGCATCAAAAGTGAAAAAAGTGCTGGACAAAAACACCGGGTATAAAACATTATGCAAAATCTCAGACATTCTTTCTGGTGAAAACTACTGCACGGATGGGATTGAGGAGGATTTAGCAGCAAACGACCTTCCTCACTTCAAGTACGCTCCGATCACATCGGTTGATGTTGAACGCAGCTTTTCGAGATATAAAAACTTGTTGGCTGATAACCGCACATCATTTCGGAGGGGAAGTAAAGCCGGCGGTCCCATGTCATAGATTTATGGCATGTTAAAGAACCTTCCACTAATTACACCTGTGTGAAGCTAAATTGTATAGGTTAAGAATGTAAACAACACTCTTAGGTTCCTACGTTCGTTGCCAAGAGCCGACTGTGGTGGCGGCTAGTAGCTACGTTCTGACCTATGCCTAGTAGTCGTTGACGGTAGCGTTTGGCGGCAAAAGTAGGAACTATTTGAAAAATTGAAAGTTGCAGTCCTTCCTTGAATTAAAAAACATACACACACTAATACAGTCATCACAATTAACACCGGTTATCAGACAGATTCTACACACACCCAAAGTACACGGGGCTACATGACCGCGTTGTCGCAGCCCCTAAACTGAGGAACCAACCAATCATTTACATTTGACAACATCAGAATGACATTCGTAGTGCAGTGCAACTCAGACTAAAGTGAACATAAACCTTTTGTTAAGTGCTAGAAATCTATTTTGATTGACTTTTCAGTTTGAGCTTAAGATGTCATTTTTTTAATATTGGTGAGTTTTATTATTATAAGATCATTTTCTCCATTTTACAGTGCATTTTTCGAATTTTTAGGTCATTTATTAGTCATTTTTGGAAATTTTAAGTGCATTATTAAAATGTTTTACGGCATCAACATCCGGGCCCTAATCATAACAATTCAGTTAAATCTCTCGTAAAGACAATCCCTGTGCGATCAGATTTTTTCCAAGAACTGATTTAAAACCCCATAAGGGCAATTTTTATTTATTTAGCGTATGGCTTTTAGTGCCGGGAGTGTCCGAGAACATGTTCAGCTCGCCAGAGGCTGTAGCTGTTTTAGAGAAGCACTTAAGTAAATCTGTTGGGAATTCATTTGAACTGCAAGTCAAACTGAATTGCTCATATTGTGCAACTGTGCAAGAGACTGTCCCAAGTTGTATTTCTATTAAATAAACTAAAGAAATGTATCAACAAATGCAGACTGATATCTACTGTACATACTGTGCTTCCTTCCACTCACATCTACTGTATGGGGGACGCTGTCCTTCAGCACAGCCATGCTTGTTTAATCATGCACCACGGCTGCGAGGGTAGCTGCAGCAAGTGTGGAGATCTGGAGATCGCAGGTTTGAAGCCTGGCGCTGACAGTGGCTATCCTCAGTGTGTTTTTTCCATACTTCCTCCAGGAAAATGCTGAGAGATTGAAGAGAAGAGGAGCCAGTACTAAACCCTGTGGGAGGCCATTTGTTAGCTTCTTTCATTTGCCATTATGAACATGGCCTACTGAATTCAAATGGGTTCTTTGACATGCGTGTCATATTTTTGCCGTCTTTCAAACATCACTTACCACGGCCAGGAGCGAACCTGCAATATTGGGGTTAGTAGACCGACACACTATCCACTTACCCACCCTGGCAAGCTGTATACAGCATACTGTAATTAATACCTGTTGGCACAAAACTTCAGTTGTGCACACAGCGAATCTTGTATGCGGGTGAGTCCATGTGCTTCAGCAAGATTGATAGGGGATAAATGCTCACATCACTCCTTGATATGTAAGTGTTCATGTCAGCTCTTGGTATCTGTGATTGTGTTGCGAATTAAGATCTCCAGTGACGAAATGTCACACTCTAAACTAGGTGTGGGAACAGCTAGTAACAAGGGGTTTTGTTTCGCTCCTTGTAGCACTGCAGCAGTGACCCCCTTCACTACTTTCACCTTCAAGCCCTCAAGTTTACGCAGGTCTGAGCCATCAGGTATTAATTGCTCCCTACTGTGCTATAAGGGTCATTCGAAAAGAAACAAACTGGGGGCTATAAAATGAAAACCAGACGACGGTGCGGTCCCTTCGAGAGTGCTGAGGTACGAAACTTGCCGCTAGAGGGACACGGGCGCACACCCACGTGACGACAGAGTGAGCAAGCACACGCGTCGATAGTCCACTGCGCTCGGTCGTGTGGAAACCCTCTTGGTCATATTTATTGAATTAGTAAGTATCGTATGGCCTCGGGTGCTGGGTGCAAGCTTTGTTAATTGACACCCAGAGGGCAGCTTGCATGTCAAATTTCATTATTCCTTTGAAAGCTATGAAAGTCAAGGAGGTTAGATATCTAAGTTCCTTGACACCACAGCGTTTTCTAATAGAGAATGGAGGAACTTTGTTTTGGCGGAAAATCTCGAGATTAATTTGGCCATTGAACACGGCCTACTGAATTCAAATAGGTTCTTTAACATGCCAACAATGTATGATATCCATGTTGTGATTTTTGTCGCCTTTCAAAAATCACTTACCACGGCCAGGGGCGAAGCTGCAAGCGTGGGGTTGGTAATCCTACATGTTAACCACTCACCCTCCGTGGCAATATTTATTGAATTGAATACCAATGATGAAGGTAGGCAGGCAGCATGGCTTTGGCATGTGGTTTATTTATTTATGCGTTTCTCTATTTGAAAGTATTCGGCGTTGATTCATTATCGGCTTTTAAAATACAGTATAATACATATGATTGTACCGATATAATGTCCGAAGTGTAGCCTTGTGTATTATTCAAATCAGCTGATTTACCACAACAATAAAAACTTGGCAACACAGTCCAGCTGTTCCAAGCTCCTGCTTATCCTTCACATTCTTTCTTCAGAAATACAGGGTATACATCGGCATGTAACGACACATTGTTTGAAACCTCATACAGCTGACCAATTTGGTGGCAATTCAAGCCAAAACATCAACGTCCGCACCTCATCCTTGACATCATCGACTACACTAATAATTTCCTATTGACACGTACATATCGCGTTATATATTCACAATAACTCTCCACAGCACGTCATAAACCTCGCCCATTCTCATTCCCTTAGCCTCCCCCTCCCCCACACCTCACCACCACCCTTCTCCCCATGCACCGTCACTGACACACAGCTGAAAGGCTCTTCGCAAGGCACATTCAGTCTACGTTTGTTCACGCCCAAGCGCACTACAATCAACAACACGTGACGCCACTACCAAGGGTTTTCTCAGCTTTCCGCCTAGATGTTTACTAGGAATAACATAAGGACTAAAGGTGGTCCCATGATGACGCAATCAGGCAACGGCCCACTACACTGGCCATTTTCAATGTGTTTGGTGCACACAGGCCTAAAAATCCATCAAGAAGATCATCTTTCGAACATTAAACAAGAGCTGAAAACCATGAAATAAAGAACATTTTTATTATTCTGTAGAAACTATCTTCATGTGATTTACATGTGCTTGTGATTAAGGAAAGTTTCCTTAAAGATTTTGACAAAAACAAAAGTTTGGTGCTTTTCAGTCGGTCAACACGAATGTACCCAAAAAGAGCTGGGTTATGCCCTAATCCTGAAATAAATTACATGAGATTAATAAATACACTAGGATGACCAGTTTCGATCGTCAAGCGATCATCATCAGATCCATTATACTTAGGCTATAACATCTATGTTTGAGAATACAGGTGAAAAATATTTACAATATGTACAATTATTTAGTTGCAGTATTGGTAATGCAACTGTCGGTGTATGCTAAATGTAGTATATCTAATGTTAGGTGAAATTCTAAAATGGTGATAGAAATCCGGAGTTTGTCTGTTTGGGGTGATTATATGGTTGTAAAAAATCAACTATGGTTAAACTGTAATAATACAGTCTGTTACTAACCGGTTGTCTTCCTGGCTGGAACTTCGAGCAGTTTCGTGTTCATTCTAGCACCAGTTGTGGTCGACTTTCTCCCCCCTTTGTTCCTATGTGCTCCTCTGAGGTCAGTGCAATGTTTATTTGTGTGACGTTGCCAAATCTAGATAAGAATGTATGTTATTGAATACAGGAAGGTCTACAGCTATTAAAGACCGTGGAACTGTCTTCGTCACGCGTGGGCTAAAAAGCCATTCGAACTAAGCGCTGCCCACAATGTTAAAGATTTTGTTAAGCAGGCTGATGAAGGGGGAGTGTGATAGCCCTAGAAAAATGTACTTGTGAGTAGTAATTAATAAACAATATTGAAAGGCGGATATTTTAATATTCATTCAAAATGTATATATTTGAACCGAATCAGGTACACCTAACACTTAGTGTAGATGCCTGAAGAAAAGAAAAACTGTAAGGAATTGCCCTTTTGGTCCCTGATGACAACATTCACACATTTGAAAATTGTTTTTAACACTTACCCTGCTGATGCCTTAAATGTTGCTCCTCAATCCTGTGCTGGCTGATTTCCAGAATTTATGGCTATGTTCAGAATGGCACAAACTGAATGTGGTTTGAGTAACAAATAAATTGAAAAGTCCGTTCGATTTCCGAACCCTTACACTACAAATTTAATAAAAATCCGACACGATTGAAAATAAAACTATAATGTAAAAAAAAAAGAAAAAATGCCGTAAACAGCTCTTGCGCGCGCTCTCGTCCTGGAACGAGTGGGCGCACTGGCAGAAGTAGAAGGGAGAACTGTCTCTTCGGTTGCATCAGATTCAGAATCTGTAATGCGAATTATAACCCCAAATATATATACTAGTCATAGAATAAACTCAACGATTTTGCGAGAGAAAAATCTGTCCACAAAGAATAAAAACAAAGGAAAGGAAAACAGATTTGAACTACTTGAACTTGCATCGCTTGCCTTCGAACAGATCGATATTCTTCTGCTGAGCAATGACGTGGTGTTATCTAGCGATAGTATTTGCAACTTCATGCTTACTGGCACCCACACGCTAGTGCTAGATCTGTAATATTACGTTCGTCTCCAACACAAAGCGCGAGAAATCGATCAACGTAATATTACGCTCGCTGCAGTTTTAAAAAGTTACCTTCGAACGTAATATTACGGCGCCTGCGCTGTAAGTGTTAAGTGAAGTGTGGATTGAAACGATGTATTTCTGTTATCCTATTCTCTCTAATATTTTTGTATCATTTACAGTGATTTCCTTGCTACTAAGAAACACTGGTTATATTAAGCAAAAACATTAACCATAATGGATAATGTGTTTAATATATGTATTAACTTCATATTAATTAAATTTACTAAGGACACTAGTATTATTTATTGTTGTAACATGTTTATGTTCGACGATGTTGAAATGTAAACATTATGTGTCCGAAAACTGTATCATAATGATAACACTGATTTTCATTACAATGCAGTTTCTCCAGCCAATCAGAGCTCATTCATTGACCAATTAGGTAAGGATACCTTCGCGCATGCGCTCAAAATCCAACATGTCGAACATAAACACAGCATCTCTCTATATAAATTACCGACATGGAATACGCACCGTCCATATGTTCGCGTAAATAATCTGGCGAATATGAGACAAGAAATAGCACTGTACCTTAATATCCTCAACTCCAATTTCTACACAGCGCATTGCTTTCATATGACTTCGGTCACAATATTAGTGAATGATATAGAGCTGGACGGCAGACTGTAAACATATGGCCTGCATATGACGTTGCAAGCACACAGAGTGCATGCGTCGGTCAGTCAAAGAACTTAAAGAACAGAGATATCATACCCAGCGCGTGCACTCCGATCACAAAATTGAAGTGGCTGACTCTCAACAGATATTTATGAATATTTATGTTAAAACATATAATAAAGTTATAATTATCGTCGAACATAAACAGTCGTGTGCAACTCGCCTATAATGGTAATTAAGACACTCCTATGGAAATACTCGTGTCTTAATTATTGCCATTATAGGCTCGTTGCATAATGTACTATTTCAACCCTTCAATGGGGTCTTCGGTCCATGGGTTGCTTTGCTCTAACTTACTATACACTAAATAAGGGATTTAATGAAAAAACACTGTCTGTTAGTCAGCCCAGAGGCTGGTTGGGTCCCAAAAAATACTGCCGCAGGTTATGTGTTAGAAACCACAAAAAACCAATGGAGCGCTATATTGAGGCGTACTAGGCAAGGGGAATTATTGCAGTAAAATAAATTAACTCTAAGAATAACAATTTTGAATTTAAATGAAGGATTTTTGAGGACGTCCATTTTTATTAGGGCAGTTTCGGTGGCATAGTTGGTAGCATTCTGAGCTTCTATGCCCAAGATCACGGGTTCAAACCTTGCCGAAGTCGTCGGATTTTTTAAGAGCGTTAAAGATCCCTCAGTAAGTTATGCCTTCCTTCGGCGGGCCCATGTCATAGATTATTGGCATGTAATAGAACCTTCCACTAACTACAATTGTGTAAAGCTAAATTTGTAGGTTAGATTTGATTAACACTCTATTAAGTTTCAACATTCGCCGCCAGGTGCCAGTTGCGGTGGCATCTAGTAGCCAAGTTCACAGCTAGGTGTCGTTGATGGTAGCAACAGTAGGAACTACTTGAAATTGATTGTATGCAGTCCTTACCTGAATTACAGATAACATACACTAATACAGCCATCACATTTAACACCGGTTATCAGACAGATTCTACACACTCCCAAAGTGCACGGGACTACATGACCGCGTTTCCGCAGCCCCTAAACTGAGGAACCGACCAATCGGACTCCGTTACTATCTAATTTTTTAAAGATATTTATTTTTTGTTCGATTGTTAGCACTACTCGTTTACGTTTTACACCAGACATTGCTCACACCACAACGTACCGTATCTTACTGTGTGACAATTTAATGGCTGTCGACCATTTAAGCGGATCCCTCAATGGAATGCAGACAGCACTTGCCTTCCAGCAACCTTGAAATAAGCCTACCCCCACCTCCTTACGGAACTTACACTTTGCTATTACAAAACAAGACTGGACAAAGCAAGAAGTCGTTGACCCGTCGCCAAGTACCATACTAAAAATAACTTACCCACACTGGGACTACACTGCAAAAATATGTACGAAAAATACCGGGACTAAACTGAAAAAGTATGTACAAAAAATCAATTCAAATGTATTCAATTTACAGTACAGTATCAATTACAGAGACATTTCTGTACTGGATACTGTATTCTCAATCTTACTACAGTATACTCTCGATTGTGTGGTTTGTGGATTAACCGTGCACGTTTTCACCTAATTAAGTTGGAGCAAAGCAACCCATGCTGATGAAAACCCCCTAGAAGGGTTGAGAATAAGTTTCAAAAATAAATAATATACGGGGGCAGATCAAAAAATAAGTTGCACTTCCCAGTTATGGCCATTTATTACACCACCTATACAACAGCAACACGCCTATAACGACATACAATACTTCCCACATAGTTTCCAAGAGACTCCAAACATTTCTGCGAACGCACAACCAACTTGTCAATACCGGATGCATAGAAAGTTCCTCCAGCGTTCTTCAACCACACGGAGGCAGCAGCCTTCACCTCCTCATCGGTCTGGAAACGTCGACCACCGAGCTCCGTTTTGAGCTTACCGAACAGATGAAATTCACATGGCCCTAGGTCGGGACTGTAGGGTGGATGTTGCCAGACCTCCCAGTTTGCTTGTATGGCGGGCCTTGTGAGGTGTTGCGTTATCGTGCAACAAAATCACACCTGCGCTCAATTTCCCCCGGCGCTTCTCTTTAATCGCTGTAGTTAAGATACCGTAGTTTCACACTGTCTCCATGTGGTTGCTGAATGCTGGAGGAACTTCCTATGCATCCGGCATCGACAAGTTGGTTGTGCGTTCGCAGAAATGTTCAGAGTCTCTTGGAAACTATGTGGAAAAGTGACATCACATTGTATGTCGTTATAGGTGTGTGGCTGTTGTATAGGTGGTGTAATAAATGGCCATAACTGGGAAGTGCAAGTTATTTTTTGATCTGCCCTCGTATCATTATAGTATTATCCGTAACAGGTGTCCTTAGTAAATTCAATTTATACTTACCATACCAAAGAAAGATGAAAATTTTTTCTAAAACCATATTCTCCAACCATAGTTTGTGTATTCCCTCTTGTTTCTGTTAGAGCGGACATGTTACTGTCAACCTAGGGACTTTTTTCATATTTCTAATGTGCGTTATGATTTCTTTTTCCAGCAGAATGAAAACTCTAATGAGGTATATGAAGGTGACCCCACTCGATGCACTCTAACTGATGGAGACTCTTTCAATTGTTCAGCCCAAGGGTGTGATACAGTGACATCTTCTGGTGTATTGAGTTTGACACTTAAAGGAACAATGTTGGTTGAAGAGACAGTAATCATGGATGGCAGCTCAGCTATTGCTGGTAAATTGTCTGAAGATGTCAAGTCAATTGATTCTCCA
Source organism: Meconema thalassinum (assembly GCA_946902985.2). Taxonomy (NCBI): domain Eukaryota; kingdom Metazoa; phylum Arthropoda; class Insecta; order Orthoptera; family Tettigoniidae; genus Meconema; species Meconema thalassinum. Next base: position 778,001,389 of record OX336388.2, on the reverse strand, counting down.
TCTCTTCTGGAGAAAAGTAACCTTGCTACAGAACTGGAGTTTTCAGATAGCATTGATAGTCCAGAAGAAGATGAAGAAGATGATGCAATAAAGAAAGAGTCTGTGGCTCTGCCCCCTGAACTGGCATATGCTGCTCTAAGGAAGGAACCCATCAATGTGTGGGTGGTCCAGACAATTCCTTGTGAAGAAACCTCATTAGAGACAACCTTTACTTCCTTGAAGATAATCCCCCTGGGCCTGGGTGAGCCAACCAGCATGTGGCCATGGAACCTGCCACCCGAACAGGCAGAACAGCCCACGTACACCACTCTGAAGACTGTGCCCCTCAACTGGGAGGACCAGCCTCTTTTGGACTCCAATGGCTGCTCCTGGAGCTCCAGCTTCTCCGATGATGAGGAGGCGTCTACCATGGAAGAGTCTTCCCTCAGGAATGATACATCATTTCGTTCAGTAAGTTCTTCCAGCTTGGATTCTTTCAAACTTAGATTATGATCGTAAACATTAAAACGATTATTTCCAAAAAAAACTTCCTTTTTTTTAAAGCTGGTATGTCATTTTTTATGATTTTTCTTTCTTGCTGTGACAGTTTCCGGAAGTTGTAATGACATGCCACATTTACTATAGGTAGCTTAGAACAGTGGTTCCCAGCCTTTTCCACCTGGTGTCCTCTTTGTTGTTTTTTTTTTTTTAGCCCTCCAAATTCCATGCCCCATAACAGTCATTACTCATTACAATTATATTCTATTTGAGAATACTATGTATTGTAGAGTATAGAATGAATGAGGGGAGTATATACAGTATATAATTCTCTAGGGTCATCTAGGACCACGTAGTCTTGTCGCATTTGGCTTTTTTTGGTGCTCAGAATTCCCTTATCCTTTGGGAATCAGCCTGCTTGCGTTCCTCTGTCCAAGGGGAGGCAAGGTAATACTCGATTGACCCTGTTCGTCATATTTGGGCAAACATTACCTTTTAAATACTGCTTTTTATATATTTTTTATTTTATTTTATTTTTATTTTTTCACAGCAACATCATCATAAATATATTTACTCTCACATGAACAGATGTAGTAGTAGTAGGGTTTTCAGGTAATAGTGTTAAGGAAGTTGAACTACCTAAATTCAGCAATAAACAAGGATGTCCGATGGAGTTCTTAGATGTAGTAGAGAGTCGGTATAGAGACAGGCACAATGTCCCAAAAGGCTTGATAAACAAGATCAAAATGCTGTATGAGAAGACTAGGGCATGTGTAAGAATAGGTAATGGGGAAAGCAGATGGTTCACAGCAAAACAAGGAGTCCAACAAGGAAGTTCACTCTCCATTACTATTCTTCACAGTGATGGACATAATCCTGAAGAGGATAAAAGAAGAACAGGGTAATGAAACAAATGCCCTTGTCTTTGCAGATGACGTCATGATTTGGGGAGAAAGTGCCAGAGAGGCACAAGAAAAACTGGATTCATGGGACAAGCTGTTCAAGGAGTATGGGTTAAAAATAAGCCAAAGTAAGACAGTAGTGATGACAACAGGACTGTCTAATGCAACCATTTACCTGAATAATCAGCCTCTACAAATTGTTGATCAATTTAAATATCTTGGTAGCACAGTGTGTAAGGATTAGAACAGCAACAGTGAAGTAACAAATAGAACTAGTAATGCAGCCTCCTTCTATGCACAAGTTAGAACACTACTGTGGGATAATAAGGTGCCCAGGAAGTGTAAACATATACTGTTTAAGACATACTACATCCCAATTCTAACTTACGGAGTAGAAACATACACCCTGTCCAGAAGAGAAGAAAGTAGGATTCAGGCATCCGAAATGAAGTTAATAAGAACAATGCTTCAAAGGACAAGGAGAGACAAAGTAAGGAACGAAACAAACAGGACAGAGGCTGGCATAGATATCAGTGCTACAAAATATTTGCAGAAGCAACGATTAGGATGGTATGGGCATCTCCAAAGAATGGGAGATTAGAGGACACCAAAAGCTTATTTCAACAAGATTATCCCAGGAAAAAGATCAGTAGGAAGACCAAAGTAGAAATGGTTGGCCCAAATCAAGGATGATCTTGAAGACAAAGGGCTAGACTGGATAAGGACCCATGAAGACCAACTATTCATGGACAGGAAAAGGTAGCGAGGGCTCGTTAACAGCACCCGGGCGACTGGAGCTGGAATTTGATGATGATGATGATGATGAACAGATGATCATATTAATCCCAACTTCAAAATTTCTATGCTTAACTTTGTAATATCCAAATTTTCAACTTCAAGCTGATTTTTTCAACATCTTTGTCTTTCACCTTTAATATATTCTGTACAGTACGTGTAACAGATCTGACTTTTTTTAGAATCTTAATGCATTTTTAGATTTTACTCAACTAGTACTTTTTATATATTTTTGAAAACAACCTTTGTTTAGAAAAAAATTAAGTGTAGGACTTGCAACTGAACTTGCCTCCACTAACTACAATTGTGTGAAGCTAAATTTGTAGGTTAGATTTGATTAACGCTCTATTAAGTTCCAATGTTCACCACCAGTTGCCGGTTACGGTGGCATCTAGTAGCCAAGTTCACAGCTAGGTGTCATTGATGGTAGCATTTGGTAGCAAAAGTAGGAACTACTTGAAATTGATCATCTTCAGTCCTTACCTGAATTACTGATAACACACACTAATACAACCATCACAATAAACACAGGTCATCTGACAGATTCTACACACACACCCAAAGTACACGGGGCTACATGACTGTGTTGTCGCAGCCCCTAAACTGAGGAACCTGTCATAAAATAATTAGCAAAAAGGGTTTACTAAATACAGTCCTAAACTCCAAATTGATGGGAGAAGAAACAAACACCAACATCCATTGGTCACAACCGGAAACAGAGTGTTATATTAAAAAAAATACATTTGACTTGTACGGTATACAAAAACAAAAGAAGAACACTATGAGAAATACAAAAACAAAAGAAACACACTATGAGAATTTGTGAATGCAAACTCACAGAACCAACCAACCTATCTGAGATCTGTTCTGCAGAGGAAGGTCACAATGTGGCCGAAACCATACTACAGTACTCTAATTAAAGTACATTTTATTGACTTAAGGTTTTGATTCTCATAATATTAAATGAACAGGGAGACACAACATTTTTATTATTATCAGTAAGATATTTTTTTTTACACAACAGCATGTGAGATGTCCTTGTTTAGTCCTTATGAAACTGCTGATCAACTCGAAAAAATAGTATAAAGTTTTTACATGTTGGCTCTATCTCTCTGCTGTTGCAGGCAAGCTCTGCACTGGGAATATATTCCAGCAGTTCAGATGGAGATCTGAAACGTGAACTCAAGGAAGTGATAGCATCTGAAGATCGCATTCTGGATTTGAGTGACGATCCTGTCGAGGAGGATAGCTACTGTTTCGATTGCAGTCGCCACTCGGATGTTAATTCAAGGTCTAGTTTTGATGAGAATTTGTGCCAAAAGAATGAGCCAGATCCAGTTCCTGACGGTCTTCCCGATAATGTCCGGGGAGAGCTTTATGTGTGCTCCCTGTGCAAAAAACACTTCAATGACCAGTTAGTCTTTAAGTATCACAAACGCATGCACAAGTCTCGGAAACCATACATCTGCGACCACTGCAACCAGAAGTTTGCCCGCGAGAAGACTCTGGAACGACACAAGTTGACGCATGCTGTGCCCTTGCCAGAGCAGAGGCTGGCTTGTCCAGTTTGTGGCGACTGTTTCTCCCAGAAAGCATTGTTGAAGACACACTTGAAGAAAGAACACGCCAGCAAGGATAAGTCATGCAGAGAATGTGGCCAGTGCTTCAAGACGCGGCGCTTGTTAGAGATGCACTCGGTGATGGTGCATCAAGGCAGTGGTGGGGGAGCTTTTGTGTGTGACATTTGTGGGAAGCAATTTGCTCTGGAGATTCGTCTGAAGTACCACCAAGTGATGCATTACGAACGCCAGTACAGGTGTAACTTATGTGCTGTCACTCTGGCCACAAAACACAGCCTGCGACGCCATCTCTTCATCCATTCAGGTAAGAAACCGTTTGTTTGTAAAGTTTGTGGGAAGGCATTTGCATTTGAACTTTATTTGCGAAATCATTGTAAGAAACACCTCCAACCATTTACATGCGAGATTTGCAGAAAAGTGTTCCAGTCCCAAGAAGAATTGGTTGCCCATGCTGCATTGCCTCATGATGGAATTTCCCTTCCTAAAGCCAGTGAATCTTCAACAGTAGTAGAATCCTTGTGCAACTCTTCGCAGAATGTTGGAAGAAACATGTCCACTGTGAAACCACGCTCTGTTAGAGGTAACAATGAATTGGTGAAACCTCGTTCAGTGAAAACGAAAGGTGATCCATTGAAGTCACGTTCTGTGAAACCAAACGGTGAATCGGTAAAGCCACGTTCTATAAAATCAAACGGTGAATCGGTGAAGCCACGTTCTATAAAATCTAATGGTGAATCTGCAAAGCCACGTTCAATGAAGTTAAGCAGCGAGTTGGTGAAGCCACGTTCTGTGAAATTAAATGGTGAATCTAGTCCTCGCAAAAAAAAACCTTCGCCTCACAAGTGTGATTATTGTCGCAGAGCGTTTGATAGTCAGATCGAGTTGGATGGACACATAGCAGAAGCACTACACAACGAAACTGGTCCGTTTATCTGCCCCATTTGTGACAAGACTTTTAAAGGCAAGTATTATTTTAAAATGCACTTGAAGTGTCACTCAGATTTGAAACCATATGAATGTGATACCTGTAAAGAAAGATTTCCTTCAAAATTTCACATCAAACTACATGTGCTTAGACATGCTTCATAGATTTAAGGAACATAGTGAACTTGATTAACTTAAAAAGAAATTGGCATAATTTTATTGCTGATACAGTTAATTTCCCTATGTATATTTGATAATTCTAAGCTTGAGATAATCTAATTATGTATGATGCAGTAGTACATTTCTCTCATTTCATTGTGCTTTAGACTTCCAGATGCCTGTGCTTTGCATGAGGATGATGTCATCATGGCATTGTTAACCTTTTCACTCCCAAGTATCTTTCCTGCGTAGGCATGCCCCATCCCAGGTTATAGGTTGGGGTTTCTAGGCAGTAAAGCAAATGGTGAGTCCCTGAGGATTACGATGATGTGGTGATAATTGGGGGACCTAACTACACTTATGTTAATATTTCCTGAACCCATGGTCTGATTTTGACATGTGACATGTCGTAGGACTCGGGGTGACGCCCCCTTTCCTATGGATGACCTATCTCCATCCTAAAATAAAAACTACCATTGCCCGGGGCTGAAATATGATTTTTTGTAAGCATGCGCAATTAGGGCTTTTGTAAGAGGACGGGCTTTTAAAATAATTTATAGATGAGTTATTTTTTTAAATAATAATTTAAGAACCCAAAACTAATAGGTCATCGGCTTTTTAGTATCTCGCTAACTAATAATCGAATTTAAACATATGGGGTGTCGTAGGACTCGGGGGGGAACCCTCTTTTTCTATGGACGACTTATTTCCGCCCCAAAATAAAAACTCTCCTTACCTGGGGGTGAAATAGTGACTAAACTCGGGACCGGAAGAGAGGGGGCATTTGAAATAAGAGTTAACTCGGGCTTGGGAGTGAAAAGGTTAAGAAGGAAATTTCATCTTCACGAGTACTACTCGCTCTCCATCTTCTACCATGTATTTGTTTACATCCCTTATGGTGTCTTTCTTTATCTCATGTGGCATTTAAATTCTACCAAAATAGCTGTGTAATAGTCTGTTGTTGATCAGTACCTGAGTGAACATGGCTAGGACTTGACACTACGAAAACTTTTATAACAAATTGTGCATTGTGACCCCCAGACTAAGTGTTCAACTTTTCAACAGGTCTATTCATGTTGAAAAATTTATGATGTGTATGGTTGATCTGCTTTGTTTGAAACTTGAGTGATGAGAGGAAGTGTTTATTGGATGAGCAGTGCTTTTCCATTCATAAAGCTTGATTACCCTACTTCATGAGGTCGCTGGGTATTTTATCTTGCAAGCCATCTTTGGGGTGCTCAGATGCATTTCCTGTTATAACATGGGTTTAAACCATGCTCTCCAAGAAGAATGGAGTTGGGAGGGAGGTGATCATAATTTTAATTTAGCTACCAATCCTGCATTTGCATGTAGGTGAAGTGGGGAAACCAAGGAAAATCACTTCAGGAGTGACTGAGGTGGAATAATAATCCACCTCTTCACAGCTGTGCTCATGCAACTAACTGCATCTTGTTCCAGTTTGGACCCTCGGGACTGTACCCTAGTATTACCCATTTAAGATTTGATTGCCGCTGAGCATGGCTGCGCCATCGTTTGTTGATTATTGTAGCAGGAGCCCCGCAGGGTAAAGAGGAGGTCACAGTGAAGACAGAGTGCAGTTTGCACATAAGTCAAACAGCATTGTGCGCACTACCTGTCTTAGAAGCGCAGATAAGTGTCACAGGAGCTCATGTTACCACGCACAGCTACTGGAGCTGAGTCATATCCTACTCGCGCAACTGTACCTGTCAACGAAGCAGAGTGACGTGTGACACAAGTAAACAGAAAATAGTTCCCATCTCGACCGCCGGCAATCAATTCGTGGCTGAGGGTATAAAGTAGTCTGAGTGTGATAACGCTTGTTGAAAGTTTTTTTTTTAACCTTTGATGGGTGACAAATGCTGTAGGAAAGTACTTCTAAGAATATCTACACATCTTAAAATATATTTTTCTAAAATAAACCCTGCAACTTGTTTGCTCAACATTTGTTTGTGTGCAAGTTTGTCAGTTAATTTTTAGATTGTGTTCGATTCATTGAGGCGTTTGTTAGCTGTGTCCAATGTTACAGAATTGAAACCTGACTGAAGTCAGTTGTAGGGGCAGATGACCTCGTAGTTCCGCCTCTTTAAATAACAATAACTAAGTCAGTTGGCATTTACAAGTGCCTAAATTGGAGATCTATTTTAGTAGATTAACAGTACTTCTATTACCACACCAAACTATTATTATTAAAACTTATTGATTGGTGGCAGTGGTTGTCGTTTGAAGGGGGAAGCATCTAGATTATCACCTCCTAAACATTTAAGTTGTGATAGGCTAGTTTTAATATAATGCTGTTTTCCTTTAGTTCAGTTATATTGTATTCTTTGTCTTCTTTTTCTTGGAAGGTTGGCAATCTTGTTTTTAGATGCAGCAATGCAGGACTCGATCTGTACCAGTCCATTCGATTTTTCCGCCACAAGGTTCGCTGTCGGCCAGGACTCCTACCCTATGCTATCTTGCCATTCATATTGAGTTGCAGAATTCAACATTTATCATTCCACTTTACATGGCTGAAATACTGGAGGGCTTTTCAACCTAACTTGTCTCCGCTCCTTGAGGAAAACTCAGGTTACTAATGTTACTAATATGTTGTATGCAGATGATGCTGCGGCACCAACTCTCACACCAGAAGAGCTGCAAGAGTCAGTTAATTGTTACAAAAGGGCATGTGATCGCTTTGGTCTTACCATAAATGTCAATAAGATTAAAGTCTTGGCACAACCTTCACCAGGCACACCTCTTCCTCAGTTCAATATCTCCATCTCAAATTTGCCATTAGAGCAGGTAGACCACTTCTCGTACCTGGGCAGTACCATTTCTGTTAGCTGTACCTGTGAGCAGGATGTGGATAAGAGAATTGGCGCAGCCCATGCAGCATATGGACGATTAGCGCACCGGGTCTTCATGAAAAAAGATCTGGCCATGAGTACAAAGCTTATGGTGTACAAAGCAGTAGTCATTTCTACATTGTTGTATGGCTGTGAAACGTGGACCCTTTACCGACGTGATCTTAGGAAGCTTGAGCGCTTCCACCTACAAAAACTTCAATCAATCCTGAGGATTAAATGGGAAGACTGCATTACCAATATTGCTGTTCTTGAAAAGGCTCAAATCAACAGCATAGAATCATCCATGATAGGTCACCAATTTAGATGGATTGGTCATGTCCATTGGATGGATGATGTGAGATTACCTTGTCAAATGCTATATGGTGAGTTATGCTATGGCACCAGACCTCATGGTGGTCCTAAGAGGCGCTACAAGGACCAATTTAAGCAGACCCTAAAATTGACAGGTCTTGATTCACAAACCTGGGACATACTGGCTGAAGACCGCTCAACTTGGTGCCGCACCATCTCGGATACTGTAAAAACGTTTGAAAGGGATCGACGCACACATGAAAAGGCCAAGCGTCAAGCTAGGAATCTTCGAGCAGCCCAACCACGTCCTCCTCCAGCAATACTATGTGACTTGTGTGGACGCTTGTTCCATGCCAGGATTGGACTCTTTAGTCACCGTAAACACATCCACAATCTGGACTGAAGGAAGAAAATTTATACTCGGATTCGAGTTAAAGCCGATGATGATGACTCCAGTTTACATTTCTTGATCGTCAACAATTGTCTTTACCAGATGATCCACCACATTGGCATTCAGGAATCTATCAATCCATGAAATATGGAGCATCCATCTATATACCCATATTTTTAGATGTTTAGAGTCACTTGCAGAGAGCCAAGGTGCGTGATCATCCTTCTATACCATATAGCATTGGTGGAAAGACCTAGGCATGGACCAAATGGAGGCTGAGATTTAATTGAAGACACTTTGTAGTTGTTCAATACAGACCCAGTGTTGGTTGAAGTAACATCCTGGGTACTGGTAGTGATGAACCTGAGCAATTGGCTGAGTGCCCAGAGTGAGATGCATGTGGATAACATCTTGCTTACTGGGTCTTTTTAAAGTTGATTTTTAAACCTTCATTGCTGCAAGCTGTGTTCACACTATCCCTAAATGTCTGGAAGTCCATTACATTGTCTGCTAACAGCACCATGTCTTCTATATAACAAATGTTGGTCAGTAGCTCTCGACTGATACTGATCCCCATAGTACACTGACCGGCAAAAAAAGTGGAACAGTTAAAAATATTAATATAAATAGTATAAAATTACCCATGAAAAAGATTTAATCACATTTTAAAAGCTTTTCACGCATTAGAACAAACATCTGAAACATCCGTGAATAGAAATTCATAATATGGCATTTCTTAGGGTGGTTTATTACCACCAATTACCCCCGATCTTTGATGTGCCCATCTTAATGGTTTTATGGCGGGAAGCGCACTGTAAGCGCATAAGGTTTTCGAGTGTTGCAGCTCGCTTATTGTTGTTCTAGGGATAACAACTGGCATTTGTTGAACATGTGTGAACCATTGTCATACATTTTAGCAAGTTATCCATGTGCAGTTCACACTAAAACGTGCCTCTTAGCCGTGAAGGAGCTTCACAGGCAGTTGCATTGGTGGAGGATGGCTGCAGCTTCCGTTATGTTGCTGAGGTCATTGGATCATCTCTCGGTAGCATTCACCGTGCAGTGCAACGTTACAGAGAACTCCAAACTTATGACAGGAGACGAGGGTCAGGCCGTAGAAGATGCACAAGTGCCAGGGATGACCGATTTCTCACCCTGCAAGTTCTGCGTGATCGCCATACCACAGCAATCCAGGCACGAAATCAACTGGAAAATGTCATAAAAGTGAGAGTGAGTGTGTGAACAGTAAGAAGAAGGTTTGAAGAAGCTCATCTTTCGTCCAGGAGACCTGCACGTGGACCCACACTCGAACGACATCACAGAGAGGCGCGTCTTCGCTTCGCATGGCAGCATCTGGGGTGGACCCACGAGCAGTGGGCCGCTGTTCTCTTCACTGACGAGAGGTGCTTTAACCTTAGATCTCCTGATGGAAGGGAAAAACTGTGGAGAAGGTGCGGGGAGAGGTACAGCCCTGTTGCTTTCTCCTCCAGGACTCCATTTGGAGGTGGCTCGGTTATGGTGTGGGGTGGCATCAACGTTATGGCCCACACTGAGTTGATGTGCATCGATCACGCGACGCTCAATTCCCAAAGGTACATCGAAGAGATCCTGATGAACCATGTGATGCCCTTTGCGCCTTTCATAGGTCAGAATTTCATGCTGATGCAGGATAATGCCCGCCCTCATACTGCTCGCTGTGTTATACAATATCTGCAGGAAGTGGGGATTCAAACCCTGGACTGGCCAGCTTGTAGTCCTGACTTGAACCCCATCGAACATATATGGGATATGCTTGGAAGGAACGTCAGACAGCGTGACCACACCACCTTGGCACAACTGAGAACATCACTGCTGGAGGAATGGGATCGCATCCCGGCAGATGCAATTCGACGAGTTGTGAACAGTATGCCTGAGCGTTTACAAGCTGTCATAGACGCTAAGGATGGAAACACTCGTTTTTAGTGACCAGTGTTCTCGTGCAGTGCAGTGCAAACATTAATACTGTTTTGTTTGGCAATACGTTTGATAAAAACCAGCCCAAAAGAACATTACTAAAAAATAGAAAATTGTAAGATTTGCAAAATGTAACGAAATTTGTGAGTTAAAGCATGTTGTAAAACATATTTCGGTATTTTCTGTAGCCAACCATCTAAAATTTACATGAATAATGCAAATATTGGAAAACCGATACATTTTAGTGGCATAAATTAAGAAATTACATAAATAATTAAAGTGTTCCACTTTTTTTGCAGGTCAGTGTAGTTAGTTCTTCCAGAGCTTCCAGGAGTATAGCCTCCAAATATATATTGAATAGCAGAGGTGATACGATGCAGCCTTGTAGGACACCACAATGGATGTAGAAGGCTACTTTCTCACAGATTTTATTCAATTTTTTCTCCTGCTTTCTGATCCCAGTATTGGTGATGATTCTTGGGTCTCTGGTGTCGCTTCTGATGTTCTGTAGGATGTCTTATTTTTCTGTGCTGGACTCAATCGAATGCCTTTCATAATTTATGGTACAAGCATCCACCCCTAAAGCAACAATCATCCTCACCTGTTCATCGAAAAGCACTTGCATACAGAATAGAGCATCTCTAGTGTAGTTCCAAGACCAAATTGTGTTTCAATAATCACTCCTTCACACTTAAAAACAAGTCCTAGCATGATCAATCTTCAAGACTATCTTAAGGACATGCCTAATGGGGGTGATGGTTCTGTGTTCTTCACATTGCCTGGTGTTCATCTTTTTAGGTAGAGTGATATCACTCTTTCCTCTTTCCTCCCTTCAAACAGTCTGACTTGCTTAGAGCTTAGAACTGAGAGCATCACCGAACGTGGAGGTATTAAACATTAATGGTTAAGTGCCTACTGATTCCAAGAATTTCAACAGATTATATGCTTATTGTTGTGCTTATAGGGGCCACAGAAAAGTTTGACACACCCTTTCTAAAGGTAGAATCACTCAAACAAAGAATGAGCACACTCTTGGTAACTGTTTTGCAAGTCCCAATGGCAGATTTTCACGATAACTTCTACAGGAGTGTCAGGCATTATTATTATATATACATGTTATATGTATGTGTGTGTATGTATATATTATCAGGTTACTCTTTTCGCCCCTTTGACATTTGGCTCTGGGCTTGAGAATTAAACAAGAAAGAAAAACTGACAATTACCAACAGTGCATTCGTTCTTTGTTTGAGCGACTGTACATAAAATGCAGATGTTTTCTTCAGCTAAGTAGCTGCTGAGGATTCTTGTATGTACTTTTAAGTTAATCAAGTTCACTGAGGACAAACCATTGAGTTTGTGACTAAGGCCCATAAAGAGCACTCAAGATCTTTGTATGTTGTAATGTAGTGGCAAGGTTTCGCCTTCAAATAATATATTTGTTTAATCCCAGTCTGGCAAGTGTGGTTGTAGAGTGGACTATGCAAGATTTCTAAATGTTGCTGGGCTGGAGAATCTAAAGTTAACACACACATCAAATTTAGCTGGCAATATGTCTCTCTTTACATGTTACATAGCCAGTTCACTGATTTTGATTATTTTTTTGTGTGACATAAGTGTTTTTTTCCTCTGTTTGTAATCAAACTCTTGTGGACTTTTTAAGAATTCTGTAATCAATAGAAACTTTAGAGAATAGCTCCTCTTCAAGGGTTACATCTGTACAGTAAAACTCGAAAATGATACCTTCGCCAGGACCCGAACCTGAATCTCCTACATTCCAGGCAGGCACACTAGTGTATATCACTCTGTAGTTTCCCCTTCATCTAAAAGACTTGGAAGTGAGGTGTCTCTGGGCATGGACCATTGTGGTGTAAAGAGAAAATGTCTGTGTCCAAAATACAGGACATTCATGTTCAAGCGACAGTGGTGACATCATTATCAAGTTTAATAAGACTCAATACAGAGACCGGAGTTGGAATTTTAACCTGAAACTCTTGAATTCTATTTTAGCCAACTACACTGCCATGACCTCTACCCAACCAGGACTCATTTTCAAGTCTTAGATGAAAATCCTAACCTTAATCAGGTTTTGACTGGCACATAGGTGACTCTATAGAGCATCCAGCGTTTAGAAAAGACTGTGGAGCCTTATGCCCGTTGCTCACGGTAAAATGTTTCTTAAAATTTATTTTACAACTAATTTTATAAAAATTTGACGAAAGCAAGCTGTGTTGTTCACGGTAAAATTATTTTATAAAATCCGTGGATGTATCAGGATTGCCATCTACCGATAAACTTCTGAACCAAGAATCAGCTGTTCAACACACATTGGTTTGAGAGTATGGCTCCAACAAACAAAGCAAGCATTGCAAAAATTGCTGCTTAATTTAGCTACAATTAAATGTCGTACAGTGGTAAAAAGGAAGAAAAGAAATGCTAGGAAGTCCTGGACTCGGGAATGGAGAAGAGAAGAGTAGAGGAATACTCTCCTTGGTCGAAAATGAGTTGAGGTTAGAAATCAAAATTCATATAGGAATTTTCTAAGAATGGAGGAAAGCAGTTTTAAAAAACTCCTAGCTATATCCAGTAAATACAGAACGTGTCATATTATTATTATTATTATTATTCTGGGATAAATATTTAACTATTTAAATTCTAATAGTTATCACGAATGGTATCCGTCCATGGTTACAGTATTTAGGGAAAATAAAAATTTTAAATGGGAGAAAACACAAAACAATGTTGCAATATTGCTGTACGATGTAAGGAGGAAATTATAAAATAATTAAAAGGAAGTAAAAATTTGCGCCCCTGGATAGCCTTGAACCCGGGATCTTCTGATCAGCAAGCGAGCGCGATACCACTAGCACACTTTTCCAACTGACGATACAGCAATTTGTTGCACTTCTTATCAGCACGTATGGTTAAATATCCAATTATTACAATTATATCTTAAATATAGATTGGAATTAATTCATTCAGTACCACGCATATTTTCAAATGTACTTAAAGCAAGTTTCATGACCGCTTTGCGTTAATAATGCGAATCGACTGTAAATTTTACCCCCAAACGACAACCGTCCTCCATGTTTTATTTTCGAAGAGTTTGTTTACAAGCGAGCTTCACAATCTTCTCACAACGTGGCGCCAGCATCATCTTCATGTCAGCTTCCCTGATTGGTTCGTTTCGTAAAATTAATTTTACGGAATAGAACATGTCCTATTTTATGAAACGTTTTATCAAAGGTTTTATAAAACTTGAATTTGACCGTGAGCAACATAAATTTTATAAAATTAAATTATTGTACAATAAATTTGAAGGAAAATTTTACTGTGAGCAACGGGCATTATAGCGACAGTGTTGCTAACTCTAGGCAGAGGTAGCGCTGACGTCATACGCTATGTTCACCCGCTTCGAGTACTGCGCTTTCATAAGTTAGCGAGACAACACAACCCCAGCAGCTACCTGAAATAGAACACGCCCAGGAAGGAGCAGTTTTGCAGGTGTTAACGGATTGGACCAGTATTAAGGATACCGTACACGAAGAGAACCAATAACAGCATTCATTTTGTTGTGATATGAAGCATTACAGATTGACAGATGTCGAGAGCACAACCCTTCCTTCCTTCTTGGATGTACTGTATGCTGACGATGTTAACAATTTTTACGTCAGCAATACTGTTGATCATCACCTTTTTTGTTATTAGTTAGGCTATAATTTAGTTTCTTTCAATTTTATTCTTGTTTTGTTTAGATTAATATTTGTACTATTGTATGAGTTAGCCGTGCAGCTGTGAGCTTGCATTCGGGAGGTAGTGGGTTCGAACCCAACTGTCGGCAGCCCCGATTCGATCGAACTGAAAATAAAACAGACACACAATAATAACACCAGTGATGGATAGTGCTTCAGAACTTATGTTGCCGACAGAACTGAGCATGTGCTCCACTCCGGGCGAGCATGCAGCACAGGACAAGGCTCTTCCTTCCAGCGTGCTAACCTCGAAATTTTTTAAATTACTAAGACATAATATAAACGATACTTGTATGCAATAACAAAGGTAATCAATTGGCAGATAATTGTAGGAAGCTATTATGCCGAAAAAAAAAATATGTTCAGAGTTCCTTCGTGATAAACGGTAAGGTAACAAAACCTGTGTAGGGAGGGTCCGTTAAAAGTGGAAGCTCATAAGACCCACAGTCTTTTCTAAACGCTGGATGCTCTATAGTGCCACCTTCAAGATCACAGTCATCTCAACAATGTCCAGAAAGTCACTCTGCAGTTGCACTCCTCATCTAGAACTTGGTATTGTAGTTGGCTAATGCACCTGCCTGGAATACAGAAGATTTGAAACCCAACTGTAGTCTCATTTTCTTACTCAACAAGAAGAGCTATTGTCTGTACTTGTGATAAGTTGCCAGTACAATGCAACATTCATATGACACTGAGGTTATAAGGTTGTGAATGTTGTTGGTTAGCTTTTAAGAATAGCCGTATCACTGTGTGCGTTCTGCGTTCCAAATGAATGTGACCGAGACAGCTACCCTGAGTCTCCGAGCTATTCCTAGTGTAGTCCAGAATGGAGAGATCACAACTGAAGCACTAATGAGAACAATTATACTGTATCTCTTATTCTGGTTGTACCCTACTTATAGTATTCTCTCAATTTTTTTATCCTTTTAGAATTATGGAACTTATTTGTTAAATATGGGCAGTAACGATATCTATAATCTTTACTAACCCTGAATTGTTTATTTTTTGCATGTTTATAATTAGATATTCTTTCTGTTAAGAATGATTTAATTGGATTGATAACATATGGTGGTGATAGTTGTTTCTCTTTCCAGAGTACAGTTATTAGTGGCTAATATCCTATTGATATGTGAAAGTTATTAGCAGTTTTATTTATTTGTTGATAATTAGACTTCCACCAAGCTCAAACACATCCACTCACCCTCTAACTTCATCAGTTTGCTTAGTTGTGGACTCTTATTAAAGTCGAGCATATATTTTAAACTTTCTCTAGGTTGTGCAATATTGTTAAAATGTTTGTGATTTGCTGCCTCTACTTCACATGTTTCTCTTCTAAACACTCCACAAAAATTCTTGCTTTTGTTATATGCGGTGCTTGCAGTTTATTTGTTTCACATTTCTCACTGAATTTCACAAGGACTGGCCACAACAGCTCAGTGCTCACTAAATACCCCAGACTTTGAATAATTGTGACCTCAAATCCCATTGCCAGCTATCCTCCAAGTGATTTTCTGGCATATTGGTGCTCTTCTTAATTCCCTGGATATTTGCTGTAGGTACATGGTGCTGGTTATCACACTGTCCCAAACTCTTTAATGAAAATATATAACTTATATTATTGACACAACCTGCTCCTTTCTACTTCAGTAGGTTCTTAAGTTTAGGGGCTGCGACAACGCGGTCATGTAGCCCCGTGCACTTTGGGTGTGTGAAGAATCTGTCTGATAACCGGTGTTAATTGTGATGACTGTAATAGTGTGTGTTATCTGTTTTTAATTTAAGTACTGCAACTTAGAATTTTTCAAATAGTTCCTACTTTTGCAGCCAAGCGCCACCGTCAACAACTACTAGGCCTAGTTCAGAACTTTGCTACTAGACGCCACCACAGTCGGCTCTTGGCAACGAACGTAGAAACCTAAGAGCGTTCTTAACCTATCCAATTTAGCTTCACACAGGTGCAATTAGTGGAAGTTTCTTTAACATGCCATAAATATATGACATGGTACCGCCGGCTTTACTTCCCTCGGAAGGAAGGCATACTGAGAGATTTTTAATGCTCTTAAAAAATCTGACGGCTTCGGCCGGGTTCGAACCCGCTATCATGGGCATAGAAGCTCAGCATGCTACCGACTGCGCCACCGAAGCCGCCCTTTCTACTTCCACATATTGTTTAGCATTCATAATGTTCTCCTCTAAAATAATTTTACGAGTGCAGATTGGGGCAGATGACCTCGTAGTTCCGGCTCTTAAAACCTCAATAACGAGTGCAGATTATTTGGCTAAAAAGGGACGTAAAACCAATAACATTATTATTATTTGGCTAGCGCTGAGATGCTATGGTCATTCACTTTAGCAAGGCACATGCCTTTCTTTCTTAATAGCCTCTTCCAGCTTCACTTTTCTTGCTGGGAGATTTGACACCAGAAATTATTGACATGAAAACGCAAAGCAAGTACTAATGTGTGTAAGATTCTTTTTACTTTCTTCCATAAAGGCAGTTTTAATGTTTGAATATTTACCATTACCAAACCTGGTCTTCATAAGTCCATTCTTGATGTAATTTCACCCAATAAACTCCATCATGTCTTCTTGTTTTTAGCTCACTTGCAAAATGTCTTCAACAGACCTCTTCCCTGCATTAGTAAGCATCAGCTAAAAGCTAACACAACCTGACATCTCTTTAGTTGGAGCATTTCAGGGGTGAATGATGAGATCTTCCATGGCATGTTTAATTCTTGAGAAAAATCATTTATCCCCAGAAACAGAAGCAGCAACAACAAAATTGAATAACACATGTTATCCTGGAAAGCAGAAGTAGCAACAACAACACATGTTATCCTGGAAAACAGAAGTAGCAACATCATCATCATCATCATCTTGCACAGTTTCCAGCCACTGGCCGGGTCTGTTTGGAACACAAGCCTCTCCAACGTCTTCTGTCTTCCCACCATCTCTCAGCTTCCACCCTTGTCCAGTCTTCTCCTCTCTTCTTCACGCTTTCTTCCACCCCCTTCAGCCACCTGTCTCTCGGTCTCTTTCCTTCCCACTTCGTCTCGTGTACCCTCCTGGGTATCCTCTTCTCCTCCATTCGTTTTACATGTCCATACCATCTAAGTCTAGATTTCTCTATGCCATCCTGTAATGGTTCCTCCTTCATTAATTCTCTGGTCCTCTCATTTCTTATTCTGTCTATCTTTGTAGCTCCAATACTGCTTCTCAAGAACCTCATCTCACTGGCCTGTATTTTGCTCTTCTCCCTTCCTTTCATAACCCAGGTCTCCGAGGCATACATCAGGATAGGGACATAATACGTCCGATATATGATCTTTTTGCTGTTCTGAGGGACATCCTTGCTCCATAACATGCTTCTCACACTCCTCCGGAATGCTTCTGCTTGTCTCCCCCGCTCATTTATTTCTCTATCGTTTCTTCCATTCTCTTGTATCAGGCTTCCCAGATACTTGAAACTCTCCACTTTCTTCAGCTGTTCCCCACCAATTGTTATTCCCGTTGTGGTTCTTTCCTTCTTCCTTGTTGTGATCACCATCTCACTCTTATTTATGCTAAATTTCATCCCATACCCTTGTATTATTCCTTCCCACACGTCCAACTGTTCCTGTACCTCCTCCTCCTTGTTTCCCCAAATCATCAAATCATCTGCAAACACCATTGCTTTCATCTTTCCTTCCCCAATTACTTGTGCCACTCGGGTCATTATGTCATCCATCACCACAATGAAAAGTAACGGTGACAGTGCATTTCCTTGTTTCAGGCCGTTTCTCTGTTCCAACCAATCCGATATCTCTCCTCCCACTTTCACGCAGCTCACGCTTCCCTTGTACATCTCCTTTATCCTCCTTATAGTTCATTTTTCTACTCCTCTATCCTCCAGGGACTTCCATACTTTGTTTCTGCATATACTGTCATATGCTTTCTCAATGTCCAGGAAGGCCATCAGTAGATCTGTTCCATACTCATAGTAGCAACAACAAAATTGCTAATTTATTTCACATGTGTAGCCTACACAAGCAGTGTTCTTGTCAGAGAAGAAAATTGTCTGAACAATTGATTACATGAACCAGCTAGATCATATTCAAATTTATTAATTTACTTGATTGAAATGAGCAGTTTCCAGCATATGCCAAGATGGCACCTTAATTCATCTTTCAGCTCTCATTAACTCTTCTGATGAGGTTAGTATTGGTAAGAACATCTGACCATAAAAAGCGATCCGTTGCAATGCTTCATTTCACTTCATCCTCAACCTTGCGGAAACAGGAATAATAGGCCTGGTTTTGATGGCATCATGTGGAGATATTAGAGCAAGGTGTATTCATTAATTCAGATTGGAAAATTGATTTTTGTGTATAATTTTGATTGAAGTCATTATGTTACAATCAATAAAAGCTATAGTGAAGCTTATTGTACAGTCACTCACTCCTCTAGGTGTCTGTCCCGGTCAGTATATGATTTGATTTGGTGGCTGGTGGTTTTTTTAAGAAAGATAACAGTCAAATAGAAGTTGCATATTTGACGTGAAACTTTGGGACCAGTAGGTATCGTAGCTCACATTTGAACCGAGTGAGTGGATCTTGCAGACCTACGTTATACTGCCAGGTTCGATTCCCAGCTCCGTCAGGGATTTTAGAAACTGTTGTGAGGGCTGGAATGGGGTGCACTCAGCTTCGTGAGGACAATTGAGTAGTTGCCTAACAGTGAGGCAGCGCCCTGGTCATAAACACACACAAAAAAAAGGTTGTGCTGCGCTGACACTCGAATCACCTTTCTGTGTCTTCCAAGCCACATGGGAATTGCGGGAAATGAGTTAGTGGATCAAGCTGTAAAAGGGGCGGTATCGCTTCCACCTCGACCAATGGAGGTCATCCACCCCTCTTAACACAGATTAAAGTATACAAATTTGGAATGAAATTTGAAAAGAACGAAAATTAATAAAACAAAAACAATAAAAAATTAATAAATCTTATTATTATTGTTATTATTATTAATCTTGATTGGCCACATTGGACCACTTGAGTCGTTCCACAATCACTTCTTCTTTGAAGGTAGTACTGCTTGGATCTTGCACTCTTTCCAGTACTTTTTCATTCTTTCAGATCGGGATTTTCTCAACTCATCTGAAATCTCCATAGGCTTTCTATGTGTCATTTCTGCAGAAAATTTGTGAGCTTTAAGAATGGTGTTAATTTTATTTTTTTCCTCGGCATCTGTTATCTTAAGTCCAACTGCTTTGATATCTTGTTGGATTCCTTGGATCCATTTTCCTCCAGTTTTCTTTCCTAGATTTCTCATCACCAGTTGGTGTACAATTCTGTTTTCTGGAAGCCGTAATGTGAAAAAATATGAAATTCTTTTCTTCTTCATTGTGCTGGTGATTGGATCAATCTCACGATAGACAGTTTAATTTGGGAGTATCCTCCAGACTCCCTCAACCTGATAGTTTTTATTTATGCACGTTCTAATGATTCCTCTTTCCGTTTTGAGGAGCTGATCAGTTCTTTGTTCATTTTTAATTTTGAACAGTGTTTCACAAGCATAAGTGGCTTCTGGGAGAGATACAGTTTTATAATGTTGGATCTTAGTAGCTATTGATAGGCATTTTTTTATTATATGTTGACCAGGTTAGAGATTGTGCCTTTTTCATTTTATTTGTTCTAATAATTATAATATAAACAAAAATTATGGAAAAACAAAAATTCAGCATTCAAAACAGAACAAGTCTTGGAGTTAATGTACAATGGAAAATTTAGATTTCTGGCCCTAACCCACTTTCACTTATAAAGAGGATGATGATATCAGCAGCCACCGACCCTTAAAACAACAACTAACACAGACACAAAGGTCAACGGCCGAGGGGACCCGATGCCTTGACCATGCGTTCCCTATAATCTGCAGGCCAAATGGCTGGGCAGTGGTCGCTTGGTAGGCCTAGACCCTTCATGGGCTGTGGCACCCTGGGATTTGGTTGGTTCAATATTATGTAAAGCAGAATGTTTGTGTGTTTGTTCATTACACGATTTTCAACACTTCCACCTGAAAATGAAAATCCACAGCCTGCTTCCAGTCTCCGACCGGGTCAGGAATGGAATGAATGAAGCCCCCATCTAGCGGCGAGGACATGAACTGTGCCGGCTGCCGAGGCCTGACGCACTCCTCTGGGGCAATGATTAAATGCATGACAGATGAAATGAAATGATAGTGGAGAGTGTTGCTGGAATGAAATATTGACAGGAAAAACCGGAGTACCCGGAGAAAAACCTGTCTGCCTCCGTTTTGTCCAGCACAGATCTCACATGGAGTGACCGGGATTTGAACCACGGACCCAGCGGTGAGAGGCCGACGTGCTGCCGCCTAAGCCACGGAGGCTTACCAACACTTCCACCTACCGTTACCAAATTTTTGAGCTGTAACTCTTTAGGACCTTGCAGATATAGTTGACTCTATGCCGTTTCCTTGGATTCTACACAGGGACTATAATAAGGCTCAAGGGATTTTACAGCAGTTACACCCAGTATCAGGACTGTACAGTCTCAGCTACTCCTCCATCAGGATAGCTGTAGATTTGCTAGATATGTAGTTATGCTACAACTTCGGTCATTATAGCCCTGTGTACATAGCATGTGAGATATGACTAATAAAGGTGGGAAGGGTTCGAGGTCATGTTAATAGGATGTTGTAAACTTATTTGGTGGTGAAAGAGCCATTGAAAAGAGCACAATGCTCTTTCAAGACACATGCTTACAGCGTGACATTTTGATTTGAACAGACTTCCCTTTGATCTCTGATCTCATTGAGGCAATTGAGTTGGTTAATTTCTGTAATGGTTCTCTGTGCTGTTAATTTTTTATTGTCACCTTCATTGTGCTATGAGTCATTTTAGTAAGAACATTGTCACTGGGTTTGATGATGAATAAACAAATATCATTCATCACTTAGAGTGATATCAGACCTTAGAACTTAGGGATACTTGGAGACTTCATGATATATCTACCGGGCAAAGCTGGATACTACTGTTAGTAACTTACAGTATAAATAACAATATACCAGATTAAATTGTTCCTGAGTAAGATCTTCAGCTACAATCATGTTATCAGAAATCATAAAATGTTATCTTTCTCTTGTTCTTTCTAACACGAGCCAGTATTTAATGTTTTTGATCATTCTGTTCTTTGAACAAGTCTTGAAATACTCCTCTATATCCCTTTTTGGAAACAATAATGCCATAATTCTTAGAATATTTGGAAATTATCTTCTTATTTAGCACATACTCTAATACGATGGATTATTTCCTCCTATAATTCTTCACTGGAGTTTCACCACTGTAAGAAACAGTGCTCCATCATAGTCGTATAGGGGTTTGAACTTTTTTTACAGCTGGTGTCTGATGGCAATTAATCTTCTTCCAGACTATTATGTCATGAATACATTTTTAATTGTATTTATATTTCACCTACTATGCATTAAGTATTATCAAGACAGGCTGCACTAGCACTATATCTGCACATTCTAACTTCCTTGTGGGCTAGAATTGCAGACAAGCCATGGTTGGTATTCTTCAGTGTCACTGGCCCAAGCCCTGTGAAAGCCTTCTTCCCTCCTATTGAAGTTATGGGGATGTTTCACTTCGCCTCTCTGTGAAGGATACATAGGCATTGACGTCTGGTAGCCAGCTCTTCAAATTGTTTATCGTGGTCAAGGTTGTTGAGTGCCGATGTAATAGCACTGTTGTTTGCACATTACAACTTCCATGTGGGCTAGGCTGCAGATTGAAATTTTCAGTGCCAGTGGCCAGGCTTTGTTTAGGTGATTGAAGGCCTTCTTCCCTCCTGTTGGCGTTAAGAGGATGTTTCTCTATCACGACCATGCAGATGCACTCCCATCATTACTATGCCTGCTTTTACAGAGTTACAATCAAGATAGAAAAACATCCCCATAACTTCAACAGGAGGGAAGAAGGCTTTGCCAGCAGCATTAGAGAACATCAGTCTGTAGCTCAGCCCCAGTTCCAGCCGATGCTGAAGTCGTGCTGCGCAGAGAAGAGCGCTAGTGCAGTGGGCCAGCAACTATATAACAATGAGCACTCCAGTTTGTCTTCAAAAGGCCTATCTATCGCATAATGGGTGAAACAATAATTCATTGTTGTTTTCTTTCATTTTACAAAGTCTAATAATAAACTTTATTGCGCACAATGTGCATAGAGGATCACAATACTATATTAATACAGCAAAATATAACATATAACGTGACGACCAATGAGCTCTCAATAAGTGTTAGTCCTTGATAAACTCACTCTCGAACCTGACCTCGAGGAACACTTATGGATGTGATATCTTTCACATATCTGTTCACATAGCCTGCACACACAGTTTGTGTTCGGTTCATGAAAAACTTTGTTTTCACACATCTTGAAGTGGAACCCGTGGACAGCCAGTCTCGTGACTATAAGCCTCAGTTGGTAGCCCGTTTCCATCCATTTCCGATCTGCCATGGCCTCTGTTGATTAGAAGTCCTCCCAAATGTCCATCTTTTTTTCCCTTAGCTTATGCAACAGATTATCATATGCTGCTCCTCCTGGTAGAATAAGGTTGCATCTCAGGTCCTCGATCAGGCAAGTCTCCCTCGCGAGCTCGTATACGAGTCGGGATCTTGTAGTTTTTGATACACTCAGGACTCGCTTCAGGTATCTGGATTTAATCTTTTCCAGATCTTCTAGTTGCTTTGCACTCAGGAATTCTCCTATGATTTTGAGTCCATAGGTTAATAGTGCTAGCACTTTCACTCGAAAAAGCACCATGGATGTCTCTACTGCAATTTGTGCGATGTTATCGATGTCATTCATCGCTTTCAGAGCTGCAATCATTCTAGTTCTTATGTGGATCCTGAAGCTGCTGCATGTGGGTCTGCAAGGTCATACCTAGGTATCTGAAGCTGTTAGTTCTGCAAAGGCGAACTCCATTGCACGTTATGTGCTCTGCTTCCTTTAGTTTACCTCCTTTCCTGAATACGATTAGTTCAGTCTTCTCCTCATTAATTTTCATTTCGTTCCTGTTTGCCCAGTCCGCTATTAGGTTCATTGCACGTTGTAGTTCTATTATGTCCTCGGCCGCGATTGCCGTGTCATCGGCATACAAGTACATTTCTGTATCGGTCTTTTCCTTTATCTCTGCCCCTACATCGGAGGTGAAAGCGTTGAATAATATAATAATACCTCCTTAGTCAGTGGAATTCATTTGGAAGCGGGGTGGTGGGTGGACTAAATGATAAAGATTATTTAGCACACATCATGTTAAATTTAAAGGAAAAATGCGTGAATGGTTTCGTTCTTTGTTATAAATATTGTAGCCATGTTCAGCAACCTCTCGTGAGAACACTGCATATCTGTACAGTATTTATCTCAGATAAATAAAAAGATCACTATTCCAGAGTGATTCTAATGTGCATATTGGTTGTGAAAATGTAGCTTAACATCAAGGTTGCATATTAGCTGCTAAGCAAATATCATTACCGTGAAGATGCTACCATTTTGGGAGAGTTATAACCATTTGAATTGCCAATAAAGAGATGAAACTTCTATATAAGTCCCAAGGTCGCTAAATGTTGTTCTACGCTATAATAATGTCGTCTCATGCCAGCCGTATGTGGGCCCACTGGGACAGAAAGACTAAGCCGTGATTACAAATGTTGCTGTATCCTTTACTTCAGGATATTGTTAAAAGTATTATCACAGTAATAATATGTTTATTGGCTGGATTGTGCGGACACACTTATTGTGGTAATGGAATCGGATGACTTTACCAAGGCATATAACAAGAGACACATCTAGCGACCTTAAGGGAGACCACCTTCCGTTGTAAGCTGTTCAGCAGAATCACTCTTTTCAGAAAGAAGTTATAGCACTTGTGATGACATAGACAGGCTCTCACAGCATGAACACTGCCAAACAATAAGCACATAATGTATTGTATAACTTTTTAAGTAGTCTTTACAATTGTTTCTTATATACATATATATATTGGAAAATACCTGAATGTGATACCAGATTGAGGAAAAGATTTGGAGACATTCTCATGTCAGGAAGTTGGAACTAAATGTTTTTGTTTTTGTCTTTTTGTTGCTTGAGGCATCAATCTTTCACCTATTGGTGGAGAGAGAAATTTGCACCATTCATATCCCAAAGCTGGGTTGAGGTTGGTTCAAACTTCATGAAAATTTGTGTCTCTCCCTATCCTTCATTTATTTTGCAATGGTATGTGTAGAATTTCAATGGCATCTTATAATATTGACCTCTACTGGTTAAGTTTATTTCATTCTACAGAAGTATGTAGTTGAAGCAACCCTTGCCCTCCACTTGTACAAAAGCATTGACTCTGCTTCTACCAAACCATTGCAACATTTTTATCCCAGTGGACAACATATTACTTAATTTCAGTATTAATCGTTGCTGTAGTTTTTTAAATCTTTATTTAAGCTTGGTTTTGGATATCTATTTGGTGACTGTGATACTAACATTCATTTTTTTTAATTTTATATATTTCTAGTAAGAATTAATATTTTCTATACAAGTTTTACTTCATGTCATTAATTGATTATAAATTGTAGTATTTATGTTAAATAAGTGTATGTAATTTAACACTTTATACTGAGACAGAGGATTTCTATCCAATAACAAAATGCAGTATGTACTAATTTGCAAAATTTTTAGTACGGTATTTACAATAAGAAAAACTTATGTGATAACATAGTACCCTGTGAGGATGGAACGGACTACCCATGCATTGCCATATCAACTGAAAATTAGACTGCATACTTAGGGGAATGTGTAACATATCAGCATGGCAGCTTGTTGCAACTTCTATATGCCAGCATGTGGCATACCATAACTATGATGATAAGACACATACCCTTTTAATCTGGGCACTATCAAGATGAATGAGGAGAGGAACAGGAGGGAATCAAATACTACGAGCGCCAATAAAGACCCGGGAATAAGAACAGTTAAAATTTACTTGACAAGGATGGAAAATGTAACAGGTACAAGCCAGGGACTTGATTACACAAGAACAAAAATAACTAGGTACACATGCGGCATAACCTAAAATAAAATAAGCCAACAGCTATTCGGAGACAAGGGTCACTCTGATCGAATCAAAACTTGCATGCCTTCCCCAAAGGCAAACAAAAGTTAGCACTGCAAAAACTAAATCGCTTTCTGTTAAGACATAAGATGGCTAACCATAACAAAGGAATGGTCCCAACTGACTCACATAAAAGCAGTAGCCTCCAACTTGGCTGCTCAACAATAACCCTCTTCGACATACAAGATGAACAAAGATGGCAGCTGTAAAACAAGCAAGATAAAAACAGTACCATGCAATGTAATCAGTGGAGTCCTCAATACACGAAAAGGTCCAAAATAAACTCAAATACAGACTCATAAAAAGCAACACATAACCCACAATCTTCTTCTTCCTCACCTTTTCCCGTTGTGCGGGGTTGACTTGCTTAATCCTGAGGCGCCCGTCGTTTCATTGTAAAGCATCATCAGCAGATAGACCGAATACTCCCACGACGCTTTGGACATTCGTCATCTATTACCGTATGTTTGAGGTCTACCCCTCCCTCTCTTTTGTGTAGCCATGGAAAGGCACTTCCTCACTACATAACATATCCATACCACCTTAGCCAGACTCTAAAAGTTTCTCAGTTATAGGTGAAACTGCCTCGCACATGTTCATTACGGATTTTATCTCTGAGGGTAACTCCACCTCCCCAGCGTAATATACGCATTTCTGTGGTATATAGCTTTTGCTCATGTGCCTTTATAGTAGCCCATGTTTCACTACCATAGAGTAGGATTGGTCTTATGTCAGTTATATAAACTTTACCCTTCGTTCTTATGGTTGTTTTCGGATCACATAAAACTCCTGTTAGTTCGCGACATTCGTTCCATTATAATGGCAGTTATCGTGCCATCTTCAACAATGACAGAACCTAGATGTATAAATTTTGTTACACATAACCCACAATGTTAAAATAAAATGGTAGGACTCAAAACTAAACAAAACAAGATGGGAGTCGCTTTCCTCGAAAATCTACTGAAGAAAAAGGAGGAACTAGACTTCATAAACTTACGTGAGGGCTCGCACCATGCCACATTTCTTTAAAAAAAAAAAGGAAGGAAGCTTGTAGTTTAACGTGACCGTTAATCTTGAGATCATGAGCCACGGGACCTCCTTTTTACGTGGAATCCGAACCACAGGACATGGCATTTCACTTTGAAAATCTCACATGCATTGACCGGGAATCGAACCCGGACCGCCTTGGTGAGAGGCATACAGCTAGACCGCTGAGCCACCCCCCCCCATTTCTTACATGCGCCACAGCACCTGCTTCCTTCACGAGTGCTGTTCTGCAGTGGAATTCTGAAAATGCCAGCTGAATTGCTCTTGAGATGTCTTTGCCATGGTCAAAGCCAAGGGAGCAAAAGAGACAGTATTATGATGCTGTTACAAGGTAGGAAGAGAGTTTTCTCCAACACAAACCAACCTTACAGGATATGTGCATTATCATATCCCAAGATTCCCCTCATATACTGTTCATCACACAAACTAGAGCAAAAATTTCAAAATCTTAGAACTCAAAGGTACATAAACACTGAACTCATTTAGTATTACAGGTACAAAGCATGACAAACCCCATAATGAAAATCGCACACATATGATCATAGAATCATGCGCACCAAATGGGAGAAAACTAGAATTGACCAGGAAAATAACCAATAAAAATAATTTCTAAAGCTATAAAAGGGCTGGGCATTCAACAGTGGTCCAGTCTCCGTGGACTGAAGGCTCGTATGTCCACACTTCACAGTTGCATCCTGGAATCTAATTTTAAAATGAAAGGGTGGGGCCCAAGAGCTGCCTTTTGCAGAGTACAGAAAAGCTGATGGTGTGTTCATGAAAACACAAAATATAGCTCAAAATGCTGTTGACTGTGTGTCTAAATATACTAGTGATTTATTCCTGTAATGTTTTATTCCCCAGGTTATGAGGGGATTGTTGTTTTAAGGTTACTCTTTATGTTGTTGTTTGAGTCTTCAGTCTTTTGACTGGTTTGATGCAGCTGTCCACGCCTCCCTGTGGCCTATCTCTTCTCTTCATTAACAGTCGCCAGAAACTCCTCTCCTCTCCCACTCGTCTTAATACCTCTTCGTTTGTAACCCTATCTACCCATCTGATCTTCATCATTCTCCTGTAACACTGCATTTCAAACGCTTCAATTCTCCTCTTTTCTACTTTTCTACTGTCCAAGTTTCACTTCCATAGAGTGCCACGCTCCAGACAAAGGCTTTCAAAAATGAATTCCTAATACCTAAATCTATATTCGATGTCAACAAATTCCTTCTTTGTAGAAATGCTTTCCTTGCCTGAGCCAACCACTTTTTATATCCTCTTTGCTTCGTCCATCACTGGTTATTTTGCTTCCTAAGTAACAGAAGTCTCCTACTTCCTTCACCTTTTCACCTGCCAATTTGATGTCCATAGAGGTTTCTGATTTTTTTCGGCTGCATTCCAATATTTTTGTTTTACATTTATTAATTTTCATCATGAATTCTTTCCTCAAGACGGAGTCCATACCATTCAAAAACTCATTCAAATCCTCAGGTGTATCGGCCAAGATGACTATGTCAAGTTAAAATGTTTGAAAATAAACATACCCTTGAGAATGTGAAGTCAAATTAAAATTGATAAAATATACTGATAACATGGGTAGAATGCCCGACTCTGACCTTAAGACCAGGGGATTGATTTCTGGCCAAGTATCTGGGACTTTTGAAGGATAGCAAATCCATGGCAATCTGAGTCATATGGTTTCGGCTTGCAAAAGATATATCATATCACGTTTGGTGACTACTAGACAAAGTCAGCTAAATCTCATCCGCAGGTTGTCCAACAGAGTTCCAGCTTCTCTGCTAGGTAGTTGTGCAAACAGAATGTCACCTGGATGGCTCCATCTCAAAACTACACTGGGTAGCAAAGGCGTCATCATCATTATTTCATAGAAATCCTCTGTCTTTGTGCAATGCTACCATGTTATATTCCTGTCATAAATGCACCACTGAAACAATTTTAAATGTTAAGTTTTTTGTTTTGTGTTTTGTGTGTGTGTGTAAAAATGTAAATGGTATCTGAAAGCCATTGTATTTTTTGTAAGTACAGTAGATTTAAGTTAGGGTTTAGTTAGGATATATTAATTTTCTTTCAAATGAAGTGTATATCTCTTGTCTTCAACTCAGTGTTTTGCAGCTTCTTGATTTTCACAGAAATAGGAGCTTACATGCAGTGCCATGCAAAAAAAAAACACATTGAGAAGCACATGTGGATTGTTGCAAAATAATTGAGGTTCAGCCCAATATATTTGCATTGGAAAATGGATTAGCCATCACAAATCATAGGATTCCACGGTGGTTTCAATGGTTTCAAAAGCTGGCCTACAGCCATCATTGCATCGTTAAAATGTCTGGTTTCCTCATCTCCTATTTCCCATTCAACTCCGCCATGAAATGTGTTCAAACCCCCCGAGACCACCTGTGTATTCTTCATTTGGTGCTATGTTATCAGTTATCATAAATAAGCAGCTGTTATGTTCTTATGTGCTATATCTTTATGATGTACAAAGACAACTCACAGATCGAATGAGACATTGATATGGCCATTACACATCTCTCAATATCGCATCTTTTGTTTTTGGATTGTGAGGAATGTTATTGAGTGTCTCAATCACTCATGACTGACAAAATATTGGCCATCCTAATTAAATATATACTGTATTGAGAACCATTATGATGGCTGGCTTTCTAGAAGTTGGTTTTGCCATGCAGCATTTTGATCATGACACAAGGTAATACAAAATTTGTCCTACAATTAAAAGAAATATGCAAAAGAAAATCACCATCCATATCCCATAAAAATAAATATGTGTAAGTTCAATAGCAGAATCCTCTTGACTGAGCTGTTGCCAAGCTCTTAGTAACACAGGAACAACCCGTTGCTTTATTCAAGGGTAGCGAGAGAGTCAGGTTTTCAGAACCTGGCATCTTTTTTTAATGCTTTGTGCCCAGGTTGCTTTGTTTCTTTAACTACAATTCTCAGAAAACAGTTGTTGTCTACTGAGGTATGCCAAAACAGACTATTATATGAAATTTCCTTGTATGAGGGTGTTGATGATCCATATCATGTTTGTATTATTTATCTAAAGAACAGTAAAGAGGGAATTGTGGGAGAGGCAGGTGACCTCGCTGTTCCACCCCTTAAAGCCACAACAATCATGCATTCAAAATTGTGGGAAAGAGAGAATAATATCAAAGTAATTTTTACCAGTGTTTCAGGCCATTGAAACCAATGTGGATTGGTTTGAGTTCAAGTTCACTCTTTCTACAAATGCTCTGTTCTTACTTGCTCTTCCGTGCATGTCTCCTGTCATTCTTTCTTTGGTGGTGCTAAATAGTTTTAGTCTGAATGAGAGAGGAGGCATTACTGGAAGAGATCACAAGAAGTTAGTGAAGTGCCATACATGATTCTCTAATTAACTATATAAGCCCAGCACTATTGAAGACATTATCATGATATAATATTGTTAAAGAAAGAAATATCATAGTGATAGAAATATGGACTACGGTATTGTAATAAATTATAGCACAAGAGAGTGAGAGAGAATGGGATAGTACACACCTTCTGAGCCACAGAATTTGGATCCATTTTAAAGAAATATTAATTTTTCTTAATGTGCTTTATACTATCATAGTTTGTTTAATATATCATGTCAACTGCTATCAAGGATCCTCATATAGTGTTCCAAGTAAAAATTTAAAAATCCAGTGTTTCACAAAGTACAAAAGGCTTTCGATATCCTGTGAAATAAATCCATCTCCTCTAGCTTTGTTGGAATATTTCCTTATCAAGATTAAACATTTAGTATGGACTTAGTGACTGAAAACGGATCACAATCGCTGGTACGATGATGCCATATAAATTATATCGGACACTCGGCAATATAATATCATTTTGTAGACTTGGGTTTTCTATCTGTCTTTTCATGATCACTGTGTGCCAAATTTGCTCTCAAGTCACCACTCACGTCTCTGTAAAGAAACTACTGTAGTTTCCTTATCACAAGGATCTACAATCTTAGTAGGCCCTTTTTCGAAGCTTCGCCAATTTCAAGTTGTTGTCCTCTGTTATCTTAAAAGACATTAATGATATCAAGAAGATGGAATATTAAATATGGTAATGAAATTACAAACAAGTATTTACATTTACATTCGAAAATAAAGTGTATAGGAAAATTTTTGGACCTTTGTTAGACTCCGCATCTCAAAGCTGGAAAAAAAGATCAAATAAAGACATACACTCACTATCACAGCAAGCACTAATACTCAATGTCATTAACTCCATAAGACTTCAATGGCTCGTCATTTACTAAGAATGGGAGATGATAGGATGGTCTTATAAATCTTTAAAGAAGAGCCAAGAGGAAAAAGGCCAGTAGGAAGACCACAAAGTTCCTGGAAAAATGAAATCGCCAAACTTTGTGGACAACTGGTAAGAACTCGCCCAGTGGAAGCATTTTGTGGGATCGGTGCGGGATCTTTGTGTCCCATAGAAGCCTCCGAGTGAGAGATTGTGAGTATTTACATTAACAGGAAACATCATACGGTAGTGAATGCAGGATGAGATCATGATTGGAATTGAAAAATAACATCCAAAGACTATATGGAATTAGGAAGAGATGATCAACAATATCTGGTCTTCAATTGTTATGTGGCACACCTTTTAGGTAGATTTCATTAGAAAGCTAACTATTGCAATGGGTACCATGTTTCGACTTCCGGAAAATTTCGACATATCTTCACGTTTCACATCCCCTAGACCCCAAAACCACTGTCAGTTAAAAAGTTTATATATAATTTATGTATATATATATACATACACATATATCACTTTCTTGTGGACACGATAACTACCGCAATTTTGCACCAATCCATTTGAATTTTTTACATAATATGTATCCCTATAAAATCTCGGTCGAGTTCGTTAATGGGCACAATCGGTCGACGGGGGTGAAAATGAGTTTTTTTTTGAAAAAGTGAAATATCGCTATAACTCTCTTAATATTTGAAATATCGAAACCATTCAAAGTTCATACTATGTGTCGAATAAGGCCCAAAAATTCATGTTTGAAGAGTTTTTTGATAGCACCAACCATTGACCAAAGGGGTGGGAAAAAGTGGGTTTTTCGGGAAACATTTATCATATCTCTCTTAATAGGCACAATATCAAAACCGTACAAAATGGAAAGTATTCCCCTAATAAATACCTAAAATTTTTGATATGACCCACCATTACGCCAAGGGATGAGAAAAATGATTTCGGAATTATAAGAAAATGCCAAGAGCTATCAGAGGTTGCCATGACAACACTACTAAATTGATGAGGGATGTGCTATCAGACGTTGCCATGACAACGCACTTGCACGCGATCACATTAATTTTCCATCTAACTAAGTGAGAAGCGGCCTCGGTGACGTAACTGGTAGTATGCTGAACTTCTATGCCAAAGTTCGCGGGTTCAAAGCCGGCCGAAGTCGTCGGATGTTCTAAGAGCGCTAAAAATCCCTCAATATGCTTTCCTTTGGAGGGGAAGATCCAACGTTTGTTGCGAGTTGCTGGTTGTGGTGGCATCTCGTAGCCAAGTTCAGAGCTAGGTGTCGTTGACGGTAGTATCTGGTAGCAACATTAGGAACTACTGCGTGGAATTGACCGTCTGCAGTCCTTACCTGAATTACAGACTAATACAGCCATCACAATTCACACTGTTTATCAGACAGATTCTACACTCACCCAAAGTACACAGGGTTACTTGGCCGCGTTGTCGCAGCCCCTAAACTGAGGAACAAACCAAAATATCTGCGGGAGATATAATTTTGCGTAAAAAGTAACAGACCGTTACATAGTTACACATCAGTGTCGAAACCTTGCATAAGGACAGTGTGACCACAAGTACAAAAATGTACCCCAAATGACAAGAAGGTTACCGTCCCCATAAGACAATAAAATGTTTAAAATATGCATAAAATGACGAAAAACAAAGTTAATTAAGCTCCAATTATAAAATACTTTCTCGCAATAAATGAGGTCTGATCCTTCTACGAAAACGTGCATATTCTGCCTATTTTCGCCTATCCCCAAGTTTGCCCGATGAAATCTACCTCCGCCTTCCGGCGTGCCGAGAGGACTTTTTGTATATCAAAAGATGTTTTGAAGCTGTGGACAGAGCTAGAGCCTGTCTGGTATTGAGTAACATTGCAATAGATGAAATCTCTTGTCAAGAGGATTGACAACAGTCTTGTAAAAGCACCTTTAGGAATAATGGAATAAAGACCAGCTAAAGACACAGTACAATTCTATGTTTAGTTCTTTTCATTGCTACCATAATTAAGATTCAAAAGAGAATGTCATTGGCGATGTAATTCTAGAGAACTTCAAGTACAGAAGTAGCAAATATGTTTGGTCTTGAAGAGAGTGAGATTTATGGCCAATACTAAAACAGAGCTCGATATGACAAGGCAGATCCATTATTTTGTCAGCTTAGTATTGAATATATTGTGTCATAGATGAGAAATCACTGATAAGGTGCAGCCTGAAGTTAGTTTCTACAGTGTAATAAGTGACTTGATCCAGAACTTTAAATTTGTCCCATTAAAATGCTCGGAACATGTTAACCTAACTCTTTATACACTAACTTTGACATTATGTTTGGGAGACATGAGCCATGCAAAAGACAAGAGAAGAATCCAAGTAACTGAAATGAGATTTATTAGGCACAAAATTAGTAAGAAATATGCCTTGTAGGAAAAGAAGGGTAGGTTTTTATGGCCATGTGGCAAGATTGCCCCCAAGCAGACTGACCAGCTGTCTGTTGACCTTCTGGCGAAACCATTTGGCTGACTAAAGCTGAGGACATCAAAGAACTTGGACTAACAGACCTACAAGATGGACAAACTGTGAGACAAGTCCATGCTTTTCAGGTGCAGGCCAGGCAATTTATTAATGCGGATGATACTGCTATTGCTGTACAGGGTAGGAGCTTTGAAAAGGTGGAGGGAAAACTGTCCAATGCTCTTGAGAGATTAGACAATTATTACACCCAGAATCACCTGAAACCTAACCCAGGAAAGACACAAGTATGCGCATTTCATCTTCGTAACAGAGAGGCCCGGAGAAAGTTGAATGTTGCCTGGAAAGGAGTGACACTCGAAAGCTGTGAAACGCCTCGATATTTGGGAATCAAGCTTGATCGTACCCTAAGCTTCAGGAAACATTGTAGAGAATTGAAGTGCAAGATCAGCTCAAGGAATAGCATAATGTGGAAGTTGATAGGTTCAACTTGAGGAGCGAACCCTCAGGTTCTACGTTCAGCAGCTTTGGGACTTTGCTTTGCAGCAGGAGTACGGATCATCAGTGTGGGGAGCATCTGCCCATACCAAGCAAGTGGACATAGCTCTTAACGAGTCCACCCGTATTGTCACTGGATGTCTGAGACCTACTCCAGTGCAGAAGATCTACCCTCTTGCTGGCATTGCACCTCCAGCTATTCGACGCGAGGTGGCAGCACAGAAAGAGAGACAAAAGCTTGAGACAGCTCCCAGCCTTTTTATGTCCAACCACAAGGTGACCACTCCTCGCCTAAGATCCAGGAAGAGTTTTTTTTAAGGAACAGTACCCCTCCATACCAAACCAGACGTCCGGCGTGTGTCACTCTGGAAACAAATAGTACCAGTTAGGTTTACCCCTAAAGAAGAACTGAATAGTGGTAGTCATTTGCCTTATACCACCTGGAGGTCCTAAAAACGGATGAAAACAGGAGTGCCTAAGTGCCGTAGCAACCTTGTGTAGTAGGGTTATGCAGAAGATCCAAGGTGTGACTGGAGAAATCCAGACTCCACAACACCAGCTCATGTGCCTAGATCTGAGTGACACCTGCAGCCAGGAAGACCTTATGTTGGCCTCGGACCAAGGGGTAAGAGCTGCTGAGTTTTGGAAAGGGAGAATTTAGTGCGTCTCCCAGACACGGAAATATAATATAGGATAAACCTCTAAAGAAGTCACCACCTGGTCAGAGGAAAGAAAAGAAATACACCGGAAAAGGATGCATCAGTACTGGGCAAAAATCAAAACATAGTTGTTGAACAAGTGTGGTCCCAGTAGGCCCATCTAAAAGAAGAACTATTATGTATAGGTTCTCTTTGTCCTTGTGGCAGCATACATTTGCTAGGAAGATTCATAATAACAATATATAATGATCAAATCCAGAATCCCCAAGTGAAGAATTAACTCATATTGGCCTGTTTCAGGACAGAAAAACATTTCACAATCACATGCATTGAATAGATGTTCCTATTGTTAAGAGGGAAGACCAAGACTGATTATAAGAACATGGTGATATTTGGCATTGGTCAGAGAGAACAAGACTGTAGCTAATAATAGTGATGTCGGTTTTACATCATATTGAGTGGATGCGTGATCAGATATTGATTGAATAGAAAAATAATATAAATAAACAACAACGTAACCCATTCCAGTCATAATTTAATGGTCACATTGTTGACTGTGAAATCAGAATTTTTTCACCCGTCAGTGGTTGAAGATTACTTACACTACAAAAATACCATAAAATACAAACCAATAATCACATTTCACTGAAATTTTGTATGCATTAGCAAGTGTCCTCATATGGTATTTTTTTCTAACTAAGGTTTGTTTTAATCGCGCAATTACATTGTAAACAATTGATTATTATTATTTATGCCCAGAGGTCTTCTTGAAAGTATGGGGTGGCTGTCATTTTGCCTTGTACATACCAAGCTACATATATAAGGTTCTACTGCATCATGAATTTTCGTTATCGCAGCTCTAAAACAGTGATAGTAATTTATTTTTTAATTATGAAATTTCAAGATGGCCACTGCGCGCTAATGCGGACTCTTATTAGCTTATTGGAAACCCCACTGTATCCGCTAAAAGGATATACAATGGGATTATTGTTCCATTATTTCAGGATTCTGGCAAGTTATACGGAAATGAGAAAGGAATACACGAACATAAATAAAGCAATGCGTCACCACGAGTAGAGCTCGTCATATTATTTATGTGCGTATGTGATAAACCACGACCATAGCTCGTCAAATGACGTTAATACCGTCTGTTGACATGAGTCTTCAACATTTAAAGACCCTCAAATGCTGATCGACCGTCCTAGGATTCGATCCTCAACTTTGAGCACAGTAGATGAAAGCCATTGCTGGCTTCTGTGACAGTGTTGAAGAGCAAGAGAAGCTGGTGGAGGAGCTTTAAAGAAGATACAGTATATGAGTATGTGGACTGTAAGTTCCCTATTGCATCACGTAAGAACTGTTGCATAATATTTTACTATGCTAATGTCATCTTGTGTTGGTAAAAATGCTGTTGGATAACATTCCCGAAGCCTTCAATTTCATTAATAATGGCCACGAAAGACTTTAAGAGATTTTATTGTTGGATGTAGTTTCCCAGTTTTTCGTAATTTAAAACAATAGCAGTCAACTGGTTTTTCAAAGAGTATGAGGTGTTTTTTAAAAAAATGAGAACAGATTTGACTTATAGTGTATTAGAAATCATAAATAACAGAGCCAGGACAGTTGCTCAGTAATGTTCATTTTGGAATAATATGTAGGCTGTAAGTGGGAATTGTCATCGAGACCATACAGTAGTGTCTGTTCCTAAATCTTTCCTGTTTTAGAACAGTATTTGTAGGTAATTTCTGGGTATTTTGGATTTGGTATGGAAATTGTGTTCATTTTGATATTGACTGTGCTTTATGATGTAGTTTATATGTGGAGACATACAATGGGTAGTTGTCTGGAGCATTCAGTGCCAAGTGTATCTACCCGCATCTAATCTCTCCTGGTAACCAGAGCTTTAATTTTCTCCTACTGATTACTGAGGACTTGCCACTTTGTGATCGTTCGGTTAAATTACAAGGTTTTAGTATGACAAGTGACTTTCAAATTGTTATCTCTTTATTGTGTGTATAAGATGCATTACTTAATTTTGCTAGTAATTTGTATAATTTTATTTTTCTAAATATTTTGTAGAAGTTTTGATCTCAGTTTTTCCTACCCCTTGGTGTCGTATTTTCCAACAGTAGTTTTTAAAATTAATCTTTGTATGAAAAGTCAAAACTTTAACATGGATAAAAAATATATAATGCGGTACTGCTTCATTTTTTAATTTTATTTTTTCCAATTCGAATGAATATTTTCTTTCCGAAGTATCGTAGAGAACATTGCTTTATGCAGTAAGGCAAGCAATTTTATGGCATCTTCACAACATCTCTGAATGTCTTTCACACTCTATTATTTTTCTTCTATGTTTGTTATGCTTAAGACATTTTTTATTTCTTGCACCCTTATGATATTAAATGTTTGTGATAATGTTTTTAAAGATAGAAAAAAAAATCATCAAAAAGTGTTCATTGTAGTTTTGATTTTCGTTTTGAGCTGCTGGCTCATACACTAATGGCCAGGTCCCAGTCTCTGTTCTGGACCTTGGTTTGCTCATGCGATCCTGTGCAATAAGTTGTTTAATTATATTCATCATTGTGTTTATGTTTGTTCTTGCCTAGAGAAATAAACCATATTGTTATTTTACATCAATACTGTGTAACTTCTATGCTCTGTCTATGAACAGCTTTCCAGTATAATAAAAATTTGTAATTATGAAATTATTTATTTTCATTAAAGGTACAGATATTACAGATATAAAATCTTTTGAGTAATTTAATACACTAGCTTTCATAATGGCAACCAAGGGCGGGTATGCATTAAGTACTCATTAATATGATTCTACATTAGTATGTAAGTCATCCTAACTTGCTTTAGAAGAGAAAGTTCTCAGAGCAACTCTCTAGCTGATAGGTTTTTACAATATTTTACACTTTGCACTCCTTTTCCCCATCAGGGTGTAGGTTCAAGAAGGTCATCAAGAACTTAAACCTTTTGTGAGAAACATGGCATCCGATCGTCAAATCATCCTCGAGTCTAAGGTCACAGACACACATACAAAAGTATGTAGTTTTATGTTGCGACTTTTGTTTTACAATGACTTTAGATAAACAACAGTATGCTGACAAACATCAGGGGGAAATCATGAACAATGTGTATTCTCTATATTTCCCATCTTCATTCATTCGAGACTGTTTTGCTTTTCAGTGTCCAGATTTCTTGTTTGGAGCCTATTTTGATAAACCTTCTTTTTACTGTCGTGCCACTAGGAAGTGTGCTTTTTCCTAGCTTCACACACACTTGTCCCCAGACATGTCTTGGCGCATATGTTTTGAAATTGTTGTCAGAAAATTGGAAGCCCTGGAATGACATATGAAAGAAAATTAATTGTTCTATAAAAGGTGAAGCACTGTTTTGTAAATTTAAATCTGTATAACATCATAACACAGAGTTTATATAAATTTCTAGGAAAACACCCCAAGTAAATAATAATATAATATCGTATGACCTTGGTTGCCGGGCACAAGCTTTGTTATTTGACACCCAGAGGGAAGCTTGCATTTCGAATTTCGTTGTTCCTTGACTATGAAAGTCAAGGAGGTTAAATGTTAGATATCTAAGCTCCTTGAACACTAGCACTTTCTAGTAGAGAAATGAGTAACTTTGTGTTGGCGGAAAATCCCGAGATTAATTTTGCCATTATGAACACGGCCTACTGAATTCAAATGGGTTCTTTGACATGCCAAGATCGTATGACATGCGTGTCGTAATTTTTGACGCCTTTCAAAAAAAATTACTTGCCACGGCCAGGAGCGAACCTGCAAGCTTGGGGTTAGTTATCCGACATGATAACCACTCGCCCACCGTGGCAAGCCAGTAAATAATTACTATCATGATAAAGTAGAAGCCTTATGAAGGGAAAAACAAAAGGTTAAGGTTCCTCCGCTACAGAGGAACATTGAATCATGGATATGTTTTTCAGATCTAGTTGATGAATATCTATTAACCTTTCTACACAGGTGTGCAAATCATTAGACTGAATGCACGTTTTCCAACTTTTCATTTTTACTTTTTATGAAATAATGCTTAGGTGGCAGCACGCCGGCCTCTCACCGCTGGCTCTCTGGTTCTTGCCTGACAGGCAGCAATGAGATACGGATAGTATCTGCTCGGAGGGGCAAGGTGCTCTGTAAACAGTCACTCATTTCGTATCGTGCAAATTTTGGCTTGACCTCCAGCCCAAAGGCATATCCATGTTAAAAGACAACAGGCAGTCTGGTGGGGGGGGGTAGAAGGGCAAGAACGAAAGGAAATAAGAAGGTAATGGAATTTTCTCATCAATCATTGTGTTTCCAGCAACAACAAAAATAGTGAGGCCTCAAGGATAATATTATGAAAAGTGTGTAAGATTTCTCAAGAGAAAAGTGGAACTGTAATCTTTGTACCTTTACCCCCACACCTCTGTGGAAAGCTGTTTGTTGGAGAGCATTGTTTATTCTTAGATGTAATACACTAGCTGACAATTGGTAATCTAGTCAATCTCTCACTGTTACATGTTAGCAAGTACAACAGTAGGAAGAAGGTTTGTACCTAATTTCTAGTCAGCATCTGTATTAGCTTCTCACTTTGGTCCCCTATACATCCCTAGTTTTAGTAAAAGGTACATTCAGTACTTTCAGGAGACAGCATAATAGACTTTTGTGTGATCTGCAGCGTGTTTTGGATAATATACCATACCTCAAGAGTGCAGTTGGATTTGTATGAATTGTTGGTTATTTAACCCTGTCTGTTTTAATGTTGATCACTGAATGATGTAATAAAGATAAAAGTGCCTGCCTATTGGAAGACACATTGGGAAGTTAATTACAGATGTAATAAAACTGTTTGTTTATTGCATCATTCACTATTTCAGATGAAGTTTTAAGTCTGAGAATGTACAAAGTAAGATTTAGTTGTTGATATTGTGGTTTTCTGTTTGATTCACCCTGTTTATCACCAAGAGACTAATAAATATTTTTCCTTTACCATCTGATATGATTTTTTGTTCCATTTATTTGTACCTTTGTTGTTGTTGATTCGTATTAGGGGTTGAAACTTCTTGGTCATCAGCCCCAAATACTTGGCAGTGTGTTCAATTTGTCTGGACTGGCTTCGTGCCAGCGGTAATGTTCTCACCTGCTGTTCCCAAGGTTGCAGGATCGAATCCTGGTGCAGCCAGTTGGCATTTGAGGATGTGCAAATGCGAGGGAGTCTCGTCAGTAGATTTACTGGCATGTTACAGGTCCCCTTCAGGGAAAACTTTCGGCACCCCGGTGTCTCTAAAAGCCGCAGTAGTTAAAAGAGACATAAACCAAAAACATTATTATTTATTATATTATCAATTTTGATAGCGTGTGTTTCTTTGCTGGCTGCAGTAATGTGTGTAATTGTACAGTCGAACTTCCATAAGTCGAACTTCTATATCTCGAATTTTCGATAACTCGTAATTTTCATTTCCCGGCGGTACCATATCTAATTCACATTTTACATTTGTTCTATAATTCGAAGTTCTATTACTCGAATATTTCGATAACTCGATGAATATTTCATTCCCCAGGCGTAAAATATTTTTCTATATCTCGAAGTTGGGGTGAAAATACAATTGCTTTGAAGACTAGAGTTGTGACTTGAGGCTTGGAATATGAGATTTTTGTTCACCTTGGGTACGGTACGGTACTTGGAGAAGTTATTTCTGTCAGTATTGTGTGGTCTGCTACAATCCAGAGCAGCCTGAGGGCAAGGAGACGGGTTCGGGTCAATGTGCGCCTCGGACAATAACAGTAAGAGGGGAAACTCCGGCTATTTATGGCATGCCCGCACCCTTCGTGCCCTTGGCTGATAAGTCTGGTGAGAGAGCACTGTCCTATAGTTTCTAACCTACTGTGTAAATCAGTATTGCAAACACCATGGAGAAGAAACGTGTTCTGAAATGTTTAAGTGCAAGTGAAAAATTAAAGTCAATTCACGAAGTGGAAAAGGGTGTGAGAAGGAAGAATGATATTGCGGCGGAATTCGGCATTCCAGCTAACACACTGTCAAAGATTATGAAAAATAAAGACAAGATTGCTAGTGCTATTCAGGAGTCACGTTTTTCATCAGAGAGAAAACTTTTTAAGAGCTTAAGTTACCCTCAGTTGGAGGAAGCTATGTTTAAGTGGGTAAAGTGTATGACGGACAAAAACATTCAACTTCAAGGCTCCATGCTTCGTGAAAAAGCACATAAATTTGTTGAGGAGTTAGGCATAGAATCGTTCCAGGCTAGTACAGGATGGCTAGATAAATTTAAACATCGAAACGGAATTGTGCAGAAAGTTATGTCAGGTGAAAGTGCTAGTGTATCTGAGGTTGACTGTGAAGACTATCGACGAGACATTCTACCAACTCTACTGGCGGATTACACCCTCGTGATGTTTTCAATGCCGATGAAACTGGTCTGTTTTTTTAATGTTTGCCAGAAAAGTCCCTCGCATTTAAAGGGGAAACGTGTCACGGTGGGAAAAGAAGCAAGGAAAGAGTAACAGTAATGGTTGCGGCAAATATAACTGGTACTGAAAAGTTAAAGCTCTTGGTAATCGGCAAGTCTGCGAAACCAAGGTGTTTTTCAGGAATAAAATCATTACCTGTGGACTATCAAAACAATAAGAAAGCATGGAAGACAAGTGAAATTTGTTGGTTTTTTACCACCAAATATGACGTCAAAGTTGCAGCCTCTGGACCAAGGTGTTATAAAAAACTTTAAACACCACTACAGAAAGAAATGTGTCGAACGGTTATTGAGAAACGTTGAGACAGGAAAACAACTCAACGATATCGATCTCCTGTATGCTGTTGTGATGTTGCAGAAGTCGTGGGACGATGTAACGGAAAAAACAATTGCAAACTGCTTCCACAAAGCCGGTTTAGTTAAAACTGAATTCGAGTTTCAAGAACAAGGAGATCTGGATGAACCTGTGCCTGAAGAATGGTCGGATTATCAAAACGTTCTTTCTTGTGAAGAAGATTACGACTCTTTCATTAATGTTGATGCACATGTATTAATAACTGAGCACCCCACAGACAGTGAAATCTTAGGAACAGTAACAGTGCAACAAGATGGTTCGGAGGAAGATGACGTGGACATCACAAACAATGAAATGCCGCTATCGAAAGAAGTGCCAACTGGAGAACAGGCTCTAGATATTCTGGCCGCTTTTCGTCGCTACGTACAGGGACAACCTTCAGTTGAAGAGGATGTTTTTCAAGCTGTTAACCTGTTAGAAAACTTCGTGGAGAACCGGGTGTTGCAGAAAAGGAAGCAAAAGAAACTGACGGACTTCTTTTCAAAGATTTGAATTTGTAAGTAGGCTACTGTAAAATGATAATGTACTAGTAAAACTGTATAACTGTATACGGTAGTAGTTTAACAAAATAGACACAATGTAGTAGAATGGATTGAAACTTGGAAATAATTAATACGATGGCATTAAACCTTAGCTGTTAGGCCCACAGGAGAAGTTCTAGTAACAATAACATTAGAAGTAGGAACAGTTGTCTATTCGTATGTTTATAATACTGTAATGGTATCCCTCCCTCTTTTTTTCTTTCTTTTTGAAAAAATTCGATATCTCGAAGTAATTTTTATCTCCGAAGGAACTTCGAGATATCGAAGTTCGACTGTAATTATTAGGG
Source organism: Meconema thalassinum (assembly GCA_946902985.2). NCBI lineage: Eukaryota > Metazoa > Arthropoda > Insecta > Orthoptera > Tettigoniidae > Meconema > Meconema thalassinum. The sequence goes on along the minus strand of OX336388.2, from coordinate 777,959,473 downwards.
TTGGAGATGGGGTAGATACCCTAGGACTTGAAATAAGATACTATCCCAGCATTTTCCTGGGAGAAGTGTGGGGAAACAAACGAATATATGTTTACCATTTTGGTATTGACTCTTCTTCTTCTCCTTTTTCCTGGCGTTGTTCCCAATTATTTTTTGGGGTCCGCCACTCTGCACCTCGCTCTCCATTTGTTGCGGTTTGCTACATCTATACGACGAAGACCTACGATGCGCATATCGTCGTGTAGGGGATCCATCCAACGCCTTTTTGGTCGTCCTGGAGGTCTTGTCCATCAGGCTCGAGAGCAAGTGACTTTCTTACAATGGACTCTGTATTTGCTAGGGCTACAGGCCCGTACCAACGCAACCAATCTCCCTCATTTTGGCTGGAATAGGGGCAATTCCAAGAGTATTGCGGACGTCTTCGTTCTTAATATGATCCAGCCGTGTAATTACCAAGGACCATCGTAGCATCCGCATCTCCATTGAGTGCAAAGCTTGTTCATGTTTCTTGGTATTAGGCCAGCATTCGGCTCCATACAAAGCAACAGGGCGGACGACTGTTTGATAGATCTTAGTTTTGAGGCGCGAAGGGATCTTGCGGTCGCAGAGAACGCCTGTAACCTGGCGCCACTTCATCTACGCAGCATTCACTCTTGCAGGGGCATCCGAGACTGTGTCACCATCAGGTGACGAGGCGGATTATATAACACAAATATTTAAACAAACTAGGGGGAAAAGAAAACACTCAGGGTTGCAAATTTAGCACTGGTATCCAAACCTCTGACCTCCAGACTTGCTGCTGCTCCTCTTCATGGTCATGGTGAGCAATAATATGCACAAGGCTACACCGCGAGGTTGGAATTTTGTATTTCAAGTATATGATTGCTAGCTTTCATTTGGAAACTACTTAGTTGTGTGCTTGAAGAAAGGAGGGCAATGCCAGGCAGTATTATTTCAGATGACTATGTGTATCGTTTTTAACAGGATTTATGTAAATATTTCTTTTCAGTTGGTCAATACCAATTTGTTTTAGGGGCTTGAGATGTCTTGGTCATCAACCCCATGTGTGTTCAATTTGTCTGATAACCCTTGTTTCTGTGATGGCTGTAGTGTACTATATACTAAGTGCTTTTTTTCTAAAAACACTTTAAGGGGTACTCTCAGTTGTAGTCGATAAAACATCACAATCTTGCAACTTCCAGTTTTTTCAATGCCTGGGTGGATGTTAAATAGTTTGTTATTTTCTCCATCCTTCGAAACTAACCGCACACACAAAATAACAAACTAACCCGGCTCCAAACACTATAAGAACGGAGTGCCGAGTTGGCGACCAAATGAAACTGTTTCGATAGATCAATTTAACTATATAAATGAGAGAAACTGTTCCGCCTAGTCAATACATTTATTTAAAACAAGTTATAAACTTCTTAATGTATGGTACATGTTTCGGGGCCTCTAGTACTGGTCCCTTCTTCAGCCATAAATTAATATGTAAAATCCAGCATAATTAAAGATATCATAAAAAATACATAAAATGATGAGTTTATAACTTGTTTTAAATAAATGTATTGACTAGGCGGAACAGTTTCTCTTTTGTTATATAGTGAACCTGTCAATACGGAAAATGAACTTCTTTCCGAGCACAATTTAGATCAATTTAAGTCGAGGATTACTCGAAATTTCCTCCAGCTGTTGTGAATAGCGCATTGAGGCCAGCTGTTCAATGAACTTTCAAGTCTGAAGTTATATTTGCCGGACTACATACAAATGTACCAATATTTTTTTCTCAAACAGTTTTCAAATGTTTAAGGGGTACGCGTACTCCCACGTTTCCCCTGAAAGAAAAAAAAAAGCACTGACTATACTCCTATATTGACCTATGCAGCAGAGACCTGGACAATAACCAAAAAAAGAGTAAACTTCAGGCCAGTGAAATTAAGTTTTTATGAAGTGTGATAGGAAATACAAGAAGGGATAAAGTGAGAAATGACAAAGTCAGGACGGTCATTGGAGTGGAAACGTTGTGTGACAGAATCGAGAGGAGGAGGTTAAAACGGGTTGGACATGTCAAACGAGTGGAAGATTACCAAAACATATGTTGAAGATACGTGAGAAGGAAAGGGAGCAAGAGGAAGACCCCGAGCCCGATGGATCGACTTGATTAAGACTAGTAAAGTAGACTGAATATGGACTGGAACACACTTCTGGAAGAAGAAGAGTGGAGGGGTACCATAAACTTGTTCAACTAGTAATGAATAATAATTTAACTATATTTATCAAACTCGCCAATATAAAGTAGGTTGGTTGCTTAGTTCCTTAGTTTAGGGGCTGCGACAACACGGTCATGTAGCCTCGTGTACTTCGGGTGTGTGTAGAATCTGTCTGACAACCGGTCATTATATATTTATTTAGCGTATGGCTTTTAGTGCCGGGAGTGTCCGAGGACATGTTCTGCTCGCCAGAGGCTGTAGCTGCTTCAACCGAACACCCATAGGGTGAGCTACAAGTTCCATTCTATTTCAAATAGTTCCAACTTTCGCTACCAGATGTCAATGATACCTAGATTTGAACGTTGGAACTTTGATAGAGCGTTACAACGAAATCTAACCTAGAAATTTAGCTTCACACAAGTTTAGTCTGTGAAGGTTCTTTTACATGCCATAAATCTATGACATGGAACCGCTGGCTTTACTTCCCCTCCGAAGGAAGGCTTACTGAAGGATTTTAACGCACTTAAAAAATCCAATACAGTAAAGTTACTATTTATTCCGCCCTATTCAATACAATTGTATTCAATTTGCGTCAATACGGGCCAATATGAGCGAAATGACTTAAAAAATCCGACGAACTCGGGCGGGTTTGAACCAGCTATCTTGGGCAAAGCAGTTCAGCATGTTACCAACTACGCCACCGAAACCAGTGTTAATTGTGATGGCTGTATTAGTGTGTGTTATCTGTTTTTAATTCAAATAAGGACTGCAGACTATAATTTCAAGTAGTTCCTACTTTCGCTACCAAATGCTACCGTCCACGACACCTAGCTGTGAACTTGTCTACCATAGCAATGCTGTAAACATACAGTGATTCTTAGAATAAAGTGTTGTTGTTTCGTGTCGTGTGGCCTCCTGCAAGGCCGAGTGCAGGTCTTTGTAGTCGACGCCCATGGGCAACCTGCGCGTCGGGGAATTAAGTGATAAGCATGGTGTTACTGTCAAGGATAGTAATCAGTTGTTTTGCAAATTTACTGACACAGCTTCACTCAAGATATGGAAGAGTCCTCCTACATACTGTTCCTTTCTCTGCCAGGAATATGAACACTGACAGAGTTATGCCTGCAGCCAGAAGCACCAGTATTGGCTGTATGGTCAGTAAGGACACATAAGGTTGTTCTGTCTCCACTTGGGGTAGGCTGACTGGTCGGGCCTTCAAATACAGTCTTTGTAGAATACCAGTTTCCTTCAGCAGCAGCAGTCTGAAACAAGGTTTGCTACTCAGTACAATTAGGGTTGCCAGATTTCAAGAATGGAAACACGGAACACACGTCCCAAAACATTTTTTAAAATCAAGGTTATTAAATGTTGTAATAAATACTGTGTCGCCTCCGTAGCGTAGCGGTCAGCATGGTTAGCTGCCGCCCCGGAGGTCCTGGGTTCGATTCCCGGCTCTGCCACGAAATTTGAAAAGTGGTACGAGGACTGGAACGGGGTCTACTCAGCCTCGGGTGGCCCAAATGAGTAGAGGGGGTTCGATTCCCCCTCGGCCATCCTCGAAGTGGTTTTCCGTGGTTTCCCACTTCGTCTTCGGGCAAATGCCGGGATGGTACCTTCTTCAAGGCCACGGCCGCCTCCTTCCCTCTTCCTTGTCTATCCATCCTAACCATCCCTTACCTTCCCTCATGAGGCCCCTGTTCGCTTTGCAGGTGAGGCCGCCTGGGCGAGGTGCCAATCCCACCTCACCAGTTGTATCCCTTCCGATTCGATGTTCCCAGCTCTAGGACACTGCCCGTAGAGGCGGTAGTGGTGAGTTCCCTCGCTGAGTCCGTGGGTTCCACCAACCTGGAGGGTAAACGACTAAAAAAAAAAAAAAAAACTGTAATACACATGTGTATAAAATAAACATTAAATAATCAAATACACAAAATTAAAACTAGATATTGCTGATATTTCATATAGGCCTGTGACACCAGCAACTCACAAATACTTTTCATTTAAACGACCCTTTGCAAGGAATTTCTTTTATCTGTAAATAACTTCTGATAAAATTCACTGTAATTTTTGTCATAATTGAAATATGTGAAGGATTCTTGTTTTATCGAACTTCTGTTTCTATCATCTCTCCATTTGATATTCATGACAGAAACAACTCTCTCCGTAAAAGCATTGGAGGGGAAATTGCTGAGCATGAACTTCACAAGGACTAAGATATTCCTTATTGTTGTTGCCCCTAATAAATCTATAACATGTACCTATCTATCTGACACAGACATAGAAATCATTTTCTCTTTCAAACTTGCACCTGTACCCTTCCACTCAGTAAAGTGCCAGTGCCGATGCTATTTGACGTCACTAACAACAAACGCCAATCACGTCAAGCATGAATTGCTCAAGCGGTACATTTGAAAATTGGTGCAAAATTGAATATATTAACCAAAAAACAGAATATTTGGCGTTCCGTTAAAGATTAAAACAGAGCGGGGAACAAAACAAGAAAAAACTGAATTGTTTCAGGTAAAACGGAACGTCTGGCAACTCTTAAGTACAATGTAATTACCTAGTTCTAGGGCCAAAACGCCTGAGGATTTGAATGAGTTTTTGAATGGTATGGACGCCGTCTTACAAAATGAATTCATGATGAAAATTAATAAATGTAAAACAAAAATACTGGAATGCAGCCAGAATAAATCAGTAACCTCTATGGACATCAAATTGGCAGGTGAAAAGCTGAAGGAAGTAGGAGACTTCTGTTACTTAAGAAGCAAAATAACCAGTGATGGACGAAGCAAAGAGGATATAAAAAGTAGGTTGGCTCAGGCAAGAAAAGCATTTCTACATAAAAGGAATATGTTGACATCGAATATTGATTTAGGTATTAGGAAGTAATTTTTGAAAGCCTTTGTCTGGAGCATGGCACTCTATGGAAGTGAAACTTGGACTATTGGTGCAGCAGAAAAGAGGAGAATTGAAGCATTTGAAATGTGGTGTTACAGGTGAATGATGAAGATCAGATGGGTAGATAGGGTGACAAACGAAGGGGTATTAAGACGAGTGGGAGAGGAGAGATATTTCTGGCGACTGCTAATGAAGAAAAGAGATAGGTTGGTAGGACACATACTAAGACACCCAGGAATAGCAAGCTTAGCTATGGAAGGAAGGGTCGAGGACAAGAACTGTAGGGGTAGACTAAGGTTAGAATATGTTAAACAGATTGCTTTGGATGTAGGGTGTGGTAGCTATGTAGAGATGAAACGATTAGCTCAGGACAGGTGGACATGGAGTGCTGCATCAAACCAGTCAAAAGACTGAAGACTCAAACAACAACATGGATGAGCCCTGGCTTCCCCTTGCCCCTCTAGTTCCCATATTGCAGAATGCACTACTATTTGTTGTTACGGAGAGTGTGACGAAAGTTGGAGTATGACGTCAAAGCCTGAATTAATGCTCAACATTGCTGCATCTCTCAGTGCTTGTCTTTAGCTACTTGTTCAAGTGAATTACCCCTAATCAAGAATAGTATGTGACATAGATATCTACAATTAATATTGTAGCTTTCAGTCCGTCAACACAAAATAATTCCAAGTACTGTAATACCGTATGTGAATAAAACCTGAAATAAGTTACATGTGATTAAGATTTATATACCAGATGGAAGTTCAACATGAGGAAATATGAGATCCTGTTAACGACCAGGAAAAGGGACAGACCAATGAGTGGGATAACACTTGGAGGTGGACAGCTGAAGAAGGTGGAAAGTCTCAAGTACTTGGGAAGTATAGTGGAGGAAAATGGGAGAAATGACAAAGATATTACAGAACGTGGTAGACAGGCAGAAGCATTAGGAGCTTAGTGTGGAATAAAGATGTCCCACAAAAAAGCAAGGAAGTGTTATACAGAAACTACTATATCCCGATACTGACCTATGCATCAGAAACTTGGATAATGAAGAAAAGAGACATAAGCAGAATACAGGCAAGTGAAATGAAGTTCATACGAAATAGGATCGGAGTAACAAGAAGAGACAGGGTGAGGAATGAAAAGGTCAGGGAAATAGTGAAAGAGGAGCCCTTGCAAGGTAGGATTGAGACATCAAGACTGAGGTGGTATGGACACTTAAAGAGAATGGAAGAGAAGAAGATTCCCAAGAGGATACCTGAGATGTAGATGCAGAAGAAACGACCAAGGGGGAACCAAGAGATAGATGACTGAAAGGAGTGGAGGAATGTGTCAAGAAGAGAGGCAAGGACTGGACCAGAGTGACAGCGGAGAGGTGGTGGAAAGAAAGGACTAAGTGGCGAGGCTTATGTTCCAAACAGACCCAGCCTGGGGCTGGAAACTGTACAAGATGATGATGATGACACTCATACTTACTTTTTCAACCCCATTCCCGATATCCCGGCATTTTCACAAACTCGGCCAGCCTTCGGTCCACATTTGGCCGAGTTTTCAGGACTACCGTAACTACAACATTGTTTGCCTACTACTAATGTGTTGAAAGATCTGATATTGATACTTATCTGGAATGTCAGACAACCACTTTTGGTGTAGGCTTGAGTAAAATCTGTATGTACTAATATAAATAATAATCCTAAAACAGGATTAAGACAAGGAGATGGTTTATCGCCTCTACTTTTCAATTGTGCTTTGGAATATGTAATGAGGGAATGGTACAGGGAAAATCCTAGGAACATAAGAATTGGAACCAAGAAAGATCAAATAGACTTAAATTGCTTGGGATTCGCAGATAACTTAGCGTTACTGGCTAATAATATTCAAGAAGCCAGAAATCAAATAATAAGCCTACAAAATATTGCACAAAAAATTGGACTTCACATATCATTTGAAAAGACAGAGATAATGGTAGCAAATCCACTTGTAATCAATCACATAACAGTAAATAACAAGAAAGTTAAAATAGTGAAGCAATTTAAATACTTAGGAGAAATTATAACTTACAACTTGGATGAGAAACCTGCATGGCAAGAAAGAACTAATAAAATCATAAAAGCCCAAAAATTAACATGGTCTACATATAAAAGAAAATGTCTATCAATCGCAACAAAATTAAAACATTACAAGACGGTGGTTCAACCAGAGGTGACCTATGGAAGTGAAACTCTTTTTAAAGTTACTCAGAAAAACAGAATCGACAAAATTTTAAAAGTAGAAAGAAGAATAGCTAGAACATGCATAAATAAAAAATATCAGAAAGATGGACAGTGGCGGATAATACCAAATGAAGTGGTATACAGAGAACTGGAGCCCATCACTGATACTATTCAGAAGAAACGGCTTTCTTTCTTTCTTTCTTTGGTCACATCATGAGGACACCAGAAACCAGGTTATCTAGAAAAATTGTAGTGAAACTTTGGAATATGAAACAACAAGTAGGATGGATTAAGGAAATTAAAGAAGATATGAAAGAATTGGAAATAACCTTGGATGACTTGCAAAACAAAACAACAAAATTTTAAAAAATGAGAGATATAAAAATAAGATTTCAGGCTAAAATAGACAAACGTAATACAGTAAAAAGGGTATTTACAGATGAGGAACGCTTGAGAAGATCAGAGCGAATGAAGAGCTACTGGGCGACTCGGAAAGGAAACTTACTGAAGAGAGGACCAAGAAATGATTGACTGAAGTGGTCCAATGAGGCCGTAAAAGAAGAAGAAATAATAATAATCCGAGTTCTTTGAATTTGAGTAGCTTTTATAAAAACATGTAACTTTTGAAAAGTTTTCAGATTACGGTTTCAAAGCTATCTTTATAGATATCTACGTAACTGTCATTTTCATTTTAAATCTGCTATTGAACATCTAATGGAACGCAGTCGAAAGAAATCAGAAACTTCTATTGATGTCAAATTGGCAACTGAAAAGCTAAAGGAAGTAGGAGACCTCTCCTACTTGAAAACAAAATAACCAGTGATGGACGAAGCCACGTGGATATAGAAAGTAGGTTGGCTCAGGCAAGGAAAGAATTTCTACAGAAAAGGAACTTGGTTGGTTCCTCAGTTTAAAGGCTGCGACAACGTGGTCATGTAGCCCCGTGTACTTTGGGTGTGTGTAGAATCTGTCTGATAACCGGTGTTAATTGCGATGGCTGTATTAGTGTGTGTTATCTGTTTTTAATTCAAGTAAGGACTGCAGACATTCAATTTTCAAGTAGTGCCTACTCTTGCTACCAAACGCCACCGTCAACGAAAACTAGTTCTAAACTTGCTTACTAGATGCCACTGCATCCGGCTCCTGGTGACGAACGTTGGAACCTGAGAGCATTAGTCAAATCTAACCTATAATTTATCTTCACACACATGTAGTTAGTGGAAGGTTCTTTTACATGCCATAAATGTATGACATGGGACTGCCGGCTTTACTTCACCTCTGAAGGAAGGCATACTGAGGGATTTTTAACGCTCTTAAATAATCCGATGACTTTGGCCGGGTTTGAACCCGCGACCTTGGGCATAGAATCTCAGCATTCTACCAACTATGCCACCGAAGCCGCTCGCTGGAAAACGGAAATTGATGATGATGAATGAGGACCTTAGAATTATAGATTTTCGAATTTTAATGTTTAAATGATGCTGAAGATGAGCTAAAAAAAAGCTCGAAATATTATATAAGATATTTATCAAAAAATAACACGCTTTTATGTAAAAAATAATGGGGGAGGGAGTACTTAACCCGGGAAAGGTCGCGTTGCAGTCTTTTAGACCAGGTTCGTATTGTTCATGTCACCATTGTTGTTTGCTGCACGCCCCTACCACCATACTTCATCTAATTTTCACGGAGAGTATCAGCAACAGTTTCCTTCTGTCCGCCAGTCCAATTTTGAGTGGTAAGTTGAACTATTCTCCAACTATACCAGACCTGGTCTTTTCCACCACACACGACCTGGTGAGTTTTGCATTTTATGATGGACTCTCAAGAACATAGAATTAGGACGCTCTTAGAGAGTGTGTATAAAGAAGAATGGAACAGAAACGAAGTACTCATAGTGCGAAACGACAGGGTACGAAGTTAACTGTTTGACGTAGAACAACAGGAAGCAGGAGAGTTTGAAGAAGATTATGATGAAAGTGTAGAGGACAACTTGCCTTGTAGTGCACACAACACAGACTCAGAGGAATCTGTGGATGAACAATATTGTGGTAAGAATAAAATGAATCCCAAAACAGACAATCATAACAAATAAATACAAAACTAGGAAATAATCATCACAGTAGAGTACTGTGGCATTTGAAACAACCTGGTCCAAAAGACCCAGCGCGATCTCTCATTTCCGACGAGTCAACGCGACCTCTCCCGGGTTAATTGGATGACATGTTTCAATGTTTTGTGATAAATATCTTATATGTAATATCTCTTTCAGGTTTAGCGGCTTCGGTGGCGTAGTCGGTAGCATGCTGAGCTTCTATGCCCAAGATCGCGGGTTCAAACCCGGCTGAAGTCGTCGGATTTTTTAAGAGCATTAAAAATTCCTCAGTATGCCTTCCTTCGGAGGGGAAGTAAAGCCGGCGGTCCCATGTCATAGATTTATGGCATGTTAAAGAACCTTCCACTAATTACACCTGTGTGGAGCTAAATTATGTTAAAAATGTGAACAACGCTCAGGTTCCTATGTTCGTCACCAGGAACCGACTGTGTTGGCGTCTAGTAGCCAAGTTCAGAACTAGTACTTGTTGACGATGGCATCTGGTGGCAAAAGTAGGAACTACTTGCAGTCCTTACTTGAATTAAGAGAAGCCTCCGTGGCTTAGGCGGCTGCACGCCGGCCTCTCACCACTGGGTCCGTGGTTCAAATCCATGTGAGATTTGTGCTGGACAAAGCGGAGGCAGACGGGTTTTTCTACAGATACTCCGGTTTTCCCTGTCAAAATTTCATTCCAGCACCAATCTCCACTATCATTTCATTTCATCTGTCATTCATTTAATCATTGCCCCAGAGGAGTGTGTCAGGCCTCGGCAGCCGGCACAGTCCATATCCTCGCCGCTAGATGGGGGATTCATTCATTCCATTCCTGACCAGGTTGGAGACTGGAAGCAGGCTGTGGATTTTCGTTTTCACTTGAATTAAGAAACAGAAACACACACTAATACAGCCATCACAATTAACACTCGTTATCAGACCGATTCTACACACACCCAAAGTACACGGGGCTACATGACCGCGTTTTGGCAGCCCCTAAACTGAGGAACCAACCATCTCTTTCAGGTTAGGGTATATAAATACTTGTTTCCCGCCTAATGTACTTGGGACCAATTGCTGTTGACCGACTGAAAAGCTTTCTTTAATAGAATTAGGCAACACTGAAAAACGGCTTCTAATACTTTGATGTGTTCAAAATCATCGTCATCTGTAACCGTCTCTAGCTAGCCGGCTGTGGTATATGAGCACTCGTCATCGCTGTCTATCCAGGTAGATTTCTTCATCCAGGATCCATTGCCAGTCCAATCCTTGGCTTTTCAGATCTTGTTGAAGCTTAGTGATCCACTTGTTCCTTGGTCTACCTCTTGGTCTCTTGCCTTTGATCTCCTTATCCAACCACCTGCGGGCTGTTTTCTGATTGTCCATCCTCTCCAGGTGTCCAAACCATCGTAGCCTGGATGGATTTACACATTGATTGGTTGATGTCGAATCTCTTCATTTCAAAATGAGTTAATAAAATCTCGGACAATAATGGGAAAATAACCTTTTTTTTCCTTCAAAAAATTGTATAACTGATCCTGAAAAGAAAAGCAAGAATCACAAAATATTGGCATAGTCATTCCGTAAGTTGTTCAAACTATTGTGTAGAATGAAGCTCTTTCAGTATCTTGCATGTGAAGATAGTAAAATCATTCTGTTTAAACTCACCCCTTAGCTTGCCACGGTGGGTGAGTGGTTATCGTGTCAGACTACCAACTCCAAGCTTGCAGGTTCGCTCCTGGCCATGGTAAGTGATATTTTTTTTAAGGCAACAAAAATCACGATACGCATGTCATACGATGTTGGCATGTTGAAGAACCCATTCGAATTCAGTAGGCCGTGTTCATAATGGCAAAATTAATCTCGGGATTTTCCGCCAACACAAAGTTCCTCCATTCTCTACTAGAAAGCGCCATAGTGCCAAGGAGCTTAGATATCTAACCTCCTTAACTTTCATAGTGTTCCAAGGAACAACTAAATTCGACATGCAAGCTGGCCTCTGGGTGTCAAATAACAAAGCTTGCACCCGGCACCCGAGGCCATACGATATAATTATAACTCACCCCTTGTTGATAAACTGACGATAAGGGTTGTCATTTCTGCTCAAGATAACAATATGTAGGTGGAACTGAAACTTGGGTAGTGCCACAATATTGCAGGCAAGTTGTTTTGATTCTGCTAAGGCATGATCCACCTGAAGTAGCAAAGCGTAACCACTCTTGGAGCAAACTTGACTTAGTCCACTCTTCCATGTGACTGGCAGATCTAAGTTTTTTAATTGCTTGGAGAGAGTGCTCAAAGCTGTGCCAGTCATGTCCTGTAAAAAAGAATATAATTATGCTCAAGAAATGTGTTGGCTTCATTTTATTTTGTGACTACCATATACAAGGGTTTCAACCAGTTTCAGTTACCATTACTTGCCAAAAATAGTAACAAAGTTATCTTTATTTTGTGCAAAAGGTAACTGCGTTACAGTTGCAATGTTGTTTAAAATTCATTGAAATACATACCTAAATACATTTTTAGCCTACTTTCGATTTTTGCAAAAAAATGAAAGTAGACTTATGAGATCAACACAGGGCGAAAAAAGTGTGTCTGTCTGTGTGTGTGTGTGTGTGTGTGTGTGTGTCTGTGTGTGTGTGTGTGTGTGTGTGTGAGTGTGTGTACTCTGAATGTCTGTCCCCCCTATCAATTCGAACACGGTGAAACCGAATTGAACGAAATTTGGTACAGAGGTAGAACAAGCAAAGGGCACCTCAGTGTCATGTTTTATATCGCCGCCATCTTTACTAAAACTGAATGGCGGCCACTCAAACGTTCAAAACGTAAAATCAAATAACGACTAACCAAATCATCCGATCTCTACCAAATTTGGTAACAACATACCTTCGTATAGGATGCGTCTTGTGACCAAACTACAAGGTCGTCCGCCATACCATTTCAGGATGGCGGCCGTGCGAATTATGCAAACTTTATAATCCATATCATGGGACCCACCAGTTCGATTATCGAGCCGAGAATCGTTTTAACTGTTCTAAAGGAAGAGGCACGTTCGAAATTAAAAGTTTATTTTGTAATACTATAGTGCAGACGTGATTTTAAAAAGCTGAGCCGATTCAGTAATAAGACAAGATGGCAGCGGATATCTTGTGCCTGACTTATATTTCACTAATTTGAGTATTGCATGCAATATAGCATACTGATACAAAATAAATAAACTTTGTATGAAATGCTTTATATATAAATAATATACTCCAGTGATGAAATCGTTTAGTATAAATCATTATTTGCTAACAAGTTCTATGTAAGTCATTTTATATAGAACGATATTCACTGACACAATTAGCTCAATGGTAGAGCGTTAGCCTATCGGTCAAATGCCTATGGTTCAAACCCGGTCAGAGCTAGGTTTTTTGCTTGAAATGTTATATGTTTATTGTTTTGTAATGACTCAGACGTTTTAAAATTAAGCGTTATATTGTGCATATTATGGTGTAAAATATATATTTAATTAAAACATAATTCGCCAGCAGATTTACTCGAGACATCTAGCTGCCAAAAAGGTAACTGCACGCCGACCTACTTATTAACTTCCAGATTTTATTGAAAAGTTTCTTCTTCTGGCCGCTAGAATACACTCGCTCTGTTAGGATTATATTGTTCGATATTTCACCACTAGATGTCACGACTAGTCTACGTGGGGCTCCATTGATTACTATATCATTGGCATTCTATGCGCATCGAATTTGAAGAATGACAAGATGATGCTACGATACATTTTTACTTTTTATTTTAAAGGGTTTGTAACAGCCTATTTTGCGTTACTTGAAAATGTTATTTGAAGTAAAGAACAAAACGATTTCACATAGTAACTGAATTCAAGCCGTTGGTGTTAGTTCAGGTTATTAATTACTACTTTTATTTCAGGCAAATAGCAATCGAAAATATCCACATAGTTTGTATACACACGTCTCTGTAGGGTCATGGAAAGATTTGTTAATTCAATTAGGGTTGTGAAAGCCATGCACAACCAGACGTGTAAAGACATGCCTCAACTCAAAGTTGGATGTTGCCCACGGCAGGTCGTATATGTAATAATAATAATAATAATAATGTTATTGGTTTTACATCCCTTTTAACTACTGCTGCTTTTAGAGACACCGGGGTGCCAGAATTTTGGCCCGAAGGGGATCTTTAACGTGCCAGTAAATGTACTGACACGGCTCCCTCGCATTTGTGCACCCTCAAATGCCAGCTGACTGCGCCAGGATACGAACCTGCAACCTAGGGCCCAGCAAGCGAGAACGTTACCTCTGAGCCACGCAGCCAGTCCGGTCGATTATGTCTCCAGATCCATAACATTCTTGATATACTTCTTATCTTTCTTTCTTCAATGATGGTAGCAGTTTTTATCTAGGTTGTGGCGTTTGGTAGAGGTAAATCGTTTCTAAGGTCTTCAACAAAGAATAGTTCTATTATACTCTTTGATAATAACAACGAGTTATAACTATACTCATACATTTAGGAGAAAGTAGGCTATATGTTCTTTACTGAACATCTTGTTTTATTTTCCTCATTATTACAAGTACATGTTTAAGGCCAAAACGAGGCCATTTTTCAGCTTAATCTTTTCATTAAGTGATAAAAAAAAGGACAAAGACATTTATTATTACCCATTTAAGATTTGATTGCCGCTGAGCCTGGCTGCGCCAGTGTTTGTTGTTGATTGTAGCAGCTGCCCCGTGGAACGAAGCGAGGAACACAGCGATGACAAGAGTTCATTCTGCACATAAGACAAGCAGCATTGCGCGTTACAGGAGCTCATGTCACCACGGACAGTCAAACGATAACTGAGGCTATTGGAGGTGAGTCATATCCTACTCGCGCAACTGTACCTGTCAAAGAAGCAGGCTGACGTGTGACACAAGTAAACAAGGAATAGTTCCCATCTCGACCGCCGGCAATCAATTCGTGAAAGGGTAATAATCATAAACTTTTCTTTCTTTTCGTCATATTACAAACTTTAAAATATATTTTCACTTGGGAATAAAGATAGCTTTGAAGCCATATTTCATTGTTGCATTATTATCAATTAATATTGTAGCTCTCAGTCGTTCAATATAAAAATTATTCCAATCATTGGATAGTGAAAAAATAACCCGAAATAAATTACATGTGATTAAGATTTAAATACATTTATTGTTACGAACTATTGAAGAAGAAAAGAGGAAGAAGAAGAAGAAAACAAAGAGATGACATGCAAGACAAATAGCACAAAATGACAAAAATGCCGAAAATATTCCGTTTGATCAATACAATTATATTCTTGGACTTAGATTACATAATCCTAGATAGGTAGCCTACATGTTTCGGGCCATTCATTGACCCTTCCTCAGCCTTATCTATCACTAGCAGTAGTGCCCGGCTTCGCCCGTGGATTTATTTGTTTCATGGATGATAATGAATACTACTACAGAACTGGTACATGATACTTAAACTACCAGAAAAAAATATATATATATAACTTCATGTGGTGGCGGTGGTGGTGGTGATGGTAGTGAGGGTGATAAGCAGTACAGTATGATGGACGTAACATTTAGATCATTGTTCCCTAATGATAATAATGAATAGGGAAACGGCTATTTACTAACTACAGCACTGACACATGTAATTTACAAACAAATTTCTAAAAAAAATTATTACAAAGAGGAGTAAGTTAAATAAAAGACACTGCCTAGGGCCTATATCTCATTGTCTGTTAGAAATGTAGAGACCAATAGTCGTCTTTTGTCGCATAGCGCCATAGGAAAATAATCAGAACCCTTTGGAAAACTCCGGCTGTCCCGAGCTCCTGAGGTAGCAATAGTATCATTTATCGCCACAAAGTGCTTAACGATAAGTTTCGGAATAAATTAAGGTAAATTTGAAAGCACCAACGCTTATTGCAGCTGATAACCTCAATGTATTGCACCAACACCATTACACTTATACAGATGCATAATAAGTTCATGATGATGATAACTGTTTTAAGGGGCAAAATAAATCTTTTTGCACTAATTACTCCCCATGACTGCAATTTATAAGCAGCCCAAGATTTAACTATTTTTGCAATTCTGCACCAGAACATTGGTAGGTGCGACGTGATGCAGCCCGAATTGCCAGTTAACAATAGACTTATTAAAATACTCTTACAGTTACACTACTATGGACATGAATGATTCTAGGGCCTTAATACATGGTTTTTAAGTTCAGTTTGTTTGTTATTCTAAATGTAGGGAATGGAGAGCGTTGTCCAAAATATCAAGTGGACAGAGTTACCAGCAAGGTTTCAAAGTGTATGTATAATTTGGTGCAATTAGGAGGAATGGTGTAGATTTGTGATAAAGGGCCTAAATGCAGGAAATGGAGTGGTCTGTCCGAAATTTAAAGTGGACAGTGTCACCCGCAGAGTTCTAAAGGGTAAGTGTACAAAATGTGATTCAGATAGGTGAAACGGTGTAGATTTGTGCCAATGGACCTAAATGCAGAGAATGGAGTGGTCTGTCCGAAATTTCAAGCAGACAGTGTTACTCGTCGGGTTCCAAAGTGTAACACTAAAAGTGATAAAAATGTCCAGCATAACTCAACACACTGCTAACGTTTCGCCCCAGCGTGCCAATTGGACTCTTTATTTGGTAAAGGCACACCTGCCAAGACGCGTAGCAGGTGCATACTGAGAAGGCCATGCAAGACGCTTCGCCACATATGTGGCCACGTCACGAGCATGCCAGTGCACCACCGGAGTCAAAAACTGAAAAATGAAAATCCACAGCCTGCTTCCAGTCTCCGACCGGGTCAGGAATGGAATGAATGAAGCCACCAATCTAGCGGCGAGGATATGAACTGTGCCGGCTGCCGAAGCCTGACGCACTCCTCTGGGGCAATGATTAAATGAATGACAGATGAAATGAAATGATAGTGGAGAGTGTTGCTGGAATGAAATTGTGACAGGGAAAACCGGAGTACCCGGAGAAAAACCTGTCTGCCTCCGTTCTGTCCAGCACAAACCTCACATGGAGTGACCGGGATTTGAACCACGGGCCCAGCGGTGAGAGGCCGGCGTGCTGCCGCCTGAGCCACGGAGGCTCTGGAGTCAAAAACTCCACTTCCAAAAACAATAAACCTTGCTTTGGCATTGAATACAATCAAAAGTTCTCGAAAGAGAAACAAAATGAGTATTGTCTATAATGGCTCAACGGACTGGAGAGTCTCCTGAAGTTTTTCTTTTTTGGCGAGGCGTTGCCGCCCAACCATACCTTCAATCATTCACGACAGCACTGTGCCAACATTACGATAGACTTTTTCAAAGAATTCAAGTGTGAAGTTTTGGACCATCTGCCATTTAGTCCAAACCAGCACTGAATGCCGAGGGCATTGGAAAGCTGGTGTAACGATACGACAAATGTTTCAATCGTTTTGGCGATTATGTTGAGACATAAGAATAAAACAAGCAAACATTTAGTAGTAAAATCAGTTTGGTATGTCAATCTGTTATTTTTATACAGTCCATCGGAACTTGGAAAAAAAAATAGCCCTCGCACATAAAAACATCCATGACTTAAGGAATGACCCTCGTACATAAAAACATCCAGGCATGCAAATACACATTAAAATTATGAACACTCTTAAACAAGTTAAAATCTAAAAAAATATTAAAATATTTGTAGAAGCGTGCCATTATTACTCTTTCAGGAGACTGCTGTGTAGTTAAAAGGTAAAGCAAATCCATGAAACCATTACAATCGAAAAATACACTTATACTGTAAGAATGTTAATTTGACCCTGGGTCTTGTCTTTACTCACCGGCAGCATGAGATGGATGTCAGAGTCGAGCGTCACATAGAGAGAGTAGCCCCCATGTTCCATGAGTCCGTCCAGGTCTTCAAATGGCAGATGAGTGTGTTGAACTGAGAGTGATGCAATAATCTTGGCAGAGTAGGCAGCTAGCAGTGTAACGGCAGTAAGGTTAACTGTCAGCAGTACGAGGCGGAGTGATGTGGAGTGAGCCAAATCGTCCTCACCTGTTACAATATTATTAATGATTTATTAAATACACTGTGTACATAGTGAACAAAAGGTTATGTTAAGCTCCTGTCATCTGCATAATATGCCAATGAATTGATCCTTGCGTGACAAACTATGGTCGTATACCGTATGATAACCTTGAAAATGGTGTCCCCTAAAGACTCACTGACCTTGCAAAATAAGCACCTGGAAGTAGTATCAGACTTAAAATATCTTGGGGTTACTCTACAAACAACATTGACATCCTTCAACATTCATATCAAAGATAGAGCAACAGCAGCAATAAAAACAATTTATAACATTCAACAGCCCCAAAAACTCTCAGTACAAAAGACTATGACATTATTTAAAACGACCATAGCACCAATCGCAACCTACGGAGTTCATATAATCTGGGAAAAACTAAAAGTAATAATGACCTCATAATACTAGAAAAAGTAAAAGCCCGCTACATGAAACGAATCTTGGGTATCAGGAAGACGGCGCTGTGAAGACTGACTTATACCTTACCGAGAAAAACTTTCTTCATAGAAGACACGAGAATGCAGATGCTACTGCCAAACACCATGGCCTACGACAGTGCACATCAAATACTCGAAAGCAAAAAGCAACGCTATCTGGAACGACTTCTACCTAACTGACGCCATGGTGACGGAAGAATGGAAACAGGCGAATTATGATCTCTGACATGTAATAACACGATATGCAACACATTGTTTTCACCACAAGTTCTGTCAAAACAAGAGATTCCACCAGCCGGATGAAGACTGTCTATGTGAACTTTGCAGTAAATACTGTGACAGATATCATGCAAAGCATTGCAGAAAAAGACAAATGTCACTAATGCAACTAGCATTAGAGTAATGTTTAAACACAAATTGTGCTAAATGTTCCGGCATAACTCAACAAAATGACAGTGTTTCGCCCCGGTGTGCAATTGGGCTCTTCAGTTGGTTAATGCACACCTCACCAAGACACTGTCTAGTACACACTGGGAAGGCCATTGCAAGACGTATTTGATACATGTGTATCCACGTCACGAGCAAAGCCAGTGCACTATGGGAGTCAAAACTCCACTCCAAAGCAATTATAACCTTACCTTGGCATTGAATATATAATTTTCCAAAGAAAAATATATATTGTCCGTTGAGCCATTATATATTTAAACACAAATTGTGCTAAATGTTCCGGCATAACTCAACAAAATGACAGTGTTTCGCCCCGGTGTGCAATTGGGCTCTTCAGTTGGTTAATGCACACCTCACCAAGACACTGTCTAGTGAGTAACATTGCGGTACACTCTTCGTCACGTAAGTGCCGTTTAAGCGGATTCGATAAGTCGGAGGTCTTGATTGACTCTTATGCGTAATCAATATTACGTATGTGAGGTTGTCTACAATCAACAGTATCTAGAATGCAAAAGACAATAATAACAGTAAAAAAAAAAATCCTGACGAAGGTCTGACTCGAACTCGAAACCTTTAATTCCACACGCCAATGCGCTAGCGACTACGCCACGGAAACGAGCCGGGAACGTGTGCGAGAATAGGACTACACAAGTTTGAGGATTGATTTTAAACGTTCAATTTTGAACACACGAAGGCCCATTGGCAAAAACGCTCGAACATGGCCAAAATATTTTCTTATGAAGAGCAAACCCTCAAAATTTTAACACTTTTCTAGAAAACCACTTGGCGACCTCTCCTTGTAAGGTCAGACGTTAGGACTTCTTCAGTTTAAAGCTTGAAATAACACTGTAATATTGGTCTAACGCTATAACTACAGAGGTGTGTAAATTATTAGACTTGATGCCAGTTTTCCAAAATTTAATATTTACTTTTCATGATTTAAAGCACTAAATATGTTTACAAGGTGCTGCAATTATTTAAAATATGTAACCAACAGTCTTAATTACTTTTTGTTTTAAGAAAATCATAGTAAAATGATTTGATAAAATTTCCACTAAAAGAGGGATCTTGTTAATGCAAAATGCCACACGTTTTCGTTTTGAATAACTTATTCTACTTTTCATGTGAATTCAGAGCTGAGGAACTCAAAGTCTTTTTACTGATCATCCACTCTTCAACTATTCGAAGATTTGATGACCATGGTTTGAAATCACCTGATTTAGAGGGTACATTTCAAAGTCAATGAAACAAGAGAAAACGACCCAGATCAGGTATCCCTCGGAATACCCAATTCAGAAAATTTCTAGAAGCAATTCCTAATGGGAAAAGTTATAAGTCTACAGGAGAGATAACATCACTAAGTTGGGTGATAAAATGTCAGCAGGTGGGCAATAATAATGATTTTGATTAAAACATTGATTTAAATTCTGTATTTGATTCTCATAATTTACACACCTTTGTAAAAAACAAAGATGATTTTTATTCATTATTTATAATAAAATACAATCAGAATATGAATACAAAACATTTTGCCAATGTCTAACAAAAGACGAGAACACTGACTGCCGTCGATCTTTGTTTACAAACAATAACAAAGATATCATCCCCGCCTGTCATTGTCTAACTATTTTCTCCTATTCCATAGGTATTAGAAAGAAAAGCAGTAGCCTTTAAAACACTTGTACAAACAAGTCAACTTTGTCAATTCAAAGATATTTTATCCATTTGTTTTTCGTAGTCAGTTTACCCTCCAGATAGGCTTTTCCCATGGACTCAGCGAGGGATCCCACCTTTACCGCCTCTATGGGCAGTGTCCTGGAGCTTGACATCGGGTTGGGGGACAACTGGGGAGGCGGGACTGGCGCCTCGCCCAGACAGTCTCACCTGCAAAGCGAACAGGGGCCTCAAGAGGGATGGGAGTGATAGACAAGGAAGAGGGAAGGAGGTGGCCGTGGCCCGACAGTAGGTAGCATCCCGGCATTTGCTAGAATGTGAAGTGGAAAACCAAGGAAATCCCTTTCGAGATGGCGGAGGTGGGAATCGAACCCCCTCTCCGCATTTGGACCACCCGAGGCTGAATAGACCCCATTCCAGTCCTCATACAACTTTTAAAATTTCGTGGCGGAGCCGGGAATTGAACCTCGGACCTCCGGGATGGCAGCTAGGCATGCTGACCACTAAACCACAGAGGCGACTATTTTATCAATAACTAATTTAATTAAGTAAAATATTGAGCTTTACCTTGTTGACAGAATGCCTTCATCACGTTGAAGAAAGCCTTAGTCACTGAGTAGTGGTGCAGCAGAGTTAGAATGGCTGTTAAGATGAGCAGTACAGAGGCTATTGTAGTCCACAATGAGAAGTCGAAGGGAGTCAAATAGGACCACCAGCTCCCAGTTGTAATGCTAGGACGTATGATGAACACCTGGTATCTGACAGAAGACACTCCACAATTACTGTTTGCGAGAGGAAGAGAAGGGCAGAGACATGAATAAAGGACAAAAACAAAACATAAAGGCAGGTGAGGGCAATGGAAGTAGTCATGAGGACAAGCATAACAACAGGCAGGTGAGGACAATGGAAGAAGTTGTATGGACAAACACATCAACAGGCAGGTGAGGACAATGGAAGAAGTTTTAAGGACAAAGACATCAACATGCAAGTGAGGAGAATGGATGAAGTTGTAAAGACAAACACATCAACATGCAGGTGAGGACAATGGAAGAAGTTGTAAGGACAAACACATCAACAAGCAGGTGAGGACAATGGAAGAAGTTTTAAGGACAAACACATCAACAAGCAAGTGAGAACAATGGATGAAGTTTTAAGGACAAACACATCATCAAGCAGGTGAGGACAATGGATGAAGTTGTAAGGACGAACACATCAACAAGCAGGTGAGGACAATGGAAGAAGTTTTAAGGACAAACACATCAACAGGCAGGTGAGGACAGTGGATGAAGTTGTAAGGACGAACACATCAACAGGCAGGTGAGGACAATGGATGAAGTTGTAAGGACGAACACATCAACAAGCAGGTGAGGACAATGGAAGAAGTTTTAAGGATAAACACATCAGCAAGCAGGTGAGGACAATGGATGAAGTTGTAAGGACATACACATCAACAAGCGGGTGAGGACAATGGATGAAGTTGTAAGGACTGTTATATTGTGGGAGATACAAGATAAATAACATACACTTGTTAATATAACACAGTGGTTTATTAAACACTAGTCGATACTCAACGATATACAAGGTGGACTAACTTGAGCGGAACTGTCGTCTACAGTCCTTGGGTGCATATATACATAGTAGCTGGAAAGTTCCAGAATCGAATGTTCCAGATTGGAATGTTCTGGGCATAGTGACTAGAATGTTCGTGTTAACTCAAGTAGCCTAAATACACAACACTGACTAGAATGTTCATGTTAACACAACACTTTCTAGAATGTTCATGTTAACTCAAGTAAATACACAACATTTCCTCCCTCTTTTAAATGGATGATTTAGGAAACTTAATCAGGAGAGAATCTCAATGGTGGTCACTGCTGGCGAGTACTCCTGCGGGGAATAAAAGAGGTCTGGGAAATAGGTGATGTCCTGTTTACAGGTGTAGCTGGTGTGGCTGGTGGTGTTTGGACTGTTGCTGGTGTCTCGGTGAAGCGAACTCGTCTCAGGCTCGGTGGTTTGGTCGGTTGTGTGGTGACTTCGTCAGTTGTGCGGTGACTCCGTCGGTTGTGCGGTGGCTTGGGTGGTTGCACGGGGACTTGGTCAGTTGCACAATGACTTGGTCAGTTGCACGGTGACCTTGTCGGTTGCACGGTGACCTTGTCGGTTGCATGGTGATTTGGTCGGTTGCATGATGACTTGGTCGGTTGTGCGGTGACCTCGACGTGGCCTGGTCAAGTTGAGTCTCTTGCGGAGATGAGGGTACCTTTGCTCCGTTGCTGTCATCGTTCGACTGGCGTAAGCGATTGGACGTTCTTGCCCGTTGCTGAGCCGGTGTGACAATACTGCGCCCAGGTCGGTCTTGCTGGCGTCCGTGGCCAACAGGAGTGGTAACACTGGGTCATACTGCATGAGTACCTGGGGCGAGGTTAGTGCGTTCTGGATGTCTTTGTATGCGCTGTCGCCTTCTGGTGTCCAGATGAGAGGGTCCTTGAGCAGCATGTCTCTGGTGGACAAATCGGGGATGGACGAACTGTAGTAGGTTGCTTTACCAAGAAACAGTTGGAGTTCTTCTGGTGTAGTTGGTTTCGGTGCATCACGTACAGCTCGGATGTGTGCATCAGACTTGTGGATGCCTGACGCATTGATTTTGTGGCCAAGGGCTTCCAGAGAAGTTTGAGCGAAAACGCATTTGGCTCGGTTGAGCTTGAGGTTGTGTTGCCGAAACCGTTCCAGAGTGGTGCTGAGGGCCTGCATCAGATTTTCAATGCTATCAGCAAAAACTATACTGTCATCGAAAAAACTTACGACGTTTGGGAGACCATGCAGGACTGTGTCCATTCGCCGCTGCCAGATAGCGGGGATGTTAGCTGCTCCATATACTGCCCGCGTTGGGCGGATCAGACCGTGAGTTGGTGTCAGTGGCGTAGCCAAGGGGGGGTTAGAACATCCTCCCCCCCCCCATTGGAAAATCGGCAGGTTGTGATTTGTGTCTGTGGTGATGTACTGTTGTCGTCTTACGGCCTGGGTCCCCATTTGTGGCTACACACGTCTTCATGACAACGTATAACCATAGTCTACCTACAGATCGCGATCTTGGCTCATATTTTTCTATCGCCAGCCAATAATCCTCTCATGCAGCCAACAAGAATGTGCTGACTGCGCTATGCTGGTGTATGTTATTGTTGCTGGATTTACTGTATGTGAGCATTGTGAAAAGGTTATATCTTTAATTTAACATGTGCTGTGCAAGAGGGGATGCGCAATTCAATAAACAGATCTAATATTAGAAGAAATAGTTTAGTGTTGCTAAGTAACCTATATGATCGCTTTTCAGTCGGTCAACACGAGAGTACTGTACCCAATTAGATGGGCAGTGACAATTTATCTCCTAATGCCTGAAATAAAAAATACATGAATCGTTTATACACTTATAATAAAACACTTCTCACATTAAGAAGGGGGGGGGGGGGTCGTATGAGAAGCGTTTTATTAAATGTATAAATAATTATTGTAATATGAATTACACAGGGACATTAATTGTTACTCCTCGCCCAATCTAATTGGGTGTATTCGTGTGACCGACTGGGAAGTCGGACTGTTCAAATAGCTAGACGACACCCAAGTTTCCAAAGGACCCTAAAAGGTAAGATATTGTTACGTGCCACCCCCCTAGTGGCACTTTTGTTAACTGGATTACGGTGGGGTACAAAGCACAACACCAATTACTGCTTAAAGAAATAATTAACTTTATTGTGGCCAGAAAATTACACGAATCAGCAAATACAAGCAATTAGGAGCCTTACTCCAGTTTCGTCAAGTCTCTTCCTTGAGCGCTCTTGGCCCTTCCACTTGTCAACAAACCACAGAAGTTAATCCTGCCGCTAATGAGCCTAGTGGCCTTGACAGAACTACATGCAACTTCTTTCTAATGTGCGCCTACTACAGTACTTACGAGCACTTGCTGCGCGCTGTTCACCAGCTGGGAGAAACAATGTCACTTAATTTCGACACCACAATATCTGACACTCCGTGAAAGCACACTTACTCAGAACACGGCAGTCCCCTGTATGTTCCTCACTTCGCCGCTACACTAGGGGTTTCGCAAGTCACCACACTTCTGTCGCTCAGAATAAACGCTCACACTAGCTCGTAAAACACAACAACAACTGCTTCACGGGTCACTCTTATATAGCAGGCCGGTGACTCAATAAATGGTTCTAGATCCATCCAGAGTCCACGGCTTCTCGAGGTTTCCACCGCTGGTCCAGTCACGAATCTTCTGGACTATCCCTTTGTCTGTAGTAGCCCTGTTGCATAAGGCGCGCGCAATACAGGAGGCAAGCCACAGCCCAGCCCCTGGGGCAGTTGTGACTCAAGCGGCGAGCGATGACACAAACTCACAGCCGTAACACCACCCCCTTCCTAAAAAGGCTGATCGTCCCGATCAATCATTGGTCCGTCTGTGTCCCTCCGTAGGCTGCCAGGCGATCTCGATGCACGATCTTCATCTTCGCCCTCGGGCTCCGCTGGATCCTGTAGACGACATCGTTGATCCGTTTCACGACTCGGTACGGGCCCTCCCAGGACTTCTGCAGTTTGGGTGACAGGCCTTTCTTCCGTAATGGGTTGAAGAGCCAGACCAGGTCGTCCTCGTGGAATCCGCCGGCATCCGTCTGCTGGTCGTATCGGGTCTTCATTCTGTCGGTCTCGATCCGCAGTTTCCTCCTCGCGAACGCGTGCACGTCCTCCAGTTGGTCGACCAGTTCTTGACAATACTGGCTTACCGGGATCGGATCATTCCCAGGTCGGCCAAAGGCAAGATCGACAGGTAGACGGAGCTCCCTCCCAAACATGGCCCGGGCTGGTGTGCACCCGGTGGCTTCATGCACGGCGGCGAGGTAGGCCAGGAGAAATAGTGGAAGATGTTTGTCCCAATCCCTCTGGTGCTCGCTGACGACTATTCGAAGATGGTTCTCGATGGTGCGATTGAATCGCTCTACCATCCCGTCGGACTGAGGGTGTAGTGGCGTTGTCCTTGTCTTCCGGATTCCCAGCAGCTGGCATAGGTTCTGGAACACCTGCGACTCGAAGTTCCTCCCTTGGTCGGAGTGCAGCTCCAGGGGTACTCCGTACCGGCTGACGAATTCCTTCACCAGGGTCTCTGCAATCGTCGCGGCTTCTTGGTTAGGGAGCGCATACGCCTCCGGCCATTTGGTAAAGTAGTCGCTGACGACTAATATGTAGCGGTTCCCTGCCTCGCTTAACGGGAATGGCCCAGCAACATCGATGGCCACTCTCTCCATGGGGCCGCCCACGTTGTAGGTCTTCAGTGGACCCCGTCGTCTTCGTCCTGGGCCCTTGCTGGCTGCGCAATCGTGGCACCTCGCGCAGTGGTTCTCCACGTCTGTTCTGCATCCGATCCAGTAGAACCGCTCTCTCAGCTTCTCCAGGGTCTTCTTTATCCCTAGGTGTCCACCAGATGATCCTCCATGAACTTCCTTCAGGACTTCCTCCGTCATAGCCTTTGGAACGACGACTTGTTCCCGAGATGTCTTCCCGTCGGTGCTCTCCCAGGTACGGCAGATGAGGCCATCCCTTACAATCAGCGAGTCCCACTGTGCCCAGTAGGACTTAAACTTTGGGCTGCAGTCACAATGTTCCACCCGGGTCTGGGGACACAGGCCCTCTTCCATTCGGCTATCAGTCCCAGGTCATCATCCTCTGCTTGTGCCCGCGTGAAAGATTCGCGGCTCCAGTTCCCTTGAAGTTCCACAGTAGTCCGTCGGCACAGTATCCCGGTGTTCTCCTCCCTTCGGGCACAGAAGGTGCAGTCTTCGGGGCACGGTCTTCGTGACAGGGCGTCGGCGTTAGAATGCAGTTGGCCTTTCCTGTGCTGAATCTCAAAGTTGTACTGTTGAAGTCTCTCTAACCACCGCGCGAGTTGACCCTCGGGCTGCTTGAAGTTCAGGAGCCACCGCAGGGATGCATGGTCGGTCCTGATGAGAAATTCTTGCCCGTGCAGGTACTTGTGGAAGTGTTCAATGGTCTTCACGATGGCGAGCAGCTCCTTCCTGGTGACACAGTAGTTCCTTTCTGGCTTTGACAAGGCCTTGCTGAAGTAGGCCACTACTCTCTCCTCGCCGTCCACTACTTGCGACAGGATCCCCCCTATGCCAAAGTCGCTGGCATTGGTATCGACGATGAACCTTGTTCCAGGTCTGGGGTAGGCCAGAATAGGCGCGGTGCACAGAGCCTGCTTGAGTTGTTCGAAGGCACTGTGGCATTCTGCTGTCCATGTGAAGAGTTGGTCCTTCTCAGTCAGTCGATGTAAAGGTTTGGCGATGTCGGCGAATCCTCTCACGAAGCGGCGATAATAAGTGCAGAGTCCCAGGAAGCTTCGTAGTTGCGACTTGTCCTTCGGAACTGGCCACTCCCTCACAGCTGCGGTCTTCTCTGGGTCGGTGCGCACCCCTTCCTCGGAGACGATATGCCCAAGGTACTGGACCCGCTTCTGGAAGAGCTGACACTTCTTGGGGCTCAACTTCAGCTGGGCAGCCCGTAGCTTCAACAAGATCTCCTTCAGGTTGCTGTAGTGCTCCTCGAAGCTCCTCCCCAGAACGATGACGTCGTCTAGGTATACCAGGCAGGTCTTCCAGTGTAGTCCCCTCAGAATGGACTCCATTAGCCTTTCGAAGGTTGCAGGGGCGTTGCACAGACCGAATGGCATGACGGTGAACTGCCAGAGCCCGCTGCCCACAGAGAACGCCGTTTTCTCGCGGTCCTTAGGGTGGACCTCCACCTGCCAGTAGCCACTCTTCAAATCCAAGGTGGAGAACCATCTTGATCCTGATATGGTGTCCAGCGTGTCGTCGATCCGGGATAGAGGGTAGCTGTCCTTTTTCGTGACGTCGTTCACCCGCCTGTAGTCCACGCAGAACCTGGTGGAACCGTCCTTCTTCTTCACTAGCACGACCGGAGAACTCCAAGGACTATGTGATGGCTCGATCACCCCTTGCTCCTTCATCTCTTCTACCGTCCGGTCGACTTCGGCTTGCTTGGCGAGTGGGACACGTCGGAATGGGGCCCTAATCGGTGCGCTGTCCCCAACGTCGATTCTGTGCTGGACCAAGCTTGTCCTGCCGAAGACTTTGCTCCCCACGGAGAAGACATCCTGGAATTCGCGTAGCAGGTCCTGAAGTTGGCGTGATTGCTCTTCGTCTAGATGGTCCTGGGATCCTTGGTACAGCTTCTGGAGTTCTTCTGGCAGGGCGCGTCTTCTTCGGTTGTCCGTCTGCAGGTGTCCGTCCGTCGTATCTGTGATGCGGGCAATCCAGGTAACGGGCTCGCAGACTCCTAGGTTGGTGTCCCGGTGAACCGTAATGTCGTAGTCGTTCAGGTTGGACAGGCGGACGTACGGCCGAGACGTCGTGTTGATGAGAGTCTTGGCAACTAGCAATCCTTTTGTCTGGATGTCCTCATATTTTGGCTCGATGACAGCCGCCACACCCTCAGCAGTTCCGTCGACAATTACGGCAGCGCTGACTTCCGTCCTGGCGGGAACGATGACGTCCTCTCTCAGCCTTACTCGTCGTGCGGCGACGGCCTCGTGTGCTGGTTGCAAAGCAAGTTCCTCACTTCCGAAGTGCAGAGTGTTGGTACTCAGATCCAAGATGATGTTGTTCTGGTCCAGGAAGTCCAGTCCGATGATCACTTCATTTGATACGTCAGCCACAAGTACTGGATGCTTTATCGCCCGTCGACCAATGACGAACTCCAGTGATGCTTCGCCATGTACCGGTGCGGTCTCTCCGGTCGCGGTTATTAGCTGGAGGTTCCTTTGTGTGGGTTGCACTCTCCACTTCGGGATCACGGTGGGGCTGACGATGGTCCTCGATGCTCCCGTGTCGATTAGCATGGGCCAGCTCACTCCGTTGATAACTCCGTCGACCATCAGGCTGCTATTGTCCCTCCGTAACTTCGTCACACGGACTTGGACTGCCGGGGCTTGACGACTGTCACAAGCCAACCTTTGCCCCCCAAGGCTGGCTAATACTCGTTTCCCTGGGCCGCGCGGTTTTCAGACGACTGACTTCCCGTCGGATACCCTCGGCGGCGGCGATCACCGCAGTCCTTGCTCAGGTGGCCTTTCTTACCGCAGGTCCAGCAGGTCGGTAGTCCTCTTCCGGGCCGCCTCTCCGGTTGTCTTCCGGCTGTGTCGTTGCTGGTAGTGCCGCGACTATCGAAGAAACGGCTTAGCGCCTCCATCAATTCGTCGGCCAGGGGCTTGGTCTCGTTGGGTTTTGCTGGTTCGTCAACGTCCACTTGACGCACCCGCGCGTGCATTCTAGATGCCTGTTTCGCCGTCTCAAACTCAAGTGCGTGGCTCAGCGCATCTGCCAGGGTCTTATTGCGCGCGAGTCGCAGCGCCTGTTGAGTGTCCGAGTCCCGTAGTCCGTCGGTGAAGGTTTGCGTCGCAATCTGCTCCAGAAAGTCGGCCGGCGCTGTTGGGTAGGCTAGCCTTACGAGGCGTGCGATGTCCATCTCGAACTCCTGCAGGGTTTCCGCGTTCTTTTGTACCCGGGTCCGGAGCTGCATCTGGTAGGCCTGCTGAAGATGGCTATCCCCATATCTGGACTCCATATGTGCGATCAGTGAAGCGTAGTCCTGGGATCCGGTCGGGATGGCCTGAAGGACGTTAAGGGCGTCCCCTCTCAGCGCTACAATGAGAGCTGTAGCCTTTTCCGTGCTGTTCCAGTTGTTTATGGAACAGGCTGCCTCGAACTGACGTAAATAGGTGCTCCACGGGACCTTTCCGTCGAAGGTTGGGGGCGTCACTCTGCTCTGTCCCGTTCCTGGTGTCCCCGGTGTACCTGTGGGCGGGCGTCGGCGCAGCTCGGCAACTTCCTCTTGAAGAGCGTTGACTTTCTCTTCCACCCCCGTGAGTGGGCGTTGGCGCAGTTCGGCTACTTCCTCTTGTAGGGCTTTGACTCTCTCATCCACCCCGGTCGGCGGGCGTCGGCGCAGCTCGGCGACTTCCTCTTGTAGGGCTTTGAATCTATCTTCCATCCCTGTCGGCGGGTGTCGGCGCAGCTCAGCAAATTCCTTTTGTAGAGCGTTAAATCTCTCTTCCACCCCCGTCAGCGGGCGTCGGCGTAGCTCAGCAACTTCTTCTTTTAAGGCGTCGAACTTCTTTTCCACTGCCGTGACTTCCTCACGCAGACCCAGTTCTAATTTCTTCAAGTCCTGTGCTAACTTATTCTGCCCGTCTTCCATCTTCTTCTGGCCGTCCTCTATCTTCTTGGTTAAATTCTTCTGGCCATCTTCTAATTTGCAAGTTAGCTCCTTGGTTAAATTCTTCTGGCCATCTTCTAATTTAGCAGTTAGGTCCTCGGCTAACTTCTTCTGGCCGTCCTCCATCTTCTTCTGGCCGTCCTCCATCTTCTTCAGGTCCTCCGCTAACTTATTTTGACCGTCTTCCATCTTCTTCTGGCCGTCTTCTAATTTGCAAGTTAGCTCCTTGGTTAAATTCTTCTGGCCGTCTTCTATGCCATTTAACTTTTCTAGCAATGCTGCCAATTGCGCCTCCATTTTAGTTGTTTGCCTTGTAAAGGGCATGAACTCAGAGGAAAATTTTAAAAAAATTGACCTGCTCGGGTTTTGAAACCAGGACCGTCAGGTGTTGTGCTTGAGTTCGTAATCCCACTTCTGACACCAGTTGTTACGTGCCACCCCCCTAGTGGCACTTTTGTTAACTGGATTACGGTGGGGTACAAAGCACAACACCAATTACTGCTTAAAGAAATAATTAACTTTATTGTGGCCAGAAAATTACACGAATCAGCAAATACAAGCAATTAGGAGCCTTACTCCAGTTTCGTCAAGTCTCTTCCTTGAGCGCTCTTGGCCCTTCCACTTGTCAACAAACCACAGAAGTTAATCCTGCCGCTAATGAGCCTAGTGGCCTTGACAGAACTACATGCAACTTCTTTCTAATGTGCGCCTACTACAGTACTTACGAGCACTTGCTGCGCGCTGTTCACCAGCTGGGAGAAACAATGTCACTTAATTTCGACACCACAATATCTGACACTCCGTGAAAGCACACTTACTCAGAACACGGCAGTCCCCTGTATGTTCCTCACTTCGCCGCTACACTAGGGGTTTCGCAAGTCACCACACTTCTGTCGCTCAGAATAAACGCTCACACTAGCTCGTAAAACACAACAACAACTGCTTCACGGGTCACTCTTATATAGCAAGCCGGTGACTCAATAAATGGTTCTAGATCCATCCAGAGTCCACGGCTTCTCGAGGTTTCCACCGCTGGTCCAGTCACGAATCTTCTGGACTATCCCTTTGTCTGTAGTAGCCCTGTTGCATAAGGCGCGCGCAATACAGGAGGCAAGCCACAGCCCAGCCCCTGGGGCAGTTGTGACTCAAGCGGCGAGCGATGACACCAACTCACAGCCGTAACACCATGATCTATGGATTTTAGTCTAGTATTATAAAGCTTTTCAAGGGGAACGTGATGGTGCAGCGGCTTAGCTGCTCGTCAATCACCCGGACGGCCGTAGTTCCAATCCCGGTGACAGTGGGGTGGAATTTTCACTTGAAAAATTACTTGGCGTCAGAAAGGGCACCCGGCCTTAAATCCCCGGGAAAACCGAAACGAGCCTGATTGGCTCCGGCGACCACAATTAATTGGGATATGCAGTAGAAAGTATTATAAAGCTTTTCAACAAACAACCGAACTAGGTCTTAAACTGGTTATAAATCAATAATAATGTTATTGGTTTTAGGTCCCTTTTAACTACTGTGGCTTTTAGAGACACAGGGGTGCCGGAAGTTTGCTCTGAAGGGGATCTTTAACATGACAGTAAATCTACAGACACGGTTCCCTCGCATTTATGCACCCTTAAATGCCAGCTGACTGCGCCAGGATTAGATCCTGCAACCTTGGGCACAGCAGGCGACAACATTACCGCTGAGCCACGGAGCCAGTCGGTTATCAGAAGCATGTCTCGGTAGGATATCTATGCATGGCTTTGGTGGCATAGTCGGTAGCATGCTGAACTGCTATGCCCAAGTTCGAGGGTTCAAACCCAGTCGAAGTCGTCGGGCCCATGTCATAGATTTATGGCACGTAAAGGAACTTACAACTACAATTGGTAGTGTGTAGCCAAAATTTGTAGGCTATTGAGTTAGACACGCTCTATCAAGTTCAAATGTACGCCGTTGGGTCTCAGTGACAGTGGTGTCTGATCGCTTAAATTGAAATTGGAAAACCTACGGCGTTCATATGAAATGCCCTGCTATGGCCATTGGCTGAAAATCAAATATAAATATCTATACATTTTGAAAATTAAGACATACGGTAGGCTAAGTAAACGTAAAAGATGACATCTCAAATGCGTGCCGAAGTTTTAATTTTCAGATGTAGAAAATGTTTTTTTTTTTTTTATAGTCAGAGAGCTGATTTAATGAATAAAGATTTTGTACAATAATGTAAATTTATTCACGAATCCTTTGGAAGCAAACCAATTAATGTCGCCAGGATAAAGCTCACAAACTGTTTGTTAATTCTCTTATGAAATACCTGGTCTCCCACATGGCTGCTGTGAAGGTACGGTACACAATTGTTATTGCCGATATTTTGTAAAATTGGCACTGTATTATTTTGTCAAATTCTGTAATGAATTGTTTCAAACCCACAGAAAAGATACGAAGTACCTACAATTGAGCCATTTAAGACCTTAAGATCCTTTTATACTTTTCGTTTCACAAATCACACTGGTATTTTTACTAATTAACTATAATGTTACCGAAATAACTAGCTTTTGATATGGTTAAGAATTTGATATATTATACCCATACTATCAACCCGCCCCGGCTTCATCTGGTATCTTAAAGGGGTCACTCTGTGTAAGCTTAAAAGGAGCACGGACGGTAGGTCTCAGACGCAATTCAGAAAAGCCGAGGTGAACAGCGAAACTCCAAACACTTATAGTATATTCTTCTCTGAAGCCTTAACTCGACACAACCCGACAGTTAATGCTGGCCGAAGCTGGGGTGATGGGCTCGCTCGCTAGCTCGTAAACTCAATCCGAAGCTAGTAATTTAAATTTTCACTAAATGGAGATTGTTGGAAGAAATTAAAACGTAAAATCACTTGGCGATGTATTAAAGATAAAGATATGCTGTCGCGGACTTCCTTGTAGAACTTTTCATGCTGATCAATTCTTACACTCATAGTATATGGATATGTTTAATGGTTTACCCAGCGTAAGCTTAAAGGGCGCACGGACGATAGGTTTTCCTTCGACACGATTCAATGAAATCGTTACTGCTCGGCTTCCTTTGGTCGTAAATGAATGTTTTCCTACAGAAACCTTCCTCGAGAAATTATTTACTGAATGGTGAAAACCGCGTCAAAATCCATTCAGTGGATTTAGAGATTACCCGTTACATCCAGGATTCGTAGACTTGGTTTCATGTAGAGATGCCAGCGACTATCATTATAACAAATAGCCTACATGAATTTATAACTAGGATGGACTATGAATTCCACGTAAGACTCATTAAAAACGTCATACAACTGTACCTAGGGATACTTATAGAGGACTGGACTAATAAAAACAAAGCATTCTTTTTATGATTCTATGAATTAAAAGTGTACAGTATATCAACATTGTGGCTTTTTTCTGTAGTAGTTGGTTGTTTAACGTGACTTATGTTTAGAATGGAAATAATCACTCAGGTGAGTTAAAATTCAAAAAGCCTTTGCAAAAGTGAAATCATCTGTTCCGCGAATAACGTGCTCAAGGCAGTTGTCAGCTTGCTGGCCGCCGCAAGCGCTAGTGTCGCTTCACCTACAAAGAGGATGCCATTTCGTAGCGCAGCGAGCTTCGCGACTGTGTATTTTAGACTGTGGTAATACAACTCCGTCCTCCCAGGGTTGCCAATCTAACTTTTCCCTCGCGAAATAACTTGTAGCTAATTTCAAACTGAGGCTAGCGCCAAATAATTTTCAATCCCACACAGCGGGACAATATTAGCTTTTCTTCTTTCCTTGCGGGAGAGAAGTTATTTGTAAATTAGTCTATTTTTTATTAAAAATAACGCGATTTAATGAAGACTTAGAAAATTCTATGGGTACATTAACACTAATTTTGGGATCATTATTAACATCATGAGCATGAGATAAGCGTCAGCCGAGTTAATTCATATTACGTAAATAAATGTCCAGCAATTCCCCGAATTACGGTTATCTCCCAGTTACGAAAGGGTGACATTTGTCGCCTGAGTAGTGTAAGCAATTAAACCTTTTTCCGGCTGCATGTAGCATTTGTAAGGTAAGAAGGGCCTTGGTAGGTGAAGAAATCTTCGAAAATGATAGTTTAGGCTTTCAGGGCTAATTGCAATATAAAGCACAGGATCTTGTTGGAAAAATTGAATAAACATGAAAATGAGAACCGGTATTGAATTACCCATAAATCAACATGATACATCGTGAGAGGACATGCCCTCTTTTGCTGAGAACTCTGTAAATAATTTCTCTTGTTGAGAGATACGCAGTCTTCATGTTAGTAGCACAGATATATTTGA
The DNA here is from genome assembly GCA_946902985.2 of Meconema thalassinum. Taxonomy (NCBI): domain Eukaryota; kingdom Metazoa; phylum Arthropoda; class Insecta; order Orthoptera; family Tettigoniidae; genus Meconema; species Meconema thalassinum. Next base: position 777,925,818 of record OX336388.2, on the reverse strand, counting down.
GTTTATTTTGTTCCTGTGAGGGGAACAGGAATGTTCTAGATTTACCATTGAGGTGAGACATTTTAGTAAAAAATTAACTTAATTATTTAAAGAACTGATTTGTTTTTGTCTTTTGAGCATATTGTATTACTCGAAAAATTCGGGATCAAAATACAAGAAACTTTGCTTGTGTAATAATATCTCATAGAGAAATGGAAATACTTGTAGATATGTTGTTAATTCATTTGAGGGACTTGAGTCACCTTGGTCATCAGCCCCGTGTAGTTGGGAGTGTGTTGAAGTTGTCTGGCAACCTGTATTGCTGTGATGATTGTAGTTGTGTGTGTAAATGTGTCTGGGACAGGAATGGAGTAGACGCTCCGGGACTTGAGCAAGGTACTATCCCGGCAATTTCCTGTAGGGAGTGTGGCAAATCTCGGGGAAAAACACTCAGATAACCGCTGTCAGCACTGGGATTCGAACCTACGATATCCGTACTTACCACAGCTGCCCTCGCGGCCATGGTGCACGTTTGACGAGCGTGGCTACGCCGCTGGACGAAATGCTTGTAGAATTTGGCTTGAGTACCTAGGCTATACCCCCCTCCCCCCCCCCCCCCTGACCGATCCTGGCTACGCTACTGGTTGGCGTGTTAAGCGTGAGAGCATGGTTGAACTCGTCGTCGACCTCGAGATGAGTGTACGCGTCGGTGATATCCAGATGGCAGAAGAGAGTGGCGCCGCGCATTCGGTTGAACAGATGTTCCACCTTGGGAATCGGATGTTCATCGATGATGATCCGCGGGTTGAGAGTAGGCTTGTAGTTGCCTGTGATCCTCAGTTTGCCGTTCTTCTTGGCGACGACGTGCGTTGTCGATGCCCACTCAGAGTAGTCAACTCTTTTGTAGAAGCCAGATGCAATTTTCTTGTCGATTTCCTTGGCATAGGCATCGCGGAGGGCAACTGGTACGTCTCGAGCTCTGGCGAAAATAGGTGAGGCTCCAGCCTTTAGGTGCATCTTCGCTGGGGGACCTGAGATCTTCCCGGGGGTGTCGCTGAACACTTCCTGGTAGCGAGATAGAATGTTGTCGAGCTGCTTCTGTTGTTCCAAGGTCAGAGCCTGCTTGTCTGAGAGCTTGTGGATTGGGTCGGGTTTTGCGAAGAGGTATAATAATAATATAGTATGGCCTCGGTGCCGGGTGCAAGCTTTGTTATTTGACACCCAGAGGGCAGCTTGCATGTCGATGCGAAGAGGTGACCAAAGTCGATCTCCCGTACAAACTCTGAAATCCACTCTCGGCCAAAGAGCGATTCAACTTCATCGTCAACCACATAGAGATTCAGGTTCCTGGTTGTGGTTCCGATGGTGGTGCACACTGACGTTTTGCCAATGCATTTAATCGGATGGCCAGTGTAACTGACGAAGTTACGATCGTTTCTCTGCAACACAAAACCTGGTTTGATCATACTTAGCTTTGATTTGCTCATGGTTGAGCAGGGGGCGCCGGTGTCGAGTTCCATTTTGACGGTGGTTCCCTCTATGTTGACATCAACCAGTGGCTTAGGTGCTGCGTTGACCAATCCGATGACCTCGATTTTGCTGAGGTAGTCCCCAACGTCGAGGTTTCCTGCTGGAAGCTCTTCTTCGGTCACATGGTTTGTTGTTCGATGTTTCCACGATTTCGATCGGCAAACTTTTCTGATGTGACCTTTCTTGCCACACTTCAGACACTCGGCGTTCAGGAACCTGCACTGACTGCGAGGGTGAGCTTCACCGCACCCTGCACATGTTGATTGGTTGTCCTGGGATGCACTCTGGTTTGCCTGGTGTGGCCCTTGGTGCTGCCTGGTTAGGTTGTTAGACCCTTGACTTCGATGAGCTGACTTGCTGCGTGGCGGCTGCTGGTTGCTGTTCTTCCTGTACAGAGGCTTCTCGTATCCAATCCGACTGGTTGATTCAGACTTAACGGAAGCTGTTTTGACCTCGTCGGTGGTAATGCGAGTAGCTTCGAGTGCGTGCGCGATTTCATATGCTGCGGTGAAGTTCTCTGGTTGTTTTGCAATAATCTCGTCGCACATTTCTCGTGATTCCAATCCTGCGAGCATTTGTTCAATTAACATGCGATCAAGAAATGTGCCATACTCACATAACGTTGCAGCCTGCCGCAGTCTTGAGGTGAAGCTAGCGATGGTTTCTCCTTGCTTCTGCACTACACTCCGAAATGTGATGCTCTCGGCAAACTTGTAGCGTGTGGCGTCGAAGTGGCCTTTCAGCTTAGATTGAATCTCGTTGTATGACAGAGTTTCCGGATCATTAGGACTCACCAGGATCTTCAGGGCATCATTGAGTTCAGATCCCATGTAAACCCGTGAAAAATGTGCGTGTTGATCTGCGGGTACCTTGCTCAAGTTGAGCGCCCATGTAAAGCGAGTGAAATAGTCGGCTACAGTCGTCCCGTCGGTAGCACGATAAGGTTGCATTGCGAACTTTGGCGGTCGAGGCTCTGATGACGTTGTTGCCGGATTGTCTGTCCGATAGCGTCGGCGATCATTGCCGAGAATTGTTGGAGATGCTGAGAGGTTAAGTCCGGCATGGTGGAGATGAGTGGAGAACAGTACTTCTAACACGCACTTGCGATGAACTTAGTTCGGTGCACACACTTGCGTTGAGGTTAGAAAGTTCACTCGGTTTAGTATGTCCAACACACACTCCGATGAACGTCGTTCGGTGCAACCCTTGCGTTGAGGTTAGAAAGTCACTCGGTTTCACAGCGTTATTTATTTTATCCCACTTCTGACACCACTGTTATATCGTGGGAGATACAAGATAAATAACATCATCATCTTTCTTCGGCTTTTCCCATTTAATTGGGGTCGCCGGAGCCAACCAGGCTCATTTTGGTTTTGGCCGGGGATTTAAGGCCGGATGCCCTTCCTGACGCCACGTGATTTTTCAGGTGAAAATTTCACCCCGCTGTCACCGGGATTCGAACCCCGGCCGTCCGGGTGAAAGACGAGCAGCTAAGCCTCTGCGCCATCACGCTCCCCACAAGATAAATAACATACACTTGTTAATATAACACAATGGTTTATTAAACACTAGTCGATACACAACGATACAGAAGGTGGACTAACTTGAGCGGAACTGTCGTCTACAGTCCTTGGGTGCATATATACATAGTAGCTGGAAAGTTCCAGAATCGAATGTTCCAGATTGGAATGTTCTGGGCATAGTGACTAGAATGTTCGTGTTAACTCAAGTAGCCTAAATACACAACACTGACTAGAATGTTCATATAAACACAGCACTTTCTAGAATGTTCATGTTAACTCAAGTAAATACACAACAAGGACAAACACATCAACAAGCAGGTGAGGACAATGGAAGAAGTTGTAAGAACAAACACATCAACAGGCAGGTGCGAATAATGGAAGAAGTTGCAAGGACAAACACATCAACAAGCAGGTGAGGACAATGGATGAAGTGTAAGGACAAACACATCAACAGGCAGGTGAGGACAATCGATGAAGTTGTATGGACAAACACATCAATAAGCAGGTGAGGACAATGGAAGAAGTTTTAAGGACAAACACACAACAAGCAAGTGAGAACAATGGATGAAGTTTTAAGGACAAACATATCAACAAGCGGGTGAGGACAATGGATGAAGTTTTAAGGACAAACACATTAACAAGCAGGTTAGGACAATGGAAGACGTTTTAAGGACAAACACATGAACAAGCAGGTGAGGACAATGGAAGAAGTTTTAAGGATAAACACATCAACATGCAAGTGAGGAGAATGGATGAAGTTGTAAGGACAAACACATCAACATGCAGGTGAGGACAATGGAAGAAGTTGTAAGGACAAACACATCAACAAGCAGGTGAGGACAATTGAAGAAGTATTAAGGACAAACACATCAGCAAGCAAGTGAGAACAATGGATGAAGTTTTATGGACAAACACATCAACAAGCAGGTGAGGACAATGGATGAAGTTGTAAGGACGAACACATCAACAAGCGGGTGAGGACAATGGAAGAAGTTTTAAGGACAAACACATCAACAGGCAGGTGAGGACAGTGGATGAAGTTGTAAGGACGAACACATCAACAGGCAGGTGAGGACAATGGATGAAGTTGTAAGGACGAACACATCAACAAGCAGGTGAGACAATGGAAGAAGTTTTAAGGACAAACACATCAACAAGCAGGTGAGGACAATGGATGAAGTTTTAAGGACAAACATATCAACAAGCGGGTGAGGACAATGGATGAAGTTTTAAGGACAAACACATCAACAAGCAGGTTAGGATAATGGAAGAAGTTTTAAGGACAAACACATGAACAAGCAGGTGAGGACAATGGAAGAAGTTTTAAGGATAAACACATCAACATGCAAGTGAGGAGAATGGATGAAGTTGTAAGGACAAACACATCAACATGCAGGTGAGGACAATGGAAGAAGTTGTAAGGACAAACACATCAACAAGCAAGTGAGAACAATGGATGAAGTTTTAAGGACAAACACATCAACAAGCAGGTGAGGACAATGGAAGAAGTTTTAAGGACAAACACATCAACAAGAAGGTGAGGACAATGGATGAAGTTGTAAGGACAAACACATCAACAAGCAGGTGAGGACAATGGATGAAGTTTTAAGGACAAACATATCAACAGGCAGGTGAGGACAATGGAAGAAGTTTTAAGGACAAACACATCATCAAGCAGGTGAGGACATTGGAAGACGTTTTAAGGACAAACACATCAACAAGCAGGTGAGGACAATGGAAGAAGTTTTAAGGACAAACACATCAACAAGCAGGTGAGGACAATGGAAGAAGTTTTAAGGAAAACACATCAACAAGCAGGTGAGGACAATGGGTTTTAAGGACAAACACATCAACAGGCAGGTGAGAACAATGGATGAAGTTTTAAGGACAAACATATCAACATGCAGGTGAGGACAATGGAAGAAGTTTCGAGGACAAACACATCAACAAGCGGGTGAGGACAATGGAAGAAGTTTTAAGGACAAACACATCAACAAGCGGGTGAGGTCAATGGAAGAAGTTTTAAGGACAAACACATCAACAGGCAAGTGAGGACAATGGAAGAAGTTTTAAGGACAAACACATCAACATGCAAGTGAGGACAATGGAAGAAGTTTTAAGGACAAACACATCAACAGACAGGTGAGGACAATGGATGAAGTTGTAAGGACAAACACATCAACAAGCAGGTGAGGACATTGGATGAAGTTGTAGGGACAAACACATCAACAAGCGGGTGAGGACAATGGAAGAAGTTGTAAGGACCAATGGTGACTGCTGATTTTCGTAATGTGTAGGTTGGTGTTGGTTTAAATGCAACCAATAGCAAGACTTGAGGATCTCAGTCGACGTCCTCACAGCCATTAAACAGACCAAACCTGCTCCTTCCCCCTCAAGGGTTCCCATACATTTCAAAAGCTATAAACACGTGCTTTGAGGATGCAAGGCATCCTTCCTCAGCTTCTACTCCGGACGGTGAAGGTCACACTTCACCCATCTAGGGGTGAATGTAGAACTACCAACTACTGATAGTGACAGTGAGACAGAGCTTTTCGAGAGGGCGCGCAAGGTAGCTCCAAAGACTATTTTACAAAACAATCAATTTTTTTTAACAGTTACAGCTGAGAACTGACTGTAGGATGATCCTCACGTCCTACATGGAGGAATCGCCACTGGTAAGGACAAACACATCAACAAGCAGGTGAGGACAATGGAAGAAGTTGCAAGGACAAACACATCAACAGGTAGGTGAGGACAAATCAAATAATAATCCGAGTTCTTAAAATTTGAGTAGATTTTATAAAAACATGTAAAATTTTTGTAACATATTTTACTAAAGCCTACACTAAAGAGGGTTGTCTGAGCGGCTTGTGGACGTTCCACAGTTTCATATACCGGTAAGTATCAACATCAGATCCTTCAACACGTTAGCTGTAGACAAGCGATATTTTATGTTGTAGTTATAGCTTTAGTCATCACAACACAGCACATTTCCACATATAAGTTTACAATTCTACTGTAATTATAGGGCTTACTGCTAAGTGTATCACAGCAATAGTAGCTACACCTTAATAGATTAGTTTGGGGGAAGAAGACAGTTTTTGTTGATGGGATACCGGTCATTTCTAAGTTTTGCAACACTAAAATAAATAGTGGCTTCGGTGGCGTAGTTGGTAGAATGCTGAACTGCTGTTCCCAAGATAGCGGGTTCAAACCCGGCCCAAGTCGTCGGATATTTTAAGAGGGCTAAAAATCCTTCACTATGCCTTTCTTTGGAGGGGAAGTAAAGCCGGCGATCCCATGTCATAGATTTATGGCATGTAAAAGACACTTCCTCTAACTAAACTTGTGTGAAGCAAAATTTGTAGGTTAGGTTTGACTGAAGTTCCAACGTATGTCACCAGGCGCTGGTTGCGATGGCATCTAGCAGTAGCCAAGTTCACAGCTAGATGTTGTTGATGGTAGCATTTGGTAGCAAAAATAGGTACCGATACTTGAAATTATCGTCTGCAGTCCTTACTTGAATTAAAAACAGATAACACACACTAATACAGTCATCACAATTAACACCGGTTATCAGACAGATTCTACACACACCCAAAGTACACGGGGCCACATGACCGCGTTGTCGCACCCTCTAAACTAAGGAACCAACCAACTAAAATACATCACTAAGCAGCCGGCGCAGTGGTAATGCAGACACAAATCATAACCATACTGATTTCTCACAAAGCATGAGTTATAGAATCATCTGTAAATGTCATTATTTAATTTAAGAAATGTTTATTCAGCTTATTAATTATTATCAGTTTGTGTTTTTTGTTGTTGTTTTGTTTTTGTTTTTTTTTGGTAAAAATTCCAAAGTGCGGCGGGGGTTATAACCCCCGGTAACACCCTTCTGGCTACGTCACTAGTTATGTGACTGTAGTGGGATGCAAACAACTCAACATCTTTGTTGTTGTGCTTTACACCCATCAAGATACACGATGAACGATCTGGAAATAGTCAACCCCAGTGGCCTGGAGGTGGTGTAATATTAGACAGGATCCATCTTGAATAAATTGAAGAAATTGTTTCATTATTTATTTATTTATTTATCGTATGGCTTTTAGTGCCGGGAGTGTCCAAGGACATGGTCGGCTCGCCTGAGTCTGTAGCTGCTTCCAGCGGACACCCTTAGGATGAGCTACAAGTTCCGCTCAATTTCAAGTAGTTCCAACTTTCGCTACCAGATATCAATTATACCTAGTGGTAAACGTTGGAACTTTGATAGAGCGTTCCGACGAAATCTAACCTAACAATTTAGCTTCACACAAGTTTAGTCTGTGGAGGGATTTTTACATGCCATAAATCTATGACAAGGGACCGCCGGCTTTACTTCCCCTCCGAAGGAAGGCAAACTGAAGGATTTTTAACGCTCTTAAAAGATCCGACGACTTCGGCCGGGTTTGAACCCGCTATCTTGGGAACAGCAGTTCAGCATGCTACCAACTACGCCACCGAAGCCACTCTGGGCACATGTGCTGCCGATTAGCCACCCATGCTTTAGAATAGATCAATAACAGTGATACTTACTTGGCTGTAAAGAGTGGTATAGTATATTCCACCATAGCAGGAACACCCCAGTGCAGAGTGAAGTCCAATATTGCAAAGTCCACCTGCTGGTAAAACACCATGGCTGCTGCATACATTTTAGTCTGTTTCGTCATTGGTTCGTAGATAGTGCTAAACACAGTTAAAACAATTACTGCAGTTTGTCTATTGCCCTTACGTCACAGCCCTTCCTAATGATATTCTGGACCATGCAAATCCTTTAGGGAGTATAAATCTCAGAATATTATTGAAAATCCACAGCCTGCTTCCAGTCTCCGACCGGGTCAGGAATGGAATGAATGAAGCCCCCAATCTAGCGGCGAGGATATGAACTGTGCCGGCTGCCGAGGCCTGACGCACTCCTCTGGGGCAATGATTACATGAATGACAGATGAAATGAAATGATAGTGGAGAGTGTTGCTGGAATGAAATTGACAGGGAAAACCGGAGTACCCGGAGAAAAACCTGTCTGCCTCCGTTTCGTCCAGCACAAATCTCACATGGAGTGACCGGGATTTGAACCACGGGCCCAGCGGTGAGAGGCCGGCATGCTGCCGCCTGAGCCACGGAGGCTTCCCTCAGAATATTATTAAATAACATAAAGGGATTAGGTGTGGATGAGATTTTAGCACAATGCGAGCTTCATTGGAAGATAGAAGACAAAGGATTCGTGTTGGATGATCATTGTCAAACAGATTAGGGTGGAAAGGGGCATACCTCAGGGCAGTAAATTGGGACCTTTCTTGTGTCTAATGTAGTAAATGATTGAAGTGGCAATGATATGGGGGCAGCCTGATGATCTCATGGCCATGTTTTCTCGCCAGTTCATCCACGTGGTACATTGGTTTAGGCTTGCGCTGCCGTATAAGGTTGAGAAAGATTCCCTTCGTCATAGAGCTGTCGCATAGTACACTATGGCGCCGAGCCATTCCAACATTCGCGGCTTCGTGCTTCAAGTTGTTGGAGCTTTGTCTATCTGCACTGTGTGGTACGAAGCATTGTCCATTACAATAACACTGTGTTCAGGGTTGTTGGGTAACATTGTTCCTGGAACCATTTTAAAAACCGGTTGTGGTCCATGTCTTCATGGTAATCACCAGTTCTTTTCGACCTAAAGCGCAAAAGCGCAATATTAACAGAGCCGTATGATGACCCGGTGTGAAGGATAATAAATCGACCCCCTCTGCCTGACTTTCATTGTCCTCTGAACTGAGTCGTCACTCCAACTCATAGACACTGTGTGACCAGCATTGACCCACGTTTCATCTAACCACACAATATCCATAACACTTTTGTCGTTAATTTCACTTAGGAAATTACACCTCAAAGCCACAATATCTAGCCTCTCCATGATAACCTTCCTGTGATTAATTTTCTTATATTTAAATCCCACGTCATGCAACACTTTATTCAGTGAGAAAAGGCGTCCTTGAAATAATTCTGCCTCTCTGAGCGAAACAGAAGTTTGCAACATGTTGGAATTTCTTTCCTAAAATAATAGCTATAAACATGCCGTCTAACAGCATCTTGTTGAAAGCCATCTAAATTAGTGACCCCTTCCCTCTGCCTCTTCTTCCCTGGAGTTGATAGTTTAGACGGGCCAGCCTCATCAGACTGGAACTTCTCTGTCGTCACTGGACACAGAATGGTTTTACTCACACCAAGAGCCTTTGCAGTTCTTTTCCTCAACAAATGGAATCAGAGGTTCCTCCCGCAAGCGCATCATTTCCTATTCCTCCATAAAATTCCTCACAGCACATACCATCTCCCTTGCTTGGCTATGGAGAGTCACACCACGGCCTGAAGTTGTTCTATGTCATGGAGAATGGATCCTGGGCCTACACGAGCACGTACGGATGCCATTTTTACGCAACGAAAACAGACACGATGATGCTAATAAAAGAAATAAACTCAAAAATCTGTATATATACACGCCTCCAACAAACACAGAATGGGGGCAGATGACCTCGTAGTTCCTCCCCTTTAAACAACAATAACTAATAACCTATAAACACAGAATGATAACGCCTACTATATCCTATGAAAGAATAAGCTAATGCACTTCAATAGATACACGGGATAATACTGATGACAGTGACGAGTCAAGGCACAGTAGAACACTGCGTCAAACCATGTGCTCACTGCTGTGTCGGCATACATTGCTACACTGCTCGCTGTTGTCATGGAGACCGTTACCCCGTCTCGTCTCCACTCCCCACCTTATCCTTGAAGCGGATGACAGACTTCACCGTTCATCTTTCGTAAACCAGAGTATAGTACAGCCATCACAATAACACAGGTTATCACACAAATTACACACACCGAAGTACACGAGGCTACATGACCACCACGATGTCGCAAAGTCCCTAAAATAAGCAACAACAACGCTTCAAGACTTTAAAATGACCTATCTTGTATTTGATAGATTTAATACAAATTACTCACGTGAAGTTGAAGTGTTGCTCCAGAAGATGCCAGACATGACCCACGAAGCCCCCAGTGTTTACGATCTGGGAATTGAACCATCTGACTGTTGTGAACGGAGTGTTCTGTCATATACACAAAATGCAAATAAATATCAATGTTTGAGCTGGAATATTATGATAATTAGGTTACAAATGTAGGGTGGCAATGTCGAAAATGTTTGAAAATATGTTATTGTCAATACAATTACCAATATTATTGAAAACAAGTGAATCCGTGACTAACTAAAGAGCCTACTTTTCTTAAAATTTATGATTCATGCCAATGATTAATTTACCGTATATAGAACCATCTAGATTCTAGAATAATGACTAAATTAAGTTGGTAATACTAACATTTTAAATAGTTCGAAATATACCTGAACTAGTGTCGCCTAATGGAGCACTACAGTTGGCAGCCCTGGTGACTGAATATATTCTTCGTTCCATCTCTTAAGGTACAGAATGCACATACAAAATTTGGTTGAAGTCCAATGAATAGTATGAACATTACATGCAGTTAGACATTGAATATCTCAGAATGCATAAAATCATGTTGGCAACAATGCCATGTGTATGTAACTCAGAAATAATCTGTAATATTATGATGTATTATTGTGCCAATTTAGATGAAATCCATTTGTTAATATAGAAGTTACATGTGTTTAGTGCTTTTCAGTCGGTCAACACGAATGTACCCAAAAGAGATGGGTTATGCCCATCTCTTTTGGGTACATTCGTGTTGACCGACTGAAAAGCACTAAACTCTTGTTTACTAAGGCAACACTGAAAATATGGCTTCAAACACCACAACGAAGTTACATGTATTTAAAAATTGGACATATCAGCAGGTTTAGAATCATGTTGGCAGCACTGATGTATATTAGTTATTACCCTTTCACGAATTGATTGCCGGCGGTCGAGTTGGAAACTATTCTTTGTTTACTTGTGCCACACGTCAGCCTGCTTGGTTGACAGGTACAGTTGCGCGTTTAGGATATGACTCAGCTCCAGTAGCCTCAGTCATCGTTCAACTGTCCGTGGTGACATGAGCTCCTGTGACGCTTATCTGCGCTTCTAGTAAGACAGGTAGCGCGCGCAATGCTGCTTGACTTATGTGAAACTGCACTCTGTCATCGCTGTGTCCTCCGCTTCGCCCCGCGGGGCTTGTACTATAATGAACAACAAACGGTGGCGCAGCCACGCTCAACGGCAATCAAATCTTAAACTGGTAATACGGTCCTCCAAATTAATCTGGAATGTCACGCACTATACTAGTGCAAAGTTTAGATCTGTTGGCTTGCATTCCTTCTGAGATATTGATATTAGAATAAAACAAGATGTTCAGTAAAGAACATAATAGCCTACTTCCTCCTAAACTTTCTCCTCACAACTCATTGTCCTTTTCAAGGAGTATAATTGACTGTTGGTTGTAGTAGCTTGTTGAATAACAACGTGCTATTATATTTACTATGTTTGCATGGCGAACTCAAATCGATTTGAATACGATCCTGTTTTCAGTACGATGCCTGTTAAAATGAGCATTTTCAGTTCGTCAATACGGTATATAATGAATGGTGACCAACCGGCAGTTATATTGGCTATCTCGTATTAAACAGCAAACCATAAAAGACACGTAATTATCATCCGACGTTTTTATTGACGGGTTGTTTGTAATCATGAAAACTGGATGCGCGGAAGATTTTGGTGTTTTTTGTTCTTAACAAGTTTATGTTCAGTTTAATAATGATAAAATATTATTGGTTTTTCGTCCCTTTTAATTACTGAAGCTTTTGGAGAGGCCCGGCTGCTGGAATGTTGCCCCGAATGAGGTGTGTAACGTGCCAGTAAATCTACTGACACGGCTCCCTCGCATTTATAAAAAAAATAGGGCTATAAGCACCCTGACTGAGTGACTGCGCCAGGATTCGATCCTGTTACCTTGGGAAAAGCAGGCGAGAAAATTACCGCTGCGCCACTCAGCTCTATGTTCAATTTATTCAATCTAGTGGACAAATGGGAAAAGGAACGGATTAAGCGGCAAAGTGAGACGGTGTATTTTCACTTTTTCTGATCACATTTTACGTAGAGATAGGCCCTACACCAGACATTAACGGTAAAACAGACAAAAATACATTAACGCTAAAAACGCGTGTAAACAAACTTCGGTACGCTTATCAACCACGACAGGAACACAGACAGTTTAGTTGGTTGGTTGGTTCCTTAATTTAGGAGCTGCGACAGCACGGTCTTGTAGTGTACTTTGGGTGTGTGTAGAATCTGTCTGATAACCGGTAGACTATCAAATGTGATGTCTGTATTAGTGTGTGTTATCTGTTTTTAATTCAAGTAAGGACTGCAGACGATAATTTCAAGTAGTTCCAACTTTCGCCACCAAATGTTACCGTCCACGACATCTAGCTGTGAACTTGGCTACTACTACAACCAGGACTTGGTGACGAACGTTGGAACTTAAGAACATTAATCAAATCTAACCTACAAATTATGCTTCACGCAAGTTTGGTTAGTGGAAGGTTCTTTTACATGCCATAAATCTATGATATGGGCCCGCTGGCTTTACTTCCCCTCCGAAGGAAGGCATACGGAAGGATTTTTATCGCTCTTAAAAAATCCGACGACTTCGGTCGGGTTTGAACCCACGACCTTGGGCATAGAAGCTCAGCATGCTTCCAACTACGCCACCGAAGCCGCCTTGCAGAATAGACTGGACGCTGAAAGTCAGAATAGTCTAAAATGTAAATGTTTGTATGTTAGGGACCCCGGAGGAGAGGGGGCATATTCCCCAAGAGCCCCCCGGTAATCGCTGCCACCCCAATAATATTCTGAAACACGCCCATGGTCGGGTTATAGAGAGTTTACTCTACGTGTTATAATACAAAGTTGGGAGTATGAACTTACACTCATTGTGGTTCCGAAGACAGCTGTCCCTCGGAGGTTGCGTCGTCTTTCAAGTACGCTCTTGGTTGGTGCTTCTAGGGTACAATTTGGGAACCAGAATCCCCAGTGACGGTAGTATACTCGGGGCTCTGGTAGGCCTAAGTGGTACAATTCACGAATGTGAAACATACCGTCGCTGTACTGCTGAGCGATCAAAACTTGAGCGTGTACCGGCACCTGCATGGCTCGGAGGAAGCTGACAGGGAGTTTGTTCACGGTAAGTATGAGCCAAACTGGTGGAATAGTTTGATCAAGTTCGTGGTCTATTCTGCTAGAGAAACCCCAGACTTTGGAGCTGGACAGCTGGAAGAGAGATAGCTTTATAACTAGACTAATATTTATTGTACGTTGGGTGATCAGAAACTAAGGTTACGAAGCCCGCGGTGAAACGTATACATTTTATTTCATTATCTTTGTGTGCCCCGGTAAACACGGCAAGCTAAGACGACGTTGACTGGCGCTGATCGCGGGCGCGCGTACACGGTTCAGTCGGTGGTTGGCACGCACTTTTATACTTATACCAAACATTTTCAATAATGTGTACTTACAGTGCTCATAGTCGATGCTGAAAATGTCCGACCTCTCTTGTAACACACACCTGACATCTTCTGATGAAAGAATGCACAACAATCTCATATTTTTTTGTTCTGTAAGAACACAACGTTGTCTGTTATTTTTTTATGTTCGACCCTGACTATTATATGGCAGAAAACTGTACTATAATGAGGCTCATTATAACACTACTTTTCATTATGAAACAGTTTCTCCCATCAATCAAAGCTCAAGAAACAGTTGTTTGACCAATTAGATAATTAGATGCGCTGAGTTTCACGGCCTTCTAATTTAAATTTCACTGCCTGGCCTAGTGTCATAGTAGGGTAATTGAGGAGTCCATGGTCAAATACATGGCATTCTCTGCGTCTCATGCGCTCTGTTCAGTACATAAAACTTGCGAAATCTCGACAGATATTTATGAATATTTATGTTCGAACATAAAATAGTTATACTAATTATCGTCGAACATAAACAGTCGTATGCAACTCGCCTATAATGGCAATTATGACACTCGTATGGAAATTATAAAACTCGCATACGCTCGATTTATAAACATGCTCGTTCTTAATTATTGCCATTATAGGCTCGTTGCATAATGTACTATTTTCTTATTAACGGAGCCTGTTTTCTTGAATCGTTTAGCGAGCCTCCTAATTGTACTGGCATTAGGCACAGTTCTTCCTGGAAACTTGATTCGAAATTTTCGTCTCGTTCCAGAACAAGACTTTCTGCTTTTCATTGTACACGTTCGCGCAATGTGAATTGGTGTCTAGGCATGACCAACAGTCATAGTAATCACAATACTCACTAAACGTGCAACACTAACGTCTAAGCTTTGCAGATACACGTTCATATTAATGACAAATCACGTGTGAACTAATGATATGAGTCAGCGGAGCGGGGTATTGTGAGGTCCACTGCTCCGCACCTGGCCAGCCAAAAACGCCATAGTTTGCCGCGATTACCAAGGCGCACAAAGATGATGACTAGGTTATTTTTTCACATGGTCTCCATATCGGTTTAGGCACTGTCGCTTCGTGGGATGAGTTTGAATGTTCCCTCCTGGCGACAATTCTGTCCTTGCTTGTTCAGCCATGTTGTCGCGAAGTGTTTCACCTCCTCGTCTGAAGCGAATCGTCGACCTCCTAGGTGCTCCATCAAGTGAGGAAACAAGTGAAAGTCACTTGGAGCGAGGTCCTGGAAGTAAGGAGGGTGGTCAACGATGTACCAGCAAAACTGCTTGAACAGCGTGGTTGCCTTCTGTGCTGTATGAGTTCGCGCGTTATCAGGAAGCAAGATGACGCCCTCGGTGAGAAGTCCTGGCCCCGGTTTCATGTTTCGCACACAGAAATCGAATAACTGAGCGGATCTTTTCGCGAGACCAGTTTTCCAAACGAATCGCCATTAGTTGTTTACCTACAACTAGCGCTGTAGGTGGCGGGTGGCTGAAACACAGCACAATTACCAACCGTAGGCTATGACTGTCTTCGAATCACCCCACACTACTAATGTCTCTATAACAGACGAAACTCTAGGAATACCAGTCTTGTAACCTTAGTTTCTAATCACCCCTCGTATCTTAAACAAATGTCTAAATTATTTTTCCACCATTCAAAGAGAAAAGAATGTCTGTGAATGAAAGAGACTTTTTCAAATTTGTGAATTTGTTTAAAATAGTTCACCATCATTTAACAAGGTGGTTTAGATCACACTTTTTAATGATTTATCAAACAAGACATTATGACAGAGATGTTATGATGCGTTCAACTGGAACACATATAAAATAGATCGTAACATGTGTGCTTAAAAGTCTAGTACCCATAATTATATTTAATTTATAAATTTATTTTAGACATATATAAATTATGCGAGTCAATGTGGTGCCAAACAAAGAAGTATTAGAAATACAGAAACACTCGAACTGCTTTTAAGAGGGAACTAGGATTTTCTGTAATTAGTTAGCTACTAGCTGAAGTACCCGTGCTTCGCTGCGGGTGATAAATAAATTAAAATGTGAAGGTGATAGTTAAAACAGGGGTAGGCGAGGTGCTGCGCGGAGGGAGGGTCCAACTACACCGGTCGGCGTTGACCGTATTATATAGCACAAATTTAGGTTTAACTCGTTAACCGTTGGAGATACACGAAACGTGATAAGGGCCTTTGGGATAGAAAATTGAGTTCTAAACCTCGTACAGCCTATGCCATCAAAAGTTTTCTATTTCTTAGCGTTCTCTTTTTATTTGAAATGGAAACATGAAAGTTTTAAGCCAAAGGGTGTAGTGACGTCACTAAAATGGTCGCCATCTTTAAATAGTGTGAATTATCGAAATCAAAAGTAGCCTTTATGTTAACCATGTAGGCTAAGTTACTTCCATGTAAAATTTCACGTAAATCGGACCAGTGGTGCTTGCGTGATTGAGTATACACAGACACACACCATCTCATTTTTAGCCTATTTTCAATTTTGAAAAAATAGGCTTATGAGATCACCTTTTGTCCGTGTGTCAGTGTGTGCGTGTGTGTGTGTGTGTGAGGTGTGTGTGTGTCCTCCCTAATAACTTCTATACGGCTGGAGCGATTTCAATGAAACTCGGTAAGTTCAGAGCACTACTCCGGGCGACCCCGACCGTGCCCTTCAAATTTTGTTACGTCTCACCAATCCAACATGGCGGCTGTGCGAAATATTTCACCAGCATTCAATATCTCCGAGACTATTCCCGATATCACCGACTATTGAAAAAACTGGCAACTACAAATCCAACATGGCGGCCACGCGAATTTGCGACTTTTAAATAGACGTTTCTCGCGATTTAACCTACCAAACGCAATAAAACTTGGTACAGTATATGTTTATACACATTGTAATGCACCGACATCAAACTTCGTTCAATTGTTTACATAACCACAAGATGGCGGATGTGCGAAATATTTCACCGGCATTCTATATCTCTGAAACTATTAGCGGTATCACCCTGAAATTTTGTACAGAGATAAAGGGCACTACTGGAAGTTCATCTATAAGACTTTCAAAAACCGGTTAACTACAAAACGAACATGGCGGCCAAGCGAATTAAAAATTTTAATAGACCTTTCTCGCGATTTAATGTTCCAAACGCAATGAAATCTGGTACAGGGAATGTTTATACACATTGTAATGCACTGGTATCCAATTTAGTTCAATTGTTTACATAACCTCAAAATGGCGGCTGTGCGAATTTAAAATTAAGTTTTTATTTCTTGTGTCGTAAACATGCGATCGAAGTGAAAGTGTGAATAATGAACCTACGCAATAATTTTCCTTTAATGGTACATGACTCTATGGCCTATACATTTAACAATCCTACATGGCGACCATCCGAAATATTTAGACGGCTCTGAATATCTACGAATCTATTATAGCAATTAAACTGAATTTCCTTATGTTCATAGGGGCTATGAACATAAGTTCACCTATAGGACTTTAAATAACCTGGTGATCACAAATCCAACATGGCGGCGACGCGAAGTATAAATATTCACATGGACGTTTCTCGCAATTTAACCATCCTAGTGCAGTGGAACTTGGTACAGTAAATCCTTATACGAATGTTAATCCACTGGCATCTAATTTATTTCAATTGTTTCCTTAACCACAAGATGGCAGCTGTGCGAAATTTTAAAATCCCCTTGTTCCTTCTTGTGTCCTAATCATGCGATTGAAATTTGAATGCTACACATATACAATAATCTTCATGTAACAGTACATAACTCTAGGATCTACATATATAAAATCCAACATGGCAACCATCCGAAATATTTAGTCGGTTCTCAATATCTACGAATATATTACAGCAATCAAACTGAAATTTTGTATGTTGATAGTGGCAGTTAACATAAGTAGGATATATGAAAAAAGGCTGTATAGTTCTTCACGGAACTACTTGTTATATATTAGTATAGATTGTTGTCAGGGGTGGAACAGCGAGGTCATTTGGGCCAAGTAAAATCTGGACTCGTTGACAGCAGGACGGTCTCCGTTTCCATCTCATCGTCGCTGGTGTGCGCGCGCATCTGGTATTGTAGATAGTCGCCATGGATATTTCAATGCCTAAATTTGATTTGTATAAAACCCTACTTCTCGTGAACATGTTTGGTTGGTTGGTTCCTCAGTTTAGGGGCTGCGACAACGCGGTCATATAGCCCCGTGTACTTTGTGTGTGTGTAGAATCTGTCTGATAACCGGTGTTGTGATGGCTGTATTAGTGTGTGTTATCTGTAATCAAAGTAAGGACTGCAGACGATCAATTTCAAGTAGTTCCTACTTAAGCTACCAAATGCTACCGTCAACGGCACCTAGTTGCGAACTTGGCAACTAGATGCCACCGCAACCAGCACCTGGCTATGGATCTAACCTACAAATTTAGCTTAGCACAATTGTATTTAGTGGAAGGTTCTTTTACATGGCAAATCTATTACATGGGCCCGCCGGCTTTACTTTCCCTCAGAAGGAATTCATAATGAGGGATTTATACGAACACATTTTTGTCAAAATATGCAAGCAATGAGCTAAGAGATGAAAATACATCAAAACCTCTCATGCCCAGTCCACTAATATAATCCTCTGATCCGACCTGGAGATGACATTTCTTAAATGTGAATATTAAATTATTATTTTAGGCCAGGGAGTAGTGAAATACACTATGTTGTTGAGGGCAAGTCTGAAACTTGGGGACCGGACTCTGAGTAACGCTTCGCAAGTGATGAACGTACAAAACTACTTAAATTAGCCAAATTACCACATGTAATGATAAATAATAATATTGTTGAAATGATGTAGCCTATTAACTTAGACGTTTTCTCCTCCGCTGTCTGAAACCCACCCCGTCCCATTTTAGCCTAGTTTCATTTGTGAAAAAATAGGCTTATGAGATCACCTTGGGGCAGATGACCTCGTAGTTCCTCCCCTTAAAACAATAACTAACATAATAACTATAATATCACCTTTTGTCCATGTGTGTGTGTGCGTGCGTGTCTCTCCCTCTAATAAAATCTAAATGGCCGGAGCGATTTCAATGAAACTTGGTAAGATAATAGTACTATTTTGTCCGACCCCAACCATGGCCTTCAAATTTTATTACGTCTCACCAATCCAATATGGCGGCTGTGTGAAATATTTCACCAGCATTCTATATCTCCGAAACAATACTGATATCACCCTGAAATGTTGTACGGTGATAAAAGGCGCTACTATAAGTTTACCTATGTGACTTTCAAAACAAGTTAAGTACAAAACATACATGGCGGCCAAATAAAGTTGAAACATTTAAATAGAGCCCGAGATTTCACCATCCGAGCGCAGTGAAATATGGTACAGCAAATGTTTATACACATTGTAATGCACTGACATCGAATTTAGTTCAATTGTTTACATAGCCTCAAGATGGCGGCTGTGCGAAATTTTAAAATTAAGTTTTTATGTATTGTGTCCTAATGATGCGATCGAAGTCAACGTTTGAATAATGAACCTACGCAATAATTGTCATCTAATAACACATAACTCAATGGCGAAGGCTATATATAAATCCAACATGGTGACCATCCGAAATATTTAGACGGTTCTCAATATCTATGAATCTATTACAGCAATCAAACTGTATTTTATATGTTGATACAGGCGATTAACATCAGTAGGATATATGAAAATAGTCTATTTAGTTCTTCATGGAACTACTTGTTATAACATGACTTACATAGTGAAATTTCAGTTGTATTGGCCATTGTAGGCGTGATTTATGGGACAAATAAAATATTGTCAACCCCACGCATAGGGTAAGCGTGGCCGTGTGGTGTTTATTTTATGCTGCACTCGCTCCGCTGGATTCGTTCGCTTCGTTGTGTTTCTATGCTACCCTTGTTGTAGTACAATCAGTAATTTTGCGGTCAGTCCTTAGCTCGCTACGCATGACCAGTGTCGTGTATTTTGTGTATAGTTCATCTACTGTAAATTTGCACTTTTTTGACAGTTCTCGCGGGAACGAATACGAATGAAAGAGAACCACTAAATACACTTGTGGAAGCTGAAATTTGTAGGTTAGTTCGAAACGCTATATTAGTTTCAACGTTCGCCGCCAGGTGCTAGCTGCGATGGCATCTAGTAGCCAAGTCCGCAGCTAGGTGTCGTGGATGGTAGTATTTGGTAAGAAAAGTAGGAACTACTCGAAAAATTGATAGTCCGCAGTCCTTCTACCTGAATGACAGCAAATAGCTTATAAAGATAATAGCGGAAACTCGGCCGTAAAAGCATGCGCTCGCTTTGAGACAGCGATCACAGTGCCATCTCTTGGTGCGAGTTGACAGCATTACTCGCATTGCCACCCACAGCCACCCACAGCTAGCATTTTTGAGTGCGCACAGACCGAAATTGCATTGTGAAGTTAACATATGTCTCGGCTTGATATTTAGGCAGCAAATAATTTAAAGATTAGTATTAAAAGAAACAAAAGATACTTGGTTCTGTACAATATTTATATAGAATTCTAAAAGTACTGGACTGCTTCTGTATATGGTTTGCTTTGCCATAGGCAGTAGAACAGGCTAAAATATGCTAAATTATATTGTAAAAGCATTCTGTATTAAAAGAAAACCGAACTATCAGTGTAATGGTAGGCTACTTGTTTACAATGATTTCTTGGGAACCTGAAGAAAGATTTTGGGTCACTTTGTTGTTTATAATTATTACAGCCATATATGGCACAAATACTCCCAGTACCAACCATTACAATTGGATAATTAGATCATCCACAGGTCAATAATTTCTTATAATTGTTTGGTTGGATCTCACGGTTGTAAATCAGCTGGTCTTACGTTGCCAACTCGGACCGCTAGGCGGTGCTGGGGAGCGCTGTCTCCTGTTTTGGCGAGGAGTTTCCGCTATTATCTTTATAAGCTATTTGATGACAGATAACACACACTAATACAGCCATCACAATTAACACCGGCTATCAGACAAATTCTACACCCACCTAAAAGTACACGGGGCTACATGACCGCGTTGTCGCAGCCCCTAAACTAAGGAACCAACCAACAATAAAGTGACGTGGAGTGCACCTTAGCTATCGATGACCCTGGCTATAGCGCAAGAACGAGTAGCCTACCGTAGAAAGCATTGCTGTGTGGATATGGTTCCGTAGATTTATTATGGAGGCTTTGAGAGAATTATACTATGTGTCACCAAAATGGGCTAGCTCTCAGGATATGGCTGCAGCGACGCCTGCAGATAATACCGACGTAAGATCTACCCGGAATGGAGCGCACTGCATAAACATTGGCTGTCATTTTGATCGCTCCGCTTATTTCAGAACATCATAATCAGTGACGACATTTGAAGGCTGAATACGAAGACATCTAAAGACTGACTAACCTCGAGTAACAGAATTTTGGTTTCCAGCGAGTCCAACAACACATATATAACTCTGTTGGGAGAGAGAATGGTCTTGTTCCTCAGCTCATGAAATGTGTTGTACAAGACAGGAACCATTTGGAGTCCACTTAGCGAAAGAGATTTCCACTGTTGTGTCAGCTTATCTGTTACTTGTATGCTATCTGCAACATGACAATGGACGTTCCTTACAGGAAATGTTACCGAAACCTGTTCTTATAATATGTATGCCCAAGATTTTTTCTGGTAGAATGTAGAACATAAAACAAAAGTCTACAAAAATTTTGTGAATAAAATTAAGGAAATTTCACAATTTATTCATTAGCCATTTATTAGATCCCCACACAAAGCTGTGCTGTATGCATTGCAAGTGTGGCCTCCTGGAAGGCTGAGTGCATGTCTTTCTAGTTGACTTCTGTGGGTGAACTAATGAGGATGTAGTGAAGAAAAGGTCATATACACCCAGGGTTGTTAGATTCCTGAAAGAAAAATAAGGGACAGGTGTGTTGTCGAGGAATCGGCGCATGGCAATCGACAACTAGTGAACTTCCTTTAAGAATGGTTTTGCAGAATTTATAGCCTATTCAGTTCACAGGGCAGTTTATTATAAAATTATACATATACTGAAACTAATATTTTCTTTCCTTGCCGATACTACGTCATTCAGCATCTTCTTCTTTATCTGGCACTAGAGCCCGGTGTGAACTTTGGCCTCCCCAACCACAGATTTCCATCAATCTCGATCTTGGACAGCTGTTCTCCAGGGTCGTACGTTCATTGTTTGCAAGTCCACCTCCACTTCATCTTTCCATCGATTCCTTGGTCTACCAGGGCGTCGTCTTCTTGACAGCCTGGCTTTATATATAATCTTTGGTGTTCTTTTGTCTTCCATCCTTTCTATGTAGCCCAGCCATTGTAGTCCTTGTGATTTTATAAATCGAACAATGTCTTCACTTTTGAGGATTTCATCTATTTCCTTATCAATTCGTATCCTCCTTCTCCTCTATCAAATACAGCACCATAAATTCTCCGTATTATTTTCCTCTCAAACACCCTATGTTTATTGCAATCCTGAATCTACATATTCCATGTTTCTGAGGCATAAGTTAACACTGGTCTGATCTAGGTCTTGTAAATTTTGAGTTTTGTTTTATGCGACAACAATTGTGACTTTGAATTTCAGATTGGCCAAATAGGCTCTGTTTCCATTAATAATCCTCCTATTTATTCCTTCACTCTGTTTTTGTTATTAACTAGAACACCCAAATACTCAAAATTTACAACATTTTCAAATGTGCAGGAGTCTATTATTAAATTATCACAGTTTATTCTTCTTTCAACAGATGTTAGTTGCATGTACTTTGTTTTGGCCACGTCATTCAGCATATTTTTCGTTATTCTGAACAAATTTTAATAGTTTATTGTCTTTCTTAAAGACAGTCAAAATTCGCTACTCGCGAAATCACGAAAAAAAAAACATGTTTACATAAGAAATATCATATAATTGCACATTTCAACTCGCGAAAAATCACAAGAAATCTATCACTCGCGAATTTAGCATATTTTTTTGTCGTTATTCGCGAAAACACGGAATTTTTCGGCAATTAATAAATAAATTAACTACATTTGAAACTTTGATGTTTTTTCATATTTATAGACCAAGTTCCAAAACAAAATTGTTTTCTTCCTTGTCATATCTGAAAACATCCACAAGATTTGGAATGTGCAATGTGGTCGCTAGATGGTATGAGTTGAAATGGTTCGTAAACGACTTGATAGGTGGCAGACGCTATAGAAGAGGAATAAGACTATCGTTTTTTTTATCACAGTTCTCATGTGTGCTGACAAATAGAAGAGCGAACCTTTCAATGACAAACTTGGAACTGTCGTCTGCATACAACTCTCAATAACTAATTATTACTGACATAATAACTTAAAAAGCAGTCTGAAAAATTCAGTTTCACTCAAAAATGTTTACTTTCATTAACAGAGAATTTTAGCCCCTTTCATTCAAGAATTTTGACTGTCTCTAACAATAATATAAAAGTCTTTGCATAAGACTGACGATAAATTCACATAATTAAAAATAAATAAAATAGTTCCAGAGTGATCCAAATCAAGAAGTAAAATAAAACAATCAATAAGAGGCATTAATAAGAGCTCTGAATAACGAAAGAACAAGGAAACTCATATTTAATTAGATATAGTAAATTACACGGATGTGTTTTTCTTTTTCTTTTTTTTTGGGGGGGGGGGGAGGGTGGGGGAGGGGTTTTGATGTTTCCAAGACAATGTCACGGGACGAATAAAACATAAGGGGCCAGGAAGTTCTAGTCCTAGGGCCCGCAGTCGCTCTCTACGGCCCTGCTTCAGCCTTTGAGTCATACAGTCATTTTTGCAAAAAATGAAAGTAGACTTATGAGAGATCTACACAGGGCCAAAAAATTTGTGTCTGTATTTGTGTGAGTGTGTGTGTTTTGGTATGTCTGCCCCCCCCCCCCCCCCCCTATCAATTCAAACACAACGAAACCAAATTGAACGGAATTTGGTACAGAGGTAGCACTAGCAAAGGGCACCTCATTGTCATGTTTATATTGCCGCCATCTTTACCAAAACGTAATGGCGGCCACTCCAGTGGTCAAAACTTAAAATTCAATTACGACCAAACTAATCATCCGATCTTTACCAAATTTGGTAAAAATATACCTTCATATGGGACGCGTCTTTTGCCCAATCTACAAGGTCATCCGCCGTACCATTTCATGATGGCGGCTGTGTGAATTATGCAAACTTTATAATCCATATCATGGGACCCACCAGTTCCGATTATCGAACCGAGAATCGTTTAAACTGTTCTAAAGGACGTGGTCCGTTCGAAATTAAAAGTTTATCTTGTAATATTATAGTGCAAAAGTGTCTTTACAAAGCTGAGCCGTCTCAGAAGACAAGATGGCACCTGATATCTTGTGCTAGACCTATATTTCACTAGTTTTTTGAGTATTGCATGCAATATAGCCTACTGATAGAAATTACATAATCTTTGTATGAAATGCTTTATATATAAAAAGTATACTCCACTGAAGAAATCGTATAGTCTAAATCATTATGTGCTGATATCGGCGAATTTTGGTTGACTTGTTTGGCTGCGTTAGCCTTTTACCCGTTTGTCTGGGGTTCGAATCCTACCAGAGTTGGGTTCTTTTGCTTGTTTTTTTATATTTATTGTTTTGTAATTACTCATACGTTTTAAAATTAAGCGTTATATTGTGTATATTACAATGGAAAATATAGGCTATATTTAATTAAAACAAAATTCGCCAGTGGATCTACAAGAGACATCTAACATCAAGCAGAAGAACTATCATGGCCAACTTATTGCGCAATGGCCCACAGATTACCTTTCAGCTTTAATTGAAAAGTTTATTTTTATGGCCGCTAGAATGCACTCTCCCTATTAGGATTATCTTAGCCGCCAGGTGTCATGACTGTTCTACGTGGGACTCCACTGATTGGCATTCTATACGCATCGAATTGAAGAATGAAAAGTTGATAATACGTTACATTTTTATTTTAAAGCGTTTGTAGCAGTCTATTGTGTGTTATTTGAACTAGTACCTGATTTCTATCTGTTGGTACTAGTTCAGGATATAAATTAATAATTTTATTGCAGCCAAATAGCAATCGAAAATCGAATGAAGATGTACACTAAAATCGCACTCGGGGGATTTGAATTGCATAGATTTTATTGATTGTTTCCTTTACTACAGAGCTCTAAGTGGTAGCGTTCACATGCTTGTCCACATAGTCGGCATACACGCGTCACTGCAGGGTCATGGAAAGATTTGTTAATGTATTAAGGTGGTGAAAACCATGGACAGCCAGACGCGTAAACACATGCCTCAACTCAAAGTTGGATGTTGCCCACGTCCGGTCGATTATGTCTCCAGTTCCATAAAATTCTTGAGATATGTCTTCTCTTTCTTTCTTTCTTTCTTTCTTTCTTTCTTTCTTCAATGATGGAAGTAGTTTTTCCGAGGTCCTGATTTTTGGTAGAGGTAAATAGTTTCTAAGATCTTCCACTAAGAAATGTTTCTGTTATACTCTTTGATAACTATACTCAGTGCTTGATTTGTAAAAAAGGAGGTTCCGGTACCGTGTTGTGGTGAGAAGGGGGTGAGTGGTTCTAAAAACGATATTTTTACGCTTTTCTCATCACCTTTAAAAAATAATCAGCGGACAAAATAGCAATCTAATGTAGGCCAACTAGGCTACCAATCAAACAATGTACATGATTTCAGTTTGATTTTTTTTACGTAATTGTGAAAAATAAATACATTCAGTTTGAAAATACACACATGTTCACCAACAATCGTTTAGTTCTTGTTTTATAATTTTGTCTTTACAGTTTTGTAAAATAATTATCCAGTCAAAGACCAAGTTGACCTTGAATTACAACTAACGTTCCACAGTTCTAAAAATATGTTATATATTCGAGTTTTCCCCCGATCAGAGGTTTCGGTACGGCGTACCGGAGCGTACCGTCACAAATCTAGCCCTGACTATACTCATACATTTAGGAGAAAGTAGGCTATATGTTCTTTACGGAACATCTTGTTTTACCATTGACAATAGAGCACGGAATGAACTACCAATGGGTCAAACAAAAGGAGGTTTAGCATTCAACCCCAAAAACCAGACACATACATGTATGTACCTGATGTTCTCACCTTGTAAGTCATAGAGCCAATAGATGCTGGTATATCCAAAGTAAAGTTGCAGTGCTGCCACCATGCTAGAGATTGTAGTGCCACTCGTCACAACCAGACTGGTGAAAACTATCAGCAGTACCTGAGAAATTGGATATAGATACCATGCCGTGAGAACAGCTTAAAATAATAGAAACCTCCACCTTCCTCTATCTCGTCAGGTATTAATAAGAGCTTGAATGTAGCTTGAGTACTTTCATTTGACTTAAGCTACGAAAGAATGAATTAAAGAGAGGGACATGAGAAACAATAGGCTACCTTGATCATTTGCCACAAAAAAAAGAAATAGAAAAATTGAATATACAGTACAATATTAGGCCTAATATCATGTACTGTACCGTAAACCAGGTGAATCAGCTGCCTCTAATAATATTGTTTTATGCAGCCCAACTAACGCGTGTTATCAGGAAGGTCGATATTTCTCTGCTTGCATCCTGTACTGTACTAATGAACTGCAGGCATATAGGCCCTACTGCAAACGATACTGAACCCTATTATTCCCTCGGTGGGACTATAGACTAAGACGAGGGAAAGAATTTCAACTCCAGGCAAATGTTGGGATGGTACCTTCTGACAGGCCACGGCCGCTTCCTTCCACATCCTTGCCCAGTTTCATTCATCTCTCATTAACTCCTCTCATGGGGTTAGCGTCAGGAAGGGCATCCGTCCGTAAAAACCATCCGCCACCTAAAACTTCATTGCATCTCATCCCCGACCCCGTTGTAAACGGGAATAATAAGGGGTAGACATACAGTACACTTGTTAGCTTGAGCTTGTGTATACACCACCCGCCCGGCCTTACTCTTATGAGGGTTGAACGTAAGAGAATTCTGACAGGGGCTATCGTCTTGTTTATTGTTTAATGCACTTTGGTTGGTTGGTTCCTCAGTTTAGGGGTTGCGACAACGTGGTCATGTAGTCCCTTGTACTTTGGGTGTGTGTAGAATCTTTCTAATAACCGGTGTTAATTGGGATGGCTGTATTAGTGTGTGTTATCTGTAATTCAGGTAAGGACTGCAGACGATCAATTTCAAGTAGTTCCTACTTTTGCTGCCAAATGCTACCGTCAATGACACCTAGCTGTGAACTTGGCTGCTATATTCCACCGCAACCGGCTCCTGGCGGCGAGCGTTGAAGTTAATAGAGCGTTAATCAAATCTAACCTTCAAATTTAGGTTCACACAATTGTAGTTAGTGGAAGGTTCTTTACATGCCGTAATCTATGACATGGGCCAGCCGGCTTAACTCTCCTCTAAAGGAAGGCATACTGATGGATTTTAACGCTCTTAAACAATTCGATGACTTCGGCCGGGTTTGAACACACGATCTAGGACATTGAAGCTCAGCATGCTAGCAACTACGCCACCGAAACCTCCACGGTATGAGAGTAACTGCCTGGATATCGTTGGAACCACTGTACTCTATCTACGAATGGGTCAAACAAAAA
The DNA here is from genome assembly GCA_946902985.2 of Meconema thalassinum. NCBI lineage: Eukaryota > Metazoa > Arthropoda > Insecta > Orthoptera > Tettigoniidae > Meconema > Meconema thalassinum. The sequence goes on along the minus strand of OX336388.2, from coordinate 777,898,588 downwards.
CGTTGACATTTCCATGCGGATCGCCCCCAGATGTTTATAATAATGAGTAGCCTTAGTCAGATGATCTAAGAAGGCGACATCTGAGCTCCTACTTTTCACAGTCATAACCTGATCTAGGATTGAGATATTTTGTTAAAATGTTCCACTGTATACTGAACATCGCTAGATATGTTCAATTTATTTTTTAGAATTTATCACTGTGTACAATCAGGTCATCGAACCAAGGTGGCAAGATGCAAAACTATGCTATACAATGCGAATATTTAAAAATAACTGTATAAAATGAAAAACACGTAATAAAGTTTTATAAAATAATAAAAATATTAAAAATATTTTAAATACGAAATGAAATTAATATTTAATTGAACAATATTAAAATAACGTTATTTTATGAAAGAAAAAATACACAAATTTTATAATTCATATAAAACAATACCTACAATACAATAAAATGTAATTACATTTTTTTTTTGAAAATTCGAATTTGTACGTTTTTTTTTTGCTTAAAAACTTTGTATTTTAATAACATCTTAATAAATGTTAATTTCATTATTTTAGCTTTTAAATATTATTTGAAAATTAAATTTAAATAAAATAAGTTAATATTTTATAGTACGGTATTGTAATTGTTTTGGGAAATTTTATATAGCCTATAACATTTTAAAAATAAAAAATGTCGTGTCACTCCTATGTCAGTTACGTATAGCTTATCTGTGATACAGTATATCCTGAATCTGAATTACTTACCGCAAGGACGGTCTAAATACTGAACGATACAGCCAGAAGTTCGTCCGTCTGAACTCCTCGTTTCTGATGTGGTTCATTCTAGTGAGTTCCATTGACATCAAAGCGTCTTCATTTCCATGACATGCAGGTTTTGTTCGTGTCTCTTTGTGAATGGCTAACATTCGGCTCCATACAGTGCTACTGGTCTAATGATGGTTCAATAGAGGTTTGATTTCAGATAAATTGGCACCCTCTGTTTAAAAAGGATTCCTGTGACTTGGCGCCACTTCATCCAGGCAGCGTTGATTCTGCTTCGAACATCGGGGAGCGCGTCACCATCCGATTGGATTAGTGATCCCAGACCCAGATATTTAAATTGAGATGTTTTAAGAAGTTCAACGATGTCCATGTTAATTGACCCATCACTTTGTACCCCACACTCTAGGTACTCACCTGATGTTAAGTCGCAGACCGTATCTGTCCGAGCAGTTTTTCCAACGTTGGACTAGTGGTTGCAAATCTTGACGAAATTCGCAGGTGAGCATAACAGCATCAGCATATAGTAGATTCCAAGGGTGTAGTGTTGACACTTCTGTGCTGATGATATCGAGACACAGAATGAACAAAAGCGGAGACAAAGCCCTTAAAGACCCTGTTCATACTAAGGCATAAGATAAGCGATAAGTCGTAAGCGATACACGATACGCCACACGCACAGCCAGATACGTGAAATGTCAAGGGAGGCGATACAAAAGGTTCTCAGCCGCGCTATTACACAACATATCGCAAGTAATATATCTTTCGAAGTACCGCTTGCTGGTCTCTTGAGCGATTAGTATCGTACGATAGTTCGAGCTGTAAACATGATGACTGGAAGAAGATAAGACAATTCTGTAATTCCTTTCATTAATTTAGTGAAAGCTCATGAGTGCATCTGAAACTATTCCTTGTCGCATACAGCAAGACAGATGTGTCGAGTGCTGAATTTTGATTCATGATGAGACAGCTTTCGAGAAACAACGGCCGAGCAATGGTGCACAGTATTTCCTTCTTCTTCTCCTCATCCTACGCCTGAGCCACTACAATGTCTTCCTCATTTGAGCTAATATTTGTAACCAAGGTAGTGAGAATTAAATGGACGCCAGTTCGACTGCAAAAAGTTGTGAACATTCCTGCAACACATTGGACATAGCATTCCGATACCAAACTGGATCCATCAAATATTACTTCTGGTACACCATGCAGGCTGAGTGCGTGCCAAATAAGACCACGAGGAATCCTGTCAAAGGCCTTTTCGAGATCCATGAAGTGAAGAGGAGGGGTTTACACTTTTCATAGTGTCTTTGTATAAAAAGAGGTGTGGCATGTATAGCGTCGATCTTTCCCGTTCCTTTCACGAAACCACACTGGTTTGGGGCAAAGTGAACTATGGCGTGAAAGCGTGCATGCAGGACACGCTCGAAGATCTTTATTGTATGGCAAAGCAAACGAAATGTTCGATAGCTGGAGCAGTCTCTGACATCTCCCTTCCCTTTCCAGAGAGGAATATGACCTTGTCAAACGGATCTGACAGGAATGGAGGGAACTATTCCTTGTTGTTTTAGATCTCCTTTTGTACTTAATGTTGCACAAATAAATATATATATTATTATCTGCACATTAGCAATACATTGTGAGGTTTGAAGCCATTTTTCAGTGTTGCCTAAGTAAACAAAAGTTTGGTGCTTTTCAGTCGGTCAACACGAATGTACCCAAATAGAGCTGGGTTATGCCCTGATCCTGAAATAAATTACATAAGATTAATAAATACACTAGGATGACCAGTTTCGATCGTCAAGCGATCATCATCAGATCCATTACACTTAGGCTATAACATCTATGTTTGAGAATACAGGTGAAAAATATATACAATATGCACAATTATTTAGTTGCAGTGTGGTAATGCAACAGTCGGTGTATGTTAAATATGGTATATCTAATGTTAGGTAAACTTCTAAAATAGTGATGAAAATCCGGAATTTGTCTGTTAGGGGTGATTATATGGTTTTACAAAATCAAATATGGTTATACTGAAATAATGCAAGCTTATACTTATCGAGTTGTCTCTTTAACTGGAACTTGAAGCAGTTGCGTGTTGCCATAGACACCAGTTGTAGTCGACTAACCCCGAGTGTTCGCTGGGTGGAACTGGTTTTCCCCTTCCTCCCCCTTTAGTTGCTATGTTCTTCCAGAGGTCAGTGCCATGTATATTTGTGTGACTTTGCCAAATCTAGATAAAAGTGTATGCTATTGAATGCAGGAGTCTGCAACTACTAAAGGCCGTGGAACTATCTTCGCCACGCATGGCCTAAAAAGCCATTTCTCACTAAGCGGTACACGGTCTATTGAAGACGTCCCGGCACCTTTAATACAGCCGCGCATATCGGCCTAGGTTTATTGCAGAAAATGTACATAATACACCTGATCCAAATAACATTTACCTATAAACACCGCTATTTCCCCCCCCCCCTTTTTTTTTTATCTAGCTTGGCTGTATCGCTAAGTTGTGTTTTGTTTTCGACAGGGTGTGTAGTCGTGCGACTACTGAGGGTCGTCCTCGGCCAAAACGCGTTTCAATTCGACAATAAAATGTACACACAAACAGAAGGATTAGCAATGGGATCACCACTAAGCGGATTAATCGCTGACATCTTCATTAATGCACTAGAAAATGAGTTTTTAGAAAAGACTTCAACAAAGGGAATAGTAATATGGAAAAGATACGTAGATGATGTAATTTGCATCTACGATACTGAATTAACAAGAGAAGAAACAATTCTCCAATCCATTAATAGCCTACACCACTCAATCAAATTCACCAAGGAAGCCGAAACAGATCGAAAAATAAATTATCTCGACATAACTATTGAACGTAAGGACAACGAGCTTTCATACTCCATATTCCGAAAGGCTACACAAACCTCGCATGCAATCGACTATCAGTCTAATCACCCCAGTACGCATAAATTAGCGAGGTTCAATTCAATGGTGCACAGAGCTTTAAACATACCCATGTCAACAGACAATTATAATAAGGAAATAAGAACCATTAAACAAATAGCAAAGGAAAACAATTTCCCGCCAAGCAAAATAGACCAAATTGTAGCCAAACATAAAAATAAAGATAAAATTATTCCAAAACCGGACATTAATGAGAAAAATTTCTCGCGCTTCAACTATGTGAATGAGAACACATATAAAATCACTAATCTATTCAAAAAGCAAGGCATAAAAATAGCATTCACAGCGAATAATACGACCGGGAGGCACCTGCAAAATAGCAATCTAAATAAACAAGACCCGTATTCAAAGTCAGGGGTATATTCTATTACATGCCAAGACATTGGTTGTCAAGCTAATTACATTGGACAGAGCGGAAGACGAGTAGATACACGTTATAATGAACATAGGAATGCGATAAGATACGGAACACATTCAGCCGTATGCTAACATATGTGTGACACGGGGCACAGCTTCACTAAAATCGAGACTGATCTAAAAATAATTCATCACGAATCGAAAGGCAGAGCTCTCGACATAAAAGAAGCAATCGAGATTCACCTAGCCAAACAAAACAATCCCAACAATCTAAATGAACACACTTTTATGGAGAGTTCACCCCTTTTCGCTCTACTAAAAAACACACCCTGTCGAAAACAAAACACAACTTAGCGATACAGCCAAGCTAGATAAGAAAGGGGGAAAATAGCGGTGTTTATAGGTAAATGTTATTTGGATCAGGTGTACTATGTACATTTTCTGCAATAAACCTAGGCCGATATGCGCGGCAGTATTAAAGGTGCCGGGACGTCTTCAATAGACCGTGTACCGCTTAGTGAGAAATGGCTTTTTAGCCCATGCGTGGCGAAGATAGTTCCACGGTTTTTAGTAGTTGCAGACTCTTGCATTCAATAGCATACACTTTTATCTAGATTTGGCAAAGTCACACAAATATACATGTCACAGACCTCTGGAAGAACATAGCAACTAAAGGGGGAGGAAGGGGAAAATCAGTTCCACCCAGCGAACACTCGGGGTTAGTCGACTACAACTGGTGTCTATGGCAACACGCAACTGCTTCAAGTTCCAGTTAAAGAGACAACTCGATAAGTATAAGCTTGCATTATTTCAGTATAACCATAGTTGATTTTGTAAAACCATATAATCACCCCTAACAGACAAATTCCGGATTTTCATCACTATTTTAGAAGTTTACCTAACATTAGATATACCATATTTAACATACACCGACTGTTGCATTACCACTCTGCAACTAAATAATTGTACATATTGTATATATTTTTCACCTGTATTCTCAAACATAGATGTTATAGCCTAAGTGTAATGGATCTGATGATGATCGCTTGACGATCGAAACTGGTCATCCTAGTGTATTTATTAAACTTGTGTAATTTATTTCAGGATCAGGGCATAACCCAGCTCTATTTGGGTAGCCTACATTCGTGTTGACCGACTGAAAAGCACCAAACTTTTGATTAGCAATACAGTAATTTTTTAAAATATCTTAATACATTTTGTCAGAATCTTAGTCATGGTATCATGGAATCAAAATCAACAATCTTTTTTCTTTAACAAATGAATATACTGCCAACTAACTAAGCAACAATTTACTTCTTAGTCTGAGCTTTCTTTTTTTCAAATGTTCCCACATCACTCGCTCTTCAGAGTAGGTGTCACTCAATGATAATTGGAAACTTTTCAGGGAATTTCACCACACCTCCTGATTGTGTGGTCTTTTGGGACACTTGGGAACACGTTTTATCCTGGTTAGCAGGCAGCTGATCCGCTGATTTTGGATCTTCATGTGCACGTAATATGAAAGGATAGGCCTATAGGCTGGTTTGAGTCGACTAATAGAAATGTTGATCAGTTTATCTTTAATCCTTACGGTGGAAAACTTCGGTGAACGTTGAACCACTTCACGGAGACCTTCATATTGTTGTGTGAGTCCACTCTTTGCCGTATCAATTATGACGAACACAATATTTGTACTTTAGAGATCCTTGTGAACGAAAGAAGTTTCTTTGGCCTTGTGAGTATAATCTACAGGCTTCAGACAATTCATCTGTTTTTTTTTAGTTCGCTGACAACAGTTGTAAGATCCGCGACCATTGTGGTATGAGGTTCCTCGAAGAAGTCTCCTAGTAACTTCTGTGTACAACATTTGCACCACTGTAGAGGTGCTTTCACTCCGGAAAGAACAACGAAGGCCAAGTAGAATCGTAGGCAGTATATTACTCCGTTTAACTGTAGCATGAGCTGGTATGTTACTCACCAAAGTACGGTGAAACCTCTCAATTTTCTCGTTATCCTGTGGATGGTATGTTGTATTTCTTGTCAGTATACTGCCACAAATCTTTGCCTAGGCTCGGAACATACCAGACCTGAATCTGTGCTCCTATATCTGTCATTACATTTTGCGGCGTTCCAAATCTGGTAATCCAGGAATTAAAAATATTATTATTGTTAATATTATTATTAATGTTTAGGTTTTAGGAATGGTTTAGTATCCAGGTGTTGAAACAAGGTAGCATACCATCTCAAAATTTACTTGAAGTTTGTATGTAGAAACTTCGCAGAAAAACTCTCTCTCCATGATCCCACAGTAACAACTAACTTAGGACTCATTTCTAAGAATTTTTGTAATTTTCTTAGAGGGTGTTTCCAATGTGATTTTCAGTCTTTATATTCTGACATCTGTCTTACTGACAAAATGGATGCTGTCACTGCTACAGCCACCTCACAAAACAAGTTCGTATAGTGCAAATAAAATATTTAAAATACGGTTTCTCAAACTGAAATTAGAGACAGAATGCCTCGGTGTTTCACTCCATATACTAATGATCCGCGCCCCTTCCTCAGCCCAAAAGACAAGGTATATCTACAGCCACATAGCGTATCATATTGTACTTTTTAGACGAACCTAACCCCGTGGCACTACAGCCCATGAGGGGCCTAGGCCTACCAAGCGACCGCTGCCCAGCCATTTGGCCTGCAGATATTGGGGTGCCACGTGGTCAGCGCATCGGATCCCCTCGGCCGTTAATCTTGCCTCACTGTCAGACAGCTACTCAATCGTCTTCACGAGGCTGAATGCACCCCGTTCCAGCCCTCACGACAGTTTCTAAAATCCCTGACGGAGCCGGGAATCGAACCCGGGGCCTCTGGGTGAGAGGCACGCGCGCTACCCCAACACCGCGGGGCCGGCACTTTTTAGACTACCTAAGCCTATATAAGTTCACAGTATAAATTATAACCATTGGAGACTGCAACCCCCACATTTCAAATCACTGATTCTCATTATCACTGAGTAACTTACCTTTTTCATTTTAATTCATTTCATTTAATAGGTTATTGGTGTAGTGTATTATTTGATCAAAGTTAAAATAACAACGGAAGCTCAGAAGCTGAACTTTCGATACCGGTACTTATAGAATAAGTTTGGTACCAACTGATCAATTGATTCACTACAGTGGAATTGCTGATGTATATCTTCAGATTGATGTTGTGATGTAGGTCATGGAAATTGACAGTTCTTATCTGCATGAAATAGTATGATCAATATCCAATTGTGATCCTCTTTCTATGAGAGACCAAATAAAATTACATCTACATATTTAATTTTCAAATGAATTTCTGATATTGTATACAATGTATGTCTGTTATTTTATGATCTAAGAAAAGTTATTTATTTATTTATTTATTTATTTATTTACATAGGTCCCAATGAGCCTGAGCTCGTGTTAGGGACAATCAAGTAACATAATTTCAGCATGGCATATATATAATTTTTGTAACATTATTTTAGTTTAATAGTAACTTATATTAGATTGCTAGTGACTAACTTGACAGAGATGATTCGGTATGATACATTGCATTGCCTAAGGCTATTGGATATGGGTTATTCATTCATTAATAGGAAGTCTTTTGTTTTCCTCTTAAATGTTTTTATAGAGAAACTTTCCCTTATGCCTAATGGTAGCGAGTTGTATTCCTTTATTATAGAGGACATAATTCCTTTAGTTCCAAATTTAATGGATTGGGAATGGCTAAGTTATGTACTTGTCCACTATACAATACAAAATATCTTTTTATTTATACATTTTGATACATGTTTCGGCCCTGTGAGCCTTCTTCAGTCAAAATCAAAAAATTCTCCTAGATCATTCTAAAGGTTGGTCTCTCATAAAAAAATTGTAAATCAAATGTTACATCGTCAGGATGCTTAAAATACATGAATATAAAATGCTTAAAGACTTGCAGTATTCTAGTCAACATGTGATCAAGGTGAACAACAAGACGGACACATTTGTAGTAGCTCTTTCAAGTTGTGAAGTGACAGTTTATGGTCTCCAAACTGCGGTTGTTGAAAACATTTTGACCAAGCTCTAAATAAACAACGTTCGATTCCTATCTCTACTTTCCTTTTTAAAGATGCTTGTACAATGGGGTCCCTTGTTTTGGAAATAGATTAACAAGAATGGAGCCCACGTTTCAAAATTTCGTGCATTTTTAAATCTTTTAATGTCTTTAAGCATTTTATATTCATGTATTTTAAGCATCCTGACGATGTAAAATTTGATTTACAATTTTTTTATGAGAGACCAACCTTTAGAATGATCTAGGAGATTTTTTTGATTTTGACTGAAGAAGGCTCACAGGGCCGAAACATGTATCAAAATGTATAAATAAAAAGATATTTTGTATTGTATAGTGGACAAGTACATAACTTATCAAAATCAATACGGAAAAACTTGAAAAAATGACTAAAGTCATAGATATTCATTGGGAATGGCTGGTGAATATTCGATTTACTCCTCTTGTTGCATAATTATGAATGTAATTTGCATGGGTAAAATGGATGTGTGTTTGTATCAATTTGTTTTCTAATTTGTATACAAATACTGTTGCTGACATAGCTATTTGTTTTTGCAGTGGCATAAGTTTAGTTCTTGAGTATAATTCATTTGAGTTAAGGAACAATATTTTGGTAGAGCCCGACACATAAGTCTTTGCCACGACATTACTAGAAGGCATGGCCACCGAAGAGTGAGAGGAATGGGGCTGTCCTAGCTCGGCTGATCGCTAGCGTCACTTTAAAACCGAAACGAAATATCCGTGCGCCGCTTGGTCAAGTTTGGCATATGAGAAGGTTAAAGGCAGCATTTTTGTGAATATATAGAAACATGAATCACTATTCTACGTCCTGTAGTTTACTTTTGATGTTATTTTAAAATTATTTGAAAGAGGGCACTACTCATCCGTCATTAATTACTCGTACCAAGCTGCTGCAGAGTGCACGAGTCAATGCAATGTTGACAAGCCGTTGCACAACGACGAAGTGGGTGAGAGTAGCTCTCCCTCCATTGTTAGCATTATATTCCCAAGTTCAAGTCCAAGCAAAGAATGAACGATGTAGTTACTTCCAGACTCGGGGAAGCAGGATGTGTCACGTGTTTCAGAGGAGGCGTGAAGGAGCTAAAATGTGTTGTTGCGTCGCGGCAGAGACTAGTGTGTCGGGTTCTAACGGCATGGCGAATGTCAAATTTCATTGCAGGAGCATGTGCATCATTTGTTTGTTTTATAAACACATTATCATCTACAGGTACCACTCCCAACATGTGCACGATATTGAATGAGGTTTAGACCGTTAGTCCCCCATTACTACCAGAGTGGTTATTTAAAGTAGGCTACCTAATTTCTTACCGAGGGTTGAATCAGAGCTGATTTCAGTGTTGCCACTCAGGTAACAATGCCACCATGATTGCAGACACTGAAACTTGAAAGATGGAAGCATGAGCTGATCGTCGTCTATCGCTGTGACGTCATTCCAGTTTTGTCTCTTTAGAATGATCCCAACTATAGTTAATTTTATCAACATTATTGAGGAGCGTCTCCCTCTCCAGACTTTATAAGTCGGATGGTAATGCATTGCTATTGGTCTCATAGAAATATTACATATTTTATAGACTGTGATGGCCCATGGGCTATGAATGTCATGACCATTAGCCTCGTTTACAAAGTATTGGACACTACTGTATTATTCTAACTTGTAAGCTTCTAAGTGTTTAGGTTGATTAAAAAAAAGGGCATATAAACACAGAATATATTGTTTTCCTGAAATATGACCATTAATATACTAACCTCAATCATCACCATGCTCTTAAAGGCTTGTCCACACCAAGATGTTTTCGTTAACTTTGTTAATGAACACTGTTCATTAACATTGTTCATTAACTTTGGTGTGGACTAGTCTTAACAGTCATCTGCAGAGTATGATGCTACTGTATTCTTGAGTTCAGTGTCTCACATAGATCCCATTCAGTGAAAGAGAGGGTAAATAGTGAATGGCGCACCGGACTGGCACCATTAATTTGTGGGTACAGTTTTTTCAACATTTACAAGAATTATGGATACTGTTCTTGAGTTTTTGAAAAGTGCAACAACATAAAATCAATGCTTTATCACTTCTGCAATATTAGAGAGGCATTTATACAGAATGAAGTGAATAAGTCTGGGATGTAGGCCTATCACCCTGGGCGCATTTTCCGTGCATTGAACGTATTCATTGTATGCGTCACGATGTGGTACAACTATGGGAGTACTACTAGTAATACATACACCTACTGGCGATCGTTTCAAGTCACTTGGCAGCTTCTACTTCACAACACACTTCGAATGCCGCTGCTGTTTAATTGCTGTAAACCCCATCAGATGGCCAGCTGAATGAACGGTCTAAACATTGACTCTTTTGCCCACAAAGCTGGCTTCCTAGGCCATGGAAATACTAACTGGCGTGGTTATCTCAATTCTAACTAATACATCACTCATAATCCCACATCATCCAAACACCTACTGAAGGAAATATCAATTCCAAACAGTAGGCCTACGGTAGGTGTAATTTAACGTCATCCAAACATTTCTAAACCTATCTTGACGGGGAAAAAGGAGCACCAATTTGGAGCACCAGATCCTCACTTTTCATGGCATTATCTTATCTTATTATATAGCCTAATACGCTAATTACGGTGTATGTTTCACAAAACTCAAGCTACTAAACCAGAGGGAGTTAGAAGGTGTGGTTTGTATCAAAATCTTCCAAATCGTCTCAATAGAATCTTGCATTTATGATAAGTTAACGGAAATATATTTATTTGTTTATAAAATGCTTTTAAATAAATAAACAAGACGATAGCCCCTGGCAGGACTGTGTCGCGTACAACCCGCATATCAGGGGCACACAACCCATTATGCGAGAGTTCTCGCTCGGGTCCGCTAGTAAGGTAATAATTGTTTGCATTTGCTGATGAGTGGCTGTATCTTTCTGGCCGCAATAAAGTTAATTATTTAAAGGAACAACCTGTGTTTGTGCTCTTCAACCCACCGTAATCCAGTTAACAAAAAGTGCCACTAGGGGGGTGGCACGCAACAACTGGTGTCAGAAGTGGGATTACGAACTCAAGCACAACACCTGACGGTCCTGGTTTCAAAACCCGAGCAGGTCATTTTCTCTAATTTTCCTGTAGTGCATGCCCTTTACAACGCAAACAACTAAAATGGAGGCGCAATTGGCAGCATTGCTAGAAAAGTTAAATGGCATAGAAGACGGCCAGAAGAATTTAACCAAGGAGCTAACTGCCAAATTAGAAGACGGCCAGAAGAAGATGGAAGACGGTCAAAATAAGTTAGCGGAGGACCTGAAGAAGATGGAAGACAGCCAGAAAAGTTTAGCCGAGGACCTAACTTCCAAATTAGAAGAAGGTCAGAATAAGCTAGCAGAGGACCTGAAGGACGGCCAGAATAAGTTAGCCGAGGACCTAACCGCCAAATTTCTGGATGGCCAGAAAAATCTGGAAGAGTGTCTGCTGACGAAATTAGAGGAGAGCCAAAGGAAATTAGAACAGGGCCTACGTGAGGAAGTCGCAGCAGTGGAAAAGAAGTTCGACGCCTTACAAGTGGAAGTTGCCGAGCTGCGCCAACGCCCGCTGATGGGGGTGGAGGAGAAGTTCAACGCCTTGCATGTGGAAGTTGTCGAGCTGTGCCAACGACCGCTGATGGGGGTGGAGGAGAAATTCAACGCCTTACAAGTGGAGGTTGCCGAGCTGCGCCAACGCCCGCTGACGGGGGTGGAGGAGAAATTCAACGCCTTGCAAGTGGAAGTTGCCGAGCTGTGCCAACGACCGCTGATGGGGGTGGAGGAGAAATTCAACGCCTTACAAGTGGAAGTTGCCGAGCTGTGCCAACGCCCGCTGATGGGGGTGGAGGAGAAATTCAACGCCTTACAAAAGGAAGTTGCCGAGCTGCGCCAACGCCCACTGACGGGGGTGGAAGAGAAATTCAACGCTCTACGAGAGGAAGTTGCCGAGCTGCGCCAACGCCCGCCCACCGTTACACCGGGAATATCAGGAACGGGACATAGCAGAGTGACGCCCCCAACCTTCGACGGAAAGGTCCCGTGGAGCACCTACTTACGTCAGTTCGAGGCGGCCTGTTCCATAAACTGGAACAACACAGAAAAGGCTACAGCTCTCATTGTAGCGCTGAGAGGTGACGCCCTTAACGTCCTTCAGGCCATCCCGACTGGATCCCAGGACTACGCTTCACTGATCGCCCATATGGAGTCCCGATATGGAGATAGCCATCTTCAGCAGGCCTACCAGATGCAGCTCCGGACCCGGGTACAAAAGAACGCGGAAACCCTGCAAGAGTTCGAGATGGACATCGCACGTCTCGTAAGGCTCGCCTACCCAACAGCGCCGGCCGACTTTCTGGAGCAGATAGCGACGCAGATTTTCACCGACGGGCTACGGGACTCGGACACTCAACAGGCGCTGCGACTCGCGCGTAATAAGACCCTGACAGATGCGCTGAGCCACGCACTTGAGTTTGAGACGGCAAAACAGGCATCCAGAATGCACGCGCGGCTGCGTCAAGTGGACGTCGACGAACCAGTAAAAACCAACGAGACCAAGCCCCTGGCCGACGAATTATTGGAGGCGCTAAGCCGTTTTTTCGATAGTCGCGGCACCACCAGCACCGACACAGCCGGAAGGCAACCGGAGAGGCGGCCCGGAAGAGGACTACCGACCTGCTGGACCCGCGGTAAGAAAGGCCACCTGAGCAAGAACTGCGGTGATCGCCGCCGCCGAGGGTATCCGACGGGAAATCAGTCGTCTGAAAACCGCGCGACCCAGGGAAACGAGTATTAGCCAGCCTTGGGGGGCAAAGGTTGGCTTGTGACAGTCGTCAAGCCCCGGCAGTCCAGGTTCGTGTGACGAAGTTACGGAGGGACAATAGCAGCCTGATGGTCGACGGAGTCGTCAACGGAGAGAGCTGGCCCATGCTAATCGACACGGGAGCATCGAGGACCATCGTCAGTCCCACCGTGATCCCGAAGTGGAGAGTGCAACCCACACAAAGGGACCTCCAGCTAATAACCGCGACCGGAGAGACCGCACCGGTACATGGCAAAGCATCACTGGAGTTCGTCATTGGTCGACGGGCGATAAAGCATCCAGTGCTTGTGGCTGACTTATCAAATGAAGTGATCATCGGACTGGACTTCCTGGACCAGAACAACATCATCTTGGATCTGAGTACCAACACTCTGCACTTCGGAGGTGAGGAACTTGCTTTGCAACCTGCGCACGAGTCCATCACCGCACGACGAGTAAGGCTGAGAGAAGACGTCATCGTTCCCGCCAGGACGGAGGTCAGTGCTGTCGTAATTGTCGACGGAACTGCTGAGGGAGTGGCGGCTGTCATCGAGCCAAAATATGAGGACATCCAGACAAAAGGATTTCTAGTTGCCAAGACTCTCATCAACACGACGTCTCGGCCGTACGTCCGCCTGTCCAACCTGAACGACTACGACATTACGGTTCACCGGGACACCAACCTAGGAGTCTGCGAGCCCGTTACCTGGATTGCCCGCATCACCTATACGACGGACGGACACCTGCAGACGGACAACCGAAGAAGACGCACACTGCCAGAAGAACTACAGAAGCTGTACCAAGGATCCCAGGACCATTTAGACGAGGAACAATCACGACAACTTCAGGACCTGCTACGCGAATTCCAGGACGTCTTCTCCGTGGGGAGCAAAGTCTTCGGCAGGACAAGCTTGGTCCAGCACAGAATCGACGTTGGGGACAGCGCACCGATTAGGGCCCCATTCCGACGAGTCCCGCTCGCCAAGCAAGCCGAAGTCGACCGGATGGTAGAAGAGATCAAGGAGCAAGGGGTGATCGAGCCATCACATAGTCCTTGGAGTTCTCCGGTCGTGCTAGTGATGAAGAAGGACGGTTCCACCAGGTTCTGCGTGGATTACAGGCGGGTGAATGACGTCACGAAGAAGGATAGCTACCCTCTACCCCGGATCGACGATACCCTGGACACCATATCAGGGTCGAGATGGTTCTCCACCTTGGATTTGAAGAGTGGCTACTGGCAGGTGGAGGTCCACCCTAAGGACCGCGAGAAAACGGCGTTCTCTGTGGGCAGCGGGCTCTGGCAATTCACCGTCATGCCATTCGGTCTGTGCAACGCCCCTGCGACCTTCGAAAGGCTAATGGAGTCCATTCTGAGGGGACTACACTGGAAGACCTGCCTGGTATACCTAGACGACGTCATCGTTCTGGGGAGGAGCTTCGAGGAGCACTACAGCAACCTGAAGGAGATCTTGTTGAAGCTACGGACTGCCCAGCTGAAGTTGAGCCCCAAGAAGTGTCAGCTCTTCCAGAAGCGGGTCCAGTACCTTGGGCATATCGTCTCCGAGGAAGGGGTGCGCACCGACCCAGAGAAGACCGCAGCTGTGAGGGAGTGGCCAGTTCCGAAGGACAAGTCCCAACTACGAAGCTTCCTGGGACTCTGCACTTATTACCGTCGCTTCGTGAGAGGATTCGCCGACATCGCCAAACCTTTACATCGACTGACTGAGAAGGACCAACTCTTCACGTGGACAGCAGAATGCCACAGTTCCTTCGAACAACTCAAGCAGGCTCTGTGCACCGCGCCTATTCTGGCCTACCCCAGACCTGGAACAAGGTTCATCGTCGATACCGATGCCAACGACTTTGGCATAGGGGGGATCCTGTCGCAAGTAGTGAACGGCGAGGAGAGAGTAGTGGCCTACTTCAGCAAGGCCCTGTCAAAGCCAGAAAGGAACTACTGCGTCACCAGGAAGGAGCTGCTCGCCATCGTGAAGACCATTGAACACTTCCACAAGTACCTGTACGGGCAAGAATTTCTCATCAAGACCGACCATGCATCCCTGCGGTGGCTCCTGAACTTCAAGCAGCCCGAGGGTCAACTCGCGCGGTGGTTAGAGAGGCTTCAACAGTACAACTTTGAGATTCAGCACAGGAAAGGCCAACTGCATTCTAACGCCGACGCCCTGTTACGAAGACGGTGCCCCGAAGACTGCGCCTTCTGTGCCCGAAGGGAGCAGAACACCGGGATACAGTGCCGACGGACTACTGTGGAACTTCAAGGGAACTTGAGCCGCGAATCTTTCACGCGGGCACAAGCAGAAGATGATGACCTGGGACTGATAGCCGAATGGAAGAGGGCCTGTGTCCCCAGACCCGGGTGGAACATTGTGAGTGACTGCAGCCCAAAGTTTAAGTCCTACTGGGCGCAGTGGGACTCGCTGATTGTAAGGGATGGCCTCATCTGCCGCGCCTGGGAGAGCACCGACGGGAAGACATCTCGGGAACAAGTCGTCGTTCCAAAGGCTATGACGGAGGATGTCCTGAAGGAAGTCCATGGAGGATCATCTGGTGGCACCTAGGGATAAAGAAGACCCTGGAGAAGCTGAGAGAGCGGTTCTACTGGATCGGATGCCGAACCGACGTGGAGAACCACTGCGCGAGGTGCCACGATTGCGTAGCCAGCAAGGGCCCAGGACGAAGACGACGGGTTCCACTGAAGTCCTACAACGTGGGCGGCCCCATGGAGAGAGTGGCCATCGATGTTGCTGGGCCATTCCCATTAAGCGAGGCAGGGAACCGCTACATATTGGTCGTCAGCGACTACTTCACCAAATGGCCGGAGGCGTATGCACTCCCTCACCAGGAAGCCGCGACGATTGCAGAGACCCTGGTGAAGGAATTCGTCAGCCGGTTCGGAGTACCCCTGGAGCTGCACTCCGACCAAGGGAGGAACTTCGAGACGCGGGTGTTCCAGAACCTATGCCAGCTGCTGGGAATCCGGAAGACAAGGACAACGCCGCTACACCCTCAGTCCGACGGGATGGTAGAGCGATTCAATCGCACCATCGAGAACCATCTCCGAATAGTCATCAGCGAGCACCAGAGGGATCGGGACAAACATCTTCCACTATTTCTCCTGGCCTACCGTGCCGCCGTGCATGAAGCCACCGGGTGCACACCAGCCCGGGCCATGTTTGGTAGGGAGCTCCGTCTACCTGTCGATCTTGCCTTCGGCCGACCTGGGAATGATCCGGTCCCGGTAAGCCAGTATTGTCAAGAACTGGTCGACCAACTGGAGGACGTGCACGCGTTCACGAGGAGGAAACTGCGGATCGAGACCGACCGAATGAAGACCCGATACGACCAGCAGACGGATGCCGGCGGATTCCACGAGGACGACCTGGTCTGGCTCTTCAATCCATTACGAAAGAAAGGCCTGTCACCCAAACTGCAGAAGTCCTGGGAGGGCCCGTACCGAGTCGTGAAACGGATCAACGATGTCGTCTACAGGATCCAGCGGAGCCCGAGGGCGAAGATGAAGATCGTGCATCGAGATCGCCTGGCAGCCTACGAAGGGACATAGACGGACCAATGATTGATCGGGACGATCAGCCTTTTAGGAAGGGGGTGGTGTTACGGCCGTGAGTTTGTTTCATCGCTCGCCGCATGAGTCACAACTGCCCCAGGGCTGGGCTGCTCTCCCTCAGTGTATTGCGTGCGCCTTATGCAACAGGTCTACTGGGACAAAGGGATAGTCCAGAATATTCGTGACTGAGCCAGCGATGGAAGCCTCGAGAAGCCGTGAACCCTGGATGGATCTAGAAGCATTTATTGAGTCACCGGCCTGCTATATAAGTGCGACCTGTCAAGCTGTGGTTGTTGTTGTGTTTTACGAGCGAGTGCGAGCGCGTATCCTGAGCGACAGAAGTGTGGAGACTTGCGAAACCGACTAGTGAGGCTGATTCTCTTGACAGCGAAGGGAGTGAGGAGCTTACAGGGGACTGCCTGTGTTTTGAGCGAGTGTGCTTACTTAGTGCGAAGAGAGGTCATTGTGGTGAGTTGCAAAACAGTGAATGACAGACCTAGTGCAGCTATTTCCATCCAGCGTACGGGGCCACCTCATTACGAGGGATTAACTGTGGTCTGTTGACAAGTGAAAGGGGAAGTATTCTCGACTTGAGGAAACTGGAGTAAGGTAATAATTGTTTGCATTTGCTGATGAGTGGCTGTATCTGTCTAGCCGCAATAAAGTTAATTATTTAAAGGAACAACCTGTGTTTGTGCTCTTCAACCCACCGTAATCCAGTTAACAAAAAGTGCCACTAGGGGGGTGGCACGCAACATTCTATTATGAGTATCGCCTTCGACTTGTGAATGGTGATCGCGCACGTTTTAACGAATGGGAACTAAGTGCGCTTGAAATTATTGACATGGTAATTTGTCGACGTAAAATTGTCCCTAGGCCAAACAATATCCATGTTAATGACAATGCTTCTCATACAACTATTTTTAAGTAGTCCCGTGTATTTCAGTGTATGTGGAATTTGTTTGATAACCTGTGTTATTGTGATGGCTGTACTAGTGTGTGTATTTGTAAATTAGGGATAGGATTGGGAAAGAGGCCGCTGTGGCATTAAGGTAGGAACCATCCCAACATTTGCCTGGCGTATAAGTGAGGCCTCGAGGGGAAACGACGGAAAAGCTGTCTAGGATGGCTGAGGTGGGAATCGAACCCTCCTCTTCTCAGTTTTGCTTCACGAGACTGAGTGAACCCCGTTCCAGCATTAAAAGGAGGCGGCTTCGGTGGCGTAGTCGGTAGCTTGCTGAGCTTCTATGCCCAAGTTAGCGGGTTCAAACCCGGCCGAAGCTGTCGGATTTTTTAAGAGCGTTAAAAATCCCTCAGTATGCCTTCCTTCGGAGGGGAAGTAAAGCCGTCGGTCCCATGTCATAGGTTTATGGCATGTTAAAGAACCTCCCACTCTTAGGTTTCTACGTTCGTTGCCAAGAGCCGACTGCGGTGGCGTCTAGTAGTCTAGTTCTGAACTAGGCCTAGTAGTCGTTAACGGTGGCGTTTGGCGGCAAAAGTAGGAACTATTTGAAAAAATTCAAAGTTGCAGTCGTTACTTGAATTTAAAAACAGATACACACACTAATACAGCCATCACATTTAACACCGGTTATCAGACAGATTCTACACACACCCAAACTACACGGGGCTACATGACCACGTTGTCGCAGCCCCTAAACTAAGGAACCAACCAACCAAGCATTAAAATGTCTTGGTAGAGCCGGGAATCGAACCCGGATCTCCGGGGCGACTTTTTATATTCGACCCATTTGTTTTCTTGGAGTGGTTGTTGAACCATACGCAGCACAACCCGGCATTGCATCACACATTCCGTTGACAGAGAATAAGAAATAGGCCTACTTTCATTTTTTATAGTAACACACACACACCTCAACATAAATATAATCCCCGGCGTAGCCATGCTCGTTAAATCCTACACATCGGTCGTGAGGGCAGCCGCAGCAAGTCTGGAGATAGCATGATCGAATTCCGACCCTGGCGGGGGTTGATAATATATTCAATTTCGCAGCAATTTTCAAATGTCCCGCCTCAGAATTGATTGTAATATCTACAGGATGGGCACAAAGTCCCGTTACCCCTATACATTTCAGGAAATACATTGATTTTTTCTACATTCCCTCCTGGCAAATGCCGGGATAGTAGCTTACTTCAATTCTCCGAACACCTACCTCATCCTTGTTTATAATAGACTACATTTAACTTACACACACTAGTCATCACTTATAGGGTTGCCAGACGTTCCGTTTTACCCGGAACAATTCCGTTTTTTTCTTGTTTTGTTCCGCGTTCCGTTTTAATCTTTAGGCCTAACGGAACGCCAAATATTCCGTTTTTTTGTGGTTAATTTGATAATATATTCAATTTCGCAGCAATTTTCAAATGTCCCGCCTCAGAATTGATTGTAGTCTAATATCTACAGGGTGGGCACAAAGTCCCGTTACCCCTATACATTTCAGGAAATACATTGATTTTTTTTTACATTTTCTGTTTCAGATATAATCAATGGCTGATACTAGTTCAGCCATCACAATAAGACAGGTTATCAAACAAATTCCACACACACCCAAATACACGGGGCTACTTAAAAATAGTTGTATACCTTTTTTTTTAGCGTATGGCTTTTAGTGCCGGGAGTGTCCGAGGACATGTTCGGCTCGCCAGTTTTGTAGCTGCTTCGAGACGGACACCCAATGGGTGAGCTACAAGTACCGTTGGGGAGGGAAGGAGGGAAGTGGGAATGTAAGGACGAGGAGTTGGAAGGTAGCGGCTGTGGCCTATAGTTAGGGACCAACCCCGGCATTTGCCTGGAAGGAAGATGGGAAACCACAGAAGACCATCTTCAAGGTTGCCGGCGGGGGGATTCGAACCTCCTCGCCTCCCGGATGTGAGCGACTGCCATCAGTCATGCCGTAACCACCACGGCTAACTCACCCGGTTGTATACCTATGAGAATAGGAGATAGGATTGGGAAGGAGGCCGCTGTGGCCTTAAGATAGGAAGAACGCATTGTCACAAGCACTTGGGTTCATGAGAGACCAAGAACAGGGAAAACGTTGGAACAGGTGCGTACTGACTTTGAGCAGCGATTCGGACGACAACCTCCTCAAAAGACAACTCTTTGGTCGATATGGGTGCAACTTTAAGTCATGTTTCATGTGTTTGCGCAGAGTTGACCCGGGTATACCCAGTTCCGCGGATCGTTTACGAGTTGACTTCGTTGGTGATCTTTCCACTGACTCCGCGACTTCTCGGCATTGTTCCTCTCTTGTTGATGGTCGACCACTTCTTGGTTTGTCCTTCACGCTGCCTGTAGCAAACAGTTTCTTTTCCCAACGTAAAAGTGTTGTCTTTTGAGGAGGCTGTCGTCCGAATCGCTGCTCAAAGTCAGTACGCACCTGTTCCAACGTTTTCCCTGTTCTTGGCCTCTCATGAACCCAAGTGCTTGTGACAATGCGTTCTTCAATGCTATAGTCACTAGTATCAGCCATTGATTATATCTGAAACAGAAAATGTTAACAAAATCAATGTATTTCCTGAAATGTATAGGGGTAACGGGACTTTGTGCCCAGGGTGTAGCTTGTTTTCTGTTTTTTTTTGTCGTGTAGCCTCCTGAGAGGCCGAGTGCAGGTCTTTCTAGTCGACACCCGTGGGCGACCTGCGCGTCGGGATGAGAGATGGAATGGATGAAGATGAATGAAACTGGGCAAGGATGTGGAAGGAAGCGGCCGTGGCCTATCAGAAGGTACTGTCCCAGCATTTGCCTGGTGTTGAAAATGGGAAACCACGGAAAACCATTTCAAGGACAGCCGACGGTGGGGCTCGAACCCACGCGTCGACCGAGTCAGCAGAGAGCTTGGCCCCTTGACCTAACGCAGCGGGTTAGCCCGCGTAGCCACTACTGTCGGTTGTTTTCTGGTGATACAGGTGCAAGTTTGAAAGAGAAAATGATTTCTATGTCTGTGTCAGATAGATAGGTACATGTTATAGATTTATTAATGACAACAAAATTAAGGAATATCTTAGTCTTTGTGAAGTTAATACTCGGCATTTTCCCCTCCAATGCTTTTACGGAGAGAGTTTTTTTCTGTTATGAATATCAAATGGAGAGATGATAGAAACAGAAGCTCCATTAGTTTGATAAAACAAGAATTGTTCACATATTACAATTATGACGAAAATTGTAGTGAATTTTATCAGAAGGTAGCCTACTTACAAATAAAAATTCCCTGCAAAGGGTCGTTCAAATGAAAAGCATTTGTAAGTTGCTGGTGGCATAGGCCTAAATGATATGTCAGCAATATCTAGTTATAATTTTGTGTACCGGTATTTGATTATGTAATGCTTATTTAATACATACCGGTATGTGTATTAATTATTACAAAATTTAACAACCTTGATTAAAAAGAAACAATGTTTTGGGACGCGTTTTCCTTTTTTCCCATTCTTGAAATCTGGCAACCCCAATCACATAGCCTACATAGGCCTACAGGTTATTAGACACGTTCAATACACACCCAACTACACGGGGCTGATGACTAAGATGTCCCAAAACCCTAAAAAGAATTTACAACACCAAAACAACAATCGACTGCAGATTACACGGGTTTTATTCCCGCCTCGCCCCAAACTCCCCAGTTGTCCCGGCGTGATCACGCATTTGAAACATAGATCTTATTATACAGTACTAGCTGTACCCGGCATGCGTTGCAATGCCAATCAAAGAAAGTGTTGGCGTTGTAACTCTGATTGTTGAAGTGCTTTTGGATTCCCAATTTTTATTTATTTTCCGTTAACCACCTCTAAACTATTGTAAAATTGATTTGCTATCTCAAAAAAAAAAAAAAAAAAAAAAAACGTGGGAGCGAGCTCAACAACTCACCTAAGTTTCATCGCTATGGAATGAATGTTATTCTATATGAACGCATACGGGACTTTGTTGAAACGATTCGAGCGCCGTCACCCATTTGTTGAATATACTCGTACGCTACGTATTGTAAAATGGATTTTCTAAGTCTCCTGGCGTGTACACAACAACTCATGAACGTTTCATCGCAATCGGATGAATGGCATATGAACGCATTCGGGGATGTTGTTTAAACGATTCACGCGCCTTCACTCATTTGTTGAATCTTCTTGTACGCCACCCATTGAAAAACCGATTTACTAATTCATACGCTTTCGCAGGTCTGTACTCAACTCACCAACGTTTTATCACAATCGGATGAATAGTATATGAACGCATACGGGACTTGGTTGAAACGATTCACGCGCTGTCGCTCATTAGTTGAATCTACTCCTGCCCTACCAATTGTAAAATGGATTTACTAAATCAGAAATCTTTGCGGGAGTGGAAACAACAATTCTCTAAATTTCATTGCAATCATCGCATGAATGGTATATGAACGCATACGAATTTTTTAAAACGACACGCGCACCGTTACTCATTTGTTGAATCTACTCGTGCGCTACCTATTGTAAAAAGGATTTACTAAGTCAGAAACCTTTCCTGGAGTGTGCACAACAATTCAACCAAAGGTTCATAGCAATCGGATGAATGGTATTTGAACGCATACGATTTTTTTTAAACGATACGCGCGCCGTTACTCATTTGTTGAATCTACTCGTGCGCTACCTATTGTAAAAAGGATTTACTAAGTCAGAAACCTTTCCTGGAGTGTGCACAACAATTCAACCAACGGTTCATAGCAATCGGATGAATGGTATTTGAACGCATACAGGACTATGTTGAAAAACTTCGCGCGTCGTCGCTCATTTGTTTAATCTACTTGTGCGATACCTATTGTAAAGTGCATTTATTAACCCAGAAACCTTCCTGCCGTCGATCATTTGTTGAATCTACTTGTGCGATACCTATTGTAGAGTGGATGTACTAAGCCAGAAACCTTCCCTGAAGTGTTCACAACATCTCACCCAAGTTTCATCGCTATCGGACGAATGGTATATGAACGCATACAGGACTATGTTGGAAAACTTCGCGCGTCGTCGCTCATTTGTTTAATCTACTTGTGCGATACCTATCGTAAAGTGCATTTACTAACCCAGAAACCTTCCCTGAAGTGTACACAACATCTCACCCAAGTTTCATCGCTATCAGACGAATAGTATATGAACGCATACGGGACTTTGTTGAAACGCTTCGCGCGTCGTCACTCATTTGTTGAATCTACTCGTGCGCTACCTATTGTTAAGTGGATTTACTAAGCCAGAAACCTTCCCTGAAGTGTACACAACATCTCACCAAGTTTCATCGCTATCAGACGAATAGTATATGAAAGCATACGGGACTTTCTTGAAACGCTTCGCGAGTCGTCGCTCATTTGTTGAATCTACTCGTGCGCTACCTATTATAACATGGATTTACTAAGCCAGAAACGTTGCCTGTAGTGTACACAACCTCTCATCCAAGTTTCATCGCTATCGGACGAATGGTATGTGAACGCATACAGGACTTTGCTGAAACGCTTCGCCCGTCGTCGCTCATTTGTTGAATCGACTCGTGCGCTACCTATTGTTAAGTGGATTTACTAAGCCAGATACCTTACCTGAAGTGTACAGAACATCTCACCCAAGTTTAATCGCAATGGGATGAATGGTATATGAACGCATGTGGGACTTTCTTGAAACAAACGCACGCCATATTGTTGAAGCTACTCGCGCGCCATCTATTGTAAATTGGATTTACTACGCCTATAACTTTTCCGGGACTGTGCACAACAACTCTCCAAAATTTGATCGCAGTCGGATGAATTGTATATGAACGCATCGCCAGTACGCATTTGTTTAAACTTCTCGCGCGCTATCTATTTTGAAATGGATTAACTATGCCTATAAACCTCCCGGAAGTGTGTACAACAACTCACCAAAATTTGATCGCAATCGGATGAATGGTTTATGAACGCATAAAATACGAACAAACATACATTCCTTTCTCTATAAGAATATATAAGATAATACGCTAAGGTGTATGTTTCACAAACCTCAAGCACCTAAACCAGAGGAAGTTAGAAGGTGTGATTTGTACCAAAATCTTCCAAATCGTCTCAATAGTACAGAAAAAATCTTGCATTTCATGATAAATAAGTCAACGGAAATATATTTATTTGTTTATAAAGTGCTTTTAAACAAATAAACAAGACGATAGACCCTGGCAGAACTGTGTCGCGCACAGCCCGCGTAGCACTAGGGCTGGGCGGGTAGTCTGTACACATGAGGCGCACATAACCCATTATGCGAGAGTTCCCGCACGGGTCCCTAGTTAATATTATTATACTTACACCATGGGTGAAATTACCGATATGGAAACTCCTTTTAATGGTCGGGAAAGTTTTGTAAATAGAAAACGCTATAACTATAACAGAATACCATACCATATATGAAATTAGCTGTTTAGTTCTAATTGTTAAATTATCTATATACTGTATTTTGGTGCATGCCTCCACCGCTGCTAGACATTTTTATCCGCCTAGAAAAGGATCTGCAGGGGCACCCTTTTAGTAAACAGCGTATGAACGCCAGCCAGGACCTTCTATAATACCGGACCTGACACTGGCGGCGGGACTGATGAAAGATGGCTGTCGCTGTTGGTGGTTACATGCTTTGTTTATTAGTTGAGTCGTTTTGTTTACGATGTGATAGTGATGTGAATTTCGGTTAGCAATCGTCTCCCTTGATTATCTGTGCTTATTGATTATTGCTTAATGATATTACACGTTCGTGTAAGTAAATGTCTGCAATAGTGCTTCTTAAATACGAGATACCGGTGACTTCTGTTACGCTTGTGATACCATCAATACTATTGCCAATCAGTGGGTAAGTTTGGTCTATTAATTATTCTGTTTATAGTTTATAAATTATTAGTAATGGTAATTCATTATGAGCAAGCATAGCAATAATTAACGTATTCCAATTCAAGGTTTAAGAAGATCTGAAAATTGATTACCGTACGTAGGAACATAACCTACTTTTTAAATTTCTGCAGTGTTCTCTCATCCAATTATACGCCTGCTTGTCCAAGGATATCAATCTTATCACGTACTTGGTGTGGATCCCGTTTTAATAAACTACCAGTAGGCTTACTCATACATAGGTTATGCTAAAATTGTGGTGATATGCCTTGAAACTGTTGTGTGACTGGATCCAAATCCAATTATTATGAAGATAAGCCATTGGTGCCTATTTTCTAATTTCCCATCAGGGGAATTCAACCCACACCCAACTTCACGGGGTTGATGACCAAGAAGTCCCAAGCCCATAAAATGAATTAACAGCAGACAGAATCACGTCATGATGTTATTTTGGGTTGGGTTGGATTCTGACACACGTCATGCCTTTGACAGAGTTTGGTTGGTTCTTAAGTTTAGGGGCTGCGACAACGAGGTCATGTAGCCCCGTGTACTTTGGGTGTGTGTAGAATCTGTCTGATAACCGGTGTTAATTGTGATGACTGTATTAGTGAGTGTATATGTTTTTTAATTTAAGTACAGACTGCAACTTAGAATTTTTCAAATAGTTCCTACTTTTGCCGCCAAACGCCACCGTCAACGACTACTAGGCCTAGTTCAGAACTTAGATACTAGACGCCACCGCAGTCGGCTCTTGGCAACGAACGTAGAAACCTAAGAGCGTTGTTTACATTCTTAACCTATCCAATTTAGCTTCACACAGGTGTAATTAGTGGAAGGTTCATTAACATGCCATAAATCTATGACATGGGACCGCCGGCTTTACTTCCCCTCCGAAGGAAGGCATACTGAGGGATTTTTAACGCTCTTAAAAAATCCGACGGCTTCGGCCGGGTTTGAACCCGCTATCTTGGGCATAGAAGCTCAGCATGTTACCAACTACGCCACCGAAGCCACCCCGTTTGACAGAGTTCCATTTAATCTTATGAATAGGAATGAATGAATACGACTAGCCTACTTGTTGACGGATTTACAGGAGGTAGTCGTGACCTCATGATAGGAATTACCTAGGCATTTATCTTCAGTAAGTGTGGGAACCCATGGTAAACCACTTGCTGGGTGGATAAGCTGAGAATCGAACCCAACATTTCTCGGTTTACCTCACTAGGCTGTGTGTAGCCCGTTCTTACCCTCAGACTAAAAATGAGATTTCTTGACAGTCAGGAATCAAACTTAGACCCCAGAAGTGACAACATTTACATTTATTTTTAAGAATAATATGTATATCTGTTAGGTAGTCAGCCCGAAAGCTGGTTGGATCCTCAAAAGGCACTGCCGTTAGGTTATGTGGGTAGACACCCACAAAAACCCATGGCAGCGCTATATTGAGGCGTACTAGGCAAGAAGAGGAGTGAGGTAGTTTGTCATTGCTTTCCTCACTGAGTCAGTACAGCAGTACTAACCCTATGAGTAGAACCTTTCACAGCATCCACAGGCACTTACTGTGCCCTGAATGTCATTACTAAGCACCACCCATACCTCAGTAGCTTCCATATAACCACAGCCATGAGTGAGACTGAGACATCGGTGATACTCTAGCCTGTGCCCACAGGCACTGACTGTGCCCTGAATGTCATTAATCAGCACCACCCACACTTCAGTAGCTTCCATATTATCACAGCCATGAATGAGACTGAGACATCGGTGATACTCTAGCCTGTGCCAACAGACACTGACTGTGCACTGAATGTCATTTCTAAGCACCACCCATACCTCAGTAGCTTCCATATAACCACAGCCATGAGTGAGACTGAGACATCGGCGATACTCTAGCCTGTGCCAACAGGCACTGACTGTGCCCTGAATGTCATTACTCAGCACCACCCATACCTCAGTAGCTTCCATATAATCACAGCCATAAGTGAGACTGAGACATCGGTGATACTCTAGCCTGTGCCAACAGGCACTGACTGTGCCCTGAATGTCATTACTCAGCACCACCCATACCTCAGTAGCTTTCATATAATCACAGCCATGAGTGAGACTGAGACATCGGCGAAAAGCCTAATTTTACTCTAGCCTGTGCCAACAGAAAAATGCAAATGTACTGCATTCGTCAAGAGATGGCAAACATGCCCCGAATAATATGTAACTTGCTAAAAAGGGATTGAAATTCCTACAGGAACATTTACAACTTTCCCTGTTCACTCAGCCAAGATATTCTGCAGATCTCTCCTGTGTGCCTCAACATTATTTTATTTTATTCCTTTCCTGATGAAACTCCGGTGGTACTTTACTTCAACTCCTAGGGCACCTCCCCATGCCTGTCCCTTACACAACTACACACACTACTACATTCATCACGTAATCGGTGGAATTCAACCCACACACAACTGCACGGGGCTGATGACCAAGATGTCCCAAGCCCATAAAATGAATTAGGAAGGAAGGAAGGAAGCTTGTAGTTTAACGTGACCGTTAATCTCGCGATCATAAGCCACGGGACCTCCTCTTAACGTGGAATCCGAACCACAGGACATGGCATTTCACAACGAAAATCTCACATGCATTGACCGGGAATCGAACCCGGTCCGCCTTGGTGAGAGGCATACAGCTTGACCGCTGCGCCACCACGCCCCCATAAAATGAATTAACAGCAGACAAAATCACGTCATGATGTTATTTTGTGTTGTGTTGGATTGTGACAAACGTCAGGCGTTTGATGTCCGACCACCAACTACGGCGGCCATCTTGGATTGCAGTGTCAGGTCCGGTAGTATAGAAGGTCCTGCGCCAGCAGAGCTATTTTTGGAACCTGGCACGGACCGAGTGATGTCCTCCCCGAACATTTGGTGACCAAGACAGTGACAGCAACGTTAATGCACGAATGCATCATAATTCTCAGTGTGTTACCAAAATATTAATCATTACGACGCAGAGTGAGGACACTTGCATCCTTTTTAACTTTAAGAGCCGAGTTAAAAATGATCTATTACCAAAATAAATCACTCGATCCGTTTCACATTAAAAGTATCCCTGTGCTGTGAAATAATCAATTCCTTAATTTGGCAGTGCTGATATGCCTAAAACAAAGCATCAACGTTAAAATTATTACCAACTTCTAAAAAAATATCGTAATGATATTTCCAAACATTTGGCTGTTTTATACATTCAAACGTGATCTTTATAAAAACATTGTATATTAGAACTAACGCAAAGAAAGAGAATCATATATGCACCCTTAGTGCAGAGTGCATTATTATGGCAAAGGTTAACTAGATCTGGATAACAGAAATAAATATTCCTTTTCTATGTTTGTAATCTGAAAGCGTTGTTTTGATCACAGATCAAGCATGGCCGTCATCTCCTAGCAAGTGTGTGATGTTTCGCTTAGAAACTAGCTTATATTAACAGGGATATAGTTGTTTAGTTGTGTTCGTGTTCCATTTGTCTTCAGTTTCTCTGTTACCGGTACTGCCGATTTTCATAAATTGTTAATTTTTTTGCTCCATTGAGTAGCCTAGGCAGCAGGTAAATAAATAACCTTACTTTTATTTTCTGGTTGCCAAGTATAATGCCTCATAGTGTTTGTCATTATTTTTAATATTACATATTCTATTTTCCTTCAGAAATGGATGCTGAACTTTATGACGAATTTGGAAATTACATTGGACCCGAACTGGAGTCTGATGAAGAGGAGGAAGAAGGATTTGGAGACAGAGAGCCGGAAAATCAGGAATACGATGTAAGTAGTTTAAAAGAGACTTTTAGGAACTCTATGTTTTGTCAGGTAACTTATCGTTACTCTAGTGCACTACTCTGCCTGGTTTATGAGATTTTGTAGGGGTTCTGGTGAAATTTTGAAAATTGTGTATAGTTACTATTAGTTTATGTTTGCTTGTTTTGTCCTGCCGTGACGCCTGTCGGCTGCCTTCTAGGCGAGGGGTAGAATTTATATTTGTTTTTTGATTAATTGGATTGAAAGTTGAATAATGATTTGTGGTTTGATTTGGTGGGTTTTAAATTACCGGGGAGTTTGTTGATAATTAGAGTGTTCTCATGAGGTTCATTTTTCACTGACAGTCAGCTAGTTATTGTTGTTTTAAGGGGCGGAACTATGAGGTTATCTGCCCCTAACAGTCAGCTTAGCTAATTGTTTGCTATATATGCGATATTGTGCATCGTCGATCAATTGCCACTAGCTCTCACTCGCCCTGGGCGTGATTCAAGTACCTGCGTAAATGCACCAATGGTCGTCATGTTACCGGTAAGGGAGATTTAGACAAGAAATCATATACACCGTACACATTTTGGTAAATTTAATCAACAAAAGCACTGTACCTAACCTCAAACTCTACTCAAACACTAGGAAAGACCAAATATCAAAGATAATCGTTTATGGGAAAATGACGTATTTTTTAAAAAAGTGTGTTTTTGCGCCAGTGTTCGGCACGTTGTATTTGGATTTTTCCTATATTCGTCACCCGTTTGCACCAATTGCCATCACATTGTTAATTTTCCTTGTCTGCTGTTTATTTATTTATTTATTTATTT
This sequence comes from Meconema thalassinum, assembly GCA_946902985.2. Classification (NCBI taxonomy): domain Eukaryota; kingdom Metazoa; phylum Arthropoda; class Insecta; order Orthoptera; family Tettigoniidae; genus Meconema; species Meconema thalassinum. The sequence continues at coordinate 777,869,522 of OX336388.2, read as the reverse complement.
AATGGTGCCTTTATTGTGGCGAAGTTAGGGCTCTAGGCCCTCTCTTGCACTTAACCACACACAGTGCAACTTACATGAATACTCACATATGTTATTCTTAACCTACCAAACTTAAATACTAGGAAAACCTTAAATACTAGAATAAAATAAAATTAAATTAAATTAAATTGGCGACTGCTTGATATTAACTAAGCTATACAATTTAAATGACAAACATTTTTAACAAAATTATACTATGGTCATTCACTCACACATTCATACACAAATTGTTCTAGTTGGCCTACGAATTCAAGAGGAAATCTTTACATGCACGTTTTTGAAAGTTGTAAGGGATGTACAATTTCTGATGTCACGAGGACAATTATTCCAAATTCTAGTTCCCGACACGAGGAAAGAGTTACTGAAGGCAGATGAATGATGTAGAGGAATTGCAATTATAGATCCAGATCGCGTGTGACGATCATGAAAGGAAGAAAGAAAACGAAAATTACAAGAGAGATAGTGAGGAGTACTTTCATTGAGAAGTCGATAGATGAGGGTACATATGTGCAGGTTCCTTTGTTGTTCTACTTTTAGCCAGGAAAGTAGATCATAAAAAGGAGACACGTGTGAGGAAAATTTCAAGGAGAAAATAAACCTAATGCTGGAATTTAAAGCTCTCTGAAGTTTCTTGTTTTGTTCACCGGTAGCATCTACTAATACAACATCACAGTAGTTAAATATAGGGAGTATCAAGGTTTGGACGAGTTTTATTTTCAAGTTACGGGGTAGAACGGACTGGTGAATCTCAAGTGGATGAAGTGACGAGTAAACTTTCCTGCATGTACTAGTAACGTGCCCATCCCAATTCAAAGTTTCATTTAGTGTGACTCCAAGACTTTTTACCGATTTAGAGAACGGGATAGCAACACCATTTAGTTGAATTAAAGAAAGCGGTCTACTGTGTAAATGGAAAAGCAATTTAGTCTGCCCTATTACGATAGCTTGGGTTTTAATTGGGTTGATGGCAAGAGAATTTTCAGATGCATAGCGACTGATCCTCTAGATTTAGATTCATATTTTCAATTGCCGCATCTATGTCGTTTACTTTTGTGTGGCAATATATCTGAAGGTTATCAGCATATAGATGATAGTTGCAGTTTTCCAGTTTCGAAGAGATGTCGTTCAGATATAGAATGAATATAAGGGGGCCGAGAATTGAACCCTGAGGTACTCCATTTATTTTGAACTTCCACTCAGTTCTGTTTTCATTAAGGAGTACACGTTGTCTTCGGTTATGAAGATAGGAGGCGAATAATTTGAGAGCAACGGGGCTAAGATGGAAGGATTGCAATTTAGCCATAAGTATGTCCGTGTTAATGGTGTCGAATGCACTGCTGAAGTCCAGAAGAATGAGTATAGTCACTTTACGCTCATCCATTGCTCGTCTTACGTCATCAGTGATCTTAATGAGTGCAGTAGATGTGCTGTGTCCTTTCTTAAATCCAGATTGTAACGGATCAAGTAGTGAGTATTGCGTCAAGTACTGAAGAAGTTGTTCATGCATACGTTTTTCTAGTATTTTGGAAATTGAGGAAAGTATGCTTACAGGTCGATAGTCGGATGGAGAATTTGCAAGAGAGTTTTTCGGAACTGGAATAACTAAAGCATCTTTCCATATTGTTGGGAAGAAACCTTCTAAAAGACATGTGTTACAAATGTGCGTAATAATTGGCATTAATACTTATATCAGGTTAACGATAAAGGAAATTGGGATGTCATCTATTCCGACTGCCTGTGATTTGATAGTTTTTTTTTCTCTTTCTTACGACAGTAGGGGGAACTTAGGATACTTGACCCAGGTACCAATTTTTTATTTTTAGCATTTTTTTAATAGGTTTTTCAAATTACTGAGTAACATAATTAGGTTTTGTAATCATATCCCAATTGTATTCAGTTGTAATATCAAGAAAATTTACATTCTAAATGTGAAAATTTAAATATTTCTTTATGTGCACAAAAGGGTCAAGTATCCCTCAAGTTAGGGATACTTGACCCTCTATATGGGATACTTGACCCACGTCTATTTATTTTCAGAAAATGCTCAAACAAGGGTGAAATTAATATGATTACAAGGACAGCTATACTTTTAAGTGAAACTGCATTTATTTTATAATATGTCGGCTTCTAAAACCAATTGAATCATTTTGCATGCTACAAAGAAATGTCCTAGATTTAAAGTCACTCATGTCACATTAACATAAAATGCAATGGTTTCGATTAGCCTAAACAAAAAGGCCTAACCTTTAGGCTACTCAATGAGAAATTCAAACTGGTTTTTAAACTGAAAACTAGTAACTCTTGTCATTTTTCATTGAAAACTCAGGAGGCTCTAAAACAGCCTCAATTTGCTCTGGATCAACCTCTGAGATATCGTCACATTCTGGCCACTTAAATCTTGAACCACCTACACTTTTGGAAAATTTAACCATAAACACTTCAGGGCAAACTTCGCTAACTTGTCCCACATATCGGCGAATATTTCTCTTGCCACAAAATTTCACAATCACCCAACCACCTATGCTTGGAATTTTTCCTGTGAATCTTGTGTCTTCACCAGTCAATTCTGATTCAGAATTGATTTGAACATGTTCTAGATCAGATTCAGAACTTTCAGTTTCAGGAGACCTACATGATTGTTTTCCCCTTTTCTTTTTCACGTTTTCCTTTTCTGAAAACAGTCTTTTGCGTGATGCACTTTTTTCTTCAATTCTTCTTCTCTTGTCTTCTTTCTCCTTGTATTTGGCCTCGATTTCCTCTTTGTTTGGTGTATCAGTCAAAATAGTGGTTTTACCCTGTTTACGGCCCCCTTTTCGATTCGGCCTTCTCTCCCCTGCCTTAGGATATGGAAGTAGGCTTTCTGGGCTGATGCAAAAACCTTCTAATCTTGTAGACTGGTCTTTATTTGCGCTCTCTACAGTCTCATTCACGTTGCTAGAAACATTTGGGGACACTGGTGTTTCTTCGGCTATCGCTGCTGGTTCAGATGATGTTGAAGGCTGGAAATTCTGAGGATTAGGTCGATCGGTCACAGCGGAACAAAGAAAATCGTCGTCTGAGAATATCGCATCATTGAACGGCCAAATGCCTGTGGCCATGAAGCCACTGATTATGTTAGTTGGGGTGAATGCTTGGGGAAATGCCTTTCCAACCAACCCGGCAACGTGATAAATAGTGATCGGTTGTCCTGGTTTGTCTATGGTGAGGTAGTTTGTGCAGTGTGTATTATAATACCTTTTGAAAGGACCATAGACTGAAACATCCAATGGTTGGAGTCTATGGGAGCAATGTGGACGGAATGTTAAAATTACAATCCCATTTTCTCTGGCATAAAGAATGACATCAAGAGACATGTGGCTCTCATGATTATCAATAAGTAGGAGAACTTTTCGTACGGGAGAGCATCTAACATATTTCTGGAAGTGCTTCAAATACAAATGAAAGTTTTCAGGCGTCATCCAACCAGAGTTGTGTGTGGAATGATCAGAACCCATAGGAGCCCCAAACATGAATGCTGGATTTCGTTTTGCACGTGGGAAAATAAAAAATGGTGGGATACTATTCCCTAAGGCATTCACAGCATTACATAGTCACTAATTGCCTCCTTTCACCCGATGTGACTAGGCCTACTTGCTTCGATTTCTTAGGAGCAATCACCTTTGGACATTTATGGACTGTAGTAACTCCCGTTTCATCTGCATTCCATATTCTTTCTCCTCTAAACTTTTCACGTGCGAGCACTGTTCGCAAATTTTCATGAAACAGACCTACATTATGTTTGTTGAAACTTGTAGAACGTGACAAACTTGTAGCTTCGGGGGTTCTTAGTGATAATTCTGAATTTCGCTCCATAAAGCCACGTAACCAAAAGTAACCTGCCCTTTTCTCATTATCCCACTGTTTAGGATAGGTCTTTTCATTTTTTACTGCCAAGTCATAGGCTAATCGTCTGGCCAAATCACAGGTGAGTCCATGGTTCATGCGTGACATAACCAATAAGTAGTTTGCAAGTTCTGTTTCTTCAGCTTTATTAAAAATTTGCCTAACTGTGTAATCTGGTGTAAAGGTAGAGCTTCCTCCCTGCTGAATCTTTCTAACATATCTCCTTAAAGTATTCCTATTAATGCCAGTTTCTTTTGCAATTGTATGTAGGGCACCACCAGCAAAAACTTTCTGAACTGCCTCCTTCATAATTTCTGCAGGAATGGACTCCCTGGGTTTGACACCCTCCTTTCTTTTGTAGTGTTGTGGCATCTGGAATCTAAAAAATTAGAATCCAGTTATTAGTTTAAGGATGTAAAATATGGGTCATGTATCCCTAACCGAATGGATCAAGTATCCCTATAGTGAGTTCATTAACTTAACCTAACATTTCACTGTATCTGTTACAAATCAGAAATGTGGCTTTGTGTAAAAAGAAGGCCAGATATACTGCTAATAACAAGAAATAATACAAAGATTCTTACCTTAAAGTAAACAAATGTAGACTGACAATTCAACCATTCAAAATTTACTTAAAACAGAAGCAAACACATTTCATTCTTTCCTTCAGTAATATCAGCAGACAACTGAATCTCATTCTTATGAAATTGGAGGGAACATCATAGACAAACAGTGGTGCCAACACCATGCATACAAAATATCCCTACTCTGAGATAAAGGCATTGGGTCAAGTATCCTAATGGGTCAAGGATCCCTAGTTTCCCCTATCATCTATTTTACGAAACTTGAATAACGGTCGGTGAGGTAGTGGGACACATTGCAGTGTATTTATTGTTGTTTGTATTATTTGGGGATCAGTACTAATTATTTCTCGAGCAAAGTGAGCATTTAATTCATTGGGATTAATATCCTGCTTATTGGTGTTTTTAGTGCGCCTCCCAATACCTACCGACCTGAGTTGCTGCCAGGTGCTCCTGGCATTCAAGTTGCCGGCTAGCTGTTGGAAGTAGGCATACTTTTTATTTCGAATCATTTGTTTAACTCGATTTCTAAGCACACGATATTTTTCAAAATCGTCACTTGATAAGGTCTGCTTATAACGTCTGTGAAATGCGTCACGTTCGGCCATTGCAGATTTAATGTCACTTGATAGCCAGGGGGCAGCTTTACGAGTGACTTTAGCTGTTCGTTTAGGTGCATGTTTGTCATATAGTTCCAGCAGTATTGTGTTAAATCTGCTCACCTTTTCATCAACGTCAGTCGAGTGTAGTATATCGTTCCATGGACAGAGAATTGCGTCTTGTGTTAGTTCTTGAAGGTTCAATCTTTTCATGTCTGTATATGTTATGTATTTAGGTGCAGATTTTGGAGTTTTTAGAGAATAAGCTAAATAAATCAGGTCGTGTAAAGATATGCCAGGTACTGAAATCTGTCCGTGTTTTAGTATTTTCTGTGGGTTATTTGTGATAATTAAATCAATTAGAGTGCGTGAAGATCCTTGGGGGGTGTGTACGTGGTGAGTAGGACTGAGTGGTAATATTGTCATGTTACAAGAGGTAAACATATTCCGTAGACGATTTGCGTCAGTGGAGTCTATTAATATATTTGTGTTAAAGTCACCAAATATAAGTACGTGTTTGTAGGTAGGTAACAGTCTTAGTAGAGTTTCTTCATAATCCATGAAGTTCCCTTCTTTAGGTGGTTTATATACTACACCAATAAGCACTTTAGTCACGTCAACAGTGAGCTCAACAAACATATATTCGGTCAAGGGGTCAGTAGATAGGTTCGATGTTTTTATAATCTTTGCTGCCAAATTGTTTTTATAGAATAAAGCTACTCCTCCTCCTCGACGCTTCAGTCGGTTGTGAAAGAGCGAATTGTACCCTACTAGACTTATCATGTTTAAAGGGACAGAGTCTTTCATCCAGCTTTCACTAATTGCTACAACATTTACCAAGCTTCCTTCAAAAATAGCTTGGAGCTCAGCATGATGCGCTATTATGGACTGGGCATTGACATGTGCACACAGCAGTGAACGGGGAAAGGCGGAAAGTTCCCTTTCCAGATGATTGTGGGTGGGGGGAGACAAAGACAGGGGTTGGGGAGGGCTGGGAGACTCATTGTCAAGGTGAAGGTCATTATCTCTGTCGGGACTGAATGTAACGGTACCAACTACACTGGCCATAAAACAGAAGAGAGCATGCAACTTACCATTGTTTCCTCATGTATGCACAAGCCACTAGAAGCAATTAAACAACCACTCTCACTGAATTTAAAATTAAACCCCCTATCACTTATGCAATCACTTACACTAAAGTTAAAATAACATATTAAACACACACTCACAATTACACACATTAACCTGTTCACTTAACTTCCGATACCTGCCCTTTCATTAAGCAGGCAAGTTCTGCTGGAGTGTTAACGTAATGTTTTTTACCGTCAGAATCCACGATCACTATCCGCCCATCCAGAGTGAAGGTGTTCCTTGCTCCAAAGTGATCCCTGGCCTTGTTGAGCATGTCCTTGCGTGATGCTGTGAGGGACTCAGTTATGAGGATCGAAGTCCTTTTGAGAAGCCTCTTGGCGCGCCAGACACGTTCCCTCTCGTGGTAGCGGGTGAACTTCACAATAATTGGTCTTCTTCCGGTAACCACCACATCCGCAGACGATCTCTTTGGTTTCCCCAATCGATGACACCGATCGATGCTCATCATAGTCAGTTCTATGTTAAGCTTGTCCTTAAGTACCTCCGTTACTCTAGCGTACACGTCTTCGTTGGGAGTTTCACTTACCCCATGTAGCAGTAGGCAGTTCCGGCGGCTGTACTGTTCTGCCTCATCAATTCGGAGTTCTTGCTTCCCAATCTGGTCATTCAAGTCCTTCTTTAAGTCACTTAGCTCCGTTATGACTTCAAGGCGAAAAGTCTCGTACTCCGAAGCTAGGGTTTCCACTTTCACGGAGTTGAGGTTGGTAGAAGTGCTCGTTCCAGCTGTGGTGGCTCCCTCTAGGCGAGTTTGAAATACTTTGAGCTTTTCTTCAAACGCTGAAATTCTTTGATTGACGGCTTATAGGGTCATGACTGTTGACTGAATATTCACTAAGTTGTATATAGTTAATAATACACACCCTAGCAGACTCTATTTGTGAGTTATGTTGCGGTTTCGGCAGGTATTCTACGGAGCACTTTTACGCACGATGCATCTCAGTCCAGTAGTGGCAATGCATTTCTGTCAATTGTTGCGTAATACACCGATTTATCGACTTGGAGGCTAACATTTACAAATAAAACAGTACCAGTGATTATGTTTTTTAATAAAAATGGAATATTAAAAATAAAATAAAAAAAGACGGCAATGGGAAGCGGGATTGGTGGGTAGAAGACATACGAGCAAGAAAATATTGTAATTCTGCTCTAAACAAGTGAGACCACGGCATAACAGCCCTGAAAATGACCATTCGCCGAGGCCTAATACCGATTGTTGCCATAGAAACCCTCTGAATTCGCCACTCATGTACATTTTTCTTCCAGGCAGCCTTTAGTAGCTTAAAAACCCCTATATCCGTGGGTTGAAGTACGTGTGTGACATTAGGTAGTAAAGCAACCAAAACAATTCCATGATCATCACAAAATTTACTAGTATGTATGGTCAAGTGTGAGAAGTGCCCGTCTATGGATAATGTCAGGGAGAGGAATCTCCTTCTCAACCAACCCAAGATGATGTTACTGAGAAATTCGTAAAACACTTCCCCCCGTCATTCACCCATTTGGCGATTTGCCAATGCCCCAGTGTGCTGGCATTGAGGCAATAATGATGTCTTGCGGCAGTTGTTCATACTTGAACACTACAAGGGAAGGAGAAATATCGCCGTGGGCATTGCCTTTTAGAAGTACCGTCAAGCATTCTTTCTCATCCGAATTCACTTGCAGATATATTGTCTTGTAACCCCTGTTCGCCACCACTTTGTTACCTTTCGGATTGAGAAAGGAAACCTTCTCGTCAGCGTTGAACAGTCGCCGAGGGTCTGACAAAATAGACTGGAGTCGTTTTCCACTGAATAGCTGTAGACTTCTGAAACCCAGATTTTATTTTGATGTTCTGTAATTGCAGCACGGCTTACTGTCAAATTTTGAGGGGTTCGTAAAAGATGGACCTGGATTTCTTTTTATGAATGATTCACACCAATTCCTTCCTGGTGGCCATCTTTGAAAGGAAAGTCCCTCTTCAATTCTTGTGTAAGGCACTGGACGCTTTTGCAAATCGTCCTTTGTTAACGGGACCCCGCTTTTCGTAGTGAGATTACCCATTGAACTAGCATAGCCTCAGCTTCCTTTGTTAAAATGGAACTTAGCCCCATTTTCCTCTCTCTAGGAGATTTTCCTTTAATTTTGTCCGAGAGGGTGTTTCTCGGAACACCATTCCTCTCCGCGGCCATTTTAATACTCATGCCGTCCTCCACAACGGCCTTAATAGCAGCTTCCATTTGCTCAATATCATAATTCAGAACTGTGCGTTTCGACATATTGCCTGGGGCAGATGACCTCGTAGTTCCGCCCCTTAAAACAACAATAACTATCTAACATATTGCCTGAAAGCAAAGATTTAGTCTTAGAATAATATACGATTTATCATCTCAATAAAAATAAAAAAAATCCTCTGTAGCACGCCTAGCCAAAAAAAAACTAGGCCTACTGAGGTGCGGCCGTCAAGAAGAGAGACCTACGTAATAATAACAATACCCTGTAAATGTTTATTGGTTGCGAAACGTTAACACAAACATTAACATTATCGTGCACTAGTGTTCGTCACGAATGTGCTCTAAAGTTCGTCAGCTATGATGACTACTTGACACGATGATCAAATGATAATTTAATTAATACAGGGTACTTTAGAGCTACATTATAAGTATATTTCCGCTGTTAGTTAGGTCTTGCAAAGAGAAATGACAATGTGCCAGTTTTCGTCACAAATGACGACATTGGTAAAGTGCATCTTTTTAAATCCAGTGTTCGTCACTGGCATTTCTAACAAAACTAGGCACGTGAGCACGAAATAACAAATCACATATGTTACAGAAACAATTACCAACTATATCACGCACTTGTAACATTTTAAAATGTCGGAACATAACACGCATGCACATAATTAACTCGCGCGCGTGCTTAGCACATGCGAGAAGCAAATGGCGCGTCAAGACAGCTCAGCTCACAGAAGATGTTGGACGCAGGGAATCACCTATTACATCGCACGCATGGTTTCGCAAAGTTGCTCCTTATCGGCAAGGTAGGTATGACGCATCTCGTAAGACTTCGTGCGTTGAGAAAGACCCGTTGGCATGCTTATTTTTTGTACTTATATACGAGAGTGACGAAGACTGGATCAGTGACGAAAACCGGTACAGTTACCTTACCACCATTTCCGTGACTGAAATGGCCCAGGGGTGGCATAGTTGTTAGTGTCATGTATATGGTGTGGTGTTGGTAGTTCGTAGTAATAATAATAATAATAATATCGTATGGCCTCGGGTGCCAGGTGCAAGCTTTGTTACTTGACACCCAGAGGGTAGCTTGCATGTCCAATTTCGTTGTTCCTTGACTATGAAAGTCAAGGAGGTTAGATGTTAGATATCTAAGCTCCTTGAACACTATAGCGCTTTCTAGTAGAGAAATGAGGAACTTTGTGTTGGCGGAAACTCCCGAGGTTAATTTTGCCATTATGATCTCGGCCTAAAGAATTCATATGTGTTCTTTGACATGCCAACATCGTATGACATGCGTATCGTATTTTTGCAGCGTTTCAAAAATCACTTACCACAGCCAGGTGCGAACCTGCAATCTTGGGGTTAGTAGACCGACACGATATCCACTCACCCACCGTGGAAAGCTAGTTCGTAGCAATTTCTTGAGTAGTTCGTAAAGTGACTGTATTGTGTTGTGTTATGTTTGAGTAAGCTGCTCCTCCATAAGGGGCCTGCCATTGCTAACGCATTTAGTAAGTGGTATGTCTTTCATAATAAATATGTATTTAGGTGTGCGATTTTGTATGTTAGTCCTGTCAGGTTTGTAGATTCCCTGGCTAAGTACTAGTGGGTTTGGGTGTTGGATTCTGTTGGTGTAGTATTTATCTGTATATTTTATCATGTAGTCCACCGGGGACGGGGTTATAGTCAGTGGAGGAGTAAACATCTATGACTACATCATTTGCAGATTATTTTCATCTTTACAAAAGGTATTTGAGCTAATTTCAGTAGTTAAAGATTTGGGATAATTTTACATTGTGATGCGGCCGCATATAAAATTCCCCTAAAAACAATAGGGCGTCTACCATGACGTCATCAAAGACGTCACTCCTGTGACGGAAAAGCCTGGGTAATAGGGGTTTTTGAGTGGGGAAACACAAAAACCTTCGAAACGAGGTGCGCATCAAAATCTGTAATTGACCTATATAGCTCAATTAAAGATTCTGATGCATAAAAAAAAATTCGCGATTTCAATTGATATTTTAAATTTTCGGCATCGAAATCTATAATTGGACTATGTAGATCAATTACAGATTCCGATACACATCGTAATTCTTGTAATTTCATAATTAAAAAACCGTGCATCGAAATCTACAATAATTGACCTAAATAGCTCAATTGAAGATTCTGATGCGTAGAAAAATTTCGCGATTTCAATTGATTTTTTTAATTTTCCGCAGCGAAATCTATAATTGGCCTATGTAGATCAATTTCAGATTCTGATACACATCGTAATTATTTGAATTTGATAATTATAAAATTGTCGGCTTCTGTGATGTTATCAACGATTTTACGAAATGCTTGTCTGGCAAGCTTACGGGAAAAACATTGGTTATATTATTTTGGGTGGTGACAACTGAATAACAGAAATAAGCATGGTAAAAAACTACAAAACGAATTGTGTATAGCAAGATATGGTTATGTATAGTTTTTTTTCAATGTTGGCTACAAATGCGCAAACACAAACACGATAACATACGCAAAAACAACCAAAAACTAAAGCATTATAATTTCCGTATAAAACATTGTGGTCAATAATTATTTTTGGGGGGGGGGGGTGCCCTCCCCCCCCCCCCCCCCACTCATAGTGTGGTATTTTTATGTTTTCCAATATTGACTGCAAATACTTAATTAGAAATCACCATCTATTACAGACTGTCTTATAACGCCACTGTATGAAACCAATATATGTCGGATACAAAAGACTGTTATATGTCTTTTGCAAGTGTTCTTGTAAATGCCAATTTTTGTCTATATTTTACCAATCCATTACTATTTTAACAGGAGTATTCGCCAACACCGTGCCTGACGTAATATTATCGTTTATACAAATGGCAATAACTATGGCTTTAGAAGAGTACAGTGCAACTTTTTAATGAAATGCAACAACCAAAATAAATATATGAACAACATGAAAAACGAACTCGCCGATACATCCCAAAAGCTCAACTCGTGCACAACTTGACGTATGGCCATCACCCAGCAAAAACAACAACCAATCAGCAACACTTCCTTAATGTTTTTATGTTTTCCGATATTGACTGCAAATACTTGTATCCCAATTAGAAATCACCATCCAGCTGTATGAAACGTAAAAAACGACCGATACATGTCTCATACAAAAGACTGTTATATGCCTTTGCAAGTGTTCTTGTAAATGCCAATTTTTTTCTTTATTTTACCCAGGCGTGTTCCCTCCTACCATGCCTGACGTAATATTATCGTTTAGACAAATGGCATTGTCTATGGCTTTAGAAGAACACAGTACAACTTTTCAATGAAATGCAAAAACCAAAATAAATATATGAACAACGTAAAAAACAAACTCACCGATAGGTCCCACAGTTCGTATTATTCCACATGTACAAGACGAAGCAGTAATATTCGAGCACACATTCCCGCACGTAACACGTAATGGCATTTTATTTGAATGCGATAACTTCAGGAATTCAACAATTTTATTACAAATTGCCCACACAATCGCGCACACGACGCTGCTAATATCAAAATCTTGTTCTATAGAATAATAAATGTTCAAATTACGCCTACAACACGCTAACAGGTGGAAAAAAAAAAGGACGACTTTCTCCGACAGAATCGCGCGCGAAACTGACGTATCAATCAGCTGACAAGCTTGCAAAGTGACTCCCGGCATGCAAAGCGTCAATACATCAGCCGCGACATCACGGTGACGTCACTGTGGTCCCTAAAAATTCCCTAGACGCGGCCGCATCGCAATGTAACAATGAACCAAAGATTTTTTCCCCGGGATATGGTCTCCTCCAGTGTTACTGATCATAATATTATTGCCAGAAGTAACCTATACGAGGTGAAGTCTTTGCAAATATGCAGAAGTGTTGTTACATCCTGTCCTAGTTGTAGGAAAGCCAGGAGGGATTGAGAGGAGTTGGGACACACAGCATTACCTTGGCTAGGCCTGTGCTATACCTCCCAGAAAAGTTGATATGGTTACGATGTTTGTTGTTCGAGTCTTCAGTCTTTCGACTGGTTTGCTGCAACTCTCCTTGTCTCCCTGTCCTAAGCTAATCGTTTCATCTTTACATAGCTACCACACCCTACATCCGAGGCAATCTGTTTAACATATTCTAACCTTCTTCTACCCCTACAGATCTTATCCTCGACCCTTCCTTCTATAACTAAGTTTGCTATTCCTGGGTGTCTTAGTATGTGTCCTACCAACCTATCTCTTCTCTTCATTAGCAGTCACCAGAAACATCTCTCCTCTCCCACTCGTCTTAATACCTCTTCATTC